>JARGCV010000041.1:24851528-26308705 GCA_034064705.1 Bothrops alternatus
AACCTAAGGCAACTTTGTAGCCCTGGGCACAATGCTGCTTATTCCTGTGATAGTAGCATCATAATTCTCAAACGTACCAAAAACATTTAACATTTTTAAAATAAGCTTCACTTCAACCTACAGAAATTGTACTAGGTAGGATGGTAGCAGGCAACTTGAGAGGCTAATCTTTTCTTCTCTTCTCACAAATGGTTGTTTCATTATTGCATCCATTTTATGGATTCGTCTGCTATTATCTCTAATGCAGCTTCTAGAAACCAAGATGATACAAAATAAAATTCTTCCCCATCATACCAGCCTTTTTCAGTGGAATTTCTAATGAGTAATAGTATTTTTTTTTAGGATCAGACATTTCTCAAAGTCCTCAAGAACAGACACAATATCTCCCATCATCCCACCTCCATCAAGCAATGAAGAACTCAGGGGTGTCTGCAGGGTGAGGAGAAACGGAGTATTAACAGTGTCAAATGGCAGGCCCAATTGGGCAACTGAAGTCCACCTTTTAGAAATGTATTTTGCAATGATCAGCGCATATTAGGACAGTCCTAAATGGATTTTTCCTTTTTTTTTCTAGGGTGATATTTTCCATTTCAGGGTATTTGGCTGTACTTCAGGCAAAGTTCAGTTCTATCCTCTGAAGGCAACCTGTTTGGGTTTAATTTGGACTTACTCGCAAGCAAAAATGCACAACATAAAGAGATCCATATCCAGTCTTGGATAATACATGAAAACCTTCCCTCTTCCTTCCATATGGTCAAATTTGACTGGTTACTTGCGATCCTCAGCGTGGCCTAGACCAGGGGTAGGCAACCTTGGCTCTTTTATGATTCGTGGACTTCAACTCCCAGAATTCCTGAGCCAGCCATGCTGGCCTAGACTATATCTTCTTACCTCCCCTCTCTCTAAGTATCTGCGCATGGCTCTCTTCTTCTGAATCTTCTTGTTACGGCAGCATACGAAGGTGAGCAAAACAAATAAACAGAAGGCGAAGAGGCAGCCCACAACCACCATAGCAATCATTGTTGGAGCTTTCCTAAGAGAAACACTGTAGGTTAGGAGTGCGCATGCATTCATGGCATGTTAAAAACAGCAAAGGAGAAAAGGGGGTGGGGAAGAGAGAAAGATTTCAGCAACCTGAACATCCTATCTTCCATCTGGAAACATGCTTCTGGCCTTCAAGCTGCAATTGGTGAAATGAGAAGGCCGTACAAGTTAAACCTCGGTAGTGGGAGAGCAGACATGTAAGATGTTTCTTGAGGGAGAGATAGAGGCTGAATAAATGGGTAAATATAATGGGCTTAATCTGAATCGGATTAAGGAAAAAAACTCAGCCTCTCAGATCTTTTTTAAGAATTACCACAGAAAATGAAAGTGGGACATGATGAACATTCTAAAATAGGATGCTCACATACATAAATCCCCCAAGAAGCATATTTATTGTTCTTTGAGAAGGTTGCTCATAAATAATTTTCAGTACCACCAATGCCTAATGTTGGAGATGCTTTAGCCAAGGAGCGATGCATCTGGCAGGTGGACAATCAAGGAAGGTGACTATCAGCAGTGCTGCCCAGCATCAAAGAGCTTGACACAGTTCTACAGTCCATTGAGAGCCAGAGATGGAGCAGCAAAAGTTTGTGAGCAATTCCTCCTAAATGCTTCCATCATGTGCCTCTCTTGGAGAGCAGAGCATCTTCTGCACCTCTTTTACTTGCCTGTTGTTCCTCGAGGCTCTGAGCCAAATTGTTTTATAATCTCTTCCGGATTCTCTCCTTTCATCCTGGAAGCTGCATCTCACCCATAAGGGGGTTTGGTGGGGGTTGGCTACTTGTTTTGTGTTTTGCCAAGTGAGCTAATTCTAGAAGTTTACTTTCCAAGCAAGTACAGCAACAGCTCTTTTGAATGAAACTCAACTCTTAGGGCGAGTTTATGGGTATAAGCACATAACAGTCGGTTGATGATGAAGTGGGTGGCATATAAATTTAATAAATAAACAGTGGGATTCCTTTTTCTTGGAATGCTTTTCTGACTTCCCAGGCTAGCCTAATTTCCCGATGTTCCTTCATCGAAGCATTAACCCGGTTTGACCCTGCTTAGCTTTTCAAGACACGACAAGGTGCTGCTACCTAACTGGGCTCCAAGCCAACAGGGATCCCAAATGCCAGCAATCCTCTTCACGACTGGCCTAATGACTTTCTCCCCTGCATTCTTGGCTCTGTTTCAAGAGCACGAGAAAGAAAGAGAAAGGAAATGAGCTTCCACACAAAAAAGGTGAGAACTTCCTTTCCCTTCTAGGTAGTTACGGGAGAAAACACGTGGGTGGGAAGGAGATCAAAATGGGATGATCCTCGCCCTCCGGCAACAGGCCAGAACCTGCAGTAGCCAGCCCATGCCACCCATGAAGGCCTCCGGGCAAACCACGGGCACTGGTGGGAAAAAGGCAGAAGGTTGCAAACGGAGCAGGAAAAAGTGGGAATGTGATGAGAAGGACCCTTTTAAGTCAACACTGGGAGAGGTAGAGATCTTGCACCAGGATGGATGTTTGAGATCCAAATCTATATATTTGAATTTCTTCTTAATCCTCTCCTCCCACCATTTTTTTTTTTTTTGAAGTCTCTCATTCTTTCTGAATGAGGGAGCTGAGAGCTCAGCTTGTGAAACTATTTTCTTTACAGGAGTGCCTGCCTTAGATGGAAGGACAATAAAAACAACATCATTGGGGAGGAGGAGCCAACAGAGAAAAGAAAGGCTGTGATCCTGGCCAGTTTTCCTGTCTTGGCCCGTGGAAGCCTCTACAGATGTGCCAAAGTGCTCCTTCCAGCCCCAAATTGGAAAGGGGTTAATCTTGGAGAGAATCCACGCCACAATTACATTTAATTTAATTTGGAAAAGGAACTTGAAAGAGGAGCCCTTTGGCTAAAAAAAAATTGTCAAAATAAGGAAGCAAAAGCATTTATTTTAACCAGGTTTTAATGGAAAGAGGGCTTAAATGTTCAAAAAAAATGTAATCTGTTATCTTCAACCAGCTGTTCACACAGTATGCTTTGGGGCAGAAGATATAGTATTATATACCACAACCAGGAATTGCCTGAGTTATTTACTAGCTGTTGGGAGGAAGATGTGCAAGAGAGGAGCAAAATAATAATCACGGTACAAAATAAATTATCAATTTCCAGTGTTCCTTATAAACTGAGTGAACTCAGTGGCTTTATCTAAATTATGATAATTCTAATCCTATGGATTTAACCTGAATAAATCTGGATCCAATTCATTATCTCTATCAGCCTTGCAATCATTTTAAAGGACAGCCACTATTGTCTTCAGGGAAGACAAGAGAGAAAAGTACAGTGTTTGTCTATAGTCAAGATTTGATTTATACTTAAGAAGTGATTCAAATCAGGGGCATCACAGCCTATGTGGCAGACTGTCCATCCATCGAATGGCAAGATTGGAGATGCTAGAGATGGAATTTAGGACTCTCTTGCTACAGCTACAAGGATACGGTGATGTAACACCATAGGCAAGGATATGTGAGGTAACCCAACAATGCTTTGTAAGGCTTAAAACTTCTTTCAAATATTAGTAGTAATCTGAGAGCACGGGACAAATCACAAAGACTCTTTCTACCCACCCACTCTTTTTATATCCTCTCCCCGTTTCCCCCAGACTCCCCAACAGCTCCTAATAGGTACCTGGGGCCAGGCAGTCCCACAGTGAAGCAATTTTCAATCTCTGGACCAGAACACCTGTAAGAAATGGAAGCACAGGGTTACCTTGCTTACCCGAACCCAGATTCACTGAACTTGTCCAACTGCTTGCATTCACACAACATCCCAAACCGTAAACTAACCATGGCGAATGGCAGAATGCCATGAGCCACAAAACAGCCTATGATGAGAACCCAGCCAGTATGTTTCTTACAGAAGAACTAGGTAGGTCAAGGGAATGGTCGCCTTTTTTTGACAAACCCAGAGTCTTGTCAATATCACTCTCCTGTGGTTTTCCAAGACCAGGAGCCTATGAATTTTGTCCTCAGGGGACTCTATAGGTCTTTATTTTTTTTTCAGAGCTGGGCAAGCCATCCAATTCTTGGTCCCCAAGCCCCAGGAGTAACCTGACATTAATAATGCCTTGCACTGGAGGGAGACCCAGGCGACACAGTATTGAATAACTGGAGGTTGTATGAATATTTATAGAAGTATATACCGAGAAGGTTAGATAAATAGAAGTATTAATGTAAGAGAAAATTAATCTTATTGTATATAATACAGATAGGGAAATTTGAAGAGAGGAGTTGCTCGATATTACCCCTGAATTGTATCCGAAGAGGGATAAGAGGGAAGAAAGGAGAGGAGAGAGAAAAGAGTAAAGGAGGGGAGAAGGAAGTAGGAAGGTTGGAGAAGAAGAGGAGAAGTGGGGAGAAAGGGGAGGAGAGTGGTGAAGGAGAGAGAAGAGGAGAAGAGGGAAGTAGGGAAGAGAAGAAAGGGAGAAAGAAGGTAGAGAAGAAGGAATGTGGATACAGTGAAAGGGGAAATGGGCGAGCAACACCAAAAGTCATGTGTAGGTATTTATTTCATTTTATGAAAAGTATCTTATATATGAATGTAAAAAGAATGTATGTTAACATCTCATAAATATCACGGTATATGTATCGGGGAGAGTTTGGAAAAATAAAAAGTTTAATAAAAAATAAATAAATAATGCCTTGCACTAACAAATACTTCAGGCCACAATCTCCATCCTGATAAGAGATTTTGGGCTGGTGTAAACATCAAGCATAATTTTTGGACTTTCCCCCATTTCCTGCTTTCAGAACCATCTTGCCCAATGGAAAATTCTGAAGAATTCAAACTCTTGCACCCTTGAATCCTTTTATCAATCAAATATGATTTGGAGATTCCTCCCCCCCTCTTCGCAAGCCTGCAAGGCTTGTTTTGTTCCTTGTGAAATGATTTGGACTGACAGACTTATTTTCATTATAAGGACTGTCAGGGTCCTTTGACCCCACAAATACAATGCTGCACCTGAAGCTTCTCCGGGGAGAAACAGTACTGCCTATATTAACTCCAAGGCAGTTTTCCATTGCCTTCCTAACCTGACTGTGTTCCTGACATTTGAACAGTACAATACTTGTGACTTCGGTCATAACAGTGCCAGCAAGAATTTTAGCCAAGTAACTATCTGAAATCATGTTCTTAGTGCTACTTAAAATATCTTAATTTCACACTTTGGACTGAAATCACTAAGCTCTGGGCTCAGAGCTGGGAGCAGAACTCTTCGTATCTCTTGAGTGTGCCCTGTTTTTGAAAGACACCTGAAAAAGTTGGATTTTTTTCAGGCACTTTGGTAAGATATGTATGTGGCTTCTCCTGGATTTCTTTGTGCAAATATGATATCCTGCCCAGATAGCACTTGTGCACCTCTGGGGCGGGGTGGGTGGGTGGTTGTTACAGTACTAGCAATTAAAATCAATAAAAGGCTGGAACTAAGATTACCAACCAGAAGTGTGATATAATAAGTGTTTCTCAACCTTGGCAGCTTGAAGATGTGAGGACTTCAACTCCCAGAATTCCCCAGCCAGCATGGGAGACGGAATGCAGTGAGAGATATTGCTGGAGAAGACAATCTGGGTGCTGTTTTTTTTAGCCCTTACCCCTCTGTGCAATTCTCATGGCACAGCCAGCACTCCTTTCTGGCATCAGGATACTTGAAGATTAGTCCCTTCGCCCCAAGGATTCCTGATGGGCAGCTTTCAACACAATGGGGCCCATCCTTATAGTTTGCACAGGTCACACACTCATCAGCCCCCTGAAGAGGAAAACAGGACACCATTTTATATGGGAAGGGGACGATCCCAGAGCCTTGAGTCAGAGCAAGTAGGCAGTGCTCAGGATAGAGACAGTTCAAAAGTTAAGGTTATCAATCAAATTTCTGGAATATAGAGAGGGACAATTCAGAAGTTAAGGTGATCAGTCTTCCAAGGAACAGGGTCTTTACTGCCCTCCAAAAGCTAGAGGAACATCTCTAGAGACAAAGAGAGGAACATCTCAGCTCTTCCTGTCTAGCCCTCAGGAAAGGCTGCATCTGTTTAGGAAAAGCGGTTTTATAGGATAGGAAATAGGAGCAGCTGTTTTGCCCCAGGACAATTCCTGGAAATTATTTTAGAGGTTTTAAACTGCCTCTTGCCTCTGAAAATGCAAATTATTTTAGAGGTTTTAAACTGCCTCTTGCCTCTGAAAATGCAGTGAGTTTAAATGAAGAAGTAATTTAAATGCAATCCCTCCCTCCCTGCCTCCTCAGAAATGTGTTCTATCATACCTGTCCATTACAGGTGAGGCCTCCCTCGATCCTCTGGCATTCTGGATGGCACGGCAAGCAAACGTCCCCTTGAGCAAACTCTCGGCTCTCCCTGCATGCAGCCAAGGGAAGAAAGAAAGTGTTAGAAACAGGGGTCTGAGATGGAACCAGGGAGGAGGGGAGCAAGTGCCCTGGGCTGTTATTCTTACCCCTCGTAGAAGTTGCAGGAGATGGTGCAGACCCCTTCACGGCTGTAGTTCTGGCAAGAGACACACTGGTCTGGGCCAGGCCCCCAACACCCATCACTGGAGCAAAGAGGATCACAGACCTTTCCCTCTTGTACTGACAGAAAAAAAAAAAGAACAGATCACAAATGGGAGGCATCTGTCAAAGCCCCTTTTGTTCCTCTTGAGCTATCTAAAGGAAAACAGATCAAATGCAATCATCTCAGATTATATATTTTAATCAGAACCCTTTGGAAACACTGAATGCTCTATTTGATAAATAATTCTTGCTGTCCCCAGATAACACCGCTATTACTGCAAGGAACAAGCATGCTCGTTGGCCATATTATCGAGATGTTAGTGGAAGATTTGTGAGCAGCATTTGGCCAAGATAGCTGAGGGCAAAAGAGAATGAGCATTTTCAGATTATGGATATTATGGGTTGCAGTTTTGTTCACTACAATGGGATAGGAAAGGTGTGTATGAAAGACCTGTGAGTGGTCTCTCCACCAGCAAACAATTGCATGTCGAAAGCAGACCCACATCATTCATTTTGTAAAGACCCTGAGAAGCAGAAGCACAATGCAAGTGGAAAATGTACATGTCTAAGTGAGCCTGATCAAATCACTTTCCCTTATGAGGCTAGGCTGAAATTGCCATAATGGACCAGGCACTTAAGCAGGAGAGGACAAAAAGCCAGGAATCTTGACTAAAAGATCCATTTGGGAGGTAGATAAGAAGGAAACTTATTGAGGAAACAAAGGAAAAAAAGTGTTACCTGAAGCACACAAGGAAGCTGGGCCTGAGCACATGAGGAAAAACCCAATCCTAGCTAACCAACAAAACAAGGTAAAAAGAGGTTCTGAAACTGCCCAGTTCTGAAGTCATTTCTGCATCCAGACTTAGCAGCTTCCATCCCTCTAGCTCAGCGGTTCTCAACCTGTGGGTCGCGACCCCATTTGGGGTCGAACGACTGTTTCACGGGGGTCGCCAAACATCGCAGTCCGCCATTTTTCCCCCCATTTCCCTTTGGCCGCCGTGTGCGTGCCGCACATACGCAATTCAGCATGTCGCGCCGCGCATGGCGGTTCGGCCCGTCGCGCGTGTGCCGCGCATGTGCAGCTCAGCCCGTCGCGCCACGCACGTGCAGTTCGGCCCGTTGCGCGCGTGCCACGCATGTGCGGTTCGGCCCATCGCGGTCCGGCCCGTCGCGCCATGCATGCGCGGTCTGGCCCGTTGCGTGGCTCACTCGCAATTCGGCGCATGCGCGTTTTGGCCCGTTGTGCGCGCGTGTGCATGTGTGGTTCGGCCCGTTGCACGCGCGCCACACATGTGTGTTTCGGCCCGTCACGCGTGCGCTGCGCATGCGCGGTTCGGCCCGTCGCGCCACGCATGCGTGGTTTGCCCGTCGCGTGCGCACCGCGCATGCGTGGTTTGCCCGTCGCGCGCGCACCGTGCATGCGTGGTTTGGCCCGTCGCGCCACGCATGCATGCCGCAGGTCGGGGTCGCGCCACACATGGGCGGCGCAGGTGGGGTCTCGGCCTGAAAAAGGTTGAGAACCGCTGCTCTAGCTAGTGCCTGGCTGGTAAGTGTGGATGAGTGAGTGAATGATTCTGTGTGTGTATGTATGTGTGTGTGTGAGAGAGAGAGAAGGGGAGGGAGGGAGGGAGGGAGGGAATGAGAATATGAATGAGAATAAATGTACCTTGTAACCAGGAAAGTTTTGCTACTTTAAATCAGCTGGATCTCTGTATATTCCAAAGAATCTGATATGCCTCAGTGGTTGAAAGTGATTTGTATGTATGTCCCCAATTATTTCCTCATTGTTGACTAGGGTTCTGTATCTTGTCTTTTCTAGCCACACCCATCTGGAAAACCCAGTAGAAAGCAAAGGGGGCTTACAAGATCCACATTCCACAACAGGCTGTGTGTGTAAGTAAATGAAACACTCCTTCCTATGAGAGTGCTCCTTTCCTAGGAAGATGAAGAGGAGAGCACTCCGGGATGTCCTTGTAAGGTTAGTCCTGGAGAGGAAAAGTGACCGGTTCATTCCTAAGGGATAGATGTATTTCATGCTGTTTCCAAATTCTGGGAATTATAAATTAGCATATCTGGAAGGCAGCAGGTTGGGCTGAGTAGCTTTATGTAATGCACATGTGTGTTTGCTCACATAATTCCCAATCCAGCAGTTAGCCGCATCCTGTATTATTGCTAGAAGTAACAACTGCTGCTGTTTGATTCTGTTCATTAATGGGATTCCTCCACAGCCTCGCTCTCTTTCCTATTATTCTCACTTACTGCATTTCCTGGGAGATTTGTTACTCCTGATGTTAAGATCTGCCCGTCGGCGAGAGAGACGTGTCCAGTTGATGGTGTGATAATAGCAAAGTTGTCGATTCTCAGTGATGTAGACCTGGCCAGCACTGATCTCCTGAAGAGAGCGGAAGTCTAAGGAGGTGATGTTCATGTTCTTCATGATCAGCAAAGAAAATCCACGGCTAAGAAAAACACACAGCAGACTCGGTCTCAGAAGAGGAATGGAAGCAACTCAGTTAAGTTCACAAGTACTGGAGGCACAACCAGTGTGGGAAACTGGCAGAGCAGAATCCAAATAAGTGTCTTCAAACCCATCTTGGATCACCTACAGAGGAGTCTGCATCAAGGTGCTAGATTGCAAACCCTTTACTGAAGGGTGGGGAACCATGGCCCTTTAATGACTTGTGGACTTCAACTCCCAGAATTCCTGACCCAGCATTCTCAGGAAATCTCCAGTTCTGGGAGTTAGAAGTCAACGTCATAAAAGGGCTGTGGTCCCCCACCCCTGCTTTACCACTGGAATCCACTATGGCAAAGCCTTTATTGTAGGGGCTTTTCAAACTTGCCAACTTCTCTTCAGCAGAAAAGGCAAATTGGAGGGATCGCTGTCTTTAAAGTTTGCTACAGCTCAAACGCAAAGGTAAAACATGCCGATCAAGGGGAAAAATGCTTACTTATACAGGCTGCGCCCACCAATGGTGACCAAGTTGGAGAAGATGCTGAAATTCTGCATGTGCTTGGGCCATGACTGGATATTCAAGTAACCTACAGCAACAACAAGTTGTTAACTTTTGAATCCCTTATATACCTTGTTCCATCATTGCCAGGCATCCCCCTCTCCAGGTGCCTGCAAATAAGACTTTTTACTATGCAACCGACCTGCCCACTAACAGAATTTTGCAAGGGGGCAACATTGTCCTTTGCTATTTACAGTCCTATCAATGCTTCTTTCATTCTGCTTCTTTGTCCAGAAAATCCCCAAAAGTAAGATGAAATAATTACGTCGCGTATGTTGATTAGTGATATTAAGAATCAAACCTTGGGGGCTACCACTATGCCACCTCCAAAATTCAATTCCCTGCATGGTGAATTTTATTATTTTTCTAACTCCCAGAAATGAATGGCCTTGCTTAACTTTCTGGTATTCTCCAGAAAGTCCCCATAAGGACTAGGTAGCATGACTAATAGGTCACCACCTCCCCAAATAGTCTTTATTATGCAAGTTTTCCTTTCAAATAGCAAAATTGTACTTTTCATGTGGTACAGTGTGGCCTGCATGGGTCTGAGGCTGTTTTATTACATCATGCATAGTCTGTTCCAAAACCTCATTTTATTTTATTTGAATTTTACTTTATTTGTATTCCATTTTTTTCTGCCAACGTAGTGCTCAAAACTCACAAAAGCAACTAGGACATTTGGGCTTTTCTTCTCCCAAACCCCAAAGTATAATCTTCTTCAGAGTTCCAAGCACTCCTCCAAATAACTTTCTCTTACTTTCTAGTCTTTCTTCAAGCTCGCTTCATGCCAGGAAGAGGACACCAGAAAACAGATGAAATATCAAAGAGCACTGTCCTTAACACCTGCAGTACACCCAACATGCTACATATTCCATATTTCTCTGAGGTTCCCTGCACCCAACTCACCAGTGATCTCTCGCACTGTCCTGAAGACATTGAGTTTTTCTGGATCCAGTGCGTTTATGTTGTGCCAGGGGTCTCTGTGGGAAGAATGGTGCTGATCAGAACCAGTGGAACACCTTGAGAAGGAATCTGATAGCCATTTTCTTCAAGAATTTTCTTACAGGAATACATATTACAGGGTATCTTATTCCAACTTGATTTATTTCCATAATTCCAAGTACGTGATTATTTACATGACTATGAATACAACACCCATAAGTTAGTACCGTGTTTCCCCGAAAGTAAGACCCAGCCAAAAAGTAAACCGTAGCTTGATTTTTTGGGGGTGGGTCTAATATAAGCCCTGCTCCAAAACTAAGCCCTAGTTTTGAGGTAAGGGGCATGCCTAAAAATCAAGCTAGGATGGGGGTGGGTGGGGGTTTAAGCTGACCCACGTGCCCTGCACCCGCTTACCTTACCAGTAGAACCACCGCATCCAGGCCTCCCATGCCCCGACACTTGTCAAGCTGCGTGGCTCATCATCCTAGTGCTGCCGTTCGTGGCAGGAGGTTGCACAGCGCTTTGGGCTGTTGCTGCGGCTCATAGGATGCCGCACGGTGCTTTGCACTGTTTCTGCTCCTCCCGGCAGGACACCACATGGTGCTTTGCGCCATTTCTGCTGCTCGTGGCAAGAAGCCGTATGGTGCTTTGCTCTGTTTCTGCTGCTCACAGCAGGACACTGCGCGGCTCTTTGGGCAGTTTCTGTTGCTCCAAAGCACCATGCCGGCAGGAACGGCCTGAAGAGCTACACGGTGTCCTGTCGTGAGCAGCAGAAATGGCCCGAAGCGCCATGCAGCTTCTTGCCGTGAACAGCAGAAACTGCGCAAAGCACCATGTGACCTCCTGCCATGAGTAGCAGCAAGCGGCCGCAGAAGAAGTCAAGCAGTGGCGTGACAGGTGTCGGGGTGTGGGAGCCCTGGCTGTGGGGGCCCTAAAGTAAGACATTCTCTGAAATTAAGACCTAGTGCTTCTTTTGGAGGAAAAAAAATATAAGATTGGGTCTTAATTTCGGGAAAACATGGTATATATTAGTTAGCATATGTTAGTATCTATAAGTTAGTATCCACAAGAGTGCAAAGAAGCAACAAAGAGGATTCGTGGGCTGAGGGACAACCTATTCTCCAAAGCACTTGAGGGCAGGACAAGTACTGGATGGAAACTAACCAAGGAGAGATCAAACTTACAGCTGAGGAGAAATTTCCTGACAGTGAGAACAATTAATCAGTGGAACAGCTTGCCTCCAGAAGCTGTGAATGCTGCATCATTGGAGGCTTTTAAGAAGAGATTGGACAGCCATTTTTCTCAAATGGTATAGGCCACTATAGGGCTTTCCTGCTTGAGCAGGAGGTTGGATTAGAAGACCTCCAAGATCTCTTCCAATTCTGTTATTCTGTAATTCTATAAATTCAAGGATAGCCACATGCTTGTTACCAGGAAATGACCAAATTCCAATAAAAATGGTGGCAACTGGAGGACAAAGAAGGAAGGATAAAAGAGGTGTTATATCTATTTCCATTCCAATTTTCTGGAGATATGACAGAACAACCCAAGCTAAGATTGACCCATTCAATAAATATAGCTATGTTTTAGAATGAGACACCATCTTTGCATACGTAAATGGCAGAAAGACAGGATATAATTTGAAATAACACAGAGAGACACGTACTTACCCTTCTAGACCAGTGATAAGAAAATCCAAATTGCCCAAGATTTTGGTGCAGTTTATAAATCGGTCAATGTTGCTGGAATCCACTGTCTGATATTTACTTCCAATACCAGTCCCTTCACAAGCTGTAGAGAAGAGAAAGTATGAGCTCAATAGTCAGTCAGTCGGTAAATGACTCCAATTTAGCCTCCTACTTCATATATTCCCAGGAAGTTAATGGAAAAGGGAAGATTTAGGGCAGAGGTAGGCAACCTTGGCTCTTTTATGACTCGTGGACTTCAAGTCCCAGAATTCCTGAGCCAGCATGGCTCAGCTTGGAAACCTCTCCCTTTCCCCTCAGCATGGCTGGCTCAGGAATTCTGGGAGTTGAAGTCCACGAGTCATAAAAGAGCCAAGGTTGCCTACCCGTGGTTTAAGGGGACTGGGTTCTGCCCCAAGTTAGGGCATACGGTTTTACCCTTTGTAATCATCGGCATACATATTTCCAAGGACAAAGGTGTGAAGTCCCAGAGTGTCTGTTTTTGCACTGGTTTCTTTAAAAACCTCATAAGCAGCAGTCTAATACATTCCCAGTAAAACCACTTAAGTTTTTCTAAAATAACATGCAGCTAATTTGTCATGCACAAGCCATGTACGCCAAGGACATCTGGAGTAACTGAATGGGATAGCTGGTATATGATAGAGTCAGTGACCCTGGTAAAATCAGTGGTTAGGTTAGCCATTGTAGATGAGTTTCATTGGCCTCCCCCCCTCCAGCCTTTCCCTAAATTTAGTACAAGAGAATAAAGAATAGTGTTCTCCCAGAGATAATATGATTCATATTTTCATTCATTGGTAGATGCTCAGGCTCACATGCAAAAGTTGATAATATATTGAGATAATTTTTAACAGCTCCACCCCTCCACCCCATACAGAATAGATGATGCAAAATCTATAAAACATATATATATATATATACAAATTCAGTTTTTCACTCTGGGGTTCAATGTGATTGTGGTTTTTCTTTTTACTTCTTCATCCAGGAAATAATTTTGAGTTGGGAGAATCAAAAACTAAAGTTACACCAACTGGAAGATTACATCTGAGGCCAATTAGTAATTTAGAAACTGGTTTCGCCTAGGCCAATAAGAAGCAGGAAGAAGCCTGCTCAGTTTCAAAGTAATAGATGCTGGGATGATTTTTTAAAAAATAAACAAGTGCCTTTGATGTTTTAGTTACTGACAAATTTAAGTTTCATTTGAGGATTGTGGGCATAAAGACTTTTAAAAGGACTTAAAAGTTAAGAGTTTTTGCAGATGATTTGGTGTTAGTTTTGGGAAATTTTTCAAAGGGAATTGAATTATTAATGGTTAAATTAAAAAAATTGTGCATTAGCATTATTAAGATTAATAAACCACTTGCATGAGACTTTCAAGTCTGTAACCCCTAATCCCATATAAAGTCTGAGAGTCAGAAGTGCTTCCAATTCATACCTTTTGGGCAGAGTCCCTCACAAAGCTGACAGATCTTCTGGCCATTTTTTTCAACTTCCATTTTGTCATTGGGACAGGTTCTGACACAGGAGGTCCGATCCACCACAAAATTATCTGTGAGGAGGTAAAAATAAAGGGTGGGAAAAATAAAGCTGTAAGAATTTTGAAGTAGGAGAATAAGATACTATGAATCAAAGAAAGGCTGGGAGATAGAAAATCAATGAATCAATCAATCAGAATAGAGCTGGAAGGGACCATGGAGGTCTTCTAGTCCAGCTCAAGCAAGAGTCCCTATGTCATTTCAGACAAATGGATGTCCAGTCTCTTCTTAAAAACCTCAAGTGATGAAGCACCCACAACATCTGAAGGCAAGCTATTCACTGGCTAATTGTCCTCACTGTTAGGAAGTTTCTCCTTAACTGCTTCTTTCCTTGATAAGTTTCCATCCATTGTTTCTTGTCTTGCTTTCTGGTGCTTTGGAAAATAAATTGACCCCCTCCTCCTTGTGGCAGCCTCTCAAATGCTGGAATACTGCTATCATGTGCCCCCTACTCCTTCTTTTCTCTAGACTTGCCATTCTCAAATCCTGCAACTGTTTTTCATATGATTTAGTTTCCAGGCCTTTAATCATCTTAGTTGTTCTTCTTTGCGCTTTTTCCAAAGTCTCAACATCTTTTTTGTACTGTGGTGACCAAAGCTGGATGCAGTATTTCAGATGTGGCCTTACTAAGGCTTTATAAAGCGGTGCTAATACTTCACGTGATTTTGATTCTATGCCTCTGTTTATACAACCAAGGATTGCATTAGCTTTTTTGGCTGCTACCGCACACTTATAACTCATGTTTAAGTGATCATCCACTAGGACTCCAAGGTCCCTCTCACAGTTACATCTTGGGAAAGGAAACATAAAAAGGAAAAGTCCTAAGGAATTCATCTATTTCTGTTTCACGTGAGTACATCACTGAATTCATGACCTAGGACTTACGTGGACAATTTTTAACACACACACCACCATATTGGTATTTAGCATCAGGATTGGTTTCCAGCTGAAAAGTGAGTCTGTTGTAGATCATTGGCTGAGGACAGAGGGTTTCACAGGCTCCACTGTCATTGAAGTGACGGCAGGCCTGGGATGGAAGAAAGAAAGTAATCAGATGATGAGTTAGACTTTGTCCCCACCCTTCCTGATAGCACACAACAGAACCTGAACAAATTAAAAGGAGACAAGATTTGGGGTGGATATTGCATAACAAGTGCTTCAAATTCTCCCTGGAACCTCACAAAAGATTGTAGATCAAGGGAAACCAAGGAGAGAAAATGTGGGAAGAAACACAGGAAGGGCAGAAAGGCAGGACACACTGGTTTTGGGATGAAAACAAAAGGCCTTAGCATTCAAGAACTAGCAATGGCCAAACTGTGCAAAGATACAAATGCAAAGATTTAGCAAGGAGGCGGATGGTGTTGGCTGGCAGACCCTGGCAATGAAGCTCCAGAAGTCAAAAGAAAGTGGTAGGATTGAGACAGTATGACGTTTTGGAAGTATTAGCAAAAGGGTAGAAATGAGGAAACTAGGCCAAATGCAGAAAAATAGGCAGATTTGTTAGATGAGGTAATGGCAATTGTAAAGGTCAACCCGGAAACTGGTCCTGGTTACGTACAAAGCATTTTGTCTTGAGCGGCCCAGTGCAACCCCCTGCACACTCATCGTGACAGCATTCATTGGGGTTGGGGCCAAAGCAGCGTTCATTGCATTGAGCAGCACAGATGGTTTTCGTCACTAAGGTAGAGATAGAAAAAAAAATGCTGGTCAGTGTCTTGGTAGCCCACTAAAGGTCACTCATTGTCTCCAATCTAAGGATTTGGGGCATCTACATGAACACATTTAATATTGATCTCTTAACACAGAACCCTTCTAAATAATAATGAAAAGTGCAAGCCTTTCAGATGATATAACTGATATGATGCTTAAACTGAACTCTAGCAAACTCTAATCCCAGGGTTTAAATGACACCGAACTGCCATGAATGGGAATGGGAAGGTAGCTTTGCTGTATTTGCAGCTTATTATTTTTTTTAAAGGATAATTTTGCACTAGTTTTCCACAAATGGGAAACATAGATAATTTAAAGGGAAAAAATAACAGTTTTCTACACAATAAACCATTCTGAAACAGCAAAATGGGTTTTGTTTCTATCTGCACATGGGCAACTTCACTGTTGAAAAATCAACTTTCTAATGCAATCAACGCTTGACTACAACTTCCACAATCCCCAAGTAGTATTGCAACTGCCCATGTTGGTTGGGAAGTCCCAGACCTAAAAGCTACTTTTAATAGCATGTTCAGACAATGTCTGATTCCACTTTAAAACTTAACTGGAATTGCTAGAAACATGAGTTAGAGAGAAAAGAATGTAATATGTAACTTTGAATATATATTAGTAAGAAGAAGACTATTGAGCAATTAATTAACATATTGTTTATGATAATTAACTATTATCTATTATTTCTTGTTTAAACACATGAACCCAGACATTAGGCTGTTTGCTAAATATTGAGAATGTTATTTGGAAAAACCCTAATCCAACCTCAACCCTAATCCCAACCTGAACCCAAATCCAAATCCCGATCCCATTCCTAACCCTATAAAAACTAATCAAATTTGTATTAAAAAAACTTAACTGGAATTGATCTGCGCATTGATCTGGGCTAGTTTAACTATTTGCAAACTCTTGTAACCTTCCTTCATCACAATAGCTTAGCCATAAAAAGAGGATTGAAGTTGTCAGATGTTTGGTCTGTTTTCCCTTTTCTTTAACCATGATTCAGATGAGGCAAAGCTCGTGTGTGTGTGTGTGTGTGTGTGTGTGTGTGTGTGTGTGTGTGTGTGTGTGTATACACACAACATCTCCATCACAACAAAGCTCGTGTGTGTGTGTGTGTGTGTGTGTATATATATATATACACACAACATCTCCATCACAACAAAGCCCCCACCCAAACAGAACACCCCCCCAGCCAATCAGAACACAGCCAACCCCCCAGCCAATCAGAGCACAGCCAAGCCCCTAACCAATCAGAACATAGCCAAGCTCCCAGCCAATCAGTTCAAACCCCCACTGGCAGTTAAAAGGAAAAAACAGCTTAGACCACACATTGCTCCTGGTAGCAGAAGCCAAAAGCACCAGCCTGACGATGATGAATGAGATTTCATCGAAACGTTGCCAAGACACTTCAAATTCTACGTGGGAGAAAACCCGAAGAACCAAAGACCTGCATATATATATATATATATATATATATGTTTAAAATTGTTGACAAAGAAATAAGGGAATTTCTGATATAGCTATTTCGAGTTTCTTAACTCTCTTCAGTCAGAACTCACCCTTCTGGGATTCGAACCTGGGCAGTCTGCATGCTAAGCAGATGCTTTAACCTGTTGAGCCACAAGTTCTCTCCCGCTTTGTCTATATATATATATATATATATATATATATATATATATATATATATATATATATATATATATATATATATATATATATATATATATATATATATATATATATATATATATATATATATATATATATATATATATATATATATATATATATATATATATATATATATATATATATATATATATATATATATATATATATATATATATATATTTCCACAAAGGACCAGAGCTGAGCAAAGCATTTGAAAATGATTTAGCAGAAATGGAACATCTTTCTGAAGTCTTAAAGCAGTCCCATCATTTGCAATGATGAATAGGCTGCTTTGAATTCTACCTCCAGAAATTTTAAGATGCTTGCCTCAAGAAGGGACATGCCACTTACCTATTTTCCATCTATAAGATGCACCCATGTATAAGATGCTCTCCGCAACGATCAGCTGATCGGCAGAGTGCCAAACAGCTGAGCTGGCAAATCCGCATGTTCGGCCGGCAAGAAGATCTTGTCCCCTCCCCCCTCCCGTTAGTGGCAAGCCCACAGTGGCTTGACACCTGCACCAGGCGGCATGGCAACCCACACAGGCATGCCCTGGGCTATGGAGGTTACCCATTATTTTTCTGTGTATAAGACGCACCTGATTTTTGAAGAGGGTGTTTGCAGGAAAAAATAGCGTCTTATTCACGGAAAAGTACGATATTTATTTATTAATCAAATGTGTATGGCTGCCCATCTCACAAAAAGTAACTTTGGACAGTGTCCCAACACTTTATGCTAAGACACTTCATGAAACACAGCTTTCAAATTCTTTGCACAGCCTATAAAGTATTGCCTTGAACGGAAATTTTCCTGTTTATGGCACCAGTGGGGATGGGGCTGCAATGCATCATAATTTCAAGCTTCTGGCTTCAGTGCCATTTGTTCATGGGAGAGTTCACCTTGTTGAAAAGATAGACCAGGGGTCTTCAAACTTGGCCCTTTTATGACTTGTGGACTTCAACTCCCAGAATTCCTCAGCCAGCATGCCTGGCTGAGGAAATCTGGGAGTTGAAGTACATAAGTCATAAAAGGGCCAAGTTTGAAGGTCCCTGAGATAGATCTACCCTGCTGCTTAAAAAAAAAAAAAAAAGCCTTGAAAAAGCGGGGGGGGGGAAGCTGACTCCCAACTTTTAATTAAAGATAATAGCTGAATTATGCCAGATATTTTTTTAATGCTTACATTTTTGACAGTCTTCAGGACCAGGTCCCCAACAGTGGCCATTGCAGTTTTCATGGCACGGAGTACCTGTATAGTGGGGGGAGGAAGACATATAACACCCCAACAAAGTTAATGAGCTTGATGGATTAAAAGCAGGGTTACCATGCAAGGTGAATGCTAGCCTTATACCAAGTGGCTGTTCTTACCCTTCTGGAACTTTAGGTTGAACCCTTTAAAATCTGCGAAAGCTTCATTTAAAACTTTTAAAACATGATCACGGGGCAGTGTGACCAGTTGTGAGTGCAAATTGATTGCCAAGCACCCAGCTCGTGGTCATGTGACCAAACAGGTGCTAGAATGGCTGGAACTCCATGGACCAGTCATAACTACCATTCATTCAGTGCCATCCTAAGTTGCTTATTTATTATTTAATTTATATCCTGCATTTATTATTATTTTTAAATTACTCAAAGTGGCAAACATATTTTATATTTCTTTCCCCTCTTAATTTCCTCACAACCACAACTCTTTGAGGTGGGTTGGGCTGAGAGCGAGTGACTGGCCCAAAGACACTTAAAAAATACTTATATCCTTAAATAAAACAACTCTCTCTCTTGTTTAATTTCTGACTCTCTAACCTGCTGTTTGTCTTCTTCTACTATGCTTTCTTTTAAGCTAATAAACGAGACCTTGTTGACCAAAAGGTCATAGATTCAGGATTTACCAATAATGGTACTGCAACTCTCAAAATTCCCAACCAGGAATGTAACCATTAATCTAATTTTGGGAACTGCCATTCTAACGTATCTGGAAAACACCAGTTTGGGTAGTGCTAAGCCATTGATCTGGAAGGAGCATATAGTCTTTTAAAGTCTCCTGTGTAAATGAAAGGCCAGCAAGAGGTGATGTGAACAAGTGACCAATACTCACATTTCTCCCCATTGTCATGGACCACTGCCTGGAATTTTGGTTCCCGGATGATGTCTTCCCAATCAATTGTGTTCACATGACACAGCTGTTTGTTCTTTCCAATATATACGCCCCCAGAGAGTATTTCTGAAAAAACAAAAACTGGAATCATTTCCTCTTGTACACTTAGAACTGTGCTACGCCTATATATAAGATACCCTTTCATGTCTGCTGTTCTCCTGGCTTCCTGTTGAAAATTACTGACAGGCAAAAACTGTGTTGAGTATCTCCATCAAGCCTGTTTCAGAAGGCAGAACAAGAAAGGGAAATGGGATCTTAAACATTTGATTCCTGTAATTTGAGAAGTGTAAAAGAACTTCTACCGGTAGGTACTTCTGACCTAAATCAGAAGCTCTGAGCATTTAACATTTGTATCCAAGGACTTTTTTTTCCAGACATTATTATGTACATGTGTAGATCTTCATCTCTGTTCAGTTATTATGTGCCATCAAATTGCTATCAGCTCTGATCTACTGGCTGAAAGGGAAGCGTCCCTATGGAAACCTTCTTGGCACAGGGAAAAAGCTAGAATTAGACTGAAAAGAGAAATTTAAAATTGTGTAATAGATTTAAAGGCAATGTTTGATTTATGGTTTGGTTTAAGGATTATGATTTAGAGCAGCGGTTCTCAACCTTTTTCAGGCTGAGACCCCACCTGCGCCGCCCACGTGCGTCGCGACCCCGACCTGCGCCGCGCATGCGCAGCGTGACGGGCCAAACTGCGCATGCGCGGCGTGACGGGCCGAACTGCGCATGCGCGGCATGATGGGCCGAACCATGCATGCGCGGTGCACGCATGACGGGCCGAACCGCGCATGCGTGGTGCGCACAACAGACCGAACCACGCATGCGCGGCGCGACGGGCCGAGCCACGCATGCGCGGCGCGACAGGCAAAATCACGCATGTGCAGCGCGCGCGCGATGGCCGAGGGGAAATGGGAAAAAAATGGGGGGAAAAAATGGCGGACTGCCGTGTTTGGTGACCCCCGTGAAACGGTCGTTTGACCCCAAATGGGGTCGCGACCCACAGGTTGAGAACCGCTGATTTAGAGTTAGAAGCAAGAAAAAATATAAACATATATATATGAGGGTGATTTTTAGAAAAGATATTTTAAATAGATTAAGAATACTTTTTGGAATAAAAGATTTATTTTGATGAAAATTATGTATTGGAATTGAAAAAATGTTGATTTTTTTAGATTGGGATGGTTTTAATAATTAATGGAGTGTTTTAACTTAGATGATTTTTTTTGTACAATAACATAGATGTGATAAGGTATGACAATCAATTGGATGAAATTTGAAGTTTCTGTAATGAATTGAAGTGAATTAAGGTTTAACATTTTTTAACTAAGATAGCTATTGTGTAATGGAAGAAGAAATAAATGAGATTGGTGATAAAAGGAGGGATGAGAGAAATTAAGAACTAGAATATATCTGGAAAGGATACCTGAATTGATAACTTGTTGAGTTAAAGTGAAATTTGATTTTGGTAATTGTAAACTGATAAAGTTTTAAAACAGGTTTAGTAGTAATAGAAATTTAATTTAGAAATGGAATATTTTCAACATATTATGTTATTTGAGGGAAATAGAGAGGAGACATTGAATGTTTTGAGTGAGTTGTTTATTTATGTTTGGAATGTCTGATTACCCAAACACCACGGTGTGTCCTGAGTACTTTTTCTTAAAAATTAAAAAACCAATAAAATATTTTCAGAAAAAATTGCTGTCAGCTCTTAGTGACCACATTGATTTCCTCCATGATGATCTGTGTAATCATACAACTTCAAAAAGGGAGTAGAATGAACTCTCAAATAGAGTCTGAATTATAAATATATTTCCTTATTTGTTCCATCTCTTCTCCAAAACACTATTACAAATCTTTGGCATTATGTCCTATTCCCTTTTCAAATATTTTTTTCAAGCTAATTGTATGCATGAATGCATGCATACTTACAAACTACTGGTCCTTTATATATACACCAAATTAGCATATTTGGTTCTTGGAGCCAGATGTTTAATCAAATGAATCCAGGCCAAATATATCATTGCCCTCACCAGCAGTTTGGAATGGGTACCATCTCTATGTTTGAAGTCCAAGGGATTTCTTCAGGTAGAGAAAGGATTATGGATATTTGTTGTCTAAAAATAGCTGTAAGAGGAAGTTTCCGAAGTATAAATATTTCATATTTATTGATGTGCTTTAGTTCCTGCCTGGCATGGCAGTTCCCTTAGGCAATTCTGACTAACTACCTGACTAAGAAAATATAAAAAACTAGACTGACAGAACACGTCAAATGGGATCCAAAGTTACATTTCATATCTTTGGATTGGTTCCCTAAGCGACTGATTACTTTGGATTGCCAAGGAAGTAATTTTATTATTGTCTGAAGATACTCTGGATCTTCTTGAATCCTTAAAAGTTTTCATACAGATAGCTATTAAATTGGTCAAATTATTTACTAAAGGTTATATTTGGAGAATTTTAAAATGCATATGGAGTGGGGAAAGATAAGCAATTGTCAACAAAGGCCAGCCATGTTTACATTTAACTAACTCGGCCAATATGAATTTTTCTTCTAAAGAAATCAGTAACAATTTTCTATGTACTGCTCCAGGGATCTCCAAACTTGGCAACTGCTGGCTGGGGAATTCTGGGAGTTGAAGTCCACAAGTCTTAAAATTGCCAAGTTTGGAGACCCCTGAACTACTCAATCATACCTCCTACTAGGAGGCATAGGTAAGACACATAGACTACTTCCATAAATTCATTTACTGAAATGTGCAGACTAGCTTGTTTCTAACAAGCTTTTGGATTTTGGCTTGAGATAAACTAGAGATATCAGCAAAAACATTCACTCAACTAATCCCAGCAGGAATTTGCTTTAGTGGGGATGGAAAATTCCCATCATCTCTCACAATTAACTATTTTGGCTAGAGCTACTAGGAGTTGTAGTTTAGCCACAGTGGAAGAGTCATGAAATTCCTGTACTAATGTAGACACTCCTGCTGGCAGGAAGACTAAGTAGCAGATGTTGGCATATTCTTCATTAATGTAAACCAGAATTTGATCCACAATTATTAGAGCAATTTTTAATTAGGAAGAAGTATACAACACAGCCTGTATTCTACTATTCTATGAAGTATACAGTGGTAGCATGAAATGCATTCTAAGTCAGGGATCTTCAAACTTGGCCCTTTTATGACTTGTGGACTTCAACTCCCAGAATTCCTCAGCCAGGCATGCTGGCTGAGGAATTCTGGGAGTTGAAGTCCACAAGTCATAAAAGGGCCAAATTTGAAGATCCTTGTTCTAAGTATTAGCAACAGACATGAACCCTCAAAGGTATTTCTGTGTAACAAGCAATTATACATTTTAAAAACACATACTGTAGTGTCTTTCCAGTTAAGGATATGCTGTCATTCAACAGAAAGATCAAGTGATGGGAATACAGATAGACAAGTGTTGTCTTTTGGTGCCATAGTAGCTGAACAATAACAACATCAATATCAACCAAACAGGTTGGTTGGGCAGGAATTTACAACATGCACAGACCTGCTGCAGGTTTTCTGCCTCACTCTAACTCTGCTGACACGATCCCAAGAGCTTGTACACCTAGTCATCTGGGTTTAACTAATCTACTAATCAATAATATGGACAGCTAGTCTCTGGTCATCTGAGTTTAATTTTAAAAAATGTTAAATCAGACTTGGAAAACTCTTTGCTAATGTATATAGGTAACCAATCAAAACTGAGATTTCACCAAAGCGGAGAAGCAGCCACCACGAATCACAGAAGGCAAAAGCTGAGTTAGATTACCTCAGGGGTCTTCAAACTTGGCCCTTTTATGACTTGTAGACTTCAACTCCCAGAATACCTCAGCCAGGCATGCCTGCTGAGGAATTCTGGGAATTGAAGTCCACAAGTCATAAAAGGGCCAAGTTTGAAGACCTCTGTGCTAGGGCAATTAAATCTACTCTTAGGATGGTTTGCATGATCTCTATGCAGGCTTAAAACATAAAGATGGCACCAGAGGTAGAAGGTTGATGAACATGGAGATAGCCCTGTGGTTTGTTTTAATCTAGCATGGGAACCAAGAACAACACTGACCTGAAAACTCTCAGAAGATAAGCTGTACCTTTGACAGTTGTGCAAAATACAAATTAATCTTTGGGATTTTATTTGTACAAAGCATTTTAATATAAGGATTGATCTGGAACTTCAAGCAGCCAAACTATTTAGCATTTGTTCCAGAATCTGGATAATGTAATCCTGTCTAGTCACTAAGAAAAATGATTCATAGAATATTATATTGTAGCAATGATTTCTAGAGAAAAAAAATGTGCTGAAAGAATCCTCCTGAAATGCTTTTCAAATACCGGGAGTCCTCAACTTACAACTGTTGGTTTAACAATATTTTGAATTTACAACAGCCTTTGAAAAAAGCAATTTACAGCCTCTCCTCAAAGTTATGACTATGGCACCACTTCTGCAGTCACATGATCACAATCCAGATGTTTGGCAATCGGCTCACACGACGGTTGCAGCATACAGTAGTGTGATCACACGATTGTGATTTGCTAACTTCCCAGCCAGCTTCTGACAAACAAAGTGAATCAGGAAAGCTGAATTTGCTTAACTGTTTCACTTCAAAGACCACATGAATCATTTAACGGATGTGGTCAAAATGGTCATAACATTGAGTCTGGTCACATATGACTCGGTTAATGGTTGCATTGTTTAGTGACTGAAATTCCAGTCCCAACTGTGGTCATAAGACAGGACTACCTGTACATACTTTGCAATCAATAAAATTGGATTTAGTGTTCTTTCTTTTCCTGTTCTCCTCCCGTTTGATTTATCCACAAAGAAATCAAAAGTACCTTCCTGTATCAGGCATAGTTTGTTCCAGGCATTGGAAAATACTCAGTTCACCAACTCATCTAAGCCTGTGAAAGGTCAGAGAACTGATTTGCAAACTTATGTGCTGCCTTCTTGAAATAATGTTCTACTTTTCTAAAATTTAACATACACATTGCCACAAACAAAATTAGTGACAAAAATTAGTGGACCAGAGGAATGCTGTGGATATAATTTACTTGGACTTCAGTAAGGCATTTGATAAAGTAGACCACAACCTACTACTTGATAAGATAGAAAAATGCGGGTTAGACAGCATCACCACCAGATGGATTCGTAGCTGGCTGACTAGCCGTACTCAGCGTGTGGTCCTCAATGGAGCTGCATCTACATGGAGCGAAATGTGTAGTGGGGTGCCCCAGGGCTCTGTTCTGGGCACAGTGCTCTTCAACATCTTCATCAATGATTTGGATGAGGGGATAGATGGGGAACTCATCAAATTTGCAGAAGACACGAAGCTGGCAGGAATAGCCAACACTCCAGAAGATAGGTTTAAGATAAAAAAAGGATCTTGACAGATTTGAACATTGGGCACTATCTAACAAAATGAAATTCAATGGTGAAAAAAGTAAAGTTCTACATTAAGGCAAGAAAAAACAAATCACGGGTATAATATAGGTGCTACCTTGCTCAACAATAGTAACTGTGAGAGGGATCTTGGAATCCTAGTGGACAATCACTTAAATATGAGCCAGCAGTGTCCTGCAGCTGCCAAAAAAAGCCAACACAGTGCTAGGCTGCATTAACAGAGGAACAGAATCAAGATCACATGAAGTATTAATACCATTTTACAATGCCTAGGTAAGGCTACACTTGGAATACTGCATCCAGTTTTGATCACCACAATGTAAAAAAGATGTCAAGACTTTAGAAAGAGTACAGAAAAGAGCAACAAAGATGATTAGGGGACTGGAGGCTAAAACATATAAGGAACAGTTGCTGGAATTGGGAATGTTTAGTTTAATGAAGAGAAGGACGAGGGGTGACATGATAGCAGTGTTCCAATATCTCGGGGGTTTCCACAAAGAAGAGGGAGTCAAGCTATTTTCCAAGGCACCTGAAAGCAAGCAATGGATGGAAGCTAATCAAAGAGAGAAGCAACCTAGAACTAAGGAGAAATTTCCCGACAGTGAGAACAATTAATCAATGGAACAATCTGCCTCCAGAAAATGTGAATGCTCCAACACTGGAAGTTTTTAAGAAGAGACTGGACAGCCAATTGTCTGAAATGGTATAGGGTTTCCTGCCTGAGCAGGGGGTTGGACTATAGATGACCTCCAACGTCCCTTTCCAACATCATGATGATGATGATGATGATGATGATGATGATGATGATGATGATGATGAAGAAGAAGAAGAAGAAGAAGAAGAAGAAGAAGAAGAAGAAGAAGAAGAAGAAGAAGAAGAAGAAGAAGAAGAAGAAGAAGAAGAAGAAGAAGAAGAAGAAGAAGAAGAAGAAGAAGAAGAAGAAGAAGAAGAAGAAGAAGAAGAAGAAGAAGAAGAAGAAGAAGAAGAAGAAGAAGAAGAAGAAGAAGAAGAAGAAGAAGAAGAAGAAGAAGAAGAAGAAGAAGAAGAAGAAGAAAATAAAATTCAGGAGTCTACCAAATCCCAAAAAGGGCAAAATCCCCCCAGAAAATCTATCAACTGCTAACATTTTTTTTCAAATGTGGCTATACAGGTAGTCCTTGACTTACCACAATTCACTTAGTGATTGTTCAAAGTTAGAACATCACTGAAAAAAAATGACTTATGACTGTTTTTCACACTTATGACTGTTGCTGCATCCCCATGATCACATGATCAAAATTCAGACACTTGGCAACTGACTCATATTTATGACACAGCAACCGCTGTGTCCTGCGGTCATGTGATCACCTTTTATGATCTTCTGACAAGCAAAGTCAATGGGGGAGCCAGATTCACTTAACAACCATGTCACTATCTTAATAAGTGCAGTGAATCATTTAACAACTCTGGCAACAAAGGTCGCAAAATGGGGCAAAACTCACAGTGTCTCACTTAGCAACATAAATTTTGGGCTCAATTGTGATCGTAAGTCGAGGACTACCTGTATACTATAATTCCAAGCAAGAATCAGAAAAAAGTTCCTTTTAGGACCCTTGAACTTGCTTAATCAAATGGTGTTATGCAATTATTGTGTAAAATAGTTGATGATAACCTATGTTGCAAATTAATCCCAAGATGTTTCACAATACCCATTTCATCACAGTTAGACAAGCCGAGGCAGTATATCTCTCAGCTAAATAGCTGATATATGTCTTTCTGAATGTTTTGTTCCCAAAGTATAGAGTCAAATCAAATTATTTCATCAGTGAGTTCCAGGTGCTTCACTGTGTATGGATTAGACCTTGAATCTGGCGTTTATATGCTTATTGTTTATTAGCCTTTACCTGTTGTACAACTTCAGGTTTGGCCAGCTAAAAGACAGCATAACATAACTAGCTGATAAACCTGTTTCTTGGAATTGATAAAGAGGCAATTAAGTATGTCCAATGCTGATTGTTCTTAATAAAAGAATTTTTATAATTAAAAAAAAAAAAAAAGAGGCAATTAAGTAAAATCCTGAAAGCTTATTGTCTAAGTAGATCCATAAATTCTTTTGGAGGATTGGACTTTCACTCACAAATCTCCAAATCAGAGAAATGATATCAGATATAATCAGAAGTTCAAAGAGACAGCCATAGGAGAAACAGGGGTGTAGCCTACCGCTTAAAATACCTGACTCAGTGGCTGATAAGAGATACACAGGTTTGTTTTCCTCTCTTTCGTATGAAACCACCCCTTTATTAAGGCAGCTGTCAAAAATGTAACAAATACAGGTGGTCATCGATTTACAACCACAACTGAACCCAAAATTTCTGTTGCTAAGCGAGACAGTTCTTAAGTGAATTTTGCCTGATTTTATGACCTTTCTTGCCACATTTGTTAAGTGAATCACTGCAGTTGTTAAATTTGTTAAGACAGCTATTAAGTGAAATCTGGCTTCCCCATTGACTTTGCTTGTCAGAAGGTCGCAAAAGGTGATTGCATGACCCTGGAATCCTGCAACCGTCATAAATATGAGAGAGTTGCCAAGTGCCTGAACTTTGATCACATGACCACTGGGATGCTCAACGATTATAAGTGTGAAAAACAGTTATGTCACTTTTTTGAGCATGGTTGTAACTTCAAACCAGGGGTAGTCAGCCTTTTTATACCTACCGCCCACTTTTGTACCTCTATTAGTAGTTAAGATTTTCTAACCGCCCACCGGTTCCACAGTAATGGTGATTTATAAAGTAGGCAAGTAACTTTACTTTATAAAATTTATAAAGCAGAGTTACAGCAAGTTAAAGCATATAATAATAATTACTTACCAAATACTTTATGTCGGACTTTCGCTACACTTTGGCAGAATAAATCTTTATAAAACAACTTACTGTAGTTAAATCTATCTTTTTATTTATACTTTGCATACATAGAAGTATGAAGTCTGATGAAATTACAATTAATTAATTAAATTATTAATGAGATCCCTGAGGCTGATGCTGCGAAACTAAATGCTGGATATCTGGCTCAATTTTTGTAAGGAACAAATGAAGGTCTCCTCTTTCGGAAATATTCAGGCAGTTTCTTTCTTTGGTCATAATATGATTAACAGCACTAAAACCTGATTCCACAAGATATGAGGTAGGGAAAGGTATCAATAAACTGAATATCACTTTCCACATATTTGGATATAAGACAGGCATTTTTTTACTTTGCCATAGGTTTTCATATCCACCACTATCGGATTTATGTTTACTTTCTTCATCATATCGAATTTCTAACAGTTCTTCTTGGCAAGTTGTATCAGCCTCTTCAATATTTGCAGTAAAAGAATTTTTCATCCAGTCATACACCTTCAATTTCAAAATATCTTCAAATCGTTTTTCCATGTCCAATTTAAGTTCGTTTTGAGGTGGCTACTGAATCTGTCAATATCCTCTGGAGTTACATCATCTTTTATAGATGATAATTCAGGAAACTGATGAAATTCTCTCTTCAATAGATTATAACGAAGTAGTTCAAGTTTGTCAATAAATAATGACACAATACTTTAGCAACCTATAAGAGTTTTATTAGCTCCTTGAAGCTGCAAATTGACATCATGAAAATATCTGCCAAATAAAAGGCATCATTCTTTACTGTTTTTAACTGTTGACACAGATTGATCTCATTATTACTTCCAAACGAGCCAAAGATGTACCCTTTGACAGCCACCAAACTTCTGTGTGCAAAAGTAACATAATAAAATCTTCATTATTGTCCTGCCAAAGCTGTCGAAACATTCTATCATTTTTTTGCATTGGATTTGATCTTGTTTATGGCTCGAATTATTATAGTTAATGATGAATGGAGACTTGTACTTAGATGTTTTTCTACAAAATGTTGTCTGTGCACCACACAATGAATACATAAAACATTTGGCACTTCTTCCTTCAAATAAGCAACAAATCCATGATAGCAACCTACCATTGATGGTGCTCCATCAGTAGCACATGCAACAATATTATTCAAAGGAATATTATTTTTTGTAAAGTATATTTCACAGTATTAAATATAGATAGTCCTCTTGTATCTGTAATGAGATTTATTGCAAATAGCATTTCTTCTCGTAATGTATTGTTTTCATCAAAATAACGTACATATGCCATCAATAAAGCATTATTATCTGCAATGGTAGACTCGTCCAATTGCATGGAAAATGGAAGAGTTTTGGAGAATACTTATCAGGTTTTTTTCAATATTAACTGCCACTTCTTCAATTTGTCGCTTTACTGTGCTATCGCTCAGGGGCAACGTTTTTAAAATTTCAGGTTTATCCTGATGCATTACTGTTGAGATAAATTCTTTTATAGAGGGTATTATTACAGTTTCTCCAACATTGTAGCTTTTACCACTTTTTGCAATTAATTGTGAAATGCGATAAGTGGCAATTAATCCATCTTCATTCGCTGCATCTTGTTTCTTAAATGATGCAACGATTGTTGAACGATTTTGAAATTTTTTATATATTTCCTGAAAATATTCAATGGGCTTGTCCTTATCATTTGGATGCTTTGTAGAAAGATGTTCTCGCAATCGACTTGGCTTCACTGCCTCATTGGATAATGTTTTATGACACAATAAACACATTGGATGTTGTTTATTTACAACAGATTCTATGAAACCCATCTTCAGATACTCTGGCAAATAGGCACAAGCGTATTTCTTTTTTTGAGACATGGACTCACAATATTTTCTTTGAAACTGTAGGCACGTGCTCAGTCTCACAAATCTAACTGCATACTGACCAGTGCGATCACAAACAAAAGAGCCTGTGCTGTGTATCGTCATCTGCGCATGCCTCTCGCGCATCGTGGATTGGGTTTGGGGGGGCGCCGGCTACCAGCTCTGCTTGTCTGTTACAGCTGGGTGGTGTGGGGGGAGATGCGCGAGCTATTCTGAAACGAGGCTCTTTTGTTTGCGGTCGCACTATAGCGCCATTTAGTTTCACTTACGTAAGGTGAACTAAACTTATGCATGGGCGATACAAATAGTTTATTTTCAGAAATTTAAATTGTCACGGGGAATTTTATGAAAACCTAATGAAAATGTTTTTAAATAATGCTATGATTTTTTTAAAAAAAGTCAATTAAATTAAAAAAAGGAAAATGCTTCAGTATCAGACAAAACCCCTACTGCCCACCATGAAAGCTGGAACGCCCACTAGTGGGTGGTAGGGACCAGATTGACTACCACTGCTTCAAACAGTCACTAAATGAATGATTATAAGTCAAGACCTATGTCAGGGATAGGCAACCTTGGCTCTTTTATGACTTGTGGACTTCAACTCCCAGAATTCCTGAGCCAGCATGGCTGGCTCAAGAATTCTGGGAGTTGAAGTCCACGAGTCATAAAAGAGCCAGGGTTGCCTACCCCTGGCTTACTTGTATTGAATGCTTAAATTTGAAGAGGTCAAAATCCAGAAAGACCAGAAATAGAATGAGTTGTGTAAATATGTACCTGTGCACATATTTTTATTTTTTTTCCTAGTGATATTTATAGATTGCAGAATTCATAGTCTGAATTGCTTTGGTACAAGTAACTTATCCGTTCCAGAAGACAGAGTGCTGCCAGTTAAATATAGGAGAACATCTCAATAAACATCTGTAAAGCTACCTCAGAATTATAACCTGTAGGTAGAACATCCAATCCTATTTCCTAATTTGGCAGTAACAAGGATGCTTTAAAGAAAACCCACACATTAATTACAGAGGAATCCATGCTATGCCACGCTTAATACTCCCACCGCTGTTACAAACTACTCTGTGTTGCAACAAAGCCACACCAGTGGAAGCTGGCCCAGAAAAACAACAACCAAACAAAACCCTTTCATTTTATCTTATATACTTTAATGAAGAATTGCTCTTTCACTTTTTATTCTCCTGACCTGTCCCCTTACACTTTTGATTTTAAATTTCCAAATATAGGAGTTGGGACTGAAAGAGAATTGGCAGAGTGACTACCGTACTAATCTCCCTATGTTCTGTCACCAAAAAGGCTAAATCTTGCCCACCCCATATGCACTTAAACTTCTGTTTGTCATTGTGCACTGTTGTTGTTTTAACTAAAATTTTTACATGTGGGTCAGGGGACAGATTGTATCTGCCCTCAATGTTGAAAGGACTGCCATTTCTCGAATTGGCCTTTTTAGCCACACCAGATGCTGCCTTAGGACCTCTTTCCAGACCACGATACCATAGTCTCTCGAGACTGAAGGATGCCAATGGAATGGAATGGGTCACAGGGAAATAATTTGAACCATGGTTGAATTAAGGAACTCCCCATCAGAGCCCTAGCCTAGTTTTTAAAATGGAAGCAGTTACCAACAAACTTATCAAATACATTTCAAGATGCACAACTTTTCCGAGGGCTAGAAAATTGGTTGGGAGAATGGTTGGAAAGATGGCAATTTCGGTAATTTGCAGGACAGGTACTATTTTAGTCTAAAGAAAAGAATTGGCTAGTCTAAAGAAAAGAAGAAATAGGGGAGACATGATAGCAATATTCCAGTATCTGAGAGGTCAGGTTGTTCACCAAAGCACCAGAGGACAGGACGAGAAACAATGGTTGGAAACTGACCAAAGAGAGAAACAACCTGGATTTAAGGAGAAACTTCCCAACAGTGAAGACAATTAACCAGTGGAACAGCTTGCCTTCAGAAATCTGTAGGCGCTCCATCACTGGAGGTTTTTAAGAAGAGACTAGACAATCACCTGTCTGAGATGGTATGGGTTCTTCTGCTTGAGCAGGGGCTGGACTAGAAGACCTCCAAGGTCCCTTCCAGCTCTATTCTATTCTATTCTATTCTATTCTATTCTATTCTATTCTATTCTATTCTATTCTATTCTATTCTATTCTATTCTATTCTATTCTAAACTAATAAGTGAAGCTGACTCTCAAAAGCCTCTTTCCAAGAGTTTCAGGATGATCCAGTTGTTGTTCAATGTAGAACTCAGACACTTGGAAGTTCTACTTTGTAGGTAGTCTTCAACTTATAACCACAATTGAGCCCCAAATTTCTCTCGCTAAGTGAGACAGTTCTTAAGTGAATTTTGTTCCATTTCACCACCTTTCTTGCCACAGTTTTTAAGTGAATTACTACAGTTGTTAAGTTAGTAACACGGTTGTTAAGTGAATCTGGCTTCCCCATTGACTTTGCTTGTTAGAAGCTCTCAAAAGGTGATCACGTGACCCCCGGGGACACTGCATCTGTCTTAAATATCAGTTGAACACGTGACCATGAGGACACTGCGATGGTTGTGTGAAAAAACGGTCATAAGCCACTTTTTTTCAGTGCCATTGTAACTTTGAACAGTCACCAAATGAACTGTTCTACGTTGAGGACTACCTGTAGTTAATGAAGCAATGACTTAAATTTGCTACTGAAAAACAGGGAATAATAAATATTAAGAATATTAAAAAAAACAGTGTGGAATGTGTTGCCCTTCCGATGTTGCCGAATGACAATTCTGTTGTTCCAGACCATTGTCCACTCTGGTTTGATAGTTGTCTAAGGAGGCTACTAAGTCTCACTGGTTTGGTTTGAGAATGGGTTGTATGTACACTATTTCTATCTTTAGCAATTTTACAATAAAGTCCAAGCGCATGTCCTGTTATTGTTTTGTTTTTTTTAAAGCCACACCGCTCAAATCCTTCCTGAATATCTGGAATAGGCACAAGGGATATTTACTGGTAGATCACTGGCCGAGTTAAAAGAAGTGAATAATTTCTGACATTCAACTATTTACAACAGTAATAGCAGAACGAGCCCATCCCAAAGCTATATTGCTGAAATTGCAAAAGTTGCAGCAGGAGGGGAAGAGGTAAGTCCAAAGTGGTTTTCTCCTATGGTAGGAGAATTCAATGTAGCTTCTTTTCTGTAATGCTGAAGGGTTTTAATTAAAAAGAAAGCCAAACCAATCCCATAGATCTGAACTCTCTCCTCTGCTTGCTGTCTGTCATAACATTTCCTTTCAGCCTTCAGTCCTTATTTCCAGATAAGTGCAACCATAATGAAGATAGCAAGAAAAGCGAAGGCGAGAACCCCAAAATCACAAGTAAGAGCTTGCCGGCACACACGGTAATTGTTTCACTTTCTGTCAACTGTCCCTATGACCTGTAGTGAGATGCTCTGAGATCTAAGCGTTCATGATAAAAGTAGAACTTCCACTAGAATTCTCGGGGGGGGGGACCATCCCAAATATTTTCAGAGCAGTAAATATATAATGTTTTTATTATGTTTCTCTTGAGAAGCACCCCAAGTTGGTGGAGGGTGAGGAGAAGGGGGAGATTATTCTCTAGCTCTGCCTTAAGAACCTGAAGCTGTTTTTGCCTTTTCAATTTTTTGGGAATAAACTTCACAAGTTACGACAAGAGGGAAGCTGTTTTGAAACTGGTTCCTTAACTTTGCATTTGCTGCCACAATTTGGTCTTCAAGCTCTTATTTTTAGCTTGCCCCCCTTCCCCCTCCCCCGAAGTTTCTAGCCTCCTGAAGAAGTCCACGGGATAATTTTGTATGAGCCTCATAATAATTCAATTCAAAAGAAAACAAACTCCCAACTGAACTTCATGACTGAATAGAAAACTAAAACTGTGTCTATTGTTCCATGATTAACATTATCCACTAGGCCCAAAGTTGCTTTTTCAAAAGGCAACTGGACTTTCTTTGTTTTTCGTTGAAGATGTTTCGCTTCTCATTCAAGAAGCTTCTTGGATGAGAAGTGAAACATCTTCAAGGAAAAACAAAGAAAGTCCAGTTGCCTTTTGAAAAAGCAACTTTGGGCCTAGTGGACAATCATGACCTGGATGACTGAGAATCTCCATAGATGTTATCCACAAGACTGCTTTATCATCTTCTCAGAACAAATCTTAACTACTACAATACAGGGTTTTATTATCTACTTAATAACATGCAACCTATAGATCTTCTCACCATTTATCTTTAAGATCTGATTGTACACATCTTTTATAGTCCCAAGCCTAACAACTATTCACCTGTTGTTGGCTTTATCAAAGTATCAGAGGCAAATGGAATTTTAATCCTGACAAATTGTAGGCTTCTCTTTAGCATGCAACAACTCCCTTTATCTAAATGACTCCTGGCTATGCCTTTGGCAAGACCAGGAACATTGTCCAAATGATACTTTTCACTCTAAAATATGATGGTGGAGAGGGAACCTTCTTTTTCTCTTCCCCTCATAATATTAGCATTCAAAGTTACACAGTTAGATCGACCTCCTCAAACAATCCAAAATTAATTGATTGAACATGCTGTTGTAAGAGCATATGGTGGCTTTCTATTTAAAAGGTAATCAGACAAATTCACTGATAGTGGCTAGGCTAGATCTCCAGGTTCAGAAGTAGGGTGCTGAATTTGTTAGGAATAAATATACTAGACGGCTATATATGGCAGCTCTTGGCTGCCATCATGGGAAGTAGGAAGCCAGATCAATGCAGTGAGCCCTTTTCTTCTCCATCCTTTTCCTCCTCCTTCTTACTAACTCTGTTTACAGACTGAAAGGTATTCCTCATAACACTTACTTTATGAAGATGTATCATGTGTTCAGAATATTGGAGAGAACAGTGCTCTTCACGTGTTCCTTCTTTCTGGTATAAGAATCCTTTTCATCAGGAAGGGAAATAGCTCATTCTGGGCTCCCTTCTCAAGCACTTTCAAGACAAGCCTCTCAAATGTCATCCCAACATCAGTCATTGCTTAAAGGACCTAGTGGCTACACTTGTTCTAGGACTCTGGGCCTGTGCCCAGAAGCAGCCCTTAGGCAGGAATAGCAGCAGTGTTACTTCAGGACACACTCTATGGGTGGAGCAGTGCCAGCAAGTTGCATCAATATTAGGTACTGCCTGATTGGGGCTGCAAAAATCCAAAGGATCACTAGATAGTAGCAAAGAGCGAGAATTTTCTGCAACTCTTTGCTGCCATCTAGAGGCCACCTCTCTTACTTGTTGCCTGTTGCCACTTGGTTCTCACTGATTGTGCCGCTCTAGACAAATGCTTGTGTGCTTGAGCACCATGAAGCAATTACCTCCCCTATGTTGACTGTATATACTGATATTCAAAAAGCCTGCATAAGGAAGTTGCTTCACATGTAAAGGAACAAAGTCTGGTTTGCCTGGAGCCCAAACTCCATCCTCATCTTACCTGTGAGCTGATTGAAGCCCATTTGGTGTAGAGCATGTGTAACATTTTTTTCATAGTTGAGGACCACATAGAGGGCATACTTGTCTTCGTAGTACTGGGTCCCACGTATCATGCGGAGGTTCTGCAATGGCAGGTAAGTGAAGACATTCATGGCGATCAAAACATAGCCGGTCACTTCTCGGATAGTCTAGGAAGAATGAAATAAAATCACAAAAGACATCGTAACTCAGCCAGACATCAAGCATACCCTTCAGAGATTATTTGTCCTACTGGCTGGGAATTTTCAGAAATGCAGCAAGCTGGGGAAAACTACCATAACATTTATTGCATGTATTCACTATCAAATGTGTGGCATTTTGTTAATCAATCAGGCTCCCAAGTAAAATAGATGCCATCTTAAGATGCTGTGACTTAATGGAAGAGGAAAATGCACGTGATTGTAATTGGTTTCCCTGGGTTCTTCCTCAATGGATGGCAGCCTAAAAAAGCTGTATTTGATATCATAGTAGCTCCATTGGCATCACAGAGCTCTGCAAAAGTTTGGACCCAGTTCTGACGAACTACAACAAGGAATAGTTAGCGGAAAGGATCAATGAGTAGAGTGAAGCTAAGCAGACTCACATGTTCAAATAGAGATCACTGCCAAGGAGCACTAAATCAGCAGGGGGAGTGATTTCTGACTGAAATGTTCCAAACAGGAAGAAGGGGTAGATCTTGGAGAGCTACCACCATCCATTTTTTTTAATTTTTCCCAGCCAACTGTGCCTGAGAACCAGTATAGTTAGCAAAAATTATGTGGGAGATGGGGGGAAAAATTCCCATCCCCTGCTTTCAGGTAGACTCCATAGCATATAGTATACTGTTATTTGGATGTAATCCATATCTAAAAACTTAAATATTCTTTATAACCCAAAGGTGCTTTCCCCCCCAAAAAAGTCAACTGGACTTCCTTTGTTTTGCTTGAAGATGTTTTACTACTCATCCCAGAAGCTTCTTCAATTCTGAGAAGCAAAACATCTTCAAGCAAAACAAAGGAAGTCAAGTTGCCTTTTGAAAAAAGCACTTTTGGAATAACCGTGATCTAGATGACTAAGAATCTCCATAGATGTTCCATATAACATGTAAACATATACTAAACATTTACTTTCATAGTTCCTTTGCTGCACACCAGTTCTTTGCAATATTCACTGCATTTTCAGAAAAAAAAATATTGAATTTCTCATTGTTTGTTAGGTCCTGCTACAATTTCTTACATTTATATTCACAATTCTATATTTTAGTTGTGGTGTTTTGATGTATATGTTGTTGCTTTTTTATTCACATCAGCTGCCTTGATTGTCAAAGAGACAGAAATGCAGAGTACCAATCAAATAAATGTCCTGCTTTGTTTGAGAAAAGTTTATATTTAGGGAAATAATTTTCAGGCTGCTTGTATCTCCTCCACCATCATTTCATTAGTTATTATTTGTTTCTCTTTAAATTTCAGTCTTCATCTGGAAATGTAGATGTAAAGAGATGCATTTAACTCATGTCTCTGTGTGTATGTGTACGTCTGGGGGGGAGTCCATGAAGTCTCCAAGAAATAAGTAAAACTTAAAAGTATTTACTTCATCTTTTTGAAAAATACAAAATCCGAAGTAAAATAAATAAATAATTCCAGAAAATCTACTACTATCCTGAACATACCAAGATATACATAATATGTAAACATCAGGGCTTGACATAGATTGTTATAACTGAGACAATAACAGGCCTATCAGCCATATATGTAACCAATTCTCTTTCAGCCAGCTACCATATTGCATGGTGATTATCATCACATGGTGAGCTCTTTAGTTAGCTATGTGCCAGTTTTGGAATCAGGAGTTGGCTAACTTCAGATAATACTTGTCAGAAACCCCAGACTATTGTGGGAGAGCAAATGGGTAAGGAAAGGACCTCTGAGATTTCTGAAAACACCCACTGGGTTAACGGTTGACAGATTATTGTGCCACTGAAAGGATGGAGAATTAACTTTGATCATTTAGCTCCATTTGTCTTTTCTACTTGTGATGCCATGGAGTCCACATTCCATAGGCAGGCTCGGTCTAGATTAATGTTACCATATAGCTATTTAGAGATGGGTATGTCACCCTTGAAGCCATTTCTCTGAGCATAATTCCAAACCTCCACTGCCTCCATCACAAAATGAAAACAAATATCCCCAACAGAGACATTTTTAGCCAACTACTACCAACACATTCTATGTTCTTCTCAACCAAGCAAATCCCTTTTTTTCTTTTTAATCAAACTAGGTTTCCTTCCTATATCTGAAGTTACCTATCAAAAATATTACTTTGTTGAATAAGCCATAATCTGAGATCCACTTAAATTGTTGATACTGACTTCAAAACATTATATATCGAAGCTGTTGTGTCCTGAGCCTGCAAAAGCAGGCTCAGGATGTTGGATTAGTCCCGGGCATTCCAAAAGTTGCCCGGGACCAGACAGAGCGGCGCCGGCCTTGTGTGCATGTGCAAGGAGCGAAAACGCTCTGTTCCTATTGGTTGACACTGTCCAGGCTTCTGGTCATATAAAAAGGCCTGCGTGCCTTTTGCTTTTGCTTGGTTGTTGTAGAAGGAGAATAAAGTGTTTGTTCAGCATCGCCATGTGTCTTCATCATTTGCACGCAAACGAAGTACACAACAGAAGCATTAATCCTAAATGTGTTTACTTTTGAGTAAAGCTCTTTAGGATGAATATATTTGGCATTTCACTTGGATAAATTATTTAAATTGTTGACAATCATTAGTCTCTCATGATTCAGGTTTTTGAGGAAGGGAAAGGAATGACGGGACACAATGGAATGGACATGTAAGCATTTTCTGGTTTTGCTCTGCAATCTATCCATTTTAATAAGAATATTCTTAGAAAATATAACAAAGTGAAATGTAGTCTATCACTGGATTTTTTTTAATCTGCCAGGAGTAAGCGAGAGCATGGCCATCATTTGTCATGTCTATATACAATCATTAATAGAAACAGAAAGTTGGAGTAAATAACTTCAGCTTTATGAATGTAGAGGGAGGAAGCCAAGATTCCCATGGAGAATTTTCTATGCTAGTTTCACACCTGCTAAAAAAAAGGAAAATTTGTTAAGTCCTCCACCACATCTAGTTACCTGCAGGAAAGAAAGATCCTGGTTTTGTCCAATGAGCACTATCTCAAGGTTGCCCATGACGATCTCACAGTTATTGTACATTTTATATAGAGTCTGATACCGTTGCTGGGCATCTCCTGTCACACTGAGTTCGTTTTGGGTGCCTGCACAAACTGCAAGGAAAAAAAGAAAGGGAATGCATAAATCATTCATGAAGCTCACCAGTTCAATGCTTATTCTATAATAGTCTCCACCATAAAAAGCAAAATCATCCAGATATCATCACTTTCTGCTTTGAACAACCATGTCCAGCACAGCATGGCACAACTAAACATCAGAAATGGCGTGGATAAGGTGCTCCAGGCCAAGTTCTAAGTCCTTACAGGGTGCTATTCTGTCAAATTAATCAAAGTCATCAGTCTTGATGGGTATATATTTTACCCTGTATCAGTCTGAGGTCAGTTTCACTGTCATGGGTTCCATTTAAAAACATATAAATTAGATTTTTTATGAAGGTGCTGTCGTTGTTATCCCTTCCTGTGTTACTATTTGAAAAATTCTTCAGTGACAAGGGAGGATGATTAGACATTAGGGTTAAAAGAGGGGTCACTAGACAAAGGTGCTGTCCCAGTTTTGACATGGAATAAGTTCTTAGATGATCCAGTGGCATCATGACCAAAGACTTGTAACTGAGAAAAATCTCATGATGTCCCTATAGTTTCTATTGATGGGGAGCTTTCATTCGAAGGCAATTTCATTTCAAGTCATGGGGGGTGGGGGGAAAGACAGCAGACAGTACAAACTCTGGTCAATTTTGACTCTGGCAGCAGGAGCTGCAAGGAATGAAAGACTGGGAATAAATCTACAGTGAAAATAGCCTGGATCAGTCTCAGATACAGCTGAGAAACAGAGAAACTATTGCCCTTAAGAGTCCTCAATGACTCTATTGTAATGCTTCCAGGGCAGAGGAACAGGGACACACAAAACAAAATTAGGTAAGAAATGGAGCCATAATCCATAATCCATAAAGGGGTTTTCCTAAAACAGATTGCCATTAATCCAAACTGATAAGAAAAATGATAAAATCTAGTAAGAGCAACAACAAACAACTATGTTGATGTATGGCATCCTCTTCAAAATTCATTTTTTTGCTTCCTTCTCTGAACTATTATCATTAGAGACAGGCATCTACCTGTGAATTCCTCAGAAGGATAGTCATGCTGGCTAATATCCAAAGAGAAATTTCAGGTGCGTGATGTACTAACTAGAACATTTTATATTTTCCATTGTTCATAGGACTGGAAGGGACCTTGGAGGTCTTCTAGTCCAACCCCCTACTCAAGGCAGGAGTCCTTATACCATCTCGGACTAATGGTTGTCCAGTCGTTCCTTGAGAATCTCCAGTGATGGAACACCCACAACTCCGGGAGGCAAGCTGTTCCACGCATTAACTGCTTGCACTATCAGAAAATTCCTCCCTATTTCCAGGCTGGATCTCCCTCTGATGAGCTTCCACCCATTGCTTCTTGTCCTGTTCTAGATGCTATGGAGAATAAACCGAGCTCTCTTCCCTGTGACAGCCTTTCAAGTATCATGTCTCCCTTAAGCCTTTCTTTCGTAGGCTAAATGTACTAGTTCCCTTCTCCGTTTATCACACAATTTAGCCTCCAGACCCCTTAGCATCTTTGTTGCTCTTCTCTGCACTCTTTCCAGGGCTTCAGCATCTTTTTTGTGTTCTGGCAACTGGACGCAGAACTGGACAGAATATTCCACATGTGGTCTCACTAGTGCAATACAGAGCTATACTATCTGATGTTGCAATCTAGGATTGTGCTGGCTTTTTTGGCAGCTGTACCATCCTGCTGACCCATATTTAAGTGGTGGTACACTAGCACACCTAGATCCCTTCACAGGCACTACTATCCAGCCAGGTACTGCCTATTCTGTACCTGTCCTTCTTCCCCCTCCTTCTCCTTTTCCCACTTATAAACTATTATTAACTCTTCCCTCTCCCTAACTTCTAAACATTTGCCCTGAAGAGTGGGAAAATCCCATCCAATCACAAGAAGCTCAGTGTTTCTTAGGAAAGCCAAAACATTTTAGTTTCACACATCAAGAAAGAATTGTCATCCCCTGAATATGGAGTATAGGTCTATAATTCACGTTTACAATAAGGCCTCTGAGTTTCAAGATTTGAATGCTAACTAGGCGTGTTTAAAATCCGCAGTCTCTACCTACCTAGAGGTGCAAGGTTGGAAGGGGCGTTGTCTTACCTGAACGCCTTTTCTCAGCACGGAGATGGAGAATCCACCAATGGGTTTAGACTGTATTCCTGCCCAATCAGATCAACTCAGCCAAAGCTGCCACGCCCGTCCTGGACCATAGAGATCCCAGTTTTGACGCGAGTGTAGCCATTGACTGACACCACGGCATTGTGGCTCCTCCAGCTAATGCTAACCATAGGTCTAAGTGACCTGCCAGGGTGGGAGTGGATTCTCCATCTCCATGCTGAGAAAAGGCGTTCAGGTAAGACAACGCCCCTTCTCCAGCACTTGGAGATGGAGAATCCACCAATGGGATGTACCAAAGCCTACTGTCCCTTAGGGTGGGAAGCAGACTGGTCCGGTGTGGCACTTTGGTGAGTAACCTGTTGGAGAACTCTCCTGCCAAAGGACGCCTCAGCCGAGGCAAACCTATCAATTTTGTAGTGCCGAATGAAAGGGGATGGTGAAGCCCATGTGGCTGCCCTGCATACCTCCTCAATAGATGCCTGTGTGGACCAGGCCGCAGAAGTAGCTGCACTTCGTGTGGAATGGGCCGTGACTTGTCATGGGACTGGCAATGTTTCAGCCTGATATGCCCCGGCAATGCATGCCCTGATCCACCTGCCAATTGTGGAAGAGGAGACCTTCCAACCTTTGGAGGAAGAATGGAAGGATATGAACAGAGCTTCGGATTTGCAGAATTCCGCTGTCCGTGAAATATAGTACCTAAGCGCTCTACGGACATCCAAGCTATGCCATTGTCGCTCCCAAGCATGCGATGGGTTAGGGCAAAAATCTGGTAATACTATGTCCTGTGACCTATGGAATAGGGAATTTACCTTCGGTACGAAGGTGGGGTTGAGTCGCAGGATCACTTTATCCTGATGGAACACGTACAAGTCGTCCCTGACTGAGAGCGCTGCCAATTCGGAGATGCGCCGTGCGGACGTGATTGCCACCAGGAATGCTACTTTGTGGGACAGGTGACGCACGTCGCATGTCGTTAGGGGTTCGAAGGGCCGCTGGGTGAGGGCCCGAAGGACCCGTGGTAATTCCCACGAAGGGTACCTGTGCACGGCAGGGGGTCTGGTGTTGGAGGCCCCTTTAAGGAATGATCGGATTAAGGGGTGGTGGCTCAGGGTTCCCGCTGAGTCGCATGTGAGGACTGTTGCCAGTGCTGCAACCTGTTGGCGCAGTGTGTTTGGGGCCAGGCCCCTGTCCAGCCCAGCTAACAGGTAGTCCAGGATATGGGAAATTGTGAGCTCCGAGAGCGACAACTGTCGTCCGGAGCACCATAATCGGAAGTTTTTCCACGTGGCCTCGTAGATGCGGTTGGTAGAAGGGCAACAAGAGGCCTGAATTATCGTGATGAACCCTGGGGAACAGAGCTCCCTTGCTAAGATCGAGTACTCAAGTGCCAGATGGCTAACTGGAGCCACTGGGGATCTGGGTGGAGAATGACCCCCTGGCTGAGTGAAACTCGTTCCGGGGGGATCCTCCAAGACTCCACGAGGGAGAGACTCATTAGGTCGGCGAACCAAGGTCTCCTTGGACAGTAAGGGGCCACCAGGAGTACCTCCGCCCATTCCCGGAGGAGCTTGCGTATTACCGCTGGGAGGAGGGGTGGGGGGGAAAGGCGTAAAGCAGGCCTTGGGGCCACGGGCTCCGAAGAGTGTCCGTCTGCTCCGCCCCTATGGCTGGGAATCAGGAGAAGAAGTGGGGCATCTGAGCGTTGAGCGGGGACGCAAAGAGGTCCACCCACGGCAATCCGAAACGGTGACAAATTTCTCTGAAGATCCTCGGGTGAATGCGCCACTCCGAGTGATCCACAATTGTTCTGCTCAGGAAATCGGCCTGAGTGTTCGCTACCCCTGGTATGTGATTGGCCTTGATGGAGGCTAGGTTGTGTTCTGCCCAGGTTCCCAGTAGGAGAGCCTCGGCCAAAAGGCTCTGGGACCGGGTGCCCCCCTGGCAGTTTATGTGAGCCTTGGCTGCCACATTGTCGGTGAGGACCAGGACGTGGTGACGCGCCACTCGGCCTCGAAAGTGACGGAGGGCTAGGTGGATGGCCCGTAGTTTGAGCCAATTTATGTTGTGTTGGAGGTCCGATTTGGACCACCGGCCCTGTGTCCACTGTGAGTGAAGGTGCGCTCCCCAGCCGAACAGGCTGGCGTCCATCGTGAGTACTATCCGGTCTGGCTCCTTGAAGCACGACCCTCTGCGTGTGGCTGGTGATAGACTGTTGGATGTGCCTGAGAGACGTGGCCACTGGTCTGGAAGTTTGAGCCCTGGCATCAAGGGCTCGATCTACTGCCTGAGCGATCAGTAGGGCTAGGCGGTCTTCCGTGGGGAAGGTAGTCTGCTCGCTCGGGCAGAGTCTGGCTGCTGTGGGGTGAATGTGGCCTCGGGGGTCTCTTGAAGAATCCGTACAACCGGAGCTTGGGCCGCGGAATGGGGCTCGCCTATGCCGTACTGCGCTGGAGAGTGTGAGGGTTCTCCCGTTGACCAAATCCCCCGGGGACAGGTTGCTGGTCCCATTGGTAGCTCTAAGGCTAGGTCCTCGGGCTGGTGTGATGCAAACCTGGCTCTTTTCTGCGCCTTCGTGAACTCCTTTTCCAAGGCCTGGTGTCTCCTCGTCCTGCTTGTCTGACCTTTTGGAGGTCTTGGTGGCAGATCTGACCTTAGATTTGGCTGCTGTCCTGTCAATGCCCTCCAGACCAGGCTATCCTGATGAGGGTGGCAAGGCTCCTGTTGAGGCAAGCCAAGATGGTGACCGCCGTGGGGAGAGGAGCAGCGCTTTGCCTTCGGCCTCCGGAGCACTCTGGAATCGCGAAAACACTACCGCGTGCCCTGCGATCGCCCGCTGGCCAGCTGATCAGCGCTGGCTTGGAGGGCTCGTAAAACTCCCGGCAATTGCTTAGAAACGGCAATTGCGACACGCCCCCCCCGCTTGCTCCGATTGGCGGCCTGCCTCGTCTGGTCTGGCCGCCCACGGAGCTTTATTTACTCTTCCCTGCTATCCAGGGAGGTGAGCTGAGATCTGAGCTTTATTTACCTCAGCTGACTGGGCTAGCAGCCGTTAATCCCAATCGCTCCTGGTCAAATATGTTTAAATGGGGGGGGGGGAATAGAAGGAAGGAGCCCCTTCCTTGCTTAGCTTCCCTCAGTTAAGGAGGGCTGGGAGCAAGGCTCCAAACCTCTTCCTAAAAGGAGGAAAATAAGGCTTTGCTAACCATTACTCTACACTACCCTTGAAACAAAGAATCCACCAATGGAGACTGTACCTGCCTAGGAGCCACACTGCATGTCCGTCCTGGGCAAGATCAAGTCAAAAACTGGGATCTCTATGGTCCAGGACAGGCGTGGCAGCTTTGGCTGACTTGATCTGATTGGGCAGGAATACAGTCTAAACCCACTGGTGGATTCTCCATCTCCAAGTGCTGGATGACAAACAGGTCCTACTGGATGACAAACAGGTCCTACCAAAAGTGTAGAAAGGGGTAGAAAGCTGTCACCTTGGAGTCCTACCTCCTAGGACACCAAGGTGAGTAGCTCTGATCAAACTCAACCAGTCCTAAATGACAAGCATGAATAGCAATTGTGAGCATTTGCACATTCATGGAGGTAAATAAACAGGATCTCCCCACATCTTAAGTAGTACAGATTAACCACATTGCAAGGGTGTGATAAGGCTGAAACCATAAGGAACTAGGATGCTTGATGAGATCACAGTCAGCCCCTTTTCTATTTAGTTACTTGAAAACGCAAACTCCTCTGTGAGATTTACAGTAACAGGAAGTGGCATATAAATATTAATTGAATAAACAAGCAAGCAAAACCTAAATGGCTATTCTTCCTCTATCTGCCACAGAGATCAGAATAGACTGGAAAAGTAAGATTCCAAAAAATGAAAAAGGATTACAGGTAGTCCTCAACTTACAGCAGTTCATTTAGCGACCAAAGTTACAATGGCACTGAAAAAAGTGACATGATCGCTGCAGCATTCCCCGTGGTCACATGATCAAAATTCAAAGGCTTGGCAGGTGGTTCATATTTATGACGGTGGCAATGTCCTGAGATCATGTGATCAGCTTTTGCAATCTTCTGACAAGCAAAGTCAATGGGGAATCCAGATTCACTTAACAACTGTGTTACTAACTTAACAAATGCAATGATTCACTTAACAACTGTGGCAAAAAAGTCGTAAAATGGGGAAAAGTCATTTAACAAATGTTTCACTTAGCAACATAAATTTTGAGCTCAATTGTTGTCATAACTTGAGGACTATCTGTACCTGCTGGATTCATATAGGCTATAAGCTAGGATTTCTATTAAACCTGAATTCCTGAAGAAGCCTCATTTGGCTGGGATTTCTAAGTAATACACTATGTTTTTTATTTATTTATATCAGCGGTTCTCAACCTGTGGGTCGCGACCCCATTTGGGGTCGAACGACCGTTTCGCGGGGGTCGGCGGACACCGCAGTCAGCCATTTTCCCCCCATTCGGCCCGTCGCGCCGCGCATGCGCGATTCGGGCCGCCGCGCATGCACCGCGCATGCGCAGATCGGCCCATCGCGCCGCGCATGCGCGGTTCGGCTCATCGCATGCACGCCGCGCATGCGCGGATCAGCCCGTCGTGCCGCGCATGGGCGGCGCGGGTCGGGGTCACGCCGCGCATGGGCGCCGTAGGTGGGGTCTCGGCCTGAAAAAGGTTGAGAACCGCTGATTTATATACTGATTTTTTCTTTTCTACAAATGTCAAGAGGGCAAACACATCCAACACACATTCCTCCTCCCCCAGAACAAGTTAGAGAGAAAGTGACTGGCCCAAAGTCACCCAGCCAGCTTTCATAGCTAAGGCAGAACTTGAACTCATGGTTTCCCGCTCTCTAGCCTGATGCCTTAACCACTAGACCAGGGGTAGGCAACCGTGGCTCTTTTATGACTTGTGGACTTCAACTCCCAGAATTCCTGAGCCAGCAAGGTTGCCTACCCCTGCACTAGAACAAAGTGGCTCTCTTTCAAACCATAATGGCCAGAATTGTGCACTGCAGCAACTTGAAACCAAACAAAACACTTGATGTATGAAGTCAGCCACTTACCCTGAGAGCACAGATAAGATGCTCCTTTCTCATTGGGTGAACGGTCCAGCACTCAAGTACCTAACACTATAGTTTATCAGATGAAAATGTTTCCAAAGGGTAATCGGGTTCATTCTGCTGCCCCAAATATAATAGCCTGTGTTGCAGAACACACTACCACACAACAGCACAACCACAATTGGTTGAATAAACCCAAATTGGTGAGGTACACATAGTACACTAAACTACAAATAAGCACACATAATTTCTCCAGTTTGTTTGAGTCAGGGAGACCATTTTGAAGTTTGAGAGCCTATTAGAAGCACTCACACCAAATAGGCGCCGCTGTGGATCACTCACTCATAAAATTCACAAGAAGGCAAATAGAATAGTTGTTCCTGGACACCTCCTCCTCAGCTGTTCCCAACCCCTTAACTTGCTTTTATTTATTTCCAGACAGACAGGTACCCTTTCAACCAAAGCAGTAGGCTACAGCCTTCTACTATGTTACTTTTCTCCAAAAACAGCAACATCTACTGGGAAGATTAGAAAAATCAAGATGGCAGACCCAGCAGTGTGATCACAGTCCTCCCCATGTTGTACGTGTTTTGATGTCTAACCTCAGTTCCAGGCAAACTGATGGAAACCATTATTAAAGATAAAATTACAGGGCACATAGAAAAACAGGCATTGCTGAAAGAAAATCAACATGGTTTCTGCAAAGGCAAATCATGTCTTACTAACTTGTTAGAATTCTTTGAGGGTGTAAATAAATACATAGATAAAGGGGGCCCAGTTGATATTGTATATCTTGACTTTCAAAAGGCTTTTGACAAAGTTCCTCACCAAAGGCTCCTAAAAAAGCTCTCCAGCCACGGAATTAGAGGACAGGTCTTGTCCTGGATTGGTAACTGGCTAAATTGTAGGAAGCAAAGGGTGGCAATAAATGGACAATTCTCTGGATGGAAAGAAGTGAGAAGTGGTGTACCCCAAGGTTCAGTTTTGGGACCTTTACTTTTTAATTTATTCATCAATGATCTGGATGTAGAAGTTAATAGTGAGGTAGCCAAGTTTGCTGATGACACTAAATTGTTCCGGGTTGTGAAAAGTGAAACTGATTGTCAGGAGCTCCAGAAGGATCTCTCGAAATTGTGTGAGTGGGCAACAAAGTGGCAAATGCATTTTAACCTAAACAAGTGCAAAGTTATGCACATTGGGGCAAAGAACCCCAATTATACTTACCAACTGATGGGGACCAAACTTTCTGAGACAACCCAAGAAAGGGATCTTGGGGTTTTGGTGGACAGCTCGATGAAGATGTCAACCCAATGCGCAGCAGCAGTAAAAAAAGCAAATTCCATGCTTGGCATGATTAGGAAGGGAATTGAAAATAAGTCAGCAAGTGTTGTATTGCCTCTGTACAAATCGATGGTGAGACCACACTTGGAGTACTGTGTACAGTTCTGGTCACCGCACCTCAAGAAGGATATAATGGAACTGGAAAAGGTGCAAAAAAGGGCAACAAGAATGATCAAGGAAATGGAGCGCCTCCCTTATGAAACCAGATTGCAACGCCTTGGTCTCTTCAGCCTTGAAAGACGGCGTTTAAGGGGTGACTTGATCGAAGTGTATAAAATCATGCATGGGATAGAAAAGGTGGATAGAGAAAAATTCTTTTCTCTATCACACAATACCAGGACAAGGGGGCACTCCCTAAAGCTCATAGCTAAGAAAGTGAGGACAAATAAAGGGAAATATTTCTTCACCCAGAGGGTCATTGATTTATGGAATTCACTTCCTGAAGGGGTCGTGACAGCTGTCAGCCTTGACAGCTTCAAGGCAGGGCTAGATAGATTCATGGATGCCAAGTGTATCGGTGGTTATTAAAATGGATGTCCATGTGCCGCCTCTATGTTGGTTGAGGCAGGCAGGATTCCCTTGGGTACCATTTGTTGGGGGTCAAGGGAAAGGGAGGGTTTTGCCTTCTCTTTCTGCTCAAGATCCCCATGTACAATTGGTGGGCCACTGTGTGACACAGAATGCTGGACTCGATGGGCTTTGGCCTGATTCAGCATGGCTCTTCTTATGTTCTTATGATGTTGCATGCAGATATAAAGAGATAGGCTTAAATTGCACTGCTGCCACTGCCATCTTTACTTTTTTGGTGACCTTCCCCCAGATGTTTCTGGCATAAGGTCTGTGAGGCCCGAAGACACCCTTGTAGAGTAACTGAAATTTTTAAAGCCGGATTCTTTAAACTCATGTGCCTTTTCAATTAAAAGAATCTATGAAGACAGGTGGAGTGTACTATGACTAACACTTACAAAGCTGTTTCAATATTGATTAATTTGTAAAGGGCGGAGTTTTACTGTGCTGAATCATGTTTATCGGCAAAGGGGAAAGAGAGGCCAATTTGGCTGCAGACATATTAAAATAGAGCAGAGAAGTCATTGGTGAAGGTTCAGGACTGGATTATTTTGCTCTAAAAATCATAAGTACTTGGCATTTGCAGTTCCACACTCTGGTCACAGATGATAGGTTAAGGGAGCTTTGACCCACTGGTTGTTTTCCATGAGTGCACTGATTCAGAGTTAATAAATAACCTGTTCAGCCTTTAAATGCATACCTCACCTCTTATTTCTTATGCACAAGCACTACAGATTCTTGAATCAGGTCCTGCATATAAATACAGGATGAATAACTAGAGGATGGGGAGCCCATCTTTGTTAATTGACTAGATTGGACTAAAGCACACCGTCAACAGCAGTTTATTGTAACACCTCCAGAGATCCTCAGTAGTGACACCTCACTTTAATGAACTAATAGGGAGGAAGAAAACACATTCCCCCCCCCAATTCTGGGGGAGCTGAAGAGTAAATCTACATGATGAAATAAACAATGCAAATTCCATCAATTGCATGTATGTATGCCATTTGTATCACGATGTCATGATGCAAATTGTCCCAAATTATGGAATTTGCATCAACCCTCTGTCATTTCTAATATATCTTTACACAAGTAATGGGAATTACAACAAAATTTGGCCTGCTGCATACAGCTTCATACAGTAGGTCAGCAAAGATTTCCCAGTAGCAGCAGAAACAAAAACTTTTTCTCTTACCCAAATTTAAAATCTAGAAAACTCGGCAGAAGGAAAGAGGATAGATTTCTCTGTGAACAGAATTGTTCTTGGATTGAAACAAACTTCCCAGGCTGAGCACATGCCCCATCTTGCTGGCCATTATTTTGCATTTGTCTCTAGTCCGTAGATTGGGTGATCTGAGTAACAAACAAGCTACCGTAGATAGTGCATTTTGAATATTTCTGTAGTAATAGAATACCTGCATCCGTGGATGTTGATTTTTGTAAACTTCTCATAGCCATTAAGGCAAGAGTATCAACCAATATATGTAGTAAACAAACAGAATGGCAAATAAATTTGAAAAGCTTCCTGCTTAGTTTCACAACTGTTTTTGGGACCAAATCTCAGATGGGTGGCTAATAAATTTTAGAAATAAATAAAATAAATATGTGAAGTGAGATTTCAATGGATACAACTTAGTCAAGAAATATGTTGCAGACCAGCACTTGATAAAGCAGCACTTGGAAAAGACTTTAAAGAAATAGGATTGAACTGTGATCTTAGAAAAAACTCCTAAGAATATCCTGGACAGCCAAAAAAACAGATCAATGGATCATTGAATAATCAAACCAGAATTCTCACTTGAGGCACAAATGACAGGCTCAAATTATCCTATTTCAGACACAAAGCCTCAGTTCTCTGGAAAAAGCTTTAATGATGGGAATGTGGAAGGAAAGAGAAGAGGACAACTAAGCAATAAAGAGGATGGAGTCAGTTACCGTGGTGATGAGTAGACCATTAGGAGAGTTGAAAGACTAGGTCATCATGGAGAAAATCTATTTATGTGATAGCTAAGAATCAAAACTGACTTGATGGCACATAATTAATCTGCTGGGTTTCCTGCTAAGAAGAAAGAAAATGATCTATTTCTATCTTCTCCAGAACTGTTTCCATAAAAAACTATGTCCTACTAAGACTGTTATAATTTCTCTGTTACAGAAGTACTGGCCCAGTTGACATATGATGATAAAGCATACAGATAGTCCTCGTTTAGTGATGATTCATTCAGCAAACATTTGAAGTTATGATGCCGAACAAGCAGATGTAGGATAGGTCCTTATAATTGCAACCGTCACAACATCCCCAGAGTCATATAATCATGATTAGGGCACTTGGCAACTGGTTTATTTGCAACTTTCCCTACCAGCTTTTGATAAGCAGCTCCACCCCAAGACAGACACTCAGAACTCCTATTTTGTACCTTGGCAATCAATATGAAAAATAGTTACATCAGAAAGGCACTTTTGAAAGGGGAGGGACCTTTCAAAATTTCAGAAGAGTAAGTATTGGGTTGGGACATTAAGATGAGTGAAAAACAGTAATCATATAATTGGAACTGTAGTTAATGCATATGATGGATATGAAGACACAAGAAGAACTTGAACATCCAGCATTTCCAAACAAACATCCAATTTGCAGCCTGTCAAGTCTACAGGCTCCACCAAAATTATTTAAGATTAAATGTTTCTGCTCTCAGGAGAGAGAAATACCAAAGAGCACTGAATTCTAGAACAGGCTCTTGCATTCTTTCCCCCCAAAATTGGGACTAGATAGAACATGCAGCTAAAACTATGTTTTTTCCAATTTTTCACTCTGCTTAAAAATTAGAGATAGCCATCAAAAATGACCTTCCATTTCTCCCCATCTTAATACTTTCATCATATGGAATGTTTACAGGGATGTATTAGCTTTTGCAGAATATTGTTGTTGTCTCCAGGCCCTTTAATGCTCATGGAGCTCTCTTGAAGACTGACATTTCAAGACTCATAGCTCTTTAAACAACTGTCCTCTGTGGATTTAGTCAATCTACTTTTAAACCCATCCAAGTTAGTGGCCGTTACTATTTCTTGTAGAAACAAACTTCACATTTATTTATTTATTTATTTATTTTATTAAATTTCTATACCGCCCCTCTCCCGAAGGACTCGGGGCGGTGTACAGCCTAAAATTTAAAAAACATATAAATATACAAAATTTAAAATAATTAAAAATAAATTAAATCATTTGGCCAAAATCCTAAAACCCAAAACATACAAAATTTAAAATCTTAAAAAATACTCAGTCCCCCTAAAACATTTTGACCCTATTGGAACCGAAGCTTCTATGCCAGGCCGGCCTGTCGGAAAAGGAATGTTTTTAGTTCCCGACGGAAGGTGCGTAAATCTGTTATTATACGGAGTTCGGGGGGGAGCTCGTTCCATAACGTGGGAGCTCCCACAGAGAAGGCTCTCCCCCTGGGGGTCGCCAGCCGGCACTGTCTGGCCAACGGCTCCCTGAGGAGGCCCTCTCTGTGGGAGCGTACCGGACGGCGGGAGGTATTTGCTGGCAGTAGACGGTCCTGTAAGTATCCGGGTCCGATGCCATGGAGCGCTTTAAAAGTGGTCACTAACACCTTGAACCGCACCCGAAAGACCACCGGCAACCAGTGCAACTCACGCAGGAGCGGTGTTACGTGGGAGCGCCACGACGCTCCCATCACTACCCGCGCGGCCGCATTCTGGGCAAGTTGGAGCTTCCGGATGCACCTCAAGGGGAGCCCCATGTAGAGAGCATTACAGTAGTCCAGCCTGGAGGTCACGAGGGCATGAGTGACTGTGCGTAGCGAGTCCCGGTCTAGGAAGGGACGCAACTGGCGCACCAGGCGAACCTGGTGGAACATCCTCCCGGCCACGGCCGTCAGATGGTCCTCTAAGGACAGCCGTGAGTCCAGGAGGATTCCCAAGTTGCGAACCCTTCCTGTGGGAGCCACTGTTTCGCCCCCAATACACAGCGATGGAATCAGCTGGCTGTACCGGGACGACGGTAACCACAGCCACTCGGTCTTGGAGGGGTTGAGCTTGAGTCCGTTTCTCCCCATCCATACCCGCACGGCCTCCAGGCACTGGGTCAGCACGGCAAGGGCATCGTTGGGGTGGTTTGGCGTGGAAATGTACAGCTGGGTATCATCAGCGTACTGGTGGTACTCCACGCCAAAACCACGGATGATCTCACCCAGCGGCTTTACATAAATGTTGAACAGTAGAGGCGAGAGGACCGACCCCTGAGGTACCCCACATACGAGGGGTCTCGGGGTCGACCTCTGGCCCCCTGTCAACACAGACTGCATCCGGCCAGAGAGGAAGGAGGAGAACCACTGCAAGACAGTGCCTCCTATGCCCAGCCCCTCCAACCGTTGCAGCATGATACCATGATCGATGGTATCAAAAGCCACCGAGAGGTCCAATAGCACCAGAACAGAGGAGCAACCCCTGTCTTGGGCCCGCCAGAGATCATCCACCAACGCGACCAATGCTGTTTCCGTGCTGTAGCCAGGCCTGAAGCCCGACTGGAACGGATCGAGATATGACGATTCCTCCAGGTGCTGCGGGAACTGTCGGGCAACCACACTCTCAACAACCTTCGCAAGAAAGCGAAGGTTGGAGACGGGACGGTAGTTTGATAAAACAGCTGGATCCAGGGCAGGCTTCTTGAGGAGGGGTCTCACCACTGCCTCTTTCAAGGCAGCGGGAAAGACACCCTCACTCAAGGAAGCGTTGATAATTGCTCGGAACCAGCCTCGTACCACCTCCCGGGAGGCCAGCACCAACCAGGAGGGGCACGGGTCCAGTAAACATGTGGTCGCCCTAAGTCCCCCCAGCAACCTGTCCACGTCCTCGGGGGTCACGGGGTCAAACTCAACCCAGGTAACAGTCTCAAGACCACATGTTCATTATACACGGTGTAATGTAATTCTTTGGTCTAAAATAAATCAGGGGTAGGCAACCTTGGCTCTTTTATGACTCGTGGACTTCAACTCCCAGAATTCCTGAGCCAGCTGGCTCAGGAATTCTGGGAGCTGAAGTCCACGAGTCATGGAGTCATAAAAGAGCCAAGGTTGCCTACCCCTGGTCTAAATCTTTCAATCACTTCACTGGTTGACTTCACTAGTCCTGGGAATGATTGGCAAACAAATGTAACAAATAAATAAGCTACTGGTCCAGAAAAAACAAACCCAAATACAGTAAATAAATAGTTTGTAGGTGCAAAGCAATTTCAGTGATAGACCTAGTAAAAATATTTTACCCCTGTCATTGAATAATAAAACCTGTACTCTTCAACACTTAGAAAGTAAATGCTAGGAGATAAATGTACAGTATACATATAATATCTTGCTTTTTTCCTGTTCTTCAACTAACAAATGGAGAACTTTGTTTACACTCAGAAGCAAGCCCCATTAAGTTCAGTGGCTTTATTTCCACATAATCGAGATAGCAATTCAATTCATGAAAAGGAATCTCTAGACATTAATAACGCTTTTAGGGGGTAATGCTAGACTTGTCACTATTGAACTGCAGCTATGTTTTGCCCTGTTAAAGGCCCCATCTTGGGTGTGTACATTGTTTAATATCTATGACGTTTACGAGAGCTAAATGCAAACCTTCCTAAGCCCACAAGCTTTCTCCTCCTATGGCCTCCAAACTGACACATCACCAAACTGGCTGGGCAGGTTCTTTTGCCAAGTGTGGCACAACCCACTAACCAACCGGCTCAACCAAAAGTCTCAGCCAAACAGGAGTTTAGCGTGCGTGACATTCAGAGGGTTGGTTGGTACCCAGAACACAACAGGATTTGGCTTTCCAAACATGTATTACAACTTTCCCAACCATGGGGACAAGGACAAAGAGATACAGTTGTGGTCTAGAAATGACAACACTGAATTCTTGAGCATGGGGGAGGGAAGCAATGGGCCTCCAGATGTTGCTACACTGCAACTCCTGGCAGCCCCAGACCGGAGAGTCAGAAAGGATGCTGGCATATCTTATTGTTATTGTTGTTGATAAGAAGCTCAACTTTCCAATTTCTCTCTATAACCACCACTTGGCTAAGAGAAATTAACTGATCCAAAGTGGTGAGCTTGAATGGCTAGCTGTTCCTGATGCCAGCCTGCCACTTTAACCCTTGCACTACCCTGACTTTGTAGTTCAGCAACATTCTAGAAGATCACAACTTCTTGTTCAATGCTTAACTGCTTCTCCGATGTCTCTCTAGTCAAGTTAGAAGACTGATCCCACTTGATGAATTTGACTTGAGAGGCAGTAAAAGTCCACTCAATCATTTGAAATCAGTTCTGGCCACTCTCATAAATCAAATCTTTTTCACCCCATGAATCATCTAGAGGGCCCAAGCATTCACAGAAGAATCAGGCCTCTTGGGTGTGGAGACAGAAACCCCTGCCAGATCTGAAAAGGGCGGGAAGTACAGTCACAGGGGTTGCATTGTCCTTGGATGGGACTGCTCTGTTCTGAAGAGGCTGCTTTAGGCAATGTCCTGGCTGGACAACAACGGGTTGATTATCGTTGGGAAGGTGGATGAAACTGGAGGCCTGTTCCTAGCAAGGACATAAAAAATCTTGCCCCAAGGCTACAGGGAGAAATAGAAGTGGATCTGCTCTGAAAGGACTGTCTCCTCCACCCCTCACCCCCACCCCCCACCCCCAACAGAAGCACTGGCCTCTTGGGTTTTGTTCCCATCCCTCCTTTCTGTTTTGTCCGATGTATTCTACTACATTGCAATGCAATGAACCCACATGGCTGTCAGGCAGCTGCACAACAAGCACCCAATTCGCATGCTGGGGGGGTTGGGGAGCAGACTTGACTTGGATTTTAATGTCATCTAACCAATCCAAGAAATCATATACAGTAGATTCAACAGTCCCTGCACTGCAGAAGGTTAGCACGGCTGATAATCTCATGAAAGAAATCCATCTAAATTTCAGTGCAAGGTTCACAAGGGATGGATGCCTCTGCCCTAGGGGTAGCAGTAGACACCTGATGTCCCTGCACTACAACTGCCCAAAGCGCCAACCATCATGACCAATGGTGAGGGATGCTGAGAGTCATTGTCTGATCAGCTACAGGTTCCTTATCCTCATCCCAGCGTTTCGGAAATGAAAATGGGCATCCCAAAGATTTGTCCATTATGCAGGAGAACGACTGGTAGCTATATCTAAGGGTGGTACAAGAGAAGAAAAAGTGCACCTGCTAAAATATCCTTTTGCCTTCAGTTAGCTTAACACTGCTGATTTCCACAATGTGGTACCCTCCAGATGAGTTTTAACTTCAGTTCCTAGCACCCTTATGGCCAAGGCAACAATAAAGTGTCAGGGAAGGCTGTCAAGACATTCTACAGCAAAAATATAGAATGCATTTGTTTATCAGAAAATGAAAATTATCATTATCCTTTCTCATGTTAGAGTCCTTGAGGTGCCACTATAGCAACTAGCACCCCCTTGGAAAGCCTGGACTTTATTTTGCATATTAATAGCCCCCTTTTTTCTTTCACAGAACCCATGAAAAGCAGCATACATAAATATTCCAGTTAGTCTCACCTCCAAGCAGCAGCCAGATCTTCTAGAACTTGCTTTAGCAAGACAGCTCCATCAGGGATCCTGTGAACTGCACCAGGTTGTAAATAATGCCTTGCTCTTGCAATTGGCCAGCCAATTTCTTTTCCTCCTTCATATACTATAGACTTTTTAAGCAGCCAAGAGTTGGTCAAGCAAGCAAGACTGGCTGTAACACTCAGGATCTAAAATACTTTTCAAAATGATGCAACTGAATCCCTTAAACTGATGCCCCAACAATGTGTTTAGTGACTGTTCAAAAGTTACAGCAAGTGACTTATGACCATTTTTCATACTTACAACTATTGCAGCATCCCCACAGGTCATGTGATCAAAATTTGGGCACTTGGCAACTGACTCATATTTATGACGGTTGCAGTGTCCCGGGGTCATGTGATCATCTTTTGCTTGCTTTTGACAAGCAAGTCAATAAGGAAGCCAGATTCACTTAACAACCCTGTTGCTAACTTAACAACTGCAGTGGTTCACTTAAGAACTGTGGTAAGGAAGGTCACAAAGTGGGGCAAAACTTACTTAACAACTGTCTTGCTTCATGACAGAAATTTTGGCCTCAGCTGTGGTCACAAGTCGAGGATTACCTGCACTTTGTTCACACACACACACACACACACACACACACACACACACACACACACTTTCTTAGTAAGTTGAGGTTGAATGCTCTTGGCACTGTGGAGGAAGATGCTGTATTGTATACGGGAAGCTCACCTTTGAGAGTCCATTTCTTACTCCCAGGCGTGAATTACTCATCCGTCCTAGTCCATTGTGCTGGCAAACTCCTCTCTCAATGGGCAAAAGAGCAGAGAATCAGAGAGACCTGGCAATTTTGCACACACAACAGCCCCTTCTCTCTAATCCAGACAGTGGCTCCAGCCAGGGAGGGAGGCCACTGCCAGACATACTGTATAGAGGCACTTCCTGAAGAGATAACAGTGCAAAGAAGGGGGGGTACAAAAAAGAGAGGTGGGAAGGAAAGAGGGAGGGAGGAAATGTTTACTACCTCTCAATCGTTCCCCTTCCCTCTTTTCCTTTTTCAGCCTTGGAGACTGGGATCCCCGTTCCCATTCCCCATTCTGAACCACTCTAAGCATTTAAGGCCAAAATGCCTAATATTTTTCCCTGGATGGCAAGCCTCAATGATGTAAACACGGATTACAAAGAAAGAATCACGGATAGCCTGGGTTTTGGGGGGGGGGATTTGAGTCAATGCTGAGCTTGAGCTGGAGGGGGCGGGGAGGAAGTGACAAGTAGTGGTTTGGAAGCTGGTGAGGGCTAAGAGCCAGGCCTACTGTGTTTTGTCCCCCTGTCACAGTGACAAGTCCTTTGCAGGGCCGCTATTCAAGTCCCAGACGTGACTCAGAACTGAGCAGTGGAGGGTGGAAAAAAGAGCAGTTTTGTCTCTGCCCAGGCTGAGATAAGAACTGACTTCTCTCCAAGCCACCAAAGACTTTGCCATAATTTCAGGATCTCTGTCCTATCAAAGCAAGGACACCTGAGTTCACTCTGATACAGGGAAATTATTGCTCTCCTATTATGCACACAATCCATTGCTGGAAACCGCAGCCTCCTGTAAACAAAGACACAGAAATCAGAGACTCTGACTAAAAATGCCCTATCAGAGCCTGTCATCAGATCTATTAAGTGTCCCAATTCTGCACTGGAAATACTAGGTAAGTCACCCACGCTGGGAAATGGGCCCAAGCTTTGCTTCTTGTAGGCCCTATTTTTGCTGGGAATTGGAGGGTTCCAGGGTGAAGCTCCAGAGAGCCATTTCTAAGTTTACACAGAAATGCAGGATTTTATTTTTTTATTTATGTTAGGTTTCCTCTGTCCCCTGTCCAGTCCTGTCTGACTCTAGGGGGCAGTGCTCATCTCCATTTCTTAGTCAAGGGAGCCAGTGTTGTCCCAAAACATTCCCATGGTCAAGTGGCCAGCATGACTATACTCAGAGGTGCACAGAATGCTCTTACCTTCCCACCAAAGTGGTACCTATTGAGCTACTCACTTTTGCATGTTTCCGAACTGCTAGTTGGGCAGGAGTTGGAGCAAAGACGGGAACTCACCTCATCACATCATATGGTGCTTGGGTCTCAAACTTAGGCTGTCAGCTTTCCAGCTAGTAAGCACAAGCTCAGCATCATGAACCACTGAGCCATTGTGGCCCCTCTCTTTATTTATATCCCCCCTTTATTATTTTTATAAATAACTCAAGACAGCAAATATATCTAATACTCCTACCTCCTCCTGTTTTTCCCATAACAACAATCCTGTGAGGTGGGTTGGCTGAGAGAGAGTGACTGGGCCAAAGTCACCCAGCCAATTTTCATGCCACAGGTGGGACTAGAACTCACAGTCTCCTGGTTTCTAAGTCAGCACCATAACCACTAGACTAGACCAATCTGACTCTAATTCTACAGGATTCACCTGTAGAAGTCAGAGGACCCAGCCATTTCAATGTTTTAAAAAAAATAATGCCAGAAAAGCAGATTATTGAAATCTTGTGAGTCACCATCAGCTACCTGGCTCCACAAAGGAATCACACACACAAAAGCAAGGCTGATGTGATCTCCTTGGCATATGGAAAGTCGATGGGGAACTCTGAAAGAACATAGCCATTCTCACTTACTTGCATTCTGCAGGCATTTTACAAAAAAGGCTCTGTCCATATATGCTTGAATATGTATACTAAAAATCCTCCACATAAGAGGGAAGTCGACTAACATCCACACATCCTCATCTATTCTCTGAACATTGGAGAGTCAGCTGAACCCAACTGAAGCAATATATAAGACCAATTTTACATAACTAAATCAGTTTTGATTCATTTGGCAGGTCACAATCAATATAATTATAACTGTGGGTTCTTGAGGGGTGCGTCAAATCACCGACAGAAGTTGTGTAAAAACAAAATTGTTTAAACACCGGTGTTTAAACTTTACTTTCTCATTGCTCCAGTATGTGGTTCCACTTTTCAGATCTAGGGAAAATGGGTTTACTTCAACTAGCACAAAGAAGATCATGAACACTCTACACCAGCGGTTCTCAACCTGTGGGTCGCAACCCCATTTGGGGTCGAACGACCATTTCACAAGGGTCGCCAAACAACGCAGTCCATCATTTTTTTTCCCCTTTTCCCCTCGGCCGGCGCAGGGGGCAGAACTGCGCATGCGTGGGGTAGCACCGTGCATGCGCGATGCAGGCCGTCACGCTGAGCATGCGCGATGCGTCACACCACGCATGCACGATGCATCGTGCCACGCATGCACGATGCGGGCCATCGCGCCGCGCATGTGCGGTGCAGGTCGGGGTCGCGGCCTGAAAAAGGTTGAGAACCGCTGCTCTACACGTCTTTAACAAGAAAAGAAGAGGAGAGGAAACTATTTGTAACCCACTGGTTCCATAGATCCCTTATGACATTTCCCATTGATCCTGGCATTTAGTTAGTGGGGGGGGAAAACGGTTCTGAGATTTTCAGAGGAGGAAAAAGAGACACTATGAAACAGGAGACAGAATGGGGACTTACTCAAGAGGAGAGGGAATGCTATTGTTCCTTCAATAAGAGAACAAACAGTCCTAACAGTTAATAACTTTTTACTATAGTAAGTTGAAACAAATGTTTTCCAAGTGGACCTATCAGATTGTGAAATGTGCTGTTTGCCTGGAGCAGAGCTCAGGAAAATGACAGAATAATCTCCAATTATCCCTTCCTACTAATCCATGTGAGGACAAATGATACTTCAAGGAACAGCTGCAACCATGCTGCCATGATATCTGAAGATCTAGGACAGAAGTTTAAGAAATTGGGCAGTGTTGTCATCCATTGAAAACTAATGATTGGTTATACAGGAGAGGTATAGTGGGCCACTGGTATAGGATGGGTTGTACTTCATAATGAGTGGTAGAAAAGTGTTTGGCTGAAGGATGAATTGTTTGATCAGAAAGGCTTTTCACCTGTATTGTCTAGGACAGGGCTTTTCAATCAGTGGTATGGGTACCACCTGTGGTACATTGGCACCCGGCAGGTGGTACACAACCATCCTAGAAAAGTGGTAGCGGGAGAGGGGAATGAGCTGAACCAGTGGCAGCACCGCACAAGCCTGAGCAAGAGATGGCTGGAGCTGCAGGGCTGTCAGGGCTCAGCGGAAGCAACAGGATCAGTGCCACTTTCCAGCTGATCGGCATTTCTTCAGGGCTGTCAGGGCTCAGTGGAAGCGCCAGGATCAGCGCCAGGCTCCAGCTGGAGCTCGGCGCTGATCCTGGTGCTTCTGCTGAGCCCTGAAGAAGCACCAATCAGCTGGAAAGCAGCACTGATCCTGGCGCTTCTGCTGAGCCCTGAAGAAGCACCAATCAGCTGGAAAGCAGCACTGATCCTGGCGCTTCTGCTGAGCCCAGAAGAAGCGCCAATCAGCTGGAATGTTGCAGCATCTCCAGGGTCTTGTGATTTACATTCAGATGCTTGGGAACCGATTCATATTTATGACGGTCACAGTGTCCCAGGGTCATGTCAAGTAACCAAAACCTGCTGCAACCATCCAGCAGATGGGGGGGGGAATAAAAACCAAACACCCTCCCATCCCACCTCCACAGCCAATCCTCAACAGAAATGCTCACAACAATGAAAACCTCGGACAGGAGGAAGAGCGCCGCCGGGCGGGCAGGCAGGTGTCTTACTCGGCTGTGGCTTGGGGGACACTTTTTTTCAGTGCCATTGTAACTTCAAACAGTCATTAAGTGAACTGTTGTAAGTCGAGGACTACCTGTACTTTATCACTTTTTTCCTTTTGGGGGGGGTCATTAGGTTTTTGACACCTTGCTAGGCGACTAGTGGTACTCGGATGTTGCCATATCCTAAAAGTGGTACAATGGGTGACAAGGTTGAAAAGCCCTGGTCTAGGATTGGAGATGAAAAGTTAGGTAGAGCTCAGAATTATAGAGATGCTGTCAGGAAAGTTCAGCTTGAGTTAATGAAAATGATCTTTAAAGGAAATAAGTATGTCCGCTACTGCATAAAATAGCAAAATCCAATAGATCACAAAGAAAATGTCCTATTTAATTCCTCCTAGAATGAAGGAAAAAAAATTCTGTCAGTGAGAACAATTAACCACTGGAACAGGTTGCCTTCAGAAGTGATGGATGCTCCATCACTGAAGCTTTTTAAAAAGAGATTAGACAGCCACTTGTATAAGGTCTTCTGCTTGAGCAGGGCGGTGGACTAGAAGACCTCCAAGGTCCTCTCCAGTTCTATTATTCTGTATTCTATTCCTCCCTATCTTCTTTGAGAAGGTGTATGTTTTACCAGACAATTGTGGAAAGAAAGACAAGTACTGAAAATTGAGATTGACAGAAGCATTATCAGGCAACATCTACTTCCTTTGAATGGCCTTAAATCTCCAGGACCAGAGGAATTGCAGTCTAGGGTGCTGAAAAAGCTTGCTGATAGTTTGGCTGAACACTTCTGGAGAGAAATCCCGAAGAATGAAATAAATGGAGGAAGGCAAATATTCCTACCTTCAAACAGGGGAGAAGAAGAATCCAGGGATCTACATAATATAAGTACTAGAAAGATTCTAGAGCAGATAATTCAGTAAATACCGGTATGTCAGTCTATAAGTACACTGAAGCAGTGATTGCCACAGGTCAATAAGGATAAGTCAAGGACAAGATTTGCCAAACTAACCTTACCTCATATTCTGATCAAGGTGATAGCACCATCACCTTGAATGATCTCAGAAAGCTGAGCAACACCGAATCAAACTATTATTTGGATGGGAAGCCACAAAGGGTCACTGGGCTGTAAGGCTAGGTTGGAAAAAAGCAGAGGCAAGTAAATTCTATAATGTCGCCATGAAAACTACATGAACATGTCCATAAAGACACAAGTTCAGCTTGATTCAGGTCTTAATTTCTGTATTAGATGGTAGAAAATGCTTAGGGTTAATATATCTTGCTTCAGCAAAGCATTCAGGAAGTACTTCATAACTTTTTATTTAATAGTTAATTAAGTATGGACTAGATCAGTGGTTCTCAACCTTTCTCAGGTTGAGACCCCACTTGCCCCGCCCATGTGCGCCGTGACCCTGACCCGGGTGCGCGCGCGTGCGCGCACGCCGGAAAAAAAATCAAAAAAAAATTTAAAAAAATTTAAAAAAAATTAAAAAAATCAAAACAAAAAAAACAAAATGGCGGCCACGATGGGCGGATCCGCGCATGCGCGGATCGGCCCATCGCACGCACCGTGCATGCGCGCATCCGCCCGTCGCGGTCCGCCATTTTGTTTTTTTTGTGTTTTTTTTGGTTTTTTAATTTTTTTTCAGCGCAATGCAAAAAATAAAAAAAATATAAAAAAAATAAAAAAATAAAAAATAAATTAGAAATAAATAAAAAATAAATAAAAATTAAAAAAACAAAATGGCGGCCGGCGGTGCCCGGCGACCCCCGCGAAATGGTCACGCGACCCCAAATGGGGTCGTGACCCCAAGGTTGAGAACCACTGGACTAGATGGAATGACTGCTTGAAGGATTTATAACTGGCTCAAAAGTCACCCTTCAAAAAATTCTTGTCAGTAGCATTTAATTAAACTAGAACAGGATATTAGTGATGATATCACAAGATCCAATCTTGGGATTCTGAATTATTCAATATTTATGCTTGTGATTTGGACAGGGACATGGAAAGAATCTTTATCAAATTTGCAAGTGACACAAACTGGATAGGATACTTAAAAAATTTAAAACAACCTGGATAGGTAAGATAAATAGATAAATAGATAGATAGATAAATAAATAAATAAATAAATAAATAAATAAATAAATAAATAAATAAATAAATAAATAAATAATAGGGACAAAATTAACTTATAAACAGAAATCAAATGACAGATATAGAAATGGGATAAGAGATTACAGGAACTTAGGATAGTAGTTGCTTATAAATTGAATACAAGTAGTCCTCAACTTATGACCATAATGGAGCCTTTTTTTACTGTGGTTGTTAAGTAAATCCATATTTGTTAAGTTAACAACATGGCCATTAAGTGAACCAATTGTTTGCTATGGGATGGTGTTACTAAAAACCAAAAGTAAATGCTGGTTTTTGGCAAAACATCATAAAACACATTTTCAGGTGACCACAGAAGCTGCATATGGCTGTAAATGCAGTTTGGTTGCTGAACCCCCGAAAAGTGGTCATGTGACTTCAGGAGATGGTGGCTGTGAGAACTGGGTTGTAAGTAACACTGTGGAGATCTTTCATAACTTTGCATGGTTGCTAAGTGACCTATCGTAAGTTGAGAATTATCGAGAACAGTCAAAAATGTGATACGGTTACAAGAAAGGGAAATACAATTTTAGACCACCTCAGTAGAAGTATAGATTATTTTGCACTGGTTGGACATCATCTCAACTTCTATGTCCAGCTCTGGACATCATATTTTAAAGAGGACTCAGATTTCCAGAGAAGAAATGGCAAACTGACAAACACAATGGAACAAAGAACTGATAAGTAGACCAGCTCTTTGTAATACTGGGGTCATCTTTAGGACTTCTACTTTTTATTTTGGTTCTGCCAAGGCAGTCAATGATTTCAGTTTGGTGAGGAAGTGTTTGCGTGTTGTGGTGCTCTGGGATACAGGCATGGCCTCGTAAATAATTATCCACCCACTATGCTCCTTTACAGATTAAAAGCACAAATAGACGTGGCCTTGACCCAACTAACCTGAAATGCAACCCTGATGTTTACACACCTCCGTAATTCTTTTACATGAATGCCTCTCCATTCCAACTGCTTCTACTTTGTTTTCCCAATTCTGTTTTTGTTTTTAACTCTGCCTTCTAATGACGAAAGTAGCATAATGGTTAAGACACAGAAAAGGGCCCAAGAACATGGAAATCCCCACAAAAATTACTCCTCTAACAAGAACAATGTAGGTCTCTTCATCTCGCTTTCTGCTCCCCTCCCCACCTTTACAGGACAGAAATTAGAAAAACAAAACACCAGTTACCAGTACAGCATTGCTGTGAAGGAGTGCTTGGAGCACCTGACAGAAGCACTATAAAAACATTCCGTTAATGTTATTAACTATTAACAGGATAGCCCCACCATCAAGTAGCCATCTTAGATTTCAGGCCAGAAACTGAAGCAAAGAATGACAGATTGGAAATGCCAGAAAACCTGTGAAGGAAGCACCTTGAGCTCATAAGATGCAGTCAAGGATGCAACCATGCCATGCATCTGCTTGGGTCCAGCCAAGGGTGGCCCAAATGCCCCACCCAAAGAGTAACAGGTAATTGGGGCAGCTCCAAAGAGGCTTGATGGCAATCCCTGAGTTAAAATAAGTGTACTCCAAGGCCCAGTCTGGTGTATAGTTAAAGCACTGGGCTAGAAAGCAGGAGCCAGCGAGTTCTAGTTCTGCCTTAGGGACAAAGCCACCTGGGTGACTTTGGGCCAGTCACTCTCAACTCTGGAAAGAAGGCGAAAACAAACCATTTCTGAAAAATTTTGCCAAGAAAACTGCAGGGACTAGTCCAGTCAGTCATCAGAGATCAAAAACTGATTTGAATACATGTGCCTACATGTACACACACACACACACACACACACACACACACACACACACACACACACACGAGCACTGGGACCAAAACCCTAATCCAAAACTCTTTTTTCTTTATAGGAGAAGTACGCACCCAACATTTTATAATCATGGAGCAGATGGCAGAGCGCAGGTATACTTACTGATGCTCGCGGTATTATTTTTATATTAACAATACACATTTTCCTTCCCACAGTAAGTTGCTGCTTATGTCCCAGTGGGTCTTCCTAAATTAGGAGGAAAGGCATGCTCTCTGCTATGCTCGATTACATACATTGCTTTTCAACTTGTACAGGGGTTGATTGAATCTCATTGTGTTACTGGAAACCAGCTAGAGTCGCAAGATGGGGAAGCATATAAAGTTTTAGGTAAACATTAATACGGTACTACAAGTGAATAATATATTCTGGTTGCACTATTGTTTCCATTATCAGCCATGAAATAAGATTTGGCTGCTAAACTGTTTGGTAGCTGTTCAAGATGGGGACAGACACTATTTTGTCCTTTGTTTCAAGCAACAACAACAACAACAGTCTTACTATTATGGCTCCCTGAAATCCTCCCCTAAAAACAAAAAATCAGTTGCACCACAGATGGGATCATTTCTATGCATGGTACTTTTCAGGTCCCTGCCACGAATAACTTAAAGCAGACATGTCAAACACAAGGCCCGGGGGCCGGATGCGGCCTGCGAAGTGGTTTCATGTGGCCCATGAAGCCATCCTGGAAACAGTGAGGGAACGGCCCCCTCTGCCTTGGCCCTGGCCCAAGCCGGCCAGGAGCCAATGTACAATTTTGTGGTGGCCATCTATGCTGAAACGGTAGACAGACTTTGGGTCCTGTACCTGAAATGTTGCCATCTACGGTAGCAGGACCTTGGAAGTGTACCTTTTTTGCAGCTGCCGCTACCTTGAAAAACATCTGGCAGCCTCCCCCCTGCCCCATTTAACTTTCCAGAAGGCCATTAAGACTTGGCTCTTTACTTATGGACTGGAGAACAGTGATGGGTCTGTGGTTAACTGTTGGGGCATCCCAAGGGGATCACTGAGGCATCAGTTTTTAGTTTTTGTTATATGGTTTTATGTTGTTATTGTTGCCATGAGCTGCCGAGAGTTGTGTTTTAAGGCAGGCAGCCATCCGGTTTCTTTTAACAATATTAATCTTAAAAATTTAACCGACATGAGAGAAAGTGCTTGATTGCAGCTTATTGCCTCGAAAGGGTGTGCTAAGAAATATTAGGTTAGGGATACCAAAAGTTCTGTCCACGCAGCTTTTCAAATAGATTTGTTACATAGTAAAGACTGAGTTTCCTATAGCTATAGGTAGAACGTGGACAGCTGTTGCCCTTGGAAAGTTAAAAATAAAGTCTCAGTCTCAAAAAATGTAACTTGAGAACCCTGAGTTTTACCATATCATGTGTGTATAAATATCAAATACCATATTCTTGGTATATGGACAATCTTTGCCAATTATTGTTTTCCTGGAAATTAAAATAAATTAAATTAGGATAAGGATGTGAAAAGTCATGCAAGCAGTCCTCAGTTTACGTCCACAACCAGGACCAGTATTTCCATTGCTAAGCAGGGCAGTTTGAAAGGGAGTCATTCCTGATTTCATAAACTTTTTGCCACATTGGTTAAGCAATATCACTGCAGTTGTTAAGTGAACCAGGTTGCGATTAACCAAATCCAGCTTCTCTTGTTGACTTTGCTTGTCATAAACCAGTTGGAAAGATTGCAGATGGAGATCACATGGATCTCAGACCCTGCAATAAATACGTGCCGGTTACCAAGTGCCTGAACTTTGTTTACTTGACCATAGGGGTGCTGCAACAGTTGTAACTACGAGGACTAGTTTTGTAAGTCAGGTTTTTTGTAACTTCAAATCATCACTAAACAAATGTAAGTCGAGGGCTATCTGTATATCCTCTTTTTTGTATGTATGGTTGTGCATTTGCTTCTTCTCTGTCACAGCCCTACAAAATAGAAGCTGAGTTCCAAAAAAAACCCCTAAATTTGCGACACTGATGGCGAACCTTTTAGAGACCGTGCCCAAACTGCAACCCAAAACCCACTTATTTAAATTATCACAAAGTGCCAGCATTGTGGTGCCCTCAGGACTGTGAATAAGAGAAATGCATATAAAGGGTTGATTGCTGCAAAAATTAGAATGAAAAATATTGTATAATACAGAGAATTGCAAAGGATGTAAATAAAGAGTAAAGAATGGTTCGGTTTAAAATAGCGGTTCTCAACCTTTTCCGGGGCTCGACCCCAGCCCGCGCCGTGCATCGCGCATGTGCGGCGGGGCGCATCGTGCATGCGTGGCGGGGCGGGGCACATCGCGCATGCGCGGCACGACGGCCCGCATCGCAATAGGGGAAAAAATGGCCGACCAAAAAAAATGGCCGACCAAAAAAAATGGCGGACTGCAGTGCTTGGCGACCCCCATGAAATGGTCGTTTGACCCCAAATGGGGTCGCGACCCATAGGTTGAGAACCGCTGGTTTAAAAGAAGCTGAAAAAACACTAACGAATTTTGATAAGAAGAAAGAGCTAAGTAATTTCTAGCAGAATCAATGGAATTAGACACCAATGGAAGTGAAACAAATGATATCAATGCTAGAGCCTGAGTGGGGGGGGAAAAATCTGAAAAGCAATAAATGTGATAGTATTGAAAAATAAGGATGCAAATTTAACCGGTGGGACTGAATAAATCTTAAAATATATGTGTGGACTGTTTATGGAGGAGGGGTGGAAACTTATTTAATGTGGATGCAGATTGAACTCATATATATGGGGAATAATAACGTCTTTCTTCCAAAAAGAAAGGTAGCAGAAGCAAAACCTATGGAGGTATTGACTGGTAAAGATACTGGGCGGTTTTGATCAAAACTGTACAAGAAGTGACGATGTGAAAAAATTGGAAAGTATGTTAGGAATTGCTGCTGGACAGAACAGGTTTTAGCTCTTCAACAGATAACGTGAGAAAATTGTCTACATCAAATTTGTTGTTGCAGAGAAAGAGTAAAGTGTAAGCTTGAATTGTATAGTCTTGTGTAAAAACGTGAAATTGAAAGCTGACTGTTGAGTGAAGTAAGAGTGATAAGACGATGAAAGTAAAAATATGTAACTGTTGCAATGCAATGTTTACACATTTTAGTGCTAAGCAGGAGGTAAGGCCAGGATGTATGATGTACCCCGATATCTAATTTACAAATTTATAAATATATAAGGAATGCTTGTGGTGACATTAGAGATGTGTGTGTGTTAGCGAAGTGAATATTTCAGTACTTTTGTATGCAAACAATGTTGTGTGGTGGGCTGAGAAACCTAATTATTTGCTGTGAGTGTGAGGCAGACCATGTGATGCAGTGAGACACATAGATCTGAAAATTAATGCATCAAAGATCAAGGCATTTTTACATGGCAGGGAAACCAGAGTGAATTATTGCAAAGCCCATATAAATGGTAGAAAAAGAAAATAAGTAGATGTTTATGCTTTGGTTCAATGTTTGCTCGAAAGGAGAAAATAAGTGCTAGTGGAAAGGTTAGATAGCATGCTCTTTTGCAAGAGATGTTTGTGGAAAGAAGCTAAAACGCCTGTTTAAGAGTGTGCTTCTGCAAGATTTACCTCAGGTCATTAAACTTTTGCCTCAGGATTTTTGGTTAGGGATCCTAAAAGATTGTACTAATACTGAGATGAATAATATGTGATAGACTAGAAACTGTGGATAAACTATAGAAAAGAGAAACACCAATCAAATAAAGTGTAACAGGCGTATAGTTGAGGCTTGATGTGAGGAGTGAAAAATGTTTATCAAACCAGACGTTTACAAAGATTAATACTTAGTGTTGTATACCAGGTGCTATGATGATTGATGCATACTAAGATTTTATGTTCAATGCTGATTGTTTTAATAAAAGAAATTAAAAAAAAATAATCAAACTTAAAAAAAAAAAGAGTGTGCTTCTGCCAAGTAGTTATACAGAAGCAAGAATTGGCTATAATGGCAGAAATGTTGAAAAACAACTTGACCACGAGTGGATATGGTGAAACAAGAGGATTAAAAATGAACAGGTAATGAACGTTGAATGAATAGAAAAGCTAGTTGCCAAGTGACTGAATTTTGATCATGTGACCATGGGATGCTGCAATGGTCGTAAGTATGAAAAATGGTTTTAAAAAATCACTTTTTTCAGTGCTATTGTAACTTTGAACGGTTACTAAATGAATTGTTGTAAGTTGGGGACTACCTAACCTGAATCTACAGATCTGATGAGAACGTCTTCAGAAGGTCTGTTAAAAATCTCACTTAAATCTGAAGTCAGTGGGACTTGGACAAGACAACAGGGCTGCTCTGAGGAAGACTGAATACTTTGGAACTATTTCCTTCTGCTCTTAAAAGACATTTGTTGTTGTGGGGAAACTAAGATGAGGAAGGGTTATTATGTATGTTCGCTGCCTTGGGATACTTATAATGTAATAAAGGCATGATAAAAACATAATAAATAAAATAATTAACAGCATTCTTGGGATGGGGAGGGGGGCACATATCCTTTTTTTCCTCTCTGCTGTAAGCAGCCCATTGCTTCGGGTGGGCTATATAATTGTAACTAAATAACTGAATGGTGTTGCAAAGTAGAGTTAAGCTGTATCTTCTTTTCTTCTTCCTAGCTCATGTGTTTATTTCTTGTCTTGCCCTTTTGAGTACTTGGCATATCATTGTTTATCCCAGAGGGGAAATGCATGATGGATATATATAACATACATAACATATGTACATATGACTGCATGATGCAGGGAAAAAAATGCAAGCAGATCTTGACCGGCTTGAATTCCACCAGTCTTTGCTATGCAGTAGATAGAAAAATGCCCGGACTCTACTGATATATAGGGATGGAAATCTGAGCAGCAAGAATTCTTTTATGCATCATCTGCCTTATGGTACCGATGCAACTTTTCCCTGAATAATTCTAATGCATTTTAAAACATTTCAGTTATTTTGAGCCATCTTGGATCTAAATCAGAAACCCACCAAAGTTGTAACAGCTTCAAACACATTGATTGACAAAGTTGTGCTCCATCTGTTCTGACAGAAAACCACAGGCAGTTTTGCCGATAAATGTGAGAGTGTGGGAATTGTCCTCCTCAAAAGCCCATAAGGAAAATAATATCAGAAACACATTTCTTGTTGAATTTCTGCTTATTATGCTGCTGATAAAGCACTGAAAGCCCTTTTGAGGCTATGTGATAACTAGAAGTATCTCCAGGAAAATGAAATGTGATGAAATGTGAACCATAACACTGTGGTGCCATGAAACAAGACTGAACCCATAAAAACCCAATGCACTTTTTATCATTTTGGCATCCCTGTGGCCAGCTGCAGATGCTGGATGGTAACCCTAATTTAGAAGATATCCTGCAAAAAGCCCTTCACAAATTTCACCATGAATAAATGAATGGTCACTAACTAGCATCTCCTGGAGAGCCCAACCAGTTAAAGTGTGCACATCAGGATATAACTTCCAAAGCACCCTGGCAAATTCCAAAAATACATCCATTATGATGGGAGATCCAGAATTCTCAAACACAGCAGCCTTGTTTGGAGATAACAATCACAACTCTGCAGACAAGTTTTCATTGTGAATAATTATTATAGAAAGGTCAAACTGGGAGCATAAGAAAGATAAGGCATAATCACCTTAAACCCCCCTTACAAACACAAGGGAAGGCCGAAATAGTTATTTGTAACTCGCCACCTGAACATGAATGGCAGCTTCTGTTTTCTGACTGATCCCGTGGGGACTGAAAATAGCCTTTCAGCAAATTCATCAAAGCCAAATTAGGAAACTTCTGGGCTGTGTGCCAAGAGTTCAAGAACCCATCATTCCACAAAAGGGCTTGTTGTGAAGTCCAGAAAGCTGCATGCTACTTTCATAGTGCACCCTGCACTGTGAAATCAATTTCTCTACTTATAATCCCAGCAGTTTCAAGAGGACAAAACTATAGGGAGACCTGCTGTGATTGGAGCCTCAATTAGATGACATCCCCTGCTCATCTTCTCACCTATTAGGAGGATCTTTGTTACATATAGAATGGCATTAGTACCTCAGCACTCTTCAAAGTATGGGCAGAGAGAATGTGAGAACTTTACTTTATTAAATTGATAGGCCGCCCATCTCATTGTCAAACAATATTCAACATAGGGAGACATAAGGAAAAGCAAAGGACTAACAGCAGGAATAAATTCATGACTCAAGCGTGTTTCATTTACATTTTAATAGCACAATCTCATTTGGATTAACTTGGAAGTAGTCCCATGATTCAGGGGATATACTCTCAAATATAGGATAGTATGTATATTAAATGTGGATTTAAGAAATTATGTAAAATAGATCAAGAAAAGGAGAGTACAGGACACAATGAAAAGGAGAGTCACAGATTCATTTTAGAAGCTGCACCTGAATTGTAAGGGAGGGGGGAACTACAGTATGTGAAAACACACTTGCAAATCAAAGTTGGAGTTTATAGACTGGACCATCCAATCAGTTGATTTTTCATCTAACAGTATTTTTAGTGGGAGGGGGGGAAAAGCACAACCGTAGAAATACAGATATACCTTTGCCAGTTAAGATGTTTATAAAAATTAGGAAAAATAAAAATCTCTAAATAGTAAGATTTTTTTTTCTTTCAATCACGGAAAGCATTTTCATTTCAAGTATCTCATTGTTAGCCTGAAGAGGGTTTGGTTTTTTTTAGACACATGCAAGATACTGAAATGGAAAGTTGTCTTTACTGTTTACTTTGGCTTTTCCCCTATCAAACAGACTATTTTATCAGTATGGATTTTATCCAGGGCTCGCTTCTAAAGTACTTTCATTTCACTCTAGCCAGGTCCCTAACTTCTCAATGGCCTGTTAACTTAAGCCTTACTGCACCTGAGATTCAGAGAATCAGGTGACTCACGAAGGCTTTGATAATATCAGAAGCACCTGGAGGGAGTTTCAACACATCCATAGAAATTTGCCCCGTTTAATTCTGAAATTTGGGGAAATACTGTATCCTATACAGTTGTAATTAGAGTTCCAAAATAAACTATTGCTTATTTTCATTCAGCTTTACAATTTTGTAGTTTAACCCTTCAAAAATGTCTACTGCTGTTGCAATCCAGCCCTTGTATCATTTTCAGTATACTTGTCTAGTTTAACGAAGAGAAGGACGAGGGGGGACATGATAGCAGTGTTCCAATATCTCAGGGGCTGCCACAAAGAAGAGGGAGTCAAGCTATTCTCCAAAGCACCTGAAGGCAGGACAAGAAGCAACGGGTGGAAACTAATCAAGGAGAGAAGCAACCTACAACTAAGGAGAAACTTCCTGACAGTTAGAACAATTAACCAATGGAACAACCTGCCTCCAGAAGCGGTGAATGCTCCAACACTGGAAGTTTTTAAGAAGAGACTGGACAGCCATTTGTCCGAAATGGTGTAGGGTTTCCTGCCTGAGCAGGGGGTTGGACTCAATGACCTCTAAGGTCCCTTCCAACCTTGTTGTTGTTGTTACTTAAATTCTACTTTATCCACTTTTAACATTACAATATTTGTAAGCTCAGGGTTGAACTGTGGGGTTCCCGGTGCTCTCTGAGCTTGGTTGTTTCCTTGCAGAGATTTCATTTGTAACATCGTCAGCACTAGGTCAGAGCTTTTCAACCAGTGGTACAGGTACCACCTGTGGTACATTGGCACCTGGCAGGTGGTACGCGACCATCCTAGAAAAGTGGTAGCAGGGGAGGAGAATGAGCTGAACCAGTGGCAGCACCACACAAGCCTGAGCGAGATGGCTGGACCTGCAGGGCTGTCAGGGCTCAGCGGAAGCACCAGCATCAGTGCCACTTTCCAGCTGATCGGCGCTTCTTCGGGGCTGTCAGGGCTCAGTGGAAGCGCAGGATCAGCGCCAGGCTCCAGCTGGAGCTCAGCGCTGATCTGATGCTTCTGAACCCAGAAGAAGCGCCGATCAGCTGGAATGTTGCAGCATCTCCAGGGTCTTGTGATTTACATTCAAATGCTTGGCAACTGATTCATATTTATGACAGTCACAGTGTCCCATGGTCATGTGAAGTGACCAAAACCTGCTGCAACCACCCAGCAGACGGGTGGAATAAAAACCAAACACCCCCCACCCCCCCACCTCTGCTGCCAATCCCCAACAGAAATGCTCCTAACAATGAAAACCTCGAACAGGAGGAAGACCGCCGCTGGGTGGGCAGGCAGGTGTCTTGCTCAGCTGTGGCTTGGGGGGCACTTTTTTCAGTGCCATTGTAACTTCTAACAGTCACTAAGCGAACTGTTGTAAGTCGAGGACTACCTGTACTTTATCACTTTTTTCCTTTTTTTTTTTTGGTCAAGTTTTTGACACCTTGCTAGGCGACTGGTGGTACTCGGATGTTGCCATATCCTAAAAGTGGTACAATGGGTAAAAAGGCTGAAAAGCCCTGCACTAGGTGATAGTTTGGGGATGAAGCATCTCAGAGAAAACACAAGCACGCTCAGAGAGCACCATGGACCCCTCACTTTGAACAAAGGCTGCAAATATTGAAAAAGGGAATGTATGAATGTATGAACTAAGAATGCAGATCCACCTCCTTCAATGTCAGAAGAATATCCAATTAAGGGCATTAATGTCAACAGCCCAAAGTTATCATACATTTTTTTCCTAGTGATTTCCTGGAGTCAGGAGTGTAGAGACAGCCACACTGTAATCCTTTAAAGGCTCCCTATTAATATGAAAATTAACTCAGGTGTGGTTATAACTATTAACTCACTTTAGCCATCTGGAGTGGGTAGTTGAAAAACAAATCAGAGAACTAATGTGGTGTAGTGATTATTAAAGCTTTAATTTAAGGATGAAGAAACTCTGGCTTAAATTCTGATGTGCCCAAACTGCTATGCCATGTTTACTACCACAACCGGCTAATTCTCATAAGTGAAACTGTAGATTGTTTCCAAACCACAATGACTCAAGAATTAAGAGAGAGGATGAAAAAAGCCAACTCAGGACACCAGTTCTAATTGACCGTGTTCTTACAACCACCAGCTGGTAAATCTGTCCTAATGCTATTCAGGGTCAATGGGCATATGTTCTCCTGAATGATATTAACTTTCTTTCCTCCCTCTACCTGTCACCTGCAATCTGGTCCCTCAAACCAGCCATGGTTATAGACATGGAATTTTCCCCCCAAGAGTGTTAGAAGTCTATTGATCAGCTGTTTGGAAAAGAAAAGAGCAAAGAGCTAAATTCAGCCCTATTCCTTCCTTTCTTTTTTTTTTTCCTGCCTTAAAAGGGATCAAGATCTTAATTCTTTTGAAAGAGCCTGGGAGTTCCTAGTCTTTGAAGGCTGCAGCTATCTGGACTTTGGGAAGAGTTCAGGAGCCTCCTTATTTTGCTCAAAGGGCTCATGTGACCACAGGACAGGACTTGAAGTGAAAAGGAGAACTAAAATTCAGGTGGGCTTTCCAGGAGTGGACAGGTGAAAACAGGGCTACACACTTTCATGCATTGTGTCCAGAACTGTACCTTGCCAACTGAAAATGAAAAAGGTGGACTTGTGATTAGGCACTTTTGGAAAGGAATTTCAGTCAAAATTCAATATAAATAGTTCAAATCGAATGGAAGATGTGAGACTGTGACTGTTACTGTACTTTGAACACATAAATAAGTTGCTCAGGAATAAATCAACAAGAGAATGAGGTCGATGCAGTTGAAAAAGAACTATAGAGCATTCAGGGCCAGTCACTGGCCTGCAATTCAACCCCTAATTTGCAAAACAAGCAGTAGTAAGAGGGGCTTATTGTGTTCTTCTCTAAGCAGGCAGCTTGGCATCAAGTTTGGAATTCAACATCCAGAGGATCTCTGCATTGGTTTAAAAACAAAAAACAAAAAGCAAGCATTGATTTCCCTAAAAAATGCAGAAGGCATTTTTAGAAAACATTAGCAACAACAATAGCTGGACCAGGATCCAGAGAGAAAAAAGGAATCATAACTCTTTTATGATTCCTCATGGCTATCCTTATGGGAGGTAAACAGGGCAGTATGACATTTGTGTAATGTGATTAAGTTGCAGAATCAACTTCACTTTTTGGAAGACAAGTAGAACTGCTTGGTCTGTAGACTAAAACTATCCAACAAAGCTCTGCTCCAAAGGCCTCTAGCATTTGAGGTGAAATGGCGGTGGTGGATCAAGAAGATTCTTTCTGATTATGATGATCCCCTCATGGCATTTGTTCTTTGCAAGGTTTGTGTTGTCTTCACTACTAATGTCTGCTTGGCACCAGGCAAATACTTTCTTATCTTCCACTCTTGGAGATTACAACTTTACATGGGACTGCCCCAGAGTAAATATTTCCTTGAAGGGGGATATATAACAATTCAAAGAAAGAACTTAACTCACAAGCTTTGAATGAGAAGCAAAGCTCTTCACACATCCTTAACAATTCAAGGTTCTAAAGTCAAATCACAATAGAAATCATTAATGGACAATCCTGGGGATTGTCTCCTCAAAATCACAACCCTTTGGCCCATTACTATTCCTCAGCAGCTGTCTAGACTAGAGCAAGGCTGTTTCCCCCTCCCCCCACCCCACCAACACTACTCCCCAAAGTTTCAAGGAGCTGAGAGACATTTGCTGAAAGGTTTTGCTATCCGGCAATGAACAGTAGCTCAAGCTGTCATCTATTATCAGAAGGCCGGGCTGCTATGGTGCTTGCTATGGGTTGCGAAGGCATGTATGGAATATGGATGATATCTATGGCATGCTGAACTGATAGAGCTGCAGGGATGGGGGAAGGAGGGGGAGACATTTCACCAGGGAATAGAAGAGGAGAGAACACAGCTGCTAAGCAAGGCCTGTCCTCCCCCCCTTTTTTTTTATAGAGATAGACAAAGCTATACATTTTTTGGGGGGGAAAGAGATGGACAGGCCACAGGAACTTCACACAAGACCTCTGTGCTTGCAAGATTCTTCTGTAATTCCATTTAGATCACTGGCATAAAATTGCACAGCCCTCCCCAGTTTTCCTCTGGAAAATGGGATGCCTGGGTTCTGCAGATGGGCTTACCGATGGGCTTGTTTGGTCCTGGGAAAGCACTGCCTTGCCGGCTTTCCCACCCCTCAGGTTATCTGCCAAGGACTGCAGGTTGCACTGTGTTTATTTCTTTGTTGTTTATTTTATATTTATATCCTCCCACCTGCTCACCAACGTGTAAAAGAGGTTTTAAGAGCAACAAGCAACATGCCCTCCCACCAACCCACATGCAAAACACAAAATGGTGGGAGCCGAAGCGTTTGATTAAGTGCTCTCCAAAAAACAGGTGAAGGTTTATGTACCAAGGGAGGAAAGAGTTGATGTCAAACTCCTTTTGTCTTTTTGCCTTCTCACCGAAAATAGGCCAGCAAAGAAGAGACAGAGGAAATCCCACTGGCTTCAGATTGCTGAGACTAGGAAGCCTGCCGACTCTGAGGTTGACAGAAGAAGTGATTTATAACAGCCAGAAGTGAGTCCCTTAAGGGAGCAGGTGCCTTCCCTGGGGCTTCTGAAAGAACCAGAAATATGCAGATGTTTCAATGGCCACCTTCTAAATCTCTCAGAGGATGAGCCAAGCTTGGAAAGGTGGTTGATGGGTCTAAATGGTCAGTGCTGGTGGCAAGGCCTTCTCCTACCGTAGGATTGCCAACTTTTCAATTGGGAAGCATGAGTTAAGACAGGAAGAAGTTAAAAGACTGATGGGTCCATTCAAGGATCGTTGCAAGCCTGTATGTGGAAAATCTGGAGCCACTGCTGGGCAATCTATGTTAGCCATCACCTGCATGTGTGCGAGATTACAACTCCCAGAATTCCTGGTCCACATGGCCAAAAAGAATATGGCAATCTAACACCTAAATTGGCCAAATAATGAATCTCGTAGTTTCTCGTATTCCCGCTAATTGGAGGACTATATCATCTAGTACAGGGGTAGACAACTATGGCCCCTCTTTACGACCTATGGACTTCAACTCCCAGAATTCCTGAACCAACCCATGCTGGCTCAGGAATTCTGGGAGTTGAAGTCTACAGGACATAAAGTGACTATAATTGCCTACCCCTGATCTAATAGATGACTGGCATGGGACCAGGATACTTACGGGACCGCCTTCTGCCACATACTTCTCTACGACCGGTGAGAGCACACAGGGTTGGCCTCCTCCGGGTCCCATCAGCGAAACAATGTCGTTTGGCGGGCCCTAGGGGGAGGGCCTTCTCTGTTGTGGCGCCCGCCCTCTGGAACCAACTGCCTCCTGAAGTCCGTGTTTCTCCGACTCTCCCGGCCTTCCGGAAAAATCTAAAAACTCATCTTTGCTGGCAGGCCTGGGGATGATTGTAGTTGATTGTTGCATTGAATGTGTGTTTTTTTATTGATTTTTTTAAGATATATTTGTTTGGGTTTTTTATGGTACTTCACTGTTATATATATGTTGTTAGCCGCTCCGAGTCCCTTGGAGAGGAGCGGCATACAAACCCAAATAAATAAATAAAATAAATAAATAAATCCAACTCTTTCCTGTAGAAGACACAATAGCAGGTCACTTGTCTCTACTCTGGGTGTCCTTGGTCAGGATAGGGTCCACCCCAAGTACCACACGATGCAGATTTTGCCCCCTTAGTCAGTTCTCCTGTTCAACACTTAGGATGCCTTTGGCCCACACTTCCCAGGGTTGTCAGTCGGCATGAGAGGGAACGATCTTGTGCTCAAGTTCTATTTTCAAAAACAGGTTTCTAGTCCTCAAAGAGCTACCAAAACTCCATTCAAAAATCAGAGAGCTGCCTATAACTAAGCGTATTTAGGAACACATTTTGCCGGTGAGCTCTGAGAACTAAATCCTCTCTTGGAGGAACAAATGACACAGAATGGAGAATTTTTAAAAGAGGGACAAAATTCTCTCAGCCAATCCACCTCACGGGGTTGTTATGGTGGGGAAAATAGGGGGGGGAAGGTGTGTTGGGTATGTTCACCATCTTGAGTTAATTGTAAAAAATAAGAAAGGGAGCATACAAATTAAGAAATAAAAAACAGAGGGAAAGTTGCAAGGGTGTTCCTGTCTTGTTTTTTCCCCAGATGCGCAGGCCTAAAATAAATGACCTCCTGAGAGCCTTTTCTCCTCCCATAGAAAGAAGGGACTCCCCACTTTTCTCCAAAGAGGGGACGACCGACAGGGGGGGGGCTCTGCTTATTTCCCACAGCACTGGCCTCTACTTCTTTTGCTGTCTAGCCAGGGGTGGGTGGGTGGGTAGGGAAGAGGCAGGCCTTTCGGAGCTGCAGGCCGCCCCAGGGCCCTGACCCAGAGCTCCCTCCAATTAAAAGGCTGCCATGGCTACACAATGAGGAGCCTTTATGCCCTTGCATGGAAAAGGCGTAGGGCTGCCTTTCATTTCGCTGCTGCTGTGGCGGCCCATTAGGGGCTTTTCCATAATGCTGGCTTGTCAGAGCAGCCAGAAGCCTGGAACAAAAGAGCTACAGAGACAGAAAGCACCATGTCCCCAGATTAAAAAGGGGGGAAAGAGGGGGGGAGAGAAATCCATGTTCTCAGCAGGGAAGATAGCTCCCTCCAACTGGAGAAGCTGCCAGGGTGACAGAGAGATGGAAAATAGCTGGAGACAGCACAAACAGCAATACTTTGGGGTCTTTGCTGCCATCACAGCCCAAGCAAGCTGAATTCGCTTTGTGAACAGGGCTGAATTCAGCCTGATGAGAAGGGCTCTGCTTGGCTTAGCCAAGGGATGCTCCAGGCTATAAAGATGGACTTTAAGGGACACCCGGGGAGAGCGGAGAGACACTCTTGGAGAGACACTCTTGAGATTTCTCCCCCAGATTTGGAAGAGGAATAAAAAAGATATGCAAATCTACGCAAGCTTTCTCTGTAATTAAGAGGAAGAAAGGGTATGCAAATATATGCAAATTTGGAATAAATGTGGCAAAGCTTTTCACAGTTCGGAATTGGTATGAATGTGGGGCTTGAGGGTCCACCATTCTTTCAGGCACACAGAGAGCACAGAGGCAGCAGGTTAATAAAACCCATCCTTTACATTTTCAGAGATTTTAGATGTCTGAGTCATACCTTCAAAAATGACACCAGCCCACCTGCTAAATGTTTCCTACATTCCAGGTAGCTCAGGGCTATTTTTAGATAAAACCCCACCAGTTCTCTAGTCCTCATACAGTGCAATCTTTGCACATTCCTGTGAGGAGCTGGTATTTGCCACGTGAAACTAAGGACTGCACCAGCCACATTCCTGCACGCCCAGCAACACACATCCACAAAGCCCGCCACTGGCTACAATGCCGCCACCACCATTTCCATTTGGGGTTTGCTGTCCCAACGTTTTATCTTCTTTTGGGGAAAAGCCTTGCCCCCCCCCCGCCTCCAGCCTCTTTTCAGTCCCTCACCCTCTTACTGAGGCTGAAAAAGACTGCAGACTGAGGTGGTCAAGCCTGACTAAGCCAAGTTTAAAAACTTCAGCAAAGAGGGATAAAGCATTTGGACAAGGAGGAGGAAAAAGAAGAGAGGCTGAATTCATGAAGCACAAAAGGTTTGTGTTTTTTTTTTCCCCTCAATGCTTACAGCAAAGAACTTCCCAGCAAAAGATTGTTCTTCCACAAAGAATTTCACAATCAGGGGCAGTATTTGGGGAAGGTGCAACCAATGTCTGCTGCCCAATTCCCCATTTCAAAATGTATTTAATTATCCTATAAATACCTTCTACCTCTGTTGATCTAGATATTTAAAACCAGTCCTGCTGGTTTTGCATTGTTTTGCAAAACAAGATGCATTGTTTTGTCTCACAAGATGAGCTTGAACATATCCAAGAGATGGGCTTTGAAATCTTACTTTCTGTGCTACAGAATACAGAATAACAGGAGTTCGAAGTCTTCTAGTCCAGCCTCCTGCTCAGGCAGGAAACCTATGCCATTTCTGCATCTTACATTCTGTTATCTTTCATTCTTCTGTTCTTCCCATCAGTTTCACAGGGGATGCCTGAAATGCCCAAGATCACAACTAGTGGTTAAGTATTTCTTGTACTCCATTAAAGGTAGCTGCCATAATCAATGCCAAATCAATATGGGTCTTCTGGCTGGCTAGCTGAGGAATTCTGGGAGTTGAAGTCCAGGAAGTTGCCATATTTGGAGACCCTCTGGCATAGAACTTTGTACTCCTGGATATTTCAAAAGGTTTGCTAGCTCTATGATGCATAGTTTTGTGCAGAGAGCAATGGTGGTAGATGTTTAGTATGATAACGTATGTCCCTTTACAGTGAGAACTCTCTCACATCTATACATACTTCCATTCATAAAAGCACCTCTTTATTAATATATATTGATTATATTTTATCAACAGGAATAAAATACAAAACAGAGAAAACAGAAAAGCATGCATTCAACAGTAACAACGACAAAAATTGTGTACAAAAAGAAATAAAAATAAAACCCCTCAAACATCAAATAAGCCTAACATTGAACATACAAAAAATCTACCCTGACTGGATCCTGGAAAGAATTTAAAAAAAAAAACCTGATAAATTCTCTTCCCTTTACATAAGGAATCTACAAATAATTATAAGGTTTCTCATCCTTATTTAACAAGAAAAATGTATTATATAAACTAATATTTCTGATGAGATCTCTATCTAATAATCAAATCAACCCAACATCTAATCTATATCTATCTGTATGTATATGTATATGTGTATATGCAGATAGATAGATAGATAGACAGATGATTGATAGATAGATAGATAGATAGATAGATAGATAGATAGATAGATAGATATAAAAGAAAAAAGAACAGCCAACAGATTAACCTTCTTGATGCCTTTCAAGCTCTACAGTGCAGAGCCTGAAACAAAATTAAACCTAACCTGCATATTTCCAGTCTAAAAAGCAACCACCTTGATGCAGCCCATAACAATCTATGGATATTTCCTCTTCCTTTTTCTTAAGTTACACCCACTAAATTGCCAGGCTTGTGAGCAGGAACTGTCTGTGCTTAACCTTTGCACAGCACTCTGTAAATTTCAGGTGTTTATTGAGAAATAATGATAGTGATTGTTTGTCTTTGCATGTAATGTGATTGTTGTTTCAGTAGGCAGAGTTCAAAGTCTGCCTGCAAGGCCAAGCCCAGGAGGTTGTTTGCTTCTTTCTGTAGGTTCTCACTGATTTCTCATCCCTAAAGCTTTGGCTCCATTTTCTATAACTCACTGGCTGCCAATGACCTCAGAGCTGGCGCTCAGCCATTGCCAGCTACTACCAAACTGTATCAGTCCCAGCCATCCTTTCTCCAAATGGGGCCAGCCGCCCACAGAGAGCGAACCACCACCATCTTTGTCTGTGTCAATCACACGTTTGATTCTGCACAGGATTTATGGGAAGGAAGACTCAAGAGCTGGCATCAGCAGCCGACATTTTCTCAAGTTCCTCCCATGCAGTTAACAGGGATTCTGAGATTCACTGGTGTTCCCCACAATAACCTTCTCAGCTCAGCCAGGGTTTTCAGTGCTAAAATCCTGGTGCAGATGGTTTAGGTTTGGCTTTCAGGTGGCTTTACTGCAGCTTTCTTCAATTGGGCAACCTCCAGAGATGTGGAAACCAATTCCCCTAATTCTCCTCCATGCTAACAACAGGTGAAGGTGGGGGGTAGATAAGAAGAGAAGCTTCTTTGGTCAACATGGGTGAAAAGCAGTCCCATCATTAGCTGGCCTCTGCTTTGATTCATCTCTTTGGGGCTAAAGTACAGATAATCCTTTACGTACCACCACAACTGAGCTGAAAATCTCCTTTGCTAAGCAAGACAGTTGTTAAGTTAGCTTTGTCCCATTTTATGACCTTGCTTGTCACAGTTGTTATTGCAGTTGTTAAGTTAGTAACACGGTTGTTAAGTAAATCTGGTTTCCCCATTGACTTTGCTTGTTAGAAGGCTGCAAAATTTGATCACATGACCGCAGGACACTGCAACCATCATTAAGTATGAATCAGTTGCCCAGCGTCTGAATTTTGATCATGTGACCCTGGGGATGCTGCAACAATCGTAAGTGTGAAAAAGGGTCATAAGTCATTTCTTTCAGTGCTGTTGTAACTTCGGTCACTAAATGAACTGTTGTTAAGTGGAGGACTACCTGTAACAGCCCTTGCTCCCCAGAAAATCCCCCATAATTCTCTCTTATGTCCCCTAGAACAGGGGTTCTCAACCTTGGCAACTTTAAGACTTGTGGACTTCAACTCCCAGAATTGCTGGCTGAGAACACAATTCTGGCAAAGCTGGCTGAGCAATTCTCTGGGAGTTGAAGTCCACAAGTCTTAAAGTTGCCAAGGTTGAGAACCCCTGCCCTAGAATATCTCTAGAGACTAGCTTTATGAAACAAGGATGATCGGCAAAGTCATATGGTCACTTGTGGAGCCTCAATTGCTGAGAGCTTTTGGAAAAGAATTTGCTTTCTGTCTTTCATTTCAGTGGAAATGAAAGAAGCAGAAACTGATTAGCAGTTCACTCTATTTTTTTCCACATTATCAAAGCCCACTGTGATCAGAACATGTCAACAGTTTCCTATAGGGCAAGTAGAAAAGCAAAGTTGAGTTAATATCCAGGCTTTCTTTTTTCAAAATCTCCCTTTCTCTCAAAATATGTTTTGCAGCCTGAAAAATAAGAGCTCAGAGGCAAGGAACAGCTACTGGTTCCAGACTGTCCATTTGGCAAGGCTCTTATAACGTTTGAACTCATGCAGATGTGATGATTGTAAATAAATAGTTTGTCCCTCCAGCTTACAAGTACTTGAGAAACGAAGTTTGCCTTTGACCCACTTTCCTTTGATGGTACCCTCTAGATCTGTTGGTGACACACACGTCTCAACATCTCTAGAGAGCATCAAGCAGGCAGCTGTCTTTTAAAGCACTGTCAGTGACATGGTGGAAATGCAACTGTAAGCTTGTCAGGAACAAAGAGAGACGGCTTGGAAGGGATGGTCTACTTACGTACATTTCTGCATTGTATCATATCTCGTTCTCTTTACAAGCCTTGCTACTGTGCTTTTGATGGCAGACTCTTCCAAAAAAAAAAAAATCCGTGTCCCTGTATATTGGGGTGGAGGACAATTAAAGCACCATGTTTTCCTTTTAATACTCCCTAAACCTGCTCCAAATTGGGCTGATGGAATTTAGGGCACATTTGCCTCTTAAATTCACCCAGCCCCACCAAAAAGGGGCTGTAACTTTAACCCTGCCCTTTCCAGTGACACCATGGTGACTCAGAAGTTAAAAAATTAACATACAGACCAGAAAGTTTCTTTTCAAGCCCATGAAAGGAGTGACAGTCATTTGCTAGTTGACTCCAGGAGTTCCTTCCTGTACAATTAAATGTGACTGTCAATTAGATGTAAAGCGGCAGAAGGTTCTCCCACTAATCTCCACCCAGAGTCTTTTTATACAACTACCCACCAGCTACAACATGGTTGGATCCAAACAACTTGCCAAAGCTCTGGACAAAGCAAGACACTTCCGATCCATGCGTTTCCCCTAAAATTGCTTTCCAGGCCAGTACTGGAATCCTTTTTGCCTGCTGTGGTTAGGGCAACATCCTCCATCAGAGCTAAGAAACCCAATGAAACACCAAGTTTTGTCCTCCAGCAAATAGAAACATCTTGGAGGCTTCTGTCCAGTATCTATTGCTAATATGGAAGCAATTCACTCAGTCTACCCTTAAGACTTCAGTGAGGTTTTGATACGACTCTCAGAAAGAAAGAAAGAAAGAAAGAAAGAAAGAAAGAAAGAAAGAAAGAAAGAAAGAAAGAAAGAAAGAAAGAAAGAAAGAAAGAAAGAAAGAAAGAAAAACACCTGTAGCCCAGTTATAATGCCACCTTCACTCCAGCATGGAAAATTGTAGGAAGTTCTAGGCAGGCCAAACAGTGTTTTAATCGACAAAGGCTGAATTCACCCATGTTTTTTGTACAAAATTATCTATGGTGGATGCTCAGCAGTTGCCAAACTGAGAGGGAAAGAGATCCTTTCAGCACACCAGGTGCATGCTGAACACCTTGGTTCATCTGTGTTCTCAGAACTTCTCTTGAAGTCTCAGATCTGTTGTACAAAAAGGAGAGTTAGTCATCAGAGCCCATCACAATGTCAGAAGCATAAAATGCTGAGAGTTTACTGGTGTCAGGCACCCTAAATAAATGGCAAAACGAAGAGGATACAGCACTATGGCAAAGAGAATACAGCAAAAATCATGATTTTTGTAGGGAGAACTTTGTGTTTTTCCTACCATGTCTAGGTTGCAAAGGGCAATCCTTGGTCAGGAGGAGGTGTAAGAATGTCCAAGAAAGCAAACTCTGGCAAGTATTTTTTTACAAGGGCCAAGGTCAATGATGAAAGGCCTAAAATTAGCACAGGCAGCTGCCCTGGAGGGCACAGGTGGTGGCTCCCCCACCAATTCCTCATTTCTCATCTGGGCCCTGAAAGAAAGGCAGAGCATTCAGCTCCTCCTGGTTTGCCCCAGAACCTGATTAATTTTAGCACAACATAAAAGAAAGAACAGAGAGAAAGAGCAGAGGACATGTTTTCTGAGTAAGTCAGCTCAAAAAGAAGTCTGTTTCACTACACCAGGGGTAGTCAACCTTGGCTCTTTTATGACGCGTGGACTTCAATTCCCAGAATTCCTGAGCCAAAGTTGACTACCCCTGCACTACACTCAGAATTTACTCCCAGAGAAATGGGCAAACACGGCTTTCCTCTCTTTTGATCCAACATACCTTTCTTTAGGGAAAGAAACTCAAAATTGTTGAATCAAAATACTAGAAGAGCCTTCTTTAACCTGGAGAATTATGGTAAGCAGGCTGGGAGGTTCCTGGTGAGGCAAGGCTGATAGTGACCGGGTTCATGTACAGCACTAAACTATAATGTGGCTTGTTTGATTTGGCTTAGATGTGGAGGGAAGCCAGCCAATTGTGACATTTAAGAAGTCACAAACAAAACATGGCTCAGTTTGGTATGTGCATTAGATAATACAGCAACGAGTAAATAGGGTTACCACATCAGGGCACCAAAAATTTGGAAGCCTAGTCAATAGCAGCCAAGAGCTACAGAAAAATCCGACCACCTGCTGCCATCTAGTGGCTGCCAGGATTTTTACTGCCCAGATCTGATGTAGAATCCTTCTGTGGCAAGTACCACTTTCCACAAAGTTTCTCCCTGCTCAAACTCTCACCATGTCCTAGGGCTGTTCAGTGCTTGTAGGGCCTTGAGGGCTCCCAACTCTGCCTCCTGTCTCAGGAACTCCACTGCTTGTTTAAAAAGAAACCCCAACTAGAAATAGAGGAGCTATCACCGGCGTTTTGCCCCAGAGCAGACTCTCTCTCCTATATATCTTCCCTCTTGTCTTGCTGTTTGGGTTGCTTCGTGGCCAACAGTTTTTGTTATTGCTGGGAGCAATAACAAAAGTTTTTGTTATTGCTGCCTTACCTGTTATGAAAGATCTCTCCAAGAGTTATACAGATGGGAGGGACTGTCCTTCCCAGCCCATCCATCTCTCTCTCTCTGACAGCTAAAGCCCTGTGCAGAGGGAGGGACCAAGGCATATATCTCTTAGCCTGCCCTGCCATTCTAACAGGCAGATTGGTCTGAGGGCACGTTGGCTGAAAATTTGGAGGGGTGACAGAGAAAGCAAACCAGGAAATCAGCGCCATGATTCAGCCTCCCAGACTATCTGAAGTAGAGCCTTCCCCAATCCACCACTACTCTTCCCATCCCCACTGTACCTGACAGGTGTGACACATCTGGGAAAGTAATAGGTAGAGGTAGGGACAGGAACTACAGGAAGCAGGAAACTCTGTAGTGGGTATGGTGTCATTCTTAGGGCTGGGGATGAGATTTTCTCTTTGGGGAGGGTCTTTGCTGAAATTCGGGACAGTTCTTAAAAATAAAGTTCCACCTGTTTAAGGAGTACCTAATTGCTGTTATTTTGCTGTTCAAAGTAGCTGGGGTCTGAAATGTGGTGAACTCGATGGAGATGGAAAGGACCTGGGGGCCTCAAAAAAGGAGTTTAAGAGTTTATGTAGGGAAGACTCAGTTCCAATCAGTGGTACTTGTGCTTTAGTCTCTGGCAGAGTGGGGGTGGGCGCCCACTTCTAAGAATTATTAGAATTAAAACTCACTCTTATCAAGGAGGAAGAATCTGCCAGAGCCCTTTGCAGGGTTTATCGGTCTTATTTTGCAGCTAGCAGTTTGAAATATTTACAAGTATTTACAACTAACTGTGTCAGCAAGTCATCCTTTTAAATGTATGTCCCTATTTTCTTCAAGGAATTCAAGGTGACAGGTCAGATTTCTCTTCAACATTTTGACCCCTCAGAAACTCTGAAAAGCTAGTTGGCACTCAAAGATGAGTGCTGGCCCTGATCACCCTTAAGAACCCTGCAGTTTTTGAGGTCTAGAAACTAGAAAATTGGCATTCAAGACAGGAGTCAATCTGCCAAAGTCCTATTCCAATATTTAAAATGCAACTTACCCCCTCCCCCATAATTCCCAAGGTCTCCCCCCATTGCCTTTACGTGTCTTGGATTCCCTGGTAAAGAGAATGATCATGGAAGTGATAGTGTTGTTTGGGAGAAAGTGTGTGCAATGAAACAACCGCTGCCTCATGCTCCCTTCAGTTCTGAGTATTTCCCTCTTAGTCTTCACTGCTGTAGGCAGACACAACTCACAAGAACCTCAAGGCAAGTGGAGCAATTCCATGCATCTCAAGAACCAAAACATGCCCAGTCCTCCTGCCAAGAAGCTGATTCACTTGTAGAAATGTCCATGGGATGAGTACATTCTAGGCTGTTTCTCTAGCAAGATGCCTAGATAGCGTATCCAACGCCTCTAGACCTGTACTCTGAGGAATCATCCCAGCCAGGCAAAACCATTTTGCTGGCAAAAGATTTGCTAATTGTTCCTTTAAAAAAATCCATCAGTTATGGCTTCCTGGCATCCACAATCAAATTCCAGTGAAGGTAAACACTACCGTTGTGAATTCAATTAACTCTTCCCATTTTTCATATGAAATGAAAAGCGTGAGAGCCAAGATCTGTAGTCGTCTTTAACTTAGCAAACAAGAATAGGCACTCTCTGGCAACAAAGAGGTCTTTAATCTTGGAGAGAAAAACTCAGTCTGAGCTAGAAACTGGAAACATTCCAATGAGAAACAAACATATCGGGGAAATAACTGCCTCTGTGGGCCACTGCCTCTTGATCGTCTTCATCTCAGCCCACAGATACTTCTCCCCCAGACAAATATATATGTAGTACCTTGGAATGAACAGAACACAAACCACACAAAGAGACAAACATACAAACCCAAACTGAGACATGCCTTATCAAGAACCTCAAGTCAGAATGTGTTTTGATTGTCTTTGATTTATTATGGTATCAAATTCCACCCACTGTATTTAACGTTGGGCAAAACAGTTTGTCTTTAACAACATACCTTTGCATTTCTGCCTGAGAAATCCAGTTTCTAGAGCCAGCTTGGTGTAGTGGTTAAGGCCCAGAAGGCCATGAGTTCTGGAATTTAGGGCCCAAAGACAGTTGGGTAACCCTGGGCCGGTCCCTCTCTGTCGGCCCTAGCAAGCAGGTAAGGGCAAACCACTTCTGGAAAACTGTGTCAATAAAACTGCAGGGACTGGTCCAGGTAGTTGCCAGGAGTCCAAAACTGACTTAAAGGGTCACATGCACACACATACACACAGAAATGCACAAATGAAAGCAGATGTAATTATTAGGTTTCACTATTGGTTATCTTGCACTCCAATGTCTCCTAAATCTTTTTGTCAGATCATTGTAAATCTAAAAAAAAATAAAAATCTAAAAAAAGCAGTATCCCTTGAAGCCACTCTTCAGCCTAAGGACATTGTTTCTCAACCTTGACAATTTTAAGGCATGTGGAATTTTAAGGCTGTGGAATTCTGGGAGTTGAAGTCCACATGCCTTAAAATTGTCAAGGTTGAGAAACACTGGCTAGGAGAAAGGGTAACATAAATCAGTTGACACCACAGACTGGGAGGTTTCTTGGTGTTTGCCCTCCCTTTCTTGGTGGCATGAGGCTTGACTCAGTTGCTACCGTAGTGATGGGAATTGGGAGTTGAGGGTTCCTTGAGCCAGTGCATTTTGTTTGCTCTTGCTCAGAGTTTGATTGCAGGGTGACCTGCTGAGAAGTAATTTGGAGCAAACACAGTTGGGAGGAACCAGGTACAAATGACTTGCAAGTGTCTCCCTAACAAAGATGCAATCATTGGGCAAGAACTGTGAAAAAAAGGACCTAACGTAGGGGTGCTAGGTCTATTAACAGAGCAAGGAATGGCTAGAAAAAAGAAAAGCCGAAACAGTCTTCCATCTTAAGAGTTGCACTCCTAACGCCTCTTTCTGAAATGGAAAAAATACAACACACATTACAAGTGTGAACACGGAGGGACTGATAACTGGAATGAGCAATGCTGAGTGGAAAAGAGTGCTAAAGAGATGTTGGGACAGGGCTTCAGCCAAGATGGATTTCATAACCTTCAGATCAAGACAGGATGTCCTTGGAGAAGCTACAGTACATTTTAACCTAGAACAGGGGTCTCCAAACTTGGCTACTTTGAGACTTGTGGACTTCAATTCCCAAAATTCCCTAGCCAGCATGGAGTTGCAGTCCACAAGTCTAAAGTTGCCAAGTTTGAAGACTCCTGACCTAGAAGAAGTAGAATGAGCCCAAATAACAGCCAAAAGGAATTCCTGGATCAGGTCAGGCTTTATCATTTAATGCATATCTTGATTTGCATCTTAAGCAATGCATTCAAGCCAAACCCCATATTTGCAGTGGGATGGGACATTTAAAAATGAAAAATGCAAGCACTTAATGCAACTCAAAAATGTTCCACTTTTGGGCGCATGCGCAAGGCACGGAAGCAGCCGGCTTCTGTGAGGCTCCGAACTCCGGGACTTGAAAAGTCGCGAAAACAGCGCAAAACAGCTGTTTTTCGTGGCAGAAAAAACCCCTCCTCGGTCGGAGAAGGGGTCAAGAGCTGTGAGTGGGGGTCGAGAGCCTCTGAAAATTCCCTGGAAAAGAGTTTGGGAAGAAAGAAAGAGGACTCCCCTGGGCGCTCACGATAGCTCCAGCCAGGAGCTGTTTCTCTGTCGGCTGACAGACTTACAAGCTAAGACCAGCCTCCGCGTGAGGAAAACTTCGCTAAAGAGGCAAGGAGACAGATGGACTGAACGCAAGAGCCTAAAAAAGCAAGTATTTCTTATATTATACAGCTGACTAACTACTTTCACAATAAACAAAAAGTATCCAAGATGGCGACTACCCTTACTTTAAAACGAAAGTAGACGGAAGAGAGGGAAAGTGGAAAGTGAGACGGCATTGCGAGAGTGAACGCTAGAGGGCAGTCTAGACGCAAACCTTAAAAAACCTTACAAAATATATATAAGAAAAAGAATAAAAAGGCTACAAGAGGATAAAAAAGAGACTATAAAAGGAAGCATCTTGGCAATATAAGAGTAAGAATTAATCTTCTGCATTAAAAAAAAAGCTTGGCTAACAGGGGACTGAACTCAGGATGGCCACTAAGCAGTCCAAAATAATACCCTCAAAGGTGGCAACACCCTCCCCAGGCCAGTTCCTTAAAATACCAGGGAACAACCTACCTGTCCCCTCATCTTCCTCCATACCTACGGAATCCCAGGCCCCCCCTGTCTACCCAGGCCCCTCCAGAAATGCATATGATGAAAGAAATCAAAGAGATAATGTCAGCAATGTATGAAAAACTAGAGAAAAAGCTGGAGGCAGTGGAAAAGAGGGTGGAGGAAGTGGATAAGAAGATAGAGGGAATGGGGACGATGCTGGAGAGACAAGGCAAAGAACTAGAACAGAAGTTGAAGGAACAAAGCAGAGAATTGGAGAGGAAGATGGAAGCACAAAGCAAAGCTGTTACTGAAGACCTAGACCAAATCAAGGAAACAATACAAACAAACAATAAGAAAATGAGAGAAGATATTGAGAAAAATTTTAAGAAGGTCTGGGAGGGGGTTGAAAAAAGTATGGAAGAGGTGGAGAGCCAAATTGAGGGCCAGATGGCTGAGATGAAAGGGGAGGTGCAGGACCAATCAACTATGATGCAATATTGGCAGATGATGACAGCTATCAGGGTCAGGGGACTGGGAGAATCAACAAATGAAAAGCAAGAAGATTTGAAAAGAATTTTTGTAAAAGCCTTGGTACAATTTCTGGGAGAGGAGGCTGAAAATATCTCTTGGCAAATCGACAGAATCCACAGAATCAACTCATGGATCGCAAAAAACAAAAATCTACCAAGAGATGTGGTTATCCATTTTGTAACAAAGGGATTCCGAGACCGTATTTCTACAACATCCTATAACAAGAAATTGTATGTAGAGGGGCAAGAGGTGGTGATATTGAAAGAGATCCCCCCCCAAGATGTTAAGAGAAAGAAAAGACTACAAGTTCTTGGTCACTGAACTGAAAACACGCGCTCTACAATATCGATGGGAAGCCCCAACTGGAATGTCATTACGCTATAAAGGCAAAAAATACCATCTGAACTCAATCCGGAAAGCAAAAGAATTTCTTGAAAAGGAACTGAAGGCGGGGAGATCCCTGCCCACAACACTGGATAATGTAGATTGGCCACGTGAAAGAGGAATGGACATAGAACAACGATCAAACTCATCAGAAGCACGGACCGCCGCAGCAGCAGGAGAAGAAAAAGGAGCTTCTCGGGATGCGACTGCACAGAGGATGGATGTCAATAAAATCATGGAAGCAGGACAGATTAAAGAGCTAAGGCAGACGAGGGCTACTACTAAACGCATAGAACAGCAAGAGAAGATCCCACAAAGCAATATGAACACCAACCTGGATACCATGGGAGCGAGACCAAAGAAGAAAGCAGGGGAAAAAGCGGAAGTGGTCTGGCAGGAGTGTCCCGAAGCCAATCATGACAAGTAAATATTTGACTTGGAACGTTAACGGGTTAAGCTCCCCACAGAAAAGGAAGAAAATATTTCATTATCTGAATCAAGGTAAAAATGATATAATTTGCTTACAAGAAACACACATCAGAACTACAGACCAGAAATATTTAACCAACAACAAGCTAGGCACACAATTTGTTGCAGCGGCAGCAGTAAAGAAGAATGGCATAGTCATCTATGTGAAGAAGCATATAAGAGCTAAATTAATAGAGTCAGACTCTCAAGGTAGATATCTAGCAATCGAAATAGTGAAAGATGATAAGAAAATTCTTTTGATGGGCATATATGCACCAAATCAACAACAAGGAAAATTCTACAAATTGGTACATAAAAAGTTAATACAACTCAACTACAGATCATGTATTGTAATGGGAGACTGGAACGGTGTCATAAAGGTCGGCCTGGATAAAAAGAAGATAGCACCAAACCCGCAAAAACACTCCAAGTTGCCTAAATCCTTCTTTGACATAAAGGATGACTTCGACCTGATAGACATTTGGAGGGAAAGACATGGCAAAGAGCAAGAATTTACCTTTTTCTCAGACAGACACCAATCATTCTCTAGAATTGACTTTATATTAACAACCAGCGACTTGCTTGTTAGCCTAAAGAAGGTGAAAATCCTCCCCAAAGTACTAACAGACCATAACCCGGTGTGGATGGAATTAAGACATGGACAGAAACCTAGGAGATCCTGGAGAATTAATGAAAACCTGTTCAAATACGATATAAATGTGGATGAATGCAAAAATGTTATGAAGGAATTCTTTAGCATAAATATGAATAAGGAGACACCTATAGAAATGATTTGGGACGCCAGCAAGGCATACATGCGTGGGATTCTCATGGACATGAACAAAAGGCACCGTTGCAAACAAGAACAAAAAAGAAAGGAGTTAGAAGATGAGATAAGTAAGAAAGAGCAACTATTAATAAAAAGACCGGAGGACAAGGTCACCAAAGAGGGAATCAAGATTTTAAGGAAACAATTTGACTTGTTGATGGCGGATCAAGTGGCAAGGAATATACAATATGCAAAGCATAGGACATTCTGTAATTCCAATAAACCTGGTCGGTGGCTGGCTTATACATTAAGGAAGAAGCAAAAATCCCGCATAACTGAAAAGATAGAGTATAAAGGAAAGGAAGAGTTTCAACAGGAAATGATCAAGAAAGCTTTTACAGAATTCTACTCCAAGTTATACGCTGAAGAGAAGACACAAGACAAAGAGATAGATAAGTTTCTGCAAAATGAAAAGTTATTGATAATCACCGATGAACAAAGAGATAGTCTGAATGCATTGATCACACAAGAAGAAATACTTTCAGTGATTAAACAATTGAAAAAGGGAAAATCGCCCGGGACTGATGGGTTAACAGCGACCTATTACAAGTATCTTCGAGAGGAAATGATAGAACCCCTTAGAGAGCTATTTGTCAACATACAAGAAGGTGGTCAAGTTCCACCATCGTGGAAAACAGCCTACATCTCTCTAATCCCTAAAGAGGGAAAAGACAACGCTCAACCAGAAAACTACAGACCCATCTCGCTATTGAACACGGATTACAAAATCTTTGCAAAAATCTTGGCAAACAGATTAATGACAGTGTTACAAAAAATAATTCACCCGGACCAAACTGGATTTATACAAGGATGTCAGATGAAAACTAATGTAAGACAACTTCTTAATATAATAGAGTATTTGGAAAGGCATAATCAGGTGCCCGCTACTCTCATGTTTGTAGATGCAGAAAAAGCCTTTGATAGACTGAATTGGCCGTTTCTGATAAAACTGATTGGGGGGATGAAAATGGGAGAACAGTTTATTAATTCCATATTGGTAATCTACCAGAAACAAACAGGCCAGATCATTGTGAATGGGGACTTAACAGACTCATTTAACATAGAGAAAGGTACTAGACAGGGATGTCCGCTATCCCCCTTGCTGTTTGTTTTAACGCTGGAGGTTCTACTGAACAAGAGCGGCAGATGACATAAAAGGCATACGGATTACACAACAGGACTACAGACTATGTGCCTTCGTGGATGACCTGCTGGTGACACTGGCCCAACCAGCACAATCAGTCAGGAGACTGATGGAGATAATTAAGGACTATGGTAGGGTATCAGGCTTCAAAGTAAATATATCTAAGACGAAGATGCTAATTAAAAATTTAGATAACAATTCAAAACAGGACTTAGAAAGAATAACGGGCTGTGAAATAGTTAAGAAAGTTAAATACTTACCGTAGGAGTGGAGATTGAAGCTACAAATGGGAAATTATATAAAAATAATTACGAGGTGTTGTGAAACAAGATACAAACAGATCTGGTCAGGTGGAAAACATTACAACTGTCCCTGCTGGGCAGGATAGCGGCAGTAAAAATGAATGTACTGCCAAAATATTTATTTCTCTTTCAAATGCTACCTATACTCAAAAAGGAAGTGGAACTAGACGAATGGCAGAAGGGCATTAACAGATTTATTTGGGATGGCAAGAAACCGAGGGTTAAATTAAAAATCATCCAGGATACAAGAAGAGGTGGTTTAAAAATGCCCAATTTGAAGTTATATTACTACGCTGCGGCGCTGGTGGCGCTGAGTGACTGGATTAATATAACGAATGACAGAGTACTGAATGTTGAAGGACATGGTTTACTATATGGCTGGCACACATACCTAGTGTATGACAAGAAGGTGGACAAGAGCTTCAAGGAGCACCCACTGAGAATCCCGCTGTTACGGGTCTGGAAGAAATATCAGTACCTACTACACAAAAAGATTCCCATCTGGACGATCCCCGGACACGCAATAGGGGACATAAACATACTACAAGGTCAGGAGGTGGTGCCCTATAGTAAACTTGTAATGGAAGAAGGAAATGTGTTTTCGTTAAAGCCATCAAATACGCTAGCAGATGAAGGAATAGTGTGTACAAACGAGTGTACAGTGTACTGATAGAAATTGACTCTGAAACTGTACTAGTCAAGGATTGTATGGTAAAGTGGGAACAAGATTTTGGGCAACCTATCACGATGGAAACGTGGGAGGGAATCTGGGTGAGAAATGTAAAATTTACACAAGCGCAACATTTAAGGGAAAACTTTTATAAAATGTTCTATAGGTGGCATCTAGATCCGAAAAAATTATCATATATCTATCCAGACATCCAACCTAAATGTTGGAGGTGTGATAGTATGGAGGCTACATATTTTCATGTATGGTGGACATGTAGAAAAATTAAAGCCTTCTGGAGAAAAATATGGTGGACACTCCAAACCATTTTGAAAAAGCGTATTGAATTTCTACCTCAGTTGTTTTTGTTAGGGATCATAAAAGACTGTACCACCACAGAGACGAACTTAATTCTGAACCTGATCACAGCAGCGAGACTGTTGGTGGGACAATACTGGACGAAGCCAGAAATACCACCTATTGAAGAATGGACTTTGAAAGTAATAAATTTGGCAGAAATGGCTAAAATATCGGCATACTTGAAGGATCGCTCAAATGAACAATATATGTTGGACTGGAAACATTGGATAGACTACATACAAGAGAAACACCAATCAAAGAAAATGTATCTGGCTTATAGTTAAATCTTGACATACAGAATGAAGAATGTTTACAAATTTAAATCGACTGTATTAAGTTGGATAGCAGTTAACTTGAATTTTCCCCTGGTTTACATGTACAAATATATATCTATTTATTAATGAAAGATATATATTAAATAGACTAAGAAAGTACTTGTTGAAGGGATGGGTGTATCGACATAAAAATTATTAATTTTAATAAGATGACTTGTTTGTTTGATGTCCAATGGATTGATCTGAAAAGAAGTGAAATTTAAAATTTTTAAAATGTAGTTGGCTTATAGTTAAACTTGGATATACGGAGTGAAGAAGGTCTACAAATTTAATATGACTGTATTAAATTGAATGGCTTTAACTTGAATTTTTTCTTTGTTTACATGTACAAACGGATATCTAATAATAAAAAAAAATGTTCCACTTTTATCTTAGTCCCAGGTGCAGCATGTTCAGTGTATCATTTCTGGATGTTATCTTCCCAAAGTAAATGTTGGTAAGAAATCACATTCAGCGTTAAGCTTAAGAAAACATCAAGGCATTAGTATGATCATGTTTGGTAGTGAGTTTACAAATCTGACTCTGGAAAAAGTTGTTTTCTATTAATTTAAACGTATGAAAGATACCGGTACCAGGAAACTCATCCACGTGTATTTAATCAGGATATTGTTTCAGGCGAAACTTCTTGTTATGGTTAAAGGAAAGTTTTAGGCCCATGTTTCTCAACCTTGACCATTTTAAGGCATGTGGACTTCAACTCCCAGAATTCCACAGCCAGCAATGCTGGCTGTGGAATTCTGGGAGTTGAAGTCCACATGCCTTAAAATGGTCAAGGTTGAGAAACACTGTAATAATTTAGGCCATCGTGTGAGAGCAGACTTGTGACTCAAGGACTCTAAAAGCAGCTTTGGTTTCTCCCTGTAGTCCCAGTTTGTCTTAGGCAGGTGTGTGTATGCTTTGAACTGGGCCTACTGGAGAAGGGGAGAGTTCCTCCCTGTTGTTCTGACAGGCACTGTTTGTTTTTCTCTCCATTTGACAATCACTGTGGCATACAAGGGGAAAGCAATTAGCAGAGGTCAAGAATGTTGACACAAAACTGGTTCCAAGCAACCAGGGAAACCTGGCCTCTATTATAAACCAGGGAGAGGCGAGCAGAGCAAGAGGGCTCATTAGTAAACCCTCTTTGCAAAAACATAAACAAAGTTCACTGCACTTGTCCTCCAGCTGCCACCAAACCCAGCGAAAGAAGAGATCAGCTCATTAACCCAAGGAGAAGGAGAACTAGAAGGAGAATTAGGAGACAGAGAAATAGGAAGGAAGGAAGGAAGGAAGGAAGGAAGGAAGGAAGGAAGGAAGGAAGGAAGGAAGGAGAGAGAGAGAGTCAAGCTATTCTCCAAAGCGCCTGAAGGCAGAACAAGAAGCAAGGGATGGAAACTGATCAAGGAGAGAAGCAACCTGGAACTGAGGAGAAACTTCCTGACAGTTAGAACAATTAACCAGTGGAACAACCTGCCTCCAGAAGTGGTGAATGCTCCAACACTGGAAGTTTTTAAGAAGAGACTGAACAGGGTTTCCTGCCTGAGCAGGGGGTTGGACTCAATGACCTCTAAGGTCCCTTCCAACTTTATTATTATTATTAGTAGTAGTATTAGTATTATTATTAGTATTATTTATTATTATTAGTATTATTATTAAGGAAGGAAGGAGGGAGGGAAGGAAGGAAGGAAGGAAATTTAGCTAAGGAGGATTGGTGGGATTTTTGACAAATTAGGAAGATTTTACAAAGATGCCTATCCCAGCCAGTCTACTTCTGGAATCATTCCCATACAAGCAAGCCATTCTGAAGCGGAGACCTGGACCATCACTCTTTAATGCTGGCTGCAGAAACAGGCACACCCAAATTACAACTCCGAAAAGAGGCCTTCCCTTAAACGTGCAGCTCCCTCTATTTGATGACTTAATCACTTAGCAGTTTAAGGGTGAATGGCTGATGCAGAGGTGTATCACAGCACAAGGATTTACCAGATCAAGCAGTTACAGGGAAGGGGAGGAAACACATCTAGTTTAATTTTTAATGAAATCCTATTTTCAGGGCTTCAACTAAAACACCTTTATGCATTGATACTAGCCATCTTCTGGATTCCGTGCATTATTCCAGTGAAAAACAAATACCTGAAAGTGTTCTCATGGTGCAAATAACAAGCAAAAGTCACATGATGATGAGCAAACTGCTTAGTAAAAAAAGATGAACATTAGGGAAAACTGCATTGAAAAGTGCACACATTAACAGAAACACACAGGGCACATATGCAAGTTTTCAGGCATATTTTAAAAGGCCTGTGCATTCTTTAGGGGAAGCACTTGAATTGGAGCAGAGATAATGTTTGATGGGGATAACTGGGGCCCATTTCTGGATTTCCTGTAACAAGGGATTCTTATCTCTGTAGTTTTGTATCTCCGTATTTTTCAATGTCCATTTTCCAGTTTTATTCTGCCTTGCATCTTATATTTATGCTGTGTTGTTACTTTGGAACGTATAGCTTATTTACCCATTAGGTGTTTTACTAGGAGAAGTTAATCTTTTATTGGAATACATTTTTGATTTTGATTTTTGTTCAATTTGAGCAAAATCGACCTCTATCATTTCCCCACCCCCCTTTCTCATTTATACAGCACTTTATCAGAAGAGGTTCTAATGCACAGCAGCAGTAAAAAAAGCAAATTCCATGCTTGGCATGATTAGGAAGGGAATCGAAAATAAGTCAGCAAGTGTTGTATTGCCTCTGTACAACACTTGGAGTACTGTGTACAGTTCTGGTCACCGCACCTCAAGAAGGATATAATGGAACTGGAAAAGGTGCAAAAAAGGGCAACAAGAATGATCAAGGAAATGGAGCGCCTCCCTTATGAAACCAGATTGCAACGCCTTGGTCTCTTCAGCCTTGAAAGATGGCGTTTAAGGGGTGACTTGATCGAAGTGTATAAAATCATGCATGGGATAGAAAAGGTGGATAAAGAAATTTTCTTTTCTCTATCACACAATACCAGGACAAGGGGGCACTCCCTAAAGCTCATAGCTAAGAAAGTGAGGACAAATAAAGGGAAATATTTCTTCACCCAGAGGGTCGTTGATTTATGGAATTCACTTCCAGAAGGGGTCGTGACAGCTGTCAGCCTTGACAGCTTCAAGGCAGGGCTAGATAGATTCATGGATGCCAAGTGTATCGGTGGTTATTAAAACGGATGTCCATGTGCCGCCTCTACGGGTATGTTGGTTGAGGCAGGCAGGATTCCCTTGAGTACTATTTGTTGGGGGTCAAGGGAAAGGGAGGGTTTTGCCTTCTCTTTCTGCTCAAGATCCCCATGTACAATTGGTGGGCCACTGTGTGACACAGAATGCTGGACTCGATGGGCTTTGGCCTGATTCAGCATGGCTCTTCTTATGTTCTTATGTTCTTAATACATAGGCTATGTCTGGCTATGGAGATACTCAATCATGGTTGTCCCAAAGGCAACTGGACTTTCTTGGGGGGGGGGGTTCCCTAATGTTTCACTTCTCATCCAAGAAGCTTCTTCAGTTCTGAAAAAAAAATGTTAGGGAAAAAAAACATTTCCCAAGAACAGCTGCCCTTTGGAAAAGCACCTTTCGGATAGGCTGTGCCTGACACATGGGCAAACAAGGTAGGACCACCCCAGCAAGCATCTCATAGAAACAGCCTTAGAGAAGCACGGAAGTGACATAATAAACAAGCCCAGTGATGGCGAACCTACGGCATGCGTGCCAGAGGCGGCACTCAGAGCCCTCTCTGTGGGGCACGCGCGCTATGCCCCGGAGATGGCAACTGTCCCTCTTCAACCAGCCGCCTGCTAACTTGCTGAGGTCCCACATGGCTGGATGCATCCCAGCATGGCTACTTTCCCTCTCTCCCGTCCCGTCCCATCCCTCCTGGTCTCGCGTGCTCTTCTGTTCCCCGGGCACGACCCACTGCATCGCTTCCTCAGCTGTCAGGTGGCCATCCAGCTCAGAGGCTGCTTCTTTGAACTGCTGGCGGCGGGCTGTGGAGCCCCAGAGTGTGCCAGTTGAGGGGCCAGCAGGCTGTGGCTGCTGATGGACACCGTCGGCCCCCATGCACTCGCTGGCTTCTGTGTGCGGGGGGCCAATGGTGTCAGGCAACAGCCGCCCCAGCCCTTGCCTTGACCCATGGCAATGGCACCCCCACCCTGCCTCACTTCACCCCACAGGATGAGCCTCCTGCCCATCGCCCCCCTGCTAGAGACCTCCTGGATCTCCCCCAACCTTGCCCACCCCCCTCAGGCATCCCTCCCCACGGGCAACACCTTGGCCACACCCACCCAATCTGCCACGACCACCCAGTGGGCCACACCCACCTGGCACCTGGCAATAAATAAGTGGGCTTTTGGTTGCAGTTTGGGCACTCGGTCTCTAAAAGATTCGCCATCACTGAACAAGCCCTTCAGCAGATGCAAATGAGAGTCCAGGATAACTCAAGACATTGATAATGAATTGATGTAATTGACGAACTCAAGCCAACACTTTCGGTTCTCACTTCTCATCAGTTCCTCTTAGGTGAGGTGTCCACAGGGTGTGGTCAAAAAAGTCAAGATGGTTTACATGACGTGCAAGCAAAGTGGAGCAAAGCTGCACATAAAAAAGCAGAGCTTTGGATGGCAGCAGCCCTTCTGCTGCTGCCTGTTTTAGCAGTTGGCTACTGGCATCCACCAAGTGACACCTTGTTTGTCAGTTGTGATTTAATGCATTGCTTTCCAGCTGAACATGCACTTGGCGGTTTGCTAATCCATTAATCCCTAAAATGAAGAAAGCAAAAACATACAGGTGGCATTCCTGGGAGTGATTGTCCCTTTACTCTTCAAGCAACAATCCCCAAAAGGAATAGTTAGATGGGAATAAATGAGTTTTGTAGGGGAGCTGGATTCCGGAGAGCAGGGCTCAGGACAAAGGAGGAATGTTCAGTGACCCCCCCAGCCCTCCCCACTTCCTTCCTTCCTTCCTTCCTTCCTGGGGGCATTTTGCAAGTGGGGAAATGTTCCAATAGAAGTCAGGCTGGGGCTAATCGGATGAGTGCCTCCCAGATTTGCATCCTAATTAAACTTGAATGCTTGCAATTCCATTTCAGCTCACAGCCCTCCAAGTTGGACCAGACTAGCAGCTGGCTTCTCTGGACCCTCCTTGTTGTTTTCTGTATTTCAAGCACCAAGAATGTGTCCAAGTAAAATGGACTTTCAAGTTTCCCCCATTCAGATAGGAGGAGGAGAAATAAAGGCGGCCTTCTGAGAGATTGGTCTCTCTTTGGAGAAATAAAGTTTTTGCTGTTGGAGGCAGAGTAGCCAAGGGTGGCTGCCCCTCTTACAATACTTTGTCCCCAGAGCCCTGAAAGAGAGCACCTCTTCCCTTTTCTAGCAGCAAGCAGAGACAAGTCATCTTTGTTTAGCGACTGGCTTCATTGAGCAACTGTTCACAGTTACGACAGTGATGAAAAAAATAACTTCATAACCAATTCTTGCATTCGCGACACCTTCACAGGTCTGCAAAGCAAAGGAAAGCTGTCGAAGCTCATAAGCCTAGTTGCAGTTTCACTTAGCAACTGCTTCACTTAACAACTGAGTTGTCATTCCCAACTAACTGTGGTCACTAAATTTGAACTACCTGTAGCTAAAAAAACCTCAAGCCCTGATGATGTATTTATTCTTTTCCTCACACGGAGTTCCTAACCCAGACACTGAAGACCAGCCCTTTCAGCCATGATCTCATTCTGCCCAAGGCAGAGGTCTCTCTTTGAGAGATGTTGAAATGGTTTTCTTCCTGCCATAATTCCTTCCTTACTGTAAGGGAAGTTATTTTCTCTTTGGGTTTGGTTTATTTTCTGTACCTCATTGAAAGGGAAAACTGGTCTTTGGGGTCTTCCTACAGGGGAAAAGGTAGATATTACAATTTTTGCTTCATCGGAAAATACTTTAGTGATTCAAACATAATTTATTATGGCTGTGCAATTATTTCATTCAGAGATTTGATTCCAAGATCATTTAATTAAAACAATGACTTGATTTCTCTCCCCCCACCACCCCGAATTGTATTCCAAACAGTTCTGAATCAGACATCAATTTGGAAAAAATTCTGGACCATTTGAGAAACTAGCATATGTACAAACATGTTTTTCCAAAGCCCAGACAGGGTCGAACTGATTTTCTAAATCCAGTTCCAAAGTTTGGTAATCCAATGGATCTGATTTTCTTGGTGCAGTTCAGAAATCTTTATCAGCCGAACACTGACCGTTGAAGCGCGTTTATCAGTTTGAACAAACCATCTACAACCTGGAAATGTAGATCGAGACAATAAGAATGGTCATGGTGGCTGGGGATGATGGGAATCATGCCTTAGGAGCAGGGAGGGAGCAAGACATTCAAAAGGCGTTACTTCTTGTGTCTTTACCTCCAGAATCTAAGGAAGAAAGGCACCTATGAGGTGGTACAGTGCCTAGGAGGCGTGATTAACCTTTTGAACAGCATCCTTTAAACCATCTCTCTCCTCTTCTTATTACTGAAGGGTTGGTGTCAGAAGCCATAAAACAAGACCCAGTGGACTTAGCTCTCTGCAAATCAAACCCTTCTCTCTCTTAACGGTGTATGTTTATTGTTATCACTATGTTTATTCTTATCACTGGCACATTACTCCCAACACGTAGACAGCTTATAGGCTGAGTCAGGGTTTGTAAAATAAGTTTTCCCTCTCCTTTCAGTGGTGCAACTCAGCAGTGGATGATGGGAAGGCTGAAAGTTTCAAAAAGTCCTCAGACAAGATGTTGCTTAACCAGAAACCTCCTCTGCACAATTTGTGCACAAGGTAGTATTTGGAAGTTGTTGAAAGCCCCATCACATCTTTTCCCCCAAACATTTCTTAATTTTAAATATATTTTATTTTAATGTGTACATTTTTATCTGGTATTTTAGTTGTGGTGTTTTGATGTATAGGTTGTGGTTTTTTATTCACGTCAGCTGCCTTGATTGTCAAAGAGACAGAAATGCAGAGTACCAATCAAATAAATTTCCTGCTTTCTTTGAGAAAAATTTGCCACTGCTTTTGGATTTTTTTTTTTTAAAAAACCCTCCTTAAATAGTTTATGAATACAGGACCTCCTGGAAGTGTCTGTCCACCCCATCTAACTACCAATTTCTTTTTGCCTCTCTTATAATATCAGCCAAAATGCCTAGCAAAAGCATATTTTTCTTCTTCAGACAGTCTTGGAATATGGACCTTACCGAAACTGCAATTGAAAATACCTTTCGTAGTTTGAATATACTACAAAATAGTAGTATATATGTAGAGTGGTATATAGTATATGTGCGTGTGTAGATTCTGGATAACCGTAATAGTTCTGAACAAAATTGAATCCGTGAAAAGTTCAAAATGACTTGCAAACCACGCTTTATGATTCTTACCAGTAGAAATCCTTTAAACCCCAAATCTCAGCTGTATAAGGGATTTCAGTTATATAAGTTATATGTAGGCCGCTAAGGAAGAGTAAACGCTCTCTGTGCATGCTCTGAGACACTTGTGATTTCTTGGCCCGGACGCTCAAAGCGAAGGCGCTAGAAACAAGTCCGGATTCTTCACCGGCTTTGACTAATGCCCTAATAATACTCCCCACCCACCCATCCACCTCCGGTGTAAAGAAAACTCGGCGAAGCCCAGCCCTTCGCTCCCTTCCACGCCGACAACGATTTTAGGCGACGAAGCCGGCGAAACCACATTTCTCAAATTCCGCGGAAGCTCTGCCTTTAAGTTTCGCCTTTCCCTCCGCGGGATTTGGTGGGTACCCCGGCGTTTCCTCCTAATCCCACCGCAGGCGCCGGCGATCCAGCTTCCTAAAGTTACAAAAGCGCGCGACTCCGCTCAGCCTAAACTAAACCCAAACCATTCATCGCTCCCTCTGACGGGGAAGGAAGGGGGGGGGGTGTCCGGGGAGGGAGATAAAACAGGTTTTGCCTCTCGGCGGCGGCGGCGGCGGCGGCGCGCAGGTTCAAAGGCGTCGCTCGGTGGGGCGAAAGTTTCGCACGCTTCCCCTTCCCGGCCGCTGACAAAAACACGAGAAAACTTCCATCCCCGACTCTGGGGGGGGGGGATCCGATTCCCCAGGGAGCGAGCAAGCCAGCATCGCGCCCGCGTTCAACACGCCCACAGCTTAAAGCGCCTGTTTAGGGCTAAACAGATCCTCGACTGTCTTGCTTGTAAAGGGGCAATTCCTCCGCACGATCCGGCTCACAACCGCCCGAGGCCGCGGAGCAGCCAACGGGCTTAGCGGGGCTTACCTGCTTGAGAACCTGCGGAGCGGACGCTCCACCAGAGGAGCAGCGTTAGCGCGGGCAGGCAACTTCGGCTCTGGCGCTTCTCCATGGTTCACCAAGAGGGCTTTCGGGTGTCAGTCGAGGAGAGCCCCGTGCCCCGTTCCTCCCGGCCGGCGTGCCCGGGGATTTCGGGCTACAGCATTCCGCTTTGCGATGGGAAAGACGGAGAGGCACCTGATCCAGACCCAAGGCGGAGGAGTCAGCTTTGACGGGGCGGCGGGGTGGGGGGGGGCGATCACTTGCTTCTTTCCTGCTTCATTGGATCTTTGGCGAACCCCCTCCGTCCGTCGACGCCTCTTTTCCGACTCCCCCAAGTGGCCAATTTCCCCCACACACACACCCGAGCCGCGAACCCGGACTCGTAAGCGCTTTGATCTGTTTTACTCACGCACAACTCACAAATTACACACACTTCATTCACGAGAAACTCGGCCGTCATTGGCTGGGGCCGCGCCGCGCTTCGGGCCAATCGGAGCACAGCGAGAGACGTCCGGAAAGAGGAATGAAAAGCGGAGATTTGTTTTGAGAAGGAGAAAGGCGCGCGCGAGTAAAGTCGACGCCGGCTAGCAGTTTATTGTAGCGTGGTCCGACTTGTCTCTCTGTCGCGGGATAAGTGAATTGAGGCGTCGGAACAGCAGTCACTGCTTTTGGCCCCTTAAGTTGCATAGCCTTGGTGGAGGGCTAAATGAAAGCGATTTTGTCACACTTGATTGGGTTCATTCATGTGCCCACTTTCAAACTCAATTCTTCCTCCTGGATAATTTAAAATTGTCTTTCCTTGTCCCACTTTCACCATTTTCTACTACCACCCTTGGATTGCGCCCAGACTAATGTCCAGCATCTGTCCCCATAATCAACTCGTTTATCATATTTACTAAAGTAAATCTGATCTGCATTAACCCCAAGAGTTGGGTGAACAGCATCTCTTAGGCCAGGGGTAGGCAACCTTGGCTCTTTTATGACTCGTGGACTTCAGCTCCCAGAATTCCTGAGCCAGCATTTTATGAAAACCTAATGAAAATGTTTTTAAATAATGCTATATGAATTTTTTTAAGTCAATTAAATTAAAAAAAGGAAAATGCTTCAGTATCAGACAAAACCCCTACTGCCCACCATGAAAGCTGGAACGCCCACTAGTGAGTGGTAGGGACCAGGTTGACTACCACTGCTTCAAACAGTCACTAAATGAATGATTATAAGTCAAGACCTATGTCAGGGGTAGGCAACCTTGGCTCTTTTATGACTCGTGGACTTCAACTCCCAGAATTCCTGAGCCAGCATGGCTGGCTCAGGAATTCTGGGAGCTGAAGTCCACGAGTCATAAAAGAGCCAAGGTTGCCTACCCCTGTCTTAGGCTAACATTTGGTATCCTGCTTTGCATCCTACTTAATGTCGCCTGCCTCAGATATATTATGCTAAGAACATTTTCTTTGAAAAACGTTCCAATGCTAGGAAAGGTGGAAGGAAAAAGAAGGTGGATGACCAGCAATAAGTTTGTGGTCTCAGTTACACTGGCAATGGGTGCGTCACTAGAGCACCAGAAAGACTAGTTTAGGGATGGATAGCTATGGAGAAAATGTTTGTGATTGCTAGGAATCAGCACTGAGTTGATGGCACATAATGCACATTTGGTGGACTGGCTTGTCGCCCAGTGTATCATAAGATCACAATCATAGGATAGCCATCATCACTTCTGTTTGTTATGGGAGATCCAGGCACAAATCCCTGCTTAGCCACAAAGTTCATCAAAATATATTAGCTTGCTATCTCAATTTAGCTTGGCCTGTATTACAAGGTTACTGGAAGAACATGTGGAATATACATCTTGGAAGATAATGTGCTCATTGGTTAATATTTGGAAGCTAAGAAGAGGCAGAAAAATTTGAACCTATTAGGAGAAACATAGGAAGCTACCTTCTACAAATTAGTAGCTCCCTTCTGTCTGTCGTTCAGGATTTCATCCCAAGATTTTTAGTACCTGAACCTGGGACCTTCTTCATTTTAAGCAAGAGTTTCTTCACTCTCCAACAGTCCCTCCCTGTCTAATGCTACCCCCAAGGAAGTAGCATCTGAACTAGTGAAGGGCACTTGGACCAACTTTACCTACATGCAAAGTAATCTAGGAATTAGAAATGTTGACTTTTAAGTTGAGTAGATGGATTTGATCAAAGTTCAACAGCCCATCCTCTCCTTGCCATTAACTATGGAGTTGATTTTGTAGGAATCTGAGGAAGTCAGCAACAGAGTTGATGAGTGTGAACAGACAATATTTCTGTTTTCCTCTACCATTGTGGTGCTCGATCTCAACTGGTTGACCTTCTCTCTGGCCAGTTTGGGGGCTGTTTTGCTCACAGTTCCACCCTTTGGCGGAAGTAACCAATTAAAAGTAGCCAATTTACCCTCTATTTTTTCTCCTGGGCACTCACAAAACTTTCAGAATTCTGGCATCCTGGCAAGAGGGCTGGAATTGTGTCTCATATTTATGAAATCACAAGATTTTTAAATAGGAGAGTGTCCTCGTTGGCAAGGTCACAACACATGACACAGAGATGATGGCAGAGATTCAGGAGTGGGCGCCCTGAACAATGGCCAAAGTCAAAGGGAAGAAATGAGATCAGTGTAGCCAGAGAGGAAAAGCAATGTTCAGGGATGCTGGCTGGCTAAGGACTCCCCACCACAAAAGAGATTAAGGTTCACCTGGCTTTGATACACCATCTTGTTGACAAAGACTCGGGACTCATGATAAAAGTCACACAAGACACATAGATCATCGAAGGAAGGTACACCTCTGCAGAGAATTGTTTTTATGCTTCAAACCACCCAAGTGAGATTTTTCAAAGTTAAACCCAACTCACTTTACAGTTTGTAAACTCCCCGAATTGTCTGCAAGCATAATCATTAATAAACTGCATTAATCATTAATAAACTGCCCAGCAATTAAGGACAGAATTTATTTATTTTTTTCTGCACCCAAAGCTGAAAGATGGAACTGACACCAGACCCCAGCAGCTACTAGAAGGAGGGACAAAATTTAAAGAACAAATGTGGAAAGAGAGATTAAACCCTGCCCCTGTAGCTCAGCTTTATTGAGATACCAAAACATGGCAGAGACAAAATCCCCCACTTATAAGAGCTACAACTTGATATTGCCAATGCCTGTTTAGAAACGCGCTTATAATCAGCCTCAATTTTAATCACAGCGAGAGCAGAAGCATAACCAATTTTAGGATATTCCACAAATCCAGTGTGCCCTCAGTTAGGTTACTCTCAGCTCCAAGCCCAGAGACAGCACTCAAAGTCCAATCAAATTCAATCCTTTATTTGCTTCTGCTTAATGGACAGAATCTTGCCAGACACAGGCTATAACCTTCTAATTTCAGGGGTAGGCAACCTTGGCTCTTTTATGTCTCATGGACTTCACGAGTCATAAAAGAGCCAAGGTTGTCTACCCCTGTACTAGACCTATCCTGAAAATTCTAGAATGTGGCTACACTGAACCTCTTTCCTCTCTCCATCCAGCTCTGGCCTGCACAGTCTCTTGGTCTGGGCCTCTCTCAGGGAAAGCTCTGTGTTGCCAAAAGTCTTCTCCCTCACTGCTCCTCCAGGTGCACCTTCCATCACATCTACTACGAGGTTTTGCAGGGGGGACCTCAATGTGTGGTCAAAAGATGGTGGTTGTCATGGTGCAATCGAACCTCTCCATTTCTATCCGCGTCACATCAAAAAAAGTAGGTGAAGCTTTAACCACACCAATACAGCCATCTTGACTTGATCTTTTGACTGTGCCTCAGGGACACTCCTTGGATTTCACCAACAGGCACACTATGGACAGCTGTGAGTCATATTTACATTAATTCCCAAATTAAAGCAGTTTCCAGGTATGGCCTAGAATTAATGCAGGTGAACCCTAACCCTCCCGACTTGGTTCAGAAATGAACCACTCTATACCTGCCACTCAATTCTGTGCATGGCTGAGTTTTAAAGCCAGAATTCTTTCCACCCCACCCAAAAGTGAATCACACCGGAAATAGGTGGCAACAAAAAAGATCATTATTGTTTAAACTAATTAGAGCCCCTGGCTGAGTCTTGACCTGGAAGCCAATCCAGCAAGCTTTAGGCAAACCTTGGTAAATAATGTGGAAGCTTTTTGTACTTCCTACTTCCTGCTCAAGTCTTCCTAAAGACTTGATTTCATCTATTTCTAGGTGATTTTAATTCTTTATATTTGAAACAATTTCCATTTTGTCCCCAAATGACGGTTTCTTCTCTTGAGGACTTTCCCCTAACCTTTTATTCTGAATCAAAACAGAAACACTTCCTCGAATAATTACTTTAACCAGGAAAGAAATATCTCAGGGGCTGCCACAAAGAAGAGGGAGTCAAGCTATTTTCCAAAGCACCTGAAGGCAGGACAAGAAGCAAAGGATGGAAACTAATCAAGGACAGAAGCAGCCTAGAACTAAGAAGAAATTTCCTGACAGCTAGAACAATTAACCAGTGGAACAACCTGCCTCCAGAAGCGGTGAATGCTCACAACACTGGAAGTTTTTAAGAAGAGACTGGACAGGTTTCCTGCCTGAGCATGGGGTTGGACTAGATGACCTCCAAGGTACCTTCTGACATTATTATTATTATTATTATTATTATTATTATTATTATTATTATTATTATTATTATTATTATTATTATTATTATTATGGATCATCGCACAGTCAGCCAGATGTTCAGACTGGATCTGGCATTTTGTCTACCTATCGAGTCCTTACCCAGGACCTGGGATAGGCAGATGTGGATGTTTGATGTTATTACAGATATCGTCGCAGGATGGATGCAATTCCTAGTAAGGCCGCCTTTTGCAATTGACTAATAGCAAATTTGTCAGTGCCAATGGTGTTCAAGTGGCGCTCCAATGGTGTTCAAGTGGTGCTCCAGTTGTTTTGGGATTGCACCCAAGGTGCCTATTACTATTGGTGCTACCCTTGCTTGCTTTTGCCACAGTCTTTCTATTTCTATTTGTAGGTCTTTGTATTTTGTTATCTTCTCCAGTTCTTTCTCGTCTATTCTGCTGTCTCCAGGCACTGCCACATCCACTATCCAGACTTTTTTGTCTTTCTTATCAACAATTGTTAAGTCCAGGGTGTTATGTTGCAGGTGCTTGTCTGTTTGAATTCTGAATTATTATTATTATTATTATTATTATTATTATTATTATTATTATTATTATTATTATTATTATTATTATTATTATTATTATTATTATTATTATTATTATTATTATTATTACTACTGCACTGTATCAGTATTTGAGAACCGGGAAACTAGAAAGGTGGAAGAAGTACACTCTGCTGTTGCCTTTTGGCGCCCCCTTGCGGCTGAAAGTACAGACTATCTTGGAGAAAAATTGCAACTGTAATGAAAAAAACTGTATTGAAAAAAATGCAGCTGTACCAAGTTCATTCATTCATTCCTAACAAAATCAGTATCAAATTTCTGAAATATACGTTGGTTACGTTTGAAGTATATTTTTAAGTGCAGCTGAAAGAGATAATGTTAGCTTTGCTACGTGTTTGCTATGTGGAAGTAGTTATATTATCCAGAGATAATTGTCTCAATTGATTTTTATCCCTTGCTCCCTGCCTGATTAACCTTGCTTAATTTTTCTTTTGTTTAAATATAGACTATCTCATTTTAAATAATTAATACAATGTTGTTTGGGCAATTTCAGCCTTCTCTTACTCCCTAGATGACATTGCTCCACTGTAGTCACATTTGATTTTGAAAGAGGAAATTTCCCATAAGAACAGGATTATCCAAAGGAGAAGACCAGGGAAGAATCCCAGTCTACTTACACAAAAGCAAGCAGACAATATATTTTAAAAAATCAACACTAAAAATGTGGGAAAGTATAACACTGAAGATCTTCAATGGAACAATTGTGTCAGACATTACAGAAGATAGTTGGACTACTATAGACCAAGATGAAGATGTGGCAAAGAAATAAGGAGATTGCCCCCAAATTAATTAAATTATCTATGCCTTCCTTTATTGAAGACAATATATGGTAGATACATATACCTGAATTTACTTATTCAGGAAGGGATTTTGCAGAATTGTGGCAAATAATAGTGACCAACTGATAAGGTCAATAAGTGACCTTATTGAGCAATAACAAATGAAAAATTTCCAACCGTCAAGTTACACATTGAAGAGTATTTAGACATTAAATATGCTTCTTTGCACATCTTCTTTGCACATACAGGCCTAGGAGTGGCCTGTATGTTAAAGCAGGGGTCCCCAACCCCCGGTCTGTGGACTGGTACTGGGCTGCGGCATGCCCGCAACCGGTCCACACAAACAAGCAAAGTCCCATCTGTGGGATGCAGGCAGCATACAAAACCACACACTCTCTGGTCCATGGAAAAACCTTTCTCCACACAACTGGGCCCTGGTGCCCAAAAGGTTGGGGATCTCTGTGTTAAGGGACTGAAATGTTTTCATTTCAGATGTCACTAGCTCTGAAATCAAGTAGAACTCAACACAATCCGGCAGGTCAAAAGGCTATAAACGTAAGCATTATGTAGTAGATACCTCAAGTAATTCTAATGGCATTTTTGCCTGCACAAATAGACCCATGTGTTGCCAATGGCCTCAGATTGAACCAAGGCTCTACTGCCCTTAAGAACGAGAAACATAGTGTCATCATGTCTGAGAGCATCTGTTCACATGAGAAGCAGAGACAGATATCATACAAGCGGAAGCAATAACATTGAAGTAAGATGCTCCCTAAGCAAAAGTAATATATAGACCAGTAATGGCGAACCTTTTAAAGACCGAGTGCCCCAAAACCATCCCGCCCCCTGCCCACCCCCCATTCTGCTCCCATCCTGCCTGCCCGCAGGGCCATCCATCGCCTCCACTGCCCACCACAGCAGATTGCCCAGGCGGCCCTGCAGCGCCATAGCAGCCACGCCTTCTGCCTGCACCCCACATCAACATCTGCACACGAAGGGGCATGAGGGCGGAGTCTTGTCCCTGCTGCCCGGCTGCCATGTTCTTGGCTGCGCTACTCTGCGCAGGCTGAGCCTGGGGACAACTCTCCTCCAGAGGGGCTGCTGGTGAGGAGGGGGCCACAGGGGGAGGTGGGGCTGGGGCGACGGCATGCGTGCCCACAGACAGGGCTCCAAGTGCCGCCTCTGGCACATGTGCCATAGGTTCGCCATCACTGATATAGACTGTGCCCACCACCCTTATTTCTGCAAGGCAAATTGGTGTTGTAGGATTATCTGTTCCATTCAGGATGTCAACAACTCAGCTCATGATAAAGCAGAGTCCTTCCTCCCTACTGTCATGGATCGGGAATGATTCATCAACGTCTGTCACAGACATCTGTCTGACAAACATCCATTTAGAAGTAGTACCTGCTCTGCTGCTTCAGAGAGGTGTCTGGTTTTCCAGAATATGGAGTATCTTTTCAGAGACTTCAAGAACTGTTTTTTTTTCCTTCATTAGATTACTGTACATGCCAAATTTATTAGGACTATTGTGTGCTCTTCCCTGATGGCAGCCATTTCAGAAACATCATCCGGATTATTGATCAGTACACTTTCCTCAGTTGCATGAATGAATATGTGTTAAGTCCAGAGAAGCATCTCATGTTGGATCTTCCTAATGAAGATCACTGAAAGTAACCACAATTCTGAAATCAAACAAATCATTCCGTGGTGACCGGCACTGCTTCGAAGCTGGGCAGGTGGTGGAGGGCAAGACTGCTGCAATTCACATATACAGACACATACACACTTAGATGCTAATAAAGTCATTTATATTTCCTCAGAGTTCAATGCCAACTGGGCAGAGTTATGGAATGGAATGGTTACCTCTCTGTGAACTGGAATTATTTTGAGCTTATGGATCCTGGGTGGTAGGAAGATGCTTTGTAGTATAACCTTCACCATCTGTGAACTGGACTCATTCCCAATCTAACTTACTCAGGCAACTGACGGGTGAAATGTGCAGCTGGCAGTGCCTTTGTGTAGAAGGTTATGATGCCACCTACATTGAATGAGGCCGTGGGGTGCCTCTCTTTGAAGAGCAATCTTTCACCCACCCACCAGTATTAGACTGTTGTATCTATCCTTCTTTTTGGGAAACGTTGTTGAGAAAGTGATGGGGACTCAACTAGAGAGGATTCTACAAAATATAAATTATATCACTCCCTTCCATCCAGGGTTCAGGTCCAGATACAGCTGGAGCAGAATTAGTTCTTTGTGGTGGATAGCTTCATCAGTCGGTAAAAGTGTGCTGTTCCTGCTTCTATTAGATTTCTCAGGAGTAGTAGATACTATTGATCGTGGTATTCTCAGAGAACACTGTTTTACAATGATTTCTGCTCTTATTTGACTGGGCAACACTGCACAATCCTCCAGGTGTGCAAGAGAAACAATTGATCCTGTGATTATGGGCTACCACAAAGCTTAGTCCTTTCCCCAATGTCTCTTAACATGTGTATGAAACTACTTAGAAAGGTCATGTACAATTTTGAAATGTGTTACTACTATATTAAGGACACTCAGTTACACATTATATCCCGGGCTGGGCCAGAAATGCTATAGATGGATGGAGAAAAACAAATTCAGGTTAAACCTTGCAGCACAGAGATTCTGCTTGTCTTTAAAACAGATGGACTTTCCCAAAAAGGTTGGTTCCAGTTCTAGAGAAGGTTGTGCTCCCCTGAAGGAGCTACTATGCGATATATAGATTGTTCTGGATTTAGTGCTCCCACTTGAACAGGAGGTGGAGGTCATGGCCAGGGGACCCTTTGCCAATTCAGCAAGGAGTCACACCAAGTATGACTCTACCTCAGCAAAGCTGGCTGAGGAATTCTGGGAGTTGAAGTCCACAAGTCTTAAAGTTGCCAAGGTTGAGAACCCCTGCTCTACCTGGACCCAAAAGCCTTGGTGATGGTGTTTATGGCTCATTATTATGCCACCCGACAGCTGCAATCAGTTCTACATGGGACAATCTTTGAGGATAACTCTGAAGCTACAACTGATACCAAATGCTTGATGCTTTCTCTATTGACGAGCGGATAGCTGTTTTAGCTGTGTTTTCAGTGCAGAAGGGATTTATTATTTTACTTCATTTTATGAAGATGGCTTTATTAGTTTAAGGATGGATTTTTGTTGTTCAGATTTTACACTGCATAAAGTTGTTTGGGAAAGCAGTATAGATATTTTGAAACTAACTTAAATATTAAGCATAATTGGGCAGGAAGTATTCTCCACTAACCAAACATGTTTTACTCTGCATTTTTTAACACCAGCTGAGCGATGGGTGGCCTGTTTCTGCCACACATTCCTTTGGATTCTGAAGTATTTTAATTAATTGTTCCCCTTGGCATGTTTGGCTCCTTCAGCAGGATCAGAGAAAATTGCTTCCAATGTTCTCACAGACGACTCTTTAAATGAGCATAGCTGAATCTAAAATGAGAAAGCTGACATTTATCTCTTCTCCAAAGCCACATCCTACTACTTGATTCTGTGCAAGACTCCACCTCTTCCTGACCTGCTTTGGCTTTGCGTCATTGGAGTACAACTTCTGGAGTTCTCAAGACATTACTATACCAAAGTGTTGGAAATGACTGGACCCTCCGAAAGGTTCCGCTGTTCTGAAGAATTAAAAGACACTAAGAAATCATGGCACCTTCTTTCTGTTTGGTCCTAAGACAGCCCGGATAATTTCTTTTCCCGGGAACTTCTGAGGGGTTTACTGGGCGTGGGTGGACATCTCATCCTCTCTTGTTTTTTCATGAAGTCAGGCAAAGGGCAGGAGGCAAAGGGAAAAGGAATCAGAATGTGTTAAGAAGAAAGCTCCCATGACCAGGCTTGTCAGGAATGTCCTTCCTCAGAAAAGCCATAGTTAGATAGGAAAGTACATGCTTTGCATGCAAAAGAGATCCCAGGTTTCGTCATCTACATCTCCAGACAAGCAAGGTTGGGAAATTTTCTATTAGGAAAATACTGCAAGATGACTGCCAAAGAGTACAGAGACACTGCTGAGCCAGACAGATCAATGGTTTGAATCAAGTTAAGCGGCATCCTGTATTTCTACTAGAAAGGAGCAAGTCTGAAGTAGCCACCTCTCGCCTCTCCCTTACACAGATTCAAGGGTGAGGAGAAGACTCAACAAAATGTAGTCTTCCGGCTCCCTCTTAGCAAGCTGGACTTGTTTCTGGCCCAGCTTTTTGGCATCCTGGCAGGAGGGAGCGATGGGGTGCCGAGATCTTTAGCAGAGCTATTGGCAAGGTCACTGCTCCTGGCTAGGAGGGGAAGACGCTGGCGAAGATTCAGAGTGACTTGAACCAGGGACATGGGTCAGGTGGAGAGTGGGAGGAAATGACCGGAGAGTCATTGAGAGAAAGAAAGCAACCATCTTTGCTGTTCACAAACTCTTCTCCTAGTCCTCAAAGGGATTTGCATTGGCCAATCTGGAGCTAGTGCAGAATTCTGTAAATGGATGGGTTGTGGGTGCTGGGTATGAAGCATGGAAGCTAGGGCAGGGGTTTCTGCACTGCTCTATTGCACGTTCCCATCATTCTCCGAAGGTGTTCCAAAATTAAATGCTGGGATTTTCTACAGCAGAAAAACAAGTCACACATGGTATTTCTCAGAGTTTCTGGAATTTCTGCTTGGAAAGTGAGGTAAAATAAAGAGAAATAGCAGGATACAATTGACCTAGTGAGGTAAAATAAAGAGAAATAGCAGAATACAATTGACCTATTGAATTAATATAAAAATCATGGACAGCACAGGCATCTGGTAGAAGCCAGTGATATCATCTGCATTGTGACATCATCATACAAATGAAGTGAATTATGCAACTTGATTCATAGTATGATTGACTACAATATGACACAATCATCTCACTGAGAATGACCATGATAGCCAACTACTGTTGGCGGTCTTTAAAAAGTGCCCTCAGTAATATATGCCTTTCCTAAAATTACTTCATGTCACCAAGGAGGGATAAGTGTCAGCTTGTTGCCATAATTTTATGGCACCTTAAAAATTACCCAATGTATCATCCATGAGCTTTTAAAGATTTTGTTCCACTTCCTCAGATACATGAAGTCCAGCTCTGAAAATTGAGTATTTTATTCTCACTCCTTTTTGGAGATGGAGGTCAGGAGACAAGAACCAGTCACAGTACAATGGCTGTGTGAGAGATGCAGGGAACATGATGTCGGAGCCCCAAAGTCTGCAGTCTGTTGCTCTCTTCATATGGAACACCAGAGGTGTCAGGCACACATAACTGAATTATTTTATGCGATGAGAGTTAAGAGATTTGAGATTCCACAGAGGGCATCTGGGAAAAGGCAACAGAAGCAGCTGTCCTTCTACTTTGGAAAATATAAAATCCTGCAGTTAACTAAGAGCAATCATTTATTTTAATTCCAAGAAAAATATCCCGAGGAGATCCAAAGACATCCTGGGACATGCAACACTCAGTGGAAGCGCTGTGGCCTGATTTGATTCCAGCTGGTTGTTTGCCAAAGGCAGCCCGTCTGTTCTTTATCTGTGATCATGTTTCCAATGGAGGAGAAAAGACAAAGGGAACTCAAAAAAGTCAAACATGATCTGATGGGAAGGGCCTAGTTCCAAACCCACCAAAAGTAATCCCATTTTAAGGTAAGAATCACATAGATCAGGTCTATGACCAAAAACCAGACATTAGACAGAAAGCTATGACTGGATAACCTGCCTTTTCTTATAATCTGCCTGGATATGAATCACAATAAGAGCAGGTTTAATCTCTGATTCAACCCAATACATTTCTTCCCAAACTGGCATTATTCCAGTGGAAGGAGATAATTAAGCACAATCTAATGATTACTTAGATAAAACTAATGTCCCTGTCTTTCCCTCAATTTTAACAGCTTTCAGAAGCAGTTTAGAGCTTATCTAGCTTAATTCACAACCCTATCCATACCCCAGTTAGAACCTTACTGAACCGTACATCTTTGCTTCTAGTTAGAGATTTCTCTCCATCTCAACTAATGTACTAAGCCAGGGCTTTTCAACCAGTGGTACGGGTACCACCTGTGGCACATTGGCACCTGGCAGGTGGTATGCGAGCATCCTAGAAAAGTGGTAGTGGGGGAGGGGAATGAGCTGAACTGGTGGCAGCACCGCACAAGCCTGAGCGAGAGACGGCTGGAGCTGCAAGGCTGTCAGGGCTCAGCGGAAGCGCCAGGATCAGCGCCAGGATCCAGCTGGAGCTCAGCACTGATCCTGGAGCTTCTGCTGAGCCCAGAAGTGCTGATCAGCTGGAATGTTGCAGCATCTCCAGGGTCTTGTGATTTACATTCAGATGCTTGGCAACTGATTCATATTTATGACGGTCACAGTGTCCCAGGGTCATGTGAAGTGACCAAAACCTGCTGCAACCACCTAGTAGACGGGGGGGGGACCAAACATCCCCACCCCACTCCCGCTGCCAATCCTTAACAGAAATGCTCGCAACAATGAAAACCTCGGACAGGAGGAACAGCGCCGCCAGGTGGGCAGGCAGGCAGACAGGCAGGTGTCTGGCTCGGCTGTGGCTTGGGGGGCACTTTTTTCAGTGCCATTGTAACTTCGAACAGTCACTAAGTGAACTGTTGTAAGTCGAGGACTACCTGTACTTTATCACTTTTTTCCTTTTTTTTGGTCATCAAGTTTTTGACACCTTGCTAGGAGACTGGTGGTACTCGGACGTTGCCATATCCTAAAAGTGGTTCAATGGGTGGAAAGGTTGAAAAGCCCTGTACTAAGCCACACATGGTATTAATGTGCTGTGAGAATGCTGCCAAGTTTAACATACTTGAGTACTTTACTACAGGAAGATAAGTAAGATGAAAAGAAAACCCACCTATTGACTTCCTTACTACTTCCTTTTCTTAATAATACTGACCCTTCTTCTTCTTCTTCTTGTGCCATATCCGTTATCGGACGTTGGCAATCATGTTGGCGATCCTGTTTTTATCAGCAGCTGCACAAAAAAGTGCTGCTGAATTTTGTCCAAACCAGCCCCTTAGATTTGGAAGCCACGATGTTCTTCTTCTGCCTGGACCTCGTTTGCCTTCAATCTTTCCCTGGAGGATTAAATGGAGTATGTCGTATTTTTCCGGGTGTCGCATACTGACCCTTGCTTCTAGGATTTGCTGGTTCCCCCTTGAGTTGCTATCAGGAACTTCAGGAGTGTCAAGAGTTCAACTTGGGGCCACCATCACTTGCCAGCAGCTCTTTTGTTGCACACAGCTCCTTCAGAACTGATGGTCATTGTTTTGCAATGGAGGAAGGAATTTATGGAGCAAAAGGTGCTAGAGGCATGCATTTTACCTCACAAGTCCAGAATCTATCCCCTTTTAAAAAGACCATCTGCTAACATCAGTTGCATACTTCTGAAATGCAGCAAGCTTAAATTTGCTGCTCTCTATTATAGCTTCTGGATGCAATTACAGTAATAAATCCTACACTGGCTGCCTAGGCTGTTAAAATGGTTTATTATTATATTGTCAAGTGGTGAAAATGAGGACAATGAACATTCTTAAGAATAGATCACCCTTCCAGATCCAATCCAGAGAGAATTTAGATTTTTAGAGCAGTGGGCACATTGAAGTTTTGGCAGCATCTTGCAAATGCCATAGTTACTACGGTATAAAGAGAGAACTGCCACAATAGGCACGAAGCCTTGGCTACATCAAAAAATCCACTCCATATTGTGGATCTATCTTAAAGATATAAGGGCCAATTTATGCCCGAGTATCTTCCTTAAGTATTTTATTTCCAGCTGTTCTTCTAGAGCAGGGGTGGGAAATTATGGCCCTTTTATGACTTGTGGAGTTCAACTCCCAGAATTATAAAGGGGCCATAGTTCCCCACCTGTTCTAGAGATTAGAAGCCCACAACTGCTTCTTTTGCACTTTTAAAAAGATGCATTATTATGACTAATAACTGTGAAGTCTTAGAATCCCAAGGATCTAAACAGAATATCTTAGCTAAATCAAAGACGTAATAAAGAAGCAATTTTCTTGCCAATATAAATGGGTTGCATTAACAAGAACTTTTTAATTTTCCACTCTAGACTACAACATTTGATTCCTTTGTTGTTGTTAGTTGCGAAGTCATGTCCAACCCATCGCAACCCCATGGACAATGTTCCTCCAGGTCTTCCTGTCCTCTACCATCTTCTGGAGTCCATTTAAGCTCACGCCTACTGCTTCAGTGACTCCATCCAGCCACCTCATTCTCTGTCGTCCCCTTCTTCTATTGCCCTCAATTTTTCCCAGCATCAGGCTCTTCTCCAGTGAGTCCTTCCTTCTCATTAGGTGGCCAAAGTATTTGAGTTTCAACTTCAGAATCTGGCCTTCTAAAGCACAGTCAGGGTTGATCTTCTCTAGGACTGACCGGTTTGATCGCCTTGCAGTCCAGGGGACTCCCAGGAGTCTTCTCCAGCACCATAGTTCAAAGGCCTCAATTCTTTGGCGCTCAGCCTTTCTTATGGACCAACTTTCACAGCCATACATTGCAACTGGGAAAACCATGGCCATGACTATATGCACTTTTGTTGGCAGGGTGATGTCTCTGCTTTTTAGTATGCTGTCTAGATTTGCCATAGCTTTCCTCCCCAGGAGCGTCTTTTAATTTCTTGGCTGCAGTCTCCATCTGCGGTGATCTTGGAGCCCAGGAAAATAAAATCTGTCACTACCTCCATTCTTCCCCATCTATTTGCCAGGAATTGAGATGGCCGGATGCCATGATCTTGGTTTTCTTAATGTTGAGTTTCAAGCCAACTTTTGCATTCTCCTTCTTCACCCACATCAAGAGGCTCTTTAGTTCCTCTTCACTTTTTGCCATTGGTATCATCTGCATATCTTAGGTTGTTGATATTCCTCCCAGCCATTTTAATTCCAACTTTTGATTCATTTAGCCCTGCCTTTCTCATGATGTGCTCTGTATATAAGTTAAATAGGCAGGGTGACGGAATACAGCCTTGCCGGACTCCTTTCCCAATGTTGAACCAATCAGTGGTTCCGTGTCCAGTTCTCACTGTTGCTTCTTGACCCACATATAGGGTTTCTCAAGAGACAAATAAGATGGTCTGGTACTCCCATCTCTTTAAGAACTTGCCACAATTTGTTGTGATCCACACAAAGGCACAATTTGTTGTGATCCACACAATCATAGTCAATGAAGCAGAAGTAGATGTTTTTCTGAAACTCCCTAGCTTTCTCCATGATCCAGCGTATGTTGGCAATTTGATCTCTAGTTCCTCTTCCTCATCGAAATCCTGCCTGTACTTGGCACTCTCCTAATCAAGAATTAACTTGATCTGACCCAACTTAGCTTCTAAATTAGACAAGCCAGGTCTGCCACCTGCTGATGCCTTTGAATAGTAATTATGACTAAAACAAACAGCATTTGAACTAAGAACTAATTTACTTTTTCTTCCCTTGTTTTTTTAATTATAAGCATAGGCCAGAACAAAGAATTTATTTCAACTACATGTATACAAGTAAGCAGTTGAAGCTTTTTCAAAATGGTATTAATTACTGGACAAAGAATTTTGATTCAAACAAACTTTCATTTTCTCATCTCAAATGCCAAAACTAAGCTCTTAATGAAAGGTATCTTTTCCATTTATAGCCACAATTCTTATTTTTCTGATTGTATTAAGTTTTTATATTCAACTTTAGTTTTTCAAAGCTAATACTAGCTGGAGAGAATTTGTTAATAGAAAAACATGGGTACATATCTCCAAGAGTACGTAAGTTAATACTGCCTTAAGGAGGAAGGCAGACACAGTAGTACCGGTATGTTCAGTTGAGAATGATGAAAATTACTAGTCTATAACTCACAGGTCTTTCTAACATAATTGGGGGAGGGGGTGAAAAATCTGTGCATGCTGACCAACTTCAGTATTACCAAGTAAGAGTACTATGAATTCTTATCCATAAATCCATCTCCTGCCAAATGGATAAACAAGCTTCTCTGCCAACAAAACACAACAGCAGCCACTCACATAAGGAATCATCCAAGTTGGCTGGCACAAGATAAATTGGGAACAAAAACTCAGAATGTCTTGTACATAAGAGTCCTTTTCAAAAATTAATTTTATATGCTGCAAGTTGTATTCTTACAGACTCAGGTGTTTCAAACACATTTCCATGGAAAGAAAAACAAATCCACAAAAACGTTTGGTTTGCATTAAAATCTTTTGATTCATAACTGCCAGCTGTTCACCTTTCAAATTGCTGGAAGGCAATGATTAAAAGCTGTAATAGCTATTCTATAGCCTTTGGAATGGCACGCTAGACACATCTTACTGGATAAAATACTTGCAAGCCAGAGTCTTTTTGATTTGATAGTATGCAAGAGGAGGATGGGTATGGGAAGAACCCCCATAAAGAAAGAGTTGCTATCAACTTTTGATGAAAGTTTGAGAGAGCTCTCTCAAAGCTGCTTCATGAAACAATACTAGGTTGTTTCTATGAGCTAAGCAAAATAATTGTTTTCAAGGCTACTTGCATCACTCAAGTTATTTTTTAAAGTTATTTGGAGCATGTTTAAAAGGTATTTATTAATCCTGTACCCCTACCATTTTTTAAGACCCACTCCTTTAAAAACACTCAGGTTAACACAAACAATCATCACTTGTAAAATGTATTTATTGACTCAATATTTGGCATTGACATCTTTTAAAACATCTCCTTACATAGGCTTAGGGGGTGGTCTCGGTGCAGCACCCTGGAGGAGAAAAAAAGAAATATTTTAGAAGACATTCCTCTAACCTTATTACTAATGATAAACATAACACATTAATCTTAATTTCTATCTCAACAGAGATTTAAAATATAGCTGCCTTGTACAACGAAGAATAGTTGTGGCCTCTGCCAGAATGCTAACTGGCTCAACAGTTCATTGATAATATGCAGTCCTTTTATTTATAATCTTTCACTTCCTATTAAATTAAAAAGCTGCGGATAATTATTAGCTTTTAAAAATAGATTTCATCTAGGCTTTTTTCCATGCCAATAACAGACAGCACAATAAACTAAAACTATCAGGATTATTTCATTCTAAGATAGAATCAAACAATCCTCATGATGTGTAGCATATCATGTGAATACAGAAAGGAAAATCCTTAGCACATCTGCTTGTGTGAGGAACATAAAAAGTGCAGCCCAGGGCTGCATGCTGCTATATGCAGATGCTCAGGGCACCATTCCATTGCTGACCCTCCTAAAATCTTTTTCTAAAGTAGTCCCTGTCACCAACTGTTAAAGTATTCCCTATACACCCTTGGCTTATACAGGCAGCCCTCAATTTACAACTGTAACAATGGTTCAAAGTTACACAGTCTTGGAAAAAGTTATTTCCATCCTGCCCTTACATGTACAACCTATGTGACTGCAGTTTAGGCACTTGGCAACCAGCTTACATTTATGATCAGCTGCAGCATACTGCAGCCATGCGATTGCGATTTGTGGCCTCCCTACCCAGTTTTTGATAATTGGGGAAGATGGAATCGCTCAACAACCATGGCAAAAATGGTCATAAAATCAAGCTCGGTCACATATTGAGTCACTTAGCAAGCATACTGCTTAGTGACCAAAATTCTGATTCCAACTGTGGTTGTGAAGTTGAGGATTGCCTGTACAATCATGCAAAAACGGCATGATACTTGTACTCCACCAACTAGGTTAATTTTGTTGTTGTTGATTTTACAATAATTTGCAGTTGATTATACACTTACTGCTGGCCTGAATCGTGGAGGAGGAGTGCGGTCCTTCCGGGCCTCACGGGATCGGTTCCTCACCACCTTGCTGTGGATAGCACAGCTAACACAATAGTGAAGCTTCACATAGAGTTTGGGTAGCACATAGGCTGAGGAGAAAGCAAAAGATAACTGGAAAAGGCTACAATGGTCCAAGATGTCTACATTAAACAAAACAGCCAGATCTCATGATTCCCCCTGAAAGTCTACGTCATAATCTGCCCCAGGGTTCCATTCATTACCATGAAATAATAAATTATGGAATCTAAAAATGAGAAAGAAAAACAAGCTCCAACATTAGTTTACCAATTAAGACATAATGAACAATTATGAACAAGATATTTCCAGCAATACAACTTAATTTTCTCTCCTCTTAAAAATTATTCATTTTAAAGCAAAGTCCCGCAAGAAAGATCTTGGGTTAAAAAAAAAAATCACACTAAAATAAATGGAGTGATTATTTTTGATGGCAGAAGAAAACTTTCCCATCAAACTCCAGTTGAAATTTAAGAGTTCTCTCATCTGAGTTCTACTTTTGATTCTTTCCTATCTTTTCTTTTAATGGATTGTGAATTAGTCAAAATTACAATGCTACAAATACAAAAAATTGGATGAGCTATCAAACAGGATTAAGATTTTTAATTCAAAAGCTTCCTGTCAGACAGAATATTTACAATGAACACCATAGTAGTGAGATAGATAACTTTAATCATCTTTGTATCTCAAATACAAAGGAACATGATTGTTCATTGTAATGTCTTCTCCTAATCCTTTAATTTTCTAATCTCAACTTTACATTGGCACTTAAAATCAAGGGCATAGCAAGAGGAAGCGCTTACAATCAAAGACACTCGCTTCAGAAATATCTCGGACTGCAGCTGCTTCTACAATATTTCGAATGACAAACTTCTTAATAGCCTTATCCTTGGGGACACAACGGGCACAGTTGGTACAGCGTATAGGCTGGACATGTCCTCGGCCCTTCTTGGCGCGGCCATTGTTTCTTCTCTTCCTTGTCTGTTTAAAGGAACAAAATGTATAACAGAATGTTAATAACTGACAAACAAATTATGCAATGCAAAGTGATACAGTGTGAGAACATGTTGTGGTAGCTCAGATAATTCTAGAACCAAGCTAGAAAATATCTTTTTCTACCGGTAAGAGCAAACAGTATTGTTACAGACAGTACCTGCTTTGATAACCAGGTAGCATTGCTGTCCTGTCACTATCTCCTTAGCACTTTTCACTCAAAGGTACATTTTGCACCTTGATACCTTCAAAACTTCCAAAGACTGACCACACAGATTTATATTTACAATTTATATATTCGCCAATATTCTTTCTGCATGTGTGTACACATACAAACAGAACCATTACTACCTTTTTTCCCCAAAAGTTAAAAAGTCAAATGTAAACAGCAGGGATAAGCAAAGATGTCCATCTTTTCCAGTTTGTATGTTTAAACACTGGCTTCTTGGGATCTATTATTATAAATACAATAGATCCCAAGAAGCCAGTATTTAAACCCACAAACTGGAAAAGATGGACATTTATTCTTATCTCTACACATCTTAGATTTCTTAACGTCCTCCCCAGCAAAACAGTCTCAACAATTGCCTCTTACACATGACTTTTTAAAAATAAAATTCTATTAATAATCCAATAATCAAACATTTTCTAAATTAGAGTAAGATGCCCGTGGCATGTGCCTTCCAGAAAAGGGCTAGGCCACCCCAGGGGAATATGTATATTTATATATTCATATTTTCCTGGGGTGGCCTAGCCCTTTTCTGGAATATATATATATATTCTGGAATATATATATTTACTGTGAAGTGTGTGTGTGTGTGTGTGTGTATACACACACATACCGGTATATACATACACACACATATACAAACGCACTTCACAGTAAATCCTGTTTGTATAAAGTACTTTCACTAAATATTTCTTCACTGGGATTCCCCCCCCCAGAGAAGCCAGAATTTGGGGGTGGGGAGGGAGAGAACGTGTGCTATCCAAGTCCTAACCCAGCTTAGGCGCCATTTAAGTCCGGCCCGCCCTACTGGAATGGTCTCCCTTAACCGGGGGTCCCTCCAGAAGTTTCCGAGTGCGAACCCCATTATCATTCCCAACTAGCAACATCGCAGCCCAGCACACGAGGAGGCCACCGGATCGGAAGAGGCCGAGCTCTTCCGTCCCCCCCCCCCGGTGTAAGACCGCGAGCTAAGAACGTTAGCGGCGTCCCGCGAATTCCTCGAGAGACTAGGGGGACTTTACCACCGAGATGGCGGGCGGGGGTGGCTGGGTGGGTGATTCTGCCAGGAGTCCCAAAGTCTCAGAGAAGGGCGATTCTGGCCACAGGTCTAGCTTTCCACCATGCTTGCTCGAATGGGACACGCATATTGTGGGCCAAGATTCAACAGAACAGCCACCTCCCTCCCCTCCCCTCTCCCAGGTGATTTCACTGAGGCCTCAAATTCCGCCCTCTCGTTCCCCGGGGCTGGTTTTTTGTCCGACGGGTTTCCAATTAGCGGCCCGCCAGCTCGCGCGCGCGGTACCCACCATTTTGACGGTGAGGAGGGCGAAAGAGGATCCGGCTTTTTCCTTGGGATTTTTATATTGCTTTCCTCCGCGAAGCGGAAGCACTTTGGTCGTACTTCCTGCTGCCATCAAAACTCTGATTCTCTCAGAAGGTTTAAGGAGTGAGAATAATACGACATAGTGAAGGGTGTTCTAACGGGAAAGAAAGAAAGAAAGAAAGAAAGAAAGAAAGAAAGAAAGAAAGAAAGAAAGAAAGAAAGAAAGAAAGAAAGAAAGAAAGAAAGAAAGAAAGAAAGAAAGAAAGAAAGAAAGAAAGAAAAAGATTTGTTGGTGTAACTCTGGGACGTTTATGAATGGGACTATGTATATTTGAATGGGACTATATATTTTCTAGGTTTAGCGGAAGGATATTGTACATCGTAAAAATTTCTTTGCAAATTCCAGGATGTATCCCGGAATACATCACGGGTGCGTAACTTGAATTTATTGCGTGTGCTAAAGAAATGCATATCGGGAGTTGTGGTTTTATTATTATTATTATTATTATTCAGACCTACTGTCTACCTAACGCCTGTACGAAAAATTACACTTTTGTTCTTTTGCGGAGGATTTGCTGGGCATGTTGGGAGGGGGACAGAACCCCTGAAGAATTTGTAAAAGAGCCACAATAAACTTTTGCTCCCGTTGTTTGATTTATTTTAATTATTTGTCATTTCCCCCGGTTTTTGTGGCAATAAATGCAACATGTAGTCATAGTTTAACTTGCATTAGTATAGCATTTTTAACTGCTACGCTTTTGTACCTTTGGAGTTTTAGATGGCTCTCCAGCATATCCCATAGGGAAAAGCACATTGTCAGAATTTCATTTTGAGGTAGGCTGAGTAAAAAATGGCTCATGTTAGGTAGGTATCTACTCAAGCACCTTTGTTTACAAGACTGGAGGCGGATTTATGGATGATTTGGAATGTGTACTTTTTGGCAAATTAAGATTATCCTCTGGATCCATATGCTAATATGATTGTAAATCAAAGTTATATGGGCTTTTTGTATATTGCAAATGATGCTGGGTAGAGGCTGTTCATTTCTAGAGCTTTGATGAGCCCTGTTGGTTAGAGCAGAGGTCTCCAACCTTTTGGGGCACCAGGGACCGATGCATGGAGAAAGGTTTTTTTCCGTGGACCAGAGGAGGTGTGGTTTTCAATACTGCTTGCATCTTGAGGATGGAGCTTTGCTTGTTTGTGCAGCCTGCTTGCTGCCATGCTGCGGACCAGTACCGGTCCACAGCCCAGGGTTGGGGACCCCTGGGTTAGAGGTCTTTCTAATAATATTTATTTATGTATTTATTGGCTGCCCATCTAACTGGGCGGCTTACAGTTACATCTAAGTTAAAATATAAAAGTTAAAATCAAATATTAAAACCAAAGACACAAGGGGAGGGTGGGGCTGGAGTGGGGGGGGATGTGGGATCTGTTATTAATCAACCATCTCCATTGCGCCTTTCCCCCACTAGGGTCCCAAGCTGACTGACACAGCCACACCTTTAGGCTCTTAAGAAAAGATAGGAGGGTTGGGGCCAACCTCACATTGGGGGGCAAAATGTTCCAGAGGGCAGGAGCAACAGCAGAGAAGGCCCTCCTTCTGGATCCCACCAGCTGAAATAATTGGGCTGACAGAATATGAATGATATTCTCCTGCAATCTGTAGTAACAGACTGTCTTTTGGACAGCATCAGAATAACTGCAAGTGTGTCTTAGAAAGCTGTTTTATAACATATTGCAAATAGTGGATAGTGAAGAAGCGGGAGAGGAATACTACCGATGCTTTCGAATTTTGGTTTTGGAAAAGACTCCTGAGAAAGACAAAACAAACAAATGGGTCAATGAACAAATCAACCTAGAGTTCTCACTTGAGTACAAATTACCAGGCTCAGATTATCCTACTTCTGATACATTATATCTAGATCTCTGGAGATGGCTCTAATGCTAGGAAAAGTGAGAGAAAGAGGACAACCAGCAGCAAGGTGGATGGATTCAGTTACAGTGGTGAATGAGGCACTCTTAGAAGAACTGAAAGATCAGGTTAGAGCCAGACCATCATGGAGAAAATCTATGTATGTTATTGCTCAGTCAACTACAACTTGATGACAATGACATAATTAATTCAGACATAAGGACTGCAATGGACATATAAGCTTCTATGTATTGGAGATAGAATAGCCAGCCATTTTAACACTTGCATTGGTAAAACTCAATGGCCTTCTTTGTAAAACCCATTTAAATGGATGAGGGAGTGACTTGTAAAAACCAAAATGACCCAGCCTCTTAGCCCTAAGGTAATAGTCTCAAACCTGAGCTTCTTTGGAGTAAAACTAACTCAGGCTGTTATTCACAGGGTTAACCAAGGGGTTAATGTCCTAAAAATGATTCAGATGAAGTTCTAGGAAGACCTTACGCAAATAAGGAACTTTAGACATCCCATCTGTATGTCTCATTCCATTTTCAGTAATGCTTCTGGTGGTGCCAACCCTGATTGTCACTGGGGATTTAAAATTATTATTTTCACTATAGTGAAAAATGCCAGGAAGTTGGAAAACAAGTGACACCTTTTCACTTCTTTGCTGAAGCTGGGAGTACTGTAAATATAGTCACTGTCTGGCTGATCAATATATCTTTGATAATGCATTATCAATCCACAGCATTAATATAACAGAGGGGATATTTCAACTAGCTAAGTCATGTGAACCATGGACTATAGGTGAATAATGTTACAATAAAATGGCTCTTGTTCCTTTTTGCCTGCCACTAGTGTCAAAATTTCATGTCTGAAGTTTTTGCACACTGTGGTCATAATTATTCGTATGATATCCTTGTTATGATTAGTACATAAATTAGCAGAGGGAACTGTTAACCATTGACAAATAACCCTAACACATTTGGGAGAGAAAGGGTGAAACAGTTGAAGTACATAGTTCTCACATAATTGATACAAAAGTAATTGATGAGCAAAAAAGAACAAGAGACAATAAAATTGTTATTATACCATATAGTAGTAGCATATTCTTACTTAAATGGCTGGGAAGAGATTATAGCATGGGCAGGATAACTAGAAATTTAATATTTATGTGTTTTATCCTATAGTGAGGTATTTTATTTTCCTAGTATATAATTTTATATACTCATTTTTTGCTGATATTACTATTTTGAGAATTTAAATCTTGGGTGAAATTTTAAAAATGACATACTCTGCAATAGATTGTCAAAATAGTAACATCACAAAAATGGAAAATTGAAGTAATGAAAACCTGGTCCTTAAGGTGGCCCTCTATCCTCAGGTAAGGAGAGTTTATAAAGCAAGTGCAGATACAAATTCAATACATTTTCTACCGACAACACCACAATAATCAAATATTCAGCCTGTTTGGCAGTATGATAATATGCCTGGGAAAAGTCAGGGTGAGCTTTATGCATGAAAGGGTACAGATTTATCTTTCTGGATTTCCAAGGATACACAAGGGAATACTTAGTGTTGGATCTTTATTTTCAGTAATGCTTCTGGTGGTGCCACCCTGATTGTGTTACTGGGGATTTAAAATTATTATTTTCACTATAGTGAAAAATACCAGGAAGTTGAAAACAAGTGACACCTGTTCATCTCTTTACATTTGTTTTTCTGCAATCTCAAGTTTCAAAATGAGTTCCCCAAGTGAGGACAGATTCAACATGTGTTTAATTTGATGATTACTACAGCAGTTGGTGACTCACCAAAATGAGCCCTTCACTTCTAACCTCATACAACTAGAAAAACTTCTCACATTGGTACAAACCATGCACAAGGGCTCAGCTTACATCCTTATTCAGGTTCGTATCATCAAGTAAGTAATCAAACAAAAATCATATATGATGCATATGCAGTGCTAAACTTCCAATATAACCCAGCCACAACAAAATACCACCCTCCTCCTAATCACTTGATTAGAATGCAGTCTTTGGAATTAAAACTGTAACCTGTTTTTAAACACAAGCCAGAATGCTTCTTCTCCATATGCACTTATGCATATAGAGGAATAGGGGTCAATAGGGAAAATGGTAGGGAAGCCACAAAGGGGAGAAAGGACTGCTATTTGCTTCTGAATTTGATAACTGTTAGGCACATCAAACAGGATCAAGATGACAGAGGCTTAGCTTATCACTTACTGAATGTAACCTATCATTTTAAAGGCTGTACATATAGTTTAATTTCAAAAGCAAATTGGCAAAAATAAATTTCTTCCCTCCAGCTATTAGTGGGATTCAAATATGTGAACAACCGGTTCTCTGTGTAGATGCTGCTTCTGGAAGTCCATTATGGGCCTGGGCAACAAAAAATTAGCTATCGGTTCTGCCGAAGCGGTGCGAACTGGCTGAATCCCACCACTGCTTCCAGCAACTTGCTGGCTAGAGGTGTAAAAGCCATCAGAAAAAAAAGAATGGATTTTCATATTTAATTAACTGGGTTAGGACATCAGCAAAAAACACTAATTCACCTCTACATGTTAACATACCTTTGGTTGGAGACTTTTGCCCACTGCTGGCATGTGGTACCTACCAGATTATCCCACTGACTGCAAAGTTCATACTGAGATATAGTATGTGTGGAATCGGAGCCATTATGAACGTTATGCACGTTCTGAATCTAACTTTAAGAACATATTCAACCTGTGCAGTTCCATCCCAAATATCCTACTTTGAGGCTAGTATTTATTTGCCATTCGATTGGCTATTTTGGTTCAGGTGGCTCTAATTCGGGTAAAACAAATACCTGCAATGGAAATCAAATGGCTCGCATTAAAGTCCCATCAGGAATACTTGGTGCTGCCAAGCGTCAAAGTCACCCTCAACTATTTCCACCCTTCCCATCCCCACCCCCCACAGTGCTGAGACGCGTCAAGAGTTACAATGACTGGCAGCCCGATCCTCAAACCAGTTAAACAGGAGCCTTTGGATTTAAGCCGGCTTAGTCCTATTGAGCGAGAGCTAAACCCTGGAGAGGCCCAGGAAGCCGAGAGGGGGATGCGGTAGCCAAGACTCCGTCCTGCTCCGCCCTGGATTAAAAGCCTTGGCATCTGAATTGTATTAAAGGGGGGTGGGATTGTCTGCGGGGCTCGAGATTTCGGGGGTCTGCATGGAGGCAGGAGTTGTGGGGAGCGGTGAGTTTAAGGGGCAGCCGGGCGAAGGGAAGCCGATGCATCTGCAAGGGCGGGAACGAGGGCGGAGGGGGGGGGAAATCAGGCGGAGTCGAAGAACAAAATCTGGGTAGGGAGAGGAGGGGCGGGAGAGGCTGGGGGCTTTCTCGAGGACTTCTGTAGAGTTTTTTGGGGGGACGCCCCCCCGCCTATGTGAAGTTAGGCAGCGGGGCCGCGGAGTCCGGAGAGCGGGGTGGCGCTTTTGCGGCCCTTCTACGGAACCCCACCGCTTCCTTTGTCCAGCGCTGCTCGTTCGTCACTGACCCTCCGCCTCACCCGACTACAGCCAAACACGTCCGCCCCAGGCTATCTAGATACGTTAAAAGGAAGGCAGGAAGGGGATAAATGAGGAAGGAAGGAAGGGAGGGAGGAAGGAAGGAAATGTGGAAAGAAGACGGAAAGAAGGAGGTAAAGGAAGGAATGAAGGAAGGAGAGGAAGGAAGAAGGGAAGAAGAAGATAAATAAGGAAGGAAGGAGAGAAATGTGGAAGGAAGGCAGGAAGGAGAAGAAGGAAGGAAGGAAGGAAGAAGGAAGGAAGGAAGGGCTTCACTTCTTCCTTCTTGACAACAACAAAATGCCAGATTTTTGTTTTGTGTTTTATGGTGAAGAAAGGAAGGGGGAACTTCCCCCCTCCCCCATGTCTCATTAACCAAGCCTGAATAAGGACACAGGATTTGGGGAAGGGGGGTTGTCCCATCAGGCCATTTTTTTCCACCCAAAAGTTCTCTAGCCTCCCAGTGAAGGAAGAGTCAATCAGACTTTGTAATTGGGAGAGGGAGGGAGGGAGGGAGGGAGGGGGAGAGAGAGAGAGAGAGAGAGAGAGAGAGAGAGAGAGAGAGAGAGAGAGAGAGAGAGAGAGAGAGAGAGAGAGAGATTAAGTGTCCCGTCCCTCTATCTCTCCAATTGGCTTTTCCAGTTTTCTAATGCCTGTGGTGATTGTGGAATGTCAGGAACGCTGGGGGATGGTGCATGATAGGGGGTAGCCCCCTAACTCTGCAAAAAGATTTTAAGGGCTCTGTGAACTTAGCCTGCACTTGGTATCTGTCTTCATTTACTGTAATATATACCTCTGAGGGTTTTTTTTAGTCTATTATAGTTTAGCTTAGCCAATAAATAAGGAAACTACAAATGCCATGGAAATATTTAGGTAACACCTGTTATCACATGTCTAATGGCTCCAAGTGATAAATTCTGCCAAAGTATCTGCTGAGAATATTTGACATTTGTCTTCCATCTCCTCCCCCCCTCAACTTGTGCACATTATCATAAATGTCACTTATTGTCCTGTGCTGCTCTCAGAGAATAATAAAGTACAAATAGCCTCACATGGGCCTTGTCTCTTGGCAATATTTAGCATAATAAAGGCTCCCTAAAAATTAAGCACCCACTGTCAAAGAGAGCAAGTTTTCAAAGACAACCTGTGTAAACAGAGAATTCAGATGGCCTCCCTCTAAATCGTGAGAGGCTGCTGTTTCTGTGATATTTTCATCGCAACTGACACCCTGCAGAAGCATTGATGCTTCAGGGTCCATAAGCCTTAGCTAGCATGGCCATGACTAGAAGGTACTGGAGCTGATGTGTCAACACCTTTGGGAGGCACCAGGTTGGAGGGAGCCAGCGAGGAAAATTGTTCTATCTAAACCTGTACTGTCAACCTCGAGTAGCAGATTTTCAAAGAGAAGGAAAGGAGTGTTCTCTCTTTCCCTGTTCCCGGAACCTTTTTACTGAAAATGACAGGCAGGAAAACTTTGTGGGCCACGACTTTTTTCTCTGCCATGGTAGAAGGAGGAGCCTGAAGGCAGAACAAGAAGCAATGGATGGAAACTTATCAAGAGAGAGATCCAACTTAGAACTAAGGCGAGATTTCCTGATAGAACAATTAATCAGTGGAATGATTTGCCTCCAGAAGTTGTGTGTACTCCATCAGTGGAGGTTCTTAAGAAGAGATTGAACAGCAGTTTGTCTCAAATGGCAGAGGGTCTCCGGCTTGAGCAGGAGGTTGGACTAGTCCAGGGGTAGGCAACCTTGGCTCTTTTATGACTCGTGGACTTCAACTCCCAGAATTCCTGAGCCAGCCACGCTGAGGGGAAAGGGAGAGGTTTCCATGCTGAGCCATGCTGGCTCAGGAATTCTGGGAGTTGAAGTCCAGGAGTCATAAAAGAGCCAAGGTTGCCTACCCCTGGACTAGTCAATAGAAGACTTCCAAGCTCCCTTCCAACCCTATTACCGTATTCTGTTACTCTGTTAACAGAGCTGGTCTCAAGCTCTTAGATAACTAACCAGGGATCAAAGCATCAGAAATAACAGAAACCACTCATAATGGTTCAGTCTCTTTGGTTATCAAAGCACAGGGCTTGGACCAAGACATTTGATGAAAATTTCCCTTGAAAATATCATGCGCTTTTCTGAAAACTGAAAGAAAGATACACAGTACACAGAGGGAGAGCTGAAATCAGATTGTACAGGACAGGGGTAGGCAACCTTGGCTGTTTTATGACTTGTGGACTTCAACTCCCAGAATTCCTGAGCCAGCATGGCTCAGCATGGAAACCTCTCCCTTTCCCTTCAGCATGGCTGCCTCAGGAATTCTGGGAGTTGAAGTCTACGAGTCATAAAAGAGCCAAGGTTGCCTACCCCTGGTACAGGAGAAATACAGGACTGTTACATTGATGCCTAAAATAAATGAAATCAAGGTGTTCCTTATTCTCAGCCCAAAACTGACATGTTCTGGTAGAGACTGTTCCTTCAAGTCAATTTTTGACTCCTGATGACCACCTGGGCTAGTCCTTGCAGTTGTATTGGCCAGATTTCAGAAATGGTTTGCCCTTGCCTGCTTCCTAGGACTGAGAGGGAATGACTGGTCCAAGGTCACTCAACTGGCTTTTGCCTAAGGCGGGACTAGAACTGGGGCAAAATTCACTTTATAACTGTCTTGCGTAGCAACAAAATTTTGGGTTCAATTCTGGTCATAAGTCGAGAATTGCCTGTACATTCAGTTATGTCTGGAGGTATTCCCCCAATTAATGAACATAATTGGGATTGGGAAATGTGTCTCTAGCCAATGTGGTCATAAACCAGAAAAATCATGTGACTGCAGTGATTTATGCTGGCAGTTCTTGTTATGGCCATGAAGTGAATCAATAGCAGTTGTTGAGTCATATTACATGATCACAACTTGTGACTTCCTACCGGTTTCCCCATTGACTGTGCTTGACAAAAGCCAACACCAAAGATCACAAAATGGTGACCACCTGACCATGGGATTCTGCAATCCTTGTAATTGTGCATAAATTGCCAAGTGCACAAATCATATGACCGCAGAGACGCTGCAATTGTCCTAACTTCAAGGACCATCAGTAAGCCCGCTTGTTTTGCGCTATTGTAACTTTGAATGGTTGCTGAGTGAGCAAGGACTATCCATAATTCAGAAAAGGAGGGCAGGAAGTCATAGCACTTTTTTTTGCACTGAAAAAATATAAAATTGGAACAAAACAGGAATTACCACAGTCAAGTGTAACATCTTTATTTAGCAGAGTCAGCATCTTTTTTCATAATTTACGCAGCAGCATTATTGCTTTGTTGATACAATCAATTTGTAGTTTTAATCTTTTGCTTATATGTCACGCATTTTAAATTTAGTTCTGGGACTATAAATGTATACATGGGTGTATGTGACATATCTGGCCTAAATATGACCTAGACTCTGCCATATTTAAATACTGCCTGTCAGTCTGTTCAAGAGAAGCTCCTGAACGGAATGACCAACCATCCTCAACTTCACCTGTCTCAATTTTTTTTTAAAAGAAATTCAAAGGTTTATGTACACAGTCCCAAGCTCTTTGGGGGGAAAGATAAGACAAATTTATAAGGGATGTTTTATGTCTGTTTCTTTACAGGAAGAAGATAATTGAACAGGAACACTGAGCCAGTCACCAATAGGCCTTGGCGTCTAGCATCAAGCCCACAGTTGTGTGGAGTTATTTTTTTGTAGTGGCTGTTGGTGGATTCAAGGGCACAGGAGGGCAAGGACATGAAAGCAGGGGAGGCTCCCAAAATAGCAAGACAATGATGGGGGGAGGGGGAATAAGCCTGGATTTGGAAATATCTCCAGCAAGATAAAATACCCGATTTGAGTACTTAGGTGCGACTGACTAAGTGTGCGAGGTACCGTAGTAGTTCAGGCAACATTTGAGGAGGAAGTGTGCCTAATACAGAATGGAGAAGGTGCCAGGAGGGCTAGGACCAACAGAGGCAACAGAACGAACTGGAAGGGACCATTTTGCCATTCAGCCTAGGATCAGATGGGAACTGCCCCCTGGGGCAATGTTACAGCCAGGGGGCATGCCTACTCACTGGTGGGAATACCTGAAGACCAAGCCCTCTCCAGCCACAGTATGGGGCAGCCCAGTCCTCCCAGATCTGACCTCTTGGGATGACTTGATCACTTTTGAGAGAGTATTTGGAGTCTGTCAGTGGCCTGGCAGTGATGGGGTGTCCCGGCTGAAGCCGACTTTCAGCGCAGAAGGCCAGCAAGTGTTGAGTGGCAAGAACATTAGAGGCAAAAAAACTTGTGGCAAAGTCAAGACCATCTTCCTGCAAAAAAACTCCCCCAGCCTGGAGCTACACCGCCAGCGCTTCAGGCAGTTCTGCTACCAGGAAGCCGAAGGGCCTCGGGAGGTCTGTGGCCGCCTGCGGGAGCTCTGCCTTTGCTGGCTGGAGCCAGAGTGCCGCACCAAAGAGCAGATTGTCGAGCTGCTGATTTTAGAGCAGTTTTTGATCATCTTGCCTCAGGACATCCAAAATCAGGTCAGGGAACGTAGCCCGGAGACCTGTGCCCAAGCAGTGGCCCTGGCTGAAGGCTTCATTTTGCGGAAGCAAGAAGACAAGCAGCAGGAGGAGCAGGTGAGGCCTGTTCATTCCAGGACAAGCAGTAGGCAAGATGAAGCCTCATACCTGGTCCCCTTCTCCTTCTGCCCATGATAACAGATGCTACGTTTGGGTCATGTCCATCTCAGGCTAGGAAATTTACGCCCCTTTTCTTAGGGTGGAACTATGGCTCCCGCCAGTCCCAGATCAAGGGACCAATGCTGAAAGGTGGTTGACCTCTACTCTGCCTGTTCACCCTTTTTATTTAAAAACATGCAGTAATGGCTAGTATTGCTGCATAAACTAGCAGCAAGCAAACCTGTTCATCAATTTAGTCACCTTCTGGGAATAAAGAGAAAGGAAGTGGTCTCCCATTAATGAAAAAGACCCCATTATTCTCCTCTTTGGCTAGTTTTCATCTTCTGAAGTCTCAGGTTTCCATAAAGCTGGAACATGAGAAAAAGCAAAATGGGAAGTGTAATTTGTACAATACAGGTAGTCCTCAACTTACAACAGTTCATTTAGTGATTATTCAAAGTTACAATGGCACTGAAAAAAGTGATTTATGACCGTTTTTAACACAACCGTTGCAGACTTCCCATGGTCACATGATCAAAACTTGGCAACTGGTTCATATTTATGATGGTTGCAGTGTCCTGGGGTCATGTGATCAGTTTTTGCGCCCTTAGGAGAAGCAAAGTCAATGGCGAATCCAGATTCACTTAACAAGCATGTTCCTAACTTAACAAATGCAATGATTCACTTAACAACTGTAGCAAGAAAAATCGTAAAATGGGGCAAAACCCACATGACACATTTCACTTAGCAACATAAATTTGGGGCGCAATTGTGGTTGTAACTTGAGGACTACCTGTATTAGCTTCTGATGGCAGAGAAGTAGCAATAAAGAAGGATTTTGCTCTGCTTTCTCTAATGGCCTCAAAAAGCTGCTCATTCTATCTAATGGGACCTCTCTGGGGGCCTGGTCTTATGGGGCAGGCAGCCCAGTGCTCCTACAAACTTTTTTTTTTCAAATAACATTACTTTAATACTGGGATTGTTAATAAAAATCTTATAAAAAAATCAAGTTATTTTAGCCATATGCATGCAGTTAGCACATTAAAACAGCAAAAGCAAAGATTGACCACAAATTTTACTATTCAAATTATTTAGTCAAGTAATTATACATTTAGAATTGCTTCACAAAATGAGAAATATGTACAGCCATTTGTCTTCACTAGCAAAGTTTCTGTCCTCCTGAACACTGGAAATGTAGGGAATGTGGAAGTAGGTCTAAAAGCATAAAATTAACATTTCTGATTATAAAATCCATGGTTGAAAGAATACTGTAACGCCAGGGTTTTAAATGTTGGATAATACAGTTTAGCCAGCTTGCCAGCATAAGACTCTCAGAATTTAAAAATTAGCCGTTTTAAGAGCCAGAAATATAAATAAACTGTTTTTCTTGTGTGAGAACACGGAAAAGCAATGCACAGTAATTTAGTGCAGACGAAACACACAGTGATATGTTCCCTTCCCGTGAAAAACAGGGAAAGAGGCACTATCTGGGAAGATGGATTCCAAGTCCTGATGTGTGTGTTATTACTGTGCCATAATTAATACCTTTAAAAATGTACTCCAGCTTCATGAATAAGCACACGGAACTGTTACGTTGTTTTTCTGAATCCTTTTAAAATAGGATAAATATTTTCAAATGCTTCATAAATTTCACCTCTGACTTTTGCACCAGTTAAAACTACCTTTCCAGAAACAAATATGAGCAGTACAATTCTTGGTTTGATCATTCTGTAGATTAAACCAGGAAACAATTCTGGTTCATAACTGCTAAACTGTTGATGTGTAAGAACCAATCCCTCAAGTCTGATAGGGAATTTTACATCACAACTGCCAACCATATTTTGAATTTTAAAATCCAAGAATTTTGCAGGAAAGCCCAACTTCTGTACAACTCTAGCATACTTTCTCGCAGCCAGTCTGGACTGCTCTTCACTTTTAGCTCCTGTGCACACCATTTTTCCAGAGCTGAATATGAGGGCTGTGGTACGTGGCTCTCTTATTCTCATAATTACAGCAGCAAAACGCTTGGGATTGTATTCAGCATTTCGAGCACGAAGGGCAATGGTTTTTAGGTCAAGTTTGCAACCAAGATTTACTGTAGACACAATATTCTGGAGCTGCGGTACAATCCCGGAGCTTTCAGAAGCAGGGGTGGCAGGCGTTATAGGAGTCATGGGAGTCATTGGAGAGGGGTAGAGAGGTGTGGTTCCTGGTAAAGGAGCAGTCGTGAGAGTCTGTGAGTGGAAGAGCTGTGGGGTTTGACCAGATGGCGCTTGTGTCGGTTGTGAAGTGGACTACTGTGCTGCTGCTTGCTGCTGCTGCTGCTGCCTCTGTTGTTCTTCCAGGATAGATAAACTGTTGGTACTCTGAGCAGGTTGGAGTGTGAGCCCAGTGCCGTAGGGCATCATAGGACTAAAAATAGGGATGCCTGGAGTCATTGCACTCTGTGGGGATGCTAAGCCCTGAGCATAGGGTGGTAAACTGTTGTTTTGATCCATTGTAGCAATCAAGTGTCCAGTCAAATGAGGATTACTTCCAGAAACTAAATCCAGAAATCAAGCTTCACAACATCTGCCTTAAGGAAGTAGCTTTCGTTGAAGCATCCCAAAAACTAGTTTGCAGTCTGCATTGACATATTTGATAAAACATCAAGTATATAAAATAAAGATTCCAGACCGCTCCAGAAGTTCTCCCGACCTGAGCCGTGCCCCCGCGCTCGGCTCATCCCGCTCCTACAAACTTTTAACTGTTGGGACTCAACATGCTCATAGGGCTAAAAAGGAGTGAGCAATGTTGGCCCTCCATCTTTGATGGAGTTCAGCTCTCATCATCTCCCACTAGTGGCAAGTATACTACCAGGCTGGAAGGAAACTGAAATCTAACCAGTCTGGAAGACTTACTCATTTCCTGCTCTAAACTAATGAGAAAGTCCCCCAGTTCTGCTTCTAAATGCTCTCTGCCTTTGTAATATTACATATACATGTCATTCTAAAAAATATAATTGGTTGCAGAAGTGAAGTTCCATTCTTCAACATGGAGAGAGAACATTTGTACCAGATAAATAGAGCATAATAATAGTAGTAGTAGTTAAATTCAGGTCATAATGAAAGATACTTTACCAGAAGGCTGGAGATGTTTAAATGATGAAAGGGAGTGTAGTATAAAGTTTCACTATTTCCACTAATGTTGTTGACGTTTATAAAAACAGTTTTTATTGTTCTTTCAGTTCTATTTATAGGGTTTCTCTTTTTTTTATCATTAGCTACTTATCACTGTTTTATGTTGGCTGCTTCTATTTTCATCTTCGGGAAATCTAGCGAGGGGGAAAAAAATAGCTGTGCAAAAGAGTTTACTGGCATTGAAAGTTATTTACCTTGGGATCACACATTATTCTGATTCCTAAGACATGATTTGCAACGTACAGTGGATGATTTCATATACACAATACAATAACCCAAAGCCAAATAAATTACATTATGGCATGCAGAGAAACATGTGAATCCAGCCAGCCATTCTGTCTCTATATCGGTAAATCTTGGATGCCTGTAAAATCCTATAATCTTTGAGATTCTTCTTGCCCTGGTTAAAATAGCCCACCATGGCTATAAAAATGCAGTTGTATTTCACTTTGATTTGCAGGGATTTGTTTTTTAGAAACTCACATAGTTATCTTTTAACTTTTAATACCTGAGATCAAGTGCACAACCCCTTGAATCAATGTACACTGTCTACAGTTCACTACACCTTCACCCATCATGTCTCTATGAACCTGACTTTCATTGTTGTTTCAGGGGATTCGATCACCTCAAGAAGTGGCTGTGGATTTTTCAGAAGCACAGAGGGTGTCATTGGAGGTCAGGCAGCAGCAATCCAGCAGCAAGATACGGAGGGTGGATATTGTTAATCTTTCAATGGGTAAGGACATCTTTAGCCTCAGTTTGCAATTTGTCACTTTTGAATAGATACCAATTGATGTCTTTATGGAATAGATGGCATTTTTAGGACAATATATGTTGTAGGAAGGGTGGGGTGGGAATTGTTATCCTTTAACTGCACAGTATAGTTCCAGAAAGTGACACAGACAGATTCCTGCTTTCCCCGTGTGAATTATTCCAAGAAATTTCCACAGAATTCTATTTTACCTCTGAAGCCATTCAGTATTTCTATGAATCTGCGGAATTTGGAAGTTCAGTTCCAAAGATTAGACTGTCTTTGAAAATTGATGAACATTCAATTTTAGTTTGTCTGATGATCATAAGGCTGACAAGACTCTTCCTTGTATACAGTCTTCCGGGGGGGGGGGACTTATTTTCTGCCACCAGCTTTTTCAGACCAGAACTGAATGTTATCTTTAGCTTCTCTTTTAATGTTTAAATTTGTATTTTGATTTTTCCTTTTAACTACAGTGCCTATTTATAATTTGTTACATAGGCTCATAAACTGAGGTATAAAGCTTCAGAGTTACCCTTAATTCTAATAGAAGTATTCAAAAAGGATGGTTAAAATAGTTAGGAATTACCGTGATTTTCAAAATGGACATTGTATTCTTCAGTTTATAAGTATTTGGTATTTTTTATACTAGTTCTATCAGTGTTTCTCAACCTTGACGATTTTAAGGCATGTGGACTTCAACTCCCAGAATTCCACAGCCAGCAATGCTGGCTGTGGAATTCTGGGAGTTGAAGTCCACATGCCTTAAAATAGTCAAGGTTGAGAAACACTGAGCTACATGATCATGAAATACTGCATAAATTACCATACATTGCTGTGTATGGGCACTTCAATTTATGATAGCCTGAATTAACAATTTCCCCCAACCTGATTACAGGGAATTGCTGTACAGATAGTCCTCGACTTACAACAGTTCATTTGAAGTCACAGTTCGAAGTTACAGTGGCACCGAAAAAAGGGTCTTATGACCATTTTTCACACAACCATTGCAGCATCTCCATGGTCACATGACCAAAATTCAACTGACTCATATTTAGGATGGTTGCAGTGCCCCGGGATCTTGTGATCCCCTTTTGCGACCTTCTGACAGTCAGGCAAAGTCATCTGGGAAGCCAGATTCACTTAGCAACCATGTTACTCATTTAACAACTGCAGTGATTCACTTAACTGTGGAAAGAAAGGTCGAAAAATGGGCAGAATTCGCTTAACAACTGCCTTACTTAGCAACAGAAATTTTGGGCTCCATTGTGGTTGTAAGTTGTGGACCTATAACTGACTTTACAAGAACCATCATTCAATACCATATCATCACCAGTATCAGATTCCTTTAAGAGATCTTTCTAGAATGATGTGGTTGGACACTATGGAAGGCAAAATTCTGCTCTAATGTAAGATTTATTTATTTGTTTGTTATATTTAAGAATCGCCCATCCCCCTCACAGAGGGGCTCTGGGTGGTGTATAATAAAATATTAAAAGCAGAAATATAGTATATAAAATTTAAAAGAGGCAAGGAATGTTAAACATTAATTAAAAGGCAGACCTTTCAGAGTGCTAACTAACCCCACGCCTGCATTACCCTCTGTGCCCCACAAGCAAGGCCGCAAAGCCATTCTGGAAGCTTCACATCTTTCTGGAAGCTTAGGAGAATGAGGGCGGCCTCACCTCTGGGGGGAGAGTGTTCCACAGAGCTGAGGCAACGGCAGAGAAGGCTCTCTTCCTGGACCCCGCCAGTCAGAATTCTTTAACAGATGAGGTCCACAATGTACTTTCCTGCCTGATCTGGTGGGATGGGCTGATGAAGATGTTTCTGTAGGTAATCTGGCCCCATGCCATGCAGGACTTTAACCAACACCTTGAATTGGAGCACAAGAATGTTTAGAAAAGCATCTATGAGGTGCCTACTTCTTTCTTAGCCATGATCTGCATTGTGACCACCTTTCTCCCCTTACAGGTGCCAATCTAGTTAGCAGAACGGAGGAGCTGGAACAGCCTCATCTGAAGTCCAAGGAAGAGGGGAGTGTGGCAGTCCATCCAGTCTCAAGGGGAACCCAAAGGAAAGAGAAAAGCCACATCTGTATTGAATGTGGCAAAAGCTTCACTCGCCCCTCAGATCTGGCAAAACATCTTAACGTTCACACAGGCGAAAGACCCTACCTTTGTGTCGAGTGTGGGAAAAGTTTTAGCCAGCTTTCCCATCTCACAAGACATCAGAAAATCCACACAGGAGAGAAGCCTCACATCTGTTCCGAGTGTGGAGATACTTTCAGCCAACGGGCATATCTTGTCAGCCATCAAAGGAGTCATTCGGGAGAGCAGCCATACCACTGTTCCTATTGCCAGAAATGCTTCAGCCACCAGTCTGCTCTGAAGATCCACGAGAGGAACCACATGGGCCAGAAGCCCTATGCCTGCACTGACTGTGGGAAACGCTTTGTGTCCTCCTCTTCTCTCACTACACACAGAAGGATCCACACAGGAGAAAAACCTCACGCCTGTGGTGTGTGTGGGAAAAGGTTCATCCAACACTCCAACCTGGTCTCGCACCAGCGAACACACTCGGGGGAGAAGCCATTTTCCTGTAAGGTGTGCAGCAGGAAGTTTGCCTACCCGTCAGATCTTACGCGGCACCAAAAAATCCACACAGGAGAGAAACCCTACGCTTGTGATGAGTGTGATAGAAGGTTCACCAGGCTGTCTGATCTCATTACACACCAACGTATCCATACAGGAGAGAAACCGTACCGCTGCCTTGAGTGTGGGAGAAGATTCAGACAGAGGGGTGTGCTGGTGAAACATCAGAGGTGCCATTCAAAAGAATATCCAAAAGGAAGTCAGGCCCTCCAGCCCACTGAGTCTCAAGCTAAAAGTCCATTCAAAACTCATGAGATCAAACTGGAGAAAGAACTGGAAGACTAGGAGGAACCTAGCTTGATTCTCTCTCCCAATCCCTAATGTTTATCACTCTTATACTGCTGCTTACAGAGGGATGAATCATTCTGTAGGATAAAGAGTCAACTCCTTTTTCTATTCCTCTACTACTGACTAAAAAGTGGACATGAAGATCGATGATGACATAATGAAAGCTCATCATACTCTGTTTGTGCTTTTATAAGTACCGTAACACTCCAAAAAGAGAAAGAGGCATTTATAGATGGAATTGTAATTTTAGGAAAGAAAAGGCAGGAAGAGTAATCTTGCCTTTTCCTCCATTATACGGCTGGTTTTCCTTTATCTGCAAACAGCAATCTTTTGAAGCAGCTGAAATAATGCAGATGACTCTGTGTGCAGCAGTTGGAGTAAATCTTTTCCAAGTAATGATGAATTGTCCTTTGCTAACCATGTAAAAAAGGAATAGCTCTCTTTTCGGAAAGAATAGCTTCCAAACAATTCAAATGAGACAGAAACTGAACACACCTGGTATGTTCAAGGCCTGGTTAGGATAATGGTTGACTTTACTCTTTATGATGATTTAAATGCAGTTTTTCTCTTCCTAGGAACTATCAAGCAGAGACTGTAAAAGCAGACAGATCATCATAAGATTAGCAGGCATCAGACAATATACAGGAGCACTGTTGGAATAATGGTATGAGCTGGTAATCTTCCTAGATTGGCAATGATGATAGCTCTGTCAGCTTCTACTTCTTTATATTAAAACCCAACCAGCTGCCAATCCATCTGCGATACTAGATGTCATCCTCTCACTTCTGTCCTAGCTCACCTCCAGTAGAATTTGAAGGATAAGGATGTGATAAGGATAAACTTTTTTCAGGTTGGGCCTTTGGCACCATCTAGCTTAAATGGCCACATATCTCTCCCAGCTTGTGACTAGTAATTCTTGAAAGGAGTTAGCAGAATTTATGGTTGGGGCTTTTGTAATCATGTCACTAATTCTAGTATGACTTCTGAGTTACACTACCTAAAGTTTTATTCTGAGATTCGTTTTTATAAATTATGGCAAGCAAGACAACTCCCAAAAGTATGGAACGTCATTGTTCCACGCTTGCGTGTAGACTGACTGATGTGATCTAGGTAACAAACATACCTTCCAATTATAATATTAAAGAAGGAAAAGTCATGGGCGAAGCTCTGGATTGCAGATGGAAATGTGAGCAAAAGGAGGAAAATGTAAATGTGGTTTGTGCATTGTGGGGACTTGTACCGGTAGCAAATGAGCTCATTTTTTATTGGCTGCTGCTACCTTTATTTTATTGAGACCTGGCCTCAGATATAGACAGACAAACTTAACTTACTCAAGTGTATATATTAAAGGTTCTGGAACTGTAGGAGGCAAAATAGATAGCAATTCCTTATCTCAGTGGCTGATGTCCCACTGCTGTTTTCTGGCCAGCATCGCCATTTAAATAGAAATAAATTGAATACAAAATTGGTAAACTTAGGGTTAGTACCATCCTAAGGGAAGAAATAATAGTTTCTGAGAAGGCTCTATTGGTGATGATAAAGTGATACCTGTTCCAAAAGCGTAGGACATATTTTAGAACGAATTAAAATCTTTGATACGAATTCAGAAAAGCCCTACTTACAACTTCAGGTAGGACTGTGCGTGAGATTCTGAAGTGGTCAAGAATTTAGCCTGTTGAAGAGGTTATATTTAATATTAACACTGTGTTAAAGAGGTTATTAATGTTCATAATTGTGAAGATAGAATTTACATATATGCTGGCAGAATTCCAGAAGCAAGACATGCTTATCCCGAGCCAGATGCTCAGTCATTTGGACACTTTAATAACTTTTTCTCTCCTCCAAAAATGAACTAACATGATGGCAAGGTATCACATTCAGCAGACTTCCAATGCACAAGTCACATACTTTTAGAAGATGCCTAACATAGAGGCCAAAAATACTAGCAGTCTGACATTATTTTAATAAACAGAACTATGATCCTATATATTATCAGTCCTCTTTTTCCTAAACGTTGAGTTTGGAAAGGTAAACAACCAGGCAGTTGTAAACATTTCTTCCTTATTTTGCTTCTGCCACTTCAACCTAGCAATTAATTTTAGATTCCTAAGATAAATACACAGTTTAAAAATAAACAGCAAAAAATGATAGTTGCCAAGCCAACTTTATAACAACAGGAAAGCCATCAGAGATGGCTGTTCTTTGCCTCCACCATCTATGCTCATGTGCTCTAATATATCAAGTAGTTTCTCCTATACCAGACATGTCAAACGCAAGGTCCGGGGCCCGGATGCGGCCCGCAAAGTGGTTTCATGTGGCCCATGAAGCCATCCTGGAAACAGTGAGGGAACGTCCCCCGCTGCCTTGGCCCTGGCCCAGGCCAGCTGAGAGCCAATGTACAATTTTGTGGTGGCCATCTATGCTGAAATTTAGCTCCACAAGGCTGCCCAGAAACAGCGAGGAACCAGCCCCTGCTGCGTTAGCCCCAGCCCCTGGGCGCATGCTGGGGAGGTGTCACCCTTTGTGAGGAATGAAGAAATGGACCATGCCTTGACGCTTGCCCTGGTCCCACCCCCTTCTGCCAGAGACCCTCAGATCTGTCCCACTCCTGCCTAGGCCCCCACAGGCACCCTTGACGCAAACAATGTAGAGCTGGCCATGCCCACCCAGTAGGCCACACCCACTCCATCCACACCCACCCAGTAGGCCACACCCACCCTGGCCACACCCACTCAGCCCCCCAAGGGCAACCGCAATGCTGATGCGGCCCTCAATGAAATTGAGTTTACACCCCTGTCCTATACAAATAGCTGGCTGGCTGAATGTTATGTAGTTGTGCATCTATTCTAACAGGATCAGGGTAGGGTAAGCATGATCTGCCTACATTCTATCCTTAAAAAAATGACCTTAATTCAGAGGACTAATTAACTTTAGCCCCAAACAGTCCAAGATCCTGCAAACTACTTATCAGTGTATCTTCATTTTTCCCACTCCCAAGGCTAAGATGACAGAGGCCCAATTTCTATTCTATCCTATGGAGAGGCAGGAAGCTGGATTGGTGGAAGTGACAAGCAGCATCCCAATCTCCTTTTGGCAGCTAGAAAAAATTAAAAATGGGTGGCCCTGTGACTGACTCGGCCTCCTGTGTGATGTGTTGTTGGTATACAAAGGCAAATCAGTGACTGGAAGGAAGGATTATATTCTTTTTCATATTATCTGAACAGGATTCATGTTTAATGTGCCACCAAAACTAGGTATAAACAGGGTACTTACAAAATTGGCATGCAGAGGACAACTTAGCGCCTTCCCTTTCAGTTTAAAAGGGTGTATTTCCAATTCTTGTATGGGTACAGGGAGACTGCTGAAGGAACTACATTCTGAATCAATGCTTTGCTAAGAGGACAAAGCTGTACAATTCTCAAGGGTCAACATATCGAAGAGGTGACTCAAATAATTTAAGATGGAGACAAGTCCCTGACATTTTAATTAGTTATTTTTTTAACTTTTCATGAAGAATAAAAAAAAAATTACATGCACTCATAGGGATCCTTCTGGGGGAAAATGGGTGCTTTGATTCCATCATAATAGGTTCCAGTTCCACTGGGTGATGGATAGGCTAAGAAATACATGGTTGAGACCCAGTGGTGTAAGCAAGGTACAATATTATATCTTTTCATATTTTATTCAGACCTTAATATCTTCCCAGCTCAGAATGTTAGTTTACCAGATTTTTGTGATAGGTAAGGAAGCTGCCATGCAGCAGGGAGGCTGGTACAGCAGCAGCAGCAGCAGCCCTACTTGATCCCTGGAGCCCCACCTAAGAAAGAGGGTCTCACCGCCAGTCACCTGTGGGGCCATGCCCCTGAAGGCTGCCAGAGACTATCTGATAACAGTAGCCATGCTCCCTCCCCGGACTGCGGTCTAGGCTGGTGCCATGCTCGATAACCCCCTGGGGACATTTCTGAAAGAGGATCACCTCCCTCCAGGCCCAGCCAGGTCTTTAGGATTCATCTTTATTCCTGGGGGGGGGGGGTATAGCCTTCCTGCAGGTCTCCAGTGCCTTCAAAATCATGCTGTATAAGTCTAATGGCAAAACAGCCTATTTTCTGGAATGTACAGTATTAAAAAAAAAAAAAGGACGAGAACAAGCATGGAAAAGTCTCTGAGAGGCTAATCATAGCCATGTCCGCCCTCAGAGCGCTCCACCAAATTCCCTAAATTATTTTTAAAAGTCACATTGGAAGCAGTTCACCTCCTACTCCCTTTCTTCCTAAGCCACAAGGGGGGGGGAAAGCCCAATATTGGTTTTGCCTTCTGGGGATATTACCAGAAAGCCTTCTGTAGACTAGGGGTAGGCAACCTTGGCTCTTTTATGACTGGTGGGCTTCAACTCCCAGAATTCCTGAGCCAGCTAGGCTGGCTCAGGAATTCTGGGAGTTGAAGTCCACCAGTCATAAAAGAGTCAAGGTTGCTTACCCCTGCTGTAGACCAACAGCTAGTCAGGCGAGCAAGATGGTGTTCTTGCCAAAAGAGACTGACTACCCTTGATTTATATTTTATCTTTGTTTCCATGCAGCCATGGAAAACAGTCAATCCTTGGATATATACGGTAGATGTTTAGCATTCAGCTTATTCTTCCCAAGCAAAATGGCTGCCTTCTTTAAGGGGCTACTCTGTTGATTTCTTTACAAGCAAGAGAATCACAGCAAATTTCCTCCTGATTTGCTCTTCTGCTCACCTATTGGCAGGAATGAGGGAGCCTGTGCAAGGTATTAACATGGCACTGAATTAGGATATTGATCTAAAACTGAAGAGCCAGCACAAGTATTAATAATATTAGTTAAGGACAGCCAGGAACCAGACTGTTAAATTACTCATGTTTATTTATAACAGACCTTCAGCCAGTACAGTACAAAACTTAACAGTAGTATAATCTCCATTACACAAATATGTACTTACAATATATTACAAATACAAAAAAGCTTTTGCAGTAAGAGGTTTTTCTTTTATTTAAAAGCAAGTTTAACCCCACCAAAAAAAAAAAAAGGAGGGGGGAAGAGCGCCACACCAGCAAACCCAATAACAATATACAAATGAAAGCTTGTTAGAAACAAGTGAAGAATATTGTAGCGGGTTGGGGATATTGCACATCTTTTTTGTTCTTCATACATCTGGTTAAAAAATATATATATTTACACAAGTTAAAGAGACCTGGAGTTTTACAAAATTCCTACATTTGTTTTTTAGGCTCTTCATACAGGTGAAAACAAAAAATAAAAAGGAACACTGATTTCTTAGAAATTTCAGAGCTTTTGTTTCTCTAAAAACAAACCTGTTTTCATTTTCACAAAAGGGGGCAAGCAGGAGGTAATATGTAAAGTCCGAAGCAGGATTCTTGTTCCCTGAAGCAGGGCTGAGAGAGATTAGTACCATTCCACAGTGCAGTAGACAAGAGTTCACAAATGATGTTCTGGACATCTTCATTTAGATCTAGAACTGTCTTAATATTTCCCCTTCAACAAAAATAATTGGCTCCTGCATAGAGTGGTCCTATTCCCACTAGAAACGGGAAGCAGAGCAATTCTGAATGTGGACTTTGTATGGAGGCACAAAGGATAGATTTTTAAAAAACCAGTAAAAATGACACTTTAGGTGCTTTATCAGTGAGGCCAAGCACCCAAGGGCCATCTTTGGCTTTCAAGAAGTCAGTTTCCAACTATCTAAGCTTTTCTTTCTTTCTTGTCAAAATTTCATACCTATTTCAGAAACAGTACATAAATAAAGAAAACTTCATAAGTGTATTTTCTTCTCAACGCCATCTTCCAAGAAGCCAATAAATGCTTTCTCTAATTGACAAATATATTCAGATGGAAAGCACATCTGGTCAGCTGTTCAATATGTTTTACATTGCTTTGACAGAAAATTTAGTCTGCATTGGGGGAACAAAGATATCTTTCCATAATTTTGTCTATTGAAATTAGAAGTAATTCGCATCTCACATGGAAAATATCAGGGCACTGATAATAAAGTTCAGACATCAAGGAGACATCTCAGCAAAAGTCACACTCCTAGAATCTTTAACCCAAATTTAATTTCCTATCTGTTGAAACAGTATTTATCTTGCTTCATACAGCACATTCAGTTCAGTATGCGGAAAGAAAACAAATATAAACCTTGCTGTTTGATTTCCAGTTTTGCTTAAAATATTGATTACATAAACGTAATTAGTTGGCATCCATTCTTTGCAGAACTGGATAATTTTGGAATTTGGTTATGAGGATTTTGTAACTACTAATTCATGTGTGTATGTTTGCTTTTCATTAAAGACAATATAATGCTCTCCAGCTAAAGTAAATGGATTTTATCCCAGTCCTCTGGAATACATATACCATACTAGAAGCCCAAGATTCTCAAGTACCTAGAGAGAAGTGCTATTTGTCTGATCCCACCAGGGATAAATGCTATCTATATAATTGGGGAGTTACTCTACATGCCCTATTTAGATCTAGATTCACATGAGAAAAGAAACATGCATACAACTGAGTTTAGGGACTGTTCTCTTTATTATTATTTTTATTATTATTATATAGGCCTATCTGCACCTTCCCTTTTTTCAGAGGTCTACTCCCATTGTACTGTGACACTGAGCACTTGGATGATAAACATCCGGACTTTCTTCAGATGCACAGTTACACGAACAGGCTATACTGCCAGAATTAACTTTTTTTAGGGAAAAAGTTATCACCAGAGGAATCTAAAATTCTTAGACAATTATTTGAGTAGCTCAATTCTTTCCTAAGGACAAATATTTGGATAACTTGCTCTGAAAGAGGTGCAAATGTGTGTGTGTGTGGGGGTGTGCATATGTATCTATGACACCCACACCCATACATCTCCATACTCACAAAATGGGCAATAAATACAGTGGAGGGGTGGGTTGTTGGGAATATTGGAAATCAGCTTAGAAGTTTTACTATATCCAATAAATACATCTTTGATGTCCAATGTTTTGCTTTTACAGAACTTCTCATAAGTTTGCCCAGGATGTTAGCAGTAATTGTGGAAAAAAAACCTAAAGATATGTTCTCTCTGATATTTTGGAGCACAGCCCAAATACTATGAGTAACACCTGAATTCAATTATAATCTTATCGAACTGTGTTAAATTAAAAAAAAAAAGTCTTCATGGTTTTAAAGTAAGTAGTGAAGGAATCTCACCCTTCAGAGCAAAATAATATTAAACATTCAAATTACAAGGTGTAAAAGCTGGTTCTGGTGACTTTTTCCATTCAAAGGAGAGCTCCCATAATTCCCTCTAGGATTTCATTCACACAAAACATTCTAATGAGCATTGAAATCATGGAGATTATTACAGGGAAAACTATGTCACATGAAATAACTATTTAGATTAACAGTCACAAAGAAATGTTGAATTACTTTAAATGTACATCAATAGAAGACATGAGTACATCAATAGGAGAAAAAAAAAATCCTTGACCTTAGGGCCAGTAGAACTAAAGGAGCCAGAAGTATGATTCTAATAGGAAAAATACCCCATAAGAACTGGACTTTCAAACTCCCTTAACAATTTGGCGAAGTGTCTCAGCATGTTTTAGTTGTATTGCACAGTATAATCAGAAGGACAAAAACTGTAGTAGTTCACTTCTCTTGCTGAAGCTAAAACATACTTTGCTGGGACCAGCTCAAAAATACCTCCCAAGCCTCTAGGATGCCATTCCTATGCTGAATGTGAGAAAGAGGAAAGCTGAAGGAGGAAAGTGATATTGTACCAGAAAAAGTCAACATTTTTAAATATGGCAGAACAGTGGGATCAGGGTACTGTATATAAAGAAAAGTTCCACTCCCATCTCCTTGGCCAATTCTCCAAAACATCTCATTCAATCAGGCCTTTCCAGTTAGACAAACTGGCCTGGCCTGTTTGTTTATTTTTTTTTTTTTTAAAAAAGCTCAGCTCTGTATTTCACATTACAAAAGCAATAAAGAAGGGAAATGAACAAAATGTTGCAGCTTGAGGTTTACTTTTTAAGTAGAAAAAGAACTGCCTTTGGTTTATCCTGCAAGGAAGCAATTCCCTGGGCTGCTGCTGAGTAAATGCAATAAGGGATTTATCTAAACCCCAAAGCACTCCCCTTTTTGTCACATCCACTACCCAGCTAAGACTAGAGAGACTATTTTAATCATATACCCCTTTCCGTCAGATGAGATGTTTCCAACAGATAAAGATGGAGCAAGCTCCGGAAAAAGGTAAGCTTCAAGTTTTATTGGCTCAGCATAGAACCCTTCTAATTTGGTGATTACCCTCTTAAAAAACAATTATCAACAAGATTTCCACTCAGACTGGGGAGGTGGAAATGACTGCATAATACCGACAAATGGTGTTTTATCTCTTGCCTACAGCCTATTATCAGCAGCAATCTGCAACCAATTACAGATTGGAGTTTTTTTTTTTGCCCTTGATGATGATCAAAGTTTTTAAGACACAAAAGCACACATAATAAAGTGTCCTTGCAGGGCCCTTGCTGCAGAAATCTAAGGATCCCCTCTGATACCCTGGGCCATGTACCTGTGAACAAACAAACAGGACTTGTCGCTATGCAGACCTTGCTTAGTTTCTTTTGCTTTTTCAGCAAAATCAGTTTAGAAGTTGTTGCCTTTGATCTGGAAAAAAGATTTCTCTTTAAGAAAACTGAAACTCTCACTGCAAACTTTAGGTCCCCTAAGTTTGGGATGAGCAGTGTGATCTATTCCATGGATATAGAGAACTTTCACCACAAGGCTGCTACTCTCAGATCTTGCTCATGCTTACTGGACACAGACCCATAAGGCTTATAACTGATTGACACAAACAAGGACAGCTAAACTGACCTGTAAACTAAGTCCAGTTCCAACTGCTCAGCAATAACTGATGCTGGGAATCTGAATGAGGTGTAAGTTAGGCACTGGAACAAAGACACTGGCAGTTTACTCCTCATTCCTTTGGCTCTAGTAGATGTAAAGAAATTCCTAAGGTGACTCCAGCAATCATTGCTAGCATCATTCTTACCTCCCAATGAAAATACCTCCATCTTACAAATCAATTCCTACTCAGCAAAGCCAGGCTCACCAATGCTGTCTAAAGAACCTGCACATTGGGAGAGAAAAGTTAAAGACATGCACTCACCTAGGAGGCTTACCTCTTCCAAAGCTTGGATTGGCAATCTCTGAGTCTCCAAATGTCGCTGTACTCCAACTCCCATTAATCCTAGCCAGCTCAGACGGTACTGAGACACGATGGGCCTTGCAAAAGTTACATTTTGCCTACCCTGTTTCTACAGTCTTTAGCAATCGTTATTCTTTTAAGTGCTAACCACGGAAGCGCAAAGAAAATCAGCTCAGACAACCTATCTGGAGAGAAGACAAGACATCCCAGACTCTTTAGAAGCATCACAGATTTTTAACCAGATGTTAAGATTCCTTCACTGCATCCTGGAAACAGCGTTTGTTTCCCCAATGCTGATTCTCGGTCCAATATGGAAAGGCAGCAGACTTCCTATACAAAGTGCTCATCATCTTCCTTGAAACACTGTAGCTCCTTCATCAACACCAGATGCAAAATTCACTATACCTTCTGGGCCCCAACAGAGGAAATAATACAAGTCAGTTCAAAGCTAAGTAGATGCACAGAGGTATTAAGTTCTGGGACCTTAGCGTTCCTAGCATGATACTTTTATACGCTCCATTTCACAGCCACCCATAAAAAGAAGATATATACGGTTCATCTGAACAGTAATATACCTCAGGCCGTGGCTTTCCTAGCCCCTTAAAAGGGGGAAGCTCTATAATGTGTTTAGCACCTGATCTGAGGTTCTTAATACCTAACATGGTAGCTTAACAGAAATATGGGAACTGAAACCAAAAAATGTCCAAATGGAAGAAGAAGAGACCTTAACCTTAGAGTCAAGCTTGCTGTTGGTCTGCGTGCCAGCCCTTACTTGCTCCTCAAAAGAGGACATTCCAGGTGAAATGACTGAAAAATCTATTTAGAGGAAGGAAGGAAGGAATTAATAAATAACTACAAATGTGAGAGAAAAACAAAAAATGTAAAATTAATTATCAACTTTTAAATAACACACCATAGAGAAAGGCAAAATGTTATGAGCTCCTCCCCGGCTCAAGTTCATTGGATTTTTTTTTTTTTAACTTAGGGTTCTTTTTTTTTTTTTAAACATTTCTCTTTTTTAGCCAAAGTCAGTGCAAAGGAGTACAAAAGAAATGAACAGTTCCATGCCCAACTAGGATAGAGCACTAGTGATGGGGAGAGATGAATAAGGGGACAGAGTAAGATTAGCCTACTTTATGTTCCCCTCGCACTATGTGGGAAGAGAACTCGTACCGGTCTTGGCTGTGATAGCCACAGATGTTGCATTCAAAAGGGTCTCTGAAGCCATGGCAGCCCATATGGATGGTGAACATGACGTGGTCCAGGAATAAGATCCGGCAGTGCTCACATTTGAAGGCTTTTACCTGTTCCCCTTCATCATTCACCACACGCAGGGCTTCTTTGGCTGAACTGGGAGTTGACCGAGTAGTGGTGGGAATGATGCCCTCCTGCAATTTGGGGTCCTCTTTGGCGTAGGCTGGACTCTGCCGGCTGCTGCTGCAATTCCCAATGCTGGACAGCAGTGGCTGGTGTGAACCTCTCTCCTCATGGATGCTCTCAGTGTCTGTGGAATCCTGGCAACCATTGCTAGGCGATACCATGCTTGGCTCCCGTGATGCCCGATACACAATCTGTGTCCCATCGGGAAGGTCCTCGTGGCCTTCGGCAGCTTCCCGACTACTTGCAATTTCCAACCTGCCTGGGAGGGGCTGGATTTGAGTGTAGACAGAGCTGATGACAGGTGTGATCTCAGAGATGCAGTTTGTGGGTGGGAGTCTGAGGGGGCGCAAATGTTCTGCTCCCATGAACGACAATGAACTGCCAAAGCTAGGGTCCATGGGATGGTGGGCAGCCACCATCTCCACGTCCTTCTCAAAGCTGGAGTTGACATCATATGCCATATCGGAGAGGCTATACCGCATCTGCTTCTCTCCTAATGCATAGGATAAAAGAGATCAGAGTACAAATTCTAGTATCAGATGGTAAGCCTACGATGAGACTAAGACAAATAATGCTGATAGAAAGCAACATTATAAAAACCTATAGATGGAACTTCTTTAGCCCAGGAAGAAGCACCCAAGACATCCTGTATTGTAATCCAACAACTCTTGCCTCAAAAGAACACCAGTCCTTTTTCTAGAAATGCTTGAGATGCACCTTACCTACAAATTTCTGAGGTGTGGAGCGTTTTCGTTTGGTGATGCTGTTGGCTAGTCGGTCAATAAAGATTGGCCGATCTGCTGAGGAATGAAGCATGGAGTCCGGCACCATTTCCAAGTCTCGCATCTCGTCACCTGGTAATAAAACAAAATTGGTTTCATTTTGGGTTGTCCAAATTAATTCTACCCTATCTTCCTTTTTGAAAATATTTGTGCAAGATTATGAAAGCCGTGAATGAATGATACTGATAATTAATTTATTGGAGGGGGAAAAAAATCTCACAGCAAAACAGATAAGGTTACAACTTGCAGCCAGTGCTAACTTGAATCAACCCTATCAGAGCCTGTTGTCTACGTCTATGATTATTCCATTTAGCTTCTGTTCTCCTGCTTCATGGGGTTTAAGTGCCAGCACCTCTCCTGTCTCCCATCCTGCATGTTTGGCCACTAAAGCTAGTTTCCATCTGTCCTAGAAATGAGAATCTTAGTCCTGATTTATAAAATATTCATGAAGCTACAGAGACTATAAAAGGCATTTGGAAAAGGGGTTCTGTACCAACTGGGACCAGTTATTTTCAAACGGATAGTTTCCAGATGTGATAGACTTCCAAATTCCAAAATTCACAATCAACATACATGTAGTCCTTGTTTGATGACTGCCTCATTTAGCAATCATTCTCAGTCATCTGTACTGATAGCTATACTACCTGGGCACAGAAGCAGCAACAACTCAACCCACTAGGTAAACCTCAGTGTGGGAAGATTGAGCTATAGAGCTGATCTCTATAGGTAGCCTGTGCCATCCTCAATGATCCTCCCGGTTTTTTTTAAACATTGGCAACATTTTCCAAATGTAGACAATCCTTAGTGGATAATAACCAATGGGTCTCTGTTCCAGCCTAGCAGCAGGCTTACCTTGCTGGCCAGCCAGCGACTGTGGTTCAGTGTTAAGACTTTGCAGGTAGTTGTGACAGCGTTCCTTGTGCTCTTCCAACGTGCTTTGCTGCTTGTAGCTGCGACCACAATAGTTGCATTTGTAGGGCTTGCCAACTGTGGGGGAAGAGACTAAAAAGAAAACAGAAACAAAAGAAGCCCTATAATACAAATTATATTTCTGAACTATCATAGTAAACTATGGATCAGCAAGAATTGGGAAGTGTGGACAGCTTGCTTGTGACCAGACGTATATGATGTAAACCTGCTACCCTGCCAGTATAACTTCTGTTTTGTTCCCGATTACTAAAAACTGGTGCAGACACGGAATGAAATGAATCAGAATAACAGAACAACAGAGTTGGAAGGGGCCTGCTCAAGCAGGAGACCCTATACCAGGGGTTCTCAACCTTGACAACTTTAAGACTTGTGGACTTCAACTCCCAGAATTCCTCAGCCAGCTTTGCTGGCTGAGGAATTCTGGGAGTTGAAGTCCACAAGTCTTAAAGTTGCCAAGGTTGAGAACCCCTGCCCTATACAATTTCAGACAGGTGGTTGTCCAGTCTCTTCTTAAAAACCGCCAGTGAGGGAGCACCCACAACTTTTGAAGGCAATCACAGCTATGAGGAATTTCTTCAGAACCACGACTTCTGAAGGCAATCACAGGTATCAGTTGGAGAGCTGTTTATATCAGACATTTGACTGAGCTACATAGGTTTTGGTATACAAATCAGCTAGGAACATTTTGGGCAGGTGTAATGTGTTCTGGAATAAAGGTATAGGTTCACTTTTAGCCACTGATTCTTGAAGAAGATAGTTAGGGCAACAGATAATGCCCACTTGCTGAAATTTCAGTTTTAAAGTTCCGTTTTCTCACCTAAACAATGCACTACACTAATTTTAGAAAGTTCAGGTGTTGGGTTTTTGTCTCACATATACTTGGAGAGTTATACTTGGTTCCCCATTTGCACAATAAAAAATAATATGCATTTTTGTTGCATGGTCCTTGTAAGGACAAAACGAACACTGCCTGAGAATGCAGTTGTGAATCTGGGTTCTCCAGACATTTATTTTCTCATAGAAACTATTTGGCAAAATTGAGTCTGTAATGCTGACAATAATAAAACCATATGCACATTGCAGAATACAAAAGTCAATGCTTTTCACGTAGGGTTGTGCTCCAGAGTTTCAATGTTAGGCTTTTTATTTCCACATTTCCATGCCAACTGATATTTGGCTGATCTCTTTAGAACATTGAAAAGCTCTTGATTTTAGCTGATAATCTGGCCTGGAAACCTTTAGTTCCTGTCTTGCCAGTTTCAAAGAGTTATTTCTTTTTCATCTTTTTGAGAGCAGCACAAGACTTCAGTTCCAATCCCTCTCATGAAAAATACTGTAATAACCATTTCCCCATAACGATATCGGATTCCTTCTAGTGGTTCTAGGCAATTGGTACTTCTAGTAGAAGGAGGAGAAAGAGGTCCATGGACTACTGTGTAAGTAACTTTTAAGCACTGTATTTATTTGTTTATTATTTGTTTATTGGGGGTGAATTCCCCGTCCTAAACTTCATATGAGATGAAGCTGATTCACTGTGAAAAACATATGAATGAAGTCATTCTAACCTACCCATTCTTGATTTTAATATTCAAATAAATTCTTAGGGCCTAGTTTCTGGAACAAATAATAAAATAATGAAACAGGAAATACAATTTCCCAGCTTACTTTAAAAAAGATGCAATGAACAGAGAAAGACTATGATAACTTTGACATTTGTTTAGGAATTGAATTTGTAGCAAAACTCGTAAAATGCAAATAACCAGCTCAAACATTTACTGAGCTACAGAGAGAACAAAAAGGAACATTTTTGAAATGAGGTGATCACACAGGAGGAAACCCCAGTCTATTCATCCTGGTTGGACCTCGTTCTAAATAATGACATGTGCTGATCTGGGTTATAATTTCTCAGTTTTGTTTTGTAGGCAGATCTTCATAGATAAAAGGAACTGCCTCACTCAAGGACAGCATATCATGTTATAGGGTGGATGAGAAGGGAGATGATAGATTATTCCTGTCTTACCTCCCCAAGGTGGACAAGCTATTTTTACAGCTGCACACAGCCCCAAACAGTGATAAGGATGTTGCTATTCCCATTTCTGTTATTTTCTCCATTAACAACCTGCTGGTGTATGATTTTATTATTTGCATATACTAACTATCCCAATACTTATGTTTTATTTCCCATATCTATAACTGACTGTTGTGTTTGTCACTAAACACCTGGAAGTTTAGTGAAAAAAAATATAGTGATGCAATAAAGGATGGGAAAAGAAAGCACTGCTTCTCTACAGAGTCAAACTCTGCAGAAATGCCATTGGTGAGTGTACTGTAAATCAATAGTTTGAACAGATTGCAACTTCATATATAGGAATAACTACTTCCTTGTACCTTTTTTTAATAAAGTGATACTATAAACACTATAAGCAATGGCTCTTCTACTGAAGCTGAATTTCCCAATGAATAGACCATGTCTTCTAGGATATAACTTGGTGATTTATCAAAACATGCTTTTTCAATGTAAAGTGTTAAACTACTAAAACTCAGAGATTGCCAGGAATTAAATATCATCTTCATGGTGTTTGCAGCAGTCTTTTCTAATATAGCCATAAATAACTGGAAGTTAAGTATAAGCAGTAAGAGTAAATCTGCTGATGATACCCACCAATTTAAAGTAATTTTAGACCTTCAAAGTTATTGGTTGAAACTAGGGAATAAGCATTCAAGTAGGAATGGCAACTCAGTGTAAGTAAGAGATATTATGGCAAACAACAACAACAACAACCCAAGAACTTTCATATATATCCTAATGGTGTCTGAACTGGTGGTGATTACCAGGCAAGGAAATATGGGGTAGTAATGAGGATCTGGATAGACTGGTCAATGTAATGTGCAGCAGCACAATTTTAAAAGTTAAAATGCAACTGAAACCAGAGATTTTCTTTTGGAATGAATGGACAAGCAGCAAGGAAAAAGTCATGGAACTTTTCTTTTATGTATGACAACTGCAGTGAGACATATCCTCAAAAATGGAAAGATTCCAAACTACCTACAACAGAGGAATGGCTGGTGAAGGTGATGGAATGTCTAGAGATGGCTAAAGTAACTTCTTTGATCAAAGAAAAAAAAAACAATACCTACATTTATGATTGACTGGAAACTCCTTATGGATTTTTTTTTTGCATGAAATGGAAAGAAAATGCATTTATGATTTGTGGTTTTGATTAGAAAAAAAGACTGGATAACAGAAAAAAATGCTTATATATTACATAGCTGTACACATATTTGCTGCAAAAAATTTTGACTCCCTTCTCTTCCCTTCCTTTCCCACTTTTTACTTTTCTTTCCTGCTTTCCTGCTTTTCTTTCTTCTACTCTTTTATTAGTTTGTGTTAGTTTTAAATCCTTTGTAAAGCTTTTAATAAAAATATTTTAAAAATCTAAAATACAGCTCAGTGTAAATCACCCCAAAAAGCGATGCACGGAATTATTAGAGGAAAAAAAATGAAGTATTGCAGTCAATATCACTGTGCATTTATACAGATCTACAGTGTGACTAAACTTGGAATATCTATAAAGAATTTGGGACAAACGTAAAATAAGATTACTACAGAGCTGGATTACCCAAAATGAAAACCAACCTGAACAAAGTGAGTGAAGTAATTCCCCTACGTCTACAGATTACAACATCTGGACCTTTTTGCCAAAGAAAATTACACATATATGGAAAAAAACAGAAAGGAAGCTTTGTCTCAGTACCATAACCTGGAGTAGTTATCTAATGATCCTTAATGGTGGAAGATTTATGGACAAATAAAAGGAAGTATTTTTTTCTACACAGTACTTTAATATGGAATTTGCTACCAAAAGATGTACTGATATCTTTAGAAAGAGATTAAACATTCATGGAGGATAAGACTATCAGGATTTGTGGTTCTGATGATTACAACGTCAGAAGCCATATATTTCTCACTATCTGTTGTTGAAGACTACATTTGAAAATCTATTATTGCTTTCTTGCTTCCCACAGACATTCCCATAGTTGGCCACCGACTAAATTAGATTGTTAGCTAGTTTCTTTTCTTTTTCAGTAGAGCTAAATAAGACCCAATAAGTCTCATTTGGAAATAATTCTAGAAGGAAAAAGAAAGATTGGGAATAGAATTCCTCCTCTGACACTGCAAGAAAGTATTACCGGGGTTTTGTGTATCAACATATCTATTCAGATAGATTACCTGAGAAACGTATATGCACAGCTGCCAACATTCAGTTTACAGGTAGTCCTTGGTTAACAACAGTAACTGGGACTGGAGTTTCTGTCCCTAAGCAATGTGGTCATAAAGCCTATTGACCATGCCACTTAGCAACAGCAGTTCCAGCACTTTTGGTTGCCATTGTTAATTGAATCCTATGAATCCCATGGTCACCATTTGCAATCTCCTGCCAGCTTCCTCATTGACTTTGCTTTATGGAAACATGCAGTGTAGGCTGCAATGGTGATCATGAATCATTGCTGGGCATTGTAATGTTGGATTTGCGAGCTGGTCACTGAGCATCTTGGATTGTAATCAGGTAATCACAGGGACACTGTGATGGCTGCAACTATGAAGGCTGGTTGTATCAACACTGTTTAGCAACACTGTTAAGTTTGAACAGTCACTGAATGAGTGGTTAAGCGAAGTCTACCTGTAATTACCCTGTACATACAGGAGATTCTAACTTCACAACTGTCCTGTTTAGTGACCATTCAAAGTAACCATGGTACTTAGAAAGTAACTTTATGACCAGTCTTCACACAGTATCCCTATGGTCATATGATTGAGACTTGAGTGCTTTGCATCTGGTAGGCATTTGCAACTGTGCAGTGTCCCATGGTCATGTGATTACCATTTGTGTACTTTACGGTTGGCTTATGACAAGCAGAATCAATGGAGAAGCTGACAGTAAAATCACAAACAGCAGTACAGGAATTATGTTCCCAACCATGTTAAATGATACAATTCTTCTACATTAATTTGCTTGTTAATAGTCACTATTACAAGCAATTTAATGTAGTCCACCAGTTCCAGCCAGTCCTTTCAGTAGGCGAGCAAGTCTTGTTCTGAAGATGGGATACTGACTTAAATATGCCAATACTCACAAAAAACATAGACTAATCCTAATGTTCCAGAACAATGTTGAATTGATTTTTACAAAGGCAAATCACTTGATAGCAAATGCCAACACCTTTCCGTTAATGGCTACTAAACAAACCCAAAACTTCAGCTTTTTTTTCAGGTGTCAATGGTTACACACCAAATAGTACTGAATTCATGTTAAGCACACTACAGATGTTCTGGCCAAAGTGTGAAAAAATTCAAGGAGATTGGACTTGTTGTTACTTGGATCAATCCAAGTGGAAACTGGTTTGACATAGTGACAACTGATTTGGTGTAAAACGGAACATTCTTCAGGAAGATCAAGTACTTATGATTCTCCAAGTATATAGCTACTTGTACTACAAATCACTGACAGCCAAATCAATCAAGACATGAGGAATATCGTAACACCCAGAATGCAACAAAAACACTATCCCAACTAGAGTCAGAACTACAGATCTGAAAAAACCAGACAGGCTGCTCTATAAATGTCTGGCCACTTGCATTGGAATGCACATTCTCCTCTCCATTTCGTCCATCTCTCCCATTACAGTACAGACGAGAACAAACTTCATTGTATCCTCAGCTGTGCAACAGAGGCTGCTATATTCATATATTCAGATTTTAATAAATAAATAAGAAAACAAAAAAAACCCCAAATTTTATTTAGTGCTGCAGTGGCCTAGAGGTGAAGATGCTCGATTCCCACTTTGAAGGTTGAGAGTTCAATCCTAGGCAGCAGGAGATGTTTCTCTATCAGGGCACAAAGAGAAAATATCTGCTGCGAATTCCACATAGGGCAGTGATGGCGAACCTTTTAGAGACCAAGTGTCCAAAAACTGCCCCCCCACCCCTGTCCCCGCTCCACCCTGCCTACTGGGCCACCCACCACCTCCACGGCCTGCCACAGATCACCCAGGCAGCCCAGCAGCGCCATGGCAGCCATGCCCTCTGCCCATGCCCCGCAGCCTCATCTGCACGCAACAGGGCGCAAGGGCGGGGTCTTGTCCCCACTGCCCAGCTACCATGTCCCTGGTTCCGCTGCTTTGTGTGGGTCACGCCCAGGGGCAACTCTCCTCTGGGGGGGCTGCTGGTGAGGAGGGGGCCATGGGAGGAGGCGGGGCTGGGGAGACGGTGCGTGTGCCCACAGAGAGGGCTCCGAGTGCCACCTCTGGCACCTGTGCCATAGGTTCACCACCACTGACATAGGGCATCTGGCCCATAAACACTCAGTTCCATTCAGTTACCCCAATTCCACTCCGAATAAAGGGATTAAAGCAGGGGTTCTCAACCTTGGCAACTTTAAGACTTGTGGACTTCAACTCCCAGAATTCCTCAGCCAGCAAAGCTGGCTGAGGAATTCTGGGAGTTGAAGTCCACAAGTCTTAAAGTTGCCAAGGTTGAGAACCCCTGGATTAAAGGGTCATAAAAAGAAAGAAAGAATGAATAATGTTCTCTGACTTGGCTGTGTTCAACATGGTAAAATTCATCCAGCTTTATTCACTGGCAACAGATAATACCCCTTCTGGATAACCAGGTCTAAATTTTAAACAATTATAGATTAGCTTTAGCAATAAGGTGAATGACTGTGTTCCTGTTCCAGATCAGAAATGTTAACTGTTTTTAACTGTGAATCATATTAGCTGTTAATGGAAAATTCGCATACCTTGAAATTTACTGAAACTAGATCATTTCACAATAATAAGAACATAAGAATAACTAAGATTCCAAGTGAATCTGGATACTGTGAATTTTTCTAAAATATTAAGAAATGCCATAGGAGCAATGTAAAGTGTCCCATTAATATTATTCATATAAAACTGCAAAGCATGATCGTCAAAGTTAGGCAATCTAATAAAGTCTTTCAGGATCCTTGAACTTTTGCAGCAGGAGCAAATATGGACAATTATCAAGAGATATAAATTAAAAATTTCTGGAAAGTGTCATGTAGCTTACTCATATCAAGATAATAAAGTAGAGAGACTGGAACATACCTAATTTTAGTCTACAAAATTCTAATATAACAGAGAAAAGCACTCAAGATGTTGATTTTGTGAATAGGACAAAGTTCAGTTATTTTTTATTGGACCAATTCTGCAAGGTCCTCTACAACAGAGACATTGTTCTTACACAAAGAATAGGCCTGTGCAACTCAAATGCTTTCTGTCTTACAACAGGTAATTTGTCTGGATAAGAAATCATTAGATGGAACTGGGGAACTAAAGAAACTGTCATAATAATGACAAATCTAACAATCATTTCTCGAATGTGACACCTGAAATGAAGTGACAAGTATCACAAATATATAAAAACACTTATGAAGTTAAAAAGCCCCAACACAATCGAGGAAAAGAAAAAACAATAACTTGATAGATGAACCGATTTCACTCTTTACAAAAATAATCTGTTACTATATTAAAAGCATAAAATGACATATTTGAGAATATCTTTGTGAAGCCTTCCACTCATTCCCATATCAACAATCAATACCATTTATTATTTTATTCAAGGACAATATCCCATATTGGACAAAGAAATATAAATTCAACTCATCATGTTATTATGACAGCCATTTTTAACAGGTTTCCAGAGGAGTAGCCATGTACATTTGTTGCTGCTAAAAAATGAAAGCATTTTTTTAGGACACTGAAAGCTAACAATTCATTACTGTATGAGCTTCTGTGGATCTCAGTAACTTTCTGGTATACATTTCATGGACTGTGATTTAGAAGGGGCGTTGTCTTACCTGAACGCCTTTTCTCAGCATGAGGAATGTAGAATCCACGCATGGGTATTAGAAGTCCTCTAGCCCAATCAGACCAAAGAATCAAAGTTGCCACGCCCCTGCTGGGCCGGACCATGCCCCAGTTTCGAAAAGGGCGAAGCCAATGATTGTGTGACATGTTGGCTCCCGGACTGCTGACACTGACCTGACTGTGGAATTGAAAGGGAGGGGGTGGATTCTACATTCCTCATGCTGAGAAAAGGCGTTCAGGTAAGACAATGTCCCTTCTCCAGCATGGAAAGGAATGTAGAATCCACGCATGGGACATACCAAAGCCCATATGACTCCATGGGCAGGACGCAGACCGGTCAAGTGTCGGCCCCGAATTGGACCACCTATTGTAAGACCCGGCGGCCGAAAGAGGCCTCTGCAGAAGCAAATTTGTTGAGCTTATAATGACGGATGAAAGGGGAAGGTGATGACCACGTTGCCGCCCTACAGATGTCAACTATAGAAGTTTGAGTTTGCCACGCAGCTGACGTGGAAGCACTGCGCATGGAATGAGCCGTTAGATGGCTAGGAACTGGCAAGGAACAAACCTGGTATGACTCTGCAATGCAGGCCTTAATCCACCGGGCAACAGTAGAAGAAGAAACCTTCTGACCTTTGGAACCCGTATGGAAGGAGACAAAAAGTGCCTCAGATTTACGAAAAAGAGCAGTCCTCTCAAGGTAATATCGCAGCGCCCTGCGAACATCCAGGGAATGTTACCGCCGCTCCAGGACATGTAAGGATTTTGGACAAAAGTCCGGCAACACGATCTCCTGAGCTCGATGAAACAATGTGTTTACCTTGGGGATGAACAAGTCCAACAGTAGCACCACTCTGTCATGGTGAAAAGTACACAGGTCCTCCCTAACGGACAGAGCTGGCAGTTCCGAAACACGCCTCGCCGATGTGATTGCAACCAAGAAGGCCATCTTATGAGATAAGAGACAAAGATCACAAGATCTGATGGGTTCAAAGGGGGGTCCTGTAAGAGCCCGTAGAACCCGGGGCAACTCCCAACTGGGATAACGATGGACCACAGGAGGCTTGCTGTTTGTAACCCCCTTGATAAAGGATCGAACCCTAGGGTGATGAGATAATGGAGCAGAATCGGCACAGGTGAACACCGTGGAAAGCGCTGCCACTTGCCTACGAATAGTGCTGGGTGCTAGGCCCATATCTACACCTTCCATGAGATACTCTAGTATCCTCGGAATAGTGACAGAAGAAATGGGCAAACAATTGTGATCACACCAGTGACAGAAGTTTTTCCAAGTGGCATCGTAAATCTGATTTGTCGCCAGCCGCCTAGAAGCCTGAATCATCGATATTACACTGAGGGAGTAAGATCCCCGTGTCAGGAACTGGCGTTCAGATGCCAGGTGGCTAATTGGAGCCACTGCGGGTCTGGATGTCGTATGGCTCCTTGCGTTAAAATTATCCGCTCTGAAGAAATTCTCCACGGAGGAGCTACGGCGAGGTTCACGAGATCCACGAACCATCGTCGCCTCGGCCAAGGAGGGGCCACAAATATCAGCTCCGTTTGTTCCTGCAACAGCTTCCTGATGACGGCTGGAATCAGAGGGAAAGTTGGGAAGGCATATAGTAGTCCCTCCGCCAAGAACTGCGGAGGGCATCTGCTTCTTCCGACCCCTGAGAGGGAAACTGAGAGAGGAACCGGGGAAGTTGGGCGTTCGCTGGGGAAGCGAATAGGTCAACCCTGGGTAGACTGAACCGATGCGTGATATCGGTGGTTATTAAAACGGATGTCCATGTGCCGCCTCTATGTTGGTTGAGGCAGGCAGGATTCCCTTGAGTACCATTTGTTGGGAGTCAAGGGAAAGGGAGGGGTTTGCCTTCTCTTTCTGCTCAAGATCCCCATGTACAATTGGTGGGCCACTGTGTGACACAGAATGCTGGACTCGATGGGCTTTGGCCTGATTCAGCATGGCTCTTCTTATGTTCTTATGTTCTTAAGAGACGGGGATGCAGGCGCCACTCTGAATGATTTACCGTGGACCGACTCAGGTAATCCGCCTGCCGGTTTATCTCCCCTGAAATGTGCTCCGCCTTCAGGGACAGAAGATTCCACTCCGCCCATGATCCCAGTAGCCGGGCCTCAGTCATCAGGGCCTGAGATCGAGTTCCGCCCTGCCTGTTTACATGGGCCTTTATTTATTATTTTTGACTTATATTTGCCGCCACATTGTCCATCAGGACCAAGACATGACAACCTGCAATCGTTTTGCGGAAGTGGCAAAGTGCCAGGTGTATAGCCCTGAGTTCTAGCCAGTTGATGTTTTGTTTGAGGTCCCGCTGGGACCACCAGCCCTGGGCGAATTGAAGTTGGAGGTGTGCCCCCAATCCGAATAGGCTGACGTCCGTGGTCAAGGTTACCCGAACCGGTTCTCTGAAAAGGGATCCCTTGGACAAAGCTGGGGATAGCCACCAGAGAAGAGATGTGAGAGTCTGTGCTGGGACCCGTACCCTCTGAGGAAAAGAAGCTACGCCCTGTCTCTGGTAGGGAAGCAAGAACCACTGGAGCTGTCTCGTATGGCCCAAGGTACTATGGCAATGCATGAAATCAGTTTCCCCAACAGCTGTGAGAGCAGGGCAAGGGTCACCCGTTTTTCCCTGCGCACTTTGAGAATCAGAATGCGTATGCTGACCTGACGTTCCTGAGATAAGAACACTTGGCACAGCTTGGTATCTATTATTGCGCCTAAGTGCAACAGTCAGTTGACTGGAGTCAAGTGACTCGTTTGGAAGTTGATTAAAAACCCATGATCCTGAAGTGTCTTGACTGTTAGTGCCATGTCCGACCGAGCGTCCAGTGCTGAGGACGACTGTATTAGAATGTCGTCCAAGTAACACTGAACGCGGACCGGGACCAACCTGAGCTGTGCGGCAAGAACCACCAGGACTTTGGTGAAGACCCTGGGGGCCGAGGATAGGCCGAATGGTAGGGCCTTGTATTGGTAATGATGGTTGGAATACCTGAATCTGAGGAACTGTTTGTGACCCGGATGTATGGGAATATGAAAGTATACTTCTGTAAGATCTATTGACATCAGGAAATCCCCCTGACGAATGCTGGCCAAGACGGAGTGAAGAGTCTGCATTTTGAACTTGTGATACACTAGGTACGAATTTAGGACCTTGAGATCGAGTATCACCCTCCACCCCCCCCCGAGGCTTTCGGAACCACGAAGAGAATGGAGTAGAACCCCTGTCCCAATTGGTCCAACGATACCTGCTCTATGGCCTCTATGTTTAGTAAATGTTGAATGGCTTCCTTCATAAGACCCTGCTTTACGGGATTTCGCGACAGAGGGCAGGCGATAAGTCGCTGAGGGGGTGTGTGTCCCTGATGGTGGTGAGAACCCAGGCGTCTGTGGTGGTTTCTTCCCATTTGTGGAAATAATAAACCAGTCTGCCGCCTATGGGAGGAGTCCGTTCCGAGTCATTTTGACTGACGGAAGGGACGACCTCCCCTACCACGAAATGGTCGCTTGTTTTGGAATTGTGGTCTTGGCCTGTTTCTGTAGCCGGACCGATCCAAAGAACAGTCCGGCCCCGCTGGAAAGGGCCGAGATACGCTCCCCGAAGCCTGGTCTGAGCCTGCCCGAAAGGAAGGACAGCGGTTATATGGATTGAAACGCCTGCCTGTTCTTTTGGAAAGATGAGAGAGTACTCTCTTCTTCTCCCTGTTTTCCACCAGGTAAGGAGTGAGAGCCTTCCCAAAGAGATGACCGCTCTGATACGGGGCAGCAGCCACCCTCCATTTGTGCCTGGTGTCGGCACGCCAGTTCTTAAGCCAGAATAACCTATGTGCTGCTACATTAGAGACTATGGCACGGGCCGAAAATCTGGCTGATTGCAAAGTCACGTCCGCCATGTATTCTAGTGCTGCCCGTAATTTTGTGACATCCTGGTGCACTCTTACATCATCTGGGGAGATTCTGAAGTTCACGAAGCCACATCAGTGAAATCCTGGCAAAAAAAGAATTTGATGTGGAAGCTCTTATCGCCCACGCCGAGGCCTGGTGTGTTCTACAGAAAGAAACCTTGGATTTTTTGTCCTCGGCCTTCAGAGCCTCGGACATATCCCCCGGAATCTTGGAGTCTGACAAAATGGGAGAAAGAGATTTGTCTACTCCCAGGACCTCCAGTGCGTCATTGAGGGAAGAGACCATATCTAAAAGTTTGCGGTCTATTCCCCCAAGGGCCGAGAAGGTGCCAGGAGAGCCCCATTGATCCTGAATGGATTTCAAAAACATGGGAGGGCAAGGTATCTGCTGGCTCTTTGTGACTGATTCCGAAAATAGCGGATCAGAACTCTGGCCACAATCCTGATTGGACACTTGCGGTTTTACTGGCTCGATCCTTCCGGTGGCGCAGGCCTTGCATAAGAGCGAAGGGAAAGAAGAAGGAATGAATACGCCTACCAAAGGAGTGGCCTCCATGTGGGAGTCCTCGTCATCTGACCACAGTCCCTCTTCGAGGACCTGCTCAGAATATTCGGATACCTCGCTGCCATCAGAATGCGGTGGTGAGGCCGGATCTGGGAACTTGTAATCCCTGGGCTGTGTAGTCCCCGTAGACGGAGGGGGGGTTTGATGGCCCCGGGATCAGTAGGTCCCTCGCAGAAGCGGCCGTGGCTTGAGCCACCGCCTGTGAAATCATGGCCTGGAGCTGGATGGTAAATGAAGGTTGTTCCGGGGACTGAAGGCCCGCCGCCGTAGAAATAAAAGATGCCAATGGGATCTGAGGCGGACCCGTAAGAGAAGGGCTCCCCGGGGTGCCACAAGCCCCTGAGGGAGAGATGATTTCGGTGACCGGAACCGGATCTTGAACCTGCATCCTCAGATCCTGTTCAAAAAGAGAAAGATGATCCCGGTTGAATCCAAGTAAGGGACCCTCTCCTAGAGCTTGTTCAGGGGACCAAGCCTGTGCAAAGGGTGAGGGACATGGACCCTCTGTTGTAGATGCAAGAGGGGGGGAGTAGAGGCGGGTTGGACCTCTGCTGCACGTTGTTGGGCCTTGGAAAATTGTCTTTCCAACGCCCTATGCCTGCTACCTGCCTGCTTTTTTGTCACCTTAGAGGCCCGTTTAGTCTTGGCCTTGACCTTTGCGGTCACTTCTTGGTTGTGCGACTTACGTTTCTTATTTCCACTGGAAGTGGAAGCCTGTGTAACGGTGTTATCCGCCATTTTGAATAAAAAACAGGAGTTTTCCAGAAGATCTCTGAAGCTGTCCTGGTCTGCAGGAGATGAGGCTACGGCCCACCTAGGGGGTACAGGCCTACACGAGGGTTTGCGAAGTCCGGCCGCCATTAAGCGCGGAGTCACACTGCGTGATGTAAGTTCCGCGCCACCCAAGGAAGCTACCCTCTCCTGTTTCAATTGTTCAGTGTCCTTGGTTCTTAGTACTGTAAACAATTGATTTATTATTATTATTTTTATTATTATTATTAATGGGTGACCCTCCTGTCTCACTTAGTAGCAGCTAGGACAGCAATGCCAGTCCACTAGATGCAGACAGCGGTAACAGGCAAGGTAAGAAACAACCCAATTGATTGTAGCCTAACAGTTAGAGCAATCTGGCAGGCAGGAGTCTGGAAAGTGTTTAACACGATATGTGTAATACAGATAGCAACTGATCAATGTCAAATGAAACCTCTAGGATTCAGATGAAAATAAAACAGGAGAAAAAAATGAAATCTGAAATTCCACTTTTAGTCATGTGGTGGTCTAAAATGGCGTCCGTGATCCTGGAGGCGTAAGGCCTGGAATGCAATGAGGGATATAGGAGCCCCTATACCCGCAAGAAAAATGAGGAAACACTGTCCCTCGCTGGTCAAAATCCATAGGGATTTTGTGCCCTGACTGCCCCCTGCTGACAGAAAAAGGTGAACACAGAAATAAACGAATCAGCTGGAAAAAGAAGGATCGCGTGACGAACCTCAAAATGGCGCCCGCGACGGTCCGGAGGGGAGGAAAAGCGAAAGAAAACGAATCTGAAAGAAAAACAGCAGAAGAGGGACCGGCAGAATCACCAAAGCAAAGGGAACCAGGCAAAAACTAAAAGGAAAAAAGCCAATCGCCGCACTGCGTAGGAAGCAGCAATTGCGCTGATCAGCTGAGCAGCAGGCAAATTTGCCGAGGACAAGGAAGGCAATCTAATTGCCAGCTAGCTCAGCGCTGAGCCCAGCGCTAGCTATCTGGCCAAAGGAATGAAGAATCCACGCAATAATTAAAGGCAAATACTACCTGTTCTAATCTTTTTTTCAAACCAGGAGCCAAAGTTGCACACGTCTCTTCTGGGCTGAGACCAAAAAAAAAAACTGGGGCATGGTCCGGCCCAGCAGGGGCATAGCAACTTTGATTCTTTGGTCTGATTGGGCTAGAGGACTTCTAATACCCATGCGTGGATTCTACATTCCTTTCCATGCTGGAGAAAAACTGTATGTCGTCATCGTCATCATCATCAATTTGTCAGTTATTATCGAATGGCAGAGATTTTCACTGTTTTATCTAAAGCAATGTCATTAGCAGACAGATTTCCTGGTTCCATTTAGAGCTTTTCCTTAAAAATAAGATTTGGTTAATGTACTCATACTTTCTATGTTAAGTAAGACTGAGCATAGCCACTACTGGATTTGAGAGCCTATCTACATTACAATGAATTCTTGGAAGAAAGTATTAGATATATATGTAAATATATCTGTAGTTGAGAAAGGTGTCAGTCAAACTTAATAGGAAGCACTAGAGGCACAGAGCCAAAATTAGAATAGAAAAAAGACTGGCAGAGGGCAGTAAATTTAATATCAAGTAACATTGGCAGTGGTGGCAGCAGAGCAAGAAACCAGTCTCCCAGTTTAACAAGATATTCTACAAATTCTGACCCAAGAGAAATGGGGTCTATAACAATTTGCTGCAGCCGACTTGCCACAGGACAACTCGTTGTGAGACAAGAGTTACACTAATATCAAAGAAATGGCGGAATAGAATCATTAAAGAAAGGATGCAAAAGGAGGGACAGAATGAAATGTGAAGTTAAAATAATGTTTTTATTTACTTTAAATAATTAAATTGAATTATCAAATTGTCCTGTAGTGAGATGCCCCGTGGCGAGTTGGTCATGCTGAGTTGGCCATGGTGAATTGGCCACAGCGAATTGACTGCAGCGAGTTGTCCCATTCTGAGAGAAAGGTTGGATACTTACCGTGTTTCCCCGAAAATAAGACCCGGTCTTATTTTATTTGTATTTTTGGGCCTCCAGAAGAGGCACCAAGTCTTATTTTCGGGGTGTGTCTTTTCCACGGTCTCACCTCGCAGCAGAGGCACAGACAGCACTGCCCAGCTGGCCCACTTCTTCTCCGGACGAAGAAAATGCCTCTGCAACTGAGAATTGAGCTCCGGATTGACACATGTGGCGCCCCCCTGCCCTGCATTTCGCCGCAGAGGCCTTTCCGGAAGGCCTCTGACAGTAAAATGCAGGCCAGGGGGGAATCTGGAGCTCCATTCACAGCTGCAGAGACATTTCTTGAAGGCCTCTGATGGCGAAATGCAGGCTGCGGGGGCACTGCAGAAGTGGGCCAGCGAGGAGAGGCAGGTGTCAATTCATGAGAAGCCTGGTTGCAACGGTAAGCAGGTGTGGAGTGAGTGGGGCAGCTCCACCCCACCCACCCCCCGATTTTTAGGTGTGTGCCTCGCCCCAAAACTAGGGCTTATTTTTGGGGTAGAGCTTATATTAGGCCCACCCCCAAAACCAAGCTAGGGCTTATTTTCGGGGTAGGTCTTACTCTCGGGAAAACACGGTACCTGAGTGTGTGCGGAGGTGACCGGTGAGTGCATCTCTTCTCCGGCAAGCATAGTTGCAAAAAGGGCATTTGAAGGGCTTCTCGCCTGAATGCAGCTTGATGTGGCGCAGGAGGTTGCCCTTTTGGGTGAAGGAGGCACCGCACTGATTGCAATGGAATGGTCTCTCACCTAGGAGGGATATCATAAGCAGGTCATCAGAGAAGCTTGTCTGGCTCCTTGGTCTTGTTGAAACTATCTTATATATAAAAATATTTTTTTTCTCATCCTTTTAGCACTAGCCTAGGTTCAGCAGCTCAGCATCGTCAGGCCTGATTAATTTTTGAATGAGAAACTACAATACCAGGAATTTCAGGGTTGTAGGTTAGATTAGAAAATTGAAAAAGAGGTCTCAGAAGAGGGCATTGGAAAACATTTCTGTACTGTTGGCCAGAAAAAAAAATATACCAAGGACTTTTCATCATTTTGTCAACCTATTCTTTTTAAAAAAAAAACATTATAAAGCTTATATATTAGAATAGCTCTATTACAAAATGGATAGTGAATTCCTTTTGGAGACAAAAACAGAGTGTCTCATCATATTGTCCTTCTGAATCAAATCTGTTCTTTAGAACCTAGAAAGATTTACCTCAGAGCATTTATTGGCAGTACATTCAACTCAAACATTTGTTGTTTGGACTATTTAGTCCTTATATTATTGCTGCTTCTGATTCCAGATCCATAAAATGCTTTGGAGTAATTAACTGAGACTCTTAAATCAGTAATCCATTTTTAAGAAGTTGTAATAATTCGATGAAATTGATATCATTTATACAACCTTTGAAATAATGAGTGAAATTCCTATAAGCTGGGGAAAATGCATAAAAGGTGATAAAAGATAGGCTCTTTAAAGTTAAAATAAGGTTTATTTTTTATTTTGTTGAGTATCAAAAATTAATGTTTTTCTCAGCTACCTCAACATTTGGAATCTATCAAGATATCAAAAACTGTGGACTTTCCAAGCATGCAGGGTGAACAAGCCTAGAATAAATCTCTAAAAGATTTGCAGCAATCGTATGTGTTTCCCAATGTTTGATTCCCTTCTTTTTTTGACAAGGGACAAAGAAAAGGACTTTTAATGATTTGGTCAAATGTTTTAGAATTGTTTTGTCAAAGACATAAATTTTCAAGTCAACCTCTTCTTCTGAAGTTACATTACACCATTAACAGTTGTATATGTACATAATATTATTATATTATTACCTTTTTCACATACCCTGTTTTTCATAATACCAGCAATTACTGAATGCCCTCTCTTTGTGTGTTAGCTTTGGCTGGAACGCCCTTTTCCACCTATGCCTTAAGTATTTTGCTGGGGGAGAGTTTAGTATGTTGGGCAGTGGGCAGTGTAAGAATCAAAAGTGAAATGATAGGAACACTCATTTCTAAAACTGTTTATACCCTTCTTTTTCACTCATTCTCTTTCCAGTATCTACTTTTTCCAAATATCTGGCTGGAGGAAAAGAAAAAATAGTTCTTAACAAGGTATGAACTGAGCTATTATCTAAAACGTTAGTCGAAAGTTTGTTACTTTTAGATCCAGATAAAAAGTAGTGCTCTTGTCATGCTTTTATTGAACTCACTGAGCCAATATTCACTGTCTGGTTGAAAGGTGCACGAGAATTTTTAATTGCAATATAGGTAGTCCTCGACTTATGACCACAATTGAACCCAAGACAGTTGTTAAGTGAGTTTTGCCCCATTTTATGACCTTTCTTGCCACAGTTCTTAAGTGAATTACTGCAGTTGTTAAATTAGTAAGACAGCTGTTATGTGAATCTGGCTTCCCCATTGACTTTGCTCATCAGATTGTCACAAAAAGTGATCACATGATCCTAGGACACCGCAATTGTCACAAATACGTATCAGTTGTCAAATCTCTAAATTTTGATCGTGCGATTGTGAGGATGGTGCAACAGCCATAAGTTTAAAAAATTGTCACTTTTTTCAGTGCCGTTGTAACTTTGAACAGTCACTAAACAGATGGCTGTAAGTCAAGGACTACCTGTAACTTACTTGAATACATTTTCTCTTTCCAAACACTGGAAATTGATCCAATGTTGTTGATCAAAACAATGGCTTGAAGATACTTTGGCTCAGTTTGACTTCAATCCTGCATCAACTGCCCACTCCAAGTCTTGCCACATTTCAATTAGGTTAAATTTAGGAATTTGACTTGGCCATTTGAAAACATGAAATGTCTTCTATTTCAGCCATTCTACTGTAGATTAATTTATGTGATTAGGACTGCTGTTTTACTGTATGGCCCACATACATTTCCGCTCATGGATAGGTATGCTGACAATCACCTATAAAATTTTCTGGTATAAGCCAACATCCATTGTTAAAGTATTGCTTGTGAGCCACTTGGCTCCTGAGGCTGCAAGATTATGCTATTTCTGCCACTATGCTTCACGGCTGGGATGTTCTTTTTGTGACACTCCAACATAATATCTCTCATTAATGTCGGAAAATTCCACTAATTCTTATCTACTAACAGAACATTAAACCAGTGGCTTGCTGGATCATTCAGGTGATCTGAGATGAGCAACAGTGTGCTTTCTGGGGAGCAGTGTTGTGTTTTTTTTTTATGGTAGATTTGTGAACACTGTCAACAGACATTGCAAGAGTAACCTGAAGATCCTTTGCCATTACCTTGGGATTCTTTACGGTCTCCGGGATTACAACACACCTGGATGCAGTTGGATGACTGCTCTAAAGAATAATAAATGTGTTGCATTTTCTTCATTTGTATATTAACTGCCTGACTTTAGATTCCTTCTTTGGCAATAGGGTTGTAGCCCTTACAAGATTCATGACAATTCTTTTTTTATGGTCCAAAAATATACTGCTGATGGTAGCAACAAATGCAGTTATGTTCTTTAAAGGGAAGGGTCCTTCAAACTCACTGATGGTCATCTGATTGGAACATCTGAGTCAGCTGAATTCTATTAAGAGACCTGACTTTCCTGGACTTCCCATACTTTTCCCAAAAATAGTGAATACTGTATTGGCTGAAGGTTTTTAATAAAGATATGGCACAGTACAGTGTTCTTTTTTAAAAAAAATCCAATTCTTTTTATCTATTACCAGGACTTAAATGAAGCTCTAATTTCATTGTAGGTCACAATAGTTTATAGGTAATTCTAAAGGATTTCTATACTTAGGATAAAGGTAAACCGTAACAGTGGTTTAAAATTAACTCAAAGGTCACATGAAACTATAATGAAGGCTGCAAACTGTTCAACTCTGACCTATATTAACAGCTAGCATCATTTAAAGAGTATGAACCAATAGATTTCCCAGTTCAAATTCTATTTTAATAATGAACTCACCAACAGGTCTTAGATTTGTCAAAAGGAAAAGGTCGAAATTCCATAATTACACTTGCAGTTATTGAGTTGCTTCAGTCCCTAGCAACTCAATACAGAAGCACCTTAAAAGGCCGGAGTAGGACTAGCAGGGTCTCGATTATTTAACCTTAAAGAACTATGCAAAGGACAAGCCTAATCACCAGCCTTTACTGCTCACGTTTCCTAGAAGTCTGCTCACCAGTGTGACTGCGTTTGTGCACCATCAGTACATTTGGGCCAATGCACACCATTCCACAGATATCACATTTCAGTTTGCCATTGGGTAGCCGTATGCCACCTGGCGAATGCGGTTCCTGTCCTGACCCATCACAGTAACCAAGGGGCTCAGAGAGGGAATCCTCTACAATCACACTGTCCTCTTTTTCAATGAGCCGGTCATCGTGTGACAGCAGCCGGCTAGATTCTTCATCACTGTACATTTCCACCTTGATAGAATTTGCTGTGGGGGGGGGGGAGAACAAAAAAAAAACAATGTATTAAAAATTTGCAAATAGTAAGCATTAAAAAAACACTGTAAGGGCTCTGGGGGATGGAACCACTGAGACTGAGCAAAAATTAAAAATTACTAAAGGACCTTTGGCATTTAAGACTAGATAAAAAACAATTGTGAATGTAAGAGAAATAATGCTTTTCCCTCTTTATCTCATAATATTAGAACTTTTCAACTATAAAATTTAAGAACATGAAACATGCACTATTTACAACTAAATTACGACTTGATGTAAGAAAGGAGGAATAGTACCTTCTTTTTCCACAGAAGATCCACTCTAAATATAATGCTATATGTATCTAATGACAGAGACATATGTAGAAAATCTGGTGCTATAATGAAGTTATTTATTTTTGAAGTGCCACAAAAAGTCCTTGCTGTTTAGGATATTCGAGTATTACAGACAGTCCTTGTTTAGTAACCATAATTGGGACCAGCAATTTGATCACTAAACAAAGCAGTCATTAAATAAAACCATCGCTCTTTATGACCTTACTTTAGCTTTGCTTTGCTTTACAGACTTGTGAAGGTTGTAAATGGATTGGTTGTAAAGTCACTTTTTTACTACTGTCATAACTGCAAACAGTCACTATCATGAAGGATTCACTAAAGAAAGACGACCTGTGTATTAGAGCATAGTGCTAATTTCTGATGGGAGAAAACAGTAGTCTAACAAATCCAATATCATCAAATGATGTCCAAGAGGTGCTTTTAAAAGATAAAATATATTACATATTTAAAAGCAGGAAAACCAAGTCAGATAGCAGAGACTATCTCTGTATAAAGAAATCTGAAATTTGTTTCATATTTGATTAACCATTATATGAATGTGAAGCATTTCATAGGTATCATCTACAACTGTTCTTTGTCTTTTATGCATTAAATAAAGTAGACATGTAGCTACAATGCTGGAATGTTCACAGAACAGGAAAAAAAAAACTTTAGGCACAAATAGTCTATAACAGTGTTTCTCAACCTTGACAATTTTAAGGCATGTGGACTTCAACTCCCAGAATTCCACAGCCAGCAATGCTGGCTGTGGAATTCTGGGAGTTGAAGTCCACATGCCTTAAAATTGTCAAGGTTGAGAAACACTGGTCTATAAGCTAAGAGACATACAATGGTCTTCAGAGATCCTTAAAGTTCTACCCAATTTTTTCTACCAGCCAAATAGCAATGTGGATAAGATCACTGGTAACTGGACAGGGGGAGTTCCATTCGGAGACGCTGAACATAGATGCTTTTCTACTGGGGACAGATTGAAGGAATCGGATACATTAGGTGGGACTTTGCATTTTGGCAGGGAACTGAACCACAGTACAGCTTCCCAAATTGCAGTATGAAAAACGAGGAGTTCCTGTCTCTACTTTATGATATATAATTGCTTAGTTATTCCATTTCATAATTATTCCTTTATAAAGATGAAATCTGATATTCACATCTTCTCCTGATCTGTGCTGATCTATACAGCACTCTGTGGCAGTGGAAGGTAGCAAAAAGGAGAACGAGGCTAGATATCATGAGGAAGTTTGTTTAGGATTGTAAAAAAAGCCTTACGTTATTAGATCAATGGCCCATACAGTTCAGAGCTGTCAATGCTGATATGCAGTAGTTCAATAGGGTTTCAGACAAAAGCTTCTTCTCCATCTGTGCGGAGATGCAAGCAGATACTCTACCACTGATTACCTGTGCTTCCTTTCTATATGTCTGACCTGCTGACTTAAAAATGAAGGTGAAGCTTGTTACAATAAAAAAGGAAGCTGATCTAAACTTCTCCTTACTGCCTTGTATGAGGCTGAAAACAACTGCTTGGAACAATAGCACCGAGCACAATAAGAAGATGGAGGTTTAGTTATTTTTCTGTTCAGATAGGAAGTAATTAACTTCATTCAGACATGTGAGCATACTGCTGCTGCAGCTATGTCTAGTTTGACTGGAGTCAAAGGTAGCATTTTTACCCTTATATGTTACTGGAAAACTCACAGACACTGTGAGATAGCCTCTAAAATAAAGGTGGCTACTACCATCTAATTATTATGTATTTTTCTAAAAGCTACTTAATTTGTGGCATTCCACAGAGCATTATAATAGTGAGGAATGTAGGTCACTGCCAGCACATCTTCCCCCAGCTCTCTTGTAGCTTATCATGTGAATTGAAGGGGGGGGGGAAAGGCACAAGTGTATTGATGGGCATACATAGGTAGTACTTATAGACAGTATCTTGGCATTAATTAAAAGGCTGCAACTAGGTCTTTATGTCATATAAACCCGAGTCTTCACATTTTTCACTCCTTTAAGGTACTTCTAAAAGAATTGGACAAATATAGATTCTTTTATGTGACATGATGAGAAAGAGTAAACAGTCACTCAGATCGTGGCTGGTTAGCTTCCTGGAGAGCAACACCTACCATAAGCTACCCACTTATCATGTTGATTGGGGATTATGGAAGTTGCAGTTCAGCACATTTGAAGGAAGCTGGAGGATAATCAATTCTGTCTTTTAGTGCTACACAGACCAATTTTGTGCTGAGGAAAAATTGGGAACCAATAAGATTTAATATAATGAGATATAATGTCTTTCCAAAGTGATAATCTTCTATCTACAGAGAGACAGACCAATGGTGAATACATCTACATCTAGTATTAATAGCAATAGGTAACTCAACAGACTATATTGCTCCCCTGTTTATATAATAAGGACATAGTCAATAGCACAGTTGCCTAAGAAATCTTTTTACAAATATGGCATACAACTGGGTGGTGCACAACTAAAATGTTGAGCAGGAGTTTTTCTTAGTTCCAGAAAATAAGATTGTTAGGAGACTTTGTGTACAAAGTTTCTCACTAGGACAAGAATTGCTCGGATACATTAATGCTGGCTGAATATGGATATTTTTTCAATCTCCTTAGATCAGTGATGGCGAACCTTTTAGAGACCGAGTGCCCAAACTGCAACCCAAAACACACTTATGCATCGTCAGGTGCCGGGTAGGTGTGGCCCATTGGCTGGGCGTGGCTGCGGTGGTAACGGCAGACCTGGGTGGGACTAAAAAGTTCAATCATCAATTCCAACTTTGCAAGATTTTTTTTCCCGCGAGAAGTTGAAACTGATTGATTGAACCATTTTTTTTTTTTTTTTGCACACGGCAGTGGAGGCCTAAAGCGAAAAGGTTTTATAAAACCCAGCTGAAGGCCTAGGACTGGGGTGACGGCGCGCGTGCCCACAGAGAAGGCTCTGAGTGCCACCTCTGGCACCCGTGCCATAGGTTCGCCACCACTGCCTTAGATGCATTTTCCCCCTCCTGGATAACTTAGCTATTGTTCTTCAATCTTCCTTACAGAAGAATAGTAGTATGTGGTCATGCTGGCAGAACAGGCTATGTAATACTTCTGCTCCATTGAGACATGAGCTTGTTGGCTTATCCAGCAACCAATCAAGGACCAGCCAGCTAGCTTCTCCCTGAGAAGGGGAAGGTATCTTTGGGGGCTTTGGCAAAACATGTGCAGAATTCCTTTTATGTTTCATTGCACAAGTAATGGAATGACTAGCAAAAACTACTAGCCTTCAAGGCCCTGAATACATTGCAAGAAATTCTGAACTGGGTCTAAATTGCTAGAAATGGGTTCTGTTGCAGTATTTCCAAATCAGTATTGGAAACTGTGTAAACTGTATACAAATTGTGGAATGACTCAATTTCTCAGACAAAAATATGTCATAAAACCAATATTTTTTCTGCAGAAAAATCCAGAAAGCCTCACTCTGCTATTCCTCCAGTAGTTGTTGTTGTTGTTTTTTAAACCGGGATCTCATGCAAAATAAATGCCAGGCATTTATCTAGGCCTTTTCAGATAACATTAAAGGGAAAACCATTATTGCCTTAGATAAACAAAAGTTTCTGCTCTGACCATAATCAGTGTGACACATTTCAAGAATACCCTACTGGAATCAGATATTGTGTACTCACCACTAAGGGACCTGCTTGGAGAGGAGTGTTGGCTGTTTGGTGTGCTCACTGTGGGCCCCACAATTGTGGAGGTGAACTCCTTTTCCAAAGAGGAATCTCCACTACCTTTAGCAAGGAAAAAGAAGAAAGGAGCAGAGGTCAGTATGGGAAATTTGTTACAAGAATATCTCAAGAAATAAATATATTTCTTCCATGATCAGGATAGTAGAGGGAAAAATGGGTTTGCTTATGTAAATGAAGAGAACACAGCCTTTGCAACCTGCAACATAAAAATAAACTACTGATGCTCCTAGTGAATGATATAGGAAGCAAAATCCAAGCTTATCAGAATCAAAACAACACATACTGTATTGTCATACAATATCATTGGGATGATTAGAGGAACATCTGGGCCCCTTGCTCACTGCTGATCTGCATCAGATCAATGTTCAGGAGATACCAGATACTGGTAAAGCCACATACATTACATGAAGACTATAATGCTCATGTTTATCAGACTGAAAATTCACAAACATGTTCAGAATCCTGGGAGCTGTTGAATGTGCATTGTCAAAATAATATGGTTCTTCTAGACTGGCTGAATGCTTGTAATCTATATATGCAGCAGCAGTTGGGATTCCTTTAAAAATCTATATATCATACCAATGATTAAACAGAGACACTTCAATTTCGATATGAACTTTCAAATATATAAATGAGACTTTGGGCATTCATGTTCATACAATTGTATATTGCTAGGTCCTCAGTATGTTCAAAACATCAGACAATTTGCCTTTTTAGAGAAACTAAGCTATGATGTCAGCTTTGTTTATCTCAAGGTGCACCTATATCAAATCTCTTTATTTTTTAGTGTATGGATTTATTTGTTCTCATTCTCATGTCAATATTCTGCTCATTCAGAAATCTGACATTTTACATGTATCAACAGTCCAAAAATGTAATGAAGCAGAAGTCTGATTTCATTTCTTTATTAGAATACTACTGACTTGCTGTCATTTATCATAAAAAGATAAATTCTCAATAGAGATAATGTATTTATTTAAAAAACTTTTAGTTTCTTCACAGTTACACATCATTATATCATATGAAAGTGCTTGTGTTTAAAAAGAAAGAAACTTACAATGAACATACCCGTTTAATACTTGCCTAGCTGTGCCTACTTGTAATTTACTGCCAGTATAATATCATTTTGTTACAAAATTTCTATATAGACCATATATCTCTTGCTCACACACACTCATGAGAATGTGAAGTATTAAGCTAATGCTATAGTTGTTTTAGGTATCTTCTTCCTGTAAGCCTACTTCTGAGTTTTGATATTCTAAAAAGCCCAATGCAAGTAGACCTCAACTTACTGAAACCAGAATTTGTGTTGTTAAGCAAGGCAGTTGTTAAATAAGTCACTCCCATTTTACGATCATTTTGCCATGGTTAAGTAAATAACTGCAGTTGTTAAGTGAATCATGTGGTGATTAGATGAATCTGGCTTCCCCTACTGACTTTGCTTGATGGAAACTGGTTGGGAAGATTGCAAATGGTGATCCCATCAGCCCAGGATGCTGCAACTGTTGTAAATACGTGCTGTTTGCAAAGTGCCCAAAATTTGATCACATGACTATGAAGATGCTGCAATGGTTGTTTAAGTGTGAGGACGGGTCAAAGGCACTTTTTCAGTGCCATTGCAACTTTGAACGGTCACTAAACGAATGGCTGTATAAGTCAATGACTACTTCTATATCATTTTTTTAAAATCTCAATTTTTATTCAAAAGTTATCCTACTGTGATTCTTCTTAAAATGCCTTAAATATATTAAGTCAGGGGTTCTCAACCTTGGCAACTTTAAGACTTGTGGACTTCAACTCCCAGAATTCCCCAGCCAGCTTTGCTGGCTGAGGAATTCTGGGAGTTGAAGTCCACAAGTCTTAAAGTTGCCAAGGTTGAGAACCCCTGTATTAAGTATTCTTCTGTTGCACTCACATTTTGCGGCAGGTGGGTGCTTATCTATCTCAATATTTACTTATAAATGCTTACAAGTCATGAGGCTTTTTCTTTCTCAGGTTTTGTGAGATTGTATCCAACTGTTACCAATTTGGGTCTCTATAATAACATTTCATTTTAAGAATAATCTTTAGGATACTTAGATATGAATTCTGTAAATTTCAGATATTGTTATTGCTGTACCTCTCAACCAAACCAGTTAAGAGATTCTGAAGAAGAGAGATTCGTAAGAAAATCTTATTGATTCTAGAACAAGGGTGTCAAACTTGCAACATTAGGTGATGTGTTGCGACTTTTTTTTGCCATTGCCGGCAATGGGGTGGGAGCGGTTTCGCTATGATGCATCTGGCCCATGGGCCGGCAGTTTGACATCCCTGTCCTAGAACAAAGGAGACACATTCAAATTAGCCCTTATCCAACCTGCTCCTACATTCATTTAAAAGCCAGGCCAAATTTACTCAAGTTTCCAGCACTCATGGAATTTCAGAATTTATTAGTCTCTTGCAGCACTAAGTTTTAGCTGCCAAAATTCCCTAATCTAAAAGATTTGGCATTAATACAGTAATGGAGTTCACTCAGCAAGAGTGTTATGGACATTTTAGAAACCACCATCATATACTATGTCTCCTTAAACTTTCAAAGCATTTTGCAAGGTAAAAATGATTCCTGACCACATTTTCCCTTAACTACATGCGATTAAGAATGTATAAAGTGATCTCTCTGAGAAGCCAACAATATATTGGAAGAGGAATGGGGTGACACAGGCTGATAATATTAAATTTAAATGACTAAAATGCAACACGATGCTTAAATCATATCATATAAAACAAAGTTGAAGAAATTAGATATGCTTAATTTAAAGGCAATTTGGAAAAGGGACGCAACTTAAAATGCTGTGGCTTAGACATTATTGTGGTTTGTTTAAACCAGGGTTTCCAGACTATGTCTTAATAGAATTCTAATCTAGGCAGAAATGGGGCTTACCTGAACACCTTTTCTCAGCATGATGATGTAGAATCCGCCGGTGGGTAATTATAGCCTTCCTGCTTGGCTAGACTAAGTCAGAACTTTAGCTACGCCTCCTTCAGGGAGTGTTCTCCAGTTTTGACGAGGCGAAGCATCCATGACGAAGTCTGACTCAATGGCTCCAGAAAAAACAAACAAAGACACCTGCCTAGACTGTTAGAGGAGGGTGTGAATTCTACATCATCATGCTGAGAAAAGGCATTCAGGTAAGACAACGCCCCTTCTCCAGCATGATGCTTGTAGAATCCACCAGTGGGACATATCAAAGCCCAACATGTCCCTATGGGTGGGAGTCTAGGCTAGTGTCTCCCGAGAAGCAACGACCTGCTGCAGCACCCTTCTGCCAAACGAGGCATCTACTGCGACAAATCTGTCAATTTTATAATGTTTGACAAAGGAAGAGGGGAAGACCAGGTCGCTGCCCTACAAATCTCCTCCACAGAGGCCTGAGTGAGCCAGGCTGCAGAGGTGGCAGCACTCCGTGTGGAGTGAGCCGTAATGTTTGAGGGTACCGGGAGTGATAATGAAACATAAGCTTTGGCGATACAGGCCCTGATCCACCTGCCAATGGTCGACGAAGAAACCTTCTGACCCATGGACGATGGCTGAAAGGAAACGAATAACGCCTCCGATTTACGGAAGGCCAAAGTCCTTTTGACATAATGGAGCAGGGCTCTGCGAACGTCCAATGTATGCCATCGTCTCTCCAGACGATGGGAAGGACGCGGACAAAAATTGGGAAGGACGAGGTCCTGCGATCTGTGGAACCAAGTGTTAACCTTTGGAACGAAGGAAGGATCCAAACGTAGGATGACCTTATCTTCAGAGAAGGTACATAAGTCCTTACGAACTGAAAGAGCAGCTAACTCTGAAATTCTCCTAGCTGAAGTAATAGCCACCAGAAAGGCTACCTTCAAGGAAAGGTAGCGAAGCGAACAAGAACCCAGGGGCTCGAACGGCGGTGAAGTCAAAGCCTGCAGGACCTTGGGCAGGTCCCAGGACGGGAAGTGATGGACTACAGGTGGCCTCACTGTAACAGCCCCCTTCAAAAAGGCACTTACGGCTGGGTGTTGTGATAAAGGAGCAAGATTATCACAGGAAAGGACCATTTGTAAGGCCGCCACCTGTCTGCGGATGGTGTTGAGCGCCAGACCCTTATTCATGCCTTCCAAGAAGTACTACAGAATGTTAGGGATAGTGACAGAAAGGGGTGTCAGTTTATGTTTGCTGCACCAGGTGGAGAAGTTCCTCCACATGGCGTCATATATCCGATTAGTGGAAGGGCGTCTTGAAGCCTGGATGATCGAAATAACCCCCTCCGAATAGGATTGTCTAATTAGACCCTCCCGCTCAAGTGCCAGGCGGCTAGTTGGAGCCACTGAGGGTCCAGATGTTGAAGGTTCCCCTGACTGAGAGACACTCGGTGCGGGGGAATCTTCCATGCTGGCGAGAGCGATAGGTCTACAAGGTCTGCAAACCACGGGCGCCGTGGCCAATGCGGAGCAATTAATATTATCTCCGCCCCTTCCAGTAATAGTTTGTGGATTGTTGCTTGCAGCAATGGGAGTGGAGGGAAGGCATAAAGCAGCCCTTGCGGCCATTTGCACCGTAGAGCATCCGTTCCCTCCGCTCCCCTTGTTGGGAACCTGGAAAAAAACCGGGGAAGCTGGGCGTTCACCGGAGATGCGATGAGATCCAGGTGAGGGCGGCCAAACCTGTCTGAGATCTCCTCGAACAGAGCCGGATCCAGCCTCCACTCTGAGTGGTCTACTGTGACCCTGCTGAGCGAATCCGCTTGACGATTTGCTTCCCCTGAGATATGTTCCGCCTTGATGGAACCTAGGATTGACTCTGCCCACAGACCTAGATCTCAGGCCTCCTGCATGAGTGCCGCCGATCTGGTCCCTCCCTGTTTGTTCACGTGAGCCTTGGCTGCCACGTTGTCCGTTAGCACCAGGACGTGACGACCGTCCAGAAGCGAAGAGAAGCGAAGGAGAGCCAAATGTATGGCCCTGAGCTCGAGCCAATTTATATTGTGTTTTAAATCCTGTTTTGACCACCTGCCCTGCACGAGATGTGTTTGAAGATGAGCCCCCCAGCCGAACAGGCTGGCATCTGTAGTCACTGTGATTCTGGATGGCTCTCTGAAGAGTGTCCCTCTGGACATTGCTGACGAGGTCCACCACAGGAGAGATAGAAGGGTGTGCTGAGGGACCCTGACCTTTCTTGAGGACGAGCTGAGGTTCTGTTTTTGGAAGGGAAGGAGGAACCATTATAGACTTCTGGAGTGAAGTCTGGCCCAGGGAACGATCCCCATGCACGAAACTATCTTTCCCAGGAGCTGGGACAGCTGCACGAGAGGGACCAATCTTTGTCTCCGAATGGCCTGTACGAGCTGTCAGATGCTGACTCGACGCTCCTGGGAGAGATAAACCATGCATGAGTCGGAGTCTATGATCGCTCCTAGATGGAGTAATCTTTTTGTGGGAACGATGTGACTTTTTTTGTAGTTCACCGAGAAGCCGTGAGCCTGAAGGGTGCATAGCGTGACCTGTAAATCTGCTTGGGCCGACTGGGGGGAGCTGGACTGGATTAAGATGTTGTCCAGGTAACATTGCACACGCACCAGCAACATGCGAAGGTAGGCCGCCAAGACGGCCAGTGCCTTTGTGAATACTCGAGGGGCCGAGGATAGGCCGAATGGAAGGGCCCTATATTGATAGTGCCTGTACGCGTAACAGAAACGGAAAATTTTTTGGTGTTCCTGAAGAATTGGGATATGTAAGTATGCCTCTGTTAGATCTATGGATGAGAGCAAGTCCCCTTTTCTGATGCTGGCCAATATGGATTTGAGGGATTGCATCTTGAACCTTTTGTAGACTACAAAGTGATTTAGACTTTTTAGGTCGAGAATAGCTCTCCAACCTCCTGAGGCCTTGGACACGACGAACAGGATGGAGTAAAACCCTTGTTTTCTCTGTTCTTGTGGCACCGGTTCTATTGCCTCGATCTCTACTAAATGGTCTATTGCCAATGTTAGCAGCCTTGCTTTGGCTGGGTTGCGTGAGACTGGGCATTTTATGAAGCGACTTGGAGGAGGGGAGTAAAACTCTAGGGCTAGTCCCTTTCTTATAGTGTCCCTCACCCAAGAATCGGTGGTTGTTGTTTGCCAAACGTCACTGAACCGTGCCAGGCGACCTCCAATGGGAGCGCTGTCCCTGGCGTCACTTTGATCGTCTGTACGGACAGCCCCCTGCACCCCTAAAGGGTCGCTTCGATTGGAATTGGCCCCTGGCTGTGTTTGTGCGAAGTGGCGGCTCTAATTGACCATGCTGAGGATTGGTGTGCCCGACAAAGGGAAAATTCAAATTTTTTATCCTCTGCCTTCAAGGCCTCAGCCATGTCTCCTGGAATGGCAGAAGTGGAAAAAAGAGAGATTAAGGGATCGTCCACCGATGGCACGTCCAAGAGAGACGCAAAGGAGGATGAAACATTAAACAATTTTTTCTCCATATTGTTAGGGGAGGGAACAGTTGCTAAAGACGCCCACTGTGTCTGCACCGTGGAGCGAAAAACCTTTGGGCAAGGAATCTGTTTATCCTCTGCCACCTGAGTGGTGAAGAGGGGATTGGATTCATCCTCCTCATCAGAAGTGGCGGGTTTGGCTTCCTTGGCCGAGGAAAGATTGACCGTTGCACAGGCCTTAAGGAGGAGAGAACAGAATAAGGAGGGGTCGAATAACCCTGAGGTGGATGCCTGTTCCGGAGCTGCTTCCTCATCCTCAGACATTGGGATGTCAGTCATCTCCAGGTCCACGGATCCCTCCTCTGCTAACTGCGAAGAAGCTTCTGAGATGCCAGAAGCCTGGGTTGCGGTCCGTTCCGTGCGGGAAGGGAGCACAGATGGAGGTAAGGGGGCTTGAGGAGGAGGGTGACCCCTAGAGGAAGACATGAACTGGTCAAATGCCTGCTGCATAAATGAGTGGAATTGTTGTAACCACTGACTATGCTGATCCCTAGAACTGTCCCCTGCCTCAGCGTGCGTGGCTGCAGAACCTGGGTGTTCAGGTGAGGATGATGTTGAGCAAGGGGAACCAACCTGCTCAGTTTCTCCCCAAGGAGACCATGCCCTAGGGCATTGCCCAGATTCCAATTGTGGCTCAAATGGAATAGGGGTGTCCAATGGGGCAGGGGAAACCACTTCAGCCCCACTGGCTCTGAGCCTCTGGGCCTTGGAGAACTCCTTCTCCAGCGCCTGGTGCCTCCTCGTGGCCTCTCACTCGGCTGCCTTCGACGGCTCCCTTGTAGACAGGTGCTTAGTTTTAGCTTTCTTCTTGCCCCCCCGGCTTCCAAATCAACAGATCTGCGCTTTTGTGATGTGGGGGGGGGGGTGCCTGAGCCGTGGTATGCCTGGGGCGAAGCACTGTCTGGATAATCTGGTAAAGGTACCCAGACGATGGGGGGGGGAACCCAAGGACGCAGATCTTACTGCCAGAGATGGGAAACCGACCCTTGCTCTGGACTGGTGCAATGGCAGTCACAGTCAGACAAATCCCTAAATTTGTCTGCAAGGCCAAGTGACTAAAGGTCACAACTAATCACAACAAGTGGTATGAAAGTCCCCTATGCACAGGTAAGTTCCAGTAAGAAAAGGTACATCAGCTAAAGTTCTATACCCTGGAAGTACTGGCAATAAGACACCCTTCAAACAAGTGATAGAATTTCACGTTTTAGAGGATTAATCCTTGTGCTCTTTCCCCCTGGTAGGGCCTGACTCAGCAGGCACTGTGATGGAAAACAGGCGCACGTTCTTATTCAACTAGGCCCTTCGGCTGGCCTCCGTGAATTGTCCAGCCACACCCAAAAACAAAATGGTGGCCGTGCCTCCTAAAATGGCGGCCGCGCCTGTGGAGTGACCTCCGCACCTGCCCCAAAATGGCGGCCGCGCCTGTGCTCAAAATGGCGGCCGTGACTCTCACACGCGGCCCATAGCACCGCAACCTCCGATGCCTGCAATCAGGCAAAAAACAGTGGGGAAACTATTACGGAGCCCACCACCCCTTGCAGGGCAACCAGGGCCGCTTCCCCCCACTCCGAAAGACACTTGCGCTTTCGTTGTAACAGCAGCGCTGTATCCGGAACGCCTGCTTCGTCCACCGAAATGAAAAGTGAAAAGAACTTGCCCAGGGATGCTCCTGTAAGGGAGCCGGTTCGCCGATCGTTGCTCGGGCAGCAGATAGCGAGCGAGGGAAAGATTCCCTCAGTAATCCTGCAGCCCGAGAGGCTCTTAGGCCCAAAGGCCTCTACCAACGGCAGCCAATCTCGTTCTGACCGAATTTGTGACCAATTTGTAACAACCAATTAAATCCGAATTGTAATAAATTTGTGTAAATTTAGAGCTGTAAGAAATCAAATAAAAATTAACTAAAGTACAAATTACTCTAACTAGGCCTAAACTAGCTAAGGAGCCTCCAAAATTTGCTGCTGCTGAGCTGTAGACTAAGTCAAAACTGGGGAACACTCCCTGAAGGAGGCGTAGCTAAAGTTCTGACTTAATCTAGCTGAGCAGGAAGGCTATAATTACCCACCGGTGGATTCTACAAGCATCATGCTGGAGAATTTATACTTCATTATTAATAAATCCAATTTATTAACAATTAGGATCGAGCTACAGTTTAAGTTACAATAATCATGAAACTGAAATCTAGGAAAAATTAGAGTCACTGCATCAGAATTGATAAGCAAGGAAGGAGCAACCAAGATTATTACAACAGAAAAAGCTCCTTGCACAAGAGGTGGGAAAGCAAAGCAGACAGCATTTAGACAAAACTATAAATGTACTCTCTGGTGTAAAACTTTACACTTCATTTTTATTATAATGACTAAAAGCTGTCATTACATTTCAAACTGCAGATTGGGCATCAAATAAATGCTCTTCTAACTAAAACAAGTATATCTGAAGAACTAATATCCTAGTATAACCACACTAGCATAACTCTTTTGAATTCTAATGCTATATGCACTGTAATGTTTATCGATGGCGAAATATTTAGTCTGCCTGAAATGCTCTAGCACAGGCTGGGATCATACCTCACATTAAACCAAAATGTACTTTACCAGCATGTTAGTATGAACTCTGGCATTGTTGTTTATTATTTTGACCTCTTGTAGTTAGTTATCTCTTAAAACTGGATTTTGCTTCTGGTTGGGGTGCTGAAGGCAGCACACATAGCTCCCTCTTCCCATTTTCTCTACAACTACCATGAGGGAGGTTAGGTTAAGACAAACCCAAAGTCACCCAGTATACAGTACATTATTTTATATAGTATGTGAACTCAGTTCATAGTTAAGCAAGAGACAGACTCATGCTACTGCAAATATACCTTCCATACAAGGGCCTAGATTAATCTTTTTTATAAAAATTCACAGTAAAGTGAGACAATATTCCTTAATTGCCAGCAGGCACCTTAATACCAAATGTTTCACTTATCTATTAATAATATACTTTCTTTAAGCCTTACATTTATTCTGGTGGCTTCTAAACATACTACTGAGGATGATAATACAAATGTATATATAGATAACAATGTGGACAACTTCCCTGCTGGTGCTTGCTATGCATCTGGGACAGCAGACTCCATCATCATAACCCAGAAACTGCTCTCCAAACAAAACCAAATTCCTCAACAACTTTTGCACATTTCAGTACCCCTTAAGTATGCCCATTTCCTGGAAACCATTGACTATTTTGAACACCAGCTCAAATCTGGAGAGAGTGGTGAAACCTTTAACAAGAAAAACAGGTAATTTCTTCTGCATCTGTATTCTAAACACTCAGTTTATTTAAGATGTTCCAGGATTTTCTGAAAACATATAGTATCAGCTAGGTGAACCCAGGATTCGTATTAGTACAACTAAGTATTTATGAATTTTTAAACATTTTGTCTCTTTCTCCCTAGAATTCAGACTTTTATACCCAGATGATCATCTCTCAACCACTGTCTAAACACCTTGATTTGTCAGAAGGTTACACAGAAAGATGTGAGGGGCATTTCCATCTATGTGTAAGCCCAGAAATAGTGGCATATTCCTAATACTGTTTTGAATTAGAAGTCACTGATAGTATTACGCAAAATAGCCAGCATAAACTATCAGCAATTTGAACTAAGAATTGTTCTCCCTTTTAATACCATCAAGTTACTTGGACCAAGCATTTTTTCTGCACCATATCATAACATACACTGTGAATAATGGTCCAACCTCTCCACAGGGTTCAAGAAGGAGAGGGGAGGGGAAGGGAGGAGAGGAAAAAACGGGAACCTTTAACTGAGGCTTAGCAGTTCCTTTGATAAACAGAAACTGGCCATATCTTGCTCTTTTTGTTGTCCTTGTTCATCCATATCCAAAAGCCCGCAGATGTATTTCCAAGCTGTCACTCTTTGCGTTGCACAGACATCAGGAATTCTAGAGATCAATTTGTCTCTGTTTAAGTGATTGGCTTCCTCTACTGTTTTGCATGGCATCAAAAACACCCTCTACCAACACTCCCCATGGCGCCAAGTGTAAATAAAAACAGAAGCAGCATGGAGTTATTCCAGACAGACACCCTCCCCGTTTAACTTACATTATTCTAGCTTGCTGAAGATACCCTGGAGTGTTATCACAGCCAACTCCTTGGAAACAGCAGTGGAATACAGGCTGTGAGTGTGTGTGGCTGCATCTCGGCAGTAGGGTGAACTCAGCCACTCACCTTCCAGGAAGAAGAGATTCCTGGAAGTGAGAGAAACGGCCGTCATTTTACAGTCAAGCAGCACTGTGAAAGCAGGAATCTATACGGCTGCAATCTCTGTCCCCTTGGGCTGAGACTAAGGTTTCTTCCGCCAGGCTTTATGTCCTGTCTCCTAAATCAGCTTCTGGGTGGCATTCCTTAGGGATTTAAAAACAAAAAACAAAAAAACAAATCTTGACCAGACTAACTGAGGGTAACCACAACAACCAAAACAAAAAATCAGTTATCTGCTTGCCATCACTTGGGCAACTGCCATAGATGCTGTGTAGGAAAGAATGTGTCACTTTTAAAACATAAGAGTTTTTAGCACACTATAAACTGAAATACGGTCTCTCAGTGTTTCACTTGAGGAAAAATCTATTGGTAGTTGCTTCAGACCTAGTCCAGTGAGGCTTAAACACATCTCTATGTTTTGGTCTCATTATCATGACAAAGCAGTAGCTAGATCCAAACTAGCAGTGCATGGTGAGAATGAGTGAATAAATATATAGAACATTCCCTATTATAAATTGAAAGGGAAATATCAAATAAGTGGAGTAAAGAAATAAAAAAAATACATTATTCCATAATTACTATTCAGCCTTTAAAAAGAACCTTGAAAGCTGTCTCAAATTTACTGGATGTGTTTTTTTAAAAATCTATTATTCTACTGAATTCTATACAAAAAAGATGTGTTTCCTTTTGCTACCTCTACTGAGAATTTATCAACTTTTGGGAAATAAAGCTTTTGTGCTTTTTTATTGGAAATGTATATTACATTTTTATCCCAACCTTTTTAAAAAGAGCAATCCCCAAAACAAAAAAGGATCATATAGGAGTGTAATGCAAATGTAATCAGTTTACATATTAAAAAGCCTTTAAAAGAAATGTTTTACATTTTTCAATTATGCAAAAATGCAACAGCCAGCATTTTCTTTGAAGGAATTCATTCTCCATGTATAAGAGAGAAGAAACATTTAATTCTTGCGAGGTGATAACTACTACCCTTATTTTTATGTATGTTTTATTAGGAATAACATTAAAGATCTTTCTCCCAATTAATCAGGGACACTTTTTAAAATGGATCAGAATGAGCAGTTAGAGTACCTGATTTTAATCAATTTAAAATTCACCTTTAATTATTTCAGAACAAGTCTTTGCTTCCTAAGTTCTCATTATCAGTAGTGAGGAGGATTGGAAACAGAAAAAAATAATTTTACATAATCCTCTGACTTTTCTAGACCCCTTGCAGAACTGGCTGGATTTTCTATCCTCTCCAGCCTTCATTGTTCCTATTGGAAGCTTAAAAGACCCCTGGAGCAGATTTGGTGATGGCTCACATGAAAAGCTACAAGGGAAAGAAGGAAGGGAAATTCTTATGATACAAGTAGAAGTCTGCTCTAATATTTAATACAGGATTTATTAATAGGGGATTTAAATGCTCTTTGACTACAAGGGGAAGACACACCAGAAATTTTTGTCCTGGAAATATTTTTCTTGAATGAGTCACCCACAATGCTTAACATAGGAAGAATGTGAAAGAGAAGGGATATACAATTTGCAATTTATAAACTTTTAAAAAGAAAATGGAAGGCCCAGAAAAGAGGCAAACAGATAAGAGAAAAGATATGCTGCTTCCAATGCTAAGAACAAGGATGATGTTGCAAATTTTACTGGTGACAGGACAGATGCCATGATTTGAATGATCTCTAAAACATTCCTAGAATTTTTAAAGGTATTTTGTTGCTTTTAAAATAGAGAAAAAAAACCAAAGGAACAAAGCACAAAAATATATACAATCAAAAAAATATATAACAAGTGCTTAAAATAACTGAAAAAATTCAACAGAAAAATATATACAACTGACATAATATTTGTCGATACATCAGTAAATAGTTGCAATTCTATTATTATCTAACACAAACATGTGAATATGTTATGCTGCCATCAAATCTTGAACTTGTTTTTAGGGAAGGCAGAGACTTATTTTACATATGTTTCCATAACAGTGCGAAGTTTTTTATTCCTTTTAAGAAACGGTAGTATCAAACAATTTTTCTTGCTAGTGAAATACCCGCTGAATATCTTTTCCACATTTTGCAAAAGTGCAGTTTAAAGGCTGCAAACAATTACATTTCTTGGAATGGGAAAGATCCCTCAAATAATTTCTTTCTTTCTAGTTTTTCCCCCTTACATATTATAGCTTTGTTTACTGATCCATATGGCACAGTAGTGTGATAAAAATAATACAGGAAGAACACAATGGAAAAGGGGATCCAAATAATTTGTAACATACTGGACTGCACATGTGTATTTGAGTTTAACCAAATGATAGGCCAAATAGGCAGACATAACTTTTTTACTAACTCATTAAAATCAGCAAACAGTGGTTCTTAAAGTAGTTTGATATTATATAAACACATTTGTCTACTAATTCCCATCTAGCAAACAAGCATCTATCATAGTAGGATTTAAAATATTTCCAGTTTCTTATAACAATCAATGTGTAAATGTCTGATTGGCTTACAGCCTTTTAAAACTTTGTCCCCATGACCTATCTCCAGCAGATCTATCAAAATCCATGTTATAAATCTAGCCTGCAGTAACTTAGAAGGTTAGTCCACATTTTCAAATGGGTATTTCCAAATGCTGAGTAGAGGCAGTTCTCGGGTTAAGAATGTCCGACTTAGGTATGAATGTCAACCCTTGGTATGAACAGGGCTGCCTGTTACAAAATGGCAGATGGCTGACCTATTACAGTACCTAAAATGGCAGACTGCTGATTGACAACGTGATCTAGCTCACAATGGCAAACGGTGTTCTCCTGCGATGAACCAACGAACTGCTGAAGCTGCACAATGCTTCTATGAGAGTCACAAAGTAGTACATGCATTTTTAATACTGTATTCAGTCTGTTTTCAGTGATTCATGAAACTGTGCAGCATCAGTGGTCTGTATTCTCAAGGAAGCACATTATCCGCCATTTTGAGTGAGATTACTTTGTCCTCAGAATGGTGAGAGACTGAATTCCAGCCAGTACTTCTTGAATTGGGTCCTCTTTGCTGGAAGTCTGTCTCCCCCATAATTCAGTTTTATATACTACTAAAACAACTAACACTCTAGTATCTCTGTGTTTGTACCCTTCAGTTGGGCAAAATTGGAAGGTATAGGGCAGTGATGCTGAACCTATAACATACATGTCAAAGGCGACAAACCACAAGGTTTTCAGTGACACTCCAGCATCCAGCATTCACCAACCACCCAACAGCAAATATTCTCAAAAGCACATCCCATTCTTGTGAAAATTTTGGACAGAGGCTGCACGAGAATGGAGTGTACTCTCATGGGGTCTCCAAGCCCTCCAAAAGTCGCCTCAGATGGCTGTACTTTCACACAATTTTTCGAAGGCTGCAGAGGCTGTGGAATAGCATTCTCTGAATCCATTTCAAGAATAAAGACCTCAGGTAAGCTGCAGGGGCCCTCCCAGCAGAAAGAGAATACTGTTTGAAGGTGTGTGATGTGCGGCAGATCCTGGAGAACGGAGTAAGGCAGCCTTTTAGAGCGACAATGGTGACTCTAAGGCTGAAGACAAGGTATGGGCCTTGACTTTAGGCCCAGACTTAGCACTTTCAAGTGCCGTTACTGGTCTACTGCTTTGCATTTGTGCTAAAAAGTCTAATCTAGAACAGGGATAGGCAACCTGGCTCTTTTATGACTCATGGACTTTAACTCCCAGAATTCCTGAGCCAGCCATGGTAACTCAGGAATTCTGGAAGTCCATGAGTCATAAAAGAGCCAAGGTTGCTTACCCCTGTTCTATGGCAACAATTATTGATGGATAAGCCCACTTTCTTTCTGAAGGGAGGGCCCCTGGGGCACATTCCAGTATAGAGAGCGTGGTGTAGTTTTCCACACAGTTCAAAGCTATATTTATACACCCTCCACTCAGCAAAGTGTCAGGTAGTTTCATGGGTCAGCGAAGGAGGTGATGGAAAAGTGATTTCCAAGCACCCTGTCAGCTTCCTCAATGAGGAAAATGGCAGTTGGAAGTTGCTTCCACTGCTTTTTTGCCTGGTCATTCTGTTTTTCTATTTAGGTAAGGAAATATCTCTGAAAGAATGGTGCAAATGTCAGTGGTGGTCTAGTAAAATGAAAAAGTTGTAAGTTAAAACTTTGTCGTTATTGTTCATCTCTGATATGCAGAATAGGTACAGAGTAACCTGTTCCAACTTCAATACAAATTTGGGTTAAAAGCAGAGTTAGGGAACAGAACCAGATCTTAACCTGGGGACTGCCTGTAATCAGTATTTCATAAAACAGCTATACCTAATTGTTCACTTCTACACACAATTAGCCTACTAATTACCAGAATTTGTGACCTACAGATTACTAATTTCTTATCATACTAACTTGATACCTTTAGACAGGTAACTAGATAAGCAATTTACTGCATCTTTAATCACAAAGCACGCACTTCATTTGACAGGAATTCATTAAGGTAGCTCTCAAATATTCAGCTCTAACGCATCACCACACAGCTTCCAAAAGATTGCATATTCACAGCAGTACAATAGTTCCCTGCTATAATTCTTATTTTATATCAACAACTTGCACTGTAGAATATATGACATCAATTTAATTCTGTATGCTGTTAGAAACTATTAATCCCCCAGTAACTTCATCAGTAAACTTTGTCTATAAAAAACATGCTCTACTTCCTGAATTTTTCTTCAATAAATTAGTGGGTTTGATTGTAAACTACTGTAATTTTTATATTAGACACTTCATTAATAATCAAAATTCTTGCTAAGTGGTTGCATCTATTACATCAATGATTAAAAAAAACAGCCAGCTTATTTTTCCAAAGGTTGTATTTGACCCATATTCCATCTGTTTGCTATTTAAAATCAATAAATATTATTCTGCAAGTAATTCTGATTCTTTTAGTCAGAATTATTCTTCCATGATGCTTTTCTGTCCAATCAATATATATATATTCTTTTTTCCAAAGTCAATCTGTCCACACTTTACCTCTAACAACCAAATTACAGTATGTTTTTTAATTACATCAATGAGTTTAATATATTCATTTGTGTTCCTGGCACCATTTAAATCCTTTGTAAACGCTATATGAAGGGAAAGCTTTTGGTCCACCTTATTCATCAGCTTGGCCCAGAAGTACACTTTTTATCTTCTCTACATTCCCCTTTTATGTGAATCTTATCAACTTTTATGTAAACTGAGAGCTAGTTTGGTGCAGTGGCTAAGGTGCCAGGCTGGAAACAAAGAGGCCAAGAATTCTAGTCCTCAGTCAGGCATGAAAGGTATCTGAGAGACTTTGGGCCAGTCCCTTTTTTAAATCTCAACTCACATCTCAGAAGTATGATCTGGAAAGGGATAATAAACAACCAGGCTGATACTTTTAAGCCAATAGGCACATTAGGAAGTTTCAGACCCTATCAAGGTACTATTGTAATCACGAAAAGGATTTCATGAAACCAGAGCTATTTACAGGTAAGGCCAAATACATTTACATATTTAAAATTAAAATAAGGTACAGAATTAAAGTATTAGCATATTAATATACCTTTACAATTATTCTATTTATTTGTTCCACCTGTCCCAACTTTAATACTAATAACTAATACTAATAAATTTATTCCCACCCTTTCCATCAGTAAAAGGAATTTACTTCCAGTCTTCCATCTCTAAAATAAACTATTACATGCATAGCAGAAGTTAAATTAAAGTCCCTTTAACCCTTTATCTCCCAAGAACTGCAATTAATTTTAGAGGAATCTACATTTAAATACAATACAATGGATGGGGATAACTCTTCCAAAAGTTTTAAAGTATTGGGCTGCTTTTAGCCCAAGATAAGATAAGATAGATAAGATAACCTTTATTGTCATTTTTTACTGTGGGCACGACGACACACATCAAAAATGAAATTTAGTTGCACGCTCTCAAAGTGAACACATGCATGACACACCTAAACATACTATATACAACATATACATACTATATACAACATATGTGTAGACCTACAAGAAAAGTCAAAGGGAATACCAGCTAAAAATGTTGTCCTTGTCCATTAATCAGCCACTTCATAGACTACCTAGGACCTGCTAAGGGATAGGATCAAAAAGTATCTCAGGAGATTTAATAAGACAGATGGTTTAAAAAGGAGAGTAAAGGGGTGCTCCTGCTCACACACACAGAGAGATGAATCCCATATTAACCCTATAGTAACAATAAATGCAGCCAATGACCAAACTGGCAAACATTCACAGAAAAATATTAAGTATGCCTGGAAAACAGATTGTGTTCAGTGAGAACTCTTTGAATTAGCCAGGTAATTCTGGTGGACAAAGGTTTAATTTAAATTTGTAGTTAACTGATTATTCTCAGCTACTAAACACAGAGAAACCTATCATTTCTAGAACAGGAGATTGTCAGACAAACAACTAATTTAATTGCTTTGAATTAGTGGCCCAAGTTGCAAGTCTGCTATATTTCATAGCAAAAATATATGCCAAATTTGGCAGCAGGCTGAGGACAAACTCCAGTATTTTTTCACATCTGCTCTTCAGAACACAATCACTGCGCAGTAGCCTTAGTAAGATTACCTCACCCATCCCTTGCCCCTCCAATTTTGGCACACTGCTTCAAGCCAACAGAGCAATAAAAAGATGAGACCAGAATGGAATCTCCTGAGTCAAATTATGCCTTGGGGCACTGACCATAGTTTAATATGAGTGTAGGAAGGACGGGAAATGAATAGATGAAAATATCTACAGCTCAGGATACAACCATGGAATTAAATGATACTCTCTGAGCTTGATTGTTTCCTTGCAGACAAGTTGTTACCTAACTAGGATTTACTACCACTGTCAACAATGCAACGATCTTGGCTGAAGCCATTTTTTCTTCGTTTTCAGTTGCCACAGTACTGGGAAGGGGGATGAGTGGTTTTAAGGTTAGACTAAACAATAATTTGTCCCGTGGGAACTAAGGTCATAGCTGACTGACTTTTGGCGGGCTGAGCCTTCTGTTAGAAAGCCCGCCAAAGTATTCTATTGGGGAACGTGGATAATGACATAGTGCTGGGGTAGGAAGTTCAACTTTATAATATTGTAACACTTGGGAGGGAACTCCAGACTTGGTTTCACTTTTGACTGTGCAGATACTTTATAGCCAATAAACATGTTCTTTAAGGAAATCTCTTGCCTTGGAGTTCTGCTTTTACTGGTCTCATCTATGGAACCATGGCAACCTGTTTATTTACAATAAACCTGCTTGCCCTGCACGTTTTGGCAAAAAACAATGCTCTAATCAAGGAACTACCAAGGAGAAAATCACACTCCCATGAAATCTAGCAGGGCAAGGTACTATACATATAAAACAGCAGCAAACTCCACACTTATCTTGATGATGTGACCTAGTTGGGTAACAAAATATCTATAAGCAAACAACCAAGCCTAGAGAGCACCAAAACCCTCACAAGGAAGACAAGAAAGAAATTTACAATTTTCTAAGCTAGAGATTGTTACTGTTTTTGTGCAATTGACTCCTTTAGTCTGATGAAACCTAAAGATCCCATCTCAGAAGAATGCATTTAAATACATAAAATAAACTGTATAAACATAAACTGTTTTACAAAGGAAACCAATTATGCTCAAATATGATTATCAAAATATTTTAAAAACCAGTAAGTGTGTAATAGAGAAATATAGATGCTTCTATATTAATCCATTAAATCAATTACAAGACAAGCTAAATTTTAATTTTAAATAAAAATAATAAAGTTATAAGCATCTATTCACATACCCAGATTGACCATTGTCTTAAAATATTTGTGCTGTTGAACTCAACCAACTTACAGTACCTGACCTTTAGTATCAGTTGTTCCTTGGAGCAAGCACCACAGTCTAAGAGCAAAAAGGGTGGAGAAAAAAAACATATTCTCCAATATTTATATCTCCAGATCTTCAAGAAAGCAACAAATGGAGGAATTAATTCCCACCTTACATTGGGAAAGAAGTCATGAGGATCCTCAACCTTCAGTCATTTTGAATATTCTTGTATAAAAGTGCCGGCAGTAGAAGTTTAGTCTGATAAAAAGCTAGAAGTGCTGCAATGTATTTTTAATAAGAAAAGAAATCAAGAGAAAATATCACATTGAAAACATCAATTTCAACCAGAGAAATGCAAAAAATTCCATACCAGATAGGTAAGATCGTCCATTGCAGTCTTCTATCTCCATCTTGAAGATACTTTGCTAAGAAAAGAAAAAAGAAAAACAGAGATCTGTCAGAGCACCAGACAAAATAAAACAGGAGCTGGATTTGATTTTATTTTTTTGCAAAATAGCTCTCCCTCCTGGATCAACTATGATGTTATTTGAACATACAAGAGCTAATTAAATCATTTTAATTGCACTGTATTAATATATATATATATATATATATAAATACAGTGCAATTAAAATGATTTAATTAGCTCTTGTATGTTCAAATAATATATATATATATATATATATATATATATATATATATATATATATATATATATATATATATATATATATATATATATATATATATATATATATATATATATATATATATATATATATATATATATATATATATATATATATATATATATATATATATACACATACACACACAGGTTACAGCTGCAATGTTATTTGCAACTGGACACCAAACCACATTTTTAAAAAAATGAATGTATTTCACGCATAAATACAAACACAAGTTGGAATTCAGAACTGCATAAACAGATACCAACTTATAACAAGTTCACTCTCTCTCTCTCTCTCTCTCTCTAATAAACATGCACAAACACAAACATTTTCTACTGGGAATAAAGAACTATATCCATGTCTGTATGTTCACATATCAATAACTTGCATATTAAATAAACATGTACTAAATATTCCTTCTGTTGTCTGTTATTATGTCTGAAATTAGTTGCCATCCATACAAGGAAAGAAGCTGTCAAATAATATTAGCTGACAAAATAGAAGCTGAATGCTCCTTTAAAAAGTTGCAAGGAAGAACTGTCAATCTTATATGATGAAGCAATGCTGGGTTCAGTCTTCATTGATCAAATGGCCACTGCTAATAGTAAATCCTTCAGTAGCAAGGTACAGTAACAATTGGTGAATGGAAGATGGCAGCAGGGGTGTATAGTGCAACGGGGTTTCAGAGGGAGTTGGGGGTTATAACTGAACATCTGGTGCGTAGTCCTGCTGAGAGCCTAGTCGCCACCTGGAATAGGAGGGTAACTGAGGTTTTAGACAGGATTGCAACTACAGTAGTGGCCAAAATTGTGGAAACCTTTTGGGAAAAGTGTACAGTAGAAAAGCCATCTTTTGGTTAAGTTTCCACCAATTTTTCTTCTAATTTCTTTATAACTGTAGTCTTGTTCACGTAATAATACTATTTTACATTGCTTTCTGGGCGACCAGTCAACTCTTTGCACCATTACTTTAATTTTATTACGTTTTACAAGCTCACTAAATGAAAGAACAAAAAAAAAACCCAACCAACTTGATAGCGATCACATAACACATTGACAAATGTCCTCCTCTCAGCTTCAATACATAACATCAATAACTGAATCCTACTGTGATCTGATTGGCTCATTGCCAAAACAAGATGACACCTGATTGGCTCTCTAAACACTCATGCTCATTGGCTACAATCAGATGAAGGAAAGCTACCTGATATCAATCTAAGCAAGTTGTGCTTCCTTTTTCTGGTTATTTGGCTATAACCTTTCATAGAATACAGTACAGATAATTGAACAAACTTTGTTGCATTACATTCTTGATTAAATTATCTTTCCATTGATATATAATTTTATGGTACTACTCCAAAAAAAAGTGATGTTATTAGTCATCAAACCTCAAAAATACACTTTTCCCAAAAGGTTTCCACAATTTTGGCCACTACTGTAAGTGACCTCACTCGCTCTGTGGATCTTGTCAGGCCAGGTAATATACAGAAGAACTGGGAGAGATGAAGCAGATCAAGTGACATCTAGAGGACCACTGGAGGATGATGAAGAAGGAATTTGACTGAGCACAGATAAGAACTATTAAAGCCTACCTCATGACAATTCATGCAGTGAAGCAGAAATACTTTACCAAATTGCATCTGCAGATAATTGCCTAGTGGACTTCTTCAGGATAACCTGATACTGAAGGGGTGTGTTAAGGAATTTGTTGATTTTCTGGCAGATAAAGTCACTTGAATTGTTCCTAATTGGATGTTGGCTGGACATTGGTCTGATGGAGATGCCCAGGGTGGGTGCTTGCCCAGTTAACTGGGAATAGTTTGTTGGGAAACATCAGCTCAGTCAGAGGGGAGGCCTCAAGGGCAGATTTAGTTTTGAGTCCTTGCACAGTCGCAAGAGATCCAGAACTGAGCGGTCTCCTTACACAGGTAGGTCTACTTGCTTGTGCCTGATACAGTTTAACCTTGTTGCTCCGCAGAAAGTGGACAGAATTCTTGGGAATATGAGCTTGACCACCTGTGCTTTGGATCTGTGTCCCCTTTGGCTGATAAAAACTTCCTAGGAAATGATGTGTGGTTGGGTACGGGCAGTAGTTAATACATATCTGGAGGAGGGGTGCTGCCCTAGACCAGCGGTTCTCAACCTATTTCAGGTTGCGACCCTGACCTGCGCCGCGACGACTTGAATTGCGCATGCGCGGCGAGCCCGCGACGGCCCGCATCGCATATGCGTGGTGCGACAGCCCGCATCGCGCATGTGCAGCGCGAAGGCCCGCATCGCGCATGCAGTGCGCGCGAGACGGCCCGCATTGTGCATGCACAGCGCGACGGTCCGCATCGCACATGCACGGCGTGCCCGCGACGCCCCGCATCGTGCATGCGCGGCGCGACGGCTCGCATCGTGCATGCGCGGCGCTCCCGCGATGGCCTGCATCGCACAGGCACAGCACCCCCGTGACGGCCCGCATCGCGCATGGCCGGCACGACGGTCCGCACAGCGCATGCATGAGGGTCCGCATAATGCATGTCCAACACGACTGCCCACATCACGCATGCGTGGTGCGCCTGCATCACGCATGCGCGGTGTGCCCACGACGGCCCGCATCAGGCAGAACATAGACAGAACATAATAAAGTAGTAGCTGGAAGTCTACACATGTAGGTCTGGTTGTTGGCATCTGACAAGGACTGGAAATAGGAAGCACAGTATTGTCCTGGTTTACCTCCTTTCTTTGAGGCCATTTCCAGTTGGTGTTGATCAGGAGGGAGAATGCTAACCCCCAGCCACTGCTTTGCAGAGTCCTTCAAAAATCAATGCTTTCTCCAGTCCTGTTTTAATGTCTACATAAAATTGCTGGGTGAGATCATCTATCACAGCGGTTCTCAACCTTTTCTGTGACTCGACCCCGGCCTGCATTGCGTATGCGCGGCGCAATGAGCGCATTGCGTATGCGCGGCGCAATGGGCGCATCATGCATGCACGGTGCAACGGATGCATCGCGCATGCATGGCGCAACGGATGCATTGTGCATGCGTGGCGCATCGCACATACGCGCCGCATCGTACATGCACGGCGCGATGGCGCGACGGCCCGCATCGCAAAGGGAAAAAAATGGCGGGCCAAAAAAAATGGCGGACCAAAAAAAACAAAACGGCGGGCCCGCGTCGCGTATGTGCAGCGTGACGGCCCACATTGCAAAGGGGAAAAAAATGGTGGACCCAAAAAATAATAATAAAAAAATGGCTGACAAAAAAAAATGGCCGACCAAAAAAAAATGGCGGGCCTGCATTGCGTATGCACGGTGCAATGGTCCGCATCGCAAAGGGGAAAAAATGGCGGACCCCCCCAAAAAATGGCTGACCAAAAAAAAATGGCCGACCCCAAAAAAATGGCGGGCCCGCATCGCGCATCCGCGATGCCCCGCATCGCAAAGGGGAAAAAATGGCCAACCAAAAAAAATGGCCGACCAAAAAAAATAAATAAAAAAAATGGCGGACTGCGGTGTTTGGCGACCCCCGTGAAATGGTCGTTCGACCCCAAATGGGGTCACGACCCACAGGTTGAGAACCGCTGATCTATCGTCATGAGATATCATGAAGATGATACTCAGTTGCCCATTCCTGGTCATGGTGAGTTAAATGATGCCATAAGCACCCTTTCTCAGTGCCTGGAGGCTGTTGAGGTCTGGATGGGGAACAATAAGTTAAAACTGAATCTTAGCAAGAGAGCAGTTTTGAGTCTGGGGCTCTATGGTTTTTGGAGAATTACCATCTTTGATCCTGGATGGAGTTGCACTACCCCAGACAGAACAGTTGCATAATCTGGGGTTTCTCCTGGACTCGCCACTTCTGCTCGAGGACACAGGGCTCTCATGGCCAGGAGGGTCTGTCTTGTTCTAGTACACATACACACACACACACACACACACACACACACAGAGTAAGTATGTTTATTTGACACAATCAACCCAGGTTCCAACTCCATGGTGCAGCTTTTTAATGTCCATTCCAAGCAAGTTGGATGTAACAAAGGCAATGGGGGGGTGGGGCAAGTCATGCCCAAGGCACAGGAACAATATCAGCAGGATGACAGCCCCCATGATGCTTGGGGTTCAAGGCAAATGCGGTTTCAATGGATTCAAGGCACAACAAAGGCAACACGACTCCAGCAGTTTCAAGGCACAATGAAGGCAACTTGGTGTCAATGGGTCAAGACACAACAAAGGCAATTTGGTATCAATGGGTTCAAAACAGAATGAAGGCAACTTGGCTCCAATGAGTGCAAGGCACGATGAAGGCAACTTGACTTCAGGGGGTTCGAGGCATGATGATGGCAATACGGTCTCAATGAATTCAAGGCAACAAGTCAAGAGCATTCATAGGTTGTCTCTGACAACTACTAGGCTCCAAGCACTGCGGTAAATAGGCACTGACCGGTGCACCTCATTAGAATGGGTGAGGTTGCCTCCTCCTGAGTAGCCTTGCTGGCTTCCATTGCACTTTTCTGCACTCCACTCTGTGTGACCTGGGATCAGGTGGGGGTGGCAACTCCTCTTCTCCACTGACTGGCTGCAGCTGCATTTCTTCTCTGGCATGAGCAGCCAGCTGTTTATCTGGCCATACTCTCTGACTCCCCTGACATTCCCGGGGAACACTGCCTTGACCATCAGATTCTGTCACAGAACCCTCCATGTCCCTTGGTGCTCCCCAAAGTCCTTGTCAGATGTCCCAGGAACCGGCTCTTCCTCATCATCTGAGCTGGCATCTAAGGAAGCCATCACAGGGTCTTTCTCATATTGGTTTCACTTTTTCTCATAGTCACCCACACCCTGGTCACCTCCAATTTGGACTATTGTAATGTCCTGTAAATGGGGCTGTCCTTGAAGTGCATCTGAAAGCTTAGGTTGACTCAAAATGCAGCAGCCCATATGGTTTTGTGCAAGTCCAAATTTTCATGTGCTACCTCATTTGTGGGAGCTGCACTAGTTGCTGATTTACTTATTCCCCCAGAAATAAAATTGGCCTCCATCCGGTTGCTTTTTCAAAAGGCCTTGAAGACATGGGTTTTGTCAGTGGGTTTGGGGACCCCATTTAGAATTGACTAAGTGGCTTGTCTGATTCTATTGTTGCTGCCATGGGATGGGGTCAAAGTTTAGATAGATTTTTAACTGGATTTTAAGATTTTACACTGCCAGAGTCATTGTGTATGAGTTATATAAATTTGCTTAATAAATAAATAAATACATTGTCCATTGCAATTTGCTTTAAAGAAAAGTGAGTCTCTATCATGATACTGCACTGTTTGAAATTAAAAATGCTAATTATAAAAACACAGATTTACTGCACCAGTGAAAAGAAGAAAGGCAGCCATTTGGCAATAAGAATGATAACGAATATATCACATCATTAAGCAATCTAGGAACAGGCATTTTCAAAGTTCAATCTAGAATAACAGTCAAGCATGCCATATGTAATACGGGAACTTAGCCCCATATGAAATTAATTAACATTTTATATGTTAGATGACTTTACCCTAATTATACTTAATGGTGAAAAAATGAGTGAAAACAATAAACATTACCATTCTGAACTCATATTATTAGCCTAATGCATTTTCATAAATGCACTATCAAGACCTAGTGCATGTTCTGAAAAATATAATTTGAAGAATTCTAGGGATATGAAAACAATTAAAAATAAAAGTATGAAATTCCCTACAACCAAATGCATATCACTATTTATTTGGCGTTATTATTAACAACCTAACTATATGTGGAACCTATACAGTTGTGTGTCTTATTCAATTGACAAGTATTCCTATAAAGCACACAACTAATATTTTCCCAATGTAAATAGTTGCCTGGAGTCAATACAGTATATAGTTTAATTCTCAATAATTCTTCCACAGAAGAAAAAAAATCTGATTACAAGTGGCAATAAGCATTGCTTCTACATTATTTCTTTTTTATAATGGAAAGCCTTACTTTTTGATAATTAGCTAGAAACTGAATAAAACCAGAAGTTCTACAGAAGCATTTAGTATAGGTTATACTCAGCTATGTTTTTTTTCTAACAAAAATCTTACAAGTCTTTGTTGAATACTACTTATCAGTCCTTTCTAATGTAATTTTAGTCTTTTAGTTATAAATCTTGTCTTTTTATTAAAACTTTTAAACGTTCTAAATCTATGTTATACTTGCTATTAATCACAGTTGAAGGATTAATATCGACTAGCTTCTTTATCAAGTCTCATGAATTTTCTTAATTATCACTGTTAATAGAGTTGAAGAATAAATAAAAATAAGAGCAAAATTTTAATTAAATTTTCCCCTCCGTCAACACTGAAACTTACATTCAGGACAAAATAAGCTATTCAAAAGGTCATTAAAAGGTTAATCTTAAAAGTTTAATAAACAGGAAACAATAAAAAGATGGCATCTGGAAATAGGAAGCCTGTGATTAAAAACACAGAATTAGCTCCATAATTATGTTTTATTGCAAAACCCAAACACATATAGCAAAATTCTGGACCGTAACAATTGAAAAGGAGGATATCAATCAAACAGCAACACTAGATTTTAACTGAACTGCCATACTTGAATGTAACTTTTCTGAAGAAAGGCACAGACCTGGTTCAGAGAGCATGCAAAGCCACGTTTTTGCTTAACTATGGTAAAATGAGTAAATTACAATAGGCTGAGCTAACATGCTATGCTATAAAACCTAATTTATACATTACAGTGGCTGGAGTCATACAAGGCATGGTGGCATAGTGCAGTGTACTAAGTAATTAGGTTGTATACCATGGTCACGTGATCAAAATGTGGACACATGGCACAACCACAGGGACACTTCAACTTCTCCACCTGCCTAACCTTTTGGCTGCCTTCATCACCTCTGCTGGCCCAGATGACCTTCACCATCTTCCTTTTCTTCCACTGTTGTTGAGGCACACACCTACATGACTCTTCACGAAGCAGCTGCTGAATGCATATGCAGCCTTCTCACAAGGCTACCAAAGCTTTATGAGAAGGCTGCATGTGGCCTTCGGAAGAAGCCCTCACTCACATGGCTAACAGCTGTTTTGTGAATATATATATATATTCTAAATCTATTTAGAATTTTGATCACGTGACTGCAGAGGCCTTGCAATGGTTGTAACTTCGGATACCAGGTATAAGTACTATTTGTTCAGCATCCTCATAACTCCCAGTGGTTGCTGAACAAATGATCATTAACTGAAGACTACCTGTATACAATTTGCTGAAAATTGCCTGTGTTTATTAGAGTATGAATGAAAGTCCCATTAAGAAAAATTGACCTTTCATTTTTTTTAATATTTTTATTAAGTTTTACAAAATTTTTACATACAAAAAAAAGAGATAATAACTCAACTGATAACAATCATATAACACATTTACCAAACAATCCAAATAACTGCTCGGTACCCCCCCCCACCACATCCTCCTACATCTAAACTACCCCCTCGTCTTTCCATCTAACTACTTACTTTCTCCTTTCTTTACATCTCCCCTCCTCCCACCTCTATCCCCCATCTCACCCTCTTACCCTCTTCCTACATACCTCAACCTTCACTCCTCCTTCCTCTTTCCTCCAATGTGGTACCCAGAGGCCACCCGAGCAATATTTTAGTACCTACAAACATAATCCCATATCACCCCCAAATGCAGTTGAGAAAACATAATGTAACATTTATTAACTCCCTCCCTCCCCCCCGCTTCCCAGAGTGAATACAGAGTAAAAACGCAAGAAACCCCACTAAACTACTATTATATAACTATTTAACTATATACCAAATATAATTCCTTCAATTGATATTTCTTTTGTATATAGTCTATCCATTTCCTCCAATCCATCATAAATTCTTCATTTGAGTGGTTCTTCAAGTATGCAGATATCTTAGCCATTTCCACCAAGTTTGCAACTTTTAACGTCCATTCTTCAATAGATGGTATTTCAGATGTCTTCCAATATTGTCCCACCAACAATCTTGCTGCCGTAATCAAATTCAAAATCAACTTAGTCTCTATAGTTGTACAATCTTTTATAATACCCAACAAAAATAACTGTGGTGAAAATTCAATACGTTTTTTCAATATATTTTGAAGGATCCACCATATTTTTATCCAAAAAGCCTTAATTTTTTTACAAGTCCACCAAATGTGAAAATAAGTAGCATCCATGGAATCACATCTCCAACACTTGGGTTGCATATTTGGGTACATAATTGATAATTTTTTTGGGTCTAAATGCCATCTATAAAACATTTTATAAAAATTTTCTCTTAAATGCTGTGCTTGTGTAAATTTTACATTTTTCACCCATATCCTTTTCCAAGTTTCCATCGTAATTGGATATCCAAAATTACATTCCCACTTAATCATACAATCTTTAACTAATTCGTTTCCAGAATCAATTTCAATTAATACATCATATAATCTTTTAATGTGCATAGTTCTTTGATCTCTAACTTGTTTAATTAATTTTTCATCCTCTGAAGAAAAACCCATCTTGACATCTTTATACCAACTATCCTGAAGTTGTACATGTGAGTACCAATTGTGAGCTATTCCTTCTTCCTTTAGCCTATTTAGTGATTTCAGTTCTAGGTTATTCCCTTCTTTAATTAAAAGCTTCTCATAGGGCATCACATCTTGATTTTGTTGTCTATTTACACTCTCTATTGCATGCCTGGGAACTGTCCATAAAGGGATTTTCCCATTTAATTTATAATAATACTTTTTCCAGACACGCAGCAGAGAGTTTCTTAATAAATGCTCTTTAAAGCTCCTATCCAACTTTTTATCATAAACTAAATACGCATGAAACCCATACAGTAACCCGTACCCTTCTATATTCAATATTCTTTCATTAGTTAAGTTAATCCAATCACTTATTGCTACTAGAACTGCTGCATTGTAATATAGCTTAAAATTAGGCATTTTCAAACCACCTCTCTCTCTTATATCTTGAATAATTTTTAATTTAACCCTCGGTTTCTTGCCATTCCAGATAAATCTATTGATACCTTTCTGCCACTCATCTAAATTCCCATCCTTTTTAAGTATTGGTAGCATTTGAAATAAAAATAAAAATTTCGGCAATATATTCATTTTGACTGCAGCTATCCTACCCAACATAGACAAATGTAATTTTTTCCAATTTTCCAATTCTATTTGTACCTTATTCCATAAAAGTTCATAATTATTCTTATATGGTTTCCCATTTGAAGCTTCTATAAAAATTCCTAAATATTTGACTTTCTTAACTATCTCACAACCCGTTATTCTTTCCAAATCTTGTTTTGATTTATCATCTAAATTTTTAACCAACATCTTTGTCTTGGATAAATTTAATTTAAAACCTGATACTCTTCCATAATTTCGAATAATCTCCATCAATTTGGCTTCCGGTGGCACCGCCGGCGTCGCTAGAGTCTCCTTCGTGAGGCTCCGTTCCCTGGGTGTGTAAAGCCGCTAAAAACAGCGACCATCAGCTGTTTGTCGCGGTGAAAAATCCCCTCTTCGGGCGAAGAAGAGGTGAAGAGCCTCAAGAGCAAGGTTGAGCCCCTCTGAAAGCCCTGGAAAATAGTTTTCAGGGACTAAGAGGGTGTGCTCCCTAGGCACTTGAAACGCTCCTGCCCAGAGACGCTTCTGTCGGCTGACAGAAAAAGACGTCGCGACCGCCTCTGCTTTTAAGAAAGAAATAACAGAGACTTTCTACAGACGGAGTGAATACAGGAGTTTTTAGTGAATTGCAAGTATTTTGTTACTTTGTTTCTGTCTTTCTACTTATAACTTTCTTGGAATCAACATAATCCTTTCAAAATGGCGATAGTTTTTCTTGCCTAGTGAAAGTGATGGAAAGTGAAACTGAACTTTCTTTGTTCTCTCTCGGAAGTAAAGACAGAGAAACCATTTTGATTTGAAATACTTTTTAAACGACATTGCGAATTGGAATTTAAAAGAAAGCAAGAAGAGAGGAAAATCTGGCAATTAAATTTTTACCTTTTTAATCAAAGGGGTTTTTTTTTCTTTTAAAAAATGACGACGAGACAGAAGGCAGCAATAGCGAAGGCGGCTGTACCTTCCCCAGGTCGGCTTTCTAAATCACAATCAAGCACTTTGCCTGCTTCTTCAGCCTCTGCATCTTTGATTCCGACAGAATTTCAAGCCCCTGCTCCTAAACAATCCTCCCCAGAAATGCTTACAATGAAAGATTTGCAGGCTGCATTATCTACCGCACTATCCGCACAGACTGATATGTTGGAGAAAAAGATGGAAGAACATACAAAAGACTTAAGAGGTATGATACAAACTAGTAATATGGAGATAAGAGAAGATATTGTTGAGGCCATTAAAGGGGTCTGGGAATATACTGTGGGAGTGGAAGAAAAGTTGGAAGGTGTGGAGCAACAGATGGAGGAAAAAATATATACAATATAATCAGATGCAGATGGCTGTTAGAATTAGAGGATTTAAAGAAAATCCAAAGGAGAACCAAGAAGAGTTAAGAAAAATTTTTGTTGAAGCTTTGGCAATTTTTTTGGAAGAGGGAGCTCAAAATGTTGCCTGGCAAATTGAGCGAATATTTAGGATGAATTCACGTATAGCAGCACAAAGAAACTTGCCCAGAGATATTGTGATATATTTTAGCACAAGAAAATTTAGAAACTGGGTTCTTACTAAAGCCTATAATAAACAACTAAGTGTTGCTGGTCAAGAAGTACAGGTGTTGAAGGAGATACCTCCCAAAATGTTGAGATCAAGGAAAGATTATGCATTTTTGACAGAGGAACTTAAAAAAAGAGAGATACAATATAGATGGGAGGCTCCAAAAATTGACCTTTCATTAAGTGTGTTTTATCCTAGGCTAAAAACTATTCTTGGAAACTCACTAGCTTTCGTAATTTTTGAACATCAGAATGGAATAAAATATGCAAACTTTCCTGAAGAAGTTTTCAGAATATGAGATACCCCTCTCCAGCATGTATTTCTCTTCCATATATAGTTAACGTGTTCTGACTGTTGTTAAGTAATTGTATTACTAACAGAGTTTGATTTTAAAAAAAGGTTTAACAAACTATTTCAGCATGGAAAGAGGAACTGTGACATTTACTAGCTTTCTCTATTGTCTAGTTGCGTTGCTGGAATCATCACAAACCGGAACATTGTAGATTTCTTAGGATAATATATAAAATAATGCTTTAACTGCAACTAGTTTTAGGAGTGAGACCATAAGTACCTAATGCTGGGTAACTATGGGAACACGACATTTTTGACACCATAGAAGCCCTCACAAATATTTATACCTTCTCGAGTTTTAAAAAGCAGTTTTCATTATTTTGACAATATGTTCCAGATTAATTTGAAATGTCAAATGCAGTCAGACAAAAAAGTTAATATAGCAACTTGGTAACTGAATGTTGAACAACATGTGAAATTAAGTTGCTAATTATGTCTACAACAGCTTTTTTTCTGGAAAACCTTTCAGTTTTGTGGATACTTTTCCCATCTATTCTTCTTCTTCCCAAACCTCTCCTCACTACATCCACTCAATCTGCAGAGAAAGAATGCTTGCCTAATATGGCTAAATTAATCCATTCAGAACAAGTAGATCAGATCTCCATATTTTCACATGCTTTATAACAGGCTTTGTTAATTTAAAAAGATGCACACTTTTACCTCCAAGGGAAAGTAAAATTCATGCTACCTTGGGATATAAGCCTCCAATACAAGTTTTCAGACTTCACCTATTACAAGCAAGAAATAAGAGCACTGTCTAGAATCCTCTCCAGGCTCCGTGAGCTGAGAACATTAACACGTTAAAAGTAGAACGCAGTGGCATTAGAAGCCCTTGAAGTTCTTTTCCCTTTTGAAATAATGAATTTTTCCTCCCGGACTGACAAAACCTGGGGAATAAAGCCTTCAGAAGTAACCCAATTATTTTAAATAGACACGTACACTGAAACTTTGGCACGATGTTGTTGATTTGCAATCTTTACAAAAGGAAGAAAGATCAGTGTTTTCTTGATGGAAAGCAGTTACTGAAAAACTGCAGAGAAACCAGACCTAGACAGACCTCAATGCAGTTGCCTTGCAGTTCCAGATCCCCAATTATAATTTATGGGCAGGTCAGTACATTTGCGACACCAAAGAAGTTGTATGGAAAAGCAATGATTCAAAATAATGATCTAGGTTCATATGCATTTCTTCAGACCAGCATTATCGTATCATCTTTTAATCAACTCCTTCTAATACAGCATTTATTATTTCCAGCAGAGAAACCAGACCTAGACAGACCTCAATGTAGTTGCCTTGTAGCTCCAGATCCCCAAAACAAACAAACAAACAATTAAATAAATAAATCTCATCAAGAAAATACAGACCTTCCTTAGAATACAACTAGCTTCCTTACCACCTTTTAAAGCTCTATCCTGCTAAAAAGGAAAGATATGAATGGGATGGAACACAATGCCAAGCTAAGCTACATATGCCAGCTTCAAACCACACACACACACACACACACACACACACACAGGTGTAGCAATTCAAGAGAACCCTAAGGTGTTTGTAAACAGTTTATGAAGGCAAAGACGTTGCATGGCAACATGACAAACAATCCTAGTCACATCAGCAGGTTCCACAATTCTCTTGCATCGGCACAATTGTGTGACTAAAACTATGGAATTTAATTGAAAAACTGCTTTATTCAGCAATTTGCATATTTTGGAGCTCAAACAAGAATAATATTTGCCAAAGCTCAAAGAACTGGGTATCAGTATCATACTGGATTGCGTCATCCTTTAACTGGATGGGATTCTTTAAGTGTCTTCTGATTACAGCATGGGCTGGCAAAACTCTTGTTTTTCACAACAGTGTACTTCATCTAAAATAAACAAGTCCAGGAGGGGACTGTTCCATGATCTCCCAATATTCCCAGCTGCCCAGCATTCCAAACAAATTGTCTAGCATTACTTGGAAAACAGTAGTTTACAGCCACACACATTATCAGTCTCTAATTGTTCTGGTGAGCAACTGATGTAGGTGATAGGTGAAAAACTGCTTCTGGGATTATAATTTATAGGGCAGGTCAGTACATAGAATCATAGAATCGTAGAGTTGGAGGGGACCTCCCGGGTCATCGAGTCCAACCCCCTGCCCGAGGCAGGATTCCCTAAACCATCCCAGATAGATGGCCGTCCAGTCTCTGCTTGAAGACCTCCATCGAAGGGGAGCTCACCACCTCCTGTGGCAACCTGTTCCACTGGTTGATCACCCTTACTGTTAGAAATTTTTTTCTAACATCTAATCTGAATCTTTTCCCCTGCAGTTTCATCCCATTGTTTCTAGTCCTTCCTTGGGCAAGTGAGAACAGGGCTGATCCCTCTGCACTGTGACAGCCCTTCAGGTATTTGTAGACAGCTATCATGTCTCCTCTCAGTCTTCTTTTCTGTAGACTAAACATTCCTAATTCCTTTAACTGTTCCTCATAGGACATGGTTTGTAGACCGTTCACCATCTTGGTAGCTCTCCTTTGAACCTGCTCCAGTTTGTCAGTGTCTTCCTTGAACTGGGGTGACCAGAACTGGACACAGTACTCCAGGTGAGGTCGGACCAAGGCAGAGTAGAGGGGAATAATAACTTCACGTGATCTGGACTCTATGCTTCTCTTGATACACCCCAGGATCGTGTTTGCCTTTTTTGCAGCTGCTTCACACTGTTGCCTCATGTTCAATCGATGATCCACTAGGACACCGAGGTCCTTTTCACATGTACTGCTGCTCAGCTGGATTCCTCCCATACTATATGTGCTTTTTTCATTTTTCTTACCCAGATGTAGTACCTTGCATTTTTCCTTGTTAAATACCATTTTATTAGTCGCAGCCCATTGTTCGAGTTTCTCTAAATCTTTTTGAATCCTTTCTCTCTCTGCTCTGGTGTTTGCAATCCCTCCTAGCTTTGTGTCATCTGCAAATTTGATCAGTTTCCCCTCAATTCCCTTATCCAAATCATTTATAAAAATATTAAACATAACTGGGCCCAGAACAGAGCCTTGTGGCACTCCACTTGAGACTTTCTTCCAGTTGGATGTGCAGCCATTTATAGCCACTCTTTGAGTACGGTTACTAAGCCAGTTATGAACCCACCTAACAGTCACCCTGTCAATCCCATATTTAATTTATTTATTTATTTTTATTTTATTTGATCATTTTTTCAATGAGGATGGTGTGAGATACTTTGTCGAAAGCTTTACTGAAATCCAGAAATACTATGTCTACTGTATTTCCCTGATCAACCCATTTGCGACACCAAAGAAGTTGTATGGAAAAGCAATGATTCAAAATAATGATCTAGGTTCATATGCATTTCTTCAGACCAGTACTATCGTATCATCTTTTAATCAACTTCTCCTCCTAATAAAGCATTTATTATTTCCTGAATTCAGTTAGTTATTTCTTCCTTTCTAGATATAAGGTAAAATGAAAAGGAGCACAGCTGATTTCACCAATCGTTTTGCCCAAATCCAAATAACTGAAAAATAATTTTTAAAAGTAGAGTCAGAGCATGTTCTGCATACGTCTCTAAACTAATCTTCAATGACTGCAGTATACTGTACAAGCCACAGCCGATGAGTGTGAGGTCTTAACTTATAGCTTTATGGTATTAAAAACGCCAATACCGCCAGAGTGTCTGCTACACATCTATTTGATTTTCAGATTTAGCAATAAATATTTACAACATTGCAACTTGTGACTCTATGTAACTTTTATTTGCTCTCCTATTAATATACAAGTGTAATATAAAACATACAACACACATTGTATTTAGGTATTTCGTACCTCTACTTCCTCTTTAGAAGTTTGTATAATATTTTTCTATTATACTTGTTTGTGATATATATATATAAAAAAGATTCATCCTTCCTCAAATCCTCAAGAAAAATGAAGTCTTCCGGTGAAGATGGCATACAGAAAACAGTTCTGCAAAAAGAGAATTCAGTGTTTGCAGCCACAAATAGGAATCCAACAAAATGATTGGTTCCTTTGATCCTCTCTGGATAACAAAAGGATGTAAGATTTCCCAAGTGCTCTCCTGACAGTTGCTCCTTGGTATCCTACCGTAGTAATGTGAATCCTTACAATCTCCAGAAAGGAAAGGAAGAATCAGGAGATCAGGGAATTCACTAGAATTGCTCCAGCAGCAAACAGAGCCTTCCTTTTTAAAGGACACTAAGTTCACATTTCTCTTGCTAACTGCTTTTGGAAATTGCCTATTAACTACTTCAAAGAAATCAGACACTTTGAAAGTGACAAGACTGTAAACACTGGGTGAATGCCTTTAATCATGAAAGAAAGAAAATAAAGATTATAATCTTTGGGAATTTAAAATAAACAACAAAAAGCAAGACAAGGTTTTGGCTACAGAAAGTTTTGAATGGAATAAGGGCTCGAAAAACTTTTAATATGGATTTTGAACATTAAGACTTTGAAATTATTTTTAAAGAATAAATGCATGTTTGTGGAAAAGAAAAAATGTTTTTGCTAATGGAGATATAAGACAAGTAATGGTGTTCAGACATATCTTTGAGGAATTGCACAAGTAACAGTGTCAGGATTTTAAATCTATTACGTCATCTATATTGTGTCTTCCTAGAACAGCGGTTCTCAACCTGTGGGTCGCGACCCCATTTGGGGTCAAACGACCATTTCATGGGGGTCACCAAACACTGCAGTCCGCCATATTTTTTGGGGGGTCGGCCATTTTTTTTTGGTCGGCCATTTTTTTCCCCCTTGGTCGGCCATTTTTTTCCCCCTTGGTCGGCCATTTTTTTTGGTCGGCCATTTTTTCCCCCTTTGTGATGCGGGCCGTCGCGCTGCGCATGCGCGATGCGGGCCGTCGCGCTGCGCATGCGCGATGCGGGCCGTCGCGCTGCGCATGCGCGATGCGGGCCGTCGCGCTGCGCATGCGCGATGCGGGCCGTCGCGCTGCGCATGCGCGATGCGGGCCGTCGCGCTGCGCATGCGCGATGCGGGCCGTCGCGCTGCGCATGCGCGATGCGGGCCGTCGCGCTGCGCATGCGCGATGCGGGCCGTCGCGCTGCGCATGCGCGATGTGGGCCGGGGTCGAGCCCCGGAAAAGGTTGAGAACCGCTGTCCTAGAAGAAGATGTTACAGTTTGTTCCAAGAAGTTGTTACAGAAAAAGTTATGTAACAAAATCTACAGAAGAATAGAAACAAGAATTTAAATAATAATTTGTCATCAAATATAAAGAAAAAAATTGGATGAGGCTTTAAAAAATTAAGAAGGAAATAAAAGTGGCAATCCTAGAGAGCAACTGAAACATTTCTTGTTGCTGGACTAACAAAAGAGGCAGTTTAACACATCGAAGAATCTCATAATAAAAATCAACAACCATATAGATTACACAGAAACACTTCTGTATTTTTTAAAAAAGGAAGGGACATGGCATTTTGGTTGTTTCTTTTTGGATTTCTTGATATCTTTACTGGAAAAATGTGGTATATTGAGTTGAGTAGAGTAGAGTAGAGTAGAGTAGAGTAGAGTAGAGTAGAGTAGAGTAGAGTAGAGTAGAGTAGAGTAGAGTAAAAATCTGGAAGGGACCTTGGAGATCTTCTAGTCCAGCCCCCTGCTCAAGCAGGAGAACCTATACCATCTTAGACAAATGACTGTCCAGTCTCTTCTTAAAAACCTCCTTCTGAAGGCAAGTTGTTCCACCGGTTAATTGTCCTCATTGTCAGGAACTTTCTCCTTAATTCCAGGTTGCTTCTCTCTTTGATCAGTGTCCAACCATTGTTTCTTGTCCTGCCCTCTGGTGCTTTGGAGAATAATTTGACCCCCTCTTCTTTGTGGCAGCCCCTCAAATACTGGAATACTGCTATCATGACACCCTGATTTCTTCTTTTCTTTACACTAGCCCAACCCAAGTCCTGCAGCCATTCTTCATATAGTTTAGTCCCCAGGCCTTTGAACTTCTTAGTTGTTCTCTGAACTTTTTCCAAAGTATGAACATCTTTTTTTTAGTATGGTGACCAAAATTGGTTGCAGTATTCCAAATGTGGTCTCACTAAGGTTTTATAAAGCGATACTAATACTTTGCATGATCTTGATTCTGTTCTTCTGTTTATACAACCCAGGATTGTATTAGCTTTTTTGGCGGCGGCTGCACACTGCTGGCTCATATTCAAGTGATTGTCCACTAGGATTCCAAGATCTCTCTCACAGTTACTGTTTTTGAGCTAGGTCTTGCCTAATCTGTACTTATACCTTTGATTTTTATACCTTGCCTAAATGTAAAATTTTGCTTTTCTCCACATTAAAATTCATTTTGTTGGATAGGCCCTGTTGTTCAAGTTTGTCAAGATATTTTTGGATCCCGAGGTTGTCCTCTGGGCAACTAAACTGCCAGTTTAGTGTCATCTGCAAATTTGATGAGTTCCCCCTCTATGTCCTTAATGAAGATATTGAAGAGTGCTGGGCCTAAGATGGAGCCTTGTGGTACCCCACTGCTTACTTCTCTCCGTGTGGATGTAGTGTCATTGAGGACTACTCATTGAGTACGGTTTGTCAGCCAGCTACAAATCCATCTGGTGGTGATGTTGTCTATTCCACTTTTTTCTAGCTTACCAAGCAGTAGATTTGAATTTATATTGGATTTATTTATTTGGGTTTATATTGGATTTATTTAAATCTAATATGGTGTTAAAGCATTTTCCCCTAGAAGTACATTATGTATCATAATTTGACATTTAAACTGGTTCTGTATCTGTTTTTAATAAGGAAATATTGTGAACGTATTCTTTTTAAAGGAAAAATTATCCCTATTTCTTATGTTTAATGTTAGTATTTTGTTTATACTAGGATACTGGAATTATTTTATGTTTGCTAAATGTGGATTTGTCTATAGTTCAGAGTTGAGATATGGAATGTTTATTTGAATGGGCTATGTTGCTATTTGGAGTCATTTCTCTGGAATTGTTGGCATTTGGAATGGAAAAATGTTGTGTCTTTTTAAAAGGAGAAATGGCCCCTCTTTGTCATGTTAAGCTTTAGGTTTTTTTGTTTACACTAGAAATAGAACCATTTTAGGGCTTTTATATTCAGTTTTATTTACAGCTAAGAATTGAGATATAGAATGTTATAAAATTTTAGAATTCGGGACTTTTTGCTTGATAATTGAAGATGTTATTTATTTGATTTACCTATTGTTAAGAGATGAGTTATGGATGCAGTGTTTTATATTTGTTAAGTAAATGGATTATGAAATTTATTATACCTGTCATGATGAAAGTGAGAGGTTTCTTTATTGGGGGATTTTTATTTGTATGCTTTCTTGCATTCTCTTTTTTCTTTTCTTTTGCTAACTTGTATTATTTTTTTACTGTTGGAATTAAAACTTTCAATAAAACTATTATGAAAGAAATTATAAAAAGAAAAACAACTTTACTTTTACTACATTGTATATGACAAAATGGAGAATATATTTAATAATAATAATAATAGTAAAGTTGGAAGGGACCTTGGAGGCCATGTAGTCCAACCCCCTGCTTAGGCAGGAAATCCTATACCAGCGGTTCTCAACCTGTGGGTCACGACCCCATTTGGGGTTAAACGACCATTTCACGGGGGTCGCCAAACAACGCAGTCCGCCATTTTTCCCCCCTTTTCCTTAGCTGTGCTACTCCCTCTTATTCTATTGGCTTTTGAAAGCCAATAGAATAGACTCTCTTGAATAGAGTCTAATTCTATTGGCTTTCAAAAGCCAATAGGAATTGTCCAGGCTGTCTCTGCCCTGCTGAGCCCGTCAAAAGTCCCAGTCTGCAAATGCTGCTGCAAGTTGTCTGCAGCGAAGGCGAGCTGTCTGGAGGTTTCCACCCCTCCTTGCTGAGCAACTACTAAAAATGTAAGTAAAAGAGGGCCAGGGGTGGGAGGTGGGAGGCCAGTGGGCGTTGCTGGCGCGCATGGGGCCTGGCGGGTGCCTTACCTCCCTTGGGCTGGGCCAGCTGGTGGCCCAGCCGGTGGTTGCCCTGCGCCTCAGCCGGCGCAGGGGGCGGCATCACGCATGCTCAGCACTCCCGGGCAGGGAAAGTCCTTGACTTACGACCGGTTGGGAAGTCCTTGACTTAAGAGGGAGTAGCACAGCTAAGGAAAAGGGGGAAAAATGGCGGACTGCGTTCTTTGGCGACCCCCGTGAAATGGTCGTTCAATCCCAAATGGGGTCGCGACCCACAGGTTGAGAACCGCTGAATTAGATAATCCTATACATTCCAATCCTTCTACACCAGCTGAAGATTCTTAACAGCTCAAGGCAAAAAGCAATTGCACTAAAAAGATTTATGGATCTGAAGAAAAAAAAAGTGTGGGTTATGAGATGCGCCATGCTATTCCCAATCTGGGATTTTAAATTTATATTGGATTTCATCTTTTCTGGCTGGAAATGACAAACTCCAACACAAGATTCCTTTTCTGGATTGTTGAAATTTTAGTTTTCCCTGTCTTTATCCCTGCAGATAAAAGCCCAGAATGTTGAAGCAACTTATATCAGATATTTAGGGAGTGTCTTGACTTACCAAATCTTCCACATTTCAAAAATCCTTACCCTATCAATAAATCTTGCACTGCATAAATATGCAGTGTAATATTATCATGCCAACAGCAATGTGACCATATGAAAAGCTGTACCATCACAATGCATGTCAAAAGTTAGATCTGCATCAAGTCGACTTGTTGACAAAAATGTGTATGAACTGTGCATGAGTACTGTGCACAAACTATATACAAAAATATATTTCTAGTATAGCCCTGCATTCATATGCAGTGCTAAGCCATAGCTTTTATCTGTAACTTGTAGAACAAACTACAGTGGCCTGAATCATACATACTACTAATCCTCAAAGTACGGTATAATTAACAAATCACAATTTAAACAATAAACAAACCACATTATGTTTTAGATCAGTTTGTTCACTCTATTATACTCAGATGTTTCAAAATGGTGAAGGTATAATAGAACTGGAAGAACATTAGCAGTTAAAACACACAGGGCAATAATAATATTAAAGGATTTTCTCAGAAACCATAATAATCATCATTATTATCAACATTATCACGATGCACTGCTTTGTCTCAATATCAAAGTGATTCTGTATTTCAAGTGGCAAACAGAGGTCTGCAATGACTGAAGATATTTAATCAAGTATACTGTATACAAATTGAATCAGATGCCATCTGGCATGATTAACTAACTACATGTATATCACTTGAACTGCAATTATGTACACAATTTTGTTTTTAGTTCAAACCACTTTCATATAAAAATAACATCTTCTACATACAAAATAGGCAGACATTGATAAATCCAACCTCTAGGCCAGCAGTTCTCAACCTGTGGGTCGTGACCCTTTTGGGGGTCGACCGACCCTTTCACAGGGGTCGCCTAAGACCATCGGAAAACACATATTTCCGATGGTCTTAGGAACCAAGACACCGCTCCGCATCCGTCTCCGCATGGCCTCCTCCATTTGCAGAGAGAGAGAGAGAGAGAGAGAGAGAGAGAGAGAGAGAGAGAGAGAGAGAGAGAGAGAGAGAGAGAGAGAGAGAGAGAGAGAGAGAGAGAGAGAGAGAGAGAGAGAGAGAGAGAGAGGCACTTTCGCTTCCCTTCTCTCTCTCTCTCAGGCGGACTTACCTCCTGCAGGGCTCCTGATTGGCCCTGCACCCGGGTGCCCCACCCCCTGGGAGAAGCACGGCCAGGGCCTCGTGGCCTTGGAGCTGCCCAGGGAAGCCCCGGGATCCCTGCTGGGAGCGGCCCACTGGAGGCTCCACTGAGTGGGCCAGCCCTCCCGCAAGCCAGGGCCCAAGGGAGACCAGCCCCTGCAATCCCCAGCCAGCCCGACCATTGGACCCGCTGGCCAGGAAGGCGCACCGGAGTCCAGGCTGCCAGGAAGGAAGAAGGAGATTCAGCAAAGGTAGGAGAGAAGAGCTGCCTCCTGGGGCCCAGCGCTGGCGACGGCTTCCTTGCCATCCTCTTCCTCCTCCCCTTCTTCCTCCTATTGCCCCCAAGGTGGCTCGGGCAGGCGCTGGGGCAAGAGGGGTGCCTGGGGGGGGAGCAGATGGGCTGGCGGAGGGGCTGGCAGGCCGCGCGGCATCAACCCCCACTGCGGCTCCATCGGATGGGTGGAGGGTGAGGCCAGGCAGTGCGGAGTCCCAGCTGGGACAGTGGCAGCGGTTTTCTCTCCCTTCTCCTCTCCTTCCTCCTGCTGCCCCCAAGGCGGCTCGGGCGGGTGCCGGGAGGAAGAGGGGTGCCTGGGGGGGAGCAGCTGGGCTGGTGGAGGGGCTGGCGGGCCGCGTGGCACCAGCCCCCACTGCGGCTCCATCGATGGATGGAGGACGAGGCCGGGCAGCGCAGAGTCCTGGCGGGGGCGGCGGCTGGGCCGGGGGCAGTGGGGACCCCCGACGATGTAACAGTGGCCGCTGCCAGCAGAGCTGCTGCCTCCCGTCCTGCTTCCCATCCCCGCCCGTTCGGCTGAGGATGCAGTGAAAGCCGGGCCGGGGGCGGCGGGGACCCTCAACGATGCTGTCATAAGAGAGAGAGGAAAGAGAGAGAATCAGAGGAAAAGAGAGAGGAAAGAGAGAAAGAGAAAGAGAGGAAACAGAGAAAGAGAGCGAGAGAAAGAGAGGAAAGAGAAAGAGAAAGAGAAAGAGAGGAAAGAGAGAAAAAGAGGAATATGAAGAGAAAGAGGAAAGAAAGAGAGAGGAAAGAGAGAAAGAGAAAAGAGAAAGAGAGAGGAAAGAGAGAAACAGGAAAAGAGGAAAGAGAGAGAAAGAGAGAAAGAGAGGAAAGAGAAAAAGAGGAAAGAGGGAAAGAGAGAGGAAAGAGGGATAGATAGAAGAGAGAGAGGAAAGAGAAAGAGAAAGAGAGGAAAGAGAAAGAGAGAGGAACGAGAGAAAGAGGAAAGAAAGAGAGGAAAGAAAGAAAGAAAGAAAGAGGAAAAGAGGAAAGAGAGAAAGAGAAAGAGGGAGAAAAGAGAAAGAGGAAAGAGAGAGAAGAGAGAGAGGAAAGAGAAAGAGAAAGAGAGGAAGAGAGAAAGAGAGAGAGGAAAGAGAGAAAAAAAGGGAGAGAAATGGCGCTTCTCCAACCAGGCTGGGTAGAGCCGGCGGAGCGGCCTTCCTGCCCCCCCCCCTCCGGCCAGCTGGATGGGGGCTGGGGTTCACTACAACATGAAGAACTGTATTAAAGGGTTGCAGCATTAGGAAGGTTGAGAACCACTGCTCTAGGCAACACTAACATGCACATTTCTTTTATTGGGCAAAATTAAACAGATTATTTAATTACAAGTAAAAACTAATATGCAATTTGCAGCTGACGAAAAGAAAATCTTCAGGTTCAGTCCAAGCCGAGAGTAAACAAAATGGAGGCTAAGACACTGGAAATAAAGTGGAGGCTGTTTGGGAAAGAAGGTTCTTGTTTATTTAGTTGCCAGAAACTTCAGTGACACAGCATGTTTCTGGGGTAGTTGACAAAATGGAGTTGGGAGTGGGTGGGTTTTTATACCTTCTTTGGGCTTTGTATTTGAGGTTGTTCCTGTGCTATGTACTTTGACCTGAGCTTGAGTATGCCCTTTTGGTATTCTATTAGTGGTGGGTTAATCCTATTATGTCAAAAAAGGCTTACTAATTCAGACGTTTTCAATGACTAATACTTAGTATTGTATATCAGGTGCCATGATGATTGCTGCACAATATGTTTTTATGTTCAATGTTGATTGTTTTAATAAAAGAATTTTATATATTTAAAAAAAAATCCTATTATGTCCTAAAGGTCATGTTCCTGTCCTTGGAGTCTTTGTTTTTCCAATCGCCTCAGCTCCAGCCTTCCTGCCCCCACCCTTCCCTGAATGAATTACCAAATCTGCATTTCTAAAAGCTGGTTTCTGCTCAGTTTCTGTTTGAGATTTTTTTCCCTCCATTTCCCAAAATATTTCATTCTGTGTGTGTGCACGCACACATGCACGCACGCTGACTTTCTACACAGCCAAGAAAATTTCAAGTTGCCATGTTTGCCCTCAGAATGTTAGTGTGCTGTATTACGGAATTTTCAATCCACAGAACCGGATTTAAAAAAATTCTGTTCAAGAGGCAAAATTCTAGTAACAGAAGGAGCGTTGTCTTACCTGAACGCTTTTTCTCAGCATGTTCAAATGAACTTTTTGTTTTCTAAGTATCTCACAGAATCGCATTTTAGTTCTCATGGATCTCTAGAGCTTTGCAGAATTCAATTTGAAAAACTGTGGCTTAGAACACTGAATTAAAGGTTGCTTCAATTTCTAATAAATACAATTTATTATTATTATTATTATTTTATTTTCATGAATCATCACAGGGCTTTTAGGACAATGTATACTGCACTCCCAAAGGAATTATACCAATTAAGGATTTTAATGTGTCAAAAATAGGTTAGATGTATCTGATTACTTTAGTAATTAAACTATTTCTATAAAAACACAGTTGTAGAATGGTTAAATAACTCTTCAGAAGTGTCATCATACTTTGCTATTGCTGCTTTCACAATAGGTATACAAATATAACTCTAATATATACTACAGATAGTAGTATTAATTACAACCACAGTTGGGACCAGAATTTCTACTGTTATGCAAGGCAGTTGTTAAGTGAGTCACAACCAATTTACAACCTTTTTTTGTCACAGTTGTTAAGCAAATCACTGCAGTAATTAAGTGATTTTGCTTGTTGGCTAGAAAGTCACAAATGACAATTACATGACCCAGAGATGCTGCGACTATCCTAAATACATGCCAGTTGCCAAGCCCCTGAACGTTGATCATGTGACCGTGGAGGTGCTGTGATGGTCAACAAGTGCAAGATGGTCGTTAAGTGCAAGAACAGGTCCTAAGTCACTTTTTCAAGTGCTGTTGTAACTTTGATAGTGGTTGCTAAATGAATGGTGGTGAGTCAAGGATTACCTGTGTATTTTTTTCAAGACAGTTTCCTCTTATTAAATTTGTTGTTCTGTTCTATTTAGAGTAAAGACAGACAATCAGGTACTGCTAACAAGAGTTTGCCTGGGCAGCTCAAAAGGATGAAAGGAATAATCAGAGGAACTGCCTGTTCTGGAGAAACTCCAGGCTGAGCTGTGAAAGGCAAAAAGGTCACTTGCCTGAATAGCTGCTGATTGCAGGGGGTGTGACTTAAGAGCTGGTCAATGGCCCTCATGGCTGACTGGGTGACTGCTTCCTGCTGAGTAAACAGAGACTGCAAGAGGAATATAAGGCAGCTTGGTTCTAGGGAAAGTTCAGTGAGGAAGTGAACAAAGGGCTAACAGGAGTTTGCTAGGGAGTCACTAAACAAGAAACCCGACTAATCTGAAAAAGGAACAAGAAGAGAAAGCTTTTCTACTGAATAGTACTCTATTAAAATAAAAGAAAAATGCTTTAAAAAAAAAGTCTGAATTTTATGACCTGCAATGATTGAGACATGTTCATCTTCCAGCCTGAAAAACAACAGGGCACATATTTTCTTCAAATTGATTGCAAGGTAGCAGACTTTGAAGAAAGAGTCAAAAGACTGATAACAGCAAGTAGCCACCCTTGAGCTATGAGGAAAGGATAGGGATTTATCAGTTCAGAGAAAGGAAACTCCCCAAAGAAAACAGCAGAGTAGAAGCAACCACTTTGGGAGTCCAGCTGGACTTGTGGTTCCTGCTGAAGAAGCAGGTAGCAGCTATGGCGAGGAGCCATTTGGACAGGTTACTCTTGTGCATTAATTGCATCCATTCCTAGACCAGAAGAATTTACTAATGGTCACAATGCTCTGGTCACTTCCTGTTTGGACTACTGCCACATGTGCTCCATGGGGCTGTCCTTAAAGATCATCCAGAAACTTCATCTGGTCCAGAATACTCAGAAGCAACGGATGGACACTAACCAAAGAGAGAAGCAACCTAGAACTAAGGAGAAATTTCCTGAAAGTTAGACCAATTAATTAGTGGAACAACCTGTCTCCAGAAGTTATGTATGCTCCAAAACTGGATGTTTTAAAGAAGAGACTGGACAGCCATTTGTCTGAAATGGTATAGGGTTTCTTGTCTGAGCAGGGGGTTGGACTAGATGACCTACAAGGTCCCTTCCAACATCATCATCATCATCATTAACAACAATAACAACAACAAGCACACCCAAAACATGTAGAAAATATTCTGTACTGATGGGGAAAAAATGTAGTCTTTGCAGATGAAACAGCTTCTGATGTTCTGGCAAAGAAAAAAAAAGATATTGCACAATGGAAAACAGGCTGGTGTATCTCTAGAGCGGAAGCAATATTACCCTATTAAAAAGTCAAAAAGAAGAGTCATGGTCACTTACATGAGGAATTAAAATGAATGTTTCCTGATGCATGGAGAGACAAGCAATATTGCAAAGAACATTACAACAGACTCTGAAAATCTCAGAAGGAAACTCAAGACCTTATGTCAGATGTAACCAGAGAATACTTGAAACAGAAGATTGTGTAGGCAGAGAGAGAATCAAGGACATAGCTCTTAATAGTTGTACTACAGATACTAGAAAATAATAAAAAGGGGCGTTATCTTACCTGAACACCTTTTCTCAGCACGGAGATGGAGAATCCACCAATGGGTTATGACTGTATTCCTGCCCAATCAGATCAAGTCAGCCAAAGCTGCCACGCCCCTTCCTGGACCCTAGATCCCAGGTTTGACGCGAGCGTAGCCCTTGACTGACTGTGCGACATCGTGGCTCCTTCCACTAATGCTAATCCTAGGCCTAAATGACCTACCAGGGTGGGAGTGGATTCCCCATCTCCGTGCTGAGAAAAGGCGTTCAGGTAAGACAACGCCCCTTCCCCAGCACTAGGAGATGGAGAATCCACCAATGGGACGTACCAAAGCCTACTGTCCCTGAGGGTGGGCAGCAGACTGGTCTGGTGTGGCACTTTGGCGAATGACCTGTTGGAGAACTCTCCGGCCAAAGGAAGCCTCAGCCGAGGCAAACCTATCAATCTTGTAGTGCCTAATGAAAGGGGATGGTGTAGCCCATGTGGCTGCCCTGCATACCTCCTTGATGGATGCCTGTGTGGACCAGGCCGTGGAGGTAGCTGCACTTCGTGTGGAGTGTGCCGTGATCCCTCTTGGGACTGGCAAGGCCTCCACCTGATACGCCCCGGCGATACACGCTCTGATCCACCTGCCAATTGTGGAGGAGGATGCCTTCCGACCTTTGTAGGAAGTATGGAACGATATGAACAGGGCTTCGGACCTACGGAATTCCGCTGTATGTGCAATGTAGCACTTCAGCACCCTACGGACCTCAAGGCTCTGCCATTGTCGCTTCCTATCGTGTGACGGATTGGGGCAAAAATCTGGTAGCACTATGTCCTGCGACCAATGGAATAGGGAATTCACCTTCGGGGTGAAGGTGGGATCGAGGCGCAGGGTCACCCTATCCTGATGGAACACGCACAAGTCCTCCCTGACTGAGAGCGCTGCCAATTCGGAGATGCACCGTGCGGATGTGATTGCCACTAGGAACGCCACCTTGTGGGACAGGTAGCGCACGTCGCATGTCGCTAGGGGTTCGAAGGGCCGCTGAGTGAGAGACCGAAGGACCCGTGGTAACTCCCACGAGGGGTAACTGTGCACGGTAGGGGGTCTGGAGTTGGAGGCCCCTTTTAGGAAAGACCGGATGAGGGGATGGCGACTCAGGGTCCCTGCTGAGTCGCATGTGAGTACCGTTGCCAGCGCTGCAACCTGTCTGCGCAGTGTGTTTGGGGCCAGGCCCCTGTCGAGTCCGGCTAGCAAGTAGTCCAGAATATGGGAAACTGTGAGGTCCGTGAGTGGCAGCCGCCGTCTGGAGCACAACAATTGGAAATTTTTCCACGAGGCATCATAGATGCGGTTGGTGGAAGGGCGGCGGGATGCCTGGATTATGGCGATGACCCCCGGGGAGCAGAGTTCCCCTGCTAAGATCGATCGCTCAAGTGCCAGACGGCTAGCTGGAGCCACTGAGGATCTGGGTGGTGGATGTCTCCCTGACTGAGCGATATCCGTTCCGGAAGAATCCTCCAGGGTTCCGCAAGGGAGAGGCTCATCAGGTCGGCGAACCAGGGTCTCCTTGGCCAGTGGGGGTCACTAGGAGCACCTCTGCTCGTTCCCTGATGAGCTTGCGTATCACTGCCGGGAGGAGGGGCAGGGGGGAAAGGCGTAAAGGAGGCCCTGCGGCCACGGACTCCGGAGGGCGTCCGTCTGTTCCGCCTTCCTGGCTGGAAAACGGGAAAAGAATCGGGGCAGCTGAGCATTGTGCGGGGAAGCAAAGAAGTCCACCTGTGGCAAGCCGAAACGGTGGCAGATTTCTTTGAAGATCCTCGGGTGAAGGCGCCACTCCGAGTGGTCCACTATTGTTCTGCTCAGGAAGTCGGCCTGAGTGTTTGCTTCCCCTGATATGTGATCGGCCTTGATGGAAGCTAGGTTGTGTTCTGCCCAGGTTCCCAGGAGGAGGGCCTCTGCCATAAGGCTTCGGGACCGAGTGCCCCCCTGACGGTTTACATGAGCCTTGGCTGTCACGCTGTCGGTGAGGACCAGGACGTGTTGACGCGCCACTCGGCCCTGGAAGTGACGGAGGGCGAGGTGGATGGCCCGTAACTCGAGCCAATTGATGCTGTGATGGAGGTCCGCCCTGGACCACCGGCCCTGTGCCCACTGTGAATGAAGGTGCGCTCCCCAGCCGAAGAGGCTGGCGTCTGTGGTGAGTATTATCCGGTCCGGCTCCCTGAAGTCTGACCCTCTGCTTATGGCTGGTGATAGCCACCATCTGAGGGATTGTAGTACCTGTGGCGGGAGGCGAACTCTTTGGGGGGAGGCGCTGAGGTTTTGCCTCTGGAAGGGCAACAGGAACCATTGCAGCTCCCTGGAGTGGAGCCTGGACCAAGGCACTATCGCAATAGCCGAAATCATCTTTCCTAGCAACTGTGATAAGCTGGCCAATGTTAAGGATCGACTCCTGCGAATCTGGAGGATCGAACATCTTATGCTGTCCCAGCGCTCTTGGGATAGGTAAACCCGGCACTCCACAGTGTCTATGATGGCGCCGAGGTGGAGTAACCTTGTTGAAGGGACCAGGTGACTTTTGGGGAAATTTATTGTGAACCCGTGACTTTGGAGTAGCCCTACCACCACCTGTAGGTCCGACCCGGTGGCCTGGGGTGACGTGGACTGGATTAAAATGTCGTCCAGGTAGCACTGGACTCTGACCGGCACCCTCCTTAGGCTGGCTGCTAGAGCTGCCAGGATCTTGGTGAAGACCCTTGGAGCGGAGGATAGGCCGAATGGGAGCGCCCTGTACTGAAAGTGGTGCCCCTTGTAAGTGAACCGTAGAAAGCGTCGGTGGGCCAGAGAGATCGGGATATGGAGGTACGCCTCCGTGAGATCGATGAATGACAGGAGGTCTCCCATCCTTACGCTTCCCAAGATGGATCGGAGCGTCTGCATTTTGAATTTGTGGTATGCCAGGTGGTAATTTAGCCCTTTGAGGTCTAGGATGGCTCTCCATCCCGCTGATGCCTTTGGGACGACGAAGAGGATGGAGTAGAATCCCTGGTCTCTCTGGTCCAGCGGAACCGGTTCTATGGGCCCGTATGTGAAGTAAATGGTGCACTGCCTCGTCCATCATCCTCCTCCTTGCTCGGTTGTGAGGATTTGGGCAAGGGAGGAACCGATTTGGGGGAATGGAGACAAATTCCAGGGAGAGGCCGTGACGGATGGTGTTGCGTACCCATGCGTCCGTGGTGGTGACCTCCCACTGGTGGGCAAACAGGGAGAGCCTGCCCCCGATGGGAGGTCCTGATGGGGTGTCATTTGGAGCGCCGGAAGGGCCTGTTGCTGCCTCGAAAGAGACGCTTGCCCTGAGGTTGTTGTCTGGGTCTGGGGGCTTGCCTGTCAGCCTGTCTCTCCTGTCTGTCCTGCCTGGTCGGAAAGGATTGGGATGTCTGGGAATGGCTGTACCTGGCTCCGGCCCGAAAGGGCTATCGCCGTGGGTAGGATCTGGCGCATCTGTCCTGCCTCCTAAACATGTGGTTAAGGACCCTACGTTTGTCCTTGTTTTCTGTTGTGTAGGGGTTCAAGGTGTCCCCGAACAACTTGCCCCCTTGGTAAGGGGCCACTGCTAGTTTCCACTTGGACCTAGTATCGGCCTGCCAATGTTTCAGCCAGAGCAAACGCCTGCCAGTGATGCTGGAAGCCATAGCCCTGGATGAAAACCTGGCAGCCTGGAGAGTCGCATCTGCTGCGTACTCTGCAGCCGCCACTATCTTGCTGAGATCTTGTTGCGTGCAGAGATCCTCCGCTGGGATCTTTTCTTGGAGCTGTCGAAGCCAACGATGGGCGGCCCTAATGAAGAATGAGGCGGAGGTAGAGGCTCTGATCGCCCAAGCGGTTCCTTGGTGCGTCCTGCGGAACGTGGCCTTGCTCTTGCGGTCCTCAGCTTTGAGGGCCTCCGCGAGGTCTCCTGAGATGGTGGTGGACGACACTAGGGGTGCTAGGGGTTCGTCCACGGAAGGTACTTCCAGTGTCTCCTCCAATTTCAGGGCCACACTGTACAATTTCTTGTCCGTGCTACCCAGAATGGGAAGAGAGACCGGTGATGTCCACTGTCTCCTGATCGCTTTCAGGAACATGGAGGGGCAAGGGATGTGATGCTGAGTCGTGACCGGTTCCACGAAGTTAGGGTCTGCCTCTGCCTCCGTATCTTGTGGAACGGGGGGTGTTGCCGCTGGGATTTCGGGTCCCAGGTGTGCGGTGGATGCGGCCTTGTGTAGTAAGGTAATGAAGGCGGAGGGGTTGAATAGTCCTACGGAGGCGGGGACCTCCGGTGGATCCTCCTCCTCCTCGGACATTGGTATCCCCTGATCTGCCATTGACACCTCTATGTAAGAGTGTTCCGATACCTGGGATGCTGAGGAAGATGCGGGGCTATCGTATGCTCCTGTCTCTCGGTGTGGGCTGAATCTGTGGACAGTGGCCCCTGATGTGGAAGTCTGCGCTCTGGCCTCCAGGGCTCGATCCACTGCCTGGGCAATGAGTAGAGCTAGGCGGTCCTCATTGGGGAAGGCCGTTTGCTCGCTTGTGCGGAGGCCCGCCGCCGTGGGTGTGAACGTGGCCTCGGGGGGCCCTTGAAGGGCTCTTGTGACCGGGACTCGCTCCATGGGCTGAAGGTCATCTGTGGATGGACCCAGGGTTGGTCCGGCGCCAGTCTGGCTCTTTTCTGTGCTTTGGAGAACTCCTTTTCCAAAGCCTGGTGTCTCCTCTTGTCCTGTTTGTCTGCTCTCTTAGAGGTCTTGGTGGCAGATCTGACCCTAGATTTGGTTGCCGACCTGTTGGGGCCTTCCAGACCAGGTTGACCTGATGAGGATGGCGGGGCTCCTGAAGAGGCCAGGGTGGTCTCCTCCATTCTCCGATATCGCCGGGACACGACAGGGCCGCCCGGGTATCTAGATAGTATTACCACTGGGTAAGGACAGGCGTACTACAGGGAACGTCTGGAACCCAGGGACAGCCTGTGTGCGGATAAGGACAGGCGCACTACTGGGGGCGTCTGGAATCCGACTGCGGCTGTGCACGGATAAGGATAGACACACTACAGGGGGCGCCTGGAATCCGGCTAGATAAAAAACAGTGGATAAGGCCAGGCCCACTGTGTGGGGGGGTGCCTGGAATCCACGTACTGATTGCTCAGATAAGAACAGACACACTAATGAGGGTGCCTGGAATCCGAGTGGAGCCAAAAGAGCTAACAATCAGGCAATGGGAGACACCGAGCTTGAGAAGGGGTTTTAAGGTTGTGCCACAGCCCTGCTGATTAGAGGTAGCCTGGATATGGAATGGCCTAGGTAGGCCTGGCTAGACCTAGCGCGGCTGGGCCCAGCGCCCTCCTGGAGGACTTAACGCCATCTGCGGCAGTTCGCGCCATGTAATCAAGATGGCGGCCGCTGCGGCCTCCGCCGCTTCCCCTTCGCTTCCCTTTGTTAATAGGATCCGGGGAGGACTCCGATCGGCCGCCGATCAGCTGATCGGCGCCGGTTTCCTTGCCGCCGATCAGCTGATCGGCGCCGGTTTCCCTGTTAAAAACGGGGCCTCCGGTCGTTCGCCGATCAGCTGATCAGCGCCGGTTGCCACTGCGGCCTCCGCAGCTTTTCTTTTCGCAATCCGGGGAGGCCTCCGATCGGCTGCCGATCAGCTGATCGGCGTCCCTTTGTTTAAAAATCCCCGCGGTTCCTGTGAGGAACCGCGAGGCCACGTGGAGCGCCGATCAGTTGATCGGCGCCGCGTTTAAAATGCCGCGGGGAACGCGAAAATGCGAGGCCGTGTGGGCCGCCGATCAGCTGATCGGTGCCGATCCGCGCGGCCCCTGGAAGGGGGGGAACGCGCGAACGGCAAAGGGTGAGGGGACCCCCCTCCCCTTTGCCTCCCCCCTTCCTTCCGCCCTCCCCGGCGCCAACCGACGGATTACCTACCGGAGCTCTGCTTGCTGGTTGCCGGCTCGGGTTCCAGCAGCCCTGCGGCTGGCACTGCTCAATCTCCTATGGAATGGGGGAAGGGAGCCAAGTGGGGAGGAGGGGAGAAGAAGCCCCTTCCCCCCGCTTAACTGTAGCTTGTTTCTAGCTTGCTTCTTCTAGGGGAGGCTAGGAGACAAGCTCCCAACCCCTGCTTAATCCTGAATAATTTCTTAAAAACCTGTTCTAACCTAATGAGGAATCCACCAATAGGTGACTGTATCTGCCTAGGAGCCACGCTTCATGTCCATCCTGGGCCAGATCAAGTCAAAAACTGGGATCTAGGGTCCAGGAAGGGGCATGGCAGCTTTGGCTGACTTGATCTGATTGGGCAGGAATACAGTCATAACCCATTGGTGGATTCTCCATCTCCTAGTGCTGCAGAACAACTACTGCAAACTGCAAGACTCAATAAAGTTCAACTGCTACTTTTTTGCCTACTCCTGCATAATGTTCTATGGCAGTGATGGCGATCCTTTTAGAGACCGAGTGCCCGAACCACAACCCAAAACCCACTTATTTATCGCAAAGTGCCAGGGCCGCATCAGCATTGTAGTGCCCTCAGGGGGGGCATGGGGGAATGGCCCACTGGGTGGGCATGGCTGAGGTTGTCACAGCAGACTGGAGGGCGTGGCTGGGGTGGGCATGGCCACCTCGATGTTGCTCATGGGGGGGGACGCCTGTGGGGGCCGGGCACAGTTGGGGGAGATCCAGGGGGTCTCTGGCAGGTAGGGTGGTGGGCAGGAGGCCCAGCATAGATGGGGGAGGCATGCAATCCTAGCTGTGAGTGGGGGGCCATGGCGCTGATGGCGATCTGGCTTTCCCTGTTCGGGGTGGCCTTTGGCTTGCTGGGTGTGGGCGTGCTCTACCACCTCTACTTGAGCTTGCTAGCTGGCTGCTTCGCCTCCTTTATGCTGGGTGGGGTTGTTGCTCCGGGTGGCAGCAGCGGCCTACTGGACCTGCGCAAGCTGCTGGCAGCGACGGCAAACATGCCCACAGAAAGGGGTCTGAGTGCCGCCTCTGGCACCTGTGCCATAGGTTCGCCACCACTATTCTATGGTATTTATTCCTTGGCAGAGCAATCAGTTAAAATCTAGTCACTGTTACAGTGATTGGAGCATCCTGATCTAATGCCTAGAGAGTATGGGAAGGGATCTCGATGGAAATATCCAAAAACTATTATCTAGACAAAGAAGGCTGAAATGTTCTGTAAATCCTGGCAGCATGATAATATTTGGAAGCAGTTGAAATCAATACTGTCCTGATTCACTGGAGTGTAAGAAGGGAGGGAGGTAAAGCACAAATAGCCTTGTAAGATTCTGCTAATGTAGCCTATGTCAAGACATCATAGTTCTAGTCTTCCCATGGAATTGGTTCTCTAATGTGGTCTACATAGTAAGGCTCACACATGTTTTCTGGGAGTTCAAGTAATAATTATAATCACTCTTCTACCGAATAGAGGAGAAATAAAAAGGGAAAGAATATACTGTAAGTAGCCCTTGTTTAACAGCACTGGGTCTGGAAACTCCACTGTTAAATGACGTGGTCATAAGTTAAAAAAAGCACATGACTGTGCTATTCAGCAATGGAAATTGCAGCAGCCAGTTGCTGTTGTTAAATAAGGCTGCCTAAGACATTAAGTGAAGACTTCCCGTGACCATGACTTCTGAGTTTCTGCTGGCTTCCCCACTGACTTTGCTTGTAAGTAGTCGACAAGAAAACTTGCTAATCATAACCACACAATTGCGACGACATTGTGACAGTCATAAGTACAGTACAAGGTCCAGTCATAGCTACTATTCATTCAGTACTGTCTTAAGTTTGGACAACGAACAATGCGTGGTTGTTAAATAAAGACCACCTGTCCTGCATGTTAACTACCAGTGCAAACCTGAATTAGCTAATTAATAGACTGCTGACATGAAATGGGTTGTGGCTCACTAGTAAAAATATTTTAACAACACAGAGTAAGCTTGATTACGAGAATTTTAAACACAAGTCTGTGGAAGTAGAAACAAAACTCTGAAGTCGAATAAGAACTCGTGCCCTCTGGAAAATGGGAGTGTTATTGAAATGGGACTTCTTAAATCTCTCAAAGAAAAAATAAGAACGTGGGTCATAAAGCTAGTGGCCTTCATTGTATACACACTAACATTCAGAGTATGGGAAAAGAATCATAAGAGGGTGTGCTCTTAACAGAGACGTGCTAAAATGATAAGTACAGGAGAGACCTGATGAGATGAATGACATTACCAGAATATAATAATTGAATGGCTGGAAGAAAAGGCAAGTGACAGGCTTACAGTAGGCTCAGCTATAAAGCTGGGCTTTCCAGACACTTAATCTCTTATTCAGGAACTGAATGAATCAGCAAAAGGCCCATAGGCATGATTTGGCTTAATTAGTATCTTTATTCCAGCCAAGAATAAAACGATATACACACAAAAGATTTGTCGACTGCAGAACACAAATACCAAACCTTTATATAAATCTATGCTCCCGCGTTTAAATTCTAGGTTTTCTCTTGCCTTTTCAGATCAAAAGATACTTGGCTGTTTTCTTCCTGGCCTAGGAAGGCACTTGATATAGTATAATGTTCAATACCATATTAAGGAAGGTCACAGATTTGCAACAATATAAGAAGTGTTCCACAAAAAATAGCAGCAAGTTAAATCCAGCTTGTTCGCTACACTGAGGAAGTCCACATTTTGACTCATTCCTGAGACTACACATTACCAGTTGCAATATATGTTTATAATCAGCTTCTCTAATCTTACGTCACATGAATATCTAGCCCCAAAATATAATATGGTAGTCAGCCCTCAAACAGAGCTTTCTTTCTTTCAATTAAAAGGGCGTGGCTGATCAAAGCTTATTTAACTTAAGTCATATAATTCAATTTTCCCAACAGACCCCTGTCCAGACCATAAGTAATTCTCAAAATATGCCATTTTCATTGGATTTCCAAAAGGGTCCTAGTCTTGCTGTTGATGCCTTGTGGCATTGAGCGAACTCCCTTAACTCCACACAAATCTTTTAAGATATTTTATTAGTGCAGCTTTTCACAGCAAGGCTGAGGAGTGGTGTGCTTTCAGTTTAGCCATAAAGAATTACTATACCTCCTCCTCCTCCTATATCCTTTATTGGACGTTGGCTGTCATGTTGGCAGATCCTGTTTTTATCAGCAGCTGCACGAAAAAGTGCTGCTGAGTTTTGTCCAAACCAGCCCCTTAGATTTGGAAGCCATGATGTTCTCCTTCTGCCTGGACCTCATTTGCCTTCAGTCTTTCCCTGGAGGATTAAATGGAGTATGCCGTATTTTTCTGGCTGTCGCATTACATGTCCGAAAAATTCTAACTTTTGTTTTTTAATTGTTTTGATGATTTCCCTTGGCTATCCCAGGTGGCTTATCACCTCCTCCTTTCTGATCTTGTCAATCCAGTTTATACGTAACAGCTGCCTGTAAATCCAGATTTCAAATGCTTCTAGTCTCTTCAGGTGGACTTCTGTCAGAGACCAACTTTCTACTCCATAGAATAGGATAGAAAAAATATAGCATCTGACAAGCCTGATTTTCAATCTTAGGCTTATGTCGTGACTGCAGAAGACCTTTTTCATTTTGAAGAATGCTGTTCGAGCTTTCTCTATCCTTATCTTTACTTCAGTGGTCATGTCCCAACTTTCATGTAAATTAGAACCGAGGTGCGTGAACCTTTCAACTTTTTCTAATGGTATTCCTTCCGGGTTGTTTGCTGACGACCATGATCTTGGTTTTTGAGGTGTTAAGCTTCAAGTCGTATTTTTTAGATATTTCTGTGACTCTGTTGATGAGGAGCTGAAGGCAAGCAGAACTGTATCGTCAGCATATCTTAAGCTGTTGATCCAAACACCATTTACTTTGATGCCAGCATCGATGTTCTCCAGTGCCTCATTGAAGATTGACTCAGAGTAGATATTGAACAACAGTGGAGACAGAATACATCCCTGTCTAACCCTTCTTCGTATTTCTGCATCAGCTGAGTATTTTTGGCCTAGTCTCAAATTTGCTAACTGATGCCAATATAGATTCTTTATGATTTGGATGTCTTTGTCATCTAGTCCCCCATGTTTCAGGATTTCTAATAGTTTGCTGTGTCTTATTTTATCAAATGCTTTTTGAAAATCAACGAAGCACATGTAAACACTGTGACTGACATCTCTACAACGCTGTACAAGAACTTGAATGCTGAATAGCGCATCTTGTGTGCCAAGATTGTTTCTGAAACCAAATTGTGTGTTACCTAGACACTCCTCAATTTTGTTGTATATTCTTGTGTGAATTATTCTCAGGAATATTTTCAGGGCATGACTCATTAAGTTTATTGTTCTATATTCGGTACGCTACTTTGCATTTATTTTGGGGGGGATTATCACAAACGTTGATTTTAGCCAATCATTTGGTATCTTTCCTGTTTCATATATTCGATTGAAGAACTGCAGTAAAAAATTCTTCCCATTGTCTTCCAGCAATTTTAAAATTTCTACTGGGATATCATCAGGTCCTGTGGCTTTTCTTGTTTTTGCTATTTTTTATTGCATGTTCAACCTCCTCCAGAGTGATGGTTGGTCCAGTTGTTATACTTCCCATATCTATATCATCTCTAGTGTCCTCAAAAAGTTCTTCAATCTTTTTAGTTTTTCATCCTCATCTAAGATAATTTTCCCCTCTTTGTCAACTAAGTTGTTGGTTTTCTTTTTGTAGAGGCCTGGTGCTTCTTTCATTTTTTGGGTAAATTGAAATTATCATGCATATGTTCTATCTCTTCTATTTCCTTGCATCTCTTTGCAAACCACTTTTCTTTTGCCAGTCGAATTTTTCTTCTAACTGTTTTCTGCAATTCATTTTATTTTTCTTTGTTTTTATTTTTATAAGATCTTCTTTCATCCATGAGATGAAGAATTTCCTCCGTCATCCACTGTTGTTTCTTGTGGTACCCATCTCTCTGTTTTGAATTTGTTACCTGTACTATTGCATTTTTAAATGTATTCCAGTTCACTTCTACATCTTCATACATTCACATACATCTTCATCTGCACGTACTGGAGAATATAATGAACAAATTGTTTACAAAAATAGCAAGAAAGGAACCAAAAAGGCTGACAATTGTGCATTTGGGAAGAGGAGTAGAGAAACATTTTTTCCCCAAATTTCTGTCATATGCTGCTTTTATTGAGATACAAAGGCAAGGAAAAGAAGGAGTTATGTGCCCAATTCCCATTAAAGGCCAACTGCATATTTCCAAAAAAAGAATTTCAAAAACTGGGTAGAACAGTGAAAACATGGACTTGGTAGCAGCCTGGGAATTGGAGACAATCATTAACACCTTGAAGCTTAATGAGTTATGGGAAAACTTAGTCAGATCTAGGAAGATTCTACTGATTTTTCCTCAACTGGCATTTCCATCAGCAGAAGCCTAGTTTCCTCTATGAATATCAGTTTTCCACTCCTGTTGCAAAGAGAGGTTAGTCAGATGAACCAACTATTCAGAGGAAGGGGAAGGGGAAATCTGGATCAGTAGAAATATTTCTAGCTTAAAAATATCCCCTTTATTTGTAAATTAACAAAAAGCTAATGTAAATAAATATTTGGTGCCAAATAAAATGTTTGCCCAATCTTTAGCACGTGTCGATTCTCTTCACTATTAACCTGTAACTGTGGCACAGAGAATCTTGGCGAAAAGAAGAGAAAGAAATAAGGAGGAGAGGCATCCTATTACGGCCATCGCTGCACTTGTATGCATGCTTATGAATCGAATCGATATTAAAAGAGAGTTGGAATTGGACTTTGTATAAATTTGGAGATTAATACATACTTTTATTAGAGTTCTGAACTGTTTTTCCATGTTTCGAGATTAAGTTCCCAAAGTTTTTCAGCTCTTGTTACATGGAAGAATAGCAGCCCTGGCAATAGCACTTAAGACTTATTCAGGTAGTCCTCGAGTTATGAATGCAATGGAGCCTGCCCATTCCATTCGTAACTCAAGGATTCGTAGGAATGAATGGCGGATCTTGAATCTGATCACTCCCTGATTTTGCCCACACATTTGCTAATCGAATGCACGATTCGTTAAGTGCAAATGGGGTATCTCAGAGTAAAGAAGGGCATGGGGGGGCCTAGTGATGGAACAGGCAACCTGCTTCAGAACTCCCAAGGCCTTCTGCAGACCCAATGAGAACCCCAAGGCCTTTGCTAAGAATGGAGCCCCAGCCTGACGCACACGTTGCTCCCGGCCTCTGTTCTCGACAACCAAGTTCTTTCCTCGAGGCCTTCGCCGCTGAGAACAGAACCCTGCCTTGACGTGTGCGTTGTTCCAGCCTCCATTCTCGGCAGCACAGGCCTTTGAGAACGGAGGCCAGGAGTGACACACATGTCAATCCGGGGCTCTTTTCTCAGCGGCAAAGGCCCTGAGGAAAGGCCTTTGCTGATGAGAAGGGGCGTTGCTGATCGGCGCCCGTTTCAAATTATTTGCGTTCCCGCAGTCCCTGGGGCCGAAGGGAACGCAAAAAAAAACAAAACACCGAGGCCGCACGGGCCGCCAATCAGCTGATCGGCGCCTACCCGCGGACCCTGGAAGGGGGGGGAACCGCGCGAACGGCGAAGGGTGAGGGGACCCCCCTCCCCTTCGCCTCCCCCCTTCCTTCCGCCCTCCCCGCGCCAACCGATGTTACCTACCTGGTCTCGGTTGTCGGATCGTGAGTGGGGGGGTGATTCAAGTGGGAAAGAGGAAAGGAGGAGCCCTTTCCCCCCTTACCTGGAGCTGTTTCTAGCTTGCTTCTTCTAGGGGAATCTAGGAGACAAGTTCCCAATCCCTGCTTACTCTGAAGCAATTTTCTAAAAAACCTGCTCTAATCTGATGAAGAATCCACCAATAAATGACTATATCTGCCTAGGAGCCACGTTACATGTCCTTCTTGGGCCAGATCAAGTCAAAAAACTGGGAAAGGGTCCAGGAAGGGGCGTGGCAGCTTTGGCTGACTTGATCTGATTGGGCAGGAATACAGTCATAACCCATTGGTGAATTCTCCATCTCCTAGTGCTGGAGAATGGAGGCCGGGGAGTGATGCATACGTCAATCCGGGGCTCCATTCTCGGCAGCAAAGACTTTTTGCAAAGATAGCAAAAGGCTTTGCAAACAGCGGGAAAGCTTTAATGTTTCAGGTCTTCCCTCCATTTGCAAAGCCTTTTGCTGCAGATCTCATCCAGGCCTCGGCAGAGAACAGAGGTCTAAAGTACCATGAGATCATGCAATGTCAGTAGCATAAGATCTCGCGCTACTGATCTCACAGTACTTTAGGCTTCCATTCTCTGCGAATGCACCGAAGGCCAAAAAACAAAGACTGTCTAGATCAGACATGTCAAACACAAGGCCCGGGGGCCAGATGCGGCCCGCAAAGTGGTTTCATGTGGCCCGCAAAGCCATCCTGGAAACAGTGAGGGAACAGCCCCCTCTGCCTTGGCCCTGGCCCAGGCCAGCCGGGAGCCAATGTACAATTTTGTGGTGGCCATCTATGCTGAAACACATTCAATCTTAGCTCCATAAGCTTCCCCCGCATGGCCTGAGAGGAACAGGGAGTCTCCTCCAGTGGACCATGCCTTGGCAATTGCTCTGGTCCCACCCCTTTCCACCAGAGACCACTCTTGATGCGAACGATGTAGAGCTGGCCACACCCACTCCACCCATGCCCACCCAGTAGGCCACACCCACCCAGCCCCCTGAGGGCAACCACAATGCTGATGCGGCCCTCAATGAAATTGAGTTTGACACCCCTGGTGTAGATCACAGGTCGGCAATCTGCGGCTCCAGAGCCGCATGCGGCTCTTTGAGTCTTCCCTTACCATTTGCAGAGAGACAGAGCTTCTGCTTCTCTCTCTCTCTCTCTCTCTCTCTCTCTCTCTCTCTCTCTCTCTCTCTCTGTGTGTGTGTGTGTGTGTAAAAGAGAGTAGCCTCACCCTGTTCCCACGAGCTGAAAAGCTTATTGGGCGGGGCTCCTCCCTTTGCTGCATCTCTGCAGGAAGCAGGAAGCAGAAAGGGCAGGAGAGAGCTAGCTAGCCAGCTATGCTGACTCAGGAATTCTGGGAGTTGAAGTCCATGAGTCATAAAAGAGCCAAGGATGCCTACCCTTGAGCTAGCCCAATAAGAATGTGTGTCAGCTTGTTGGAGAACAGGTTGAAGCCAGCTTGCCAGGTGAGCAGAAGATTGGAGAGAGAAAGAGAGAAGGGGGGAGAGAGAAAGAGAGAGAGGGAGAGAAAGAGGGAGGGAGAGATAGAGACTCTTTTGACATCTAAAATGAAGATAACACTGCATGTATCCTTTTTTACCTTTATTATAGGTATACACACACACACACACACACACACACACACACACATATATATATTAATCAAATTGAAAGAAAGAAAAACAAACACCAGGATACAATAAACCAGACTGTTTAATGTAAACAAGCCTGTAGTTAAAAAGTCACTAAGCTACCTATTGTTGTATGTTATGTTCTACGATGATCGCTTCTTAATATGATTGCTTCCTAATATGATCTTATGCTTGATGTTGATTACTTTAATAATGAAAAAGCAGACTGAATTTTTTACCCCAGGTTATTGAATCTCTACCTCAGGATTTTTTGCTAGGGATCATAAAAGATAAAATACAACAGACATATAGTTGAGGCTGGAAGTGAGGAGTAAAGAATATGTACCAAACCAAACGTTTACAAAGATTAATACCTAGTGTTATATGCTGTGTTCTCTGAGGATTGATTATTAATATGATCTTATATTTAATGTTTAACTGCTACCTCAGGACCTATTATTAGGGATCATAGAGAATAAAAAATGTAACAGGTGTATAATAGAGGATTGAAGTGAGGAGTGAAAAATGTTTACCAAACCAGACGTTCCCAAAGAATAATACGTAGTGTTGTATACCAGATGCTATGATGTTTGATGCATACAAAGATTTTATGTACAATGCTGAATGTTTTAATAAAGGAATTTTTATATTAAAAAAAAAGTCACTAAGCTTTCGTTTGTAGTCTCAGAGTTCGAGTGAAAGGAGATCTGGGAGCTAGCTTATGTAACGGCCTGCCTCTGCGCCCGGCTTCTCGAGCGCGTCATCAGCCTGTTGATTGTGCTCATCCGTAATGCGCCGAGTTGCTCCGCATCTGGCAACCTGTCCCTGGCTCCGATGGTTGTTCTCCGATCCTCAATCGCTCTTCTGGTGTGTGTACAAGCACCCGGGGGGCGCCTGTCCAAACATCTCTGTGCCTGGTCTCTCTCCCGTTTTGGGACGATCTCGGATTTTGTTTCTCAAGCTGCGATTCAGGCACACTGTGGTTTATTGTATCCTGGGGCTCGTTTTTCTTTCTTTCAATTTGGTTAATATGATGCCCAGGATTCGCAGTTTTAATATTTTAAAGGATATATATATATTATATACCTATAATATAATATATATATATTATATACCTATAATAAAGGTAAAAAAGGATATATGCAGTGTTATCTTCATTTTAGATATCAAAAGGGTTTTGCGGCTTCCAGTGTTTTGTTTTCAATGGGAAACGGGTCCAAGTGGCTCTTTGAATGTTTTGGGTTGCCTACCCCAGTCTAGATCTTCTCAAGGTAAGTATCCACAGGCCTAGTGCCTATGGAGACCAGGCCGGGGGGAGGGAATAGCCAGGGTTAATGTTGCAGTGTTTCTGCAGTCATTCGCAAGGATGAAATGACTGCCGTGGTATGAAATATTCATAATTTTGGGACTTGTTCGTAAACACTAGGGAGTGCTTATTGCATAACGTTCACTAAGAGAATGTTCGTAACTCGGGGATTACCTGTATATTCCTTCATAGTGCTTTACAGCTCTAAGTGGTTTACAAAGTCAGCATATTGCTCCCAACAATCTGGGTCCTCATTTTACCGACCTCGGAAGGAGGGAAGGCTGAGTCAACCTTGAGCCGGTCAGGATTGAACTGCTGATAGTCGGCAGAATTAGCCTGTAATACTGCATTCTAACCATTGCGCCATCAGTGGCTCATATTACATGACCACAAATCATATTGCATGACTGCAAATGTAGATAAGTTTTTCCTCTGCCTCCCATCACTTATACAGGTAGTCCTCAACTTATGACCACAATTAAGCCCAAAATTTCTCTTGCTGAGTAAGACAGTTGTTAAGGGAGTTTTGCCAGGAGTGCAGTGGCTGACCTGGTTAGGATGCTGGGTTGGAGGTTAGCAAGCCCGTATTTGAGACCTGAGTGCTGCTGTGTGGCGGGGTTGAGCTCCTGTCCTTCGCTCCAGCTCCTTGACGGGTACACAAAAGGAGCCTCCACGGGCATCCCCCAGGCAACAGTGATGTCACCAGCTAATCCCTTCAACAAGGAAGCACCTTAAAGTGTGCCTCTGACACAAAGGGGAGGTGAGTTTTGTCCCATTTTACAACTTTTCTTGCCACAGTTGTTAAGTGACTCATTGGAGTTGTTAAGTAAGTAACATAATAATTAAGTGAATCTGGCTACCCCATTGACTTTGCTTGTCAGAAGGTTGCAAAAGGGGATCACATGACCCTGGAACACTGCAACTGTCATAAATATGAACCAGTTGCCAAGTGTCTGAATTTTGCACGTAACTATGGGGATGATGCAATGGTCATAAATGTGAAAAATGGTCATAAGTCATTTTTTCCAGTGCCATTGTAACTTCAAATGGTAACTATGTGAACTGTTGTAACTCAAGGACTACCTGTATTCTGAAAAATCTCAAAACTTCAGGTTTCAGTTAAACAGCTATTTCTAACTTTGTGTTAAAAACACAGTAGCAGCAACACATGCTCTTCTTAACACATTTTATAATTTCCAAAGAGTGAATCATTACTGAATATTTGATTAACCGCATTAGTAATCTTTATCAAAAGCTCTCTTCCATAGATGTTCAGCTTCATTAGTTAACTAATTAAAAATTACATGCATATTAATTATAGACCTCAAAGACACTATATGCTGTTGTAGCCCACACCTATGATATGCTCATTTGTCCGAATGACCTTAGAGTTGTTGAAAATTCAAGCATTTAATATTGAAAAGAACCTTTTTCATTTAGCACTTACGCTTATTTCAAAGAGAGCTCTCAGTATCTCCCTTAGGTCTGCCTTGTAGATTCATACGCTAAAAAGTTATTTTCTGAAGAAAAATACATAGAAATTCTTCAAATCATTTGCACAAGATACGTTTATTCCTAAAGGATTAAGCACCGATGTTAAGAATGACTTGGTCTTCTGTAAGAAGTGAAAAACTTATGGGGAATAAAGTCAATAATAATGATTTAAAAATGATGCATGGACCACTGCCAAACTAATGCGAGCATTATTTTAACATTCATGCAGGTATTTCCATATCAAACACACACTTCATTTTTTCTTGCGAGTTCCCCATCAACTTGCAAGACACAATTCCCAGAAAGAGAGATTTTTTTTAAAAGGAGGGTAGTTCACCTTCCCAGTTCCTCATGCTATTTTCATCTTCCCAGGAAACCCACACCAGTTAAATTCTGTGTCACAAAAATGGGGCCAACCCAAAAACAAAAAAGAAAATTTGCTGGAGGCCAAGGAACATTGCAAATACTCAGAAAAAGAAAGAGTTTTCTTCACAAAAGCATTATACCTTAGGGTATATAATAAAGGGAATTCAGCAAGAAGTCACTGCATTATGTCTATATAGTAACAGCTCTGATCAATTATTGGATTATTTCTGTGAGAATTTCAAGGCAATTATGTATAAGGACAGGTATGGGAAAAATACAGGTTAGCAATCCTGTGCGGGGGGGAATGCCAGTTTTGTAAAAATTTCTTATGTAGAAGGCAGAAAAGACAGTTCTCTAAGACAGACAGGCCAATGGCTAAAAGGATTTGTAAACTGGAAGGGAGCTCTAGTAGTTTACACACACTAGGTCTAGACATAGATTGTGTGATTTCATCTAAGATCTGAAGCTTTCAGGGACCGGAAAAATGGGCAATACTAAATAAACAATTCTGAGTATTCACTGATTCTTCGGAAAAACTGACCACTGCAGAGTGGTTAACCATTTTGTTTTCTTTTGTTTGGGACTCCAAGCCCTGAAGGGAAGTGGCAGTAATGATACTGTGTGTAAGTGTGTAAAATATGCTCTCTCTCTTAATTTATCCATTTTGGGTTTTTTTTTGTTTCTTTTTAAGTACTTTTCCAATAACTGTCCCAACACATTTTGGTGGCAATCTGGGGGAAATGGGGACTGTTGGCTGACCATGGTCGGGATGGTAGGGAATCTCTGCTCAGACTTTTGTTTTCAACAAGCATCTTGTCATATTTATCATTGTTGACTAGAAGAAAGCAAGAAGCATAAAAATAAAACAGCATTACGCGGAATTATCAAGGTTCTGCAAAAGCTCTTGCATTCTGAGATGTCACAAGCAGACACTGTTGGACGAAAACATCAATATTCCTGTTCCAGGATATTTTATTCCCCCTCATTTGTGAGATGCATTGTCACTAGAAGATAGATTCCATGGTCATCTAACATGCTCAAGTCCTCGGTTTGTTATTTTCTGGGAAATTGGTGCCCTTCCTCTCTTTTTTGGTTTCTGTAAATCTTGGGTGTTTTCTGGATTCGCTGATAGCTCCCTTTTTTCATAACTTTGTTTTGGCTACAGAATAATCATAATAATAGGGATACTACTGACAGACTAGTATAGATAAAACACACAAAACCCCTCATTCTTTGCATAAATCCAGATTCTATTCTAATAAAATCTCAGATCTTCAGATTTGTAGCTGCTACCTATAACTTACTCTCCGGGTCTTTGACATGGCTTCATTCTTCATCATCCTTTGTCCAATATAGTGTACAAAAATTTAAATCTGAAACATTTACTGAATAACAATTACAATAAAAATGTTTATAGACCAACCCCATATATCAGTGGTGGCGAACCTATAGCACATGTGCCAGAGGCAGCACTCAGAGCCCTCTCCGTGGGCACATGTGCCGTTGCCCCAGGCCCGCCTCCCTCATGGCCCCTTCCTCCCCAGCAGCCCCCCTGGAGGAGAGTCGCCCCTGAGTGTGGCCCACATGGAGCAGCGCAGCCAAGAACATGGCAACCAGGCAGAGTAGAAAAGACTCTGCCCTCATGCCCCATCACGCACAGTTGATGCTGCGGGACGCAGGCAGAGGGCGTGGCCGCCATGGCGCAGCTGGACTGCCTGGACGATCTGCAGCGGGCCCTGGAGGCGGTGAGTGGCCCTACGGGCAGGCAGGGTAGGGGCGGGGCAGGGGGTGGAGCGAGGGCAGGGCCAGTTTTTAGGCATTCGGTCTCTAAAAGGTTCGCCATCAGTGCCATATATATTGTAGATTACTAAGTACCAAGTTCCACAGAGTCCAAGGCACTTAATTCCAGATAAATGGGCAAAAGTTTACAAGCAAAATAGTCTAAGAAGCCGACTCAAATAATCAAGCACTAGAATAGCACCAGCAGAACTACGGTACTTTCAAAAAATGCAAATGGCAATTGCAAGTTTAAAGGAGGTATTTCTTCCCCCCAAATTATCACAACATTAAACTTTCTGTTATGACACTAATAGATTATCTGAAAATAAAAGTGTGCTTTTTGCTTCATAATTGTTCTAGCGCTGCAATATGAAAATGAATGTGAATTAAATCAACTAAAATCTGTGAATAATTGGGTGGCATCACTATCATCAGCTTTCTGCATAACAAATATATTAGGAACACCAGGATAATAATAGAGATCAGGATAAATTATATTTATATATCAGGATTTACAAAATGATTATAAGTTGCAAACTGCTCAGTTTCAGAGAACTGAGCTCAAATTAGGTGATACATAGGCCATATAATGGCACCTGGAAAAAGGCCACTGCTACAATACTACGGTACCTCAGCATCACACTGTATAACAAATTCACTAAATGAATAAACAATAAATTAGGACTTTTTACCAGTGCTGACTTTCTTATATTCTTTTGTCCACCACTCTTCTATTCTTTAGGTGTAATCTGCTTATTGGCATGACAACACAAGGAGCGTATAATTTCATTTGGCAGGCTAAAATTGCATGGCCCATCCAAGTGACTATGTTAAAAATGCTTTTGTCCGAAGTAGAAATCTCCTTTCTACTGCCTTAATTCAGTCTCCAGAGAGGACTTGGAAAGTTCTACTGACATACAATCAGTTACCAACTTTGCTGAAATAGGATTAAAATATTTTTCCCTCATTCTTCCATGAAGAACAAAAAACAGAAAAGCTTACGCCCAAATATAAACATATTCACAAAAATCCACTCCCATTTCATCCTCTTCCAAAGAGCATAATTGAGTTTTGAAAAAAATAAATTCTATATGCCACACACAGCAGTCCTCGATTTACGAGAGTTTGTTTAGTGACTGTTCAAAGTTACAACCTTGGAAAAAGCGACATAATTGTTTTTCACATTTATAACTGTTGCAGCATCTCCATGATCACACAATCAAAATTCAGATGCTTGGCGACTGACTCATATTTATGACGGTTGCTAGAAGCAGCACCAAGTCGCTCAGAAATATGAGATTATAAGACGTTTCTCCTTAACTGTTCTAATTGGTTGGGCTGAACCTGGGTTTGTCTTAATTTCTGACAGTGATAAACTTAACTATCCTCAACAGGAAAAATAGCCATATATAGACAGAGAGATTGCATCATCATCTGAATTATTTCATATTTCCATAAATCCATTATTCATAGCACCGATTTCCTGGTTAGTAAAATCTTTGTTAATAAATTTCATATTCCATTTTATTTTAAATCAACTCTATTTCTGTTGATTTGTGTGGGTTTTTTTTTTTTTTTTGCTTGTCCTAAAACAGAGGTCCCCAACCTTTTGGGCACCAGGGACCGGTTCCGTGGAGAGAGGTTTTCCCACAGACCGGAGGGTGTGTGGTTTTGTGTGCTGCCTGCATCCTGCGGATGGGGCTTTGCTTGTTTGTGCGGACTGGTTACTGGCATGCCGCAGCCCAGTACTAGTTTACGGACCGGGGATTGGGGACCCCTGCCCCTAAAAGATGGTCTGGAATTCTTGAACTACATTTTATAAAGGATGCTCTGGAAAATGGCTTTAATTTCCCCCTCAGACATCACGCTTAACGCTTAATAACCATGTCTCCAGTTTTTCAATAATGGGTAGTAGCAGAGACATCTTTAAACAAACAAAACATATCTTAGTGTGTTCTACCACACAGAAATGGAAGGGAAATGACCATTTGGTCATTCCATTTTTAAAGCCCTTCTGTTCCCAAATTTAAAGGAATATAGCAAGGTGGCAATAATAGAAACATTATTTATTTTACTGAAAAATTTATTACAATGAACCATACCTACCCATAATATACATAACCAAGGCCACTAAAATTCAGAGCAACTTACATTATTTAAAGTAATCTTACAATTACATCGGTACAGCTTCAAAGAAGACTTGTTTCATACAATTTCTTGCTACAGTCATTAGACACCCAGTCTGAGCAAAGTTCTCAAAAAGGATTCTTGATGGAACCTGAGACTACAAAATAATATTCCACTGCAGCTACTTGAAGGAAGCATTAAATAAAGCACACCACCCATTTATCATGATTACATATTTTTATCCTGTATGTGAGGCATTACAACATTTTGGACTCAGAACTATAAATTAGGTAGTATGTCCATAGTAGAAATCTTTATTTTATCATAAGCTAGTCAGACTGAGTCACTCTCTTAGCCATAAAAACTGCAAAACTATCATGATCAACCTTACAGACCCATTAAGTACAGTGGACTTTACTTCTTACTAAACTTGCATAAAGTTAGGCTATTAGACTTGAAAAGAGAAATAGTCAGCAACAAGAAACTGTTCATTTCAGAACAAAACTTGATTAAATGAATCCATCCATATTAAATCATATTAAACACTAAGACCTTGAAGTCAGCAAGTTGTAGTTTTCATGTAGACAAAGAAACTATCACTGATAAGAAACTAACATGGCATATCATTAGCATTAGGGAGCAAAGAAAACTTGAAAACTAATTACCAGTTTGGACTAATAAAAATCCCTTTCTTAAAACTATCCTAAGATTCATTTGCCTGATAGAACTATATTAAAATTCTATAGAGTCTAGAGAAAGAATGAAGCCTGCTTTATAGGGTAACAACAAGAAAAGAGCATTTTGGCCACACAAATCATGCTTTTTTAAAGTAGATACTGTCTCACTCATAACATTGAGTCTCTGATTTGATCTAGCCAGATTTCAATAACTGAACACATTTTCCGTAACTTCTATAAATGTAATGTACAAAAACTCACCCAAAACCTAACAGTGATTAAATGATTCATCAAAACAATCATAGTAGCGACTTCTCCAACATAGCTGAAGTACTAATCAGAAAGTCCTACATGAACTTGTCACTTAAGTATACTGTGACAAAAGCTGGCTGGGCATTGTTTGACTGCCTCAAAGCAAACCTTTATTAATTAGAGATGACAAAGCAGCCAAACCTGAGAGCTATGCTAATTGGAATTTGACACTGGATGCTACAGTGTTGATTTCTACTCACTAAACCATTGGTTCTCCAACAAAGTAGCCTCTACACTTTGACCTTTAACTGGTCTGAATAATAATCATCTCCCAAAAGCAAGTCCCAATGTATTAGCAAGGAAGTTCTCAAATTAAAAAGAGTACAAAATAATGAAAATTAACTTCCTCCACATTGCTCAACAGGTTTATTTATTCTAAAACTGTGTTTTCAGAGATACTGTCATTTGCTGCCATTTATTTTCATCTCTCTCGAACACACAAACCCATACAAAGAGAAGAAAAATGCATTTTCATGTTTTAAAAAATGAAATGTCTTATTTTTCATATCAAACTTTAATATACAAGAAGTGGAACATGCAAAAGATTGGAATTTAGAGTAACTAGCTACTAGCAAAGTTTATTGGCAAGAGGCAGTTTTTCTCCACTAAAACACACTACTAAAACACATAGGCAATTCAGGCTATATAAGTGAGCCTTAGAGCATTTTAGATTTAATATCAGCTAAATTTATCCCACCCCCAAGTTGATAACTAATACACATAAAAGTTTTATTTCCAAAAGGAACAACTCTGAGCGTTATACAATAGAAGCACCATTCCAAAATACCTTCCCTTCCAGGCAAAGATGCACCTGAAGATAAATACTACATGGTAGCTAATTAATTGCAACAAGGCAAAGCTGCGGTTAGAAGCGTATTTCCGGCCAAAAGAGATATCGCTACGGTGTGAAACTAAATCTCCAAACATGCATAATAGCCTATGATTCGTAGCTTCGATACAAGGCAATACTCAAAAGTATTGATCACTAGAGGACTTCAAACACTCGTGATTGCTTTTGAACAGTTTGGGCAAGAGCACAGTGAAATGAGAAGCGCTTCCCAATCCGTTGAACCAAGCTCACCCCTCCAGAACTGCAACTTCGCCAGCTGCCTCCGCCACCCACGATCAGCTGCACTCCCAACTGCCCCCCAGACACCCACACAATTCCTCTTTGTTTCCTCGCCCAGCACATCCTTGCTTCCCCAAGGCGCAGCCCAAGTTTCCTCCGAGCCTTTCTCTCCCTACTGGCAGCAGTTCCTTAGTTACCATCTCTTACAATAGTGACTCCGAATAGGCAGCCACACTTTGCCTCGGCTCCCATCATCGCCTCGCAGTCCCTCTTTCCCGAAGCCTCGGAGAGCTGCCCCAACTGTCCCCCCCCCCCGCTACTACCTCAACCCCACTTTCCGACTCCTCACTTTTCCGGCTTTTTCTCTGCTCGTTGTCCCCGGCCGGCCCCCGTAAACCGTGCCACTTCCTCCTCACCTGAATTGCGGGACTCCAAGTCCGGTCGCTTCGTTATGGGGAGGGCCCCATCCCCCGGCCCAGCCGCTGGGAGCGGGGTGGGGGGCGCTGGAGGGGGGCTCAATTGCTCCGCAACGGCGGCTCCATCAGCAGCGCCTTCACCTGAGGAGGGACCGAGCCCCCCTCCCCTCCTCGAGCTACTTCCGGTCCCTCTGCTAGGAAACAGGCACGGGAAGAAGAGCGTCGAGAAGCTCGAGTGGTCAGAGAAAGCGCCCAGGGTATCGTTCCGTCAGGGGGTGAGTGAGTACGGAGTGCATCGAACACGCTCCAAGGGACTCATTCCGTTGTAAGGAGAGTGGGTGGAAGGCCGAGCCGATCGATGGAGAGATGGGAAAGAAACGTAGTAGCCAGGAAGGGTGAGAAAGAGCCGCGATCCGGAGATTCCTGAATTGCAGGAACAAACCCGAATGCCTAGCGTATCGATTAGCATGTTAAAGAAGCACCGGCGTTTGGAATGATGAGAGGAAAGAGAAGGCAGCGCAGCCGAACTTCGAGAGCATCGAGAGGAGGCGCTAGTATAGTAAAAGAAAGCGGTGGGGCGTGTCTGGGAGCCGAATACAGTGTATGAGCTTCATTAATAACGGTGGTTGCGATCAAATATCCCCGGCTTGCTCCTTAATAGAGTTACGGTTGTCAATCTATCCTGTAACAGTGGGAACTAAGTGGAACAGATTGCTCTTAAGACCTCAGGGCTTTCTATATGTCCCAAGCCTAAACAAAAATAGGAGGCAAGAGTAAAGTCTTAGGAATGTATGCCGCCTTGCGATTCGACGGCTGATTCCTCAAGCGCAAATTCTGTCGTAAAATTGAAAGCGTGGGTTTCCCCTGAAAAAGAGAAATGCTGTATATTAATCAGTATTTGAATGTGTCTTAAGACTTAGGTTCTTACGTTGCTGTTTCCTATTTTTAAAGTTGTAAACAGGCCAGTTCTTGTAGAGTCCGGGCAGCTTCTATTGTTTGTATCTATGCGTAAATTAATAATAATTAAATGCCGTTTTTCTTTTGCAACAACGCAAAGTTTACGTTTCTTGATTTACTGTTTTGCTAATATAATAGCGTGTGAATTTACATTTCCTGCGCCCCCACCAGTTTGATTCCCGTGCAAGCGAACAGCCCGAATTCATTGGAAGTAGAAACCAACAAGAATCGTAGAGAAGGTCAATTCCAAGAAATGAGTAATAACGACGTGAACAGTTGTGACTTCAAGTTCTCAGATCCCGGTAGGGATTTTGTAGTGTTTTGGAGCCACGTGATCGCCTTGCTTTTGTTGCCCGTGACAGAATGTTTCCCCATCACGAAATTGTTCCAAATTAAATAAATTAATTTACTTTTGGAACCCGATAGTTTCTGCCCGACCTGTATGATTGGACCGAGTTGGCGGGCTCCGTTCCCATCGATCAAAGAATGTCACTGAAGGGTTCCAAGAACCTTCATCCCGTCTCCTTGCCGATCCGTTTGGGTCTCATCCTGCCCGTTTTTCAAAAAGTCCGAAAGCCTTCCCCTCCCCCCGACATTGGATTAGGATCCGTGGTAGGAGTCTCTTTTAATTTGATATTAGCTCCAAAGTTTTTTTTCCTTTTTAAATCTGGACGTTATATTGTTCTTTTTATTTTGGATCTATCTTAACTGTTCTGAAACGCTGTACGGTTCGTGGTCCTAGAGTCTTTATGGATTTAGATGGCTTTTTAAATTATAAATAATTATTTGCTGTTTGAATAACTCGGCATATGTATAAGCTTGTGAACCCAAGCCCGAAAAACCCTCTGGCAGTTAATTCCAGCTATGGGGGCCTAAGAAGTCAGGTTTCGTAAGTAAAACTGGATTTTTCATATGTAGGGAAAACTCACGCACTCCCTGAGATGGGAAAAGGGGAAACAAGCCATTTTCACCCTGTCCTGGAGATGGTTTGATAGAAGTACTGCTGCTCAAGCCTCTCCTTCTACCCTCTTTTTTATTCTGAGGTGCACTGATTCTTCTTGAATCAGTTGCAAAGTCAACAAAGTTTTCAAACTGCTTTGAGGGATTGGGGAACAGAAGTGGTTGGCAGTGTGAAAATGTCCATAGTTTAAAAAAATGGACTAAATTCTGACTTATCGAGCCATGAGATGTAAATTCTAAATATTATTCCCTCACAAAGCCTTAAAATTACCAGTTGATTATAAGATCTCTGATTTGAAAAGTACCGATAGTAGGATCGTATAAGAAAATCCCCAAATTTCACATTAAATCAACCCAAAAGTCAGTTCAAATGGATAATATTTCAAACATTATAAATCAGTGTTAGGAATAAGGAATTGTCTTCAATAGTCTACCTGGTGCTGTGATGGTTTGAAAAGATGTGATGAAGACAAACAATAAGCAAGTCCATATTTTTAATGGAAACCTATCTACTGGAGAGAAATAGAATTATGATTACCTAATCCATAAAAATAACTGTGGGTAGAAGAGAATTAAGTCTTCAGAAAATACTAATTTTCAGAGTATAAAATTGGACATTATAGGATCATTTCCTAGGTGACAAATATTGTAAAAGTTTTTCATATTTGTGATAGATTAGGATTAAATGTATATTTAAGTATGAAGCTTGTAGAAGTTCTCATTTGTTCATATTAATTATTATACTCAGATTCATAGTGTAATTGGAAAGGCAAATAGCCCACAAGCACATAAAGAACTATGCTTAGCAATAAATTTAAATTTGTTTCCCAACCAATTTTAAGATTCTTTTTGAAGCTGGCAGCATTGTCTGAGGAATATATTAAAAGTGATTATTTTCATCCTGTGTGTGCTGTGACCCTCTTTGGAGGTTATTGCTGATGAATAAGCTAATTAAAACACTTTCTCCCACATATAAATAGGACAGAGCAGCAGCACTGATGATATAATCTATGTTACCTTTGTCTCTGAGAATCTCTTTGATCTAAATTCAAGATTCACTTCAAACACATCAGTCCTAGGAGGAAAACAGAATCATGACTGTCCTCAAATTACACTATACACTGTTCCTTTTTTTAATGTGTGTGTTTTTTTAAGTCACTGGGGTCAAACTGCAATATATTCTGAGGCAAAAGCAATCTTTTCGCCTCTAGTACATTAGGCAACTGTTTATTTTTATACTAAAGTTCTCTGACACTAACTCAGCCTAATTTGGCATAGCCAGGCAACATTTGGTTTACCAATGACAATTCCAGATCTAACTTTTTTTTGGAGTAATATGGTTAATTGGCCCCATTTGGTAGACCAGACCAGGAAATTAGTTCCCCTAAAAGGCTAAAATTACCTTAGTTGAAATGGCTATAACAGAATAATAACAAGTCTGGTTGTGCTAGATCTCCTCCCCCTTCTTATATGAAGAGAATTAGGGAATATCTATCTGAGCTGCTTCCAAATAGTATCCAGTTGTTTTGGACTTTAAAAGTGCTTCAGCCACTTCTGCCTAGCTAATGGCAGGTTCTTATGTATCTCCAACACAGTCAATTTCCTTACTCTACTATCTGTGCTTAAGGTCATTCTCAGAGATTTGGGTATGCTAAATAAAACACTATAGGGAACTTGCAGCTATATAGGCTGGCTAGTTTTTGCTGGAGTTCAAGGTTGAACTCACACTTGGTTAAGCATAACCCATAGGGGCAGGGTTCCCACAACCTACTAGGTTCAAAACCAGATAATACGTGAATCGAACATGTGTCTCTTCTATTTTCAGTCTATGATGGAATCATTGTTTTATTAAAGTTTTAACAATGGCATCTTTAAAAAAAGGTTCTAGCTTTGTAATATTCACAGCACACCTAGTATAATCCAATATATATGCATATTGGGGCATACCATATCCCAAAGTTTATATTTATATAATGTTCACTAATGGCTAATAACCATGGTTTATTCAACTCAGTTTTCTGGATTTGTATATAACAATGAACCTCTGAATGAATGGACCACCTTTAAAAACAAGGTGAATGAAGGAGGAACAATAAATTGATGGACATCAGGTTTTCAATTAGGGGTCAGAAAATATTGTTTTTATAATGTCTACTCCTGCCTGAGGCATAAAGGCAGCTGGGTGACTTTAGGCCAGCCCCCTCTTTTATCCCGGAGAATGGCAAGCTACTTCTGAAAATCTTGCCAAGATGACTGCGGGAACTAGCCCAGGCATTTACCACGATTCAACACTGACTCAAAGGCAGCAAAATCCATCCATCAATCACAGGTTGAGTTCCCTGGTATACTGTACCAGAACATAATTGAAAAAAACAAACAGCTTTGTTACAAAATGGCAATCTTATTGGTTCATCCCTGGCTGTTTCTTATCTAATGAGAGCAAAAAACCAGCATCCATAACTTGTAACAGAAGGAGTATACAAAGATGGAATGAAAAACAAGGTAGAATTTTTAGTAAGTACTATTGGAGAGTGGGAGGTCTTTCAAATGTAACACAATAAATGAATATTTTGCTGAGAAGCATCAGCTTTCTATATAAGTTTGGAATGAAGATAGATCATAAACAGAATATAAGGAACCACTATACTGGTTTCTGCAGGTAGACTGCTCAGGACACAATAATATCCAGAGGATTACCATTTATCTGGCCAATTGAGTGATCTTTCTTCTCAGCTGCTGTGTAGATCAGCTCAGTGATGGCGAACCTTTTAGAGACCGAGTGCCCAAACTGCAATCCCAAACCCACTTATTTATCGCAAAGTGCCAGGGCCACATCAGCATTGTGGTGCCCTCGGGTGGGGAGGCGCTTCTGAGTGCCGCCTCTGGCATGCAAAAAAGGGCCACCATGCTGCAAGGCACAAAAACGGCCGCTGCTGTGCTGCGGGGTGCAAATACAAGGCGCTGCACCACACAAGAATGGTGCAGGGCTAATGAGTATCATGCAGGCACTAGCCCTATCCCATTTGCAGTGCGTGCGTGCGTGCGTGCTCACGGCCCCATGCGCACATGCACGCAAGTAAAATGCTTTTCCCTCCCTTTTCTTCCAGCCCACCAATCGACAATGGTTGGTGACCTCTGCTCTACCACCTCTACTCAAGCTTGCTGGTTGACTGCTTTGCCTCCTTTGTGCTGGGCAGGGCTTCTGCTCCGGGCAACGGCCTGATGGACCTGCTGCTGGTGGCGGTGGTGCGCGTGCCAACAGAGAAGGCTCTGAGTGCCGCCTCTGGCACGCGTGCCATAGGTTCGCCACCACTGGATCAGCTGGTCTGTTTACATTGCAAAGACAGAAATTTCCATAGCCTGCCATACAGGATAAGAAAGTTCCATTGGATAAAACTGCACTTGCTATGAAGAGAGGTAGACTCTACAACTTGATATACCTACAAGTTCTCACCATATTTTGCAGGTTGCTGATTCTATGTCATTCTTAAAGCCAACCAAAAGAAAATAACATTTGCTGATAGATGTGGTGGCATTTCCCAAGTTCGCTCTTTAAAGTGATGCAACACAAATGTATAGTAGAACTTTCAACATCCCCAGTCAACCACTAAGGTATCAACTTGTAAAAGGCTGTCTTGTAGGATCAACCATAGTGAGTGGAGAAGACCCTTGACCCCTTCACAGCCAGCAGTCTGGACACTCTTCTACCATAGAGTTCATAGCTCACCTGATGTCCTTACAATCACCACTCATGGCTAAAGAGATTTTGAGAACTGAAACACAAGGAAAAGCACTAAGTTAGTCATCCCCATTACTGTTGTTTGTTCTTTATGGCTAATTAGCTAAATCTCCTTGGGCAACAGAACATCTACTTGAGGGAGTATCCCTAAGCATTATTTTGAGACATTGTTTCATCACCTTAATCTCTTCATTGTATCTGTTTGATTCTGGGGTTTCCCCATTGGCTAGAGGGCAATGGAACTGAGAAAATTAGCATTGGGCAGGAGAAAATAAAAGGGCAGTTCCCTTCTTCCTTGGACTCTTTTTAAGGTCCTGAAACAGCTTCTTGATCAAGGATGCTTATAAAGGAGGAGTACATGCTCTTAAGTATCTGCCCTCCCAGATAAACCAGACTAGAAACAAGACTAGATGAACTAATTCTACTTTATTGTAAGGCTACGTTAAAGAATCTTGCAAGTCTGAAGGTACAAACTCCCTGCTGCCATTTTTAACTGGCTGATCAATTAGGGCAGGTTCTTCCTAAATTTCTTCCTCTGATCATTCTCTTGTCTGGTTGTTTCTTATGTAGCGTCTTTTTCCTTCGTCCCCAAGGTCGTCCACACATTCCATTACACTAGGTCAATTCAGAAAGGAGAACTCTGGGCTGTCATCACATTATTATAGTAAAAATATTGTTTCAGTTATGTATCCATTTGTTATGTATTAATTTGTATCTCAGTATATGTATTGTCCAGGTTTTGATTGTCTAGCTTTTGTGAAACAATCTGGAGAATTTCTCCAGATTAACCCCAAAGGAAGAACAACAGTGAGAGAAACTCAATCTTCACACTGGAATCTCTTAAAGCCACACACATTCACCTCATTTGCCATGTAATAAATACAACCAAGGAAGTTAAAAACAAAAGAAACTAAAAAAAACAAAAAAACAAACAAAAACAAAAACAACCTCTAACATTAGTCTTCCACTTTTTTCAGAAAGTGACTTCAGCTGGAGAACAGAAGGGCTTAACTTGGGCTGGTCTCCATTAATGGTGAAAAGATATTGCAAGTTCCTCATATCAAAATTTCAGAATTTTGACTTGGGAGATTCCATGAATGTTGGCTCTTATCCAAGACATGTTTGTACTGGGTTTCCAAAAATAATGCTTGAATCACGATGCCGTATCAAACCAGCTTTCTCGATGCAGCACCGCTTGAGGCTCTGCTCTGCATTCCACCATTTCCAACCAGTTAACTTTTGCCTGAGAGTCTCATCATGATCCAACACCAGCCAACATGGAGTTAGTCTGTGTTGCTGAATTACTGAAAGGTCCATTCTTCACCACTGCTGTTCCTAGGATCCAAGTATAACCAAACAGGAGAATTTGTGGGAAAATGTAGTTAGCTCAGCAAAAGTAAAATGATTCCTGATTGTTTTCCCCTTACAAAGTGCTCTAGCATGGTGGCAGTGAGGAAGATCCATCTAGCCCTAGAATTTCTACAAGTCCCCAACGAGAGAGAGAATAATTGAAATAAAATCATTTCCTACCACTTCCAATAGGAGGCAGCAAATAGTATCTTAAAAAAAAACAAGCGTTTAAAAAAAGCACACAAACCTCTTTTTATGGGAGGATGAATGCTTCCCCCCCCACACACAACTAAATTCCAGAGCTTGGAAAGTGCTATAAGAAAACTTTCATCTGATACTTGTTCATTTTGGGTTTTTTTGCTTTAGCCCAGTGGTTCTCAACCTTTTTAATGCCGTGACCCCCCAACCAGTCGTAAGTCGAGGACTATTTCCCTGCCCGGGAGCGCCGCACATGCGTGGTGCTGCCACCTGCGCCGGCTGAGGCATAGCTGGCAAGGGCCAGTGACGGTGCAGGGCGACCACCGGCTGGGCCACCAGCTGGCCCAGCCCAAGGGAGGTAAGGCACCCGCCGGGCCCCACGTGCGCCAGCAACCCTCCCTGCGCCCGCCGGCCTCCCACCTCCCATCCCTGGCCCTCTTTTACTTACATTTTTAGTAGTTGCTCAGCAGGGAGGGGTGGAAACTTCTAGACAGCTCGCCTTCGCTGCAGACAACTTGCAGCACCGTTTACAGACTGGGACTTTTGGCGGGCTCAGCAGGGCAGAGACAGCCTGGACAATTCCTATTGGCTTTTGAAAGCCAATAGAATTAGACTCTATTCAAGAGAGTCTATTCTATTGGCTTTCAAAAGCCAATTAGAATAAGAGGGAGTAGCACAGCTAAGGAAAAGGGGGAAAAATGGCGGACTGCGTTGTTGGGCAACCCCCGTGAAATGGTCGTTCGACCCCAAATGGGGTTGCGACCCACAGGTTGAGAACCGCTGCTTTAGCCTATCAAAGATGGGAGGACAATACATCCACAGCAATGCTCTCCCTCCATAAACCTCTTTTTCTACCAGCAGCTTTCATGCTGAGGATTGATACAGCAGTGCTGCTGCGCTGACATGCAGGGGAACTGCAGACAAGCTCATCAATCAACCTGGAGGAATCAATCCAGCTGCTGGCTTGAGCTGGTGCCCAGAGCAACAAAGCAATCTTGCAGGAGAGCTTCTGCAGGACCCCCTACAGGCAAACTTGATGCCCCCCCCCAGCTGTTTTGATCTAGGGCTCTCAAGCAGAATGGCCCTGAGTGGAAGGAAACAAAGAGTAATGTAACAAAAATTCAATGCTGGGCAGCGAAAAGGAACTCGGCCCAATGTCAACTTGAGATATTGTGTGGAGGGTTTGGGTTTGAACCAGAATGTTTTATGAACTGAGACACTGACAGTAACAAAATATGGTTCATAGCTTCATGAGTCATACAGCACCATTTATGATTTGTTAGCTCGTAGTTTAGCTAAACTATGGTTTAGCACCTTATAGGAAGTTCCACAGCTTTCTTTCCCTTTCTAGATACAATTTCAGTGCTCAATGCTGAGATACTGAGCCTTGGATTTTGGACAGATGAAGAGTCTGGTTATATGCAAGGTTCATGGTTACCGCTTCTTCTAAAGGTGCTAGTACCAAATAAAAATCAATGGGTCACAAGCAGGGAACAATTTTCTCTGTGGTGGCATTCCACCTATAGGCTGTTCTCCCAGGGCAGCTAATCTGGCACTTATTTTTTAGGTGGCATTTTTTTTTTACAGCTCTAGACCCTTAAATAATTCAATTCTGAATTTGAACTGGGCCTCCTCTATGCTGTTGATTGTGACATATCATGAGTACAGGTGGTCCTTGCCTTACGACCACAACGGAGCCTAAAGTTTCCATTGTCAAGCAAGTCTGTTGTTAAGTGAGTTTTGTCCCGTTTTACAACACAGTTAAGCAAATCACGGCAGTTAAGTGAGTAACACGGTCAAGTGAATCTGGCTCCCCCAATGACTTTGCTTGTCAGAAGGTCGCAAAGGGTGATCGCGTCACACTGCAGCTGTCATAAGCACAAATCAGTTGCCAAGCACCTGAATTTTGATCACATCACCATGGGGCTGCTGTAATGGTTGTTAAGTATGAAAAATGATCATAAGTCACTTTTTTAGTGCCACTGTAACTTCAAACCATCATTAAATCAATGGTTGTTAAGTCGAGGACTGCCTGTATCAAGAAAGGTGACTGGAAGATACAACAACATGCTCAAGATGGCAGAGAGAAGATTTCTTTGTAGAAAAATTGATCCCAGCATGGCCTGGAACCAAAATTAAATATTTGCTACCACCAGGATCAGCGGCTCACGTGGCAATATGAGCCCCCCTCTGAAGCTCAGGCTGGGCAAAGAAAGTGTTAACTTTTTCTACCCAAAGGCCCCCTGCGTGCCTGGCTGTTTTCATAAAACAGGATCCCCCTATGTGGCAGTCTCTCATCTTGATCCATTCTCTCCGTGAAACCTGCTGGCTCAGGAGAGTTAATTTAAAATGTTTCTTAAAGTGCATGTCAGGGCCCTTCTCTATAAATAAGGAACACGGGTAGATCTCCAGACAGAAAAGAATTCTAGTGAGGATAATAGCTGATGAAATCTACTCTTCTCCCCCAGACTGCCAATGGTTCAAGAATCCTATTCAGTTTTGCATCCCGAACAACCAACCTATTCTAGGTAAGAGTGAGGAATCAGAAACAGCTCTTATTTCAGCAGCGTAAGAATCTGCATTAACAAAACCAAGAAATTACACCCAGACCACCAGGACAGGAAGGCAGGGCATGTTACAGGTCCAATCAATTAGGGATTGTTACCCGGTGGGACCACGAAAAAGGGCCTTCTCACTGGTAGCCCCTTCTTTATGGAACACTATTCCGCAAAAGGTATGGGTGGTCCCCACCCTGTTGCTTTTCCAAAAAGCCCTAAAAGTGTGATTTTGTCAGCAGGCCTGGGGACCCTGAATGGAAGATGGAGCTGGTCAAATGGCTGATTTTATTGTGCTGTTGCAGCCATGGGGGTGGGGGGTTGAATGGGTTTTGCTATATGGTGGATTTTTTAAAACCTTGTAACTCACATCTGTGTGAGTTGGACAGCTGTCTAAATTTGTTTACTAAATAAATAAAATTATTGCAGCAAAGTTAATGAAGACATCTTGGCAAAGCTTACAACACACCACCATTTGAAATACAGAGGGGAAACCACTAAGTCCGGCATAAGCAAGTCTTGAGATCTCTTTCTTGAGAACAGATCAAAGCAGTTGGGAATATCAGGTTTCTTACTCCAATATTATGGATTCTAGGCAACCACAAAACCTGCCCAGAATAATAGCTTACAGGAAGTGCTGCTGTGGTGTATTCATGCAGCAAGAACTATTCGGCAGACATGATATGGGGCAAGGCTCCCGGGTCTTTAGAGGAAAATGCTAAGTTTCCAATACTCCTCAGTGTTACGATGGAAGAAATATCAACTCCTCACGTTCTCCCATAAAATAGCTGAAGGACTAAATATGGCAATGCCGAAGTTGGCATCACACTGAAAAGAGAAAGCTAGATAATAAAATGGCTCATGTTCCTAAAATGATGGATTCTTTAGCATCAAGTGATCTAATACAGTTAATAAATCTCTTCTCTTTAGAGGGGAACCCTAAAAAAGATTTCCAGCCAGCAAACAAGTTGGTAATTTTTGACAACTAAAAGAATTCTAAAGAGTTTAAAAAGTACAAATCCAAAATTCCTGAATAAAGGGGGTCTCAGTTAAATAGAAAGCTAAGTGAAGGAGAGCCATCAACACTTCTGAGACTACCACACCCTTAGAAGAAGATAAATATCTTAGACCAGTGTGATACATGGCTGGTTCAGGAATTCTAGGAGTTGAAGGCCATAGCTGGCTATCCCTGCCTTAGCTACAAAATGCTACATTCACAGGAATTGCATAGCGAACGAGGAAAGAAGCCCAGAAGTCACCAGACCCTTGTTCAAGGACTCAGCCCTTCTTCTTGGCTTCTTCCAGGGGGCAGGGGCTAATGTCCCTGCAGCAGCAGAAAAATATAGAGAAGCCAAGATGCAGTCCTCAATGCTTCTAGGCCCAATCAGGCCTCTCAATCCTCTTCCACGGGGACACAGACCCGATGCCAAGCATTATTGAGTACTCCCAAAATATTCCAGAGTGGTTTCACATGCTCAGGTTGCACATTGTAGCTGGTGTCCACAGCCTTGCAGACAATGTTCAACTCCTTGGTTCCCGCAGGCACAAAAGCATCCAGCTGCCAAAGCTTCCAAGCCCAAGCTTGGCCAAGCAGCTGCTCTTCACCAGTTAGTGTTGCTTCTTTCCAGTTTTTCCCACCGTCCAGGGAGACATCTACACGGATCACCCTCTGCCCCCCACCACCCCAGGCATAGCCCTTCACTGTGAGCTCTCCAGGAGAGACAGACATCTTAGAAGATGGCTCAGTGATGGCAGACTGGATGGGCATCTCTTGAATGGCAGGTGCCTTGGAGAAATCCACTGTCTCCCAGGTTACGGACGAAGAGAATCCTTTGTAATCCTTTTGCTGCCAGTGGCTCTTGCTTTCCTCTGGCCCCACTGTAATCCGAGCCAGCCATTTTACACTACGAGCCCCCACCACTCCTGGCACAATAACTCTCAGAGGGAACCCATGATCTCGAGGCAGCTCCTCCCCATTCATCTCATATGCCAAGAGAACATCCCCATCTGGACTCATAGCTTTCTGAAAAGGGATGGAGGCTCCGTATACAGTGCCACTATGATCCTTGTCCAGGCCCTCAAAGGAGACATGACCCTCATCCCCTGGTTGATACCCAGCTTGCATTAGAACATCCCGAAGCCGGGCACCACCCCAACGGGCATTGCTAATAGCCCCAACGTTCCACCCAAGTCGGTTGGTATTCTGGATGGCGTTTATCTCTGCCCGGCGGTTGCCAGCACACTGTATGGTAGCGGTAACCTCATATTTTGGAAAATTCTGTTTCAGATCTTGCAAAGAGAAGGACAGGGTCTGTCTAGAGGGACTCTGAATACACAGGCGGTAGGCTTCAGGGTCCACAAGCGGCACTGGGAGATGGTTGCGCTTGAAGAAGAGCTGGTTAGGGGTCAAAAAATATTCTGCCAGTAACTCTGGAGGAGGTTCTGCATTGAAGGGCTTGAGGGTATTGACTCGGAGGGCAGGGTGGCGCGGAGGATCGTTGGCGTAAGGGTCATCTGGGCTTGGAAGAGGAGGCTCTTCTGGACTCAGCTCTCCTACTTTATATTCCCGAAGGATTTCTTGGACATGATCTTGTTTATGCATAGCATAGAGAGCCCAAAAGGGCTCCAAAGCCCCACCTGCTGCCAGAAGAATCTTACTTTTGCCCCCAGGGTGAAGCTCTAAGAAATCGGTGACATCAAAAACTTCACTGCCATAAGTCACCCACACCCTATTTGCTTCATTATGATGGCGGGCCACCTCTTCTCGAGTGAAGCGAGGGAGTGAGGCGGCAGGTGTGGCCATTGGGGACTCAGCTGTGGCTGCCTGCGAGAAAATCAAAAAAGGCAATCAGGAAAGGAGCAATACACGGGGATTTAGAGTTGGCGCATTCCAACGACTCTCTGCCTACTCAGATTCCCCCGACCAAATTGCTCAGACCGAAGAAGCTGCTTGGATGGACAGCTAAACATAGTCCAGCTGCCATGACTCTACTTCCAGATAATTCTATCTGGATGACTCAAAATCTTCACTGACAGTACCCAGAGATATTTCTCTCAACTCAAAAGCCCTACCAGACATGATCTGAGATGTCCAGGCCATACTCCAAAAATAGGGGATGCCAGGGCCTATATGGGGGTGCTATTTCACGAGTTTTAAGCAGTAAAATAGCTGTCTCCGGCATCTGCCTCAAGGTAAAAAAAAGGCGGGAGAGAGGCAAATATTTGACTCCATTCATTCTGGAGCCACAAAAGGTGTAATACCGGTAGTTACTGCACATGGCCTGGGAGTCTGGGACATACCTATCGGGCCCTTCAGCCTTAAACAGTCCCCATTTTCTTAAACCAGAAAGCATTTAGGAAGTCTCAACCTCCCTCTCACAGCAGCCTCAAGCCTTCCACGTTTCATTCCATTCCTGGGTGACATGCTGTGCCATCTTTCACTCCCTCACCTGCCAATGGCGGTTTCCATAAGCCAAGATGCTGCACACACCCAGGCCTGCCCCTGCCGCTACCATGAGCCTGCGCCTCCTGCTGCCAGCACTGTTCCAAGTGCTGTGGGCACAGAAGGGGAGCTGCACCCAGTAAGTGGGAGGACAGTTTCTCCAAGTCATCTCTCTTAACCTGCAAGGGGAAAAAAGGGGCCAAAATACAGTACTTTAAGAAGACATGTACACCCAGAAACACCACACACAAGTTAAGCTTTCTTAATGAAAGATCAGTGACATGTCGTCGTTTCCCAAAGAAAGACAATATGATATCTATTATCTTAAGAGATCTCTAAAAAGAGAGGGAGGAAAAGAGACATGTTTTGGAAGATAACCTAATAAGAAGCTAGAGTCTGTATCTCTGAACATTAGGGACAAGGAACATGGATCAGCTGTTCAGCTGAACTGCTACCCAGTTTGCACAGTTTCTGGAACTAAATGATTGTGACCCACAAAAGCAGCAGGCCAAACCAGACGGATGCTTGCTTGATCCCTTCTAGCAGGATTGCTCTATGTTCTAAAGAGCTTCAGGTTACCCCGGCAGAATTTTCATCAGCCTGCCATTACCCCTCGGTTCTTCATGGATGGTAATCACAAATGGTTTTCAAACTGGGTGTCAAGGTTGACTCGCAAAACACCTCTTTCTGCTGGCAGCTTGAGAAAGAAACACAGGAGGGGGGAGGGATATGATTGGAATGTGTGGGAAGGTGGGAGAGAAAAAAGGAATTCACGTGAGCTGTTTTCAGCTGTAGAAAAATCTTACTACCCCAAGGTCGTGAGCTGAAGACTTTCGAAAGGTGTAGACTGTTTTCCCAAAATAAAATGCTTGACCTGGATTGGTGGACAATGGACGTTGGGCAGCTTGGGGGAAGGAAGAGGGGGTTTTATTATACTGCACTTCGCGCCCAAACCTCAGAACTAGCTTTTTTTTTCCTGTGCCTGTACGGATCTATCAGTAAAGTTTTACTCTTGATAATAAATAAATGTCCCAGGAGTTTCTTTTGCTGTGCATGCCGACGGGACGGTTGGCACTAGGTTTTGCTCACCATGGTTGAGTCCTTTCTGATCCTAGAAAGCACGTAATCTATTCTGCAAGCAGCAATTTAAGAAGAGGTGTCCCAGTGTCGTTTAAATGTGCTGGGTCACAACTATGACCTTTTTGAATGTGCTGAATCATGCTCCACACGTATAAAGCCTGTGTTGCAACACAGAAAGGCAACGGCAAAGGAAACTGTAGAAATCCATTACTGGAAGGAAGAGGGGGAGAAAGTATTAAAGGAGGCTGCCAAGAAGCAAAGGGAATTCTTTTCTGGTCTCCAAGCAACAAAACCTAAGAAACCCCCTAACCTACTTTCAAATAAATTGTCGTAAACAAAAGGGCAGTTTCCTATTTTCCGAGAGAAAAGTGTGAACATGCAACCTAGAGGGCAGTTTGCCAGATCTCTAACGCAAGAGTTTGTCCTTGGCTAGTCTTCTCTTGGCTTGGCAGAATTCGGCTTTGTTTTTGAGAGCAGCCTGCGTTCACATGTAGCAAGCTTCTGAAACTTTCAAAATAAAGTCAACAGGAAAACACGTTCTGGATTATTATTCGACAAAAGGAAAAATATTTCCCTAAAAGCAGAGCCAAGCAAACCCTTTCAGATGAATTGTTCTTTTTCTTAAAACCAAAACCATTTGGGCTTTTAAAGCCAGAATGAATTTGGTCTCCAGGATTGTAATATAACCAGAGCACATGGATCAATTTTTTCGAGAAGTTTAACATGCCACTGTAAGCTCTGTTTTAGTACGCACAAATTCCAGCAATACACCATCAATTTTTTTAAAAAAAAAATGAAACTCTTGTCTGCTACACTTGGATTGCTCGATTTTTGTAGAAAAGCCTAAACTTCTGAACATGACCCTTGCAATCAAGAGTAACAGGAGTCAGATATTTGCTTTCCAGGAATCTCAAACATTACTGATTAACTTTTGCCTCCACTCAAGGTGAAATTGAATAATAAAAAGGGTCTCTAAGTTTGTATCCTTGGTCTGGAACTGTAGAGACAGAAGCCCTGCTAAAAGGGAAAGGAAGCATTTATAGATAAGATTAGAGGTCTATATATATCAGGGCAAGGAGCCAAGGCAAACAGACTGAAATGTTATTAATTAGCTAAGTTGGGTTAAAGTGTCTGGCTTCGTTTTTATTAAATTATAAAACTTTTATTAATAATCTGTAACACCATTTGAAAGGGAAAAAATGGCAGGATGCACTTGGGACAGGTCTGAAGAAGACAGGAAGAAGTTGATTGACTAAGACAGTGGTGGCGAACCTATGGCATGCGTGCCAGAGGCGGCACTCGGAGCCCTCTCTGTGGGCACGCACGCTATCACCCCAGCCCCGCCTCCCCCGCGACCCCCTCCTCACCAGCAGCCCCCCTGGAGGAGAGTCTTCCCCGGGCGCGGCCCGCACAGAGCAGCACAGCCAAAGACATGGCAGCTGGGCAGCAGGGACAAGACTGCGCCCCATAGCGTGCAGATGATACTGTGGGGTGTGGGCAGAGGCCGTGGCTGTCATGGTGCTGCAGGGCTGCCTGGGCGATCTGCGGCAGGCCATGGAGGTGGTGCATGGCCCTACGGGTGGGCGGGGCAGGCAGGGGTGGAGCAGGCAGGGAGGGAGGCAGAGCGGGGGCGGTTTTTGGGCACTCGGTCTTTAAAAGGTTCGCCATCACTGGACTACGAAAAGCTCTTGCAAGACTTCTGCTATTTAATCAACAGGTTTAATCTTGCCTGAGATTAGAATTTGGGTAATTTAGACTTTTTTTTAACAGTATCAACAGTCTAAAATGAAGACCTTTGAACTTTACTGCCTTTTTAAAAATCCTATAAGATAACAGTAACATAGAAATAAGTTCTTCTAAAGGGAAATGATCAACAATGATATTCCAATATCTTATGAGTGATCTTAATATAATGACATAATGAATAATGAGGTTACCTCATCATTCTTCTCCTTAGCTCAGGGGCAGGCAACCCAAAACACTCAAAGAGCCACTTGGACCCGTTTCGCACCGAAAACAAAACACCGAGAGCCACAAAACCCTTTTGATATCTAAAATGAAGATAACACTGCATATATCCTTTTTTACCTTTATTATAAGTGTGTGTGTGTCTCTGTGTGTCTGTGTTTGTGTGTCTATGTGTGTGTGTGTGTGTGTGTGTGTAACCAGGTAAAAAAGGATATATGCAGTGTTATCTTCATTTTAGATGTCAAAAGGGTCTCTCTCTCTCTGTCTCTCTCTCTCTTCCTCCCTCTCTCTCTATCTGGCCTTTGTCTGCCATCCTCTTCCCCCATTCTCTTTCTTTCCTCTCTGTCTCTCTCTCCCTCCCTCTCTCTCTTTCTCTCCCCCCCTCTCTCCTATCTGCTGCTCACCTGGCAAGCTGGCTTCAAGCTGTTCTCCAACAAGCTCAGGGGTAGGCAACCTCGGCTCTTTTATGACTCATGGACTTCAACTCCCAGAATTCCTGAGTCAGCATAGGTGGGCTAGCTAGCTATCTCCTGCCCTTCCTGCTTCCTGCAGAGATGCAGCAAAGGGTGGAACTCCGCCCAATAAGCTTTTCAGCTCCTTGGAGAACACTGTGAATGCACTCTCTTTTACACACACACACACACACACACACAGGGAGAAGGAGAGGGAGAGAGAGAGAGAGAGGGAGAGAGAGAGAGAGAGAGAGAGAGAGAGAGAGAGAGAGAGAGAGAGAGAGAGAGAGAGAGAGAGAGAGAGAGAGAGAGAGAGAGAGAGAGAGAGAGAGAGAGAGAGAGAGAGAGAGAGAGAGAGAGAGAAGCAGGGAAGCGCAATTGCCTCTCTCTGTCTCTGTCTGCAAATGGCAGAGGAGGCTGGGAGCCACAGGGAAAAGCTCAAAGAGCCGCAGGTTGCCAACCTGTGCCTTAGCTGAACTCAAAAGTTTTAGTCTCCTAACTTCATCAAGACAGCATTAATAAAAATCTCTGAGAGTAACTTCAATTATTGCCACCATTTCTGAGATTCCAGCTGACAAAGTGTTCTGGACAGCAGCTTTTTGCATCCACTTTGACAGAATTATGGATAGCAGGAATTCTGAATTTGCATGTATTGTTCAGAAATAAAAGTTTCTCTTCACTGAAAGTATGTTTTCAAATGAGTAACTCTTTTTCCATACCAGTATGTTCTCTGAAGGGTACAGAAACCATTTCCGCTGGATCTGGACAGCAACATCTTCCCCAAACCTATATGCAAAAGAGAGAATCAGCAGAAGTTGTTACAAAATGGAAAAAAAATTCCAACAAACGCCTACTATAAGCACCTTTGAAAATCACATTCTTCTTTTTAACTTTACTGTTGGCAAATACACACATTGGCTCAGGCTTGGTAAGCTTTATAAGCCGAAATATGGTTGGAGATTAGCACAGAAAAGATTCAAATCTATTTCTAAACGGGTATTTCTAGAAAGCAGTTTGGAAAGCTAATTGTTACCAATAGATGCCAAGATGACGTATATGACCATTAGATAGTCACTTTACTAGTATGTTGTTTAATAAAAAAATATATAATCACTAAATTACAGGAAACGGATGTTAGGTTTCTTTTTAACAGATACCTGTACTTTAGTTCCTGTAGTATCGGCCCAACAGGGTCAATCTGGCAGGGTTGGCATGCTTCAGTTTCCATCAATTAAGCAATGGCATCTACTGAATATACAAGTGTATTTACTCTGCTGCGCCTGCCCTCCTTTGGAATGAGGTTGCCCGGAATTCAAATGACATCCACCCTACTGGGATTTTGAAAGGCCTTAAAGTCCTGGCTCTTTGTCCAGGTCTTTGAAGAATACAATTGATACCCCTTTCTTCCTTTCTGTTTCTCTCTACCACTGTTGTCCCTTTGTCTTGTGTTGTTTATATGTTTTCTTTATTGTTCTTTGCTTTTTAAAATATTTTAACAAATATTTGTTAAACTGCCCAGAGCTGCTGGAAGTTGGGCGGGTATATAAATGTACTAATATTATTATGGAATTAATGAGCAATCCCAATCAAGAGCAATCTTAATTTTAGGCAAAATTATGCAGCTCCTCCTTTTCCTCAATTTGTTTTTAATATTAGGAAACTTACGAAGTAGTTTGTTAAGTTTGCATATTTGTTGCAATACTACAACAAACTATAAAAGCTGTAACCTTTTGTATACAGGCAGGCAGGTTTGAGAATAAGATTCAATGAAGCTAGTTTTCCTCTGGTTTTTGACTAAACAAAACGTATTCAGCTTAACTACTTATTGTTAAAAAAAACAAACGCTTGGATATAACCCAGAGTTCATATCATAGTGTAAGTTTTTTAAAACAGCCCTGACAGACATTCAGCTGTAGTTTCTGCCAGCCCACACTGGAAAAAAAGACACCGACAGCTATTGAAGGATAAGGTAAGAGTATTACTTGCTCCAGCAGATGGAAAACTGGGGGAACTGAAAGTAGAGCAGAAGACCTAGATAGGCAGATCTCCAAATAATAACCGAGGAGCTCTGTTTTAATTGTGCAACATGGTCTAGTACAGTGTTTCTCAACCTTGACAATTTTAAGGCATGTGGACTTCAACTCCCAGAATTCCACAGCCAGCAATGCTGGTTGTGGAATTCTGGGAGTTGAAGTCCACATGCCTTAAAATTGTCAAGGTTGAGAAACACTGGTCTAGTAGTTCTAATTATGAAGTATCTTGTTTATTTATTCAATTTATCTCAAGTAGGTGACTATGGCTAGTGAACCATCACAGAAACAGTTAACCAGTTAAAACACAGTATAAAAAGAAAAAAAAATAAATTAAATTAAAATTAAATACAAACAGAAACAAAGAGATATTATAATCCAAAGGTGCCAATAAAACCAGCTAATAACTCACTCCAAACTGTCGGATCACGTCACCCAGTGACCTCATGAAGAAATTAAATAAGAGGAGAAGTCCTAAGTCACTTTTATCAGTGCACTGTAACTTTGAACGGTCGCTAAATGAATGATTGTAAGTTGAGGACTACCTGGAACACATCTTCTCCCAGGTAGCCTTGACTATCCAGGAGAGGCCCCGATCTAACACAGAGGTGGCCGAACTGATAGCAGCAAGAACCCTGTCCTGTTCCTCAAGTCCGACAGGCTTGAACTCCTCCCAGGTAACCACCACGCAAGACCCATCCCCCTAACCTCCACTGGCCCTACACCAAGGCTGGAGTTCAATGGAGAGTGAATCCAAGCAACTTTATCTACTAGGTAATCAGTGTATTCCTCACAATGTCTCTGGAAATAAAACCTCAGAATGACTCCTTGCAAGGAGGGTCTTGGTTACAGGAAACAGGGCTGCTGTCGTGCTATCTGCAGAGGCGATAAGAGCAGAGAAATAATTGTTTCGCCATCCTGATTGCCACAGGGTAGGCACTAATTGCAGCTCTAGCTCATGTTCAATCACCTTTGTTCTTTGTCGCTTGCCAGTGGCAATCTCGATGTCTCTTATCCCTCTTTAGCTCTTCCGTACACCAAGGAGAGTTCTGGGATCCATTGTGTATAGGCCATTCATGCGCAATCCGATCTGAAGCCGTAGCTGCTCTCCCGTTTCAGGTGGCTATCAAGACTTAAGCTGGACCATCTCAATAGCCTCTGTTGCCTTTGCAATTCAGCACTCCTGAGCTTACTGGTTCCACACAGCCAAATTAAAAACATTGCCACTGGTGTGTTTCTCTCCATTGCCACGCAGTCGAACACTGCTCAGTTCACTACGGCTGGTCCGTGCGCTGAAGCTGTTCCACATATCCCATGCATCCAGCAATCTGATCATCCAACTGCCAGTCCTAGGGGACAATGGTCCTCTCAAAAGCAGCCCAGACAAAGAGGCAAACCCCATAAACCCCAGCACCAAGTGCAATCCTGCCCCAAGCTGCAAACACAGCCTATAAGAAAAACGAGTTTGTGCGGGCTCAACAAGAAATAATTTGGGCTCGATAGATGAACCCAAATCCATGGAAACTCCACCATATCTCAGTCCAACTTTTCAAGCTGGTTCTAGTCCAATCCATCAACCTGCTGCAACGTGCTAAAACTAGTTACTATTGGTAGCCACTCTGCAAAACACCTGGTCTCCGTACCATCTTAAAAACAAAAGGTAAACGGTATTTTGAAGTAACTTCTCCAAACAAATATACAGTCATTAATCCCCAGACAGATGAGGAGTTATGAAAACTGTGTCCAATATATCCAGTCAGAAGTGTGACTTAGGAACAAGAAAAACCTTGCCCCTATCCATCCAATGAGCTTGAAAGATTTCAAGTCCGGGATGAACTTTCTAACCACTGTTATTTCTGAAATGTTTGGTTGGACAAATAGGAATAGACTGCTTTTTTAATGAAATCTTTCAACTTTGAAGAGGTACCATAATTTTTCCTGGAACCACTGACAGTTTAAACAGCTTGACGGTCACAGAGAAAAGCAAGTGTTCCATTTTCTTTCTTTTTTTTTTTTGGCCATAAAACTTGATCTCAGCTTTATTTTTCACAACTAACAACAGAAGCCATGTTTAGAAGAAAAAAAAAACACTATTACAAGTTCCTTCCAATTAGTTCTGGTCTCAAAGTTATATCCATTTACATTCAGTGCTTTATTCTGGTGGGGAAATAAAAGCTAGTAAGTGCACAGTATCTTTATATCAACATTTAGATAAGGCAGGCACTGCGTCTGTTTTCAATGTTATCCCATATTGCAAACAAGAAAGCTCACTTTCAAAATTCCAAACATTCCTTGGATCTATTTTCTGATTTGCCTTTCATTCGTCATTCTTGTTCTTCTGTGGATAAGATCCATTTCTCCTAATGTGGCCAATTTAAGCTCAATTTAAATGAAAAGCACAGTTTTTGCTAAATGTCTATGGAGATTCTAAGTCACCTAGGTCATGGTTGTTCTAAAGGTGCTTTTTCAAAAGGGAACTGGACTTTGTTTTTTCTTGAAGAAGGAAAACTTCTTGGATTAGAAGTTAAATGTCTTCAAGGAAAAACAAAGACCTATTGCCTTTTGAAAAAGCACCTTTGGTACAGTTTTTGCTATTAGGCATCATCTAATAGCAGGTCTTTAATAAGCAGCCAACTTAATGGCCCTCAGGGTCAAGGAAGTTTACACTTCACACCCATTTATATAATTATTTTGCACTGTTTTTCTATTCTGTTTTCATCTACTCAGGACAACAATTACACTTTAGCAGTTGCCCCATTACTTTAATTGTGGAGGTTCAAACTGTGTGTCAGATTATGGGGGAAGAATTAGGACGAATAGAAATAGGCTAGCAAAAGTTCAACTAAAACTATGCAGATGGGACAAAATCCTTTCTTACAATAACAACTGTGTGGGTAGGTATGTCAAACTATCTTACAAATGATGTTGTCCATTTTGCTATCCATGGAAAATACTCAATAGTTGTGAAACAAAAAAAATACAAGTACGGTACATCCTAAATTTTATAGTATTTTCATCTAGACGCACCCAGAATTAAGCTGTATTGAATACATATGAGCCATTTACCCAAGTATATGGTTTCTTTCAATCAGATATATTCCCGATGTTGAGATTAGAATTTTATCAGCCTTGATTGGATTAGTTGGGAATAATATTACTGTATCCCAGATTAAGACCCAACGTGGGGCTTATAGTACTGGACTATGACTAGGGAGAGTCAGTCCATCATAAGCCTCAGGGAAACTGTGAGCCAATCATTCACTCAGTGTCGAAGCTTTTGGCAACAATTAAAAGATAGGCTACCGATAGTCCTTGACTTACAACCATTCATTTAGTGACTGCTCAGTTGCAATGGCACTGAAAAAAGTGACTTATAACCATTTTTCACACTTATGACTGTTGTGGCATCCCCACGGTCATGTGATCAAAATTAAAATGCTTGGCAAGTGGCATGTATTTATGACGGTTGCCGTATCCCAGGGTGACATGATCACCTTTTGCTACCTTCTCTCAAGCAAAAACAATGGAGAAGCCAGATTTACTCAACAACCGTGTTAGTAACTTAACAACTGCAGTGATTCACTTAAGAAGTGTGGCAAGAAAGGTCATAAAATAGGGCAAAACTCACTTAACAACTATCTTGCTTAGCAACAGAAATTTCAGGTTCAGTTGAGGTCCTGAGTGAAGGACTATCTATACTACCTAGGCCATAAGAACATAAGAACATAAGAAGAGCCATGCTGAATCAGGCCAAAGCCCATCGAGTCCAGCATTCTGTGCCACACAGTGGCCCACCAATTGTACATGGGGATCTTGAGCAGAAAGAGAAGGCAAAACCCTCCCTTTCCCTTGACCCCCAACAAATGGTACTCAAGGGAATCCTGCCTGCCTCGAACAACATAGAGGCGGCACATGGACATCCGTTTTAATAACCACCGATACACTTTGCATCCATGAATCTATCTAGCCCTGCCTTGAAGCTGTCAAGGCTGACAGCTGTCACGACCCCTTCTGGAAGTGAATTCCATAAATCAACGACCCTCTGGGTGAAGAAATATTTTCCTTTATTTGTCCTCACTTTCTTAGCTATGAGCTTTAGGGAGTGCCCCCTTTAGTTGCTAAAGAAAAGGTGGATGGGATGATGCCTTTAATAAAAAACTCAATCATGACTTTGGGCAGGCTTGGGGCATATGCCGACAGGCTTGGGGCATATGAGCTGTGCTCTGCCCCGGGCCCTAGGAGTGTCCCTCCATCAGCGACTGTTAGCTGATTGTGTTTGTATGTGGTGTGAATGTAATTAATTTTTAAATTTTTAATTTTTTTTTGTTGTATTGTTGTTGTGAGCCGCCCTAGGTCTTAGGAGAAGGGCGGCATATAAATTTGATTAAACTTAAATTTAAACTTAAACTGGAGACAACAGACCTGCCAAATCAACTGGGGAGTCGCCAAGTGGAAAGGTCACGCTGGGTGCAGATCAAAGAACAACTAAAATTGTGGGCAACAGATCAAAGAACAACTAAAATTGTGCGCAACCCACCAGCACAATTTCTGCAGGCTCCAGCAATGTTCTAGGGTGGGAGCAACCACACATTCTGGGGCTTTTTCCTTTTTTGCAACAGCGCTAGCATGACTCAAAAGCAAACGGTTGTTTAGAAATGATACACGTACTTATTTAACCCTTTAAACCCCCCCCCAAACTCTTAAATAAAACAGCTGCAGCACTACCCGCTTTTGGGAATGCAGCCCCACTAATCTGGATCAAAGCCAACGACAGGCCTCGAGGAAAAAGGGGGGAAAAAGGGCTTTCAAAGCTTAGTCCCAAAGCCAGCCCACTGCACAACCAGGAGCCTGGAGGCCACCCTACGGATCGGGCGGTCCCCGCGCTCCGGAGAAGAGCGGAGGACCCAAGGCCAGACCAAACACGTGTCACTTTAGCCTGGCCGGACCGTGGACGCGGGTCTGAACGATAACTTGCCCCAAACTCCACTCGAGAAATCCGCTGGTTCGAAACGTGGCAGGGATTCCGAACCCGATTCCTTCCCCCCCCCCGCCGAAGGCAGAGCCGCCCACTCCTTTCCCGTCGGGCAGAATCCGGTACCTTCTCGAGACGTACGCCCGCCAGTCAAGCCCGCCTGCGGTCCGAGGAAAGCGCGCTCTCGGGAGGAGGAGGAGGAGGAGGAGGAGGAGGCGGCGGCGACAACGCGCCTTCGCCTCGGAGAAACCGCAAGGAGAGGACCGCGTCCCACGACCTCGTCCCGCAGCGCCTGAGGCCAAAGAGGACGTCTTCGGAAAGGCGGGAAGGCTGCCGCTCCGAGCTCGGCGACGACGTACCGATGCCGATAACCGTCCCGGCTCCCTCCGGAACAAGGCTGAGCAGCCTTCCAGGATGGAGGTCGTGGTGCGCAGGTACCGCCAAGCTGGCCCCGCCCACTCCGCCCCACTTGAGGGGTTGGGTCCGACCGCCCGATTTAGATGGCGAAGCACGTGGGGCGCCCGATGGGCTGGCTCAGTCTTTTACGCGCTCTCCCTTTGCTAGGGCGGTGGGAGTACAAATCCCATGGTCCTCAGCCATCAAGGGCCATTCGTGGGCTTGGAGAAGCCTGTCGCCCGCTACTGTGTTTTTAAATATATAGCATAAAAAGTGAACTAAATACAGGTAGTCCTCGACTTACAGCAGTTCATTTAGTAACTGTTACCAAGTTACAATGGCGCTGAGAAAAGCAATATATGACTGTTTTTCATACTTACGACCATTGCAGCATCCCCTTGGTCACATGATTAAAATTCCGATGCTTGTCAACAGACTCATATGACAATTGCAGTGTCCCAAGGTCATGTGATCCCCTTTTGTGACCTGACAAAAGTCAACGGGGAAGCCAGATTCACTTAACAACCATGTTGCTAACAACTGCAATGATTCACTTAACAACTGTGGCAAGAAAGGTGTAAAATCGGGCAAAACTCAACCAATATTGCACTTAGCAACATAAATTTTGGGTTCAATTGTGTTCATAAGTCAGGGACTACCTCTATCGTGTTTATTTATATCCCGTCTTTTTATTTTTATTAATTACTCAAGATGGAGAATATCCTGAATATTCCTTCCTCTTCATATTTTCCTCACAACCATGATGGCCCTGTGGTGTGAGTTGAGAGAGACTGGCACGAAGTCACACATCCGGCTTTCTTGCCTAAAGCAGGATTAACACTGCACAACTTTCAACTTTTTATAATTAACTATTGTAATGACATAAACAATAAAAACAGCAACTGTGAGAGTCCTAGTGCAGGGCTTTTCAACCAATGGTACAGGTACCACCTGTGCTACATTGGCACCTGGCAGGTGGTACGCGACCATCCTAGAAAAGTGGTAGCGGGGGAAGGGAATGAGCTGAACCGGTGGCAGCATCGCACAAGCCTCAGCGAGATGGCTGGAGCTGCAGGGCTGTCAGGGCTCAGCAGAAGCGCCAGGATCAGTACCACTTTCCAGATGATCGGCACTTCTTTGGGGCTGTCAGGACTCAGTGAAAGCACCAGGATCAGCGCCAGGCTCCATCTGGAGCTCGGCACTGATCCTGGTGCTTCTGCTGAGCCCTGAAGAAGCACCAATCAGCTGGAAAGCAGTGCTGATCCTGGCACTTCTGCTGAGCCCAGAAGAAGCGCCGATCAGCTGGAATGTTGCAGCACCTCCAGGGTCTTGTGATTTACATTTAGATGTTTGGCAACTGATTCATATTTATGACGGTCACAATGTCCCAGGGTCATGTGAAGTGACGAAAACCTGCTGCAACCACCCAGCAGACGGGGGGAATAAAAACCAAACACCCTCCCATCCCACCCCCATTGCCAATCCTCAACAGAAATTCTCACAATGAAAACCTCAGACAGGAGGAAGAGCGCCGCTGGGTGGGCAGGCAGGTGTCTTACTCGGCCGTGGCTTGGGGGGCACTTTTTTCAGTGCCATTATAACTTCAAACAGTCACTAAGCGAACTGTTGTAAGTCTACCTATACTTTATCACTTTTTTCCTTTTTGGGGGGGGGTGTCATCAAGTTTTTGATACCTTGCTAGGTGACTGGTGGAACTCGGATGTTGCCATATTCTAAAAGTGGTGCAATGGGTGAAAAGGTTGAAAAGCCCTGTCCTAGTGGACAATCACTTAACCATGAGCCAGCAGTGTGCGGCAGCAGCCAAAAAAGCTAATACAGTCCTGGGTTGTATAAACAGAGGTATAGAATCAGGATCATGCGAGGTATTATTACTGCTTTATAAAACCCTAGTAAGACCACGCCTATGAAAGGAATAAAGTATTATTCAGAAATTTCTAATGAAGATCGATAGAAGAAGTCACCTGAAAGTCATAAAATCAGACAAGTAAATTACAAATAAGAAAAGCAGAAGTTGCTAGCTAACTGATATTGCAAACAGAGGAAATATTGAAATAACTATAAGAGCCAGCTGTGCTAACAGAAAATTAGATGGTGAAAGATAGGATATGGACAAAGGGGTTTCCTGGAACATGGGAAGGACAGTGGTTTTAGTTTATCGGATTAGGTAAGGGGCATTGAGTGTGATAGGGGAGGAGGGAATATGCATCGGGGAAGGATATAAAAATGTGTTAAACAGCTCTTTAAGGTGTGGCTGAACTCCTGTGTGTGTTTCAGTCCACAAAGCCTTTGCAAACGCTTTATTTTGAATAAAACTTTGTTGCTGGAATTCCAAGTGAGTTTGTTCGTTTGCAGATCTTGAGCCACGTTCCAAACACCTGGAATACTTCAGCCAATTTTGGTCACCAGATCATAAAAAAGATGTTGAGAGTTTGGAAAAAATTCAGAGAAGAGCAACTAAGATGATCAAAGGCCTGGAGACTAAAATATACAAAGAATAGCTGCGGGACTTGGGTTTGGCTAATCTAAAGAAAAGAAATAGGGGAAACACGATAGCAATATTCCAATATTTGAGGGGCTGCCACAAAGAAGAGGGGGTCACATTATTCACCAAAGCACCAGAGGGCAAAACAAGAAACAATGGTTGGAAACTGATCAGAGAGAGAAGCAACCTGGAATTAAGGAGAAACTTCTTGACAGTGAGGACAATAACCAGTGGAATAGCTTGCCCGTAGAAATCATGGGCGCTACATCACTGGATATTTTAAAGAAGAGGTTAGACAGTCACTTGTCTGAGATGGTATAGGTTCTCATGCTTTAGCAGGGGGCTGGACTAGAAGGCCTCCAAGGTCCCTTCCAGCTCTATTCTATTCAATACAATCCTGCATCTATACTGATCCAATGCATGTAACTATAATAGTCTATAACAGAAGATCTAGTGCAGTGATGGCAAACCTTTTAGAAACCAAGTGCCCAAACTGCAACCCAAAACCCGCTTATTTATTGCAAAGTGCCAGGGCCCCATCAGCATTGTGCCCCTCGGGGGGTGGGGGGCATGGCCCACTAGGTGGGCATAGCTGTAGTGGTCACGGCAGACTGGGTGGGCATGGCCAGGGTGGGCGAGGCCACCTCGATGTTGCTTGTGGGGGGGACACCTGTGGGGGCCGGGTAGGGTTGGGGAAGATCCAGGGGGTCTCTGGCAGGTGGGGCAGTGGGCAAGAGGCTCATCCTGAGGGGTGAGGCAGGGGGGAAGGTGGTGGTTCCATTGCTGCGGGGCAAGGCGAGGCAGGGGCCAGGACGGCTGCTGCCTGACACCATCAACCCCTGCACATAGAGGCCAGTGAGCGCATGGGGGCCGATGGTGTCTGTCAGCAGCCACAGCTTACTGGGGCTCTGCAGCCCACTGCCAATACTGGACCACCCCTCCAGCTGCAGGTGGAGTAGGGAGGCACATGATGCAGACTGCCGGATGTGCCTCCTCTGTCCCATCTGTTTTTACTTGGAGTTGGAGAGCAGGTCGCTGCTGGTCATCTCCTCAGCCCCCTCGCAGATCTTGCCCTTGGCCAGCACATGGAGCCTGTTCCCCTCAAGCACCCAATGTACCTTGGGCCCGCCTCAGGCTGCCACTGCCAGCAGCTCACACAGATCCATTAGGCCGCCCCACCCAACACAAAGGAGGTGAAGTGGCAGGCTAGCAAGCTCGAGTAGAGGTGGCAGAGCACGCCCACTCCCAGCAAGCCAAAGGCCACCCCGAGCTAGGATTGCGTGCCTCCCACCCATCTCTGCTGGGCCTGGGTGGCCATGATGCCGATGGGGATCCAACTTTCCCTGCTCAGGGTAGCCTTCTGCCTGCTTTATCACCTCTATAGGTGGCTTCCTAGGTGACTGCTTTGCCTCCTTCATGCTGGGCAGGCCTGCAGCTCTGGATGGCGGCCTAATGGACCTGTGCGAGCAGCTGTTGGCGGTGGCGCACGTGCCCACAGAGAGGGCTCCGAGTGCCACTTCTGGTATGTGTGCCATAGGTTCGCCACCACTGATCTAGTGGCTTGGGGAGTTTATAAATACTATGTCAGGAGGAAAGGCTTTGCCAGTCCTTTGTAGGTAAACACAAAATGCAGATTAGGATAATTGATATACTAAAGCAGGGGGAAGCATGTAAGTAAGTCATAATAACTGGTATTTGTTAGGTTTATAAACAACCTTTTCCTCCAAGAGTGCAAGGTAGTGCACTTAAGCACTACAGATAGCCCTCAACTTAAGACCATAACTGAGCCCAAAATTTGTTGCTAGGCAAGATAGTTGTGAGTTTTGCCCCATTTTATGACTTCTTTTGCCACAGTTGCTAAGTGAATCACTGCAGTTGTTATATTAGTAACACAATAAGTGAATCGGGCTTCCCCACTGACTTTGCTTGTCAGAAGATCTCCAAAAGTGATCACGTGATCCCAGGATACCGCAACCATCATAAATATGAACCAGTTGCTAAGTGTCTGAATTTTGATTATATGACCATGGGGATGCTGCAACAGTTGTGTTAAAAACAATCACAAGTCACTTTTTTCAGTGCCATTGTTAACTTCAAAAAGTCACTAAACGAATCGTTGTAAGTTGAGGACTATCTGTATTGTAACTATTGTACTGCATTGCATAATTAAACTTGAATGGAAATCGTGCCGAATTGAATCCTCCAAACCTTTATGTAAACATACTGAAAACTGAGCTCCTGGCACCTAATTCACATAAAAGGGCTCACATAGTTAAAGGAAGAATTAAGTTTGTGAAGTTTTCACCTCCTCTCAACCCAGAGGACCAGTATCAATCCTAGTTTACTTGATTGACTCTGGTTAAATTTAGCAAAGAAAACATTGCAAGCCAAACGATAGAACTCAACTAGTCTATTCTACTCTTTTGGAAAAATAACATCTAGTCTATTCTACTCTTTTGGAAAAATAACATCTTTCAGTACATCAAGTAGTGGAGCACCAGATATACTGAATTTTTTATCACACAATTAAAATACATGAACATGGGTTAATATCGTGTTTCTCCAAAAATAAGACCAGGTCTAATATTACTATTGGCTCCAAAAGACCAATTAGGGCTTATTTTCAGGTGATCGTTTTATTTTTTTCATCACAAGGCCCATGGGCTGGACAGATGGGATGGAGTGGCTGGCTGGCTGCACAGTGCATCCGGCGGGCTGCTTGGAGGGCCAGCCCAGCGGTCCCAAACCATCTATATTCATAGATTTTTTAAAAAGGGCAACTAACCTTGATATTGTAAAATGATGGCAGTTATCTCTTCAAATTTTATAATTTCCCCAGTAAAATTGGCAGAATGCAGGCAAGTCCCAATGCAGAAAATCAATACCAGCTCTCAACAGGAGATATTGCCACCTTTGAACCCAATCATGGAATTTAAAACATGGGAAAAGAATGTCATGTTATACAGTATTCATGTGAAACACATTGGTAGGAACTAGCTTTCCTTCTAGAAGTATGTTGGTTCTTGAATTTCACATATATTTCCCATGCATCTCACTGAATTCTGTGGAACACCAAAAATAAACGTACTTTGGATTCAAGTTTAATATAGTGATTGATCAATTACAGGAGTATGTAATTTCAATTTAATCATGCCTTCCAAAATGATCAAAATGTTTTAAGCTGTCCATATTCCAGAAAGGCAGACTGGATATTTGACAGATACTGTTGGAGGGGAAAAAAAGACACATTACTTTGACAAAATTTCCTCTGTTCAAAGCTATCCATGCAGTCATTTTTTGTCAGTTATTGTTGGCTGGCTAATTTATTATATAATGTCTAAATCTAAGCCAAAAACAACTGGGGTAGCAGGAAAGAAAGGAAATTTTGGTAGAGGGTTGAGAGATAAAAATATGTGTGTATTCTGATTTTTCGTAAGCTTCCATAGAACAAATCCATTTTGGGCAAACACAGAGCTGACACATTTGTTTGAAAACTTTTTCCTCAAATACTGGGTTCCACTTTTCACCATTATCAGTGCAATCAGCTTTCAGTAATTCAATAGTATCTTGGCAATGATTAGGGAAAAGAAAGGAATAGAAGATGAAATACTACAAGAGTTTGAATTCAGTGTATTACTCATCAGTGAATATCTTGATTAAAATAGATTTAGGTCTGTTGTAGTAATTTACTCACCCCAAGGATCATCCATAATACAGAAATTTTTGCAACAAGTTTTTTCCCCCATTATTTTTGGAAATCAGTACAGTATTCCATCGGTGCTCCCAACTTCCCAAACTGACATTCAGCAGTGCTCTCTACAGGCCACTATGCAGAAATACAAAGTTTTGCTAATCTGCAAATGTCCATGTTTTTTATCGCCAACTCTTGCTTTCTGTATGCAAATTTAAAATGTTTATAGTGGTCAAACTGAATAAGTGTATAAGAGAAAGGCAAAAAAAATGTGCTTCAGGTACAAGCAGAGGCTAACATTCATTATTGAATAATTTGTGTCACAGCCGTGATTATACAGTATGTACAGAATGCAGTTTATAGCAAACTGTAATATGTAATACGCAATAAGCCACTAGAGATACTCATGCTCTCATTTTGTTAGTTCATTTGCATGTTTGAAACACAAATCACTTGTACTGCATGATTTTAATAGAGGCAATAGTGAAATCTGGAGGCGGATGATTGTTATTGACCCCATGGTCCAGTGACTGGTCCTCCACGCTTGATTGAACTTCCAAGTCCTATTAGTTCCTGCAGAATGGTAAACAAGGATCCCCATCCAACATTTGCAGAATCATATGTTTCCAACCCTACCCATACTGCTGCATAGATGTATGCTAGACCTTCATGAAGATCTCTGAAAATAAGAGGTCTAAATTCTGAAGATCTGGATTCTCCATCTTCAAAACCGGAAAATGTGCATGTGACAGCAATGCCTGAAAGATTCCCCAAGACTGGGAGTTGGTTGTAATTTATTAAATATCTTGACCACTTCCCTTGCAAAAGGTTTATACTCTCACTAGGGAAAAAAAAAGAGCACTCTTCACACACTGTTAAGTTGTTCATTTTGCTACCCAATGTGTTTGGCAGTATTTACAGATGTCTTATTTACAAACTCATACAAGGTACTTTGTGAATGATGAATTGGGAGCATTTTTCACCCTTAAACCAATAATTAGAAATGTCCAAGGTGCAAATATGTGTTATTTTTCCATGCGCCTCCCAAGGTGATCAAATTTCAGGAAATAGATGTAGGTATAAGATGGCTGAAATTTTATGAATATTTTTTGGGGAAACAAAATCTTATTCAAATAAGCAGAACTACGCCAAATAAAGATGAGTAGCTTGGGCTAATAATTATGCATATTTTCTGCAACTTATTCTAAGAAAATTTGTTATAAAGTACTTCTATATCCTATTATCCATTTCAAATCCCTTTATTTTTCAATAGATAAAACTTGTGTTGAAGTTGTTAAAAACAAAACAAAACAAAAACAAACCTATCTAAATCTGCTGGGTTTGGTTCTACTATCTTCTGCTATATAGAATCATATTCGCGTATGGAAGGTCAAGGTTTTAAGCTAAGTAATTATTTTATGTTAACTGATCTAGCATATGTAGCCCTATCTTTCCCAGTAGACTATCAAGAGTCCCAGAACTAAGCCTGGTTTATTAGGCACTTTGGAGGAAACTTTCTGAACTCAAAAGTATCCCAAGTAGCCATCTCATCTGCTTCTATGTCTGGGCTACCTATGAGTTGGTGTCTTCTCTTCCCGCTTGCAAAAGGATATTTACACTTTTCGAAGTTACCTCGTATTTCTGTTATCATTCGGCATGTATTTTAAATCACAATGAAGCAGCAAGCTCATCTAATACACTGATTTTTGTTTACTTACATTAAATACATTGGTAAATCAGCAGTTGAATTCTGTTACCATGATTTGTTATTTTAAATGCAATATGAGAGTTTTCTCAGAAGGAAAAAAAAAGGAATTCTGATCAGATGAGAAGAGTAAGTTGAAGAGAAAGGGGGATTGCTCTGTTTAGAAAAAGCTGCAGTGTCCTCACTTCATCTAAGAGCTAATAGCAAATTAGTAAAAACAAGTTGTGGGCAATAATTGAAATAAATGGGTTTGCTTGTAACTTAAATATAAAATCTACTTTTCCTTTGCCGCGAGTTGAGCACAGTGCAGCATTTCAGCTTTATTGAAGAGGGAAAGGGACATGCTTAGGACTCCTCCTGGGGTTCTCCATAATGGCTGCAAGGGTCATTATATGCGTATGGAACCAAAGCACCATCAACAAAGAAGAATTTTACAGTCAATGAATCCATAAGTGTAAGATGCCATTTCCGGATTCATGTAGAACTATGGGGGTTTGAACAAAAAGGGGATTAGATCTGAAACAGGTCTCAGGGAGCACAGAAAAATTCTTAAGATCACATAGAATGGTCCCAGATAGCTTTATAAACTATATGAACCTTTCTAGAGAAAAGCCAAATTAAACCTGCAAAAGTAACTGTATATGTGAATTGGGTGAAGGAAGATGTTACAGCACACATCTTAATTCTATAGCATGTTGCTGAAGAATTAAAGCTGCAGCCTAGTCTTATTCCCCTGTTCATTGCTTCCCGTTCAATGAAGCCACATCTGGAGATAACTAGCCTTTATAATGGCAGCACAACTGTGGGCCAGTAGCAGTGCAGAGTTTAACAGTTTCCACATAAGGCTACAGGGTGGCCTGGAGTTGAGATGCTAAATGCTCACACTGATTGTGGACATCAGTACTTAACTTACATCAGTGAATGGGAAAAAAAATGCAAGCCTTTATACAGAATATAGGGGGACATTATGTACAAATACAGTAATTAAATACAGTATTAAAATGCATGGTCAAATAGGAGAATTGATGTCCGTTTTGTGTGTGTGTGTGTCCCCATATGTGTGTGTTTGTGTCCGTATGTGTATAACCCATGTCAAGCTGTTGTTGTAGAACATTCAACCATGTGAGAAATTTGCAAGAAAAACTCCCTAAACCAGATCTAGATAGCACCGGGAACAGCTCCTCTTTAGAAACTGTATTCAAGTTTGAAGCATGAAAAAGCTACGAGCATTTAAACAGAGAGTGTGGGTTGGAGGACTATGGTATTAACTTTGTAAAGGCCACAGCTGAAGAGGGGAGACAGTTCTTATATGGAGAACAGATTGTTGCTGGCTATTTGAGAGAGGGCGATACACTTTGTTTTACCACACAGCATTATCTACAATTATTTTTTTTTTAAAAAGCCATTACTTTTCTTTAGCTAATAAGCAGGAAACTAAAAATTCCAGTGTCGCCTACTCCTTAATTATTCATTTTTTCATGCCAAGAAAAAAAACCTGTCAATTTAAACAGTTCTCAAATTTAGAGGGACTTTAGACAAAGTCTTATATGTGAAGGACTCAGAAGGCAAAATAAAAAATAAAAAATGGCGCTTTCAAACAAGTAAAGTACTAGTCCTCCTGTCACATTTCCCAACAAGAGTGCTGCCTTTTTTTTTCCCTCTCACTTTCTCATCCCAACCGTATCGCTTAGAACTTCTAAAATCTGCAGCGACCCTTGAGAACTGCCCCTATTCAGGTTTTGCTAAGGACACATGGACTTTTTTTTTCCTTTTGGCAATTTAGAACCTCTTTCTACTTCATGGACCAATGATGTACATATCCAAGGTACAGGCTAAGCAGAAAGAACCTATCTGAAGAGAATCCTGACAGAGGGTCCAGGTTAACAAAGCTAACTTACTTTTTTTTGTACCTTGTTTCTACAGATAAGCGATTCTTTCTTCATCTAATAGGACTGACAACTGAATCTAAACAGAGGAGAGACACTATAGCCTTTTGACTTGAAATAGCAACTTTAAAAATTATACCTATTCCCATCCTCTCCAACCTCCTCTGCACTGTCCTGGCCAATACAAATATAAGGCATCAATCAAGAGCAAATCCAAGAGTCCTGGAAAGTATTTCTTATACTCTAAATTTATAACCATTTCATTCTTATATTGACAACACTGAGACACTGGACCACTCTCATGCCGTAGCCAGGGGAAAAAAAACAAGCAAATACAATCAATCATCCTCTCCAATGTAACCACAAAATTCTGCCCTGAAAAAAAGTTAACCGAGGACACTGCAGCTTTTCTGAAGCTATGGAAAATGAAGAAGAGAACTCCTAAGAGGATCTTCTCAAATAATTGTGCATTATTATTTTTTTTGAGAAAGTCAGTTAAATTTGCTCTTAAAAAATAAATCTACAGGAATTACGTTTCTCCTTGCTTGTGACTGTCCCCCAGATTATTAAAGAAAACAAAGGGAAAAGGGAGGTGAAGGGTGGCGGTGGATGTTATAGGGACTAAAGAACACATATTTTATCAGAGCAAAGACAGCGTGGGTGTGTACTGGTGCACGTGCGCTGGAGGGATAAGAGATGGCAAGGGAAAAGAGTAGTATCAGGGAGAAAACAGAGCAGGGGAATCCAAATAAGTAGGTAGCTATTTGCACCTATAATACAAAGTGAATAAGAGTTTGTTTTTGGAAGTTAAGTCCCCGGTCGGTCTATCTCCACTTTCTGTTGGGTGGTGGTAACAGACGTCTCGTGATGGTTTCTGAAGCGTTAGAAGTGCAGTGAAACGGCGCTCTCAGGAGAAGGGACGGCTTCCAAGTGTGCCAATGCTGTTATTGGAAGGGAGGGGAGGTGGAGTGGGGTAGAAATGGAGGTTATATCTTATCTCTCGCTGCCTGAACGCCACCATTCAGTTGCTACAACACTGGCTCTTGTTCTGCTGGGACTGCTCATGAAGGTCCACACCTCGCCGCCCCACAGCACCCCCTGTGCTCTGGGGCTCGCTCTTTGGCAGCTTCTTAGCTGGAAGAACAGACAAAGATGTTACTGAGGAAAAGCAATTGCCGCATTTAATCCCCCAGATTTCTGAACAAACAAAAGACATTTGGTATTGCAAAACCCCATTACTGGCCTTCATCTGGCAAATTGAAACTTATTTTAGAAGCATATTTGTGGGCCCCTACTGGATTACTTTTCTGCGATCGGTTTGCATTATTTGACTTTCTTTATTGATATGTTATTTTATTCCATAATTCACATGTAGTTAAATATTAATAATGTATGAAATCTTGGCCTTCTAAAACCGGTCTTCGGAGACAGCCTATAAAATTAAAACACAAAAATCAAAAGTAGGGCAAATGTAATCAAGCCATCCATATAAGATAGCGTGTTATGAGTATTTTAAATAAAATACTTCAAGCTAGTTAATATTAAGCAATTCTTCCTGAATATGCATTCTTGTGTACAAATGTCAGGAGCTTGCTAGAAAATCACCAATATAACAGGTAGCATGTGGTTGAACATTATGGTACTCACAGCTTGTGGAATCACAAAACAAACAGATTTTAGCTAAGTTGTATCTGTCGCATTACTCTGTACCCCAAGTGAACTCACTCTTTTCTTGTGGAAAAGAACATACGACACATGAAAGTTTCTCTTTGCAAATTCATCTGTATTTAACTGCCTAAGGTAGGAGGTTTCAAACTTTTTCAGGCTGTGGGAACCTTTAGGTAAAAATAAAATAAAATCCCAGAGCCTCTGATAAAGAGGCAAAATTGCAGTGATTGTGCTTGAGTGGACATCTCTCATGGAGCTCCATCAAGTTCTTGCAGAACCACAGGGTTCGGGATACACTATTTATACATGCCACCCATCTTGCTGTCAAGAAATTTGAAAGACCTTGGGCTAGAAAACATTCGCAATGAATTCTCCGCAGTGTTGATACTGCTGAAGTACAGTGCCAGCTTCTATAAAAAGAATAAAGAATAAAGAAAGTACCAACGATGTCAGATTTCTGGAGCCCTGGCTACTCAAATGGTTCCTGCTCTTATATGATCAGTTACTGGAATAACAGCAGTGAGCCTAGGTACACTGAAATAACAGGTTTGCACTAAAATGGTAACTCCAATATTTCCATCCCTTGTGGAAATTTTGAAATCAAAGTTCAAATAGATATTACACTGAATGCTAAAATAGGTATTCATCACATGAAAGCCAACATTGCAAAGGGCTATAATACAGTGAAATGTTATACTTCTACCTGAGCTGAAATTTTTAAGGGAACACTTTAAAATACCCTGTACCCCATTATTTGGTTAGCTGGAGTGATAGTGGTATTTCTTTAATATTTCTCCATGAATTTGAAAAATGCATAATTATTTATACCAGAGGTACACAGTGTATGATCCCAAAGTTGTATACAAGCTAAGGGAATTTAAAACTTAAAAGCCAAATGCAGCTCCTGGCATCAACAAGCAGTATGCTAATAATTTATTCAGAATAGGCTGAAATAAGAAACTATAATTCACTTGATAGTACTGAACAAATCCTGAAGAGTAACCAATAGTTTTTTGCTGCCCCCTGCTAGCTGACTAAGCTCAGAACTACAATTTACAGAAGACTTCACCAGTAAAGAAGCTGAGATCCTCATTGGACACAAATTCTGAGAACAGTTAGAAAGCATAGCTGGTACCTGTCTTGTTTTCTCCTTCTTGGCAATGCTAAGAATGTGAAAGTCATTGGGGGGGGGGAAATGACATGTAAGCTCTACATCAGGATAGAGAGCTTGCGAAACTACAGAAATTGCTGAACCATAGAGCCAGAAGTCTGCAACTGGTGTGGCTAATCAAATGTTTACAAAAACTAACACCTAATGTTGTTTGTTTATGTTCTATGACGAATGCCTCTTAACAGGAGCTTATGCCTAATGTTGTTTGCTTTAATATTGAGAAAGCGGATTGAATTTCTACCTCAGGTTATGAAACTTCTACCTCAGGATCTTTGGTTAGGGACTATAAAAGATTGCACTATTACTGAGACGAAGTTAATTCAGAAGCGCGAATGAACAATATGTGATAGCCTAGATATAGTAGATAAACCATATACAAGATTTACCTCAGGTTATTAAACTTTTACCTCAGGATTTTTGGTTAGGGACCATAAAAGATTGTACTAATACTGAGATGAATAATATGTGATAGACTAGAAACTGTGGATAGACTATAGAAAAGAGAAACACCAATCAAATAAAGTGTAACAGGCGTATAGTTGAGGCTTGATATGAGGAGTGAAAAATGTTTACCAAACCAGACGTTTACAAAGATTAATACTTAGTGTTGTATATCAGGTGCTATGATGATTGATGCATACTAAGATTTTATGTTTAATGCTGATTGTTTTAATAAAAGAATTTTTATATATATAAAAAAAAAGAGTGAGGGATGCTAAAACCTGTAGCTGAACGACATCTGGAGGCCAACAGTTCCCCATCCCCGCTCTAAATTCTAGGTCATGATGTGTAACATAAAGCCTGCGGAAATAATTGCAAATATTTACATCTATTAATACAGGCCAGCTAGAGAATATTTCCCTACGTGTGCTGTAATCAGTAGTTCTTTGCAAATATCTTTAAACAAGAGGCAGTGTCACATGAAGGAAACAGCTATCAAGATAAATAGCTTGATGTGAAACCAATCCATCTGAACGTATTAAAGAGCCAAAGCCTTTAGTAAGTATAGGTGGTTCTTGATTTATGACCACAATTGGGACTGTCAGTCGTGAAACAAGTTGTCACAAGTCTGCTTCACTAAATACTGCAATCCTGACACTCCTGGTCATTAAGTGATCTCATGGACTGATAAGTGAACAGACTGCCAGGTAAGGAATGTGAGCTGCCTCTGAGGGGGTGGGAAGACTCGGAGCTCTAGCAGAGTCATAAAAGAGCCGAGGTTGCCTACTCCTGCACTAGGTCATGCACAAGTGTCTCTTTTCTCTGGGCTGCTGACAATCCTGCTTGGATTTCGGCAGGAAGGATTTTCAGTGCCAGAACAGAGAGAGAGGAAGCCTGTAAGCTAAGGAGTGCCCGGTGCCTCAGGAGGGTAGGGGAGGCCCAGCACAGGTTGTGTGCGAGTGTCTCTCTCTACTCAGGGGCTGAAAATTCTTCCTCTGAAATCCAAGACTTTTCTCAGGCAGCCAGCATGGAAGATTGCATATGGTAGTCACATGATCGCAAGGTACTTGGCAACCAGTTATAAATACGAATGAGTTGCTAGGTGGTCAGACTGTAATCAGATGTGTGTGCGCATGTGCAGCCTTTTGCTACAGTCAGAAGTGCTTTACAGGCAGTAAAGCACCCTTTCCAAGGCCAACGTTAATTTGAACTGTCATTAAGGGAATGGTCGTAAGTCAAGGACTACCTGTAATGTCATAAATGCCTTGCACATTACCTATTGCCAGGAAGAGATCATTAACGTTCATTGCTGTCTTGGCTGATGTCTCCATAAACAATAGACTGTTATCATCTGCATAAGCCTGGGCCTCCTGCAGGACAATAAGACAGAAAAGTACAGACTGAACTTTAGACAAATTTAATGCTCTAAATTAGGCAAAGCAAAGCGGACAACACTGTTCACTGCTTAAAATACAGAATACAAAATACAGAATTTGAGGAAACTTTGAGGAATTGGAAAGAGAGAGCATGTTCTCTTTTCTAACAGAACCACTAAGGATGAAATAAATGTATTAGAAGCCTATTTCGATCTAGAATCTGTCATAATGCCAGATATAAAGGAATATCATACAAAGGTTAGTTTCTAAGCCTGTAGTTTGGAAAGGTAAACAAACTGCAAATGATATTTGAGCTTCAGAGTCTATCTTAGATTTAAAATGCTGTATTCATACATATTACAAAACTTTCCTACTGACATTTACCATACTGAGCCTTGAGTGTCATCTAAAAGGTCAAAAGAAAGTAATCTTTCTCAACCTAAGCTAGATCTTAGGTTGTTGTGAGGATTAAGAGAAAAATGTACATTTTGGGGGCCTAGAAAGAAAGATATTTTATACAGTGAATAAAAACAGCTTGCCACATTGTATATTACCATTGCTGATTCTATTCTGTTCCTATGCAATCTGGACCTGGTTTTATTTCATTATTAATTTAATAAGAAACTATTTCTAGCTGCTTCATAGATATGGAAAGTATTTTGAGAATGGCATGAAGATTATAAAAGTTTTAAGAATATACTGTAATCACCACAAGGGTTCATGGGCAAATCAGAAATTCCTCCATGAAAAATGTTATTTTGAATTCTTATATTTATCATTCTCACTTCCTAGTGAGATTATGTGTGATATTATGTTATGAACAACAAATAATACATTGATGTGAATTGCCAGCCATAACTGTGATCAAAACCTGCTAATTTTAATACTGTACATCCAAGTAATTGCATTCTAAAGCTTACTTTGCATCACAATTTCAAGTACACAAACCATCTTTGTTGTCATCATTTTGAAGTTATTTTCTTTCAGAAATGATTGAGGGATTCTGTATTCTGTAGATCTGAGCTTTTTTTCTTGTTGCTTTATCATTTGCAAACCTCCCTTTTTTAAATTTTAATTTTCCTCACATTCCCAATTACTATATTTATATACTGTGACTATTCTGAACTGACATTATTAGTTCCTTTGGACCAAATGATCAGTGTAATGGTATCTCTTTCAAAATAATAATTCCCTCTTATGTGTAAAGTACAGCAATAAAGGTAAAAGCCTTATAATAGAATGTGATAACTCTGCTTTATGTTAGTGTCATGTAAAATATTAAATAAAAATAGAACATTTGCAAGCATATTAAACTTGCAAGTTTTTTGGGGGGGGGCTCATCCTTCAACAAAGAAACTCTGAAGGTTAATCCTAGTTATTTCTCATTATAAGGACAAAGCTAAAAGATATTTGCCTGAGGAATCAGAAAGCTAGAGTTGAAAATACTAAACTGGATGGTCCCAAATTCTGATTCAGGATTAGCTTAGCCCAACAGTGGTCAGTCTTATTTTTGTCCAAAAGCTAAGAAAGGGGCAAATATCATATAGAATACAGATAGTCATGGAATTCCAACTGGACAAACTAGGAAAGCTGTAGTCTAGGCTATCTCACTAGGCAGAAGGGGCGTTGTCTTACCTGAACGCCTTTTCTCAGCACAGAGATGGAGAATCCACCAATGGGTTTAGACTGTATTCCTGCCCAATCAGATCAAGTCAGCCAAAGTTGCCACGCCTGTCCTGGACCATAGAGATCCCAGTCTTGACACGAGCGTAGCCATTGACTGACAGCAAGATGTTGTGGCTCATAAAACTAACAAACTAACCCTAGGCCTAAATGACCTACAAGGGTGGGAGTGGATTCTCCATCTCCGTGCTGAGAAAAGGTGTTCAGTTAAGACAACACCCCTTCTCTAGCACTGGAGATGGAGAATTCACCAATGGGACATACCAAAGCCTACTGTCCCTGAGGGTGGGAAGTAGACCGGTCCGGTGTGGCACTTTGATGTATAACCTGTTGGAGAATCCTCCTATCGAAGGAAACCTCCACCTAGACCAAACCATTGATCTCGTAGTGCCGTATAAAAACAGATGATGAGGCCCATGTGGCCGCCCTGCAGATGACCCCAATGGACGCCTGGGAAGCCCATGTCGCAGAAGTAGCTGCACTCCGTGTAGAATGGGCTGTAACCCGCTGTGGAACCGACAATGACCCGGCTTGATACGCCCCGGCAATACACACCCTAATCCATCCGCCAATTGTGGAAGAAGAAAAAACCTTCTGACCCCAGACGGAAGAATGGAAGGATATAAGGAGGGTGTCTGATTTGCGGAACGTCGCCGTCCACGAGATATAGTACCAAGGTGTCCTGTGGACATCCAAACTGCGCCATTGCCGTTCCCAAACATGTGATGGGTTAGGACAAAATTCCGGCAGCACTATTTCCTGGAATCTCTGGAAAAGAAAATTGATCTTCGAGCTGAAGTAGGGTCGAACAGAAGGACCACTTGTTCCTGATGGGGGATGCACCAGTCATCCCGGATAGAGAACGCTGCCAATTTGGAAACTCGTCGTGTCGACGTGATTGCCACCAGGAATCCAGCTTATGGGACAGGTCACGAACATCGCACGTCCTTATGGCTCCAAGGGGACTTGGTAAGAGCCCGAAGAACCCAAGGTAACTCCCTTGAGGGGTATCTTGGCAGAGTAGGGGGTCTGGTGATAGCGGCCCCCTTAAGGAATGATCGAAGTAAGGGGTGATGTTCCAATGTCCCCACGGAAAACACAGGTGAGGACTATGGAGAGGGCAGCTATCTGCCTGCGCAATGTATATGGGGCCAAGCCCCTCTCCAGACTGTCTGACAGGAAGGGTAGGAAATTATGAGTTCCGAGAATGACCATTGTCGACCGGAGCCCCATGATTGAAAGCTCTTCCACATGGTCTCGTAATATGGTGTGTGGAAGATCAACCAGAGGCCTGGATTACTGAAAAGAGCCCTGGTGAGCAAAGCTCCCGTGTCGAGATTGAGCACTCAAATGCCGGATGGCCAACTAGAGCCATTGGGGTTCCGGATGGAAATAGTCCCTTGGCTGAGAGAGACCCATTCCGGAGAAAATCCACCAAGGGCCTGCAAGGGAGAGGTTCAACAGATCAGCGAACCAAGGCCTCCTTGGCCAATAATGGGCCACTGGGATTATCTCTGCTCACTCCCAAAGAGGTTTGCGTATTACCTCTGGGGGAAAATGGAGAGGATGAAGTCATAAAGCAGTCCCTGTGGCTCAGAGTTCCAAAGAGCATCCGCCTGTTCCGCCCCTGGGGATGGGAACTGGGAAAAAAATTGAAGCAGCTGGGCATTGGTCAGGAACGCAAAGAGATCCAAAAAGTGGAAGGCCGAAACTGTGATAAATTTCTCTGAAGACCCTCGGTTGGAGGCGCCATTTCGAGTGACCAAACATTGTCCTGCTCAAAAGGACGGCCTGAGTGTTTGCCTCCCCTGAAGTATGCTTGGCCTTGATGGAGGCCAGGTTGTGTGCTGTACAGGAACCCAGTGAGAGTGACTTGGTTAATAAGGTTCGAGAGCGGGAGTCCCCTTGTCGGTTTACCTGGGCCTTGGTAACATTGTCCTTGGAGACCAGTATGTGACGTCTTGTCACCAGGCTGTGAAAAGGGGCGAAGGGTCCAGGGGCGAAGGGTCCAGATGTATGTCCCGTAGCTCGAGCCCATTTATGCTGTGCCGAAGGTCTGAGCGGCACCAACGGCCCTGTGCCCACTGCGAGCGAAGGTGTGCTCCCCAGCCAAACAGGCTAGTGTAGGTCATTAGTATTAGCATGACCCTCTGAACATGGTGGAAGATATCTACCACATAAGGGAGCACAATACCTGGTGTGGAAGTCTTACCCGTCGTTGGAAGGCACTGGGATTTTGCCCCAGGAAAGGGAGTATGAAACACTGCAGACCCGTCTCTTATGCTGGCCCGGCATTCTCGGGATAAATACCCCCGGCACTCCCCCGAGTCTATGATGTTCCTAAGGTGTAACAGTCTGGTTGTGAAAACCATGTGACCTGACACCAACTGGATTAATATGTGGTCCAGGAAGCGTTGTGCTCTGACTGTTACTGCCCTTAGTGGGCTGTCAGAACCGCCAGGATCATGGCAAATATCCTGGGAGCCGATGATCGGCCAAATGGGAGTGTCCTGTAATGAAATTGTTGCCCCTTGCACGTGAACTGTGGAAGTCGGTGGTGAGCCAGAGAGATGGGGATGTCAAGGTACGCTTCCGTGAGGTCAATAAACATCTGGAAATCCCTTTTGCTTACGCTTCCCGCGATGGAGCGGAGTGTTGTATCTTGAATTTACGGTATGCAAGATGAAATTTCAAGCCCCTGAAATCCAAAGTGGCTCTCCATCCCCCTGACGCCATTAGGACGACTAATAGGATGGAATAAACCCCTCCAACCTCTCTGCTCCGCCGGTACCGGGTCCATGGCCCGTATATGTAATAGATGTTGAACAGCTTTGATCCTTAGCTTTATTCTGTGCTCGGCTTCGTGAGTCGGGGTAAGATAGAAGCCGAGAAGACGGGTTGGAAGGGAGCCTTAGGACCAGGCCGTGATGTACGGCATTTAGTACCCACGCATCTGTGATGACGGCCTCCCACCGGTGGGCAAAGGGAGAGTCTGCCCCCTATGGGAGGAACTGCTGGAAGTCATCAGGGATGACGGGATGGTCAGTCGTTCCCGCGAAAAAGCCGCTTGTCCTGAAATTACTGTCTATGTCTGGCCGCCTATCTGTCTGGCTGTCCATCCTGCCAGTCCTGCCTGACCGGAAAGGAACGGATGAGTTGAGAGTAGTTATACCTGGCCCCCGCACCGAAAATTTGCCCACACGGGTAGAAATTGGACCGTTTGTCCGATTTCTTAAGGAAGTGAGATAAGGATTCAATGTCGCTCTAAAACAGCGGTTCTCAACCTGTGGGTCGTGACCCCATTTGGGGTCGAACGACCATTTCATGGGGGTTGCCAAACAACGCAGTCCGCCATTTTTTCCCTCTTTTCCTTAGCTGTGCTACTCCCTCTTATTCTATTGACTTTTGAAAGCCAATAGAATAGACTCTCTTGAATAGAGTCTAATTCTATTGGCTTTCAAAAGCCAATAGGAATTGTCCAGGCTGTCTCTGCCCTGCTGAGCCCGTCAAAAGTCCCAGTCTGCAAACGGTGCTGCAAGTTGTCTGCAGCGAAGGCGAGCTGTCTGGAAGTTTCCACCCCTCTCTGCTGAGCAACTACTTAAAATGTAAGTAAAAGAGGGCTGGGGTGGGGGGTGGGAGGCCAGCGGGCGTAGGGAAGGTTGCTGGCGCGCATGGGGCCCGGCGGGTGCCTTACCTCTCTTGGGCTGGGCCAGCTGGTGGCCCAGCCGGTGGTCGCCCTGTGCCGTCGCTGCCCCTTGCCAGCTACGCCTCGGCCGGCGCAGGGGGTGGCACCACACATGCACAGCGCTCCCGGACAGGGAAATAGTCCTTGACTTACACCAGTTGGGTAGTCCTCGACTTACCACCGGTTGGGTAGTCCTCGACTTACCACCGGTTGGGTAGTCCTCGACTTACCACCGGTTGGGGGTCGCGGCATTAAAAAGGTTGAGAACCACTGCTCTAAAATGAATTACCTCCCTGATATGAGGTCGTCGATAGATGCAACTTAGACTGGTATTGGCATGCCCGTGCTTCAACCCCAGTATACGGCGACCTGTGATGCTGGACGCCGTGGCCCTGGAGGGAAATCTGGTGGCTTGGAGGGTAGCATCTGATGCATACTCGGTGACTGCCCACCATCCTGCTAAGATCCTGATGTGTGCGGATATTCTCCGCTGGAATGCAGACCTGAAGCTGCCTGAGCTAGGGAAGGACAAATTTGTTGAAGAAGGAAGCGGAGGTGGACGCCCTAATAGTCCATGCAGCCGCTGGATGCGTCCTGTGATAGGTGAGCTCTTGCTCACGGTCTTCAAAGTTGAGAGCCTCAGAGACATCTCCGGAAATGGCGGCGGGAGATACTAGGAGCCAAATGGCTCCTCCACCGCAAGTACTTCCAGGGCCTCCAGCTTTCTTACCCCCCGCCTTATCTGGAAGGGGAAGAGAGGTCTGAGAAATCCATGTTTACAGCCCGCTTACGAGAACATGGGGGTATTGTTGAGGAAGGATCAGACCCAAGATGGGCTGTGGTCTTGCAGAACCATGGGACAAAGAGAGAAGGGCTGAAGAGATCGCTGAATGCAGGAGTTTCTGGAGGAGGTTCCTCCTCCTCAGACATTGGAATCCCCTGCTCAGTGACCTGTTTGTGACGATGAACTGCAGCCAATGGCCTGGCCTTGTGCCCTGATCTCAAGGGCGCGGTCTATCGCTTGTGCGATCAGCAAGACTAGACAATCCTCCCTGGGAAGGGGAATAGGCTCACTTGGTAAAAGCCCCGCTGTAGTAGGGGTGAAGGAAGCCTTGGGAGTCCAGTGATGAAACCGTGCAGTAGTGTATTGGGAAATGGGGAGAATTCCGTCTTTGAAATTCCATTTCTAGACCTTGGTGTCTCTGGCTGGCCTGCCTTTCAACCCTCTTAGAAGTCTTGGCGCTAGATGTGACCTAGATCTTGGCCACAGCCCTGTCAGCGCCCCCCAGACTAAATGAATTTGGATTTGTAGGAGCCAATGAAGGCAGCAAAAAAAAACACACCCCTTATGGAGGTTGTGTAATTCTCCATCCTGTGATAACACAGGAGCACGATAGGGTACCCCTGGTACCAGAGTGTTTCGTACACTGGATAAGGACAGGCGCACTGTAGGGGACGCCTGGAATCCAGGTAATAATTGTTTGCGTGGATAAGAACAGGCGCACTACAAGGTACGCCTGGAATCCAGATGGGGCTGTTATGGATAAGAACAGACGCACTACAGGGTATGCCTGGAATCCATATGGGGTTGTTGTGGATAAGAACAGACGCACTACAGGGTACGCCTGGAATCCAGAAAAAACCTGTTGGCAATTTGGTAAACTCATAATCACGCTGATTGAGGTATGAGACAGGTGAAGCCGGAAGACACCAAGTTCGAAAGGACCAATGAAAATAAATTTTAAAATTTTGTGATGAATACATATGAGACTCGTGATCAGTATGCTGAATAGAGCACAGGTGGAATGGAAATAAGATTACCAGCTATGTCCTAAAAATGGGTCAGGTGCACCTGGGGTAATTAGGGTTCAGAGTCATGGTGGGCCCATCTAGCAGAAAAAATGGCGGCCATTCCCAAAAGGACGGCCTTATCGACGATGGTGGAGCTGAGGATTTGCTCCCCCCAAACTGCTTGTCCTAGTGCACTAGGACAAGCAGAAAACCCCCCTTTCGTCAGAAAAGGATGGTCTGCAATGAGGAAGAAGGATCCCCTTCCTCCAGTATTTTTGCTGCTTAATTAAGCGGAATCGGCCGGCTTCTGCACCCACATGGCCCAAAATGGCGGCCGTGCGTGAAGAAGGGGATGGGGCCTGCTGTGGCCCGAGAGACCCCGTGGGAGGTGCTGACGCAGCCCGTTAGCACTCCCCTGTGCCGAGAAAGGCATCCACGCCCCAAATTTTGCACAATAGCCAAAGGCAGAATTGAGTATTTTCCTCTCCGATCAGCCGCCTAACAGCTGATTGGCCGGCCTCTGCACGTGACCCAAAAATGGCGGCCGTGCGTGAAGAAGGAGATTGGGCCTGCCACGGCCCGAGAGACTCCGTGGGAGGTGCTAACGCAGCCCATTAGCACTCCCCTGTGCCGAGAAAGGTCTCCGCGCCCCAAACTTTGCACGATAGCCAAAAGAAACCAGAAGTGAGTATTCTTCTCTCTCCAATCAGCCGCCTAACAGCTGATCGGCGGTGGCTGTTTGGCACGTGGTTCGCCTGTGGCTTGGGAGTGACGATTGCAGCTCCCGAAGCGCTGAAGGCAAAAAAACAGGCGAGTGGCTTAAGCCACTATCGGAGCTGCCGCCGCAGCTCCAAGAATGTTTGGAAACGTGGGATCTTCAAGGAAAACTCTTTTGACGCAACAACAAACCTCCCCCCACCTGCACTCGTAACGAGGCACTGCAGGCGCAAGCTTCAGCAACAAGAAGGCCGAGCTGGAATCAGTTGAGGACTAACAGCCGTTAGTCCACAGATGAAATAAACGAATTAAGAAGTTTTGGGGAAGGTCTATTTCTCAGGCTGGGGAGAAGAAGAGAAATAAGAAGGGAAAGGAAGGAGCCCCTTCCTTGGACACCCAGTATCTGACCTCCCCTTTCCAACCAGAGATCTTCTAATTGGGAAATTTAAAATGTTCCTTAAAGGAGATCAAATTTTTTAATAGTAATCCAAATCTTGTGCTGAATACAGCACATCTCAACAACTGGGGAACTGGAAAATCCACCAATGGAGACTGTACTTGCCTAAGAGCCAACCTTGCACGTTGGTCCTGGGCGAGATCAAGTCAAGACTGGGATCTCTATGGTCCAGGACGGACGTGGCAACTTTGGCTGACTTGATCTGATTGGGCAGGAATACAGTCTAAACCCATTGGTGGATTCTCCATCTCCAGTGCTGGAGAACTAACACTATTTACCTGGACATGTGCTTTAGCCTTACAGAATTATAGAAGCCACTACCTTACCATGAACAAAATAACTTCTGTTCAAAGATAATCTTAATCAAGACATATCACTTACTTCATATTCTACCATGCGCTTGTTGGCAAGATCAGCCTTATTTCCTGCTAAGGCTATAACAATATTTGGACTAGCTTGCCGTTGGAGTTCTTTCACCCATGTTTTTGCTCGTGCAAATGTTTCCTTTCAGAAAAGACAGACACAGGAATATCAGAAATACAGGCATAAGAAAAATATATTTCTTAACTACCTACTACCAAGCAACATTTCACTCAAACTGGCTAATTTTAATGGAATAAAAGGAGACCTTCTGGATTCAAATGCAGGTATAACTACTTCAGCATTTCATTTTCCACAGTGGCCAAACCCCTCTAGGAAGCTATGAAAAGAAGAGGTCACGACGGTAATATTCTTCTATTATTAATCTCAATATAGGGAATCCTTGACTTAACGACCATAATGGAGCCCATTGTGGTTGTAAGTCATACTGGTTGTAAAGCACGTCATCATGTGACTGACCCTATTTTACAATATTTTGTGGTGGTTGTTAAGTGAATCCATTGTTCACCATGGCCCGCTTTTGCCAAAACTCAGAAGTAAACACCATTTTTTGGAGTAAAAATGTTTGAAATTTTGATCACATGACCATGGGATGCTGCAAATAGCTTTAAATGTAGGCTATGTGCCAAGCATCCAAAATGGAGTCTCATGGTTAGGCCCTCAGAACTTCAGAACCAGGTTGTAAGTAGCTTTTGGGAAAATTGTACCTTCAAAAGGTTGCCAAGCGACCAGTTGTAAGTCAATGACTACTTACAGCTCAGATCAAGTGGCAAACTATTTTTTTTACTTTTTATTGCATTATTATAAATCTTGATACGTAGGTAGTCCTTCACCTACAACTATTCATTTAGCAAAGGTTGAATGTTACAATCACCTTAGAAAAAGTGATTTATGTCGTGTCCTCACACTTATAACCATTGCACTACTTCCATAGTCACATGATTGCAATTCAGGTACTTGGCAACCAGCTCAGATTTATGACTGATTGCAGCATTCTGTGGTTACATGATCATAATTCGCAACCTTTCTGACAAGCAACATCAATTGGGGAAACTGGATTTGCTTAATGATCATGTTGATTCACTAAACAACTGTGGATAAAACGATTATAAAATCAGATCTAGTCACATAATGGCTCGCTTTATAAAGTGCACTACTTATAATGAAACTTCCAATCTCAATTGTGGTCATAAATCAAGAACTATCTGCATTATATTATTTCAATACAACATTTGATAATATAATGAAATTCTTGTTCTTCTGTTATATAGATATCACATATAACATTGGAAATAATGAAAAAGAAAATGTGTGTATTTTTTTCAATGTTGATTGTAATGTAGGAAATCAATATTACAAGTACAACCTTTTTTCAAAGTTAAATGTAGCACTGGAAAGGGAAAAAAACAACATACTGAGACATACAGTATATCAAGGTATTTGTTATATAATAAAGGTTTCAGTCTTAAGCTAAATTACATGTTATTGAAATCTCCATTGTTTTGTTCCTTGGTATACATGCTTGTGTGTGTAGTAAATGTGTGTGTCAGGCCCAAGGACATAGACAAGACCGTGAGACCCAATCAAGTTCAATCCTTTACTTGCTTATACCAAACTGACACAATCCTGCCAAACTAAAGCTATAATTCTCTAACCTAATATATATAGGTATAATATATCCCCCCTCCCCCATCTAATTTGGCACTGTACAGTCTCTAAATCTGGGCCTCTTTCTAATGGAATTTACTGCCTCCTCCTGGGGTGCCATGGTGCCAAAAACACTTCTCCAAGGGCTTTACTCCATCACAATTCAGATAATGCTTGACTTACAAACAAGCAAGACAGTTGTTTGAATTTTACCCCCATTTTACGAACTTTCTTGCCACAGTGGTTAAATGAATCACTGCAATTAGTAAAACAGTTATTAAGTGAATCTGGCTTCCCCATTGACTTTGCTTGTCAGAAGGTTAGAAATGGTGGTCACATGACCCCGGGACACTGCAACTGTTATAAACACATGCCAGTTGCCAAGCGTTTGAATTTTGATCGCGTGACCCTGGGGATGCTGCAATGGCCGTAAGTGTGAAAAATGGTCATGTCACTTTTTTTAGTGGTGTAATTTCAAATGGTCACTCAACCAATGGGTGACGTCGTGCACCGTATCGGAGCTTTTTCACCATTGCTGGCAATGGGGTGGGTGTGGTTTTTTGATGATGCATCCGGCCTGCTGGCCGGCAGTTTGACACCCCTGCTATAAACAATACCCCCTTCCCCTATATCTGCACATTAGCAAACAATAAAAACTTACTTGGTTGGTTATATCATATACCACAATGGCAGCCTGAGCCCCTCGGTAATACATCGGAGCCAAACTGTGATATCTTTCCTGACCAGCTGTATCCCAGATTTCAAACTTTACCGTTGTATCATCTAGACAGACAGACTGTGTGAGGAAAGCCGCTGTAAGAGAACAGAAAGTCAGTTACTGAGATGAGAACATAACAGGTACAAGCCTTTATATTTAAATACAAGATTACTAAGCTGTTTGGTTCATCAAATTGTTGGAGGTCATTTTCTGAATGTCTGTCCAATTATGTAAGAAAGAGGTAACTGGTACAGGGCTATACACAAAAGTGAAGGGTGTGTTAGACTTTTATTCTGCAAACAAAGTTTGCTAGAGCCAACTAGACAGGTAGAAATCATATGATGCAGCCTTCCTAGGATTAAATTATTTCAAAGTAAGATAAAGAAACACATGCTGGAAACTTCTCAGAATAACAATATGAAGAAAAACAAACCTACTTCCAACATATCTCTAACTGGTACAGACTGTAGATCTCTTCCTATCCTAATTATCAACAACAAAAAAAAACATCCTAACATTTAAATAGCATTTTTAAAGGAAACCTTAGGTTTTATTTTGCAAAAATGTAATAAGTTCATACATAAAAAATGCTTCCACTCAGTATAGTATATAAAGGCTTTTGATGACTCAGTGATCATAAAGATGTCCCTATAAAGAGAAGGTTTTCTATAATACCCTTATCAAAGCAATTATGAGAAAGTTACTGAATTGTTTTTACAAGTTCATTATTTTAAAATATAATTTTCAAAAGCAGTGAATAGTTTATCACTCCCTATAAAGTCTTTTATAGACAAAATAAAACTTTATAGAATTATATATCACGCATGTTAAAATGGGTGCTGTCAAACTGGACTCAATGAAATAATGGCTTATTCTTATTTATTTACAGTGCATTCAGAAAGCATTCAGTCCTCCTTCACTTTTGTCAATTTTGTTATGCTGCAGCCTGATTCTACAGTTGTTGAAATTCATTTTTTTTCTCATTAATCTACACACAATACCCCATAATGGCAAAGTGAAAATAACAAGAGTTTTAGAAATGTCTGTAAATTTATTAAAAAACTGAAATAATTGTATTAGATTGCATCTCATCACTACCCCACTGGAATTCTTGAAGGGGCAAGATGAGGAACAGAGAGAGTACTTTGGGATGAATTAGGAAGCATACAAATAAAAGTTGATGTCTAAGGGAGACTATGAATTAATATAGCAAGGGTGGCATCTAGGGCAATGATGGCGAACCTTTTAGAGACCAAGTGCCCAAACTGCAACACAAAACCCACTTATTTATCGCCGGGTGCCAGGTGGGATGTGACCCACTGGGTGGGCGTGGCTGTGGTGGTCATGGCAAACTGGGTGGGTGTGGCCAAAGTGGGCATGGTCACCTCGATGTTGCTCGTGGGGAGCGATGCCTGTGGGGGACAGGCAGGGCTGGGGGAGATCCAGGGGATCTCCAGCAGGTGAGGCGGTGGGCAGGAGGCTTGTCCTGCGAGGTGAGGTGAGGTGAGGCAGGGCGGGGTACCATTGCCACGGGGCGGGGCAAGGCAAGGCTGCCTGACACCATCGGCCCCTGCACACAGAGGCCAGCGAGTGCATGGGGGCCGAAAGTGTCTGTCAGCAGCTGCAGACTGCTGGCTCCTCAACCGGCGCACTCTGGGGTTCCACAGCCCATTGCCAGCAGTTCAGACAAGCCACCTTTGAGCTGGACAGGTGGCCTACAATTGAGGAGGCAATGCAGTGGGTCATGCCCGGGAAAAGGAGAGCATGTGAGGCCAGGAGGGACGGGATGGGGGGAGGGAAACCAACCGTGCCGGGATGCATCCAGCCACGTGGGACCTCAGGTGGCTGGTTGAAGAGGGATGGTTGCCATCTTCGGGGCATGGCACACGTGCCAACAAAGAAGGCTCTGAGTGCCGCCCCTGGCACACGTGCCATAGGTTCGCCACCACTGATCTAGGGGATATTTAAGGCAGGGGTGGCCAATTAATTTTCCAAGGGGCCACATGGGAAACTGTTGTGGAGGGCCATCGCTCCCTGCCCCCACTGCTGCCTCATGCCCCACTACTACCCTGATGCCCCATCCCTCTACTGCCGCCGACTGAACTAGAATTCCTCATGGACTAGGTATGGCCTACATGTCATACAATGCTCAGGTGCAATCTAAGATTTAAGCTATAGATTTTCCTCCTTGGAAGAAGAAAGACTGCATGCAGAAGCTTCCTTACCTCCAATGGTGCTCTCCTGGTATTCGTGGAACTGTCCCTTGACAAAGCGCAGCACCAGGCTGGACTTGCCTACTGCTGATTCACCCAACAGTACTAGCTTGAATTGGCAGATCTTGCTGGCTTGCGATTGCCCATTCGGCCTGGCAGCTCCTCTGCTGGTCATGGCCTAGACTCCAAGAGCAACGGGTGCTCCAGCCAATGCAAAGAACTACCACGGTTGACCAGAGTTTGACACGCAGGAATTTTTGCTCCACCTGCTTCGAACAGGATGACAAGTCCTTCCAGTACCAAGTAGCTGACTTCTGAAATAAGAGATAGTTTAGTTAATGTTTTAATCTGTGAAGGGGACCAGGAAGGTTTGGCTTTAGTGCAAATATATTAAGGAATGACTTTGAAGAATTGAGTAACAAAGTTACTGAATCTACTTAAGTCACACTGAGATAACAAGGCTAGTTTTTCCACGTATGAAATGAAAAAGGCAACTCTTGTCATATTTTCTGCAAGCCGCCTAGTCGCTGTGAGCAAATAGATGGCTGTATAAATTTTGCAAAATAAATAAAAATAAATAAGAGGACTTGCAAGCATAGATATATTCTTCTTCTTTTCCCCTTGTTTTATGTGTAACAACGTTTAGCCCAGGGGTTCTCAACCTTGGCAACTTTAAGACTTGTGGACTTCAATTCCCAGAATTCCTTGCACCAAACTACAATTACAGCTTTGCTGGCTGAGGAATTCTGGGAGTTGAAGTCCACAAGTCTTAAAGTTGCCAAGGTTGAGAACCCCTGGTTTAGCCCATAAGCAGACCAGACCATCCAAGTGAATTAAAATAAACTCAACAAAAAAGCAGATTAGATTCTTGCTCTCCTCTGTACTTTACCTAAGCGCCACATATAGGAATCGAAACTATAAAGTCCCAGTGCCCAATCTTTAAGAAACAAATTATTTTTCAAATGGAGCGTGGCGGAAACCAAACCTTTAAAAATATCAGCCTTTCCAGAGTAAAGTCTAGAAAGAAAAGCATCACGTGTGATGAATCTCTGTGATCAATGAGTCAGCGACTCATGCAGATCTCTTTCTTGCTCGCATTCCTTAAGGTGTAGCAAGCAGCTCTTGGCATGGAATGTCTTATCAGATCATGTGGACTACATCATTGAGCTGGGGCAAATATTACATTAGAACAGCATCTCAGAGGCATTAGAAATTTGGCCAGGATTTATAGGCAATAGTCGTGCAAACTTCATTAATGCAGAATGATCAGTTTTCATCATGTTTTTCAAGCAAATTTTTCTTCATCCCCCCCCCCCAGTTTAAAGATGAATGTGTTGGAATAAAATAAATTTAATGACATATATAGAAGCTAAGTTTCACTCCAAGGTACTCTGTTGTTATGGTATTTTTGAGAATTTCCCGAGAATAAATTAGATCACAACCGTGTAGTCCTCAAAATCTATCAAGAAGCTCCATGGTGTTTCCCACTGCATTCTATTATAAATTCCATTATTGTTCTGGATTCACAAACTAATATGGACGGAATGGACGCTTAGAAAAAAACAGGAATGAACACCCCCAGTAAGTGAACTAGCATCTTACTATGTCTCCACTGAAGGGAACTCTATGGCATAATTTACAAAGGAGACAAGATGTATCTAGAGCAGGACTTCTCTGCTTTCTGTTCTTCAGGGTCCACTTGAGAAGATTAAAAATCATGAAGGACAGGCAATTCCTAATATGACAACAAGTATAGGAAACTATCATTGAAAGAAAAAATTTTATGACAGAAATCTTTAGTAAGAAGAAAACTAATCTATTATTACTTGTAAGTTTCTTTATGTTTTTGATCTTTTGCAAACTTTTTTCAATAAAGTTTCAAGCTACTTGTCTGTAATTCTTTTCCTGTTGTCAGAATGCAAGGTATGTCTCTGGCTCTGCAAAGCAATGCTGCACCCAGACCCATTGTGAGAAATGCTGGCACAATATGCTATATGAAAGTCACCCACTATAACTTAGCATACAATTCAAACCAAACCATTCAACAATGGCTTAAAGTTCATATGTGTACAAGTATACAGGTAGTCCTCAACATAAGACCACAGTTGAGCCCAAAATTGATGTTGCTAAGTGAGACATTTGTTAAGTGAGTTTTGCTCCATTTTACAACCTTTCTTGCCACAAACAGTTGTTAAGTGAACCACTGCAGTTGTTAAATTAGTAACACGGCTGTTAAGTGAATCTGGCTTTTCCCATTGACTTTGCTTGTCAGAAGGTCGCAAAAGGTGATCACATGACCCTGGGACACAGCAACCGTCATGAGTCAGTTGCCAAGCATCTGAATTTTGATCACATGATCATGTGGATGCTACAAGGGTTATAAGTGTGAAAAATGGTCATAAGTCACTTTTTAAGAGCTGTTGTAACTTTGAACAGTCACTAAATGAACTGTTGTAAGTTGAGGATATATGCCTGTATATATGAAAATCATATAGCGATAATATATACTTTTAATTATTGTTTTCTTATATATTTACTTACTTTTGATTATGTGCCATCACATTGTTAATTCTTAGCGATGGCATAGTTATATAGTAACTTTACATATTGTACAGTATTAGATCATAAACAATAGTTTATGAAGCACAATGGCTGAATTCCCATTAGGTTTACAACGTATTATGTTTTAGTACCATGGATAAATTGTGTTAAATTTTTCTGCGGGTTGCACATTTTGGCTTTGTATGATATGTAAATGAGAACAAAGAAGTTGTAGCTTGTTCTATGGCAGTGATCTCATGCTTGAAACCATGGGTTAATGTTCAGTTATTGATTGTAGTTGAGATGAAATAAAACAGAAACAGGCTTCATGGCTTATGGTTGACTTCAGTTCTCCACCAAAGCAACCCACAGAAACGCAAGACAAGAAAAAACTGAAGAAAGAAGGAAAATAAACTAGGAACTGGCTAAACAAGTTTGTTATTTTGTTTATTTGCAGGACTGATCCTTGCTCAACAAATCATAGTTCAGCACAATGCATGAATGCAGCCAATAAGTAACTTTCATATATCATCTAGGTCAGAGGTCCCCAACCGTGGCAACTTTAAGACTTGTGGACTTCAACTCCCAGAATTCCTCAGCCAGCTTGCTGGGAGTTGAAGTCCACAAGTCTTAAAGTGTCCAAGGTTGGGGACCTCTGACCTAGATGCTTTGGATATAGATGGGAAGAAATGAAGATCTACCAACAATTATGAATTCAAATTCTTTAATTAATAACAAGATTCTACTTGCAATGTAATTGTAGTTTGGTGCAAGACTTCTGAAAATGTGGAATATACATATTTTGAAATATGGATAAATTTTGTTTGGATGAGTGTTCACCAATATTCAAGAATGTATTCCAAAGTTTCATTTGGAGCAGTAAGATAATATAAGGGGAAACCGTAAGCCAAAACAAAGTACAATTACCACCAGACAACTGGAAATTATACCAAGACATTTCCTGAGTTTTTAGGAAATTACTCATGCAACAAAACATTGTAACATTGGAAACATTAAAGGAGATATTTGAAGAACGAAACCAGAAACGAGTTACAATACCAACACTGTAAGGAATGATGTCTGCTTCTATGAATATACTATGTCTGAAAGAAGGTAACGAAAGAATGACAGACAGTGAAAGTACCAAAAATGGAACTACAAATGACAGGCCAAAAGAATGATTTCAAAAATGATGTTTTACTGGATATATAAAAGAAACTGTTTGCAGTTTTAAGAATGAAAAGGGAAATATAAATGATGAATCAAGAAATGACTTGGAAAATGCTTTCTTAGTGGATTTACAAAAGAGGCTTGTGAAAACCTTGAAGAAATCTGGGTGATGAGATAAAAAAGGAATTGAAATCAAATCCTACGACAATATTTGATTGAGTTAAAGATTAAGAATGTTAACAATAAAAGAGTTTATTGTTAAGAGTATTTATTTAATCAAGGCTGAAACTACACATTTAATTCTAGCATATATTTTTTTGCTGACACCAGGATTAAAAACCTGACGTTTTATGGATTTGATAAGGGATGGCATACAGAATTAAGAGCTATCTGTTTAACCATACAGGGGGTGAGAGTTATTAAATTTGTTTATATTTGTTGTGATGAAAGTTTCAAAGCACTTCTTTATATAATCCTTTTCTTTCTTTTTTTTTGGCACTTATTTTTCTCTTCTCTTCTCTTTCTCCAAGCTTAGTTTGTATTAGTTTTTACTACTGTAATCAAAATTCTTAATTTTTTTTAAAGGAAATTACTCATGTAACTTTGTTTTTGCAATTGTGGCCTGATTCATATAGTGCATTAAGCCAGAATATTCTTGCATAGGGTATTGCATAAGCTCACTGTTATAATTTATTCAAATTATAGTTAGCATAATGTGAAAAGCCTGTTACTATGAGATTAATCTAAAATTGGAGATCAAACCCAATACAATAATCTAGCACTGACAAAAACCTGCTAAAATTACAACTGACAAAAAACCGTATTATATAAATTTATACTAGGTTTTTTTTTTTTTGCAGGCTACAAAGAAAAGCATTTTCTTTGGAAGCCCTTTTGAGCAAACACAAGCTATGGATAGATATTTTTCCTAACCTGCTATCTGCTGAGAGCCAAACCTGAGACGTCTGCTAGAGCTGAGACCAAGTTAAGACTGGATCTCCTAGCAGAGGGGGCGTGTCAAGTTTGGCTACTTGGTCTCAAAGAGCAGGCAGACAGAGAAAACCCATTGGTGGATTCTCCATCTCCTGTACTGGAGAAAGAAGCATTCTCGATTTAGTCACACATTACTGTAAAAAGATCAGACACATGCCCAGGGAAGGGTTTCATGTGAAAAGATGAGAAATGATCACCCAAATTGGGCATGGACAAAAAAACAACAACCCAATACTATGCAAATATTAGCTTAGGCATTTTACAAGATGACACCTCCTTATGAAAGTTTAAAGCTATTAATGATATAATAGCTAAACCACCATCACATTAGATGGCAGGAAGCAACAATGAAAAAATATAGTTTTCACATTCACTTTGTGCACTTCTCACAGGTTTCTGATTGGCCACATTGCTGGACTAGATTGACCTTTGATGGGATTCAGTAATTGTTAGTGGTATTCTTAGCTTACTCTTCTCAATTCAGTGCATTTTATATAAATTGTTATATTATTATATTAGCTTTTTTTAAAAAATCCCATCTTTATTACTTTATAAATAATTCAAGGCAGTAAACATACTTAATACTTCCTCCTCCTATTTTCCCCACCACAACCACTTTGTGCAGGGGTAGGCAACATTGGCTCTTTTATGACTTGTGGACTTCAACTCCCAGAATTCCTGAGCCAGCCACGCTGAGGGGAAAGAGAGGTTTCCAAGCTGAACCATGCTGGCTCAGGAATTCTGGGAGCTGAAGTCCACGAGTCATAAAAGAGCCAAGGTTGCCTACCCCTGACCTTGTGAGATGAGTTGGTTTGAGAGAGTGACTGGCCCAAAGTCACCCAGCCAGCTTTCATGGTGAAACTAGAACTCACAATCTCCTGGTTTCTAAGCTAGACTAACACACAGAACCAATGCAAATCTTGGGCCCGACAACCAAGACTTAAGGGGGCGGTCATTCAACATATTAGGAGAAGGGGCGTTGTCTTACCTGAACGCCTTTTCTCAGCACGGAGATGGAGAATCCACCAATGGGTTATGACTGTATTCCTGCCCAATCAGATCAAGTCAGCCAAAGCTGCCACGCCCCTTCCTGGACCCTAGATCCCAGGGTTTGACGCGAGCGTAGCCCTTGACTGACAGTGCGACATCGTGGCTCCTTCCACTAATGCTAATCCTAGGCCTAAATGACCTACCAGGGTGGGAGTGGATTCTCCATCTCCGTGCTGAGAAAAGGCGTTCAGGTAAGAGAACGCCCCTTCTCCAGCACTAGGAGATGGAGAGTCCACCAATGGGACATACCAAAGCCTACTGTCCCTGAGGGTGGGCAGCCGACTGGTCCGGTGTGGCACTTTGGCAAATAACCTGTTGGAGAACTCTCCGGCCAAAGGCAGCCTCGGCCGAGGCAAACCTATCAATCTTGTAGTGCCTAATGAAAGGGGATGGTGTAGCCCATGTGGCTGCCCTGCATACCTCCTCGATGGATGCCTGTGTGGACCAGGCCGTGGAGGTAGCTGCACTTCGTGTGGAGTGTGCCATGATCCCTCTTGGGACTGGCAAGGCCTCCGCCTGATACGCCCCGGCGATACACGCTCTGATCCACCTGCCAATTGTGGAGGAGGATGCCTTCCGACCTTTGTAGGAAGGGTGGAACGATATGAACAGGGCTTCGGACCTACGGAATTCCGCTGTACGTGCAATGTAGCACTTCAGCGCCCTACGTACATCCAGGCTCTGCCATTGTCGCTCCCTATCGTGTGACGGATTGGGGCAAAAATCTGGTAGCACTATGTCCTGCGACCTATGGAATAGGGAATTCACCTTCGGGATGAAGGTGGGATCAAGGCGCAGGGTCACCCTATCTTGATGGAAGACGCACAAGTCCTCCCTGACTGAGAGCGCTGCCAATTCGGAGATGCGCCGTGCAGACGTGATTGCCACTAGGAACGCCACCTTGTGGGACAGGTATCGCACGTCGCATGTTGCTAGGGGTTCGAAGGGCCACTGAGTGAGAGACCGGAGGACCCGTGGTAACTCCCACGAGGGGTACCTGTGTACAGTAGGGGGTCTGGAGTTGGAGGCTCCTTTTAGGAAGGACCGGATGAGGGGATGGCGACTCAGGGTACCTGCTGAGTCGCATGTGAGTACCGTTGCCAGCGCTGCAACCTGTCTGCGCAATGTGTTTGGGGCCAGGCCCCTGTCGAGTCCAGCTAGCAAGTAGTTCAGAATATGGGCAATTGTGAGGTCTGTAAGCGGCAGCCGCCGCCTGGAGCACCACAATTGGAAGTTTTTCCACGAGGCATCATAGATGCGGTTAGTGGAGGGGCGACGGGAGGCCTGGATTATGGTGATGACCCCCGGGGAGCAGAGTTCCCCTGCTAGGATCGAGCGCTCAAGTGCCAGGTGGCTAACTGGAGCCACTGAGGATCTGGGTGGTGAATGTCTCCCTGACTGAGCGACATCCGTTCCGGGGGAATCCTCCAGGGTTCCGCCAGGGAGAGACTCATCAGGTCGGCGAACCATGGTCTCCTTGGCCAGTGGGGGGCCACTAGGAGTACCACTGCTCATTCCCTGATGAACTTGCGTATCACTGCTGGGAGGAGGGGCAGGGGGGAAGCGTAAAGGAGGCCCTGTGGCCACGGACTCTGGAGGGCGTCCGTCTGTTCCGCCTCCCTGGCTGGAAAGCGGGAAAAGAATCTGGGCAGGTGAGCGTTGTATGGGGAAGCAAAGAGGTCCACCTGTGGCAAGCCGAAACGGTGACAGATCTCTTTGAAGATCCTCGGATGAAGTCGCCACTCCGAGTGGTCCACTATTGTTCTGCTCAGGAAGTCGGCCTGAGTGTTCGCTTCCCCTGATATGTGATCGGCCCTGATGGAAGCTAGGTTGTGTTCTGCCCAGGTTCCCAGGAGGAGAGCCTCTGCCATGAGGCTTCGGGACCAAGTGCCCCCCTGACGGTTTACGTGAGCCTTGGCTGTAACGTTGTTGGTGAGGATCAGGATGTGTTGGCGCGCCACTTGGTCCTGGAAGTGACGGAGGGCGAGGTGGATGGCCCGTAATTCGAGCCAATTGATGCTGTGACGGAGGTCCACCCTGGACCACCGGCCCTGTGCCCACTGTGAATGAAGGTGCGCTCCCCAGCCGAAGAGGCTGGCGTCCGTGGTGAGTATTATCCGGTCCGGCTCCCTGAAGTCTGACCCTCTGCTTATGGCTGGTGATAGCCACCATCTGAGGGAATGTAGTACCTGTGGCGGGAGGCGAACTCTTTGAGGGGTGGCGCTGAGGTTTTGCCTCTGGAAGGGCAACATGAACCATTGCAGCTCCCTGGAATGGAGCCTGGACCAAGGCACGATTGCAATGGCCGAAATCATCTTTCCTAGCAACTGGGATAGGCTGGCCAATGTTACGGATCGACTCCTGTGAATCTGGAGGATCGAGCTTCTTATGCTTTCCCGGCGCTCTTGGGATAGGTAAACCCGGCACTCTGCGGTGTCTATGATGGCGCCGAGGTGGAGTAACCTTGTTGAGGGGACTAGGTGACTTTTGGGAAAATTTATGGCGAACCCGTGACTTTGGAGTAGCCCTACCACCACCTGTAGGTCCGACTCGGCGGACTGGATTAAAATATCGTCCAGGTAGCACTGGACTCTGATCGGCACCATCCGTAGGCTGGCTGCTAGGCCTGCCAGGATCTTGGTGAAGACCCTTGGGGCGGAGGATAGGCCGAATGGGAGCGCCCTGTACTGAAAGTGACGCCCCCTGTAGGCGAACCGTAGAAACCGTCGGTGGGCCAGAGAGATCGGGATATGGAGGTACGCCTCCGTGAGGTCAATAGATGTCAGGAGGTCCCCCTTTCTTACGCTTCCCAAGATGGATCGGAGCGTTTGCATCTTGAATTTGTGGTATGCCAGGTGGTAATTTAGCCCTTTGAGGTCTAGGATGGCTCTCCATCCCCCACCTTTGGGACTACGAAGAGGATGGAGTAGAATCTCTGGTCTCTCTGGTCCATCGGAACTAGTTCTATGGCCCGTATGTGAAGTAAATGGTTTACTGCCTCGTCCATCAACCTCCTCCTTATTCGGTTGCGAGGGCTTGGACAAGGGAGGAACCGATTTGGGGGGGGTGGAGACAAATTCCAAGGAGAGGCCGTGACGGATGGTGTCGAGTACCCATGCGTCCATGGTGGTGACCTCCCACTGGTGGGCAAACAGGGAGAGTCTGCCCCCGATGGGAGGTCCTGGTGGGGTGTCATTTGGAGCGCCGGAAAGCCTGTTGGCGCCTCGAAAGGGCCGCTTGCTCTGAGGCTGTTGTCTGGGTCTGGGGCCTTGCCTGTCAGCCTGTCTCTCCTGTCTGTCCTGCCTGGTCGGAAAGGACTGGGATGTCTGGGAATGGCTGTACCTGGCTCCGGCCCGAAAGGGCTGTCGCCGTGGGTAGGCTCTGGCGCGCCTGTCCTGTCTCCTAAACACGTGTTTAAGGACCCTACGTTTGTCCTTGTTTTCTGTTGTATAGGGGTTCAAGGCATCCCCGAACAACTTACCCCCTTGGTAGGGGGCCGCTGCTAGTTTCCACTTGGACCTATTGTCCGCCTGCCAGTGTTTCAGCCAGAGCAGACGCCTGCCGGTGACATTGGAAGCCATAGCTTTGGATGAAAACCGGGCGGCCTGGAGAGTCGCGTCTGCTGCGTACTCTGCGGCCGCCACTACATTGCTGAGATCTTGTTGCGTGTGGAGGTCCTCCGCCGGGATCTTTTCCTGAAGCTCCTGGAGCCAACTATAGGCGGCCCTAATGAAGAATGAGGCGGAAGTAGAAGTGGTTGTTTGATGCGTTCTGCGGAACGTGGCCACGCACCTGCGGTCCTCAGCCTTGAGGGCCTCAGCGAGGTCTCCTGAAATGGTGGTGGACGACACTAGGGGTGCTAGGGGTTCGTCCACGGTAGGTACTTCCAGTGTCTCTTCCAATTTCGTGGCCACACCGAACAATTTCTTGTCGGTACTGCTCGGCATGGGAAGAGAGGCTGGTGATGTCCACTTTGTCTTGATCGCTTTCAGGAACATGGAGGGACAGGGGATGTGGTGCTTGGTCGTGACCGGTTCCACGAAGTTAGGTTGTGCCTCCACCTCCGTATCCTGTGGGTCGGAGGGTGTTGCCGCTGGGATTTTGGGTCCCAGGTGTGCGGTGGATGCGGCCTTGCGTAGCAAGGTCATGAAGGAGGAGGGGTTGAATAGTCCTTTGGAGGCGGGGGCCTCCGGTGGATCCTCCTCGTCAGACATTGGTACCCCCTGATCTGCCACTGGCTCCTCTAGGTACGAGTCCTCCGATGCCTGGGATGCTAAGGGAGATGTGGGGCTATCGTACGCCCTCGTCTCCCGGTGTGGGCTGCGTTTGAGGGTGGTGGATGCCTGCGCTCTGACCTCCAGGGCTCGATCCACTGCCTGGGCGATAAGTAGAGCTAGACGGTCCTCATTGGGGAGGGCCGCTTGCTCGCTTGGACGGAGCCCCGCTGCTGTGGGAGTGAACGTGGCCTCGGGGGACCCTTGAGGGGCCCTTGTGCCTGGGACTCGGCCCATGGGCTGAAGGTCGTCTGTAGACGGCCCCCGAGGTGATCCCGGCGCTAGTTTGCCTCTTTTCTGCGCCTTGGAGAACTCCCTTTCCAAGGCCTGGTGTCTCCTCTTGTCCTGTCTGTCTGCTCTCTTAGAGGTCATGGTGGCAGATCTAACACTAGATTTGGCTGCCGACCTGTTGGTGCCTTCCAGACCAGGTTGACCTGATGAGGATGGAGGGGCTCCTGAAGAAGGCGGGGTGGCCTCTTCCATTCTCCGATATCGCCGGGACACGAGAGGGGCCCCCGGGTATCTAGAGAGTATAACCCACTGGGTAAGGACAGGCGCACGAGAGGGAACGCCTGGAACCCAGGGACAGCCTATGTGTGGGTAAGGACCTGCACTGCTGGGATGTCTGGAAACCCACTGCGGCTGTGCACGGATAAGGACAGACACACTATACGGGGCGCCTGGAATCCGGCTAGAAATACGGTGGATAAGAGCAGGCTCACTGTGGCGGGGTGCCTGGAATCCACGTAAAGATAAAGATTGCTCAGATAAGGCAGACACACTAATGGGAGTGCCTGGAATCCGAGAGGAGCCAAAGGAGTTAACGAGCAGGCAATGGGAAACACAGATCTTGGGACGGGGGTTTGGGTAGTATGAAGCGGCCTAGGTAGGCTTGGCTACTGGGCCCGGCACACTTATGCCTGAGGGGGGGGCTCGGTCACCTCCCGCGGCCTTGTTCGCCTATGCGGGAGGTCGTGCCGCGTGGTTAAAATGGCGTCTGCTGTGGCCTCCCCGCTTCCCCCTCGCGATCGTGCGATCGGCCTCTGCGGCCGTTCGCACCGCGTGGGCAAGATGGCGGCCGCTGCGGCAACCGTCGCTTCCCCCTCGCCTTCCTTTGTTCGGGAGGAAGGAAGAAGGGGCGATCTGGCGAGGCCTCCAGTCGGCCACCAATCAACTGATCGGCGCCGGTTCCCCTGCTGCGCTGGTTGCCTGTGGCCTCCGCCGCTTTCGGCGCGGCCTCTGATCGGCCGCCGATCAGCTGATCGGCACCGGTTTCTCTGGCCGCCGATCAGCTGATCGGTGCTGGCTTTGTTTAAAATGCCCGCGGTTCCCGTGGGGAACCGCGCGCCACGTGGAGTGCCGATCAGCTGCTCGGCGCCACGTTTAAATTTGTTCGCGTTTGGGGAAAACGCGGAACAAAGCGAGGCCCCGTGGGCCGCCGATCAGCTGATTGGCGCGATCCCCGCGGTCCCTGGAAGGGGGGGACGTGCGAACGGCCTGGAAGGGGGGGAACGCGTGAACGGCGAAGGGACCCCCCCTTCGCCTCCCCCTGCCTTCCACCCTCCCCAACTGACGGTTACCTACCTGGTCTCTGTCGGCTTGTTCTAGCAGCCCTTGTTTGCACTGCTCGATCTCCTATGAGTGGGGGAAGAGAGCCAAGTGGGGAGGAGGGGGGAAGGAGCCCCTTCCCCCCGCTTAACTGCAGCTGCTTCTAGCTTGCTTCTTCTAGGGGAGGCTAGGAGCCAAGCTCCCAACCCCTGCTTAACTGGAATAATTTCCTAAAATCTGCTCTAACCTGATGAAGAATCCACCAACAGGTGACTGTATCTGACTAGGAGCCACGCTTCATGTCTGTCCTGGGCCAGATCAAGTCAAAAACTGGGATCTAGGGTCCAGGAAGGGGCGTGGCAGCTTTGGCTGACTTGATCTGATTGGGCAGGAATACAGTCATAACCCATTGTCAAATTGAAGGAGGCCAAACTATATACTTTTCAAATGCAAGCAGGAGTGAGCTGGTTTGTATGCATTTCAGCATGGTGTGAAAAAAAAAAACTTCTGATAGGAGTTCCATAGTCTTAGGGTCAGGTAAACTATTAGATGCCACCCAGCAAATATAGCTAAATCTTTTTCAAGTCCTACATTTAACTATAAAACAGCAGAAAAATTATAATGTTGGCGCCATACCCATACTTCTTAGACAAGCTTTATACAGCTGATACTAGTCTATTCTAGCACAAACTGGTAGACATGTTATCATCTACATTTTCCAAAAAGTTCCTAGACTTGTCTGACATATCTAGCAGTTCTGTTATGGTCAAAGTATGAACTTACTATATAGAATCATTACTTAAATGTTAGAAAAAAATGTATAGCATACACAGGAGTTAATCCAATTTGCTTCAATTTGACGGTGTTACAGGTTAGATATTAAAGGTAAATTATATCATCCCACAAAAATATTGTACAATAACTGATTTAGTATTAATTAAAATTAAAATACTTTAATTAAAAGTATTATGGCATTATTTCTTTAATACAAGAAACTGCCAGAATGGTTTCTGTTGTGAAATCTTTCCTAGAAATTATTTTAGGAAGTCTTTATTATTACTTTTAACCAAGTCATCCTTATAGCAAAATCAAAAGTCCATTTTCTTATTCAGCAGAAACACAGGACTAGCATATTTTGCCTTGATATTTTGCTATATCTGCTGCAACAGACTTCAAAATGTGTTCTAGGTAATTTAATCAGGCACTTTTAGAGGTGATCTGATTAGGAAATGTTGTTACTAACTGTGCAAAGCCATTACATACTGACTACAAGACAGAATAACAAGAATTTATCAGTCACTTCCAGTTAGAGGCAAGGTAGACTGAAATGAAAAATCAGTAAAAAGATTAATATTTCAAACACCCATGTACAAACATATCGGCTGGACAAATAACTGAATTAATAATGACATAGATATATTCGTCCCTTTTGGGATAAGCAACCTTATGCAAAATGTAGGGAAAAAAATAAGAAGTAGTAAGACCAAGAAAAAACAAGCAGAGGTGAGGAAAAGAAATCTGACAAGATTTATTTGACACTGACATTCACTATATATCTCACCATACTTTTCTAACCTTGGTTCCAATACATCTATACAATATTTCATAGACTGACTTTTCTTTAAACTTTGTATCTATTTTTCAGAATTCCATCAAATATCTCTTTTACCCATTCCTTTCTCACAATTTATTCAATCTTTCCACAAATATTTATTTTGTAATTCAATCCTCATTTATTCTACCTACATGATGAGCCTCCATGTTATGGTCACTCACTTTTTCACTCATTCATTCTTAAACACTTCTCTATGTTATATCCTACATCAGACATGTCAAACACAAGGCCCGCAGGCCGGATGCGGCCCGCGAAGTGGTTTCATGTGGCCCGTAAAGCCATCCTGGAAACAGTGAGGGAACGGCCCCCTCTGCCTTGGCCCTGGCCCAGGCCAGCTGGGAGCCAATGTACAATTTTGTGGTGGCCATTTATGCTGAAACGCATTCATTCAATCTTAGCTCCATAAGCCCCCCCTCCCGCATGGCCTGAGAGGAACAGTGAGGCTCCTCCAATGGACTATGCCTCGGCACTTGCCCTGGTCCCACCCCCTTCTGCCAGAGACACTCAGATCTATCCCACTCCTGCCCAGGCCCCCACAGGCCCCCTTGACGCGAACGATGTAGAGCTGGCCATACCCACCCAGTAGACCACACCCACTCCATCCACGCCCACCCAGTAGGCTGCACCCACCCTGGCCACACCCACCCAGTCCCCTGAGGGCAACCGCAATGCTGATGCGGCCCTCAATGAAATTGAGTTTGACACCCCTGTCCTACATCATAAGATTGGATTACTTCAGCATATTTGTTGACGGTTCAACTCTCATACTCAGTTCTCACTCCTACCGGTATATAGCAAAGTAGGCTCTTTTATATGCAGTCATTTTCACTTATTCATTCATCACATCTGAATGTGTGCAGGTATGCACACACACATACACACACACTTCTCTGTCAACATTTGAACATCTTAAAATTTCTCCACCAATTTCCTATCCTAACTCCATCCATTTACCCAAACTACCAAGATATATAAATTCATTTATAGGTTGCTCAGTGTTTTTCACAATGTGTTGTATAGATAGTCCTCAACTTATGATAATTGAGCCCAAAATTTTGGTCATAAATCATTGTCATAAGCCAAGTGACCACATGACCAGATTCAATTTTATAACCCTATTTATAAGTGAATCTGCTGTCATTAAGCGAATCACATGGTCATAAATCTGAATACAGCTTATCCAATGCATATTGTTTTGCCAGAAAATAGTAAAAAAATGTCACAACATGCAATCACATGGCCACGCGATGCTACAATTGGTCATAATTGCAAGCTGCTTGCTAAGCACCCAAAATACAATCACATGACCACGGGGGAGGGTCAGGTAATGGTGTGTAGTCATAACTTCAAGAAGCCATATTTTTTTAATGTAGTAACTTTGCTCATCATGCAACTGGTCATAAGTCAATATATCTTTCAATAGTTCATCCAATTAAAGTGACGGAATTTATTTGACCTGAGAATTTTTATACCCAAATGTGATGTTGTATCCTTCACACAACCCAAAAGCATGCATTGCCTTGATTTTCATGGTTTTTCACGAGTTTTCAAGTTACTCAGCTTCTTGGGTTATAGTATCTCTGCATTATCCAGGGAAGCATAACACACTGAATTAATAAGGAAGCAAAGCCTTTTAGAATTTGGTTGGATACTGAATTATCCTGCCCTTCTCTGTTAATGCCAGATGAAAATAGTCTCTGAGGTTTGTGCTATTAATCATCCAGTGTCTAAAAGTGTGGAAACACAGGAAATCATCACGTCACTCACTCAACGACAATTCAGCAGCGGGTGACATCACCAATCTTATCACTGGCAATCAGAGTTAACAGGAACGTCAAAGCAAAGAGAATCAAACCATTTGCTACCCTTGAAAGTCATTGAGCAAATGGAAATTTATGCTTAAAATGATTATTTTTGCTTCTGAAGCCAGTAATATACTAATAAATAAAAATCAGGAAGCAAGCAATTAAACCTAATTATTTCTAATTTCTGCCTAAGCTCTTCTAAACTAATAAGAATCCACCAATAGGTGACTGTATCTGCCTAGGAGCCACGCTTCATGTCCTTCCTGGGCGAAATCAAGTCAAATCTGGGGATAAGGTCCAGGAAGGGGCGTGGCAGCTTTGGATGACTTGATTTGATAGGGCAGGAATACAGTCATAACCCATTGGTGGATTCTCCATCTCCCAGTGCTGGAGAATATCATGTAGAATATCAGACTACTTCTGGCCCTTTATTTGATGGAATTCCTAATGCCAATGAACTATCTGAATGTAGAAAAAAGCTGAAATTGCTAGTAGTTCCTTGGAATTTTTTCCTCATATAATGTAAAATTGATTCTGATTTCATTCTTCATTCTACATTACACGTACATCAGTTTCCTACAATATACATCTAAGATGGCTGGCAACAGAAAAGCCAAGATTTTTATCTTATCCATCAAATGTTGAAGCACACAAATAATTTTTTGTAAACTTGCATAAAGAAGCCCAGAATTAAGTTTCTTATTGTCTTGATATGTTCACCAGCCATTATTCATTATTTAGGTTCTTATTTACAAAGAATTTTATTTTTGAGTCATTTTATAATTCTATACAGCCAGTGTTAGAGCTAAATTGGAATCTTTGACTATAGCTTCTTTGTTAGACATGAGATTCTTATGTTTAGAGCTTCCACTGATGGGTTTTCCCTAGAAAGGTAGCATACAATAATTAAAATATGATAGATTTTATGATGGTTGCTTTAGTTAACAACAAATGGTTCTAGACTATTTCCCTTGGTTGTGATTAAAATTAATTAGTAGGAAATAATTTTTTTTTCCAGATACAGTGTTTAAAGATCTGGATAGGTTCTACAGACAGTCCCCAGGTTAAGAATGAGTTCCATTCCCTAACTCTGTCTTTAATCCAAATTTGTTATTTAAATTGAAACAGGTTATTGTAGTTGTACTTTTGCACATCAGAGATGAACAGTACAGCAACAAAGTTGTTTACAATTTTAAGTTTCATACTTAAAACTGAGCTAGAGGGGAGACAGACTTCCAGCAAGGAGAGCCCAATTCAACAACTGGAATTCAATCTTTCACCATTCTAAAGGCAAAGCAATCTGCCTCAAAATGGTGGACGGCGTTCTCCTTCACTGAAGCCACATGATGCTTCCACGAACCATTGAAAACAGACTATATATATATATATATATAAAAAGCATGCACTACTTCATGACGCTCATGAAAGCATTGTGCAGCTTCCGAGGTTTGTTGACTCAGGATATAAGTTGTCTTTAAGATGGACATTCTTAACCTTGGACTTCCTGTATAGATTTTCTGGAAAAAATATTATCAATACCAGAAATACCAGAACAATGTTCAACTCATCAATTTTATATGTCTACATAATTCTGTCCTTAACATTATTTTATTCCATTTTTATGAAGACAAGTCAACTCACCAATTATTTGGCTCATATATATAATCCAGGCCTAACAACCTGAATACAATTTTGTAGAGATTTGTCAAAACAAGATTCATATCTTTTCTGTTACACTAGAATTGGCATGTCATTATTATTTCAATTCAAAATCACTGTTTTAGAAAACCACTACTGTCAGCAGTAGTTCACGAGTCCACTCTGATTTTTCTGCAACTCACTCAAAACCTGGCAGAGTGTTCTTCTTCTGTACAACTTGTATTTCCTTCTGACTAATTTAGAACTGGAAAAAAATAAGCTTAACACTTCCTAACTTGCTCCAATGAAGGCCCTTTATGAACTATATATATTAGGCAATTTTCTGTAGAAAAAGAAACCCTCCTTGGATCCACAGTAAAGAAATTTAGCAAAGAAACTAACCTTTGGAAGCAAAGACACAGAAGATTATGTGGTAAACTGAACATAACATGGACAGTAATGAATTTTTATGTGTGGAGCATTAGTTAAGATAGGACAAGCATTTACTTTTGGCAGTATTAATGAGTTATACTGATGAATCATTTGTGCATCTATTTGTTAAAAGTCAATCTTCCTTCTTTTACCACTTTGATACCAGTTGCTGCTACATTCAAAAGTGGTCTTCAGAATGGTCTTCTCTTTCCAGAAATCCTTTCTTTTATAAATTCTATTCTGAAAATACATTTAACCACCATTAACATATTGAAATAACTGAAGTTAAGACCATCTTACAATCTACTTGTTTATGAAGTTATGAGCTTTATTTACAACTAAACAAGTTAGTTTCGAGGTGCTGAAACTAAGAATATTTTAGATATATTAAGTATGGAAAACTCTGTGCTGCAATTCCCACAGAAATTCTCACCCTAGTAACCTTGGACTCTTTGCAAAGTTTAATACACTAAATATATTGTTCAAGTAATGAAAATTGGATTTTTAACAAAGAGGTCTTACAGAAATCTAATCCATACAATTGTTTTACTATATATGCTTCTCTAAAGACTAGGCAAAAACATGCTAAAGTTATTAGAATAATAAATGACTCTCCTAATTTCAGATCTAATAACAAATGGACTTTGTCCTGAAGATGAACTTTTCCCCATCTTAAGCAAAAACATAAAATTTAATAGTTACAACTAGCTATATTTCCACTGTATATATGCCAACATATATTCAAGGACAGACTTAGAAGATTTGAAATCATTGTCCTAGCTGGAGAGTCTTTACATACTAACACAGCAAGATGGAAAGCTGAAGTTTGCTGTGTATATTATATTGGAGCTTAAGAACAAAATGCAGAAAGAGGTCGAGCTATTACCTCAGACTCTTCATCTCAGGCATCCCAAAGCCTTTTATTTCACTGATTTGTTAGCAAAATTGGGCAATATGAAATGAATAATCAGATATATCAATTTTTAACAAAAAGTTGAATCCCTAACAATATTTGTGATATATTCTTTAAAGTTCTAATTATATACAGGATATATTGTTAGGGTACCTACTAACCACTAACACTAATATTTTTCTCAAAATTTACAGGAGTAGCCTATCCTAACACTAAATCTTCAGCTAGACCTAACTTAATTGACAAGGTAGACAATCAATTGCTTACTGTGCATTAAAGCAGCAAATATATTTATATTTATTTATTTATTTATTTCTTAAATTTCTATACCGCCCCTCTCCCGTAGGACTCGGGGCGGTTTACAGCCCAATTAAAACAGATAATAACAATAAATATTTAAAAATAAATTAAATTAATACATGGCTGTTACTAAAACCTGTTAAAATCCCAATTCTAAAACCTGCACTGGAGAACTCTAGATAACACAACCTGTTATTAATTTAAAACTTTTTTTTATTCTAAAGAAAAATGGTCCTTTTCTGCCTGAAATCAAGAACCTAAATCTTTGTAAATATTTATGCATGCACAGCATTATATATGCCTGTCCATCCCAAGGCACAATTCCCCTTTAATTGCCTAAGCAGACCTGCTCAGTTAGTAAAATTATATAAGAGTCATATATGGGTAAGTAGTACAATACGCATGAAGCATGTATATAGGTGATGCCCAAAAGACATAGGGATAATAAAAAAAATCTGGTAGCATACATGCTATACTTTAAAAATAAAAAACCTCTTAAAAAGGATATGTTTGATTTCAAGAAGTTGAAGTTGACAACACTAAAAGTATCAAATTAAAGCATTCAATTAAATATGCTGGCCTTCAGTTCAATACAATTATTACTGTGCGATGCCTTGGATATTTTTTCTACCACTTAAGTTCTGTGTTGTTGAGCTGACAAGCTAGAGAGAATCTGAGATTGTCTCCAACTCCTTGAACATTCAACCTACCACTGTAATCAGTTCTCTTTCCCATTTCGATCGTGGTGAGACTAAGGATCTTCGCTGTTAACTAAGCTAAAAACTAAGTCAAATCTTTAAAACACTAGCCTTATCTTCTTCAACTGAAGAACCCTACTCGGAGCTAACTCTAAGAGATGTTCTCGGGCTGAAGACTAGGCAAAAACTGGGGATGGACAGGAAGTCCGGTAGGAGGCGGAGCTAGAATTTAGGGCCTAGTCACATGGGCTAGCAGACTAAGGTAAACCCATCAGTGGATTCGACATCCACATGCTGGAGAAAGGTTACTTCATGTTCATGGAACTCCTTCTACCCAGAGCTCATCTTATTTAAAAACCAGTTCAATCTTAGATTGTTGACAAGGGATAGAAAATACGAAGGTTATTAAGTTCTAACAGGAATTACATACTGTAAAATATACCCAATGCTCTAGAGAATTAGAGAACTCCTTATTAACAACAACTACCATTATATTTTCACTCAGATTAAGACTTCATTTTTGAATAGCTCAAGTCAAAAGGTTGGTCTGATTATACAATACAGGCCAACCAGGATAGTCCCCTAATAATTCCCTGGTAAGGAATGATACACATTGCCATGCTTAATCGGACCCAAGGTCAGTTTGCATTCTGTTCTAAATTCCTGTTCATTTACACCCAGAGAAAGCTTAAAAGCAAATTATGAAAATAACTTTCCCTTACTACATATGGTAGCACTTAAAGTACAACCATAAAACCTGTTAAAGCTTTTGATTCTTTCTTGTGATCAGTATTTGCATACAATCAGCAAATTACCCAAGTTTACCCTTGTGACAAAATAAGCAGGATGTATTTCCAGGATGAAAAGCTTCTAGTTTTATATTCCAAGGTGTTTGTCATATAAAGTAACAGGTTAAAACCATTGTTTTTCATTATGGAAAAGAGTTTTGTTACCTGTAAAGATTATTATGCCACATTAATGATGGGACATTTTTAGAACTTGTAAGCAAATGCACACCTATAGTCAGCAGGAAGACAAAGATGTTGAAATCTTTTTGCAACAAAAGAACTAAAGATAACATACAGAAACAAAATGGAAGAAATTTGAAACCAAATATGTCATCCAAGAATCTAAATATAACTTAAATTATAATTCTGTTAAGAGCAAAAAGACAAATACAGAGTCAAACTGAAAATGGAAGTCACAGTACTGGCCAAAAATGTGAGTCCATGAGTCCACTCGCCATCAATTTTAAGCACAGTAATAGCAATTCACTTCTATACTAGTTTATCATTTTAGTCAGGTTTTGTAAACACACATTATTTTCATATGCATTCTTTGATCTCAGTTATACCGATAATACTTTGGAAAAATCAGTCGATTGCCGAACAAAAAAAGTTGCAACAATGGCTAAGAATAGTAATGATAAAACTAGGGAAATTTTGTGAAGATTAAAAGAAAGTTTCTCACCATTAAACAAAAAGTTTACTGCTAATCTCCAAGAGTGTATCCTTCAGAATATCCAGAATCTAGTTTTATACCTGTGTGGATTCAGGATAAATCAATCTAGGAAAACACAATTTCTTAAATAAGCCATAATGAAGAATATGGAAATTCATTCATATTGTGCACGTCTTAGTTTTAAGCTTGGTATCAATGCATTTCTATCAGCTATCAAAGCCTTATAGCATCTTTTGGATGTAAGATACATTAAGCACTGCATCTTGGCTAAGTCTACTTCTCATACTGATTTAATGAAGAACATTCTCTCTTCCCTCTAGTTTTCTGGGCAGCTTTCCCACATCAATGGATTTTTAATGGAGTACAACTTTAAGGAAAAAGAACCTTAAAACATCCATGAAGCGTCAATATGCCTTTCAGAGCTTAATTACAAGGATTAGTAAAAAAGCACCACACATGCCTATCTATCTATTACCATAAATTTAAGCCGAATCACAAACGCTCTGTGACTGCTGACCAGGCAATCGGTAACTCTTCTTTGAATGGGCAAAACCATTTGCCCCTCCTAGGTGACTTACAGTTAAGAAAGAAAGGAATTAGTGCTATGAGAAGACATGCACCTTTCAGCACAAAGAAAACATGGAAAGACACACAGCAAAAGCTTTTTTAACAAGTCAGACAGCCAAGCCTGGATCGTACAACAGCTAGCAAAATGCTAAACAACTAAGTTCACCGGCTATCGCGGTAGCACAAAGTTCTGCTTTCCTAACGCCAAGAACCAGGCTAGGAAGCTTTGATAGCTCCCTCCTACGCTAACCAGATTTTACTAATGAGTAAACATGCAATCTATTCTCCACTAGCCGTTCCTAACAGCTTTAAAATCAAGCGAAGCTTAACAATATCGAACTGACTACGGTGGGAGAAGGATCCCTAGTCAAGAGTTTATTATCGATTAATAACCCCCGAACTTCTCACTAGGGCCCGTTTATTATTCGGACTCCCCTCCACCATCAGCAAGTAGCAAGTCTTCGTTAACTCGGCCTCCCTACGTCAGAAAGGCCACATACAGAAACATCGCCCGGGAGAGACGGTCGCCATTCCGACGCGTTACGTTCCCTACAACGCTCACGCCTGGCGACCCCGCTTCAACTCGCCCTCCTAGCCCAAGTCTAATGTTAAAAAAACGTCCTTCACCCGGCTCGGCACCACCGCTCAGCTGCCCTGGATGTTAAGAGGCCTTTCGCTTCGCCCCACTGTTTGGCTTCTCTAGGCCACCTCCCTCCGTGGCAAAAGCTCCCAAGTCCTCCCGCGGTAGCCGGTTGAAAAAGGGGCAGGCCCACCTCCACAGGACCCGCCAGGGCCTCCAATTAAGCTCTTGCGCCGTCCCCCCAGCCACCAGGCCGCGGTCGCCCCATCAGAAGGAATCGCTAGCCAGGCCCCCTCCCTCCTCTCGCTCCCCCACTGCCAGACCGAGGCCCCGAGACCATCCTCTAGCCCTCACGTAGTCCAGCCACTGCGGTCTGAGGGAGCCACTCCCAGGGAGCCAAAAAACGATCCCCCGAGATGCCAGACAGCCGGCGCGGCCTAAGAGCCCCACATAGGTACCTGAGACTGCACTGGCTCCCCCCACTTCGCGGCCCTCGACTGTTTCGCACACAAACAAACTATCTCAACCAAACCCAACTCTATGCCGGAAGGCGGAGTTAGACTACATTCTAAACCAATGGCCGCTAGGCACCTGGGGCGCTAGAACGTGCTCTCGACCAATCCACTCACGGGAAACCGCACCCTTGCCTCATCTAGCTAATTGGAACTCCGCGAAAGGAAGGACGGGCAGCGGCTCTAGCACCAATGCAGCGAAGGCGGCGGAATGGCGAGTTAAAAAGTGTCCAACCAATAGAGAAGACAATTGGCGTTTTAATCGACGAGTAAACCAGCCAGTAGAAAGGTCGCCGATTCAAGAGGTTTCATAAACAACAAATAAGGTGACCTAAGAAGGCGGAGCCATCCGGCGGGGCCAACCAGTCACAGCTCGCTCTGTAGCTGGATATTGCTCAATCGCAGATCACATGTCCCTCATACCTCCTAGCGAGAGGCCGAATTGACAAAGAAGGTAGGTAGACGTGTGCCGAATTTTCTTTGCCCAATCGGAGATCACACTATCTCCGGGGGCCAATTAGAAGCCACGAGGAATTTGAATGGCACAAGGAGAAAAGTTACTTCCGGGAGCCCTGTGAACCCTGACCCCCGTTGGGCCGGGCGAGGTGGAGTTCTAGGAATGGGACATCATGTGGGGGGCGTGGCGAGGCGAGAGCCGAGTCTACCTGAGCCCCGGAAGCGTCATTGCTGAGGTCGCAAGTTCGCTGGTCTCAGCGGGACGTACTTCTGAGTAACGCCCAAGATTCGTACAGCTAGGAGGTGCTGGACCGCAGAAAAGACGGAGGGGAGAACTAACCGCGTTCTCCCTCATCTGAACTACTCCTTGGTGTTTGAGGATCAGACGCCGTTTCGGCGTCCTGCGGCCTTTGAAGGCGGTGGGTCAGTCCTCCGAAGAGTATAAGAAGGGGTAGCCACAGCGCTAGATCCCTGGGATCAACTGGGAGGGAGAAAGCCTAGGTGCCCATGGCCCCTGCCTCATCTGAGCTCGTCCTTTCCTGCGGTCGAGAGGGAACAAAGTCAATGCGGAGCATAATCCGCTTCTGCGAAGTATGTCTGCTCTCTACATGGGGCAACCTTTGAAGAATGTCCGGAGACTGCAAGTAGTCCAAAATGCGGCCGCGCGAGCTGTCTTGGGTCTCCCAAGACATGCTCATATCACTCCAGCTCTCCGCGAGCTGCACTGGCTACCTATTGGTCTCCGAACACAATTCAAAGTGTTGGTTATGACCTATAAAGCCCTTTATGGCAATGGGCCAGGATACTTACGGGACCGTCTTCTGCCTCATGAATCCTAGCGACCGGTTAGGGCACATAGGGTTGGCCTCCTACGAGTCCCGTCTGTTAGACAATGTCGGCTGGCGGGGCCTAGGGCAAGGGCCTTCTCCGTTGCTGCCCCAGCCCTCTGGAACTAGCTTCCCTCAGAGGTTTGTACTGCTCCCTCCCTCCTAGCTTTCCGGAAACTCCTGAAGACGCATCTATGCCAACAGGCTTGGGGCATATGAGCTGTGCTCTGCCCCTGGGCCCTAAGAGTGTCCCGCCATCAGCGACTGTGAGCTGATTGTGTTTGTATGAATGCAATTAATTTTAAAATTTTTATTGTATTTTTGTTGTGAGCCGCCCTGGGTCTTAGGAGAAGGGCGGCATATAAATTTGATTAAACTTGAAACTTGAAGGGCGCGAGATGGTAAATTAAGGGTCTTTTTCATGTGGTTGAGATGGAGCCTTCTGTGGCCTATGGTCTTTTGGTAATGGTCAGCAGCATCGGTTCTGATACCTCAAAATGAAAACCTGGTGAATACTCGATAAGATGAATGGAAAACTTTTTTTTTAAAAAAAATTGATTTGGACATTGCAGTTAAAACGATAAGTACTAATATAAACTAAAAGAATAAAAAGAAAAAAATAGAAAGTACATAAAAGGAAAGGAAAATAGTAAAGAAAAAAATATTCCCCCTTCATCACAAATATAAACAATTTTAGTAATATTAGCGATTTGACATACAACGAACGCACATATAACAAATGTTCTTTTTGTTTTCTGTGACTCATACCTATAGACAAATCTTTAAAGTCTGTTTGTTCAGCCCTGGTCAGCCAAAGTCCATTAAGGGTTATCAGAAATAATGTATCTGTTTTAACCATGATGAAATAAACCAATTTTATTTCTTCTGTTTTATTTTAACAGTCTTAAATTTTTTATCCCTTCAAATCTGTCAGATTTTCATTTTTTTGTCCCTTCTCAAAATCCTTCAAACAAGATTTAACAAGGATCCTTTGTAAAACTCTTAGTAGATTGTGAGCTTTCCAAGTTCTAAGGATGCAAAGGAACTCCCAAGTCATAATATACCACTGTCATGTCCCACAGTGGCTTGCTTTCTCCAGCCGAAAACCAAAATCTTCCACTGTCTGCAGAACATTGATCCAACAGCCTGTTGGATCATTCAAGTGCCCTTTGATGAGATTGATATGAATGGCAATGTTTTCTGGAGAAACATTTCTCCTAAATAACCCTTTATGCATACCACTTTTCTTCAGTGTTCCTTATGAGTGGATTGCAAACCCGTCATTACCTTAGGATTCTTTTACAGATTCTTGATGTTGCCTGCGTTGTCCTTAAGTGTTTTTTGTTGGATCATCATTCCTGGGAAGAATGACGCTATTGCACTTTCATTTATATGCTACCTACAAATTGGTGGAAAGCAGTTTTTGACAATTTTTTTCTAGTCCAATAAGCATTCATAACCCCCTTTTTGTGGTCCAGATGAGATCTGATTCACTTCCACAAATCTGTTGTGAAGCTTTGTGCTAGTGCTGTTTAGAAAGGATCCTTTAAATTCAAGATGATCATGATTGGAATATTTGACACAATTTATTTTCTTAAAACAAATTACCCTAGGATTTCACATAATTTGTCAGAGAATGTGGTATTGTGGTTAAGATGCTGGAATAGGGGAAGGGAAACCCAGATACTAATCCACTATTAGCCTTAGCAGGTGAGTAGTTGACTTTGGGACGTTATCTCAAAGTTGTAGAATAACATATTTGGAGGTCTTGAGGACTACAGTATCGTAGAAAATGAGCTATTTAAATCAAAACTTCTTATGAATTGTCCGATAGAAGTAGACCTACAGGCTGCACATTTTCATAGTTCAGTGGGACTCACCTTTATATCAATTTACATTTACACAAGTCTTCTGGACAGAATTTAGGACCCAAGATTTGCAAATAACATTCTGGTATCTCTACTGAATCACATATTCTTGGATGTAAGCAAGAGAGTGCCATCAGACAAGCTTTGGTAAAATGTATATGCCATTTGCAGCAAAAGATAGTGATATCAATTTATGACTGGAATTAAGCCTGGAATCCTGGTTAAGGTGTTGCAGTCAGCAAGCGAGGCCTGAGGTAACCACCCAATTTTATGACCTTTTTTGCAGTAGTTGTTAAGCAAACACAGACATTAGGTGAATTCATTTTATCCAATGGGCAGGGTTGGTTTTTTTGCCAGAAACCAAAAGTAAATGCTGGAAATTGGCAAGAGAAAAAAATTGGAGCGATGTGTCTGCAGGACACTACAGCCAGCCATAATTATAAACTGGTTGCCAAGTGCCCAGAATGTGATTGCATGACAGGATGTATGTGTGTGTGTGTGTGTGTGTGCAAGCAGTTGTCAAAACTTCAAAATTGAGCCGTAAATATCTTTTGGAGGAATCTTTTGTAACTTTCGTCACTAAGTGGCTGATTATAAGCCAAGAACTACCTATAATTAAGTCTTTTTATGTTTCACAATAAAATCTCAATTTATGCACAGATACAAATGGAAAACGTAGGCCAGCGATTCTCAAGACATGGTCTTGGGACCCTTGGATTCCCTAAGATCCTTTCAAGGGGTTGCAAAGTCAAATAAAATAATTCTGGAGCCCAAATAAGATAACCCCAAAACTCTTTGAGGTCTTCTATCATTTCTAAGTCTTTAAAAAGATCCTGAAATCAAAATGTTGCTTTAAACTGCTAGACCATTTACATTTCATCCGGCATCCTTAAATTTGATGAAAACAGAGGAGTATCCTTGCTTTGAGGGAAAGAAAGCCAGGTGTTAAAATTGCTACTATTTAATGATTTATAAACTGATTTCACAGTAGTACTGTATTTAGAAACATTTGCCTTAACAAAGAGCTAAGAAAACAAAATAATTACTTTTCTTTAAAATATTATATTACAAAAATGTCAAGGTGCTTAGGCTAACAAATCCAGAACTTTTTAAAAAACTAATAGCTCCATAAATATATATATATAAATTTCCAGCCCACAATGAAGGCAAAGGATACCATGTTGCAAATATTGTTGTGAATAATGGCACGAATATTTCTGTATTATACTAAGCAGCGTCATGTAAGAATGTCCATTTTAATTCAAGAGGTCCTGAAATAATCAACTTTCTTAGTGAAGTCTCCATCCATCCATATCTGGAACAATGGATATTTCATCTATGAGTGAAGATAGTAAGAATTATGACCTAGAATGGGAACTTTCCCCCAACTGAGGAAAGTGCAGTCCTCACCATCTTAAAATACATGTTTCATTTCTACAGTAAATGAGTATTACCTTAGCATATATGCTTTTAATAAAAATAAGCATTTCAGGAAATCAAATACCAGATGGCTTTAGCGAAGCCTCATAAAGATGCAACTGATCGAAAAAGTGTGAAATTTGGAGTTATTTCAAAATCAGATTTAAATTATTGCTGCATGCTAGAGATAGGCTTTAGGTACTTCATTTTGCCCTACTCTAAAATAAAACTCTGAATTCTGTAGGAAAGTGTTCTACTCTTAAGTGGTCTTTAAATATTCTCAATATGAAACGTTTACAACTATACGTCACCTCCAGATGGCATTGACTAGAAACTAATCGTGATTTTGTTTAGCTACCATTCAGACTATTTTTTTTTTAAAAATCAGAACTTAGATGACATTCAACTGATGTAATTTGAACAATCCGGTTGTCTCCAAAACACGGTGACACAAAGATGTAGATATTGATATTTCCAGCTTCCAAACCAGAGAAGTTTGCTAATGTGAATTCTCTAGCTGGGTTATGACTCATATTTGGCTCAAGATGTATGGCTGTAGATTATAAGAGAGACAATCGGTATGTATTTCAAAGCTCACATATAATTTAAGCATCTATATTTGCAAGATACGTTACTTAAAGCCAAGGATGCAAGGCCAATCCATTGGAACTGACATTTGAAACTTTCCCGACTGTTCTAGGAAGACAGCATTGGAATGGCAAATCATAATTGCCAAACATAAGGCATTAATTGGCTACAAACTCAGAAAGACCATCAGCTCACTGATACAGAATAAGAAAACAGGTATACAATTCAATACTGGGTGAATAAACATTTGCCCATTTCCCCACCAAATGAGCAATATTTTTTTTGAGTTTTTCTTTCTTTCTTTAAACAACCTACTCTCCATACCAGATGTCAAAAAGAGCTTAGCGATGCAGCCAGTATTCATTTGAATAGTTAGCAAGGCGTACTGTACCACCAGCTTCAGCAATCCTCTCTTCAGGATTGTTTTAGTAATCAGTGGGTTAAACTGACCAACGCCGCATATGAAAACACCGTGACAGATGTTGCCAAAGTCCCTTAGCCCTTCTAATAAAAGTCCCTTCTACACTTGAAGGGAAGAGAAGTATCTACACTGTACTTGTGGCGAGATGTCAACAGCTGGAGAGTAAGCAAATACAGAATGCATTATTTTTGAAGAAGTCACCAAGAAGGAAGGCACGGAACCCATGGGTGGATAAAACATGCGAAGAATGAAAGGAGTGCTTCTCAAGCGAGTGAGTCCTTGGGGCTGGTAGCTTTGGAGACCCTTCTCTCTTCACAAGGCAATTTGGAACCAGTGAATCCTCAAACTCAGTTTAGTGCTTTAATAAAATCCTAAAGGTGTAGGCTGCGCTCCAACTGGACCTCCAGTGTTCTCTTCCAGGGTTAAGTTGAAAAGTTAAGTGCAAGCAACTAGGGCTGCCCGAGGAAAAGGCGTGTTGCAGAGCCTGCACTGCAGCAACTCGGTTGGCTCCAGTTCCATTTCACAAGCGGAGGTGTGGCAAAGCCTTTGTGACATCTCGAAAGAAGGGGTGATTGAGAGCAGTCTTGGCCGAGATTCTCTTGTTGGGATCATAATGCAGCATTAGCTAAAGGGGAAAGAGGAAGGTGCAAGTTTCATTAGTCTTATGCACTATATTATATACTATATAATATTGGGCTGCCAATTGGTCTCCGAACGCAATTCAAAGTGTTGGTTATGACCTATAAAGCCCTACATGGTATCGGACCAGGTTACTTACGGGACCGTCTGCTGCCCCATGAATCCCAGCGGCCGGTTAGGGCCCACAGAGTCGGCCTTCTCCAGGTCCCATCAGCCAGACAGTGTCGCCTGGCGGGGCCTAGGGGAAGAGCCTTCTCTGTTGCGGCCCTGGCCCTCTGGAACCAACTTCCCCCGGAGATCCGTGTTGCCCCCATCCTCTCCGCCTTTCGTAAACTGCTTAAAACTCACCTCTGCCAGCAGGCCTGGGGCAGCTAACATCTTGCCCCTAGCCAGTGTATGTTTGTGTGTATGTTTGTGGAATGATTGTTTTTCTTTTAACTTAGGGGTTTTTATATATATGTATTTTAACTGGTGATTTCTATTATGTTGTGAGCCGCCCTGAGTTCTCCGGAATAGGGCGGCATAGAAGTCAAATCAAATAAATAAATAAATAAATAAATAAATAAATAAATAAATAAATAAATAAATAAATAAAGTATATAATACGCAACATAATATATATGTTGGAAGTGCTTTGTACTTCCCAACTCTCACTTCAACTATCTTGCTCAAGTTAGTACTAATGCATTACGGTCATATGACAAGTTAATGACAAGAAACAAAATCTAGCAACTAAAAGTGTGATTTTTAGAGTTTTGTCTCCTAAAGGAATATGAACAGATAACAGTCAGGACACTCAAAACTAAGACCCAGACCGTTTTTTCTTGAAGGTGGATAAAGCATGCAAAAGCTCACAAGTTTTACACTGACTAATGGTTCAATCCTGGCACTAAGCGGACAGAAAGCATTCAATATTTAAAGCAGGACAGCAGAGGAAAATGTGGAGGCAGAGCAAACCCTGAATAAGAATTTGATAAAAATACCAACATTATATATAACACAAATCAATAAGGGTGCTTTTGATTTGGCATGAGTGCCGTTGCCAGTTCTGTCAGATGCTTCTTAAAGTAACTATACTAGGGGTAGGCAACCTTGGCTCTTTTATGACTCGTGGACTTCAACTCCCAGAATTCCTGAGCCAGCCATGCTGGCTCAGGAATTCTGGGAGTTGAAGTCCACGAGTCATAAAAGAGCCAAAGTTGCCACCCCTGAACTATACCTTTTCTTAGCTTGGTATGGTAATCACATGCTACAGTCCAAAATACTTCTCCCTCTACATAAAACTCACTGCTAGAAGTTTTCTGCCTTCTTCATCCAGCGGTGGTACTACTTTGCTGAAGTCCTGTCGGGCCCACTTGGGGAAACTGGACTTATAGTCAGGCATAGAGGTGACTCCTGGCCACACGGTCTCATCCGGAGTGCCCAGTGTGCGAAAGATGCGAAATAGCTGGTCAATTTCTGAGTCCCCAGGGAAGAGAGCTCTACGGGTTAGCTATTTGGCAGAAGAACAAAAAGTCAGGACCGTAGCATAGTGGGCTTTCCTAGCCTGATGTAATGTTTCATTGCGGTCCGTTTGTTAGTGATTTTATTCTATTGTATCGGCTATTTGATATACAGTTATAAAAATATTATGCAAAGAGCAGGATATAAAAAACATAATGTTCATTATGATGGCCCTTCCCTATGGAGATAAAATCCCATATATGAAGATACTTGGAGAAGGATTTTGTGTTAACACTGACATCATTAAGATAGACAGAAGGAATCTGGCCCATTCCTTCATTCCAATTATTCAGCAGATAAAGAACCCTCAGCACATGCTCAGTGTATGACCCAATTCTCCATTCTTGGAGTACAAATTGCCCCTAGCAGGGAAGTAGTTTTCTCCAAAGCCCAATTCAGTCCTCAGAAGTCAACTGATCCTGTCAGCAGGCTTTAATTGACCTGACGTACTCATGTTTCACACACAGAAATGAATGAGATTGTGTTTTACAGCAATAAAGCTCGCCTTAAGGAGCAATAACTTTTTCAGATGTTTCGAGTCTGTAATGGCATAGTTACCCACATTTGTACAATAACCTTGAGACCTTAACATCACAAGCCACATCCTCTGGCTTCTGCCAATCAAAAGCCTTTCAGTGCCAGACTCCAGCCCAATTTGCTGCTTCATCCCATAGTCATTTCCAAAATACATACCATCTCTGCAAAGATGCATCCAAGGCTCCATATGTCCACTGCTGTTGAGTAGTATTTGCAGCCAAGGAGAATTTCTGGAGCTCGATACCAAAGAGTCACCACCTAGTGTGAAGTACAAAATCCACAATGGATGTACAATTAAATAACCAGCTAATCAGGAATGGACACTTTCCACCGGTTCTCTGCATCACACACCCTATCCTTCCATTTTTTATAATGCATCACATAATGCCATCAAATTAATTCAGATTAAGAGCTACTATATGGACTGCACTGGAGTCACTTTTCAATAGTTCACCACATGACTCACGTACAGAAGAGGCTACATTCCATTCTTGGTCCCTCCAGGGAAGAAACTGAAAGCTAGAGGCACCAATAAGGCAGCTCCAAAACTGTATCCTATTTACATACCAGAGTTTAATGAATAGGGAAATGTTTTATTAATGTTAATTACATGAGTTTACTTTATATGGTCACAGGAATATCCTTGGCATCATTTCCCAGGTTAGCCCTGGGATGGCCAAATTCAGAAATGATTTCTGAAATAGTTTTTCCTCTCCCCTTCTCTAGAAATTAAGTTCATTTAATCATTGTGGACACCAACTTTCATTTAAGTTTGGTTCGGTAAGTCCAAACTTTTAATCTCCAGAGCCCAGTTTTAAAATAGAATACGAGCATTTTCAATGGTTAGCTGTGTAAGAGAGCCAAGTATCTTTAGAATAACAGATTTTACCATATATCAAAAAAACAAGTCCAGGCAGCCAGGTAGTGCTTCTTATGAGGGCATATTGATCCAAATAATCTTTACTATGAGCTCCCCAACTGCAACAATCATATGAGTAGATAGATTATTTCAGTCATTGTCCAATAAAATGGACGTGAGGGATATCTGGCTATGACATCTACCACTAAATTGATTGCCAGGGTTGATCTGGCTGGCTAGGCAGCCTAGAAAATGCAGGATCTCAGTGCTGACAATAAAGAATATTAGTAAAATATTCCAAACTTAATCATTTAGGCTTTATGTTTCAAATTAATAATTTTAATCAATATTTTGAACAAGCATGGAAATGAGCCATAGCCAACAAAAATACGTAATACAAACTGTACTCTTGAGAAAGTAATACAGCAACCGCATTTCAACATAAACCTCTTTGAAAAGAGTACTTTCAGCTGGAAAGCAAAACATGTTTGTGTGAAATCTGAAAAATAAATTTGGGCTACGTGCGTAAGCAGTATGATTATTAAAGAAACTGTTTCCCTAATGTTATTCGTCATTCATGCATCTACACATATTTATATGTACGCACATAGAGTGAAAGCCAAGAAAAAATGGATTATAAAACAAATCAATCAAGATTTTTCATTCAAGACACAAATTGATCAGGTTCATATTATATTCTGGACATATTAGAAGACTGAGCCCTCAGAAGCCCGGGAAGGAGGGAAGGAAAGAGAAACAGCAAGGTCAATGGACTCAATTATAGTAGTAATGGGTACACTCTTGCAATCAAGTAATCACAATCTGGGCAATGGGGAAAGTGATAGAAAATGTTGCAAGTTGCTGGGATAAGCATCTCTCTCCCACCTCCCCCACCCCCAGGCTTGCACTGGCTATTCATACACCACCTGGGCCTTACATAAGAACATAAGAAGAGCCATGCTGAATCAGGCCAAAGCCCATCGAGTCCAGCATTCTGCAACTCCTTCTGGAAGTGAATTCCATAAATCAATGACTCTCTGGGTGAAGAAATATTTCCCTTTATTTGTCCTCACTTTCTTAGCTATGAGCTTTAGGGACTGCCCCCTTGTCCTGGTATTGTGTGATAGAGAAAAGAATTTTTCTCTATCCACCTTTTCTATCCCATGCATGATTTTATACACTTCGATCAAGTCACCCCTTAAACGCCGTCTTTCAATGCTGAAGAGACCAAGGCATTGCAATCTGGTTTCATAAGGGAGGCGCTCCATTTCCTTGATCATTCTTGTTGCCCTTTTTTGCACCTTTTCCAGTTCCATTATATCCTTCTTGAGGTGCGGTGACCAGAACTGTACACAGTACTCCAAGTGTGGCCTTGCTATATCTCCTTTGCACACCCTCCCAAACATGCACATTCCTGTGTGCCTTCCCCGAGCTTTACAACCACATTGCTGTGATGGAAATTCCAGTCCCAATTTAAGTCAAGGATTATGTGTAGTACAGAGAATGCCAAAGTGGGGAAAAACAAATTGCTCACCTCATGCGTGTAGGTTCTCACGGGCACGCCAAATGCACGTGCTAGCCCAAAGTCAGCAAGTTTTATTGCTCCCTCGGCATTGATGAGGAGGTTCTGCGGTTTAAGATCTCGGTGGAGGACACGATGGGAATGGCAAAAGGCAAGACCCTGCAGCAGCTGGAACAGATAGCTCTAGGAAAAACATAAACATGCTTAGAATAAAATTAGGTTTTGGTTGTGCTTGGGGCCTATTGGCCAAAACTAACCAGTACAGTCCTTACCAATAGCAGAGAATGTTGCATGTAACATTACGATGATTCTGTCTGGAATCTAATCTACCCCCTCTCTACTAAATGGTATTATTTGAAAACCTTTATTGACCAAAGCCACGATGAGCCCTTAAGCCAGTACAGATGGTCCTCAACTTATGACAATTGAGCGCAAAATTTGTTGTTAAATGAAGAATTTGTTAAGTGAGTTTTGCCCTATGTTACGATTTTTTTTGTCACGTTTATTAAGTGAATCTCTGCAGTTATTAAATTAGTAACCTGGCTGTTAAGTGAATCTGGCTTCCCCATTAACTTTGCTTGTCAGAAGGTCTCAAAAGGTGATCACATGACTCTGGGACACTATAATTGTCATAAATATGAACCAGTTGTCAAGCATTCGAATGTAAATCATGTGACCATGGGGATGCTGCAAGAATTTCAAGTGTGTAAAATGGTCATAAGTCACTTTTTTCAGTGCTGATGTAACTTTGAACCCTAGCCCTAGCCCAGTACTGGTCCGCGGCATGCCAGCAACCAGTCCACACAAACAAGCAAAGCCGCATCCGTGGAATGCAGGCAGCACACAAAACCACACACTCTCCGGGCCGTGAAAAAAACCTTTCTCTGTGCTGTAGAGAGGGCTGCAATTTGGAACGAACCGTAAGAGGGCTAAATGACAGAGTATAAATTAACAAATGGAATGAAAGAAAAACCAATATGCTATGGTTTATGGATTCGGCCTGAAAGATCACAATATTGAAAAGAACTTATTTACTGTAAGGATCCTTGAGTTCTTGTGTTATAAGAGGGACTGCAAACAATAGAAAAGCAACTTTTATAAGTTGAAGGCTGTAAGGCTTTCCTTGAGACCTGATTGGCTGGCCAGTGGGGAAGCTAAGCAAGTCCTTATCAGCACACCTGGGGTCAGTTCTATTGTTAAGCAAAATGGACCATTGAGGGCAGCATAGTTGAGAAGGTCCATTGTTAAAAATATGGAATACTGAGGCCATCAGCTGATGGATGGATGTTGACAGTTTTGTTGCCTTTATCTGATGAGGCTTTTTTTCCTTTGGTTTGATGAGATTGCAAGGGGGGCTTTGTCTGGGACAGAGAGCATCACTTTGGATGTGATGAGATTAGGCAAAGAGATGAACTGGGTTTGACCCTGATCATATCCAAAAGACCTGGGGGGCATGTCTAATTTAACATTCTGTATGCCACTTTATGAAGGACATATCTCTTAGATTTTTCAGTCTATAAAGCCACAGTCTGCCCTAAGTACAAGCCAGAATAGGCTATACTGCTGCTTCTAACTCCCATTTGGTAAGCCAAAGTAGAGGATCTTATGCTTTGTTTTACCACGTTAAAAAAAACTAAGGAAACACCTTGAACATTTAGCAGAGCTGTATAATTTCATTTGGATCTATATAAGATTTTAGTTAAGTCAAGAGTATTTAAGAGCAAAGACAGTCTTACTGCACACATTGTTCATTAAGAAGCTCTGTATGACTTGTCTGTATTTAAGTGCATGTCCACTGAAGACACAAAGCTCCCCTCAAAATCCTTGGCTTGCAGCACTTTTGCAGGGTTTTTTTTTTGTCAAATAAAAAGAAATGTACCTAGTGTGCCTATAAACCCAGAACTAAGTTGCCTTTTTTTTTTTTTTTTGCCTACATGCTCTGTCTGGCTTACCTTGATAAGAGGTAACTCTACACCACTGATAGAAGTAGAAGAATCCATGAATTTCTTTAGATCTTGATGTAAGAACTCAAAGACCAAATAGAGTTTGTTCTCAGTATGGATTACATCCAACAATCTGGGGAGTCAAGGAAGGGATAGGAAGTAAAAGACAAACAATAACATTTGGATATTGATAAGAAAACCACAAATATTTTTTTACAAGTTCAGTGCCAGAAGGTTACAAATTATATTCAAGCTGCCCACGTTTCTCAATTTAGCAGAAATAAAATAAGGAACAAGGAAGCGTATAACTTCCAGTTTACTGTAAAACCTTCTTTGAAGCAAGTTTTCCCAGATCAGTTGCTGCCAAATACTGGCCCATAAAAATGCCTCCTCCCAACTGAACTAAAAAAGTGAACAGTGGCCACTGTTTACCAACCACCATAATTGTACAAAAATTATGGTGGCTGGTAAATGGCCTGAAAACCCAAAAATAGCATTCTATTTATTACTCTCCAGATCATCTCCTTCTGTCTTCCACATACTTACTTGACTATGTTGGGATGGTTCAATTCCTTTAAGAGAGAAATCTCTCGGATGGCAGTACTGGGAACTCCTTCTGTCTCCCTGAAACCAAAGCGAAACATCAAATTAAGAAGGGAGGAGATGAAATTAGAATGAATTTAGCCAAGTAAACTGATTGTTTGAGATGCTAAGATTGAAAACCAAGCCCTAGAATTGTAAATGAAAAAGATAGTGCATAATAGATGATTACTCAATGCAAGTGGAATAATAATTAGTAATGCAGATTAAATAGGATCTGCTGGGACACTGTATGCACTTTTGGCACATTTGACTGTTCTCATATCAAACTGGCCTTCTAATCTAATTCTCAGCTTTACAGGGATATAAATATACCCCAAATCATTTCCTCTTGCCCACAGGATTACTATGAGGAAAACATTAAGGGGAAGGAAGAAAATTAAAATGTATGTATGTATACCACCATCAGCTTCTAGTGGATAAAAAAAGAGAGATATAAATGAAGCCATGGTTTTATCATGCCCAAAGAAAACAAAGGGGAAAGGGCTTATTCAAGACTTAGTATTATTAACTGAATCCAGGATGTTAGCTGGGTATTCTACAGCACACAGAAGGCACATTTATTTGCACTACTTTTTCATAGCAAAGGACATGTTAAGGTTTCGGTCACATAAGCAGCATACTTTTAACTCGAAACATGGAAGAACATTTTTTTAGATTCATCTTTGCTCCAATCTCAACCGGCCATGCGATGAAATCATAATTCCAAAAGCAAGAACTTGTAAAGCAAGCTGTCTAGCGATTCCAATCCATTGCCCCTCTTCTGGAGAGCTCTCCCAGCCCAGGGGCCTCATCCTGCATACTATCTGCATTTCGCCAGGTACTACGTGGCGAAAGAGCTCGTGCTCTGCTCTGGGCTAAGGAGGCGTTTGTAGGCAGGTAAAATTAGCACCTTATTAAAGCAAGATAAAGAGGAGCCGCGGAGACGACGAGGTTGCGCGTCTCCTCTCGTCTGTCGCCTTCATAACTTTCTGAAACATTTGGACGCGGATCAAGAACACAGAAAATCCTAACCTCCCTCCTCTGAACCAAGCCTTTCAATCTAAAGCCATCCTTAATGGCGAAGGAGGAGGAGGAGGAGCCGAGCCGCCAGATTACGAGTCTCCCATTTTTTTCCTCCCACACCCTTTGCTCCTCGACCACCGCTCCAAAGCGAGACTTCCTTCCAAAAGCAAAGCGAGGCTCGGGCTGCGCTTTCTCCTTCTTTTAAGCGGAGATTCGATCCCTCTTCCCTGTCGCATGTATTTGGGTGTGCGTGTGAAAGCGGGGTGTTAGATGGAGGCGAGAAAGGGTCTTTCACTCACGTGTCCAAGCGGATTTTTTTAAGCGCGACCACCTCGCCGGTGACTTTGTTCTTTGCTTTATAGACCACGCCGTAGGTGCCTTCCCCGATCTTCTCCACTTTCTGGAAGTTCTCCATCGGAGGGGAACGCGGGCTGGGAAGGATCCCAGTTTGCCCCTAAAGTCCTCGCCGGCCCAGAGCAGGAAGGGGAGGCGGTGGTCCGCAAGAGCCCGGTCCCGGGGCCGCCCCCGGCAGTGGCTGCGGTTGGGAGGGACTCGAATGGCCACGAACTCGCAAGACGCTGATCGACCGTGGTGTGTTTCTGCTCGGCAGTTGAGTGACCGCGGCTTCTTCTGCCTTCGCTCTTCTTTTCCCGCGCGCAACGCTGAACTTCAAACAATACTAACGATTCCAGCTCCCCTCCTCCTTTCCTCCGGCTTCCCGCGTTCCATTCGCCCCGCCTTTCCTCCTACCCTATTGGCTGCGGGGTTATAGCGAAGCACGTTGTGTGGCGGGAGAGAAAGAGAAGAGGTGAAGTTTTTCTTAAAGGGCCAGCGCCGTCATTTTCGAGAAGGAGAGTTTTGGTTGTAAGGGCCCAAGTACGACGGCTACGGCACTTGGGAAAAGGCCGATCGAATGTAGCAGAGCGTAAGGGCGACAGCAGGGATCCGAGCTTCAGATTAATTCGGATTCAGGTCGGTTTTAAATATCAACGGAAAAAGAATCTGAGTGCATACTAACGCAAAGGAGAAAACCAGCTGAGCAATGGGGCTTGTGTTTGCGCAACGTTCTCACTAGGCGGTGATGGTGCAATTCGAATGTTGTGGGCATATGTGACCCCACTCAGATGACCTCCATTCAGCCTGAACATGAAATAGGTATTAATTTTTAATAATTAAATAATAGCTGAAATCTTCACCGTATCTCGTGTGGTTGGTCTTAAAATATTGCAAGATTAGGGATGAGAATGTCAAAATCTTGCATGGATTGTGATTCTAGGATTTTTGGCATGCATGTACACATGCTCACACTATATGTAATGATGCCAGCACAAAGGGCCTTCTGTAATATTTCATAGACTATTCAGGCACTCGACAACCTTTTGTTCAACACTGAAAAAGTGACTTATGAACATGTCTCACACTTACAACCGTTGCAGCATCCGTGTGGTCACGTAATTAAAATTTAGACGCTTACCAACTGGCATGTATTTCTGATGGTTGCAGTGTCCCAGGCTCATGTTAAGTATATACACCTGCATATTTCCAAAGATAGCGAACCTGGACGTATCACACTTGCTTTCACAAATAAGCTTAAGTGGCAGGTGAGATTGGCAGATAGTGCGAATGGCTAGTGCGAATGGCTGAAGATTAATAAAGTTTCATTACACCAAACATAAGTTGATGTATTAGGTTTTCACTCTGTATAATGTTATAAAAAATTCTCATAGTTTATCGCTTATGTACCATATATGCAACCTAGAAATTGTGTTTTCAATCCAGTTTTAGCAAAAAAAAAGTCCATTAGGAATTACCAGAAATATCAAACCATTTATCCTTGATCAAATAGTCCAACTTTATATTTATTCTTTTTTAATAGAATTTTTTTATTGTTGCTATGATGGCCTATGCCCTAGGATCGTGTAAGAGCTGGACGGAGCATAGGTGGGACAAAGGAACAAAGAAGGCCATGTGGCTTGACCATGCGGTTTTGGAACAACAGGAAATGAGGGAGGGGCTGAAAGGTGGTGGAGGAGGTTGTACCAAGATTTGTATCTACTGGCCACAGGTGTAGCTTTGCTATTGGCCACAGGTGTAACTTTGCCAGTATAACCTTGCTATTGGCTACAGGTATAATCTTGTCATTGGCTGTTTGTAACCATGTGATGCCTTATGTAACCGTCCACTGTAACAGGTAATAAAAAGGGGAGGCAGCCTTTTGTCTAGTGTTGCTTCACCCCGAGAAATGTGCTTGGATGCATGTCTCTTTCAATTCGGCTATCGTGAAGGACCCGCCATTGATTGGGGCACAATGAGGTGCTTCAAATGGTGACCCCGACGTGATCTGGGCCGGTGTTGTATATTACAACATCCCTGACACCCTCTTACTCATCTCGTGCATCCGTGGCGTCCTCTTTAGCAAGGACCTACCCCCGTGGCGTCCTCTTCAGCAAGGAACTACCCCCCGTGAGTATGTGGGCAGAATTCTCCAAGGACCAAAGGGCTCATCTTGAAGGGCTTGGTGTAATTGTCAGGACCTCAATTATGCAACTAAAAAAAATTCATAAATTGCCTTCACGTAAGAAGTTAAAAGAATTGTTAATGTTTATTTGGCATTGTCCCTCTCACTCCTTAAAGGGACCATTAAAAATTGTTGATTGGATTAAACTTGGCTTATGTGAGGAGCCTTCTGCTCCCTTCCAAATTCTCCTTACGTGGAAGACGGTTCTTGCATGTTTGCAAGGCCATTTTCAAGATTTACCTCCTTCCTATGCAACCTCTATGACTCCTACTGCCCCCTGCAGTTCTTCTTCTGATGTTTCTGTTCCTTCTGCCCTGTCTCCTGTTCATCAGGGAATTCTTCAGGCTCATATATAGGGAGCTTTCACTTCTACTGAAGACTTAATAACTGCCTCTGCCTATCCGGTTGATCTTACTGATGCTAATCCAGTCTTTACTCCCTTACCTTTTAACTTGTTAAAAAATCTTAAGTCTGTTGTTTCTATTCCTTATAATTGGAAAAGGAGAAAATGCCTCCTGGCCTTCCATTGATTCAAAACTGCCTTAATAATGCCTTGCTCACTGCAGCAGAGCCATTTCCCCCCCTTTTTTTCTCCCCCCCTCTTCTCTGCAGGTTTATCTGAAGACATCGTCGCCTGAAGACCACCAACTAAGCCAATTTAAAACCAGCCAAACCAGCCAGCCTTCTTTCCCCTTTCCAAGTAACAAAGGATGGCTGTAAACGAGATCCCATCTCCATATGACTGCGTTTTGTTTCTGCCATCTCCAATCTGCATATGAATCTGTGCTTGTGTTCCCTTCTCCCTTCTTTCTCTTATACCCCCCTCCCCGTTGTTTTTAATAAACCATGGCCCCCTCCCTTTCTTATTTCTCTTTGCCTATTTTAAATTTATGTTTTCTAGTCTTGTTAATGATTTTTATTTTTGTGACAAATTTTGCTGTTTTGTATTTTATGTTTCTCACCATGCTATGTTGCTGAATGCATCCAATTGTTGGATTTCAATATACATGCCAGCACAGCAAGCGTGCTTTTCCCCTTCATGGTGTGCCTATGAATGAAATCTCTCTCTCTTTCACTTTGAATCCTTCCTTACAGGTCTCTCTTGCTTTGTGTTACCCTGCTCAAGTATGCATTAATCACACAGCTTCGTCAGTTAGTAATAACACCTTTCTAGGTATTTGGCAATCTTGTAATATAACTATCCCTTGGCAGCTAGACTATAAAACTATATATTATAATGAGACAAACAATGACAACAAGAAAGCATGTGCTGATTGTGTTCCCTTGTTTGATTTTGGTGAAATTTTTGAAACTTTGTATAACTTCTCTAAAGACAATGTAGTTCTTATGTGGAAAAAATGCATATTGGTCAATACCCCAGAATTGGTCTGGTACATTTACATTTCTGACAACGCATCCAACATTTCTGCTACAGTCGCTCATATGGAAAGTATGGTACAAAGCAATCCCTTATCACAAGAAACTGATGCCTTGTTTGATTGGGACAGTTTGTTTTCCTGGCTACCTAATGCTGGGTGGCTCAAAAAATTGGTTTTTAGTATTATAATGTTTGTAGTATTCTGTGTAACAATCTGTTGCTGTGTACAATGTATTCCTCCCCTATTGAACCTGTGTAGGCCTTCCTCTTCTGTCCATTTCCTGGATAAGAACCAACTACAGCCTCTGATGACAGAACAAATTCACATAGACTGTCAGAAGACAAAACCATGTCCCGTTTTCTCGGATGAAAGACTATCGGACTCTTATTAAAAGAAAAGGAGGAGATGTTGCTATGATGGCCTATGCCCTAGGATCGTGTAAGAGCTGGACGGAGCATAGGTGGGACAAAGGAACAAAGAAGGCCATGTGGCTTGACCATGCGGTTTTGGAACAACAGGAAATGAGGGAGGGGCTGAAAGGTGGTGGAGGAGGTTGTACCAAGATTTGAATCTACTGGCCACAGGTGTAGCTTTGCTATTGGCCACAGGTGTAACTTTGCCAGTATAACCTTGCTATTGGCTACAGGTATAATCTTGTCATTGGCTGTTTGTAACCATGTGATGCCTTATGTAACCGCCCACTGTAACAGGTAATAAAAAGGGGAGGCAGCCTTTTGTCTAGTGTTGCTTCACCCCGAGAAATGTGCTTGGATGCATGTCTCTTTCAATTCGGCTATCGTGAAGGACCCGCCATTGATTGGGGCACAATGAGGTGCTTCATTTTATTGAAAAAGTAAGTTAAAATACAAAACTCCAAAAAGTCCAAAAATCAACAACAAAAGGAACAAAAAGAAAACACAAATCACAAAATATTTAAGATATTTTGAAAAAATGCATTAAGAAAACAACATATAAACACCTGTTATCCCCCTAATTGAATATTGATTAATATTAATTCCCACCCATTGCAAAACAGCCCCCCCCATTTTTAAAAAACCAGTAGATCTATTTGCAGGAAGAAGGATAATAAAAAAGCCAGAGTAAGGTTCAAAACTCTCTGTTAACAAACTGTTATCAACTTTATGTTTCTTCTTTTTGCTGTTCGCAATCTCTAAATCCTTCCTATAGCATTGGAAGTTTTGATCTTTCATCTCTCTTTGGTATTTAAAAGAAGTCTTCAAACCTTTCGCCAGTCTACTTTGTAAATCTCATAAAGAAGCATCATCCAGGATTTCTTGTAGCAGCTGTTTCTTTTCCAGATCCTTCTTTTAATTTATCTTTTGTATTCCTAGTTTGGTAAATTCAATTTTGCTGTCTTCCATGACTTTAAACACTATAATGACTATGTCAGGTAAAGTTTTTCTTAAATCTTTCTCCTCTTCTAAAAGTTTACCATTGAAATCTGTATCCTTTCTGCAATATTAACTATTAACATTTTAGCCCATGCCAAAAAAAAAACTTTTAAGAAAAAATTACAGCCGGTTTATCCATTTTAATACTTTTTTTGCCTGGTCCTTTGCTTGTGTCTAGTGACCCTTTGAAAACTTCATCAAGCCTCAATTCCTAATATGGATTTGGTTCTGTTTTAGTCATTTCCCACAAGTGTGCTATTTAATTCATACTTTTTTAAAAATTATACAACAAAAATAACTGATATTCCAAATCTCTCTGGTTTCCTAATCCAATTAAAATTTTCTTAAACAAAAAAGTTTTTTCCCTTGCTTTTTTGCCAGTTTTATATTATTTACATTTTTGAGTCTCTCTTTAAATTTTTTTAAATCTGAAGAAAATAAAACTCACTGGGTATCAAATTAAGCTCGCCATTTTGAAGATGTCTAATATTTATAAAGTGGTTAAATCGAACATTTCCAAAAGTGATTAACAAGTGAGTTTGACTGGCTTGATATCTTTATGAAAGCCTCCACTGCTGCTGAGAGCAAAGTTGTCATACCCTTGGCTCTTGGCACTTAAACCCATGAGAGACTACTATGCTTTGTTGTCCTTGTGAGGAGTTCATGGGACAGGGTCCCCAACCCCTGGTCCATGGACCAGTAGTGGGCTATGGCATGCCAGCAACTGGTCCACATAAACTAGCAAAGCCCCATCTGTGGGATGCAGGCAGCACACAAAACCGTACACCTTCCAGTCCGCAGAAAAACCTCTCTCCACAGAACTGGTCCCTTGTGCCCAAAAGATTGGGGAACATCTGTCATGGGAGATCTCCCAAACATTCTTTCGAAAAAATTTGAACAGTTAATCTATCCACTGGTCTTTTATTCTGCACAACCATTGTCTCTGCTTAGTTACCTAGATGTCTTCGGTCAGCCCTGGCTCACCATCATATTCTTATGAGCCTTGAAATAGCCACAAGTCCTTGATTTCTTAGACTGATGAAAATCCAGCGGTGTGGCAATATCTAGCTCAGTGATGGCGAACCTTTTAGAGACCAAGTGCCCAAACCACAACCCAAAACCCATTTATTTATCGCAAAGTGCCAGGGCCGCATCAGCATTGTGGTGCCCTCGGGGGGGCATGGGGGCATGGCCCACTGGGTGGGTGTGGCCTACTGGGTGGGCATGGCTGTGGTTGGCACGGCAGACTGGGTGGGCGTGGCTGGGGTGGGCATGGCCACCTCGATGTTGCTCGTGGGGGGGGAACGCCTGTGGGGCAGGGTTCGGGGAGATCCAGGGGGTCTCTGGTGGGTGGGGTGGTGGGCAGGAGGTTCAGCATAGATAGGGGGAGGCACGCAATCCTAGCTGAAACTGGGGGGGCATGGCGCCAATGGAGATCCAGCTTTTCTTGCTCAGGGTGGCCTTTGGCTTGCTGGGTGTGGGCGCTTGGTAGCTGGCCACTTTGCCTCCTTTATGCTGGGTGGGGCTGCTGCTCCAGGCAGTGGCGGCCTAATGGACCTGTGCAAGTTGCTGGCAGCAGCGGCGCGCATGCCCACAGAGAAGGTTCTGAGTGCCGCCTCTGGCACGCGTGCCATAGGTTCGCCACCACTGATCTAACTGATGTTTGCTAACCCTAAAACGTTAACAAGGGTCAGACCTGAGTTATAGTTGGACTGGAGTGTCTTGGGAAATTGCATGGCATTAGGCTAGATTAGGAAGGGTTTCTTTTAAGTATCCTGGAAGGAGACAATAGCAAATCACTTCTTTATTGTTATCAATAATTGCTGGACAGACACATCTGTAATGTTGCTAAAGAATCAAGTTCAACTTGAAGGGCTTAACTGGAAGCCTTTGCTTTTCCATCAGTTACTTCTCTGAGTTCTTTAGCTGCTTGATTTACTTTGCTTAAGCTCCATTGTCTTACATCTGAACCTGGAAAGGGTCCAGAGAAGTAACCAAGACCTGTGGAGGGGGGGTTGTGCCCTGTAATCTCTCCCTGATGAGGCCCTTTAATGAAGTTGAGTAACTTTTCATTTGGCGCTTTCTTGTTATCTCTTCCAACTTCCTCCTCCGCTGTGAAGCACCTCAGTGTTCAAGCATCGCCCATCCCCTACCCTGGCATTCCAGCTATGGGATTAAAAAAGGGGGCCTCCTTGTGTTGGCCACAATGCAAACTTGTGACCGGATCACACAGCCAATGTTCTCCCCTTCCCCCCATCTCAGTTATTAGAAAGAGGAGGGGGAAAGCCCAGTGCTAGAAAGAAAGCAATGTCTCCAGGCTCCAAAGAGAGGTGGGTATATGCAAATGAGCTCCCTTTTTAATAGCGGGAGGGTCTTCCTTGCCTTCTTTTGCCATCAACTGTTCAAGAGACTACGAAGAACTCAAGATTTGAAAATGTCACGGACCTGGTTCCTATGGGCTGCTATTTGGGCTCTCCTGGCTACTACCACAGCTCAGCGCAGTAAGTGGAACCCCATTTTCCTCTAGAGATCAGGTTTATTTCACCCACAGAAGTTTGCCCCACCATAAATTATAATATTGTGCATCAGTATATTTCCAAATATCAGATTGAGCTATAGCTAGCTCTGCTGTCAGGTAGCCTCTATTAATTTCACCTATGCACAAGGTATGATCTTAATATTCTCTATGTTGGACTTGCTGTTCAGAAATATTCACAGCTCAAGAGACTTAACAGCTGTTCCTTTGCTGTGTTGTTATCAGCATTACAAGGTAAGTTCAGGTATCTTAGCACAGGAATCAAAGGAACACAAATCCTTACAGTAGAGTTAAGCCTTCAACTGTTACAAATATTAATGTTGAGGCATATAGGCACATTATTGAATAAAGAACCTCTCTTATTATGCATAGATGCCTTAAAACATTTTTGCATACAGATGTCCATTGTTTTTCAAACTTTCCTTTTTAACCAAAAATATTCTCAGAAAAATATGATTGTATATGAAATTAAATTAAAGAAGAAATATGATATATTTTATGTAATATATGTTGCATGCACACACACAATGCATGTGCATCTACAGACCAAACTAGATTTGATTCCTTTCATAGGTGCTAATGTATGAACGGCAGTGGTAGACTTTGCAGAAAAGGAACAGTGAGCAAATACGACACGCAGTGAGTGACAGTGAATGGAGAATTCAAACTGATTTCTTGGGACATAGATCTAACTTAGAAAACAGTTTTAATTTAGAGAGCAAGCTCGAAGGGGAAAAGCTATTGGCATCAAAAGAAAGACTAATTTGCTCTAGTTATAAATTTTGGATCAGTTCTAGAATCTTCAGAATTATTATAAAATGATTTTGGGGAGTAGTTCACCTCTATTCAGCTCATTACGGTGTGAGAAAAATAATGATGCTTCTTTGCCAGTCCAAAGCTGCCTTTGGAGCTTTGGTTTAATTTAATAGTTATGTTACCTACTCATTCATGCGCGCACACACACACACACACACACACAACTCTTGCAAAGCCAAACCTCGTGGTGATCTGGATTTTTCTCTAGGCAGACAAAACTCACTAATCCTCTTGCTGGTGTTTGCGGTTTGGGATATGGAATGTGTGTGCCTAATTTGCTAAAGACTGATAGTGGAGAGTCTCACCCTGTTCAGTCAGATCCAATTCTTAGTCACCCCGATTGTGTTAAAGTGGGTGTGTGGGAGAACCTTCCATTTCAAATCTTAATAGCCTTTTAACGTCCAGCTACTGGTTGTGGTTGTGTATCCTTTGTTCTTTGTGAGTTCTCCTTTCTTTCCTCAGGGAAGTTTCCAGACATGAATCTTTCATAGCAACTTCACTAAGAATTGGCAGAAGCTAGTGTTTAGCGGACATGACTTTGAGGAGGAGGAGGAAAAGGGCCACTATTTTATATTATAACATCTATTTTAAATGCAGCAAATCCCAAATTCAGGTCATCCCAGGATATCCCCAAGTAAAGGGTAAAGGTTTTTAATTTTCTAAGTAGCTTACTGTTGCTGTCCTCGAGGTTATTTTTTTGTCTTTCAAGCCTAATTTTTAGTCCTAAAAATTACCGTTTCTTGGTGATCTTTGCATCCAAGTTTTACTTGGGTACAACCTTGGCTATTTCTCAAGGCTGAAGAAAGTCAAACAGATGCCAGTAACTGCTGAAACGTCTTCAGAGAGATGGGCAAAAATTCTTCACAATGCTGGGGAGAATCTACCTTCCCCAACCTGATATTTTCCAGATCTAATAGGCCTCAACCCCAATAATTCCCAGCCAGAACTGAAGTACAGTCCTTCTCAGCAGGTAGGGAAGATCAGTGTAGACAGTGCCGAATGAAATGGCTGACTAGGTGTAAGGCAGCCTTTCATTTAATCTGGGATTGTTTTTGCACTGTGTTCTTCTTTCCATTGCTTCCCTTTTCACCTTGACTCATGAGATCTGAAAGGAAAGTGGGGGGTTTTGTTTTGTTTTTAAAGAGAAGTGTCTTGGAGCTGCCTGTGTAACTAATGGTAAAATCAAATGCTGTTTTTTCTTTTCTCATTCACAGTTTCCTATGTATGTCTGCTTCCCACAAGTAGCTTGGAACACCCTTCCCTAGGCTATTTCTCCCCACTGCCAGTGATGTGGCTAAGCACTCAAGACTTTCTTTTATTCTGCCGTAGGTGCAGACAGCATGTGACAGATCAGCCCACCCCAGGGCTGGGGGGCTCATATCACATGGCATGGGTCTTGGCGGCCTCTATTCAAGCTCTTTCATGTGACTCTCAGCTGAGGCAGGCCTGTGTAGCCACTGTGTAGCAAGGAAGGTTAGCCACTATAGGTCTACAGCTTGCCTAACCCCACCTCTGTCCCCCTTCCTCCTTCCACTAGAGGCTGATTCATACAACCACAGGGGCAAGAACAGCTTCCTTTAGGTCAGTGTTTCTCAACCTTGACAATTTTAAAGGCATGTGGACTTCAACTCCCAGAATTCCACAGTCAGCATTTGCATTGCTGGCTGTGGAATTCTGGGAGTTGAAGTCCACATGCCTTAAAATGGTCAAGGTTGAGAAACACTGCTTTAGGTGATATGGATGTGGCACTATAGAGCTCTCAAGCCTTGGCTGCTGCTCCAGAAGACTTCTGAAAATTGCCTTCAAATTATAATATGTATTGTTATTTTTTATTTATTTATCAAAGTTCAGTACAACCCATCCCATTCTCAGAGTTACAGAAGGAATCTATTTACATTTAGAAGATTTAAATGTATTCAAATTAATATTGGTCAAATATTGTTGTTATGGCCCACTGGACGACACTCCTTGGCCAAACTATTCAAAGACCAACTATAACTTCCTAGTTCTGAACTTCTGAAGGTTTGCCTGTGCTACCTTCGCTGCAATCGTTCCTTCTGTGATGGTAGTTATTTTTTTTAATAATATCTTTATTAAGTTTTAACATTATACATTAAAATACAAACTAACATAAAAGGGAATGGGAATGATAATAAAAATAAAATGACAAAAAAGGACTTCAAACTAATATAACAAAAGTGACTTCCAACTTTCTTTTAGTACAGAGGTATTAACAATACAACCACCTCTCTAAGTCTAAAGAAAAAAAAAACATATATTATACTCATAGTCTACATACTAAAAGCCAGTAGTCATTAAATGTTCATCTCTTTAACTTCATCTAAAAAGATAGTAAGGTATCAAATATAAATAACCTTTTATTTAAAAAGCTGCAATATTTAGTCAAGTCCATTCTCATTGTCAGAATCCCAAGTCAAAAGCTGACTTTTCTCTTTATCCTGTAAGAAATTTATCAAAGCCTCCAGGTTGCATGAAATTTAATTTATTGTCTCTGAGTAAATAATCAATTTCACTACCTGAGCTAGCTCCATTAACCCCTCTATACCACTGTTCAAGATGAGACCCTTGGTCCTATTGTGTTACTTTGTGGTGCTATTTTATGTCACTTTTCTTCTTTAAGTGAAAAATATGGAAAGCAGTAAAATAACCTGACAAATATTACCACTGAAGATTGGTCCGATGTGTCTTGCATAGTTCCTAAAATCCAGAGGGTAGCTTTCCAGAGAAGACTTTGCCCGGTTTGGGGAGAACCTAGCCTATCCAAATACTTTCACATCTGAACAGGCTCAGCATGACACATAGGGGAGGAGATGTCAAGATGCCAGAAAGGATTTAATCAATGTGCAGAAAACATCAGAACATCCCTTCGCTGTCCATCCAACTCAGAATGGCCTTTAATCAGTCTATAAAATATGTTTTGTACAACTATAATCCATTTATTTAAACATGCAAGTTCATTTACTTATTCAGAAGCAGGTTTTGGCAGAATTAAGGTAACATGTGGTTGCTATACATCCAGCAATAAAAGATAAAGGTGACTTTTAGAGATACCATGGGCCTAACTTTATCTCTGATATATTAGAAACTATGAGACAGTAAAAAGACTAAAGCAGGAGTATTTCTGGGAAAGGAGGGCTGTCAAAAAAAAAAATCAAAAGGACATGTCAGGTACAAAGAATCAGGACCATGTGTTACGTTGCAGTTCAGAAGATTTATTGCCTAAGCAGATGATTAGAATTTAGTTAACTAAAGTTCAGTACTAAATGGGCACCAGAAAAAAGTTCAACGGAATTCAAGAAGGATTGGACTTAGACCAATGATGGCGAACCTTTTAGAGACCGAGTGCCCAAATTGCAACCCAAAACCCACTTATGCATCGTCGGGTGCCGGGTGGGTGTGGCCCATTAGCTGGGTGTGGCCCATTGGATGGGTGTGGCCCATTGGGTGGGCATGGCTGCGGTGATAACGGCAGACTGGGTGGGACTAAAAAGTTCAATTCCAACTTTGCAAGATCTTTTTTCCCCCTGAGAAGTTGAAATTGACTGATTGATTGAACTTTTTTTTTTTCGGCACACGGCGGTGGAGGCCTAAAGCAAAAAGGTTTTATAAAACCCAGCTGAAGGCCTAGGATTGGGGCGACGGTGCACATGCCCACAGAGAGGGCTCTGAGTGCCACCACTGACTTAGACCATTTGTGGGAACATAGTGACTCTAGGCTGATGACTTGTTTAACTCTGCCGCCTCCCCACCCAGCTTTGCCTGTTCTTCTGCAGGACCATTGCAATTATGCAATTAAAGCTGCCTCCTTTTCTATATGCTACACATGGGGGGAATATACATGTGTCTGTCCTCTGGACTTTTTTGACCACTACCCTCCCCCCCCAGTGAATGCCCCCAGGACTGAAGCAGATTTTTTTTTCCTTCTAGGGTTCAGTGGCCGGAACAACAGATGGGGACAAAACAGGAGCTGGAGATACTCTGCTTACAAGACTTGGAACTCCAGCCTTTACCCCCGATGGAGAGAAGGAGATCTCAGGCAGGGAAATTGCTGGCGAGGTATGAGATAAGTTTGAAGCAAGTAGGCCTGGACACGAAGGGGAAACAATCAGTTGAGGCTTCTAGGCCTCAGTGTTGGTGGTTAGGGTGACCATGGACTCTACTTGCAGTCATTCTTCGGAAAGACTGTCAAAGGATCATCTCTGTGGGGAAGCATCCTCTGCCTGGCCTAAGTTCCACTTAACTATAAAGAACTCTTAGCATCTTTGCATCTGGAAAGCAATCTGTCACTTGGTCACCCAGAGATGCACTGTGTCTTTCCTGTAGTTATCCTCTTCCTACCAAATTTGTTTCTGTGGGGTCCTTGAGAGCAAACCCCACTTCCTTCCAGCACTGATGATGTTGCCTGGTTGGGTAATTCAACATCTGCAAAAAAACAACAACCAAGCTCAGAGAGCATCTAGGACTCCACACTTCATCCCTGAGCTACAAATATTCTCTTCTATTGAAATGTCCTTCTGTTCTTTTTAAGTTGTTGCTGGCGCACTTTTTTTTCAATCCTGTGCCCTCTTTTTTCCTCAATAGCAGAGATATGGAAGTGCAGTGCCAGCGGTAGCCTAGATCAGAAATTTTGGACAACTTTTTTTTTCTTTCTTTCTAGGTGGCAATGTGACAGTTGATATCAGCAATGATGCCCCAACTTTAACAAGTGCCAAAATCACATTCGGGATTGCTTTGCGCTTTCCCAGGAATCAAACTGTGCTGCCAGATGGACGTGTAGTATGGAGCCAGAACTGCATCATAAATGGTAAACTGCAAACATTGAAATTGGATAGTCCTGCAGGAAAGCTGTGATTTCAACTGAGGTCTTACTGACCAGTTCTTTCTTCATTTTTTTTCATCCCATTCTCCTTTGCAGGCACCCGTGTGAGAAAAGGGGATCCTGTTTTCCCAGACCAGGAGGATGATACTTCCGATTATGTGTTTCCTGATGGACATCCCTTCTCACCAAGCGATCGCCGGCGTGGCAAGTTTGTTTTTGTCTGGCAGACGTGGGGTAAGTTGCTGCTTGGACACTTGGCGGGAGGATCCCGTGCATTTCAGTCGTTTTTTTTTTTCATTACAGGTAATCCTTGACTTATGACCACAATTGAGCTCAAAGTTTTTGTGGCTAAGTAAGACAGTTGTTAAGTGAGTTTTGCCCCATTTTATGACCTTTCTTGCCCCATTTGCTAAGTGAGTCATTGTGGCTGTTAAGTTAGTAACACAGTTGTTAAGTAAATCTGGTTTCCCCATTGGCTTTGCTTCTCAGAAAGTCGTAAAAAGCCATCACATGATCCCGGGACACCACAGCTATGATAAATAGGAGTCAGTTGCCAAGCATCTGGATTTTGATCATGTGACCATGAGGATGTTGCCACAGTCTTGTGGAAAACCGTCTTAGGTCACATCTTTCAGTGCTTTTGTAACTTTGAACAGTCACTAAGCCAACGGTTGTAAGTTGAGGACCTTTACTTCAGCCTAGCAACCTATGCAGTGTCTGAATCCATACATTGTTCTAAACCATAAGGTGGTTTGTGTGTTACTCATTATGAATGCTTATTTATATTTCTTTAAAATATTTTATACTGCTTGTTATGCTAATGATATTCAGGTGGGGAACATCAACAGAATACATGAGTAGATATAAAAGTCGGCAAATCAGAAAGAAAAATAAAATAGTGATTTATATTTAAGCACATAAAAGGTATGAACCCACCATCTTGAGTCTTCAAACAGTACCTTTGTGAAATGGCAGATGTCATAGAGACTGAACATGTTTCAGGACATGCATAAAATTGAAACAAAACTGGCACATGATAAGGAGAAAGCGTTCCATAGCAGGAAAGGCCCTTTCTTAGTTGACATAAAAGAAAAATCCACATGTTGTGGCACAATCTTCACTGGGATTGGGCAGATTTAACTGTGAAGGTGTGCCTTGTTGTGTTGGACAGCACATAAATAGATAGAGCTGCTGTAGAAAATGATTTCCTTTAAAACTTTCCTGAACACTTAAAAATAGTGTTTTACATTAAAAAAAAGCATATAGAGAACGATAACCTCCCTTCGAAGATTACTTCCTAATTACAGGTAGCCATGTTTACTGACTGCCTCAGATAAGGACCATTCACAAATACAAGAGTAATAAAAATGCATTGTGAAATTGATTAAGGTCTTGTCAGTTTCAGGCAACAGCCTTGGAGCGGTGGAATCAACTAATTAAGGTCAGAGATGAGCTTGTTAATCTCCAGTTAGCACTTTTTAGGGAAGTGCTATTATATGGAGAAAAGCAGGTCAGGAAGAGATAGATTGTTTAAGCAACATCTCTCTCTGTCAGAGGGCAAAAAGAAAAGAAAAAAAAAAACAGGTTGCCATACAAGAGAATTTTATCTGAATGAGAAGCAGCAACTAGTGACTTTTGCAGGATTTCTCTCTCTCTCTCTCTCTCTCTCTCTCTCTCTCTCTCTCTCTCTCTCACACACACACACACACACACACACACACATTCACTTAGTGACAATTTCACTTAATGACCGAGTGGTCAGAATCAATTGCAGTCACTAAATGAGGACCATTTGTATTTGCTTGATTTAGTTTTGAGATACGAGTTTTATTACATAATTAGTATGATTAAGATTGTTTCTTTTCTGGACAGCTTGTAGATGAAAATGATGGATGGATGGATGGATGGATGGATGGATGGATGGATGGATGGATGGATGGATGGATAGATAGATAGATAGACTGACAGACACATAGATATATAACTTTCAGAGGCTAATACAAAAATAACATCCTGCTAAAGTACTGCTTATTTATACAGCACTTGAAAACACAAGATCTTTGTTAGAAACCATATTTAATAAGCTGCCTAATCTATGAGGACTGTTAAGTGTCTTACTCCATTATTTTACATTTCTATTTTATTTGTTGACGTTCTTATATTCCTGCATAGTCCTGAACTGAAAAGGGGATTCATTATTACCAAGCTTTAACTAACTTCCCCAGGCTTCTCAAAGAAAACGATGGCCAACAGACCTGCAGAGAACTGTGGGAGCAGCCACATCTGGAAAGCATTCACTTCTGAGCTAAATTGCACCAGGAGGAAGGACAGTTTCCCTCTCAACTTAGGAAGTGGCATGATAGGCCTGCTATCTTCATCGCTGGCATGTCTCCCATATTCTTTTTCTTCCTACAGGGCGATACTGGCAAGTGGTAGGTGGTCCCACCTCCTCATTGACTATTGAAACAGCTAATGTAGCTTTGGGCTCCTATACCATGAATGTGGCAGTCTATCATTACCGGGGACGTGAGAAATTCATCCCTATTGGTGGTACTTCCTCACAGTTCAGCATCACAGGTAAACATTAATGGTGGACACGGCTGGGGACAGTGCTTGATAAATCTAGGGATTTTGTGACATTATCTCCTGCCTTCTGCACTTAGCCATCCAAAAGATATCCAAAGGTCCCATAATAAAAGCTAGAAAGGCTAAGTTGCCTTGTACACTCATTCCAGCTATCTTTTGGTTAACAAAAAGAAGCTGCTGGACTGATAAGAAGACAGTTAGTTTGTGGAGTAGCCAAATTGGATTCCTGAGAGGAATGGAGCAAATTTGTTTCAGAAAAGCTTCCACACTAATGATGTTACCTTGTTTGGGAATGAAATGTCTGCAAGAAAACAACCAAGCTCGGAGAGCACCAAGGACCCCACAAGCTGCTCATTCTCTACAAATTAAGTTTGTTGATTTTCTGTTTCCTTTCACAGACCAGATCCCGTTCCAAGTGAACATTGCACAACTTCTTGATACCGATGGGACAGATAGCCGTTTTGTGAGAAACCGAGCCATCTCCTTTTCTGTGCAGCTCCATGATCCTAGTCAATACCTCCACGAGGCTGACATCTCCTACTCCTGGGATTTTGGTGACCAAAGCGGGACCCTGATTTCTCGGGAAACCATGGTCACTCATACCTACCTTTCTGCTGGTACCTTCAGCCCTCGTGTGGTGGTTCAGGCTGCCATTCCTGTGGCCTCATGTGGAGGCAGTACATCAGAAGACCCATTCGTCATGCCCACAACCCTCAGACCCACCACCACTCTGAGTGGAACAACTGTTCAAGCTTCCAGTGTGTTTTCCACCATAAATAGCGATACTGGGGCAAGCACTGAAGAGGATCTGACTTCTGGTAAATATTCATCTGCTTAGCTGATTTTAGCCAGCATCCCATCTGTTGTCAGATACTGTATTTTAAACTCAGGTTCTCTATTGAGATTACATGTACTTTTCAACTAAATTGGGATTACAGCTAAGGAGTTGGCATAATTTATTTTGTATCTAGAATGAATGTTCATATCCAGGGTAGAAGTGTTGATAAGTAAGAGCTTTTAAGAGGAAGTGGAACATTATTGTACTATAGCAGTAGAAAATTGAACAGTGTTTTCCAACCTCTTCTAGAAAAAAATAGGATGCAAAGGGGGCCCCAGCTGATTACCTAAAAAACAATTGTCCATCTTTTCTAATCTTTAAAACCATTAAGGACCTTTTTTCTCTCACTCTCATTTCACACTGGGTGATGAGTCCACAACAAGAATGCACAGTAGCCAAATGAATCCTCAACAATCTTTCCCAATCAGTTGTACTGGAAATGAATTAGTCTACAGTTCCCACCACTTTCAACTTTAGTGATCTTGAGAGTTAAGGGTGATAAAGAATTGTAGTTGTAAACCTGTAGTCTGGAGAATGCAGAAGTTGAGGGATGCTTGCTTGCTTGCTTATCTGTTTGTTTGTTGTTTACCTGCCCATCTCACTATCAAATGACTCTGGGCAGGTTATAATGTCCTAAATAGAAGAATAAAACATAGAAGATTGAAATTGTTAAAAATAGTTGGGCATTAACAGTAAACACATTAACAACAAACAATAAAAAGGACCAATAGGTAAATGGGGTGGAGATGGGATTCCTTAGAATCCTTTCCAAGGGCAGCTGAGATTTAGGGAAGCTTCTTAAAGTAAATAAGAAAACCTGGAAATACAAAATTTTCCTGAGGTGAAAAAGAGTTTATTCCGCTCCTAGATTTTTTCCAAATTTGGATAATTTCTCACTTTGATCACACTAGAACACTATTCAAGCATTTTCATAACAAGAATGTCAAGAAGACCTTAAGTGTTTATGTGAGGGGTATCCAACCTTGGCAACTTTAAGACCTGTGGACTTCAACTCCCAGAGTTCCCCATACAGCCATATTTAATTGAAGTCCACAAGTCTTAGGGTTGCCAAGATTGGATACCCTGGTCTATATTTTGGTTTTAAATCTTGAATCCACAAAACTGCTTCTGAGTTTTTCTGGAGGATATATTTTCCCAGGCAAAAACTATCCTTGATATTTCATATTCTGGGTGGCTATTCCTTAGCAGCCTACCTGTATTGGACTCTCTTGAGGCTGCATAAATCAAAGCCTGACAGATCTTGAGAACATCCATTTGGGAAAGGTGATTCCAGGTTCATGAAACAATCCTATTGCCAAACTTATTCCACCAACAACCAGCCTATGCTAAACTGAAAGGTGAAAAGGAAAAGGGAAGTGAAGTGAAGTGAAAGGGAAGATTTATATAAAATTATACAATGCAGGATTCATGCCAGCCCTTAATGGAACATGTTATGAATTATAGCAGCAGAATTGGATTTTCTAGTAGGATCTTTTAGTAGATTGTCTATAGAAATTAAATTTAGTACCTTTCCTGTGTAATCTCTCATTCTCTCTTTCTTCTGTTCCACCCATATTTTGCATCTTTAGTCCCAGCTTCTGTGACTTCAGTCCTTTCCACTGTATCGTCAGCAGTAACTGTAGGGGCAACATCTGTAGCCACAGTTCCTGCCACAAATGTAAGTGCTGGGCCTGAAGGAGCGGATTTAGCGGCTGCTTCTGTGGAACCTGCAGTTGTTGCATCATCTGAGGCAACTGAAGATAGCGCAGACACTGAGGCTATAACCATTGCCGTGTCTGCATCTCTCCCAAATACCATGGCACTGGCATCTACCGCAGCATCTGAATCTCTACCAGGCTCTGTGGCTCCAGGTTCTTCATCTACAATAGTACCTGAGACTGACCCAAGAACAGCGGAACCAACTGTTTTGTCCCCCATTGCATCTACAACTATCTTTTCAGGTATTCAACATTTTTTTAAATCACAGCAGTGTCTCTGGCAGCAGATAGGCCTAGCAGGAGATTCCTTGTGCTTCTGAGAATAGTCTGCTACTTTGGGCTGTGCTTTCTATTTTTATCTGCATGTGAAGGGAAGAGTTACAGAATGGCAGAGAATCCCAGTTGTGGCTCATCATAGGAAGTTTTAGAAGCCAAGAATGGAAAACTGTTTTGTAGGGAAAGTATGGTGGGCAAATGATCTAAATCAATTGGGTGAATGGTAAACCATCTGAAGCCTCTACAAAGTTTCCTTTGATCGATTACAAATGTAATTTTAGGACAATTCCAGAGCAGAGATGAGCTCCTCTAAATACTGCTTGGAGTATCTCTTGCTTGCTGGCCATGCTAGATAAAGCTACTAGAAGTCAGAAACATTTGAAGGGCATGAAGTTTTCAACAGTCCTTTCAACAGTTCCAAGAAGGCTCCACACCCATTTGCACCACTCAGGTGACCCTGAAGACACAGATAAGCCTCCAGGTAGCACTAAGAACTCGCTAAAAGAATGCAAATGAACAGCCGTCTGCAAGGAATATAAATCCTTTCATTCCCCACCACCCAGTCAGAGCCGAAGAAGCTTCTTGGATGAGAAGCGAAATGAAACGTCTTCAAAGAAAAAGAAGGAAGTCCAGTTGCCTAATGAAAAAGCATCTTTGGGATAACTATGACCTGGATGACTGAGAATCTCCATAGATATTTAATGGGAAGAAGGAATGACCTTGAGGAACAAAAAGAAGAGTCACTACCAAAACAATGGTCAGATAAAAGAAAATTGAGTCCAGGCCAGAATTGTAATCTGAGAAAGCATTTCAACAAGACTCTCCCAGGTTCTCCCAAAGATTAAAGGGAGGGAAGGAAGAAGCACTTTCAAGCGTCCAGGATTCTGTTTCTTTTAACTTTATAATAAAAGAAGCATTAGCCTGCATGACTTTACTTTCGTAGTCTGGACTATTTTGAAGGGCTGACTACACAATAGTATTTCTTCTCTTGACTGTCCTATTATTGCCTTCCCCAACTTGTCCCCATCTAATGCTAGGATCTGCACATTCAGTTTCTTTAAACTGTAATACCTTTGAAAGAATCAGGTTAGTGATGAGTCCAGATGTTTCATCAGAGTGGCAAAACTTGTCATAACACAAGGACCACCACTTGCATAGCTATCTGTGACATTATGAATACACACACAGATAGACAAAAGGCACAGAAAACTATTCCATGATTCCACCCACCTTATGCCTTAGCAACACTTACCTATTCTAATCAGTTATTGTATTCCTGTTACTTATCCTAAACAAGAGTAGGCAACCTAGTCGTGTCTAGATATTTAATTTCAATTGCCATCAGCCCTGGGCAAGAACCAATGGGAAGGGCTATCAGAAGCTGTGGCCCAAAACATCTGGAAAGCACTAGTTTATTTAATTTCTGAGGCAGTCCATTAAATTTATGGCTATCCCTTCCAGCAAGTACTATTTTTAAGATGGAGACAATCTGAAGCTATGGGGGAATAAAAATGAGCCTTTATCCAGTATTTTTTTCTCCAATAGATACCTCTGAAGACACAGCAGCCATCAATCCAGTGGATTCAGTTATGCCTGCCACAGGAACAGTCTCAGGAGATGCGGTCCAGCTTCTGGTGAAACGTCAGGCACCCACTGGATGCCTCCTCTATCGTTATGGAACCTTTGCCACTAATCTGGACATCATCCGTAAGTCTAGGGAATGATGGGTAATAGGAACCATTGAGCACCCATACCAATTAGGCCAGAGGCTGTTGGGCAACATTAGGCAAGGAGGATGGATCTAAACTATGTGCAAAGCCATCTACCTTTAGAAGATGACAGAATAATGTGATGGCCATAAGACAGCCTTCCCCAACCCAAACTTTGCCACATATTTTTAAAGTTCCAAGCTAGCAGAGAATTGTGGTCAGAGCACAATTAGAAGATAGATTAGGTAAGACTAACATGACATGTCTGGGGCTAAAGGTTGCACAAGATGTCATTTGAAAATTAAATTGTCCATTTCACACTCTGTTTTCCATATCTGAAAGCATGTCCATTTTATCTGTCTGAGCTTGGTTGTTTGCTTTTGCACTGCTGATGTTACTTTGCTGGGTAATGAAACACCTGCAAGCAAATAACCAAGTTCAGAGAACACTATGGACTCCACAGTTCAACCCTGAGCTAACCAATAGTCTCTTCTATTGTAACCATGTCCTGTTTACCTGAAAAACTAAACATTTTCTTCCAGTTAACTTCGGGGTATAGAAGCCAGGTTTAAAAGGCCTCCACATACTATACAGGAATAACTCACAGAGTGAGGGGGAAAATATGGGACATCTATGCTGCATAAACGTTTCTGTGTTCTCTTTTATTGCAGAGGGCATCGAGAGTGTGGAAATTGTGCAGGTAATGCCGCTGACGCCCGCTATTGCTGAGAATGCAGTAGATCTTACTGTGACGTGCCAGGGAAGGTAGGTTTCATAGGTGAAAAAAAAATAAGTCTGATATCAGAGTCCCACTTTCTTAAAGTAGTTGAAGCATGTGGGATCATGGAGCAAAAAGAAAGGATATTGCAGGGGTCTTCAAACTTGGTTCTTTTATGACTTGTGGACTTCAACTCCCAGAATTCCTCAGCCAGGCACGCTGGCTGAGGAATTCTGGGAGTTGAAGTCCACAAGTTATAAAAGGCCAAGTTTGAAGACCCCTGGGATATTGGATATTGAGCAACTGGAGCTGTGAAACAAGCCCCTCAGAATGGTGGGTGTTTGGAAATATTTTTGAACAACAATATTTGAATAGCAGAGGAATCATGTGGCAACCTTGCCAAGGGGAGTGTCCATATGTATGATTTTGGGAAGGGAACTGGCCTTTTTCTGATGGATGGACTAATAGCCTTGTTTCACTTCTAGCCTCCCTGAAGAAGTCTGCACAACTATCTCAGATCCTGATTGTGTGATAGTCCAAGAGAGTATATGCAACCCTGTTCAGCCAAGCCCAGACTGCCAGTTTGTTTTGCGCCAGGCCTTCAACCAATCTGGCCTCTATTGCGTCAACATCTCACTGGCTGATGCCAACACCTTAGCTGTTGCCAGCACCCAAGTCAGCATCCACAGTAAGGCCCACTATACTATGGTGACCTAAGTCTTCTGTAGGACAACGTTCCTTCTGTTTCTCTTTATATTATCGGCAGTTTTATTGCAATCTCTCCTTCAAGTATGCCGACCACCAAAGGTTAAATATAATGGCTGGATTTATACATCTTCTAAGCCATAGTTAACAACCACAATGACTAAGTTGACATACATCTAAGCTAAAAACAAATAAATTGTGTGATGGTTTTACACATGTGTCAACCTAATCAATTTCCTCTTCTTTTTTGCTCTTTGTGAAGTATGGTAAAGTTGAGGTAGAGTTGTTTACAATAAAGCTTGTCTATTTTTCCATTAGAAATATAGGTCGATTCTAAAGGAATGGTTTGCCCATATTTCTAAAGGAACAGCACACAATCCTTATTATAAGCACCACTAAATATTAATTCCTCTGTCTCTTTATAGCAGAAAGAAATCAAGCTTCAGCCCAAATTACATTTGTAGTTGGAATGCTGCTGGTTATTGCTGCCATGGGAGCCGCTATCTATACCTATCGGTGAGTCTACTCCCATTCATATTTTGGTTGCTCAACATTAGCCAGTGTTTTCTGAGGTTTTCGCGGGTGTTTGTATGTAGGTCTTTGGTTATTCAGGAGAATAATCAAAGACCTACATATGCGGGAGAAAACCCGAATAACCAAAGACCTACACACACATATACATACACACACACATAAAAAATACTAATTTAGGAGCTACAGTAGCTACTAACATCTGACTGAAGATGGGACAGTCTGACATTTCCCAACCAAGTGCAAGAGTTGCGGGTTAAATCCTAGCCTAATGTTCATATTCTGCTTTGGCTAGGAGATGATGCAAGGGGATCTGTGCTTTTGCTGCTCACCCACAAAAATCAAGTCCTTATGGCATCTGGGATGGATCTGAAATAGCAAGGTGATTAATCTTTGGAGCATGTTAAGTTACTTCATCAGAACAGAGAAAAGAGTGTCTGGCTGGACGTTGACCGATAGTGATTCTCCAAGATTGCAAGCAAAGGTTTGCCCTGTAGTTACAATCCTTGAACTAGGCATGCCACAGGTGCGTTCTGCTCTAAGTACAGACTTCCTTCCCTCTATTAAGTTCTCCATTATGTATGCTGACATTTAGGGAGATGACAGCAGAGATGGAGCAGTTTTACTAGGGTAAAATCAGAGTAACGCGGGCAATTGAAAAATGTGATATCTTGCCTAAACACATAGCAAAGGGGTTAATTTGATCTGTGACGCTTCTGCAAACAAATCTTCCTCCTCAGAATTTCATTAATTGCTCTCATTGGCTGTCTTCTGTTGGTTCATTGGCTTTTCTTTTCAGGGCTTCTTATATTATCTTGCAACTTGTTCCTTAGGCCTTTTGTACACTATGCCTCATATAAACTAACCACTCTGAATGGGCAGTTCACTCTTGTCATATTATTTATGGCAGGCATTTTGCAGAGCCCACCCAGTGGAGGTTTTTATCTCTCATAGGGCCTTTGAACAGCAGAAGACTAAATCTTTACAGGCTGAGCTCTTCTCTTTTGCCAGACAAAGAATGTTAACGAGTTCTTATTCAAAAGAGCAAGCAGAGTAAGGAACGTGGAGATGCTTTTGGTGCTCTCAAACTTCAATGTGCTCAAGATTGTTACTAATGTCTTCCTTGGTTACAGGCATTTGAGACACATCCCTCAACGGGCCATGATGTCTGCTGGTGCTTCTCCAAGGAACTGGTTTCCTGACCGCACAGCTGTACGCCTCTTCCTTGGCCAGGCATTTGGCCGGCGGGCCAGTGGAGAAAGCAGCCCCTTGCTCAGTGGCAACGTCATCTAAGTGGAAGTCAACAAGTCTTGCAAACTAAAAACTGAACGCATTGAGCCATTACTCAAAAAGGAAATCATGCCTCTTTTATTTCCCTTAAATTGATACTTTTCTGATACCAGCTGAGTAAACAGCCAGTTTGAGGTGCCATCTCAGTGCCTGCCTAAGTGGGGAGATACAGACAGCACTGAAGTGTAATCGTTTTTAGAGCACCACAATCACATTGAGCTTGTGTCATGCTGTTCCTAGGAGAAAAAAATGGTAGTCAAGAGAGCTGTTCATTTGGCTTTCTTCCCATGACTTATTTATTTGGGTCAAGGAAGAAATCAGCAATTTAGTTTTGGGACAGTTAAGTTTTAAATTAACCCCCTATAGTTGACCGTGACTTCTAATAAAGGATAAGAGGGTTAACCCTGTTGACCAATTTCTCGTACTGAGGGCACATTCTAAAGCAGCCCCTCAAAAATGGGGTTGACCCCATTTTATTTTCTATGCCCCATAACTAGATGGAGGAATGAATCGTGGCAAGAAAGATACAAGAGAGATAGTATTGTATTGACTTTGTCTGCAGTGGCATGAGCCCCAGTCACCCACTGCAGACTTATTTTCCCAAATAATAATAATAATAATAAGGAAAAAAAGGAAACAGCATTCTACCTTGTTTAAAACGGTTCACAACTGCTTCCAAGACATCCCTAGTAGTTCATTGCTGTTATGCATAAGCATTTCCCAGGGAAGAAGCACATTAACTTCAACCATTTCATGCAAACCCAGAGAGAACCAACAAGATGCAGGCTGGTTTCATTTAAGTCAATGGAGCATAACTGTATTGTTTTAAATTTTGTCTGTCCATCTTTTCTTTAAAAAACACAGTATCTCCTTTATACACCATGAACAAATATATCAAAAGTTTGATGGACTATTTCTCAGTGTGATGTTTGTCTGTGCAATGTGAGTCACTTAGGTGGGGAACAGCAGTCAAATTGTGAATCCCATTTGCTAGATGGGCAGTCTAGAACTTGGTTCTACCGTGTTTCCCTGAAAATATGACCGGGTCTTATTTTTTATTTTTTTGTTTCCAAACGAGGCACCAGGTCTTATTTTCAGGGTAGGCCTTACCTCACCTCCAGCACTGACAGCTCCACCTAGCTGGTCCACTTCTTTTGAGGCCAAAGTTCTGCAGCTGCATTCGGGCCTGCATTTTGCAGTCAGGCCTTTCCAGAAGGCCTAAGCAGCCGAGTACCAAGCTATGGATTCAAACCATAGCTTAGTGCACAGCTGCTGAGGTCTTGTTGAACTGAGCTATGGATTGAATACATAGCTCTGTTCTTGGCTGCACAGGCCTTCCAGAAAGCCCTGTGATTGAGAAATGCAGGCCTGGGCTGCAGGGTAAGTGGGTGTGGGGCGGACGGGGCAGCTCCACACCCCCACCCCAGCTTGATTTTTAGGTGCGTGCCTCACCCCAAAACTAGGGCTTATTTTTGGGATAGGACTTATATTAGGGCCACCCCAAAAAGTCAAGCTAGGGATTATTGTTAATGTAGGCCTTACTTTCAGGGAAACACGGGTAGAAACCAATCAACACAAACAGACCACCTCATAAGAAAATGGATTTCCAGCTGCCTCGTTGACACTGCATATGAACAAGATACCAGAGCTCAAACTGGGTACTGATGGCTCCAGAGGACAGAAAGAGGAGGAGAGAGAAAGCACAGAAGCAATCTTGGACAATTCTGGAGGTGGAAATGGGAAATGAGGTGGCTGCATCTCACAAAACAAATTCTGCAAACGTTTCTTCTAAAAAGAGGTGCTAGGATCTCAAACAGGAGAAAGGACAGGCTGATATAAAGCGAGCACGAGTATCTGCATCCATTTTATATTCTTCAGAGAATACAGTCAGAGAACAAACTTCAGAGATTCTTTTGAAATTGGATGCCTGGGAAGAGAATGGTATGAGGCAAATCAAAGTGGACAAAGGAATCCACAATTTATAAGAAAAATAATTCTCAAGCCAGGCCATGGTCTAGGGCAGTGATGGCAAAACTATGACACATATATCAAAGGTGACATGCCATGTTTTACATGACTTGCCAGGTTCATCAATATCTGACACTGATGAACATTCTCAAAAGCATGCCCCATTCTCACAGTTTTTGGGGAATGCTGGACCATGTGGCACACACCTTTCCCCAAAGTTCGCAACCCTTGAAGAATGGCTGAGTGGCAGTGGTGGTGGAACTTGGGCTGAAATTGAGGCCCAGGCCTTTAATTTATATTAGACTTATGAAATGCGATTGTTATTTATCTATGTTGTAAGCCGCTCTGGGTCCCCTGGAGAAGAGCGGCTTATAAGTCTAATAAATAAATAAATAAATAAATAATAACTTCAGGCCCACCCTGAGCTGCCATCAAGTGTCTCTGCTCAGGGTGGCCTAAGGAGGAGGAGTGTTTATCTTGCTCTGTGTGTGTGTGTGTGTGTACGTGTGTATGATACACCAGCAGAGTCAAGTTAGGCATTTTCCAAATTTTTGACAAGCCGAGTAAAAAAGGCTTGCCATCATGGACCTCGGGTTTCTTAGATAGCAGGTGAGGCAGGGTTTGCTGTTGTCCTAAATTTCTGGAAAAGTTGTGGAATGCAATGGGAAGGATGACCCATCTGTTAGAATGAAAGTCATTCAAGCACCCAACCACTCCCACTCCAAAACAGAATATTTTGACAGAGTAATTCAATACGTGAAGGCAAACAGTTATATAGGGATGGACTTCCTTACAAATTCTGAAATTGGAAGGGGCTTTGCAATTAAAATGATATGCTTGACTTGTTTACTAAGACTGAAATCTAAAGCTGGTCGTGCCTTTTCTAAGTACAGATGGACATCCATATGAGCAGCTACAAGCCATTTGGGAACAATAACCTCCCAAAACAGATTAAACATGTTGCTATAGTAATATAAAGACTTTATATATAACAAAATCTTTGGGGAAAACAAAAACTGGCATGGCTGTGCAAAGAGGCTACTCATCCTGATCCTTTCTTCCTCATTATATTTATATCATTATCAACAAAAGTAAGATTGGAGTTTATCAAGTTTCACTTATTTGTATTTGAGGGTGAGATAAGGCAAATGTGCAAAGGCCGGAAATCACTCCATTTCCGTTTCAGTTGATAAAAAGTTCTAATCGTGAAGATTTTGGAATGATCAGGGATGATCGTTTGCCTCATTTGAGCCTATTATTGTAAGGCAGTTTTGGTTCTTCTTTTTTGTTTCTGAAAAATTCCCAAAGGAGTTTGAAAATGAGTGAAAAAAATGACTGCTCTACTTTAAGAATGTGATACCAGAAAACTACGGTAAGCCCACTGCATGATGTTATAAGCCAGTAAAATAAATTATCTCCCCATTCTTATTTCATACTGCATTCATCTGGCTGTCTGCAAAAATCCTACAAGTCGTTAATGTGAAATGTTGAAAAGTCAGCCAAGCCCTTCTCCCCTGAAAAACCATGTGGTGAGGTTACAGGGAGGGTGAGGCTAGTGTTTCCACAAACTGACCAACAACCCACCAATAATCCTGAGAACCAGAGCATCTCAAAAAAATATTTTAGCTTCACGGCACTTTCATTTTATAGCCAAGGTAGAAATAACTCACCACAGCAACATCTACTGAAAAATATATTGTTTGAATTGCTGGGTGTGGAACTATGTTTACGGTGCAGACTATGTTTACGGTTGCCCATTCTTTGGTCACAACTCTCATTTTTGGTATACAAATTCTTCCATTTGCTAATTAACCTTTCCCCCCCATCAGGCATCCATGACTTGTGATAATTGATCAAGCTGGTTACAGGGTGTGAAAGCAGTAGTCCAACACATTCAGATGGCCCCAGGCTCATGAGAGATTCTAATCACACTTGACTAAATAAAGTATTTCTGTTCAATAGTTCCAAGATTTTGTGAGGGCCCAAGTCCCAACTGGACTAAAACTTTTATAATACTGTATTACTATGCTGCCCTAGGCTGCATTAACAGAGGGATAGAATCAAGATCATGCGAAGTCTTAATACTACTTTACAATGCCTTGGTAAGAGCACACTGAATACTGCATTTAGTTTTGGTCACAACATAAGAAAGATGTTGAGATTCTAGAAAGAGTACAGAGAAGAGCAACAAAGATGATTAGGGACTGGAGGCTAAAACATAAAGAGAGGCTGCAGGAATTGGGTATGCCTAGTCTAATGAAAAGAAGGACTGGGGTGGCATAATAGTAGTCTTACAATATCTAAGGGGCTGCCACAAAGAAGAATGGGTCAACCTATTTTCCAAAGCACCTGAAGGCAGGACAAGAAACATGGATGGAAACCAATCAAGGAGAGAAACAACCTAGAACTAAGGAGAAATTTCCACTGAACATCTAATCAGTAGAACAACTTGCCTCCAGAAGTTATGGTTGCTCCAACATGGGAGGTTTTTAAAAAGAGACTGGACAATCATTTGTCTGAAATGGTATAGGATTACCTGCCTGAGCAGGGGGTTGGACTACAAGACCTCCAAGATCCCTTCCAATTGTTATTCTGTTACTATCACCAAGTCCGAAGAAGGGAGACCATGCTAGTGCCACCAACTGTTTTGTTCTTGCTAGTTAGATCTCTTGTTCTCTTTCAAGCACCCTCATGCCGTACCGTACTATAATTTGAATACAGTAGAGGGGGCAAGTGCTCAGATTCATTCCTTATTTCATAAGAACACAGAAGCATCATTAAGTCCAATAAAATCTAAGAAAATCTCTGTAAATGCTGACTCTTTTAAGCAGCCTTGTTTTGCTCAGCAGGTCATAAAATATTCTGTTTGATGTATTTTATTTTCCAATGTTTTCGTTTCCATGTTCCCTTTGTTTTCCCAGTTCAAGCTGCTAAGTTGAGAGCTGTGTTTCATGTTGCTTTTAAAACGCATGGAAATAACATATCAAGTTTCCTCATTATCAGCAATGAACAGTAGCTACATTGTGCTTTTTCTATGGAAGCCCTTGACATCCTCCCTCTTATTTCCATTTTAATCTCAGAACTCTCCGTGTAGTTCCTGGCTGAATGGGGATGTGAACTGGGTCTCCCCAGTTACACCCTGCTATTCTAACCAGGTTAGGGCTGTGCAAGGCTTCTGGTTCAACTCTTGGGAACATGCAAGAGCAGAAACATAGGATTCATTTGCAGCTCATGAAAAGAGGCATAGCGGTTTTCCAGAATCTTGGAAACCATAGATATCAGCATATTGTATCTCTGACAAACATCTGTGGTTTAAAATGGATTTTCCCACACGGTACAGACACGAACTCCATTGTTTCATTCTATGAGTCACTAAACAAAAAATGGCAGTGCCAGTTTCCTTCTCTGTTTGAACATGATGCCACTGCGACAAATGTACAAAGTTAGATGCAATAAATGGACAACTGCACTTTTATTGTACTAAAAATGGAAATATGGAAAGGCCTTAATTCTTTAAACATGCTGTGCTCATTGCTTTTGGCATCTTTAGGTGTGGCATCTCCCAAGATACTACCTGAAATCCTATCTCCCATCCCAGGCCAAAACCATAGTCTCTTTCTTTATTGCATAGCCCTCCAGCAGTGGAAGTTTTACTGAAGAAATTGTGAGGGACAGAATGGTTCATACAGCACCCAGCTGCGGTTTATTGACTGAGCCATATTGGCTGGGTTCACACTAAGTTATAAACCAGTGTTTACAAAGCACAATGGCTGGACACAGTTACAAATAAAACTACACTGATGTCTTAGAACAGACTCCTCTGAATTCATGGAAAATAAATGCTCTACTCTTTGCTTTCAACAGTTGGTCCCTAAAGCTTGTCCCTCCAAAATATAGATCTGGGGCCGTGGTGGCGAACCTATGGCAAGGGTGCCAGAGGCGGCACTCAGAGCCCTCTCTGTGGGCACACGCGCCATCGCCCCAGTCCTAGGCCTTCAGCTGGGTTTTATAAAATCTTTTTGCTTTAGGCCTCCACCACCATATGCAAAAAAAAAAAAGTTCAATCAATCAATTTCAACTTCTCGGGGGAAAAAAAAATATCTCGCAAAGTTGGAATTGATCGATTGAACTTTTTAGTCCCACTCAGTCTGCCGTTACCACCGAAGACATGCCCACCCAATGGGCCACATGCCCACCCGGCACCCAATGATACATAAGTGGGTTTTGGGTTGCAGTTTGGGCACTTGGTCTCTAAAAGGTTCGCCATCACTGATCTGGGACATTATGGGGATAAAACTAGCAAAAGGTGAGGATGATTTCAGAGGGAAGGGATTAAGTTCTTCTACTCTTTTTTTATTGCATTGTGTTTTACTTTTTATGGGTGCCTTGCAACAGAAAAAGATGTTGGGCCTTTATACAACACAATTGCATTGGAGTGCTGTGTGCCAAGAAATTTCATTTGGGGAAGAACGTTAGGCATCTTCTGTTGATTTTTCAGGGTATGCTCCAAAAAGAGAGCATAATCCTAGTGCCACAAAGGAATAAACAATATGTTATACCAAAATAAAATAGCAGCCTTCTGACTTTCATAAGATTAATAGTGAAAAACATTCTTGACTATTGTCCAGGGCCCCCTAATTTTACTGAACAAGTTTTCACACACTTAATACTAAAAACTATCCCAATCCTTGACAGATAGAATTTGGGATGACAAAATCAAACATCAAACCTGCAACAGTGAAAATCTATAATGCTCGCTTTTACCCTGTTTATTATTCCTGTGTAATGTAATCTTACATTACCTTCTTGCACAGTATAGTGAAGGAAAGTGGGAAAAGCAGCAAATCCATGCCGACAGCTTTACGAATCCAATTAAGGCTTCTATCGTGAGCAGATATACCAGCAAATATGCAGGTCCCCAATTTTTGATCCACTGTACAACTGTAACACATTGCATGTACGTTTCATGCTTCTGTGCATATTCTGCTGTACAACTGCAAGAAGTTACAAAGCCAGTGTGCACAGAACTTTGGAGAGGAGAGGGGAATCCTGTGGCCTTCCAGATGTTGATGTACACATCATTCACCACTGGCTGTGTTGACTGGGTGTTGACGTTCATGACTTCTAAAGAGCTGCTCCTGCCCTAGTATTTAATGCCCACATAGCGATGCCTGACTGAGATTGTGCTCCCACAAGAGCAGGTAAAATGAGCCAATGGTGAGATTCCATTTCTCTACTGTTTTGTGGGTCAGAAATCTTGTAACATGCTTCGTTTCATTTTCTACAAGCTTTGACCAAAAGGCAGATAACTTTTTAAAAACTGGGACACCCACCATCTAACAGCTTCTGCTTATCGCCAAGAAAACTGATTACAGTGGGAAAAACATATCCAAGCTCAGCCCTTTATTACCACCTTGAAGCTCTTCTGAGAAAACTGTACAAGAAAGGACTTGGCATGGAATCACAATAAATTAAAAAAAGAGGAAAGGAAGAGGAGGGGGAAGGAAAGAACAGCTGGTGCCACCATTTGTCTTTCAGTAGTTACAGCAAGTGCAAAAAGCAAAATCTACAGGGAACAGAATTTGAACGGCAAGAGGTAGCCGTCTACAGAGGCTTTTTAGTGGGGCAACAAAGGAAGAATTTGGCATCCACACATTAAAAGGGAGACTAGCATACGCAGGAAACCTGAGGGCAACACCCAATCACAGGGTGCTGCAAAACCTAACAGGCAGAGAGCCCAAGTTCTCCTGCTCCAAACTAGGAAATTGGCAAGAATCATGTATGTTGCAAAAGCTAAGAATTCGGATCTTGCTTTCCAAGTACTAGATAGAAATTTGGCTTCTTCTAATTTGCTATGGAGAGTGGTGACAGAACAGGGCTCTCCTTGTGGCACAAAGCAGCAGAATACCCCAACAGAGGACCCAAAGTTGCATTTTGGTGAAAGCAGCTGCTTCCGGAAAGGAACAGAAGCCCCGTTTAGGTCGCTTGGGGTCCCTTTTTCAGGCCAAAAAAGCTGGAGGAACGGGGAGGGGGTGCCATGAGCATTGGAGCTTGGTTCTTGTGAGTTATTCTGATCTGAAAGAAAGAGCAAAATGTGTCAACACTTTAGAGCAGGACTCAGGCCTTTCCTCCACTTTCCCATCCAACACCCCATATCACAGCTTTTGGATGATTAGAGCAGACCAACCACTGTCTGGTTGCATTTCCTCTTCAACATACTAAAACACAGATAGGTCTCCTCGTGGTCATTATAAGTTAACGTAGACTCGATTGCACTCCATCAGGCCATCAAGATACTACTCAATATCCAGATGTTAACCATGCCAAAGTGAAAATACAAGGGAAATATACTGGAGTTTATGAAGCAGTGAAAGATGATAACTGGCTGAAAGGTGACTTCATTACAACTGTTCAGCAGCGGGGGGGGGCAGCTGTTATTAAAGCCAGGAAACTGTCAAGTGCAATGTCTGCAGCCAAAGCTATCTGTGATCATGTGAGAGACATCTGGTTTGGCACTCCTGAGGATGAATTTGTTTCTATGGGTGTTATTTCTGATGGGAACTCCTACGGTGTCCCTGATTATTTGATCTATTCATTTCCTGTTGTATTATCAAAGGATAAAACATGGAAGTTTGTTGAAGGCCTTCCTATTAACGACTTCTCCCGTGAGAAGATGGATTTGACTGCAAAGGAGCTAGTTGACGAAAAGGAAACTGCGGTGGAGTTTCTATCCAGCGCATGACTAAATGATCATCAGAATGTGAGAGATGGCTTATATACGGAGGAGTCCAAAAGTCATCTCTCAATACAACATCAGATGCTACTCCTGATTCAGCTTTTCTTCCTTGTGGCAATTTTTCGTTACATGATTATTATTATTTTTTGGCCCCTGTTGCTGAGTAATGACATAGTTTTAGATACAGTTTGCACACTTGACCAAATCCTCCTGATACATCATTTGTTTCCTGTGTTGCATTGTGCATATGCCTATATTTTGCACTTGTGAGAGCAAATAGAATTTGTTTATTGTAACAGCAGTCTTTCACCATAGGTTATGGGAAAACCATGTATAGCGCTAGGACGACTTTTATGATATGGGTTTTGGTATTAGGTTAATAAAAGTACTCACTAATAGTCTTTATGGAAGGAAACAAAATGTACCGTATTTCTACTCCAAAAAAACAAAATAGAAAATATTTACTGAATATCATGAATGTGCTATGTATTGATCCTCACCAAATCTCTCACAACAAATCTTGCTAGAATTACATTAAATGTTGAGTATGCACTCCTCATGTATTGTGGCAGTATCCTGTTTAATTTGCTGTGATCAAAATGCATAAAATGCAGTCTTCAGAAAATTATTATCTTATAAAATAAAATAGAATTTGGAAGTGACAAAAAAAAAAAAAGATAGCGCTTCCAACCCAGCTAGTTGATCTTTAAGGCCCTAATCTAAGTCCAGGTGATTCCAAGGATCACTTGCAGCCTGCTTGAAGTGATACTTTGGCCTTGAGTGGACAAGAATGGACCTGCTGCAAATCTTGGACAACTATTTAATTAGTAATGTGGCTTGCTTCAGTTAGCTAGGAGTGGCAATTTGAAAACAACCTACCAGCTTTTCTGGTGGATGTCACTTCTTAGGTATTTATTTCTGGGACATTTGAAAAAAAAAAGTCCTAAAAAAATCTGCAATGACCCAGTTGGAGTTGGAACTACCCTCTATTTTTTTTTTAAACTGAAAACAATAAATAAATAAATGCAGAAATTCTGATAAAGGGAAAAGGTTTTAATCATATTCCACTACATCAATTATACTATATCTTGATAAACATCACTGATGGAAATAATCATTTATTCCTCATTGTCCAGATGCTCTCTGATCAGCTGTGTTGTAAGAAAAGGGGTGGTGGTGGAAATGTTTTTTTTATTACACAAAGAGCAGCCAATGATCATTTGAAGCTTGAGGTTTGCCTTCGCATAACATGAACTGACTTAACTTTTAAGATCACTCTTACAAACTTCTTATTGACCATTCAAGAGATAGACTGAGCATTTCTCAGTGGCCCTCTTTTACAACATTTCCTCTCAGAAGGCAAATGGCTGGCCCTATCTATAGGTGCTTTCAAGACTGTTTTAAAACCTCATCTGTTTTTGATAGCTTTTAACTATTACTCATTGAAATTATTTTTTATTTTAAACAGTGTAGGTTACATATATTTTCATGAAATGTCTGCCTTGGTGGATTAGCTCTAAAGTAATAAAGCCCTTTCATTAACTGTTCTTAGCAATTTTCATATTCCAGCAATCCATGTATTGCAAGTTTCAGATTTTACCAGAATGCACCAGCTATGCACTTGAGCTGGTTATGAAGCCTTCTATAATAAAAAGTTCTATGGCCTCACCAAAACAGGTCTTCATACCCAATAAAACACAGAATATGAGCTTAGGAGGTGCTTACTGTGCAAGGTGGTTGCATCCATGGCTCTCCATCTATCTGCATGGGAAGATGCTTGAAAGTTCTGCAGAAAAGACGTGAGAAAAACAGGCAGTTGGCATGATGATGATGATGAATATTCAGATTTTGTAAAGGTCCTCATGCAATTAGCCAAAGAACAAAAACTGAAGATGAAGCATCTTAGTAATGATTTCCTGCCTTCATCTGTCTATACTGCAGCTAGCACCATCACACCTTCATATCACATATTATCACAGCAATTATCAGGTGCAAGAAACCAGATCCACATGTGTAGATTTCACTAACTACTTTATTGTATTCTGCCTATAATACAGGAATCTTCCCAGACTGCTTGCCTTCTCTTGGGAATAAACAGATGAAGCCCCATGGACTGGGCAGGGACTCAGCCCTAGGTCTCTTGTAACTGCACAACAATTCAAGGCTAATCCCCACTTGAGTCCTCCCCACCAGCCTGGCTGGGCATTTCCCAGCAGCAATCTTTATGGTCAGTATTCTTAATCTCATATGGCAGATGTGGAGTTGGGATGAGGCTCAGGGATAATGGCTGCCTAAGAACATTCACTGAGTCATTCTACATAATGGTAATGACTCAACTCAGCCTAAGAAGGGGGTCAATTACCATTAATAGACATTCACTCTTAAGGTTCACAGAGGCATCATTATTATTTCACATGTACCAAACCATGTATATGCCCTCTTGGGAAAGTTGAAGGAAAGGCTATCAGAGTTCCAAACAGCAACCACAAGACAATACACACCCTTTGATTTGACAGCCCACCTACCTCAGGGTGATCTCAGAGCACTTAGCCAGCCGCGTGCCTGCATTCTTCAAACCTGTGTAGATCTGTCCCATTTCAAACACACCCTCCAGGCCCACCACCTCCATCCGTCGATCACTCAAATCTGGATAGAGAATTGGAGGGAGAAAAGCCAAAGATAAGAAAAGTCACCCTGTCATCTCAAGTCCTCACAACAATGTTTCAGAAAGGGCAGTACAGTATTAATCTATCTTGGCCTCTTAGGAGTTGTGTGCCTTTCTTCATTCACCCTCTCAAGCCATGCCTGCCTTTCTCTGTCATACTTACTACAGTGTAAATTGTAGTACAAGGCTTCAAACTTTGTACTATCTACCCACTCTTCTGTCTCACCTTGTACACAGTTCTTCAGGATTTCAGCTTCAGTGATGGCTTGAGGCTGTGCTGCTCCTCCAGCTGTGCTACGTGCCGCTGCCTCCCCCAAAGGTCTTTTGGTCTCACCCCAAAGGTTGGAACCCCCATGCATGCTAGGAATATTGAGGACAGCTACTCCAGAGAGGGCTCCACTGAGGTCCAGGGATTGCCCACAGCACTTGGTAGAGACATACATAAAAAAAGGAAGGTGAGCAAGACAATATTTTTTTTTAATGCAATAATTTGAATAGCACTATAGAATCCAAGTTCTAGATCCATTCTTGCACAGCTGGGTAAATATGCAGAAATGGCACTGCTAGGAGCAGGAAGTTCGAGAACTCGAGCTTCTTATTAACTATTTTGCCTGAGGTAGAAGTCCTAATGCTGAAAATGTAATAGATTGCTTCAGGCTAATCAGCGTCAAAGAAAGAAAAACACTTTGCACATGTTCATAGGAAACATAATGTTCCAGGCCAAAATAAAATCATTTTGGGCCTAAAGTGTGACTCTGTGGTAGACACTGCTGCAAATAAATGCATGCTGGTTACAGGAGTGAACAAATTTCCAACCCAGATCAGCGATCAACTCAGGACCACAAAGGAAATGCTCACCTCTAGAGACAAACACTCCTTGAGCTTTTTGCACGTGGCAAAGAGAGTCTCCGATGTGGCAGATTCAAAATACCAGAGCTTGTTCTTCATCCTATTCAGAAAAGGGACAATGTAGAGCAGCGGTTCTCAACCTTTTCCGGGGCTTGACGCTGGCCTGCATCACGCATGCGTGGTGCGACGGGGCGCATTGCGCATGCGTGGCGCGACAGGCCGCATCGCAAAGGGGAAAAAATGGCTGACAAAAAAAAATGGCCGACCCCCCAAAAAAATGGCGGGCCCGCATCGCGCATGTGCGGCGCGACGGCCCGCATCGCAAAGGGGAAAAAAATGGCCGACCCCCCAAAAAAATGGCCGACCCCCAAAAAAATGGCCAACCCCAAAAAAAATGGTGGGCCCGCATCGCGCATGCGCAGTGCGATGGCCTGCATCGCAAAGGGGAAAAAATGGCCGACCCCAAAAAAATGGCTGACCCCAAAAAAAATATGGCGGACTGCGGTGTTTGGCGACCCCCGTAAATGGTTGTTCGACCCCAAATGGGGTCGCGACCCACAGGTTGAGAACCGCTGATGTAGAGGGTGTGTGTGTGGTTGAGCCCTACTTCTGTGCCAGGCAAACACTTCCACTGATAGGGCTTGCCAGCCGGGGGCCCCACTCCATGGCAGGTATTCACTTTTCACTGCCCAGTGCAGAACCAATCTCTCTGCATGACTATCTGTCCTTATATATTCCCGGGAAAATCAAATCAGGGTGTCAAAGGGAGTGGAGATATTTCTAGAGGCAGAGTTGAACACAAAAGTATTATATCGAGTTTCATAGGAAGACTTGAGATTTCAGAATTGCCAAATCAGCCTTGAAAAGGGACAGGACAGCAGCAACAGGAAACCCCTACCCCCTTCCACAACTGAACTAACCTGCTGTTAAATTTCTCTGGATATTTCTCTCTCATGACATGAAATCGGTGGGCAATTGAGGCATCCTGAAGAAAAGGAAAGTGAAAAAGAGAAAGTCAGGGCTGGAGAGGTTCTTTGTGGAGATGAGAGATGCCTCAGCACAGAGATAACCATACAATTAACCAGTGCTTTTTTTCTTAAAAAAAAAAAAGATGCCAAATTCACACACGTCATACAATCCGCCTTGCCTACCCTACAAGGTTCCATCCAAAAAAGGTGCCGGAACTCCGTTCTGGGCATTCTATGGCAAAAAAAAAGCCCTGCAATTAACTCTCCCCTTCCATTTCTTAAACCCATTAGCAACCTCTCTAGTTCATTCCAAAACTACCACTGTCAGGCACAAGCAAATGCAACCACTGATGAATAGTTTCAAGCAGAAGCTTTATTGCTAGTCACCTATGTTACAAGACTCTCTCCAGGCAGACTTCATTGGGAACGATCAGATAAGGCTTCAGGGATTCTGGGGAAAGTCAGCCTGACTTTGTGCCACTTCCTGCAGTGTAAGGACTCTAAGCTTGGCCCCCTCTTAACACTTCCCTCCAGTCTGGCTGGAGATTCCACCACATCCATCTTCTCTCTCCCTGTTACTAAATCCTGCCTCCTCCTTCCTTTTCATTGTTATGGCTGTTTATGATAGCCATTTTCTTTCTGGGCCTACTGTCCTCAAGGGCAACAGCAAGGTTATAGCAGTCCCTGCATCATCACTACTCTTTCTTTCAGTATACATAGAGATAACTACCCCCTCTTTGCCTTCTTGAGCAAAGGATGACCCTTCTCTCTTGTTTTCATCTGTTTCTACTTACTACGCCGATGGAGAAATAGTTATTGATGATCTCATAGGGCACAGGGTCTCCTTTCTCATCAGGGTTCTCCGGCATCACCTGCACTGACCAGCGATCCATCTGTATGATGCTACTTGCTTCAATATCTTTCAGTATCTTTACCAGATTCTCACCATCATAACCTGGGAAAGAGCAGAGCATTAGTTGGGAGAATTAAGGGTCACTGATTTATGATCTCACTGTTAAGGAAAGGGAAGAAGCTATGAAATCTCTGTCATCTGGCCTCTCCTCATCTTGCCAGGCAATTTTCAGCTAAGAATGAATACATCCAGGCAGTTCAAACTCTTTTCCCTTGCTTATATATTAACACTAACTCACATGCTACTGCTCCTATTGGTACTGTTTAAGGCAGGGGTCTTCAACCTTGGTCACTTCATGACTTGTGGACTTCAACTCCCAGGATTCCTCAGCCAGCATGGGAGTTGAAGTCCACAAGTCATAAAGTGGCCAAGGCTGGGGATCTCTGGTTTAAGGGCAAAACTAAGGTTGTTTTCATACTAGCACCTTAAAAATCTTCACAGCATCACTTACCCATCAGTGAAGTGACATAAAGTCTGCTTGCTTTACTATTATTTTTGGCACAAAAATAGTTGGATAACTCTAGAAGAGGCTATAAATTATTAGTGTGGAATAACTTAAGCTAGAATGGAAAGCAGTTGTGATACCGAGCTAATTTTGTCAGAAGTTGATCCATTTCACATAGGTAACCGTCCTTTTGACAATTTACTCCTGCCCACAAAGGCAGTGACCATCAGAAGTATGCAGAAATTATATGGCTGAGTAGAGATCTGAAATAAGAGTGCCCCAGTTGGACTTCATCCTTCTTATTGGCTATATCTTATTATAAATGGTGTGCTATTAATACTTGGAGTCATATGTTCAACCATGAATATATGAATTTAAACTCTATAGGTTGGGATTCAAGGTTAGAATATAAGGGGAGTCTAATTGTATTATTGAAATTTATTTCTAAAAGGGGTTTATTTTGATTTTGGCCTCACCTTATTCCCAACTACAAATCTTTGCCGGAATAGAAGCCTTTCCCAGAAATATTTCTTTTATAAATGTTTTTCCTTCATTTTGATTATTTCATTACATATTAAAAGATATAGTATATACAGTAGGAACAAAAAGATAGATGTGAATAAAAGTATACATAATAGAGGTGAAAAGAAACCAAATTAATGAACCAATGAATTTGAGATAGGCATTCTCTCTCAGCCCTAGGAAGGAGACAATGGCAAACCACTTCTGAAATCTTGCCAAGAAAACTGCAGGGACTAATCCAGGCGGTTGCCAGGAGTCAGCAATGAGACTTTAAGGCAGCCTCTCTCCCCAATAGAAAGTAGAGTTTTTCATTCTTACTTAGTTCCACTAAGTCAATACTCCAATTCATAAAAGTAAGCAAGTGAAAAAAATCCTAAGTTTCTCTCCGTTCTCCTTTTTTCCCAGTACAAATATTTTTTCCCTCCCTAGTGAAGTTTAGAATGTTTTTTTAAACTTTTTTTATTAATAGATATATATTTGTACATGTAAACCAGGAGAAAATTCAAGTTAACTGCTATCCAACTTAATACAATCGATTTAAATTTGTAAACATTCTTCACTCCATATGTCAAGATTTAACTATAAGCCAGATACATTTTCTTTGATTGGTGTTTCTCTTGTATGTAGTCTATCCAATGTTTCCAGTCTATCATATATTGTTCATTTGAGTGATCCTTCAAATATGCCGATATTTTAGCCATTTCTGCCAAATTTATTACTTTCAAAGTCCATTCTTCAATAGATGGTATTTCTGGCTTCTTCCAGTATTGTCCCACCAACAGTCTCGCTGCTGTGATCAAGTTCAGAATTAAGTTCGTATTAGACTTCAGTCTAATCACCCTCTCAAGACTCCAAACTATGTTTAAATTATCAATTCGCTCCTTCTCTGAAATTCTCCAGGTCAGATGCTGATTAGAGTTTCACTGCCACATTCTTTTCCTTAATTGTGGCGATCCTTATATATGCAGAACTCTTACTAGAAAAAAACAAATCAAAAAGGTCTCAGCTTAAATCAATTATTTCCATTCCTTGGAGGAATATGGCATGGTCTAGGATAGGGGTCCCCAACCCCCCAGTCCCTGGACCGGCACCGGGCTGCAGCATGCCAGCAACTGGTCCACATAAACAAGCAAAGTGCCATCCGCAGCATGTGAAACCAGGTCCTCCTCCAGTTCACGGAAAAACATCTCTTCACGGAACTGGTCCCCGGTGCCCAAAAATTTGGGGGGCACTGGTCTAGGATAGCCCTGAGGAGGGGATGGGTCCAGACGTCCACTTTTGGGATCTTACAACACATCATATCCAGAATCTACAACTCCAGAGACAAATCTAGAGCCTGTCTAAGCTTATGAGTTTAATTTCCTGTCAAGTTCCTTTCCATGCTGGTATTCGGTAAGCCCACTGGTCATAATCTGGGCTTAGAAAAATATATATGAAAAATACTCTATACAAGATCAAAGTGAATGCTCAAGCTCTGGGGTTCATAGGTATAGACAGGGTTAGGCAACCTTGGCTCTTTTATGAGGCGTGGACTTCAACTCCTAGTATTCCTGAGCCAGCCGTGCTGAGGGGAAAGGGAGAGTTCCAAGCTGAGCCATGCTGGCTCAGGAATTCTGGGAGTTGAAGTCCAGGAGTCATAAAAGAGCCAAGGTTGCCTACCCCTGGTGCAGCAGAAGGGAGGCCTGTTAGGCCTGCTGGCAACTGTTACTCACCTCCACCCCAACGAAGACAACGGGCCAGATCATTGCCAGTTCCTAGAGGCAAAACAGCCACTGGTGGCCGGCTTGGTAGGTTGGCTTTATCTGAGGAGGAAGTAACATGAAAAATAATCTGTGCATAATTTATTAGAATTTGGCAATATTTCTCTCTTTATATGAACGAAAACAGGGATGTTAGTTGACAACCAGTTAGTAGGATTGTAGGCATGTTATGGGTTTTGGGTTTTGGTGCAAAAAAAAATTGTTTTAATGATCTTCAGCAGCCAGGAAATCATAGCCATGTAAAATAAAATTAAGAGAAGAATTGATAGCAGAGGGAATACAGTTGTCAAGGGTTCTAATTTACTAATATTAGAAACAGTTAATATAGACAAAAGACTGAGTTTGAAATAGAAATGTGTACAAATAATGAACATATTTTACTGAAATTTGAAACAGGAGTAAAAATGAAAGAACATATAATAAAGTGGGCTAACATTGTTGGTTATAATCTACAGATGGAACAATGGGAAAATATATGATTGAAATAATTGAAATTAACATTTAATTATTTTAATGCAAATTTTTAAAAAGTAACACGTCATTGGCATACGTCGCCAAATTGTCTAGAATATATAAAAGCACTTCAAATTTGTTTTGGAAATGTGAATAAGAAGAAGTGACTTTTATCATGCTTGCTGAATGTGTAAAAAAACTAAAAAATTCTGGATTTAAATACATGTGCTGATTAAAGGATTTTAAAGATTAATATAGAGTGGAAACCAGAGGTTTTTCTTTTGGGACTGATAGACAAACAATTGGAAAAAAAGTCATGGAACTTTGTTTTATACATGATAACTGCAGCGAGATTATTGTATGCCCCCAAATGGAAAGATTCGGTATTATCCACAATAAGGTAATAATTGATGAAGATGATAAAACATGCAGAGATGGTTAATTTGACTTCTTTGAACAGAAAAAAAATAGTATCTATGTTTATTGCTGACTGGAACCTCTTTACAGACATTTTGAAAAAGAGAAAAAATGAGCTTATGGTTTATGGTTTTGATGATTAGACAGAATAGATTATAGAAAGAACAGAGTTATGTTGTAACCATAAAGTAAGAGATAAATTTTAATTGTTCTTAAAACTGCTATAAAGATACTTCATTGTATCTTCTTCTTTTTCTTTTACTCTTTTTCCTTTCTTGCACTTTTAGCTTTATCTTTTGATTTCTTCTTTCTTTTCTTTTTTTCCTATTTCTATTATTTGGTATTAGTTTTTAATCTTCTTTTAAATTTTTTTAAATAAAACTAAATAAATAATACTTACCAATGGCATCCAAGATCCATCCCACAGTGCCATCACCACCACAAACTAGGATACGGAAATTTGGTATATCTCGGAAAAAATTGAGGCTAGAACAAAAACATGCCCCCAAATTAGCTACTGATCCTGCAAAAAGACATGAAATACAGATAAACAGGAAAATCAAGACTGATGTACAGAAGTTCACATTAACTCACCCAGGTCCAGGACCTCCCTTTAATAAGTTATAAACTTGTCGTGGGTTCAGCAGATATTGAAATTTCCGCAGCACTCTGTCAACAAGACATAAACAGTAAAAAAACAAAAAAACACTGCAATGAAATCCGAACTAGAAATCCATTTTGACAGAGAAATAAATATTGCATCTCAATGAAACATAAATGGCAGGGACCTTCAGATCTCATCAGAAACTCCAATTCTGGGTCCCTTGGGAACCTTCCTAAACACAGAGGCAAACCATGCTTGTATGTTCTACATCACAACTGGCCACCTTTTCAACAATGGATGCCAACATTTTTTTAAACAAATTATTGATCAAAAATTAAATATGTCCCATGATTGGTAAACTTTCAGCAACCTCTGCAGAAAATCTGCACATTTTCAGGCAAATATAATGAAATTACACAGGATTTGACATTTTGGTTATAACAGCAACAACCACAACACTACTACTACTACTACTACTACTACTACTACTACTACTACTACTACTACTACTAATAATAATAATAATAATACTATCAATAGTAATAGGCCCCTTGGGTACAATCCCAAAACAACTGGAGCACCACTTGAATATCATTGGCATTGACAAATTCGCCATTAGTCAATTGCAAAAGGCGGCCTTACTAGGAACTGCTTCCATCCGGTGACGATATCTGTAATACCATCAAACATCCACATCTGCCTAGCCCAGGTCCTTGGTAAGGACTCGATAGGTAGACAAAAATGCCAAATCCAGTCTGAACATCTGGCTGACTGTGTGATGATCAATAATAATAATAATAATAATAATAATAATAATAATAATAATAATAATAATAATAATATTTTCAAGTCAAAGATAATTTCTGGCAACTGCCTGGATTAGTCCCTGCAGTTTGCTTGGCAAGATTTCAGAAGTGGTTTACCATTGCTTTTCTTCTTCCTCAGGCTGAGAAAGTGACTGGCCTAAAGTCACTCAACTGGCTTCATGACTAAGGTGGGGCTAGAACTCACAATCTCCCAGTTTCTAGCCTGGTGCCTTAATCATCACCCCAAACTTTTAGAAATATATAATTTGTCTTTTTTTTTTAATTTAATTTTGGGGTTCCACCACTGGTACTGGACTCATGGCATTAAATAGGCAGCTCAGGATTTATATTATGCCCAAGAAAAGCATTTGGGAACATAAGAAGAAAAATGTTCTGAAACAACTTGGTTTGCTTGGATTCAAAAGCAAAGTTGGCTTAAGTTGTCCTAAGTTGCCTAGCCTGTCCTATTCCCACATTCGCACTTCCAACCCTACTGTTCTCACCTCTCTCCTTGTTTTCCACCACTCTTAGGATTGACAAAGACAAGCAAAGGGTGTGTGTCAGGCAAAGGGATGATCTGTGGAAAGGGGTTAGAAACACAAATAGCCTTGGTAAATGGCCAAATCTGATTGCCCTGTACTGTAACAACAGGGTGCAGATTGGGATATAGCACAGCACATACAGAGATAGAAAAAACAGGGGTAAATGGGCTCGATAGCCATAAATGACATCAGTCTAATCATGCAGCTACATGGATTTACTGTAAGCTTTATTCCCAGAGGGGTCTAGGGATACCGAGATGCACATAGCAATTCTCTTATTGCTATGAATATAGTCAATCAGCTTTAAACATAAATGTGTCTCCTTTAATGGCTAAAATAAAATCAATTGTGCAAATATGTAGGAACATTAATCCTTAAATGTATCTACCAGGAATAGCCTTGTGTTTGCAATTTCTGATCTAATAAACCTTTCATTGTAGCGAGAAGCTGCTGCCTCTGGCTGAGCAGCTACTTTACTGCTTTTGAACCCTGACAGACTATTTTTCAGAAGAGTTCCGGAATGCTCTAAAGTAGATTTACCAATGGAAAGGCAGGAGAGAGCAGGGATTGACAGACAGCAGGATGGAAGGGATTCATCCTTCCCTCTGGCTCTTTTTTTGTAGATATGTTGCTGAATCACAATTCCCAGCATTCTTCATTATTGGTCAAGGTGGCTAGGAGTGCTGGAAGTTGCAGCTGAGCAATATCAGGACCTGCACAATTTGTCACATTTGAATTTGATGAACTGAATATCCCTCTTTCATCCAATTCCAAGGCTGAAGAGGAAAACCTGACAGACCCCTATCCTGTAGCTGAGACACAAGAAGCAGTCAGTCATCTATGTACATGTAATCCTCAACTTATGGCCAAAACTGAGACCAGAATTTCCATTGCTAAGCAAGGCAGTTGTTAAGTGATTGGCGCCCAATTTTGCCGCCTTTTTTGCCACAGTTAAGTCAACCATTGCAGTTAAGTGAATCCAACATCCTCCATCGATTTTGCTTGTCAAAAATAAGCTGGCAAGTTTTGCATATGGGCACCGCAGGACCATGGGATACCGCAACCATCATGAACACATACTGGTTGCCAAGTGTCCAAATTCTGACCCTATGACCATGGGGATGCTGGGATGGTTTGAAACGCAAGGACTCCATTTAAGTCACTGTTTTCAGTGTGGTTGTAACTTTGAAAGATCACTAAACAAATGGTTGTAAATTGAGGACTCCCTACATAGCAACTTAGATTCAGTGCAGTTGACTGCCATTCAGAGGCACCCGCAGGATCTGATGGTTTCAGCATTTTGAAACAGCTCTGCCCACGCTGTCTGTGCATGATGTCACAACACATATACAAAAGAATGGGGCTTACGTTGTGGCATATAATCCTGCTCTTATCATTTGCCTCCCAGTTCCCCTTTGTGAGCACCCATACTGCCAATTCAGAAGGTGCCAAGCCTTCAAATATGGTAATGGAGATCCACGCAATGGAAACTGACATGTCTCCTAGAGAGGAAAGGACATCAGTTTTTCAATTTAGGCAAGGCCTTGAACCCCAGGCCATTCAAAGCATCTCCCAGCCTTTCTCCTCAGGTTGGAAACCATGCCCTGTCCCTCTCACTCTTGGCCCTGCCTATGACCTCTGGGCCAGATATGGCAGCCCACGTGATATGGCCTCCACAAGACCTGCTTTTCTTGGACAGGAGTCTCCAAACTTGGCATCTTTAAGACTTGTAGACTTCAACTCCCATAATTCTCCAGCCAGCCAAGTCCACAGTTCATAAAGTAGCCAAGTTTAGAGACCTTGTTCTTGGCAGAGTGAAACCCCAGCTATGAGTTTATAGGCAAAAGATACTTTCCCTGCAGGTCTTTCTCTGACTAAATTCACAGACTGCAGCACCTCCACTGATTTATGACCAAACTAATCAAAACAACAACGTTGGAAAGGTGCTGATTGCTTTTGCTTGTTACCACTCACTCTAATTTCTAACAAGTACTAATAACAATCATTTCAACATAAACGTACTGTTTTTTTTTAAATACACACAGGGGAACTGGAAGCCTAGCTCTGGGCACTCTCATCTCAATCCTAGACAGCAGGGAGTGCTCAGAGATCTCAGCGCTCTAATGAAGATTAGTGTGCTGTCAACCAGCTCTGTCCACTTTACACCAGACTCACCCGCAAGGCCTGTCCCTCAGGAGTAGTGAATGGCTGAGCTGGTTCATCTGAAGGAGTCCCGTTTTTTTGGCTGTTCTGCCGTTCCTGTGACACACGGGAGAAAGACGAGCAGGAGATGGAACAAATCAGAAGATCCAGAGATGGGAAAGAAGTTTTGGGATAGGAAGAGCACAGGCATGGCCTGTAAAAAGACATCTGCCTTTTCAAAAGGCAACTGGACTTCCTTGGTTTTCTTTGAAGACGTTTCGCTTCTCATCTAAGAAGCTTCTTAGCTGTCTCTTGAAAAAGCACCTTTGGGACACCTGGATGATGGAGAATCCCCACACACATTCCTCTCTTGGTGGTTAGGTGCTTGCAGGTTCCCAGAACAAAGATAGATCAATTCCTCCCTCCCTCCCTCCCTCCTTCTTTTAAGCAGACAGTCTCTTTTGATTTGGATGAATTTTGTTTCTAACAGGGTGATGGCTCAAAATTTTCTTGAAGTCTTTGCCCTCTGTTTTGAAACAGCTGAAAGGAGCAGCCTGGGGTGTTAAGCTCTTTACAAGCTCACCTCATCGAGTCACTGGCCTGTTCTGGATATGGGCGGGGGGGGGCATTCAGCGATTTCCCCCCAACAAGCATTTTACACCACATCTCAAAATAGGAAAGGAGTTTGAGTGTAGATCAGAAACAGGGTGAGTGTGCTTCTATAGCAGATTCCTTGGAGGAATATCGGAAGGTGCTTTATTCTGAGTCAAACTGTGGCTCAGTCTACAGCAGGGGTGCTGCCTGGGGAATTTTGGGAGTTGAAGCCCGTAAGTTTGAAATTTGCCAAGGTCGTACACCCCTGTTCTACAGTAATGTTATAGACCAGTGATGGCGAACCTTTTAGAGACCGAGTGCCCAAACTGCAACCCAAAACCCACTTATGCATCGTCGGGTGCCGGGTGGGTGTGGCCCATTGAGTGGGCGTGGCCCATTGGGTGGGCATGGCTGCGGTGGTAACAGCAGACTGGGTGGGACTAAAAAGTTCAATCAATCAATTCCAACTTTGCAAGATCTTTTTTTTCCACGTGAGAAGTTGAAATTGACTGATTGATTGAACCTTTTTTTATTTTTTGCACACAGCAGCGGAGGCCTAAAGTGAAAAGGTTTTATAAAACCCAGCTGAAGGCCTAGGACTGGGGCGACAGTGCGCGTGCCCACAGAGAGGGCTCTGAGTGCCACCTCTGGCACCCGTGCCATAGGTTCGCCACCACTGTTATAGACCTTCTCAAGGAACACTAGGAAATAAACAGGGTGTTTTCTGCATGCCTGCTATGTGCTCTATCGCTGAGTATGGCTTCTTCCTCTAATTCTCCTCTTGTAGATTCAACTATAAGTAGAATCTGATAAAGGCAATTTGAATATCAAAGAAACATACATTCTTCACATACAGGAGGCAGCATACCCCGCCCCAAAGGAATGAAACTAAAACAGTTTAAAAATAACTTTGGGCCAATCCTCCCAAAAGAGGAAATAGACCAAAATACCTCTTGCAGTGCATCAACATGATAAATGACTCACTGCAAATCCTGTTTTTCTCTTTAAGTTTTTTTTTCTCTTTTCCATCAGTTGCTTTTTGTACCCTTTTGAAGAATAGTTTTGGAGGACTCGGAAGCTTGCATTCCAAGTTTTCCTGGCATTTGGGCTGGTCCTAATAAAGACACTGCCCAGCTAAGGATTTTTCTTTCCTCCCAAAAACTGGCAATGCTTGCTTTCCTTTTTAAAAAAAAATATATATGCATGATAAGGATGTGCTTTAAATATCTCTGCTACAATCCAAGTACATGCAAAACAAGATGAAAAGACCTATAACTGAATAAGCACACTTATCTATTTCCCCCTCTCTTCTCTGTGCTGGATGAGAAACATCATCCATCCTTTTATCAGTCATGCTACTGAAGTGACAAATGTCACAGTGTAACATTTCCGTACAAATCCTTGTAGGGATAGTTGATCTACTGTATATCACTGTTTTCCAATCTGGGCTACTTTAGATGTGTGACAGGCTAGGGCAGGGGTAGGCAACCCAAAACACTGAAAGAGCCACTTGGACCCGTTTCCCACCAAAAACAAAACACCGGGAGCCGCAAAACCTTTTTGATATCTAAAATGAAGATAACACTGCATATATCCTTTTTTACCTTTATTTTTGTGTGTATATACACACACACACATATATACACACAAACATACATACATATATACACACACCTATAATAAAGGTAAAAAAGGACATATGCAGTGTTATCTTCATTTTAGATGTCAAAAGGGTCTTTCTCTATCTCTTTCCCTCCCTCCCTCTCCCTTTCTCTTTTTCTTTCTTTCTTTCTTTCTTTTTCTCTTTCTCTTTCCTTTCCCTTTCTCTTTCCTCTCCCTCTCCCTCTTTCTCTCCTCTCCCCCTTTCTCTCTCTCTCTCCCTCTCTCTCTCTTTCTCTCCCCCCCTCCCTTTCTCCGATCTTCTGCTCACCTGGCAAGCTGGCTTCAAGCTATTCTCCAACAAGCTCAGGGGTAGGCAACCTCGGCTTTTTTATGGCTCATGGATTTCAACTCCCAGAATTCCTGAGTCAGCATAGCTGGGCTAGCTAGCTCTCTCCTGTTTCCTGCAGAGACGCAGCAAAGGGAGGAGCTCCGCCCAAATAAGCTTTTCAGCTCGTCGGAGAAAACGGTGAGTCCACTCTTTTTTACACACACACAGAGAGAGAGAGAGAGAGAGAGAGAGAGAGAGAGAGAGAGAGAGAGAGAGAGGGAGGGAGGGAGGGAGGGAGGGAGAGAGAGAGAAAGTGCCTCTCTCTCTCTCTGCAAATGGCAGAGGAGGCTGGGAGCCATAGGGGAAGGCTCAAAGAGCCGCATGCGGCTCCGGAGCCACAGGTTGCCAACCTGTGGGCTAGGGAATTCTGGGAGCCGAAGTCCAAACATCATAAAATGGCTCAGATTGGTAAATGCTGATCTCAATAAAGGAGAATATTTGTAATTCAGGGTTGAAATTAGGGGTCTTTGGTGCTCTCTGAACTTGGCTGTTTTCTTGCCAAAGTTTTATTTATCCAAACTAGGTAACATCATCAGTACTGACAGCACTGATGACATTACCTAGTTTGCAAGAAAACAACCCAGGGCAGAGAGCACCAAGGACCTCTTGCACTCAGGTCTACAAGAAACTATTACTGTAAACCACGGGTGTCAAACTTGATCGCATCATGTGGCGTATTGTGACGTATCGCAGTGTTTTTTGCCTTTGCGGAGCCGGGGTAGGTGTGGCCTGCGTGTGACACATCCGGCCCACGGGCCGCCAGTTTGACACCCCTGCTCTAAACTCTGCCTTTAAGTTTCTGCAGCAGGACTGTCAATTACAATAACTGTCTCAAAAAGTCCCTTGCTCTCACCAATACAACAGGGTAGATTGCTGAAGGCGGCAGGATATGGTCCCTGAGATTCCCGGAGTCACAGGTAGAAGACATGAGAGGCAGGCACTCATCATGAATCTAGAAGATCAAGACACAGAGCCAGTGTTTCTCAATGCTATGCTATGCCTCAAGGCCCTGAAAATAAGCAGAGACGCCCCCAAAATCTCGAATTCCATTCTGTCTTCCCTCTTCCGGGGAACATCAGTTTGGGTTCAGCAATTATGATTTTGCCTTCTGTATCACAAAGCAAGGGGGAAGAAAGCACTAATCTGAGTTGATAAAACAAAATTTTGGCTTGTGTATAAAAAAAAAACACCTGAATTGTAATTTTGGAAGAAATCCATAGTAAGTTCTTTGAAGATGCCTAGATTTACACCATATGCGCCATATATGAAAACTAGGTAGGCTGATATGGAAATTAATTCAATGCCTTTACAAAAAGGATGTCCTGTAAAGGCAACTTGTTAAACAAAGAGCTCATCTATGTCTCTGCTCTTCTAACCCCATATCTAACAATATCCATGAAAGAGTCAGTATTCAAAACAATGCAAAACCGAGAGATAAACTGGAAAATCCCAACCACCTCCAAAATACATTTGTGTGGACAACAGCTCTAAAAACAGGGAAACCTATTTTCAAACTTGATGAAAATTATCTAACCGTGGCGAAATTTCCACTGGGTCACCACAAACCTTAGAATAGGGAGAGAGTAGATATAGTTATGGTTTCTGCTCTTTTGAAACCCTCATTTAAATCCTCCTTTTCAATAGTATTTATCCAAATGTTCCTGCTGTGCAAATTAATTTTTCTTGTATACAAACTACCTACAGAATAAGAGCCATCTAGTGAAAAGTCCCTCCTGATTTCTGATGCCAGAATCCCCATTTAAAGTCAAATCATGAGGTCACCAGCTTGCCTTCTGATGGCACCAGACACAGTGCATGCCTGTGAGGCTCTGGAAACTCTTGATCTTCTTTTGACACTTGTCACATTTACTGCCGTCACAGCCTCCTCTTACCCAAACATGTGCTTGCACCTATAGGAGGGAAGTGAGGAATAATGAAATCTGGAGAGAGAGAGAGAGAGAGATAAGCAGAACTGCAATCCCCAAGCTACAGGTTCTACCTTTCTGACACTCTTCAAAAGGGAGGTCTAAGACAGGGCTTTTCAACCAGTGATACGGGTACCCCCTGTGGTACATTGGCACCTGGCAGGTGGTATGCGACCATCCTAGAAAAGTGGTAGTGGGGGAGGGGAATGAGCTGAACTGGTGACAGCACCGCACAAGCCTGAGCAAGAGACGGCTGGAGTTGCAGGGCTGTCAGGGTTCAGCGGAAGCACCAGGATCAGTGCCAGGCTCCAGCTGGAGTTCGGCGCTGATCCTGGCCCTTCTGCTGAGCCCAGAAGAAGCGCCAATCAGCTGGAATGTTGCAGCATCTCCAGGGTCTTGTGATTTACATTCAGATGCTTGGCAATTGATTCATATTTATGATGGTCACAGTGTCCCAGGGTCATGTCAAGTGACCAAAACCTGCTGCAACCACCCAGCAGACGGGGGGGGGGGGATAAAAACCAATCACACCCCCACCCTGCCAATCCTCAACAGAAAAGCTCACAACAATGAAAACCTTGGACAGGAGGAAGAGCGCCGCTGGGTGGGCAGGCAGGTGTCTTGCTCAGCTGTGGCTTGGGGGGCACTTTTTTCAGTGCCATTGTAACTTCGAACAGTCACTAAGCGAACTGTTGTAAATTGAGGACTACCTGTACTTTATCAGTTTTTTCCTTTTTTTTTTTTTGGTCATCAAGTTTTTGACACCTTGCTAGGCGACTGGTGGTACTCAGATGTTGCCATATCCTAAAAGTGGTACAATGGGTGAAAAGTTTGAAAAGCCCTGGTCTAAGAAACTGAAATGGGGACAAGGGAAGGAATGGGAACTAGAATACCTGGGATCTTCTTGACATTCTCATTTACCTTTTGCAGGCAATTTAGTTAAGGGTAAGAATACTGTAAGTTCTCAAAAGCAAGAATTGAAGTTTCAACCACTCATTAAAGCCTTCAGGATTGGACCACGGCATGGGTGAGCAACTGGCAGACAAATCTGGTTCCTATGGCCTCTTTATTTGCTACTGAGAATTCATTGCTACAGTTAGTCCTTGACTGGTTGTTTTATAACGGTCTGAAGTAGCAACAGCCACCGAACGAGTGCTTTGCAGCCTGTAAAGCACCCCCGGCTGTTGCACATGGTCATGTGACTGCACGTTGAGCAGGACAGCTTTATCGCGGCACTGTGCAGTCACACGACTACAATTCACACTGGATTTTGCCAGTTTCTGGAATTTTTTGCAGGTTTCAGGCAAAAATGTTCATTTAAATGAATGGGTTTGCTTAATGACTGCAGTGTTTGCTTAATGATTACTATGAAAAAGGCTGGAAAATTACTTCCCATCACATGGGTGCCTCAACTTATTATTATAATGACTTACAACTGGATTTCTTTTCCTAATTACGGTCATAAGTTGAGGATTACCTATAATTTGAAAAATAGTAGCAAAAATGCATAAAGGTTTTTTATCTGCTACCTTGCCACACTTCTGGAAATACCTTGGAGTTACCCTTTGGTAAGATGAATGGCTAATAAATAAGATTGATTGATTGATAGATTGATATATAAATGAATGAATGAATGAATGAATGAATGAATGAATGAATGAATGAATGAATGAATAAATAAATAAATACCTGATGAATGGCTAACAAATAAGATTGATAAATAAATACCTAATTAGCCACTACCAGAAACATTATATCTTTTATTTACTTTTAAATGAAATATTAATTTAGGCAATTTTGTCTTTTTAAAAACATTGTCCCTTTTGGCTGCCATCTACTTTTTTCCTGTCTCATAATATGTCTCTCAGCAGGCAACACAAACTGGAAAATACATTCATCTCTCCAAAAGACTTCTAGAGGTGGTTATGACACTAATAACAAAGCCAAGGAAGGAAGGGCAATGAGTCAAAGTAAAAAGGAATCTCACATACTGAGGAAACAGGGGTACCACCTAGACTTCTTTGAAGAATGAAGGGATAGGTTGGGAAGATGAAGGAGCCAATAGAAATGGAGAAAGCAGAAATCCTGGATAAGGAAGGCAAAAATACAGAAGTCTGGGCTGAGGGATACAGAACTCTTCCTTGTTCGGTTACTCACGTTGGTGTCACGGCGATTCTTAGCATAGGTGCTAATACAGCTGAGAGGAGCCTTCCGAGCACAGCGCTCATGCACGGTGTACTTACAGACTGTGGGGCAAAAGGAGGATGGATTCAATGGGATGCTAGTAGAAACTAAAGAAGCCTTGTTATCCCCCAAGCAGCATATACAGCTTCTCTGCCTAAAATTTGATCCTATGAGCTTAGTGTAGCATCTCAGCTCCTCCTCTCTTCTCCCCATAGCTTCCGCACCCTTATATTTTTGTTGAGCATTTTTCCCCCCAAACATATTCACATGAAACAGCTGAACTACTCCATTTGCTATCCTGGAAAAAGGACCCCATGAGCCAGCAGCGGATAAGCAGGGAAGGCCTGGTCAAATGACCAGCAGGCATTTTTTATTTTTATTTTTAAATCTAGTTAGGAAAAAATCAAATTGGGAAAAAATTATAGGGAGTGACTCAGTCAGGACCGGCATCATCGCAGATAAAATAGAAGAAGGTTGAGGCCTCCGAGTCTCTTTCTGTCAGGTTTATCCCCAGACAAAACTGTCATGGAGAGGAAAGGCTGAGAAATAAAACAGAAAAAGAACCAGAGGACAAACTTTTCAAGAATTCCTGCTTTTCATGAGACCATTTTGGATGTTTGCCCAGAAAAGAGGGTTAACCTGTTATTAAACTTCTCTTCTATGTTCACATGACTTGACTGACCACAGAAGATTAGCTGTTGTAGGATAAAAACAATCCTCTCTAACTGCACTGCCGATTTAAACATTCATGTGACACACTAACCTGTTTCGCTTTATAGTTTAGTGTGTGGTGAAAACACAGCTAAAAAGAAACTCTTGGAAAAGAGAACATGAGAATTCAGCCGTTTTCTCTTTTTGTTTAATGTCAGCATTAATTCTTAGACTTTCTGCTAAGTAGACTACTATTGAAAGATTTCCACCTTTTCTAAACAACCAAGCTACAGTTGTTTTTGGAATGCTCAGGTAGATTTCTGAGATGGCATTTTTCTTTCTCTCACTGAATATTTTATAAACATCCAGAGAAAAAAATTGCTAGATTGTTCAGAGGCAGAGAAAGCTACTTTTAAACTTAAACAAATCATGCAAATACTCCAAGTTCTCAGGAAGGAACAGCCCTGAACAAACAACCCTACGCTGCTGTGAGTACAGAACACACAAATGTACACCTATGTGCAATGTATCTAAAACTATTTTTTTAAACAGATGCTTGTTTAACAAGGGAGGGAAAGTCCTCAAATTGATCCAAATGGAATCCATAACAGAATTCTTTTGTATCTGTTTTAAACTAATAATATGCGAAAACAAATGCTTCTCCTGGATAAATTAAGTTACAGCCAATATGAATGCTGTGCTGTACTTAACCATTGCTCCATAAATGATTTTGTCAACGTAAATATAATATTGATGAGCAATGTTAATGTGTTCCAGCAGGTGGCAGCATGGGGCTGACCTTGCATAACTCAGAAGCCAGCCAAACTTGAGAAGACTGGATTAAAATTTAGATGGGAGCCCATCATGAGATACCAGGATTGGAGGCTAGATTAGGAAATGAAAAAAAAAAAATCCCCCAAATTGGCAACAGAAAATAGCTTTTTTTACTGCTATTGAGAGAACTGTAGGGTTCAGTCTACGCTATCACTGGAAATTGAGCTTTGCACACGAGCACAAGTGTCAGCTGCTTACGTGAGTGGAGCACAAGCGCCCACCACTTGCATGCGAAGCTCCATTTGCGCGAGTGGAGGGCGTGCGTGCCTGCTGCTTGCACCAATGGAGCTGGGTGCGTACAATTGCCACTCACATACCCCCCCAGCCCACCCCAAAGCCTATGCAGTCTTGTGAATCAGATTTGAAAGGAGGTTTCTGCTTTCTTTTACAGTGTAAAAGAAAAAGAGTGATATGTTGAACAATATGAGACCATCCGACTGTATCTGTCTGTTGGAAGAAGAGTGAAAAAAGTCTAGTGGTTAAGGCACCAAGATAGAAACCAGGAGCCTGTGAGTTCCAGTTCCATGAAAGCTAGTTAGGTGACTTTGGATCAATTGCTCTCAGGGCAATGCACCTCACAGGGCTGTTGTGGGGAAAACAGGAGGAGGCAGGAATATTAGGGATGTCCGCTGCCTTTGAGTTATCAAAATAATAAAGGTGGGATATATAAATAAAGAGCCACAGAACTATAGTAATTCCCAAGGGAGGATCAAACTTCAGGACATAGCCTTTGCCTTGCCTGCTGGAGATTCATTTTTTTTTCTATGTGTCTTTAGATAGGGCTGGGAAGACTACTGAGGCCAATTCAGACAGATACCCTGAAGAGCCGTTGCCAGCCAGGACTGATAAATCTAAGTGAGATGGATCAATGAGGTGACCTGGAACACTGCAGCTTGTCATTTGATCCCTGAGGATGTCTGCTAAAGCAGCAACTGGAGAACATCTTCTCCTTCTGCTTCCACCATCAAATCAGTCTCAGCTACCTTGAAGGTCTAGAAGCCTGAGCCTCCAGGAAGAAGAGAAGGAAGGCCATCTCCCCTCTTTCCACACAACCCCAGGACAGAGCAACACACTCACAAGTACAGCGCAGCCCCTGCTTGCGTAGCCCCAAGAGCAGCGTCTCACACACGTTGCAGTAAACAGGGCGGTTAAAGTGCTTCAGGCGCCACAGGTGCTGCCCATCGTCTTTCATCGTCTGAAGCAATGGAAAAAGTCAGCAATTAAGGAAGAGGGTTAGGGAATGGCTGGTTTGGGAGCCAAAGGGAAGGGGAGGTATCGAGGCTCCCTAGTGGGAACAGAAGTTGGGGGTAGAGACTGGATTTGGGCTAAAAGTTGTTGTTTTTCCTGAGCACAAAAGTAATGTTGCTTTTGGAATATGCATGGAATGGTTTGCACCTAAACGCCCATTACGTAGCCACTCTGGTGTAGTAGTTAAAGCACCACAGTGGAGACTGGAAGTTCTAGTTCTGCTCATAGGTGCAAAGCCAGCTGGGTGACCTTCCGCCAGTCATTTTCTCTCAGCCCTAGGAAGCAAGCAATGGCAAATCACTTCTGAAAAATGCTGCCAAGAAAACTGTAGGGTCTGGTCCGGGCAGCCTTCAAGAATCAGACACAACTGAATGGGGGGGAAAATGCCCATTGCATTCAAGCTTCCCAGAAAAGAGAAATCTCTGTTCGTGCCTCCTCAAAGAGCAAATAGATTGCTGTGGAGAAACTTTCACTTTGCAACCACACAGCTGTGCTGTCAGAGAAAATGAGGACCCTTTTTAACCTTGCACTTACCATGGAACATACTTCGCTCAGACCATTTTTTCCTGCTGCGTCCCGTCCTGCTTTCAACTTGTTCCTAGCCCAAGAGTGAGGTGGCCTTAAGTCCTTCTTAGATGTTTGTTTCCCCCTTTATGCCAACCCAAAGCCAAAGCGGCTCAAAACACGTGAAAATTGGTTCGTTTCACTATTCAGTACATCGGAAGTGAAACCCGGTGCTCAGCTGCAGGTTTTCTGCCCATTTCAAGACAATGCTGTCGTTCTCCTTTAGTCCCCAGTCAGCTTTACAGGCATTCATTCTGCTGCAGTCCCCAGTGGAGCTGGAAAGAGCAGCAGAACTGCAAACAGCCCTTGGTTACAGACTCAACAATCCTCTAAGAGCTTTAACTCCATGGCCCCTACCAGCTTAGGCAAGGCTGACATAGCAGAACAGCGGCATGCCAGACACACGGAGAAATAGTTCATTCCTTGTTTGTTGTCTATAGAAAAAGGGAAACGAGGGGAGAGACATCTTAAGTAAAAGTGCTGCCTGTGACTCAATTCTCTGGGTGATTCTGAACTTTCTTTTTTAAATGTTCCACTTGATTCACCCTGGATTAGAACAGAACTGGAGACAGGAACAGGATCACTGGAAGGCACCTAGAGGTAAGAGTTTTCCAGCCAGACCAGCATTCCTACTCTAGCGTCATGATGAGAAGGATCAGGAAAAGCAAAGAAATCAACCAATTATCACATGTCGCACAAGGAAAACCAAAAACCACATTCAACAGTAAGTTAGGAAAGCAAGGCCTTTGTCCCCTGCACTTACCGCCTCCAGCCCAAGTAGCACCAGGAGGGGGACGGTGGTGGCACCGCCGCGGAGCCATTCAGAGAGAGACACAGTACCGCTGCTGTCATAATCAATTTCACGCATCATCTCCTGCAGGATCTGGGGGGGGGAGGGGAGATCCAAAAAGGAGAACCTTAGGAGAGAGCCATTTCAGTGTTTGTTCCAGTCCACTTGTCCCAAACTGCGGTGCAACCCTCATTTTAGGAGGAACGTTTCAAGAGAGCGTGTCTTTCTTTGTCAAAGAGGCGCCCAATGAGCAACAATTATCTGCAGCATAAGGCAGGGACTACTCTTTCCTCATGCACAACACTGAACTGGTTCCTCATTCCCAGGTCTTTTATTCATGGAAATCTTTGAAAAACAGCTCTCTTAAACAAAGAGAAAAGAAACCCGAAGTTAAGATAATGCTGTAACTAAAATAGCGCTAATCATATGCCTCCAGATTTTGGACAAACCTACCTTTCACCATAAATCAGACAATAATTTGGGATATAGAAATACGATAAACAAAAAGCGTAACGATCCCTCATACCTATCCAGTATCCCCTATCCTTCTGTACGCATATCTGAATGGCAACAACTATTGAGCAGAAACATGGAATAAGAGCTTTTTTTTTTCTAAGCCACTCTATTTCTTGCAAAAAAAAAACAAAAAACCGACCATCCCAAAACCTGACAAAGACAACAACCCTCCCCACAAATCCAGAAAACTCAAAACCCCTTTTCTTCTCTTAATAGAAACAGAAAAGGAAATCACCATTCTATCAAGTAAATCCCATTAACCAAATACTGATTCTATATACAAAAGTCACATCCGGCTTTATCTCATTTAGCTCTAGGTTCCTTCCCTTCCAACTGTTTCCTAATCTTTCCTCCTGAATGCACACAATATGAACTATTTCCCTTTTGCTGTTACAGCAAAAATTATTGTTAACAGCAACCCTGGTGTCAGGCTCCAAAACCTAAGAAAGACGTGCTGAGTTTCCTTTATTGTTCCACGCCTATAGACAGAAATCTTGCCAAACTAAAGCAACTACCTGTATCATTAAAGATACATCTTGGGAACTCCTAGGGAGGAACTGACCCTCTTCCTCCCAATCGAGCCATCTAAACCAGGGCTTTTCAACCAGTGGTACGGGTACCACATGTGGTACATTGGCACCTGGCAGGTGGTATGCAACCATCCTAGAAAAGTGGTAGCGGGGGAGGGGAATGGGCTGAACCGGTGGCAGCACCGCATAAGCCTGAGCGAGAGACGGCTGAAGCTGCAGGGCTATCAGGGCTCAGCGGAAGCGCCAGGATCAGCACTTCTTCGGGACTGTCAGGGCTCAGTGGAAGTGCCAGGATCAGCGCCAGGCTCCAGCTGGAGCTCGGCACTGATCCTGGTGCTTCTGCTGAGCCCTGAAGAAGCACCGATCAGCTGGAATGTTGCAGCATCTCCAGGGTCTTGTGATTTACATTCAGATGCTTGGCAACTGATTCATATTTATGATGGTCACAGTGCCCCAGGGTCATGTGAAGTGACCAAAACCTGCTGCAACCACCCAGCAGATGGGGGGAATAAAAACCAAACACCCCCCCACCCCACCCCCACTGCCAACCCTCAACAGAAATGCTCACAACAATAGAAACCTCGGACAGGAGGAAGAGCGCCACCGGGTGGGCAGGCAGGTGTCTTGCTTGGCTGTGGCTTGGGGGGCACTTTTTTCAGTGCCATTGTAACTTTGAACAGTCACTAAGTGAACTGTTGCAAGTCGAGGACTACCTGTACTTCACTTTTTTCCTTTTTTTTATGGGTCATCAAGTTTTTGACACCTTGCTAGGCGACTGGTGGTACTTGGATATTGCCGAATCCTAAAAGTGGTACAATGGGTGAAAAGGTTGAAAAGCCCTGATCTAAACCTTGCTGTTTCTTGGCCCTCTGGAATGCAACTCCTCCCTCCTGGGAATCCAGACCACATTCTACCCCACCCGGATCCAGAGCCCAACATAGACACCTTCATTCTAGAGCCAACAGAGCCCATCATGGTAATATAGCTTGCAAGTAGATGAGGAAGGGGTAGATGAAGCAACTGAAGGAATTCTGCACTTACTGGTTTAAGCTCAGTGACATCCCACTCCAGATATTCAGCTACGCGCATCATCTGGGTGATGATGCGATCTACCTCCTAGAGAGAAGAACACAGTTTAGGACCAAAATTAAATTGCGGCGGCTCGTATGAAAGGACCAGCATGCATAAATTTGCCAGTCTGGCACCTCCTGTTGTGTTAGACTATGGGTCCCAGAATTCCTAACAAGTGATGTCCTTGGTGCTGTAGCCAAATATATCAAAGGGAAGAGTGTTGGTAAAGAGGGATAAGCTTAGAGCTCAGATTAAAGCAAGTGTCCCCAACTTTTATCAGAAAATAGAAAATGAGCCAGACAAAAGCAATAGGTCCTAGCCCAGGAGTAGGCAACCTTGGCTCTTTTATGACTCGTGGACTTCAACTCCCAGAATTCCTGAGCCAGCATGGAGATGCAGTGATGGGGCCTGCAGCTGTTTAATTAGAAGAGAGCAAATTTCTCTCTCTCTCCCAAAGGTTCCACAGGATGTGGTCTCCAGAGTACCTTCAGAGCTTTTTACCAAAATATCATTTATAATATAAAAGAAGTGGAAACCTCATTCCCAAAACATCTAAGGATTTCTTTTAACTGCATTTAATTAACTTGAATTAAGGGCGATTACATTTATACTTACATTAAACCAAACCAAAGTTATTTTTTGTTGTGGCCTCACCACAGCCCTTGGAGCAAGTTCACTGCACACTGCTCAAAAGCCATGTATGGTCCTTGAATCAAAAAAGATGGCACCTTTTGGCGCTAAACCAATAGGAACCAACAATAATCAGATTGATGTATACTAGCAGTCGAGGCTGTTGTCTGTATTACAGCAGGATGCATTACTTTATAAAGATTTGTATGAAAACATTTGGCATCAAAGTATTTGGGCCTTCTCTACCACAAAAAGCTGAGCACAGGGGGATGTGTGCGTGCGTGCGTGTGTGTGTTGGGTGAATAAACCAATTCTTCTGCCTGAAGTGGAGGAAAAAACAACAGGGAGACTCGGTTCCAAAACTCTATAAACTTCTAATGACCTCATGCTACTTACTGAATTGTCAAGAAGACCATTTCCATCTTTGTCATAAAGCTTGAAGGTGACTGTGGGAGGAAAAATGGAAATCAAAAATAGAAGCTTCTAGACAAGGGATTACCAGATATACGCAACTCTACCTTCATCCTCTTGCTCCAGGCCTCTTCCCTCAATAGTACTATTTCACCAACAGTTTTCATTTAATCTTACTCGAGGGAGGCAAAGCATATTACTAAAGCAGGATTCTTCCATTTGAGAGCAAGATCAATTTCTTTTGTAGAGACCCAGCATAAATCCCCAAATTTTTAAAAGGTCAGTTTTCACAAAAGATTTCAAAAGACTTCTACAAATTTAAAATATCAGAGGCATTCTTGTGTTGATCAACAGTATAAGCTTAAGATTGATGTCAGCAGGAAAATTATAATTGTCCTGGATAAATGGGAGGTGAACATGACTACCCAGAGCATACTAAAGAATGCTACCCTTCTGCGTATCCAGCCAGTTAAATTCTCTTTCATAGAAAAGTGAGTAAAATTAATCAAAATTATATATACCTATGATAATATATTTGGCAGGTGACTCTTGAGAAATGAAAATCACATTTATGTGTGTGGGAAGGAAGGAAGGCCAGAGCTATCATAATGACAGTAAGTTGGTTCTCTGTGCTGAAGAACTACCAAAATCAGATTTTCCCAGTCAGAAATGTGCCTCCATCAAAAATCAAGCTCTGAACTGAGCCTTTGGCTGTATTCTGCTCTCTTGATCCTTTGCAGTACTCACATTCCAGTTTATCTTCAGGCCTCCCACCTTCTAGCAGTGAGAAGTAACAAGAGACGTCATTGACGCAGACAAAGCCACTGGCTGAAAAGGAGAGAGTACATTGGGTTAAGATGTGTCAGTAATCCTTCATCCTCGGAACTGCTAGATATTCCGGCTGCCAACCTGATCCTTACCAAAGAGATCCTTAGCAAAGATTGAACGGAGGGGGCAGGAATGATGCAAATCCACCCTCTTCTTCCCCAAACCTTCAGAGAAAGATCAATATTTTATGTGAGGCCATTTGCCAGACAGCATACCTGGCTCTTTTGTGGCTTGTCCTGCTGTGGTCTGGAAAGACATGAAGAGGTGACAGCAAAGTCCATCCGAGATCTCCTCTGCTTCCAAGTAAGTTTTCAGGAAGAGCTTGAAGCCTTCGAAGTCTATTAACTGAGAACAGCATTATCAGAGAAATAAGGCAAAGCCAAAGAGAGAAGAATGACAGGAATCACAACTATTGACATTATTGATTGTGCCAAAAGCAGAACTTTGACTCAGCTAATAATGTGTCACTTCAGTGCTATATATATTACTGCATGCAGGGAATGCTAAAAATGTTATTTCTCATTTTAATGGGAAACCTGCCATTGTTTGGTTGCTACTGGAACTAATGAAATTGTGATTAATGGAACCAGAAGGAAATCTGGTGGGGGTGATGAGGGCAGGTTTAGGATAAGCCCTAGTGGAGCTGTTGAATGTCGGAATATAGGAAGGGAGGCTAGAGTTCATTTTTAGAATATAAGTCACCTTTTAAGTGTTCTATGTGAACAAAAAGATGGAATTTAAAGATACTAAAATAAATTGGTAAAATTGGCAAAAAGGAATTGGGGGTCACAAACCCATATCTGACATTTTGGTTAAAAAGCAGATGAGACTGCAAGATCACATCCAGAGGCTGCAGAGAGAAGTGGCTGCTATATGACTGACTTCCATACTTCTGAATGGGTTCAGTTTAGATGAGGGAACGGGAGAAATGTAAGATCTGAGAATAACGTAAGAGTTGGAGGATTCACCAACATCTCAGAAGGCAAGAATAAATCCTCAAATAATTGGCAGAATTGAAAGACAAATGCAAAGGCCACATTGAGGGAAGGGGGTGGGGAGAGCACACTAGGATGAATAGTAGAAAAAATAAATTTAATTAATGAACAAAAAGAAGAGCTAGGAGCTCAACCAAGCTGCAGTACTGAATACTTGCATTTAATCCCAAAACAACTGGAACACCACTTGAACACTCTTGGCATTGACAAATTCAATATCAGTCAATTGCAAAAGGCAGCTTTAACTCAGACCAGCTTACATCCTGCAATGATATCTCTAAACCCATCAAACACTAACATCTGCCTAACCTTGATCATTGGGAAGACTCGGTAGGTGGATAAAAATGCCAAGTCCAGTCTCCAACATCTGACTGACTGTGCGATGAACCATAAAATAACAACAATACTTCAGATTGTACTTGAAGTTATGCTTTCAATTCTGGGCAAGAAACATTTTGAAAGGATTAGGACAGGAGCTAGATAATGCAGTGCTTTCCAAATGTTTTGGCCTACAACTACTTCTTGCTATTGGTCATGCAGGCTAGAGCTGAATCCATAATACCATGTTGCCTACCACTGGTACAGACATAATGAAAGTGGTTCAGAGGATGGCAACAAACACACTTGGAAGTGCAGAAAATAAGTCTTAGGAAGAAAGATGAAAGATGAAATTTATAACTGGTGAAGAAAAGACCAAGAAGGGGATATGAAAACCCCTCAGATACGAATTATCACACAAGAGTGGGTAAAGGATTGTTTTCTGCTTCTGCAGCGAGTAGAACCAGATCTAGATTGCAAAATAGATTATATGTGACAAATGAATCAATTACTTGGGGAGGGGACTCTCGTCTGCTGGAAATCCTCAGTCAGAACCTGAGTGATATCTCCTGACTCTAGCACTGGATTTCCTGCTCGGAACTGGGGATTGGACTACAATGCCTACACAGTCCTCACTGTAATTCTATGGCTCTGTCTGCATAGCACAGCTGATCCAGTCAGTATGTCGCATCCATATGCCATCATCAGCAGACCATCTGGAATAGCTGGGTCAGGCAGCAACCATGTTGTAGCACCCCCACCCCAACTGCTACAAAGGAGGATGGAATACGATCACTTCTCTTCCCACTTCCTGCAATTTTTTATTTTCCTCCAGGATTGAGATATGGAGATTGTGCTACCCTGGATAGGCTGTAGAGAGCCACATTCTACCTTGTTTCTGGTCCTTGTTCTCAACCCCGGTGTGACCAAAGACTAGTTGAAACCAAACAGCTACACATATGAACCATCTCTGTAAATGCAATTCCATTTTCACGGGGCTCTCTAGGACATTAGCTTGATCATCGACACTGGGAGAGATCATTAACCTTTACAAAGTATGGTTATGACATGGCAGAGTGAATTGACAGAGGACTGGTTTAGTTGCAAATAAGATCAGGTCTCTTTGGAATTAAATCTAATGCACTCTGGTCAAACAGCTGAGTTTTAAGAATTTATATGACACTTTTCCTGCCTTCCATGACATCCCACGATGCAGTTAAGCACCATGGAAATCCGGAATTTATGTGTGAGAGACAGAAGACACCTAAAGCGGCACATAAGTTTGGAAAGATGTTGTATTGATTTGCAGGGTCACCCCGTCTGTAAACACCTAAGGCAAATATACAACCTAGCAAGGCAAAAGATGGAGATGTTTGCAGGAAAAGAGGAGGAGGATACTCACATCCCCTTGCCGATGCTGAGACAATGTACCTTCTCCATAAAATTCCTTCAGCACATCCTTCACTTTCTTGCTGCTGTCTGTGGAGCAAAGGAAAAATGAAGACTGACAAGGAAAAAAAAGTGTAGGAATTCTGACACAAAAAGATGTGATAGGCACGACATTTGTATTGGCCAACAGTTAGAACTCTCTGAATTCTGTCCTAAGTTTTAAAGTAGTGTAAAAATCAGAGAGTTGCAGTGAGACATTCAGTCCAGCTGATATTAGAATATTCTGAATTTAGGGTGTTAAAATACGAGGTATCTAACTTGTATCCTAGAACTAAGGAGAAACTTCCTGACAGTTAGAACAATTAACCAGTGGAACAACCTGCCTCCAGAAGTGGTGAATGCTCCAACACTCGAAGTTTTTAAGAAGAGACTGGACAGCCATAGGTCCGAAATAGTATAGGGTTACCTGCCTGAGCAGGGGGTTGGACTTGATGACCTCCAAGGTCCCTTCCAACTTTATTATTATTATTATTATTATTATTATTATTATTATTATTATTATTATTATTATTATTATTATTATTATTATTATTATTATTATTATTATTGTAGAATGAGTGGCCCAAGATAAGCCGAAATCTTTTAACTTCATCAAAAACTAAGATTATTTCTTCCTTGATGTTTGTCTCTGGACACTCAACAAGGTTTTATAATATCACACGAGTTATCAAGCTAATACTACTGAGTTTGGGGGGGAGGGAGTAGAAGGAGGGAACAGATGGACATGGGGTAGCACAAAAGAATTATCCTCAGAGCCTTGCTGGGATCGGCACACAAATGGCTGCTTCTCCTTTCTCAATCCTCAAGTAAACCAGATTTAAGTTTTAAGGAATTGGTATGACCTCTGATTCCAGAGAAGTTCTAGTTTTCACGGATCCTACCCGTCCACGGGGCTCGCTGGCCTCTATTCCTATTAGGGGCTAAGAGAAGTCTATTGGTATAAAGGAAGAAGGAGAAGGACTCACAGTCAATATACTTCTGCAGCTGGGTGAACTCCTCCGGGCTGATGGTGGCCCACTCCTTGCCGTCAGACATGATGCTGCTTTTGCTCCAATTTATGTCTGCAAACAGAAGAGTCAAGAGATGTCCTTAGATAGCAGGGGACGAAGATGAAATGGGCATAGAAGGTGCTCTAGGCACAATCTCTCTCTCTCTCTCTCTCTCTCTCTCTCTCTCTCTCTCTCTCTCTCTCTCTCTCTCTCTCTCTCTCTCTCTCTCTCTCTCTCTCTCCCTCCCTCCCTCCCTCCCTCCCTCCCTCCCTCCCTCCCTCGGTAGTCTCTTTGCATTCTTTGGACTGATCCGCTGAGCCAGCACATTCTTCCCTGGCACAATTGGCTTCCGGAGCAGAAACCAGGAATTTGGCCACGGCACAGGCAGCCCCTGGAGAGGCGAGGTTCCAGCTGCACAGGCTCAGAAAGAGAGACATACCACTGGTGGATTTAACTCCTGGAGAAAGGCAGAGATGCCAAAGGCTTTGCTCCTGATGCAGGTGGAATCCCTGACTGAAGCCAAGCCAAGCAAAAGAAGCCGGTAGCAGTGGGGCATTGCCCAAAGGAGGAAACATGTTGCCCTGCAGCTTTTTCATTTGGACAAGCTCACGCATCCAGCCTGTTAAAGGGACAGTCCCCAATTACCTGTGAAGATGGGCGAGCAGCCGGCAGAGCAATTGCTGCACCTCTTGCCTAAGGGCAAGCCCATTTTCGGAGACACCCCCCCCCCCGCAGGCTGGAAAAGATGGAGAGATCCAGAGGCAAGGCAAGAGGTAGTCAACGAGATCATCCAAGGCGAAGGTGGAAAGAAAAGTGGTTGGGGAGGTGGTGGGATCAATGTAGCAATTTATACCAGTCTGCTGCAGACGGTGCCAAATTTGATCCCATTAAAATTTAATGGAAGTGTTGAGTGTTATTGGCGGAAACGCCACACATTTTACAGAGATACAATCCTGGCAGTGAGCGCAAGGGAGACTTGCAGGAAGCTGTTGGAGGGGGCATGTTTTGGAGAAAACTTCTGGAAACTTAGTACAACTGAAAACATGTCACACAGTAATTTGGAATCCTCCACATGGTGCCTACAGAAATTCTCACTTCCCCATCCTAAGTACAGGTAGTCCTCGACTTGCAACAATTCAGAGTTACAATGGAACTGAAAAAAGTGACTTATAACCAGTTTTCACACTTATGACTGTTGCAGCCTCCCTGTGGTTGTGTGATCCAATGCTTGGCATCTGGTACGTATTTATGACGGTTGCAGTGTCCCGGGGGTGTGTGTCATGTGATCCCTTTTTGCTGACTTCTGACAAGCAAAGTCATTGGGGAAGTCACATTCACTTAACAGCCGTGTCACTAACTTAAGAACTACAGTGATTCACTTAGCAACTGTTGCAAGAAAGGTTGTAAAATGGGGCAAAACCTATTTAACAACTGTCTTGTTTAGCAATGGCAATTTTGGGCTCAAATGTGATCATAAGTCGAGGACTAGCTATATACTGATCACCCTGGTCTTTTAAAAATCCTTTTTAGTTTTAAATGTTTATTGATTGGCTAACTTGTGAAGTCAGTACGCCACAAAGCAGAGCAACAGCCTCCAGTGCCATCTTTATTAACAAGAATGTTTCAGGATTCTGCCTCTTTAAAGCACATTAAAACTGTTAGCCTTCACTGAACTCCTTATCAGTGAATTGCATCTCAAAGATTAGGATTAACTATGTGCCTCCAAGCCTATGTGCTAAACAAATGTTGTAAGTCAAGGACTGCCTATATATATTTTATACACATACACATGATCTACAGGGAGGGAGGGAGGGAGGGAGGGAGGGAGGGAAGGAAGGAAGGAAGGAAGGAAGGAAGGAAGGAAGGAAGGAAGGAAGGAAGGAAGGAAGGAAGGAAGGAAGGAGAAACAAAAAGCATTCATCCCATCCCATTACATAAAAACATGAAGACATCAGCCTGAGATATCATGAAATTCATGAAATTCAGGGGAGAGCTTTCCAGAATGTAGAAAAAGAGTATCTGCAAGCAACTCCATAATGACAATTTCTATATCTATAGCTGGGCAACTATGGCAACTTTACAACCTGTGGATGGCTGGCTCAGGAATTCTGGGAGTTGAAGTCCACAGATTGTAAAGTTGCCATAGTTTGCCCATCCTGATTTAGGCAGATAAAGTAGGATCTCCCCAACAATGTCAGTAATCCATAAGTTCTTTAATGGTAAAAATGGAGATGGGTTATCATGGGTTATTAGGGGATTGGACTAGATGACCTCCAAGGTCCCTTCCAACTTTATTATTATTATTATTATTATTATTATTATTATTATTATTATTATTATTAGTAGTAGTAGTAGTAGTAGTAGTAGTAGTAGTAGTAGTAGTAGTAGTAGTAATTGTAGTCTAAAGTGTTAAATGCAAGAACAGTGCTAGACCATACTGGGAAAGTCACTGTTGATATATAACCTAAAGTTGGCAATAGGAACTCCTGGCTACAGAGTTCCCATTGGATTCCAGTGACAGCAGTGGGTCAGGGAATATCTGTAGGGCCCTTTAGATATTCAGATTCAAAGGGGAAAGATATGTTGGAAACCTCATAGGGGCACCATACTACTCCCTGAGGTTGTGCTTGAAAATACGGTAGAAGCAAAATATGGACACAGACATGAGTCCATAGCTTATGAAGATACTTCACAGAGAGACTGTGCCAATGGTATCAAAAGCTGTAGCATCAAGCAAAATCAGAAGAGCCATATATACCCTTTGCCTTTTTCACATGTATTAGGCTGATAATTTTCTAAGCCAGGTTGTAAAAGATCAAGACAGCAGTATAAACTCAAAAACATTGCAGTTGGGTGGAAACAACTTAAATAAGCAATATTTACATTAGGGCAATGTTTGATCAAATCCTTTGAATCTAGAGAGAGCTTCTTTTAGACTGGACAGACTATTGCTTCTTTTAATCTTGGAAGTACCACTTCCTCACGAAATAATGCATTCACCACTTTCTGGATCCACTTAGCCAAGTTCCCTCACCTAGTCTGAGTAAGTCAAGATTAGCAGGAGTTAAAAAGCATGTGGTAAACCAGAGAATTAAAACTATCATGTCCACGATCTGAGGCTACATAAACTAAAAGCGATTTCACACAATTACTGTAGACCAAATGGCATGCTGCAATGACCTGCATTAAAAGCATCCTTTGTAGGCATAAAAATACTTCATAAATCTGTCACATCAATTCTTTGAGAGCTGCAATACTGGGGTTTCTAGAGCAGGTGAGAATGGAATGGAATGGAAAGGAATGGAATGGAATGGGATGGGATGGGATAGGATAGGATAGGATAGGATAGGATAGGATAATAACTTTATTATCACTTTGAATGCACACTAATCGGCATACATTAAAATGAAATTTCATTGCATATAGCATACAGCTCTCAAAGGGTCACCACCTCTGATATACACTACAGTAAGTCCTTGGCCACAATAAAGAATCTTACTGGATAGATACAGGTAGTTCTCGACTTATGACCGGTTGCTTACCAACCATTCAAAGTTAACAACCTACCTGAAAAAGGGACATATGACCCGGATCTTAAGTTCTCATGACCAACCTGTGGTCATGTCACTGCACTTGGCAACATGGCCACATTTATGTGACCATGTTTTACAGCAGTTTGGGTAAAACCTGGCACTTATGGTTTTCAGCAAAACTGCGGCCATAGCAAACAGTGGGTTCACACAAGTGCAATGTTCGCTTAATGACTGCAGTGTTTGCTTGATGACTGCAACAAAAAACATGGTGAAATCTGGTTGGTCCACATGACCTGGCCGTTTTACGACAATCGTGACATAACAACCGTAACGGGCAGGCTCGTATGTCGAGCACTACGTGTGGTTGAGGGTGCAACAGAGACTACAAAGAAAGCTTCTCTGCATAGCTTCAGGTACTGAAGTAATATCCAGTTGGCTTCCATATGCATTTATTCATTCAATATTTTACTGCTTGTGCTCAAGGTGCCCCCTGGCCTGCTTCATTCCTCTGGAGCCCTCTTCAGGGTAACCAGAGAGCCAGTATAGTCTAGTCACTCTTATGGTTAAGGAACCAGGAGACCATGAGTTCTAGTCCCACCTTAAGCATTAAAAAACAGCTGGATGACTTTGGGCTAGTCCCTCTCTCTCAGCCCAACCCACCTCACAGGGCTGTTGTTGGAGAGAAAATAGGAGACGGAAGGAGTATTAGGTATGTTTGCTGCTTTGATGTATTTATAACCGATAATAAAGATGGGATAAAAATGAAATAAATAAATAAAAACATAAGGAGAGGTCCAGAATCCTTGGCACCGAAGGAAAGGATTGTTTCAGTTGCCTACAAGTAATCCTTGACTTAGAACAGTTTGTTTAGTGACCATTCAAAGTTACAACGGCACTAAAAAAAGTGACTTATGACCATTTTTCACACTCATGACCATTGCAACATTCCCACGGCCAGGTGATCAAAATTCAGATGCTTGGCAGCTGACTCATGTTTATGACGGTTGCAATGTCCCAGGGTCACGTGATCCCCTTTTGCGAACTTCTAGCAAGCAAAGTCAATGGGGAAGCCAGATTCACTTAATAACCATGTTATGAACTTAACATTTGCAGTGATTCACTTAACAACTGTGGCAAGCAAGGTCATAAAATGGGACAAAACTTGCTTAACAAATGTGTTGTTTAGCAACAGAAATTTTCGACTGAATTGTGGTCGTAAGTCAAGGACTACCTATATTCTGTTTCCCTATTCCATAGGTCAATAAAGGTTTCAGCAAGATCATTTACTTCAGCTTCTGCACAATTCCCCACAGTGTCCAAGAATCCATTGGTCTCCCTATCTCCTGGGGAGGGGTTGTCTGACCCTCCTCCTGAACCACACCCTGGCCTTCATACCTCACCCGTTTCCCCAAAGTGCCATCAGTGTCAGAGCTTTTTCTTCTTCTTCTTCTTCTTCTTTTTTGTTTGCTTTGCAGTCATTGTAACTTTTTCCATCTGTCTCTTCTAAGAGCCAAAATTAATCCTTTTTAAGTTATTTCCTGTTCTGCCATGCCCTTTATAAAATTAAAGAAACTCCTTGGGCCATTTCGCTTAGATAGTTAGAAAAACGAGGAAATAAATGAAGCTTGTTATATTCCAAGACCATCAACAATTATGTCATTTTAACCACGTAAATTAAAGAACTTCATTCAAATTTGTGGCAGTAATGATAAACAGTAATAAATGCACCCACTATGATCCCAGATGGCACTTTAACCATTATGAAGTAGCATTAAGCAGTTCACTGAGCTAATTGCTGGCCAAATGCTATACTCTATGTGTGTAAAACATGAGCTGGGAGGCAAGGGGCTCTGTGAACATTCAGTCTCCTCAATGGGTAGTCCTCAACTTACAGCCACAATTGAGCCCAAAATTTCTATTACTAACCAAGAGAGTTGTTGAGCTTTGCCCATTTTACGGCCACATTCAGTTGCTAACTGAATCACTGGTTGTAAGTCATATAGAAATGGATGTTTCAATGTAAGGAGGAAACAAAGGTGGTTTCTTGAAGTTTCCTGAAGTAATTTGCCCCTCACAACTTGTCTTGTAACTGTTGGGAGGGGGTTCGGGTCTAATAGCAGATGTCTAGTGGTGAAGACACCACTACAAACCTGGAGATTGTGAGTTCTACAAGTAGATCTCACCTTACAATCATTTGTTTCAGCGGTTCTCAACCTTTTCCGGGGCTCGACCCCGGCCCGCATCGCGATAGGGAAAAAAAATGGCCGACCCCCAAAAAATGGCGGGCCCGCACCACGCATGTGCGGCGCGATGCATTGCGCATGCACGGCGCGACAGCCCACATCGCGATAGGAAAAAAAATGGCCGACCAAAAAAAATGGCTGACCCAAAAAAAATGGCGGACTGCGGCGCTTGGCGACCCCCGTGAAATGGTCGTTCGACCCCAAATGGGGTCGCGACCCACAGGTTGAGAACCGCTGATTTGTTTAGTGACCGCAATGTCATGGTTCTGACAGATGAAACTCTTCAAAGAACTTCGAGGCCTTGTTTACCTTAAAGAATCTTTATTTTGAGTAGCATAGCATTAGCACTAACACAGTTGAAGCCAAAAACTGGATTCCCCTCTCCTGAGCACATGGTATCACAATTCCCTCCTCCAATTAACAGTCATAAATCACATTCTGCAATTAGTTTGAAATGCAGACTCTCCTTCCAGTTCTCCGCCAATTCCTATCATCTCTTATTTCATTAACCTTGGTTCACACACTAAGTCCAGTATTATTATGTCTATCTAAACTCTCACGCACATTCCTCCCCCCCCCAGCATCATCTAACTCTAAAAGTAAAACATAAGAAGGAAATGGTTGCATCTCTAACTGTTGTCAAAGCAAAAACATCCGATGTTAGCAGTGTTGACACACTTAAAGTTACAGCAACGCTGAAAAAAGTGACTTATGACCGTTTTCCACACTTACAGCATTCTCATGGTCAGATGATCAAAATTCAAGGGTGTTGGCATGCATTTATGACAGCTGTACTGTCCCTGGATCACCTGATCACCATTTGTAACCTTCCCAACTGGTTTCTGACAAGTGAAGTCAATGGGGGAAGCCAGATTTGCTTAAAGCCGCATGATTCACATAACAACTGCAGTGATTCACTTAGCAACTGTGGCATAAAAGGTCGTAAAATGGGGTGCAAGTTATTTATCAACTCTCTTGCTTAGCGGCAGAAATTTTGGGCTCAACTGTGGTTGTACATTGAGGATTACCTATAGTTCCATTTAAGGCATGAAAGCCAGCTGGATAAATTTCGGCCGGTCATTCTCTTTCAGCCCAGCCCAACCCATCTCACAGGGTTGTTAGCGTGGAGGAAGGAATATTAGATATGTTTGCGACCTTGAGTGGGATCAAAAGGAATAAATAAAGTTATGGAAAAAAATTCTGTGTGTAAGACTTGATTGTGAGATACCCTGCAAATCTATACTGACTGCCAGAGACCAAGCCTTTTCCCCCTTGCATCCATCTAGATCAGTGGTTCTCAACCTGTGGGTCGCGACCCCATTTGGGGTCGAATGACCATTTCACGGGGGTCGCCAAACAATGCAGTCCGCCATTTTTTCCCCCTTTTCCTTAGCTGTGCTACTCCCTCTTATTCTATTGGCTTTTGAAAGCCAATAGAATAGACTCTCTTGAATAGAGTCTAATTCTATTGGCTTTCAAAAGCCAATAGGAATTGTCCAGGCTGTCTCCGCCCTGCTGAGCTCGCCAAAAGTCCCAGTCTGCAAACGGTGCTGCAAGTTGTCTGCAGCGAAGGCGAGCTCTCCGGAAGTTTCCACCCCTCCCTGCTGAGCAACTACTAAAACTGTAAGTAAAAGAGGGCCAGGGGTGGGAGGTGAGAGGCCGGCGGGCGCAGGGAGGGTTTTTGGCGTGCGTGGGGCCCGGCGGGTGTCTTACCTCCCTTGGGCTGGGCCAACTGGTGGCCCAGCCCGTGGTCGCCCTGCACTGTCGCCGCCGCGGCCGCCCAGGAGCACTGAGCACCTGAGCCTGCCTGCCGCTGCCCCGAACGGGCGGCGGCCTACGCCTCGGCCGGCGCAGGGGGCAGCACCGCGCATGCACGGCGCACGTCGGGGTCGCGGCCTGAAAAAGGTTGAGAACCGTTGATCTAGATACTGCTAAGGATTTTGCCTTACATACTAAGCTACACAATATTTCCAAAACATATAAGAAAGTATTTCTGGAATCCAAGGTAAGAAGGAACAAATGGAATCTAAAATGAGCCCTAAAAATGACAATCAAAGTTATGGCTACTACAATATGCCGTGACTCAGTTTCCCTATGTCACGATCCAAGTGCCTCCCCTCAAATGTGAAGTCAGCACCTTCTTAAGTCAGATTTTTCCATTTCATTCCCAGGTTTGATCCAGCTGCCATTTATCATCCTTCCCTCAGGAACCTCCCAGAAGGATAATTAATTTATTGCTCTGACATATCCTGGTCTTATTTTGCTGAGATAAAAAGGAACAACAAGTGCTCCATGTTCTCCGGTGGGTGTGCAGAAAAGAGCCCTGTGCTCAAACCCATTAGCGCTAATAGGACTAATTGCAACTAGCAGCATTTAAGAGAATGGAAAAGGAAGGGGCCTCTCCAGTCCTAATAGCATTTTATGGCCCACATGGATTTCCTCCCCCGCCCTGTCCCTCCTTTTAACTCTGCAGATGTCAATTTTTTCTTCACGTTTTCCTCATTTTTCTCCCACATCCCCCTTTGCTAGTCATTTTTTCAGTCATACTCCATGTTCTTGATATTCATATTCTTGATGCTGAGGCCCTAGAACAGCAGTGGCGAACCTATGGCACGGGTGCCAGAGGCGGCACTCGGAGCCCTCTCTGTGGGCACACATGCCATTGCCCTAGCCTTGTCTCCCCCATGACCCCCTCCTCGCCACGGCCAACCTGGAGGAGAGTCGCCCCCGAGTGTGGCCCACGTGGAGCAGCGCAGCCAAGGACATGGCAGCCAGGCAGCATAGACAAGACTCTGCCCTCACGCCCCATCATGCACAGTTGATGCTGCGGGGTGCGGGCAGAGGGTGTGGCCGCCATGGAGTACTGTGTACAGTTCTGGTCACCGCACCTCAAGAAGGATATAATGGAACTGGAAAAGGTGCAAAAAAGGGCAACAAGAATGATCAAGGAAATGGAGCGCCTCCCTTATGAAACCAGATTGCAACGCCTTGGTCTCTTCAGCCTTGAAAGACGGCGTTTAAGGGGTGACTTGATCGAAGTGTATAAAATCATGCATGGGATAGAAAAGGTGGATAGAGAAAAATTATTTTCTCTATCACACAATACCAGGACAAGGGGGCACTCCCTAAAGCTCATAGCTAAGAAAGTGAGGACAAATAAAGGGAAATATTTCTTCACCCAGAGAGTCGTTGATTTATGGAATTCACTTCCTGAAGGGGTCGTGACAGCTGTCAGCCTTGACAGCTTCAAGGCAGGGCTAGATAGATTCATGGAGGCCAAGTGTATCGGTGGTTATTAAAACGGATGTCCATGTGCCGCCTCTATGTTGGTTGAGGCAGGCAGGATTCCCTTGAGTACCATTTGTTTGGGGGTCAAGGGAAAGGGAGGGTTTTGCCTTCTCTTTCTGCTCAAGATCCCCATGTACAATTGGTGGGCCACTGTGTGACACAGAATGCTGGACTCGATGGGCTTTGGCCTGATTCAGCAGGGCTCTTCTTATGTTCTTATGTTCTTATGAGGTGCTGAGTGGCCCTGCAGGCAGGTGGGGTGGGCGCGGGGCAGGGGATGGAGCAGGGGTGGGGCCAGTTTTGGGGCACTCAGTCTCTAAAAGGTTCGCCATCACTGCCCTAGAACGAGTGCAGAGAAGAGCAACAAAGATGAGAAGGGGACTGGAAGCTAAATCTTGTGATGAACGGCTAAGGGAACAAAGAGAAGGCTTAAGGGGAGTGTGATAGAAGTCTTTCAATACTTGCAAGGCTGTCACGGGGAAGAGAGCCTCGGTTTATTCTCCACAGACATCTAGGACAGGACAAGAAGCAATGGGTGGAAATAAGGAGGAATTTTCTGACAGTGCAAATAATTAATCAGCTTGCCTCCCGGAATTGTGGGTGCTCCATCACTGGAGATTTCCAAGAAAAGATTGGATGACTATTTGTCTGGGATGGTATAAGGCAGTGTTTCTCAACCTTGACAATTTTAAGGCATGTGGACTTCAACTCCCAGAATTCCACAGCCAGCAATGAGAAACACTGGTATAAGGATTCCTACCTTGGGCAGAAGGTTGGACTAGAATACCTCCAAGGTCCCTTCCAGCTCTATGAATATGTGACTCTATGATCAATACAGAGAGGCAAAAAAAGGAGAAAATCCAAAGCAAGCAACCCTGTCCCACATTGGGCCTGCTAACTTTAGCACCAACTTGTGATCCTCCACTGTCTCTGCAATCCTAACCCTTTGCCAAAGAGGTGAAATATTTAAGGCAGATGTTGACATTCAATTTCCTTCAGAGGAAAGAGCACAGAAGAACTATACTAATCTTATAAAAGTCTGACTTTCAAACATTCAGGATAGCTAGCACAAAAAGCCCATCAAATACAGGCTCCAAAAGCCAACAACTGAGGAATTCCTTTTCCAGCTTTTATACTAAGAAGAAGCCCCTTTTTTATTTTTAAAAAAAACTTCAGGAATTCTGGGAGTTGAAGTCCATGAGTCATAAAAGAGCCGAGGTTGCCTACCCCTGTCCTAGAGAATTAAATAAACAGGCAAACAAATAAAAAGATGATTCCAGACAAAACTTTGATTGGGCAACGGTTCTGCCTCAACCCAGAATCTTTATCAAGGATCAAGACCACAATTCTTTCATTCACATGCCTCTTATAAACGAATTGTTTATTGTGGTCACTTAAAACAGCCTACAAGCCCAAAGAAATGGATGTTCAGTTTGGATAATAAATGCTTGCTATTGCTATTAAGCATCAAGTATCTAATCTTGCAACCTGAGTTGCCCTTAAGCAACTTTAAGAGGCATGAACGTCAACTCCCAGAATTCCCCAGCCAGCAAGAGCTGAAGGCCACATCTCTTAAAATCGCTGAGGCTAAGAGACACCATGACAGTGGCAGCAAACTGCCTGATATCAAGCAAAAGAGTGAGCAGAAATCTGGAAAGTCTGCTACGGCAGAATGGTAGAGGGCACAACAATTGGTCCACTGATTAGATCCATGTAAAATAGACGGTATCATCAGGCATGGCCAACTGCTTTGACCACTCTCCAATCCCAAGGACAGGGCTCATTTTACAAAATTGGCCTTCGTGCAGAGCAGATGGAAGAATATCAAGGGTAACTTGGGAAATAAAATCATGACGATTAAGGAAACTCTAAGCTATTTTTCTAGCTACAGACTCAAGATTGAGAACCTACTATTTATAGGATAAATCTCTGGTGGCTTTCCATCATTTTCTTTCCTCACGCTCTGTGGTTTTTTTTTTCACAGCATGTGACGTGTGTCTTTGTGTGTGTGTTTTCCTGACTATATCTCCAAGTGTATGTATCGATGCATACACACACAAAACCCCTAGTCATTTTAAATCAACACTTTCCTGAAAAAAAGAAGTTGTTTCTGAACATGTTCTTTAACATATGGATCCAAATTTTGTGCATCATAAATACTGCATTAAAAAAAAAGCTTTGATTTGCAAAACAGAATTCTGAGTGTTTGAGAGCACAAGAGAGATTAGGATATACAATATGCCAGAGGCAGAACCAGCACCAGGTGTCGGTGGCAAATTATACCAACCCAAGCCAATTCTATCAGCCACAGTGGTGGTCACGCTTCTGGAGGCTGGCCTGCATTTCAAGAGGAGGGGAAACGCAGAGCAGGACAGATACAAATGATTTCTTCCCTGCCACCCACCCAGCTGCTCTACGCCAGTTCTAAGTATTCCCGTGTGTCTCATTATGTCCTGCCAATTCTTCCTGCTCTTTGACAAAAAAGGAAATAAAGCAGAACATAAAAATATTCTTTTCAAGAAATGTCAAACTACCGGTAGTCAACATATGGCCTGTCAATTAAGGAAAAACGTATCTGTGATTTTGCTTGTTGTTTGGACCTTAAGAGTTTAGTTGTTGACCTTAAAGAATTAAGAATCTGAAGCTTGAATTTTTCAAAAGTTGCAAAAGGAGCTGACCACCAGGACTGAAAGGAAATAAATCTCAAGGCACAGGGGCCTGGCTTAGAGAAGTTTTAATTTTTAGCATCTCAGGAACCGCTCCTCTTTCGCAGGTTGCAAATCCTGTTTTCTTCCCAACTGTAACCTTTCTGTCAGGACCAGAACGTAAATAAATCCATAAATTACACCCAATAGTTCACGGGCTCCAACAAAGGAAATGTTTCCCTGGCAACCAGAATAACATTGCCCAAGGTTATTGAAGCCACTAAATAATAGCGGTCTTGTTGCTGGAAACAAGAACGTGGCTCTTACTGTTAAAACAAGACAGTACAGCCCCATGTGGGGCTACCAATGCATTCTGGGAACAGAAACTAAGTTGGCTTCAGACATAATTTCATGCTTTTTAAGGACAGAGAGATTCATTGAGGTAATTGAGTTAGAAACGCTCCTCTTAAGTCAGAGAACTCCCTTTGGTCTCTGTGAGTGCTAAACTACGAAGCCATGCCAATGCTGAATCCCTCAAAGACTTAATTCCCATGAATCTGAGGCCCCAGTCTTCTAAGACTGGGCTATTTCATGAACCCATCTATATGTACACAATCTTTAGAAAAACAAAAAGAACAAACATGGGATAATGTTGGAGTTACAAGACAGTACATAGGATAAAATATCTAATTTGTGAACTAGACAGACCCCAGGAGTGGGGGGGAGGAACTGTATGAATAGCAATCCCAAGGACTTAATACCGTAAACAGCAAATCAAAGCATTGTGATCAGTCCCTGTTTCTCAGCTGGTAATATATCAACAAAGTAACCATGCAGAGTTCCCCAGCTCATAAATGCTCTGAGACTGAAAACATTCAGAATGTAAGAAAAGCCCTGGTGACTTGGGCCTTACCCAACATTTCTCTTCTCAAAAGAGCCAGCCAGATATTTACAGGAAAGACGTAGGGAACAAACCCCATCTAGCAATTGTTTTATTTTAATTTTTTTGTATGTATGCTGGAAATTTGGTTTTACTGGTAGCCCTAATCTTACAACCATAATGGAGCCTGCCTGGTGGTGATAGTCATAAAGCGAGTCACCATGTCACTGGACCCATTTTTATGATCTTTTTTTGTCGCAGTCATTAAACAAATGCCATAGTCTTCGAGCAACTGCCATGGTCGTTAGACAAATCCATTGTTTCACTATGAGGTATTTTTGCTGAAAAAGGGGCGTTGTCTTACCTGAACACCTTTTCTCAGCATGGTGGTGTAGAATCCACTGATTGGGTTATTTCAGCCTTCCTGCTCAGAGAGACTAAGTCAGAGCTTTAGTCACGCCTCCCCTTGGGTGTGGCTTCCCCAGTTTTGACGAGGCGAAGGATCCTGACAAAGTCTGATGCAATGACTCCAAAAATACAAAAAAATGACCATACACAAGCCTAGACACCTGTCCAAGGGAGGGTGTGGATTCTGCACCACCATGCTGAGAAAAGGAGTTCAGGTAAGACAACGCCCCTTCTCCAGCATGGTGGATGTAGAATCCACTGATTGGGACATACCAAAGCCCCCCATGTCCCTTTGGGGGGGGGAAGGTCTAGGCTGGTGTCTCCCTAGAGGAAAGACCTGTTGAAGAACCCGTCTGCCAAACACGGCATCCGCCGCGGCAAACCTATCAATCTTGTAGTGTGTAATGAATGAAGTTGGGGATGACCAAGATGCCGCCCTACAAATCTCCTCTACAGAAGCCTAGGTAGACCAGGCCGCAGAGGTTGCTGCGCTGCGCTGCGCGTGGAGTGAGCTGTGATACGAGCTGGGACCAGAAGTGACTGAGAGGCGTATGCCCTAGCAATACAAGCCCTAATCCACCTGCCAATGGTAGAAGAGGACACCTTCCTGCCCATGGCAGATGGTTGAAAAGAGACAAACAAAGCCTCCGACTTGCGAAAGGACCCAGTACGCTTTATGTAGAGACGCAGAGCCCTGCGTACATCCAGCTTGTGCCACTAGCATTCTAGCCTGTGAGAAGGACTTGGACAGAAACTTGGTAAAACTAGATCCAATGATCTATGAAAACCGGTGTTCACTTTGGGGATAAAGGAGGGGTCTAATCTAAGGACCACTCTGTCCTCATGGAAGATACAAAGATCTTCCCTGACTGAGAGGGCGGCCAATTCCGAAATCCTTCTGGCCGAAGTGATAGCAACTAGAAAGGCCACCTTCAAAGAGAGAAAATGCAGAGAGCAAGATTGGAGAGGCTCGAAAGGAGCAGTGGTCAAGGCCTGCAACACAGTAGGTAAATCCCAAGAAGGGTATCTATGTACTGTGGGAGGACCAGAATTGGCCGCCCCTTTAAGGAAAGCAGAGATCGCTAGGTGGTGAGAAAGAGGACCCAGAGTATCACAGGTGAGGATCGTGGACAAGGCCGTAACCTGTCTACGGATGGTGTTAGTGGATAAGCCCTTAGAAATGCCATCCAGCAGATAATCTAAACTGTTAGGGACAGTAACTGAAAGAGGGTCCAATTTACGTGAGGTGCACCACTGGCAGAAATTTGTCCAAGTGGCGTCGTAAATCCGGTTCGTCGAGGGGCGTCTAGAGGCCTGGATCACAGAGATCACTCCCGAGGAATAGGCCTGCCTAGCTAGATTCTGCCGCTCAATGGCCAAGCGGCTAATTGGAGCCACTGAGGGTCCAGATGCAGGAGCTCTCCCTGGAAGAGAGCTACCTGGTCTTGGGGGAGTCTCCATGGCGGAGATAGAGACAGATCCACTAGGTCTGCAAACCACGGACGTCGAGGCCAATATGGAGCAACCAATATTACTTCCGCCTGTTCTAATATCAGCCTGCGAATGGTGGCTTGTAACAGCAGAAGGGGAGGGAAGGTGTAGAGCAGACCCTCGGGCCACTTGCACCGAAGGGCATCTGTCCCTTCGGCCCCCCTTGTCGGGAACCTGGTGAAGAATCTGGAGTTGGGCATTGGACGGGGAGGCAAACACATCCAGGAATGGCCTGCCGAACCTGTTCGCCATCATATCGAACAGCCTCGGGTCCAGACGCTATTCCGAGTGGTCCACAGTCGCCCTGCTCAGGAAGTCTGCCTGTCTGTTTGCCTCTCCCGAAATGTGTTCCGCTCTGATTGAGCCCAGGTGGGCCTCGGCCCACAAACCTAGCTCCGTGGCCTCCTGCAGGAGAGCCCAGGAAGGTGTCCCTCCCTGCTTGTTGACATGGGCCTTAGCTGCTACGTTGTCTGTCAGGACTAGCACGTGCTTGCCTGACACTAGGGAGGAGAAATGGAGGAGAGCCAGATGAATCGCCCTGAGTTCCAGCCAATTTATATTTTGGCTGAGGTATGCCCTGGACCAACACCCCTGGGCCAAATGGGTCTGGAGGTGAGCCCCCCAACCGAACCGACTGGCATCTGTGGTCAGGATGAGCCTGGAGGGCTCCTTGAATATGGTCCCCTTGGACATGGCTGTGGAAGACCACCACTAGAGGGATGAGAAAATGTGGAACGGAACCTGGACCCTCCTGGAGGAGGCGCTGAGGTTCTGTTTCTGAAAGGGGAGGAGGAACCACTGGAGGCTCCTCGAGTGTAGTCTTGCCCACAGGACTATGCCCATGCATCTTTCCCAGGAGCTGGGACAACCGTACAAGAGGAACTTTCCTCGCACCCCGAACCTGGGATACCAACTTCCGAATGCTCAACCGTCGCTCCTGGGATAGATAGACCCTGCAAAGGTCGGAGTCTATCAGGGCTCCTAGATGGAGTAGTTGTTTTGTGGGGGTAGTGTGACTTTTCTTGAAATTCACCGAAAACCCGTGATCCTGAAGGACCTGAATGGTGGTCGACAGATCCGATCTTGCTGACTGAAGGGACCTGGACTGTACGAGGATGTCGTCCAGGTAGCACTGTACGCGCACCGGCATCATCTGAAGGTGGGCTGCCAATACCGCCAGGACCTTCGTAAAGACCCTTGGGGCCGAAGACAGGCCAAACGGAAGAGCCCGGTATTGGTAATGCCAGTGTGTGTAACAGAAGCGCAGGAACCTGCGGTGCTCCTGGGAGATTGGGATGTGGAGGTAGGCCTCGGTAAGATCTATGGAGGAGAGAAAATCCCCCTTCCTTATACCGGCCAGTATTGACTTTAGGGTCTGCATCTTGAACCTTCTGTAGACTAGAAATTGGTTCAGACCCTTTAGGTCCAGTATCGCCCTCCATCCTCCTGATGCCTTGGGGACCACGAACAGGATGGAGTAGAAACCTGTTCCAATTTGGTCCCTTGGGACTGCCTCTATGGCCCTGATTTCTAAAAGATGTGTGATGGCGGTGGACACCAGACGTGCTTTGGAGGGATTCCGTGATACTGGGCACTGTAGGAAGCGATCGTGTGGGAGCACATAAAACTCGAGAGCCAGACCCTGTCTGATGGTGTCTCTGACCCAAGAGTCGGTGGTGGTCTGCTCCCAGGCCTGGTAAAACTGTTCCAGGTGCCCTCCTATCGGAAAATCCCCGATGGCATCACTTGGAGCATCTGTAGGGATGGCCCCCGGAACCCCGGAAGGGGCGTTTGGCCTGCAACTGACCCCTGGCTCCGGACCTCGGGCGGTCCTGTTGTCGATCCTGCCTCTGAGGGAAGGATCGTGAACCTCTGGGCCAATCCCAGGACTGCCCTGCTCGAAAGGGCTGATGCCACTCCCACGAACCCGAGGGACAGAAGGGCTGCCTACGGAAATCCTGCTGTGGCCGCCTTTCTGACTTTTTGGAGGGGTGCACTAGGACCTTGCGCTTGTCCTTACCCTCGACCATGTGTGGATCAAGAATAGGGCCAAACAGGTCTTTCCCGGCATAGTTGGCTGTGGAGAGGCGCCATTTGGCCTTTAGATCCATCCTCCACAGCTTCAACCACAGTAGCCTGCGAGAAGCCACTGTGGCGGCGATGGATCGAGCCGAGCACTTGGCCGAATGGAAGCAGAAGTTACGGCCTTTATGGCCAGCCCCGAAGCCTGATGGGCTCTTCTACAGGAGAATTCAAACTTCTTGTCCTCTGCCTTCAGAACCTCTGCCATGTCACCTGAGACGGCGGAATTAGAAAACAAGGAAATTAAGGGAGGGTCGACTGTTGGGACCTCAAGTATGGAGGCGAATGAAGGAGAAATGTTGTACAATTTCTTCTCCATACTAGTTTCTTTGGGGGTAGAGGCCAGAGATGACCACTGGGCCTCAACCGCATCCCGAAACACGAAGGGGCAAGGAATTTGCTTTTGGTCCACAACTTTCACCACAAATAAAGGATTGGACTCCTGATCTTCAGAGGTAGAAGGTTTTTCCTCCTGAACTGAGGTCAGATTGGTGGTAGCACAAGCCTTCAAAAGAAGGCATTTAAAAATGGATGTGTCAAAAAGACATGAGGCAGATGCCTGATCGGGCGTCGCCTCCTCATCCTCTGACATGGGAGTGTCAGCTATAGCCAAATCCACGGACTCCCCCTCTCCTACTTGAGATGAAGTTTCAGAGACATCTGAACCCGGCACCGTGGTGCAACCCGGCAGAGAAGAGGGGCTTGTAGGGTGAGGCAGAGGTTGGGAGGAGACCTGAGGATTTCTGGAGGAGGACATAAATTGAACAAAGGCATGGTGCATGAATGCCTGAAACTGGCTTTGAGACCACATAACCCCTAGGCCCTCAGGGATAGTCCCAACCACCGTTGGAGCATGAACCACTTCGGGGCCCTGTTGTAAGGAAGAGGAGGAGTGAGAGGGACCTGCCTGTTCGGTTGCCCCCAGAGGAGAACTAACCCAGGTGGCTTCTTGCACAGGTGCCAATGGAAGCTCCAAGGTAGCAGTATCCAGTGGCGCGGGGGGAACCGGTTCGGCCCCGCTGGATAGGAGCCGCTGTGCTTTGGAGAATTCCCTCTCCAATGCCTGGTGCCTCCTCGAGGCCTCTCGCTCGGCTGTGTTGGAAGTCTCTTTAGTAGACAAATGCTTGGTTTTGGCTTTTTTCTTCCCCCCTGCTTCCAATTCAGTAGATCTGCGCTTTGACTGTGCAGGGAGAGTACCAGAGAGTTGTGGTGCCTGGGGCGAGGAACTGTCTGCCATTGCGACTAGATAGGGCCTAGTTAAGGATATCTAGCGAAAAAAAGGGGGAACCAAGTACGCAGATCGATAGTCAGAGATGGAACGAACCCGTTCCTCACACTGAACAAACATGAGGCAAACGGCAGAACAGTCAGACAGGACAGTAGGTCTGTCTGATTAGGCCTGTTGACTAAAGGCCACTACTAACATGAACAGGCGGTCAGAAACTCTCATGACGGAACAGGGCCTCTATTTATGACAGTCAGATCCAACCTTTATTTATTTATTTAAATTACTTCTAGTGAGGCACAGCCAGAAAAAAACACTTCGAATAACTGCGATTGCCTCCCTCAGGCCTGCCAACGCAGTCCCGGATAACTACTGAAGGTCCGGCCTAGCCTGCACGAACAGCTCTGGAGGTCAAAATGGCATCCGCCAAGGACCTCAGAGCCCCTTGAAAACACTCCGCTATCTGGTCCCCCGCTCGGACCTGAAAGCCCAGGTCAAGGTGACTGTTACTCCGAAGAGAGGCCTAGCAGGCCCTAATTCAAAATGGCGGCCGTCAGCGGGAATCTGTAATGGCGACCGCTTGGCGACCACGTGGTCAAAATGGCGGCTGCAACTCCTCGTATCTCTGGTGAGGGAGACGGGCTTGAAATGGTAAGGGAAACGAAGCACGAACGAGAGGTGATGCTCCCCGCTCCCCCCCCCCCCGTCCTGGAACCTGCGGTTTAGGGACGTGAAACTCCGCGATGCATCCAACGCCGGAGCCCCGTGCGCCTGAAGCTTGGACGGAGATCCGCCGGCTGTGGTCTCTGCTCGCCTTGCAGAGGTGTTGGAAAGACGGGTGGAAGTACCCGAGAGTCCTGCTTGCGGAAGGCCTGAAGGCCCCGAGGGGAGGAGGAGAGCCTTGCCGGAGCCCAAGAGGCTCAAGGCTCTAGGAAGGACAGAGTCCTTGAGGAATAGCCAAAACTCAAAAACAGCTATAAATTTAGGGAATTTAGAAATTTAGAATTAATTTAGAATAAACAAAAAAACGAATTAAATTGATCAAAATAGAATATTCCAATGGAGCCAAGAAAAATGCCTGTTGCTGAGCCTAAGACTAAGTCAAAACTGGGAAGACACACCCAAAGGGAGGTGTGACTAAAGATCTGACTTAGTCTCTCTGAGCAGGAAGGCTGAAATAACCCAATCAGTGGATTCTACATCCACCATGCTGGAGAACTAGGAATAAAGAATGGTTTTTGACAGAAACGTAAAAAAATAATCATGTGGCCACAGGATGCTGCAAACAGCTGTAAATGTGAGCTGGTTGTCAAGTACCCAAAATGTGATCACATAACCACAAGCGTGTGTGTATTGTAAGTACCTTTTTGTATGTGTGTGTGTGTGTGTGTGTGTGTGTATGATAATTTCAAATAGTCGCTAAGTGGCTGCTCGTAAGTGAAGGACTACCTGAAATTTAGTTTAAGATTGGTCACCACCTAGAGTTACTTGGTGAGTTGTGCAGCCATATAAATCGAATCAATCAATAAAATTGACATTGAAAGGACAATTGGTATTACTGGATGCAACTTTGACATCTGACTTGATCCTTCAAAAATTTGTGTGGGTCCTTTAGCTATCCAGTTTTGCGGTTATCATTACATCCCATAAAGAAAACAACATATTTGAACTATGCACTATGACAGGAATAGGAATCCTATAGTTACATTGAATAGCACCTGCCATGGCCACTTGTCACCTGTGGTTCACCATCTTTTACTTTTCAAATGGGAAAGATGTCATGTCCCAGAAGCAGAGCTTCACTTGAAGGTGGCCCAGCTGACCCATCAATAGCGGTGTCCTTGTTTACTGGCCAAAGCTGACAAAGTCAATCCCTGGGTGTGTGACATCTGCAGTTTTTGCAAGCATAACTCATTCCATTCAGTGAAAAGGATGACCTCAGCCTCACTTGTTACATCCTCCAATCACCACAACTTTTGGTCAGGCAATCTAAGGAAATACTTTCTTTTATTTTTCCTGAATTTCCCATTTAACTTTATCATATGATTCAGGATTCTAAGATAAAAAGCACTAGATAATCTTTTCTTATACATTAGTTATTCCAGATCCTGAGTCAAGCTGGTTGCCTTTTGAGGGATTGTTTTACCCAGTTCTATAATGTTTCTCTTCAGGTTTTGTGACTCATATGCAGCATTCCAAATATGATGGGACTATGAAGCTATATAAAAAATATTACAATGTTTATTGTGTGATTTTCTTTTCTGGATGATTCCAAACATAGAATTGGTACAATATTTTTCACAACAGCATGGATTACTTTCACCAAAGTAACAGTCATAACTCCCATGTGCTTTTATTGGAGTCAATCAACACAAGCACTTTTCTCTTGACACTGTAATATATAGTATTCATTCACAAGACTTTATATACTTTTCCCAACCCACCTCATCCAGCAATGTTTTATCCCAACCACTTTTGTAATAATTCCTTGAGCAATTGTCTCTCCTATGCTACCAAGAAAAATGTATTTCAGTCTTGTAGTATTATAGCTTTGACTAATGGAGAGGGATTCATTACTCGGCTTCATAATTGTTTGCTAGGAGCACAACTGAATCAATTGTTGTCTTTTTTGAATGATATACAGTAGAACAGCTGGATGCTGCTAAGAGGGAGGAAAATACAAAAAGAAAAAAAATCCCTCCACCTACTGTATTATGATTGCAGACAACAAAAGATTACTTTCAGAAGGAAGAATTAATAGAAAAGTATATATTGGACCACCTTCAACCTTTATGTCTTGTTAACATTGTTAGCCTTTGTTCTTCAGATTCTTCCCTGAAAATATCACTTCAAGTATTTACTTATTTATTTAAAATATTCATATAATACAGATACTCCTCAACTTACAATTGGGACCAGAATTTCCATTGCTAAAGCAAAGCAATTCTGAGTTGTGCCCAATTTTATGCTACAGTTGTTAGGCGAATCACTACAGTTACTAAGTGAATCATGTGATCATTAAGAGAATCCAGCTTCCCCTGTTGACTTGGCTCGTCAGAAGCCAGCTGGGAAGGTCGCAAATGACAGTTGCATGATCCCATGATGCTGCAACCATTGTAAATACATGCTGGTTGCCAACTGCTCGAATTTTGATCATGTGACCATGGGGATGCTGCAATGGATGTTAAAGTGCAAGGACTGGTTGCAAGTCACTTTTTTTTCAGTTGTAACTTTGGTTGCTAAATGAATGGTTGCAAGCTGGGGAGTATCTTGTACCACACGTATCTGAAGTAGTGGAAAACCGCAGCCATTTTTGTTTCAGCTCAGAAGCTAAGCAGAGTCTGGATCTGGCTAGTATTGGGTGGGAGCTTTATGGGGAATATTAGAGCAGCGGTTCTCAACCTGTGGGTCGCGACCCCATTTGGGGTCAAACGACCATTTCACGGGGGTCGCCAAACACCGCAGTCCGCCATTATTATTTGTTTGGTCAGCCATTTTTTTTGGTCCGCCATTTTTCCCCCTTTGCGATGCGGGCCGTCGCGCCGCGCATGCGCGATGCGGGCCGGGGTCGACCCCTGGAAAAGGTTGAGAACCGCTGTATTAGAGCAATATGCTAGCCAGAAAAAAGATCTCGAAACAGGAACCTGACAATCACTTCTGTCCAACTGCCAAGAAAACCACACCGTATGTGGTCATACAGATACTAGAAATCAAGCTCAACTTGAGTGAATCTTTATCCTTATTTGCAAAACTTTTCAGAATAGAACAAATTTTATTAAGGTCTGTGATTACTGCAAAAGAAAAAAAATCAAAATATCCGTGCGCATATAAGCAAAACAGGTAAATCTAAGATAGCGTAACAAATTATAAACTATAAAGCCTGTTAATTTAATTAATCTAGTTTATTAAACCTACTAAATCTTATCTACTTTATTTGCTACATTGCAATCTTTGGCTGGATGCATAGAAGAGTAAATAAAAAAACTGGAAGTAATTTTTTTATGGCATACGATACTAAAGTGGGATAAAACATGGCTGGCTCAGGAATTCTGGGAGTTGAAGTCCACAAGTCATAAAAGAGTCAAGGTTGCCTACCCCTGGCCTAGGTGTTCAATTTTATGCATAGGTACCATACATATAAAACTTACTAATTATGCTTAGAAGGTTAATGGAGGTCTATAGTTTGCCAGATTATTTATATCACCTTTTTTAGCAGAGTATTTCAGGGTCAAAGTGTTCCAATCTCTAAGCATTTTGTTCCAAAGTCAAATAGACGGTTCCAACCTTCCGAGCTTATTGGAAGTGGTCCAACCTTGAAACAAGCCATTCTAACCTCTACTTGGCAGTCAGAGTGTCCTGTTTTAAAGTCAGACCATTTCTAGAGAATTTGGAATAGCCATTTTGATGTCAGAATGCTTCTGGTGAGATCAGAACAAACATGAGTGGAACATTTTGACCTTAAAACATCTGTACACCTCTACGTGCCAAATTATCCTCGCTCAGAATTTTTTTTAACCTCCCCTCTAATCTTTTCAAAACTTTTTGTATGTCCTTAGCATCCAAGAAACCAATTGTCTCAGTACATAATATATAGAGAGAGTTAATGGGAGACTAGTATAGCTATTTCAGGCTCATTAGCCCTCATCAGCTAGTCACACCCTTCAGGGATTTGAACATGGGCAGCTTGCATGTTAGGCAGCTGTACATAGCTGTAAATACCGGTAGCTACACTAGTCTCCCACTAACTCTTTGTCAGCCACCAATTTTGAATGTATAGTGTTCACAGTATGTGACCTCTGCCTGCAAAACATGCTCCTAGATTGGAGCAACACTACCGACATCATCAGGGCTTAAAGCTGGTCGATGGGAGTCTCCTTTATAGTACTGGCCAGTTTTTGCACACGACTCCTGGACTTTGTCATTGGTCCACTCAATGGTCTTAATTGTTTAAACTCTGAGAGGTGCATATTGGCTGTTTTCTTGATGTTATTTGGGGCTGCTACTCCATTACTTGCTTCCCTTCCTCCACTTTCCCCCTTCGTGCGTCTGCTATTATCTATCCACCCTCCACAGGCTCCTAAAACCAGCGTGTTCATTCCCCCCCTTTTTTGGGCATTGGTTTTCCTTCGTACGTATCCAGTTGTTCACTCTTGTCCTATTGGGCTTTGGGCTTGCTGTTTTTCCCTCCCCCTTCCCTTCCGTCATTCTTCTCATGTTTCCATAGTCATACCCTATGCCTTTATTGCTTAATATAGTCCCTATTCCCTCTTCCTCCTCTTTTCTGATGTTTATTTCGTTTGTGTCACCCCAGCCATCACATTGCAGCCCTCATCCTAGTCCATTTCTTTCATCCAATCTGGATCGTATTCGTTCACTCCTCATGGGGGTGTTGCTGTATTGTGTGCTTGATTCTGCCCCTCTGCTCTTATCACTCCTCCCCACCTTGTCGGGTCCTGGACTTGTTGTTCTTCCCTCCCCCCTTTTTCTCTCAAATGTCCTTCTCATGTCTCTGTGGTTGCCCATCACGTCCTCGTTGGCTCCTGGAGTGGCCATTCGTTCCTCCCCCCCCTTTTTTGACATTTGTTGTGTGCGTGTCGTTGCAGCTCTTGCGTTGTGTGCGACGCTCTGGTTCATTCTCTCCGCCCGGTCGCAGTTGTTCTTTTACCGTGGGGCTGTCAACATGCCGTACATTTGACTCCACTCTGCTGTTTTTGCGCTCTGTTGTTTCTGTGCATGTGCGGGTCTTTTTGATGTCATCCGTCAAGCATGTTCGGATATCTGGTGTGGCGGTTTTTGACCGGTGTGTTCTTTCCTTCGCTCTTTCATTGGGGGATGTTATGATACCACAGGGGTACTCTAAGGGATCCGGGAGGCCTCCTGCTTGTCGTTCGACTTGGTTACCCTTCCTCCTGATCGTTGTTTATGATCCTTGCTCAGTGTTACTGAAGCCTCAGTAGATTGCCTGTTGGATTTCGTTCCCCTGCTTGACAGCTCTCGTACTCTTTTTGAATGTATGCAAACCACCAGGGAAAGATTTTCTGCCGGTTCTTCACCGGCATCCACTATCTGGTTGTCCATGGATTGTGGTGTTACTTTCACTCTCCCTGTTGTCCTATCTCTCTGGTCTTGTGGCAAGCAAGTAGATTGTCTTCGTTGGGATTCATGATGTTGTTTATCCCACGTTCTCAATGCCTGATGTGCCAGGCAGAGTTCTATGTGCCAATTTATCGAGTTTTTATCGGAGAGCCAAGCCTCTTTAAGTAGGCAGCCTCCTTTAGTAGTGTCACTGGATAGGGTTCGTACATCGGTGAGGTCGAACTGATGACCAAAATTAGTCATATATGTCCATACCTGTGAGTGCTGTTCACACCTTTTGACAGCCAGCTCGTGCTCATGCACGAAGATCTTCAGTCTTTTAGAGGTCTCCCCAACATAATTGCAGGGGCAGTCCTTGCAATTAATCTTGTACACCACCGCCGATTTTTCTTCATTGGGGAGTGGATCTTTGGGGCGCATGACCCTGGAGCGTAGTGTCTGGTCCGGTTTATGGGCTATCTTTATGTTATAGGGGGCTAGCAACCTAGCTGTTGCTTCAGACACATTATTGATGTATGGGAGGGGGACACGTACCACCTGTTTTGATGTCCTGCTGGTCTGCAAGTTCTCCTGGTGTTTGGGTGGTGCGCTGTGACATTTGATGAACCCTACTGGATAGCAGTTATATTTGCAGACGTGGAAGAGATGGTTCCTTTCTTCTGCTTTTGCTGTGGCTGTGCTACAGTGTGAGTCTATACGTTTAAACAGCGTTCTGACGCAGCTTGCTTTATGGGCCACTGGGTGGTTGCTCTTATAATGGAGGGTTCTATTAGTGTGTGTTGGTTTTCGGTATACCCTTGTGTGTAGGATTCCATCTGACTGACGGCTGACTAACACATCCAGGAAGGCCAGGGAACCCTGATTTTCCTCCTCTGTTGTAAACTTGATATCCGGGTATACAAAATTCAGCGTGTCCATAAAGCTTGTTTTTTGGCATCTTTTGATAATGACGAATGTGTCATTCACGTAACGGATCCAAAATTTAGGCTGGTGTTTGGTCATCGCTATGAGCTCCAGCCATTGGAGGACTGCCTCTGCTATTATGCTTGAGATAGGGGACCCCATTGGCGTCCCTTTAACCTGTTCATACGTGGTCCCTTGGAAGGTGAAGTACGTTTTTAAACATGCCTCTATCAATTTCACCAAGTCCTCGGTGTGTAAGGAATCCTGATGTTGTTCTTTGCCCTCTTCATTTAGGCAGTCTCTTAGGACTGTGACTGCCAGATCTTGTGGGATGGAGGTGAAGAGTGAGGTGACATCAAACAACACCATCACTTCATCATCCTCCACTCTTAGGGATCTAATTCTCTCAAGGAACTCTTCTGCTGACCTTATGGTGGTTGTGCTGTTATCTACAAGATGGCTGATCTGATTGCTCAGTCATCTGGCCAGCTCCAAGGTTGGTGTGCCTCTGAATGAGATGATGGGGCGGAGGGGAACGCCTTTCTTATGGATCTTTGGTAGGCCATAAAACCTAGCCATCGCTGAATCACTTGGGCGTATCTTCCTCAGGGTGTCATCTACCTTCTTGCCACGTTTGAAGTTGTTAAGCAGCTTGTAAAGGTGGTTTTTAAGGGTAGTCATGGGGTCCTTACTGATGACTTTATATGCTGCCTCATCTCTGAGCAGCGCCAATGCTTTATCCGTATAGTGTGCCCTGACCATGACTACCATCGCCCTCCCCTTATCTGCTGGTAGTATGACAATAGAGCTGTCCTTTCTAAGCTGTTCCGAGGCTTCCCTTTCCTCTCTGGACAGTATCTGGCAGCGTTTGTGATTCATCAGTAGCCCCATGACCTGTTGTCTAATGGAGTTCTTAAATTCATCTCCTACCTCAATGCGATGTAAGGCGGGCTCCAGTGCTGCTACAAAATCTAACGTCCGTGCATCCGTCAGATTGTACCCTGTGTCTCGTTGTAGCAGGGTAAGCTATGGTCGAGTCAATACCTTGGAGGATAGGTTGTGAACCAGTCTATCAGTACAGCTGCCATCACCTAGCCTCCGTAGATTGTCCGTTTTGCGTTGGAGTATTGCAGCTGTTTGCCGGCTTGCCCTCTTGGTGGCAAGGAGATAGGACAAACTGGCACGACGCATCTCCATTAATTATCGCAAACTGGCGTTTCTACATGACTGTATTCGGGAAGATCTCCCTCCCAAGTCATTGAGAAAGAAACCAATCATCGACTCCATGGAGTGCCAACTGGCCGTCCGCCAGTTCCAACATCGCACTATGCGTGCTTTAATTAACAACCAGCACAGACGGATAGATGCCTTGAAGATATGGGCCCAGGACTACCATGAGCACTGCAACATGGAGTTAACACACCAGCATTTCCGGGCGTTGGATTACCACATTCACCAAGCCTCTTTGCAAAATATTAAACCATTGAAAATTTTTGTACATTCAGAAATATGGACTTGGCTTTTTAGTGTAATTTAATGTTTAGAAATAGTTTGTGAAAGAGCTCCAACCAAAGGATACCTTTTCTTCTTACATTTCTGTCAATGCAGCAAGCTCAAATTATGGATCTAATTTTTTTAGTCTTCCACGGTCAACAAAGCTTCTCCTTTTATTGTTTGGGGGATTTGAAAAAGAAATCTGTCAAGACGAAGTTATAATATTATTTGGAACAATGACAAATTGCATGTATATTTTTTTACTTATTTTACAGTGGAAGTAATAAACTCTGTAAATTAGAAGATAAAATTATTCTCAGCAGATGGTCATTTATTTTCAATCCTTATTACAATTATTTAATTAAGCTATCATTCACCATTAAAAAACACTGGACTGGCGAAATGCCAGAACTGGATTTGATAACATTTAAAACAAAATAGAAAGAGGTAAATTTTGGAAGCCAATGGCTGCACTTTTAGGTTTCTGAGTGCCTCAGGGGTGTATGTCTTGTGATGCAGGGATATCACAGGATTGGGAGGGAATTTAACAGATGAAAGTAACCTATTTTGACACACACATACCTTCCTACCACACTGCCTCCTAACTAGGGAGGATTTTAGCAAATGAGAAAGGATAACAATCCTTCTTAAATAAAATGAATACTCAGAATGAATAAGCTTAGTGGAAGTCAGCTGCTCAGTGAAGATATTTTAATAAGGCGTCTTATTATTTATAATAATAATAATAATAATAATAATAATAATAATAATAATAATAATAATAATAATAATAATAATAATCTTGAGCATAAGGGAATAGAAGAGAGACTGGTCAAATAAACCTAAGACTGGAACCGGTTGTGGAGCTGCGTCCTCATCTTCCGACAGCGGAGCCCCGACAGCGTCCCAGTCCTCTAATTCCTCCTCTGCAACCTGTGAAGAAGTCTCAGACACATCAGAATCATGAAACACTACCTTCCCCCCACGGGGGGCGTGTCCCGGTGGTGTGTGCGAGCCCTGAGAAGGGGAAGCGTCCTTGGAGGACATGAAGCGCTCAAAGGCCCTCTGCATATAGGAATGGAATTGTGATGACCACTTACCAGACCTCTTCTTTTTCCTACCTGCGTGCCCAGCCTCCTCCTGGCTGGTTGTAGGTTCAGAACGCTCTGGAGAGGATGGCACCGAGCTAGGAGACACCTCCCTTTCCGTCTCCCTCCTGGGAGACCAGGACCTGGATTCTTGTCCAGCTGCCCCTGCAGGCCCAAAGGGTCTGGGTGTGTCCAGTGTCTCTGTTCCGCTGGCCCTGAGCCTCTGTGCTTTGGCAAATTCCTTCTCCAACACCTGGTGTCTCCTTATAGCCTGCCGCTCAGCTGCCTTTGACGGTTCAGTCAGGTGCTTCGTCTTGGCCTTCTTCTTGCCCCCCCCGGTTCCTGTTCCGTGGCTCTGCGCTTTGGCGAAGAGGGAGGGGGGGCTGAGCCCTGGGCCGAAGTGCCATCTGCCATAGCCATTGCTCTGCGTGGACCTTTCCGGGTCTCTCAACCTCGTTGAGAGTGAGCGGTTACTGGCAGGCGCTGTTTAGGCCGGCAGAACTGAAGGGATTTTCTCCCTAACCTGCGCGGCGATGGCGGCTAGTGGTTACGTAGGCCTGCAGTCGAAGGGATTTGGATCCCTATTCTGCACAATGGCGTTCCGGCCGCCTTAACTCCACTAGGGCCCGGTGGTTTAGTCCTGACGGTGCTCGGACAGCTGCTAAAATTCTGAAAGAAAAGAACCACCACTCCAGGAAAAAAACCTCTCCTCTTTTTACTCGGCTCTCAGTGATCGCTGATCTGAATCTGAGCCATTAACGCGAAACGCTGCCTTGCCGGCAGACGTGCTTCCTTTCCTGGGCTTTCGCGCCAGAAGGAACAAAGGAAATCACCGCCCCCTTTCCAAATTGGATTTTTGCGCCAGAGCGAGTACCCAACTAGAGAGCGTACAAGGAAAGGACCGCCCCCTTTCCAAGATGGAGTTTTGCGCCAGAGATCATGTAAGGAAGGGACCACCCCCTTTCCAAGATGGCCACCGCACCAAATTTTCGGCTCGATCTCCCGGGCTCGTGGCCACGCAGTACCTACCGCCAACGGCCCTGGGTCTACCCGCCCGGTGGGAAAACGACTCCCGCCGATCTCCACCCCTGCGGTAGCCCAGCGATCTCCTCCCCACTCCTTTCCCCACTTGCAGTTTGTTGTAGCGGTCCTCCGCTATCTGCGCGTCGTCCGGGCTGGTGTGGCTGATGGCTTCCCTCAGCCTACCTCTCCGCTCGACGTCTGCAGATTCCGGGGAATGTCGGGGCGAAATCCGGCAGCGGCTGGGAGCCCAGGGACGTCTCCCCCTGCGGCTCCCACTCTCCCAAGGGCCTGAAGCCCGAGAAGGCCTCACCGCCGCGATCCCCGACGGAGTAGTGAAGGAGGGAAAAAATAAAAATAAAAGAAAAAGACGAAAACTCTTCTAAATTTAGTCTTTTCCAATCAATCTAACACTCCTAACAACAAGAAAAAACTTTAACCAAATCTTCAACCAACTAAAAGCACTAACTCGCGGAGCAAACACAACGAGATGCTTTGGGCTTAAAGACTAGGTAAAAACTGGGAACTTCCGGCCGGAGGCGGGGCTAAAATTCGGACCTAGTCAATGGGCGAGTAGGCTAAGTTAACCCATCGGTGGATTCGACAATCCACCCATGCTGGAGAAAGAGGTAAATTTTGGAAGCCAATGGCTGCACTTTTAGGTTTCTGAGTGCCTCAGGGGTGTATGTCTTGTGATGCAGGGATATCACAGGATTGGGAGGGAATTTAACAGATGAAAGTAACCTATTTTGACACACACATACCTTCCTACCACACTGCCTCCTAACTAGGGAGGATTTTAGCAAATGAGAAAGGATAACAATCCTTCTTAAATAAAATGAATACTCAGAATGAATAAGCTTAGTGGAAGTCAGCTGCTCAGTGAAGATATTTTAATAAGGCCCCATCCTCTGAACAATTGGATTAAATGGCATTTGGAATCCCAGTTTTCAGCATTCAAGTCTTACCCTTGAATTACAGAAAAATCGGTGGGAAATAATGTATCTTTGCCAGGAAGAAAATCCTGTCACTTACATTTTAAAATAATCAGGAACATGTTTCTCATCTACAGTCAGTCCTTGACCTACAATCACAATTGGAACCAGAAATTTCCTTGTTCAGCAAGGCAGTTGAGTCGTGCCCAATTTTACGATCCTTTTTGCCATAGCTGTAAGGGAATCACTGCAGTGAATCATGCCGTCATTAAGTGAACCAGGCTTGCTGCAACTGTCATAAATACATGCTGGTTGCCGAGCACCCAAATTTTGATCACATGACCATGGGAACGCTGTGAAGATTTTCTTTCTTTAATTCTATTCCACCATTTCTTCAATATTACCTAAGAAATATTGAAGAAATAGTGGCATGGGATCATTAAAGAAGGGATGCTAAAGGAGGGACAAAAGGAAATGTGCATGACAAAAATTACAATAATGTCAAAGAAACAGCAATGGATAACAGTACAGTTATCGCACGTTGAGTTATCCCCACATTGAATTGTCCCATGGCGAGTTGTCCCACATCATGTTGATCATGTTGAGTTGTCCCGTGTTATGTTGGCCAGGGCAAGTTGACTGGGGCAAGTCAGCTGGGGTAAGCCAGCCGCGGTGAGCTGGCTGGAGCAAGTTATCCCATTTCCGACTTTGAACAGTTGCTAAATGAATGGTGGTAAGTCAAGTACCTGTATACCAGAGTTTACTATCTAACCATCTATTCCATCTTTCAGTTTGTGCAATTAGTTTAATAGTCTTCCTATTAATGGATTTATCTTAAAGAAGTACAGAGTCTTTTATACTTCAGCCCCCACAACTTACAACGTACACAATGGTCAGTAATTCCAAATTACTCAAATCTAGCCACTTGGATTCTTTGCAAATTGGTTCCGTAAATACAAATTCCCAGCTACTTAAATTCCATACATCTCAGTTCCTCTAAGGGAGTCAACTACAGTCATACAGGGGAAGTAGATAAATGCATGATTTCATAACGTTATGGATGTCATGAAGATCTGAGCCAACAGGGATAATCCCTTCAATCTTCAAATATCTGATGACCTGACTTTGCTTGCTATTTTTCCATTGGTAGAAAGAAAAGCAGGAAAGATTGGTTGTTTTGGCAGCTGGGAAACGCATGCAGATCTTTTCTGTATGAACGATAGAGGCATTTCCCCCCAATGTATTGCTGTGGTATCTATCTTACATTATCTCATTTATTTTAGCTTTATGATTGCTTTCAAACTACATTGATATGTTTAATAAGAAGCACTACATATAATGTTTTTAATAAATAATACAAGAACAGAAGCAGTGGTGATTAAATATTTTATGTGGAGTCCTTGGTACTCTCTGAGCTTGGTTGTTTTCCTGCAGATGTTTCAATACCCAAATAGATAACATCTTCATTGACGGTATTACCTAGCTGGGTAATTGAATGTCCGCAAGAAAACAACCAAGCCCAGAGAGCATCAAAGTCTCCAGTTGAACCCCGAGCTGCAATTATTCTTTTCCATAGCAGAAGGCCTAAAGGGCAATAAAAACATTATGCAAACAAGATGGTCACCAGTTTGCATCACAAATGGGAGATCAGAAGAAGAAAAAGATACATAATACTTGTAATAAGGTCTTGTGATCAGTCTTCTGTAATTTGCATGATAGTTTTTGGATGTTTTGCACTGTCCCCAGGAACACATCAATTGCTTACAACGAAGACAGACTTGTAGAAAATAGTTGGACACGGTACACTTCTTTGTACCTTGTGGGCCCATTTCACAGGAACAGCTAATGCTCTGTCATTCAGAACAGGTTTAAGGCAAATGCCAGTGCTGTTGAACCTATGGCATCTCTTAAGTCACTTTGCCTTCCTTTTCTTCAGAGCAGAGAGTGGCGTGGCATCTTGCTTTGTGAGTCTCATATCTGAGATCACAGAAAAAATGTTTGCTTTGACCAAATCCTATAGGACTTTGGGGAATTACTGTTCACTTCATCTAGTATGTGCCCTAAATTCTTACTTTACCATGCCAGAATGAATGAATAGCAAAGTCTCCCCATTATCCTAGAGCTTCATTGTGGGATGCCACAGGAATCCTTTTTTACCTAGTAAATTCCATGGCCCATCTCACAATCTACTGAGGCATGTGCTAGACTGGGACAGCATAAAAGAAAGAGATCTATTCTTCCTACCCAACCATGAATGCTGAAAGAGCTGATCCTAGCCTTGAAAATGAAACCAAGCAGCATCAGCAGCGAACCGATTAGAGAAACACATTTCTCTACCATTATTAGAACTACAAAAGTGAGAGTTCGAGGGAGCATTGCTACCCTAGACATGAACCTAACCACTCTCTCACAAATGTCTGAGCAAAATACGTAGAGTAGAAGAACTGAGTCAGCTCTGGAGCCAGGCCAGGAGGCTGGAGTCACCAAGCCCAGTTAACTCGATCAACATATGCTGTTAATTTTAGATTTTCAGCAGATGCCCTTGGCTCGAGGGGGCAGGAGTTTGCAATGCAAACCAGATGCTAGAAAGAAAGAAGCCACAGATCAATGTCCCAGCCTCTTGGAGTCAGATTTCAGGGAAGAAAACCCTGGAATCTGCTCGGGAACTTACCCGATCGGAAGGTCAGAACAGTTTCTGCCCAAATGCCAAGGAATATGATCTGAAGTGATCAAAAGGGCAATGAGACCATCAAACGCAGCAATCATAACACAGCTCTGCCATCCTAGCTAATCTAGCCATAAAGAAAGAAAATACATATGCATTACATAGTCTGTAAGTCAGATAGCTTGGATAAATGTATACTTAAAATAAAACTCTGGTGGATTGGCAATAACTAACCATAAATCGTAGGTTTCATTTTGAGCCTAAAACATACAGGCAAAGAGACCCCACATTCAAGAAGCATCATAGGTACAGTATGCAGTATTGATAGATTATAGGATGAAATTACTAATTACACCATATGCTAGCTGGACTACTTTTCTCTTATATTTATTTTAGTTGATGCATAAAGTGTTCTTCTATCAGCAACAATGACGCAGAGAATAGGTGTGCTTTTATTTTACTTTATTTTTTAAAGAAAATGCTCAAGTTAAGGTCTTCATAGGATTCTTGGGTTAGGCTAGATATTTCCAGCACATGCTGCTCTTTATAATTTTCCAAAACTTGATAATCATGCTTATGTGGGAAATATGAAACACATAACTTCCCATACTATATTTATGTACATAAAACAAATAGAGGTATAATTATGTATGGTGTTGTTACCAAGAGATTTTGAAATGTCAACCTAATTATGTACATGAAATTGGAATATAATCAAAGAGTTAACGAAATACTGTAGTTAGAAGCAAGAGCAGAAGCCAGATTTTTCAGTTTCTGTTCTGAGAGTTGATTTTCTTCTGCTAAAACAGGGGTAGGCAACCTTGGCTCTTTTTGGCTGGCTCAGGAATTCTGGGAGTTGAAATCCACGCCTCATAAAAGAGTCAAGGTTGCCTACCCCTGTGCTAGAACAACAGGACCACTCGCAAATGTTTTGAACAAATTACTCACTCTCTGCTTTTCTAGATGGGGCTATATAAAAATGATAAAAAATGGCAGCCTAAACTAAGCCAGAAGCCAATTGTCTTCTCCCCTTTATCGAATCCTATAAGCATCCAACAATAGGAAAAGGGGAGAAATGCTTATTTGCCAGGATTTGAGAACACTCACTGCTAAAGATGGATCAAATGCTTTTGGGGGGGGGGGGTAAGGCCAACTTTAAGAACCTGGAAAAAGTTTTCAATCTTTAATTATTTATTTGATAACTACTTGGAGAGAGAAAAAGAGTTTTAACCCCCCCATCACATTGTTCTATGAATTATTTATAATTTATTTATTGTATTCTGCCTTTTATCATTTTTACAAACAACTCAAATAAGGCAAACCATATCCAACATTCCTTCCTCTTTCTATTTTCCCCACAACAACAACTCCGTGAGGTGAACTGGGCTGACAGAGAGTGACAGGAGATATAATGAGAGATACAGAGAGCTCATATTGTGAAGAAAATAAAACATTTCTTAATGAAGCATGAAGGATCAACCACCTATCCAACTATGGCTATGGACCTACTATACTGCAAAAACAAAAGAAAATCACCTATGGCTATGTTTTCCAACTGTTTCCTCCCCTCTCTGTACTTCCCTTGTGAACATCAAGAGAAGGCAACTGAATCGTCCTCAAGTCTGCATTGTGTCCCCAAATCCCCTCTGCAACTCCAGGGCCTCCTTCTGTAATAATTAATAAAATCTGGTGCCAATTTCCCACCATTTTTAGGAAGGAAATACCCAGAACCTGTAGTTGTAAGTCAGTTTTTCCTAATCTTGGCAAATTGAATGGGAATGGACATCAACTCCCAGAAGTCTCAGCAATGGCCCTCCTGGCTGTGGAATTTTGGGAGTTCAAGTCCACAGACATGGAAATTGCCAAGGTTGGGAAACCCTGGTATAAGTGTTAAAAGAAGTTTAACAGGTAACATGAAGAGGCACATCCACCAAATTCCTTCCAATTTGGCTAAAATCAAAAACCTTTGCTTACAGTACTAGTACATATATTTGTGATGCATCACCCTCCCACTCTGCAACCTCTTCCCTTCTCTACAGCCCCCAGGCTTCCCAAAATTTGATGAAACCTTGTTTACACCTGTCTTTAACTGCCACAAGGAAAGACAAGTCCTTTCCTTGACCCCATGTAACCAAAAGAGAAAATCCATCAAGGCATCAAGGATCCAACATTGTGGCACACACTCAGAGCTAAGAATCGCCCTTTAGAACTAAAGCCATTTGTGTGGTCACTGTACTGTACAAACATAGATAACAGGTTTATAACAACGCTAGCATAACAACATGGAGATGAGCAACATGTGGTCTTGCAGATGTTGACATGTGGCTTCCAACAACTCTAAGCAACCTACTGTAGCTAACAGTAACGAATTAAATGAACTGTATTTGGAGGACTACACATCATCCAATCTTCTCATATATTGTGTTAGGTCTATGAATTTGTTACATTACAACCAGCATTCAAACACCAACTTGCAGATCTACTTGCTATCCAATTAGTAGGAAGAGGGGCAATTGTTGTTCAGTTGTAGCAATCCTCTACTGGGACTGTCACTAGACTTCAGCAACTGCAACAGCTGAATTGTCAGTTCTGCCCACTTCTTCCCCTTCACCATTTTTCTTTTCAAAACCACCAATAAATGCATTTCTTTCAAAACAACCCATGTAGGTTTTTTAAAAAAATTCTGTTTTCTTTCTGTCTTCAAGGATTCCATGAACTTCAAATTAAGTCAAAGATAGCCCAATAATATTTTTTCATAGGTTGCTTAGGTGGCTGCCTAAAGAAACAGGAAGAACAACATTTGGGGGCTACTAGAGCCCGTTCCAGGCAGTTCAATTAACAGAAGTGGATCAATCTCAATATTTATCTTGTCTTCCCCTTCAGTGTTGCTCTTCTCCCCATGTCTCCAAGCTAAAATATACAGCAGTCCCTGAGGATGCTGTCTATGGAGTTTGTTCTGTGGCACTGCAAAGCTTTGAAACTGGTTAACACTTGTGGGATTGTGTGGGCCGTAAAAATGCATAACTCGACAAAAGCAAGAAAATGACAAACGGGAAAGGAGAATCTAAAATGATTTTTTTCCTCAGTCCTCCAAAATTGTCATCATTTAATTACTTTGTTGGCTGGCTTAGTTTGAGGCGATGATACACTCATCCTTAAATTGCTTGGATTCTATAGACCAGTTATAGAAGCCTGTATATTCTTTTCTACCCAGATTCATGTGCTAAAAGCTTCAGTAGCAATATGAGTAGCTCAAACAATTAAGAACCCTCTTAATGCTGAGTTTTCTCCCTCCAGATATCTGCAAAATCCGATTTTTGATTGCCTTCTAAAGTATACCATATATCTTTCTTTTTACAGAAAGCTGTGCAATAGTGAGAGATGAAGTTTTATATATATTGCTCTGAATCTTATGTTTAGGCATTTTTATAATTTACTTATATGTTTATTTTTTAAAACTACTTCAGACCTACAGTACATTTTGAGTCAAAGACAGACAGGAAATATACTCCCTAAGTAAGCAAACGGCTCACTTTCCAGATAATGGATACCACCTCCAGTCTGTAATATTTCTGCCCTCACATATTTCAAACAGCGCTCTCCTGTGTTCATATCAGAACAGCCTAATATTACATTGCACTAATGTGTGCAATTTCTCAGAAATTGTCGAGAAAAAAAGAATAAGCTGCACATTTGATTTTATATTGCATATAAACTGCCATCAAAGAACAGTAAAATGACTAACACAAAAGGAGCCACAGTAAGTAGCACTTTCCTCCTTAGTACTTAAAGTCAATTTAATTGCTTATACTCCCATGGTTCATTTGTACACTGATGCTCAACCAAACTCCTCAATGGCAACAGTTCTTCAAGACTGCTTGCACTACTGACAAATGCATTAAAAGTACTATTCTTTACACTGAGAAGGAACAGTCTTGGTATAGAGTTCTGCTATTTGATCTAATCCAATTGGATAACTGTCTATCCATCTTCAACCAATAGAATAATAAATATTGCATCAATCTTCTCTGGAAAAAAAGGTTCACCCAGACTGCATACCTGCCCCGTAAAATTATCCTTGACTTTCCTTATCCTACTCTTGCCCATACTTTTTGCATAAAATAAAAACTTTGTTTCAAGAAATTTCTGTCAGAACACTGAGAATTGCTTGCATTAGAACAGAACAAAACTCAAAAAGGACTTGAGTGCTCCTTGTTCTATTCCAACAAAAACTCAAAGAATGCTCCAGCCATATTAAACAGTGGGAAATGGCAGGAACTTTGTACGAGTTCCTTCCTCCCTTAATTTTTACTCCACAGCCATAAAAATAGGTAAGTTGGCAGCACATGCCAACTGCTACGGTACTAGCCAGCCAACTTGCAGAAAAAAATGGCAAAAGATACTATTACAACAAATTGAGAACATATGCAAATACACACAGGAATAACTGATAAAACAGAACTCTCTGTTCTTACACTGAGGCAATGGATCCTACACTAGGACAAACATCTAATTCTCTTACATTCTCAATTATCAGTTGGTTAGCACCTCCCAGTCTGAACATTCCATCAACTACTGTGATACAGTGTTTTTCAAAATGTTTCTACTCCTGTACAAAATTTATTATTGGTTTGTTAGCCTTGAGAAAGTTCTGGTATTTTTCTTCCCCCTGGAACTTGCAAGTCTAGCTATTTGGGGATAGCTCAGTACTTTTCCAGAAGTAAATCTTCTATAATAAGATTTCTACTTCGTAGTAAGAAAAATGCAGTATTTGTGCAGAAACCAGAACAATCTATTCCAGAATTGTAAATGTTGAATGTCCTTGACCATTTTCAACATCCCATTTAGGTAGCTAAGTACAAAACAGTACTGGACTATTCAGGCAATTAAGTGGCATTAAAATGACAACGTTATTAAAATACCACCAACTCTCACTATTATCTACAATCAACTCAATGCAGACAGTATTTCCAGTTTCTTCAATTTATACCTGAATGGAAAAAGCAGCACATAGAGACCAAATGTTTGCATATGAGAAGCCATGGAGGGAGGTAACCGAATGCGAACCCAGCTGCGTAGAAGCCTCCCCTTTCACTAGCAGCTCAATGTTTCTGAAAGTTGGCAGCTTTTATGATGTGGACTTTCAACTCCCAGAACTTCCCAGCCAGTATGCTGGGAGTTGAAATTCAACATCTTAAAGCTGCCAACATTGAGAAACACTGCTCTAGCTCATGCTATACCAAGATGAGGTTGGCATGCTCAGGCCTGACAAAGAGAACACTACACTGGAATCAGGATTTTAGCAGTTACTAGGAATAGAACATCTCCTGGATGTCTAGCCTTCTCCTCAAGCTATGGTATTCTTGGCTGAGGGCTCCTTCTACAATCTGGAAGATTTTAGCTACTGCATACATTAGAGAATGCTTCTAGTCTTAACAGGTCTGTCACAAAGAAAATGACTCAAGTGGAGAAACTCTTTCAGTCATGAGTCTGTTTTCTCATTAGTAAGGAGCTATCCAGTTACCTGCTTGTCATGTCACATGTAGCCATGAATTTCTGAAACTGCTGTTTGAACAGCAGGTAAGTGAAGTTCCACCAGCTGGGAACTTGGCCTGGAATTGATTTAGCATGCTCCTTTGTTGATGGAAACACCAAGAAAGCTTATAACACCTCTCTGTTATACTGGCCCCTTCCAGACCAGCACAATTCAGGTGTTCTTTTTGTACAATGCTATTAATGCTGATCAGATTCTCCTTTTCAAACTGGGAAATATTTCGGAATCAACTAGGAAGAGATTCATCACAACGCATAGAAGCACCATCTCAGCACTCACATGTAACTCACTAAAGCAACTATGTCTTTTCCCAGGCTGGTGGGCTTGCTGTGGGTGGCTTCTACAACAGCTGCACAATCACGAAAACAAATGTGGATGCTTTCGTAAGCTGTGAACAGAAGCAGCCTTCGCATTTTCATGCATTTTGAAGCATCTCTGGCAATCAAAAATGCTCTGCCCACATTAATGACTGTGAAAATATGCTTGAAATTTGGCTGCTCATCAGTTCTTTCCTACAAGCAACAAGGGCCATGCTCACCTTGACTTCCATGAGACAGGTTCAGAACTTTGAACCAAATCAGGATAAGAGATACTGATGATTATAGTGGCCAATATCCCAATGAATGTAAAGTAAGAGAGGGAGAAGCAAGATGTGTTCTTTCCATCCTGACTGGACCAAACGTCTGCAGTGAACATTAACACCAGAGTTATGCCGTCAGTAATACTGGAAGGCCCTATATGCCTGCTAAAGATGTTGAATAAAGAGGGCTGATGGAAGTAGCAAGGGTGGCCACCTATTTGACTCTTATGATGTCTCCAGGTATTTTCCTTCAATTATTTGAGAGCTGCAACACTGGGGTTTCTAGAGCAGTGATAGAATAGAATAGAACTGAACTGAATAGCATAGAAAAATTTTTATTGGCCAAGTGCGATTGGACACACAAGGAATTTTCTCCAGTGCATAACCTCTCAGTGTACATGCAAGCAACAAGTGATAAATCATGATCATAATCATAAAATACAATAATCATAAATCATAAGATACAATACGGTGGTAATCAGAGGACACTAAATAAGCAACCAACTTAAATCATAATAGGATACTAAATAAAAACAATCAAATCATAAGATACAAACAACAAAGTTATAGTCATAAGTTGCTAAAGGAATAGGTAACAGGAAACATGAGAAGTATAATAGTAATACAGCCCTGCTATGTGGTTTGACTATGTGGTCAAACCTAACCTGAACTCTCCTAAGCTGGTTTTCTGATTCAAGTATGGAGAACCATCTCCCATCATCAGATTAAATAAGACTCTAGTGCTGGTCCAGATAGCTTCCCTATAAAAACTGAGATGAGAAACATCTTATCTTTACTTCTGAAAGCAAAATAAGAATTGGTCTGGGCTCCATGCAAACAAAGATAATAGTTTCTAACTCTGAAATGGCAGGTGTGACATTGGAAAAGGAAAATTGAAGAGAGATCCTAGGTTTATTCGTTCCATTGCAACGTAGTTGTTCATAATGCCTCCTGGTCTGTCCTTTTAACCAGCTTCATCAAAATGGCACTGTTCTGGCTGGTACCTTATAAAATCAGAAAGGGATCCAAACCATTCCATGTCACTTTAGACCCATCCAGCCACATGACAGGTTTTGTGACAAGTTCTGCATTCATGACTAACAATTTACTGCTTTGGATGGAGAGACAGATGAAAACATGGAACGGGCTGAAATCACGGTTTTATTTCCCATCTTGCATGAAAGGAGCCCCACATAGTTTTTGTTATTTGTTCCTCATCCAATTCCCATCCTGTTGTCTTATTTTATTTATTCCTCACATTTATAAAGCTGCCTACCTGACAAATGTAACTCTGGGCAGCGTACAATTAAAAAAATCATAAAAAATAAACACTTTAAACATTCCACAATAAGAACATCAATATTATTTTAAAAAACACTGGAAGAAAAAAAATCTTTGGTGTTATTATGTAGCCACCCCATTAAATCATCAAGACCCCCAAGCCTGTTGACATAACCATGTTTGTAGGACTTCTGGAAGGCTACCAAGAATGGGGCCAGTTTCATCTTGGTGGGATAATGTTATGCAGGGTAGGCACCACAGCAGAAAAATCTGCCTCATGAGTCCTGCCAGATATAACTCTTTCACCAGGCATACCTCTTTTGCTGCGCCTGATGAGATGGGCAGACATAACGAAGAAGAGGAAGTCCAGCTATATAAATAAAGGCTGGAGACATTTTAGGTAGGCACCATATCTTAATCCTGTCCCTCTTTGGCCCATTTCAGTGCTTTTAGTTTTGTTTTATGGAAAATATTACAGTAACCTGCCTGATGCAGGTAAACCTGAACATGTATACACAATGAGATCAGCAATCCTTCAGGTTCTCTTGTCAACCCTTGGAATGGTGGTAGAAAAGGAACCTTGTAGTGCATCTTAATTCCAAGACAGGAGTTCAAATCACCAGGACCAGAAGAATTACACTTCAAGGTTCTGAAGGAACTGGCAGATGTGATCTCAGAACCACTGAACCATATCTTTCAAAGATCTGAGCACCAGGAAACTACCAGAGGACTGGAAAAGAGCTAATGTGGTTCCCATCTTCAAAAAAGGGGAAAAAATGGATCCAGAGAACTACCGGTAGAAACCTATCAACCTTGCAGCAAAACCTGGGAAGATTCTAGAAAAGATAATCAAGCAATGAATTTGTGAACACCTATAGGCAAACAAAGTCATAACCAAAAGCCAACATGGGTTTGTCAAAAACAGATCACGCCAAACAAATTGCGTTCTTTGACAAAGTGACAAAATTAGTAGTTCAGAGAAATGCTGTGGGTATAATTTAATTGGACTTCAGTAAGGCATTTGAAAAAGTAGACCACAACCTACTTCTTGATAAGATAGAAAATTTGGGATAGGCAGCATCAGATGGATTTGTAACTGGCTGACCAACCACACTCAACATATAATCTTCAATGGAACTGCATCTACATGGAAGAAAGTATGCAGTGGGGTACCCCAAGGCTCTGTCTTAGGCCCAGTGCTCTTCAATATCTTCATCAATGATTTAGATCAGGGCTTTTCAACCTTTTCACCCATTGTACCACTTTTAGGATACGGCAATATCCGAGTACCACCAGTCGCCTAGCAAGGTGTCAAAAACTTGATGACCAAAAAAAAAATGGGAAAAAGTGATAAAGTACAGGTAGTCCTCGACTTAAAACAGTTCACTTAGTGACTGTTTGAAGTTACAATGACACTGAAAAAAGTGCCTCCCAAGCCACAGCCGAGCAAGACACCTGCCTGCCCACCCGGCAGCGCTCTTCCTCCTGTGCGAGGTTTTCATTGTTGTGAGCATTTCTGTTGAGGATTTGCAGCGGGGGTGGGGTGGGGGGGTGTTTGGTTTTTATTCCCCTGTCTTCTGGGTGGTTGCAGCAGGTTTTGGTCACTTCACATGGCCCTGGAACACTATGACCATCATAAATTTGAATCAGTTGTCAAGCATCTGAATGTAAATCACAAGACCCTGGAGATGCTGCAACATTCCAGCTGATTGGTGCTTCTTCAGGGCTCAGCAGAAGCACCAAGATCAGCGCCGAGCTCCAGCTGGAGCCTGGCACAGATCCTGGCACTCCCACTAAGCCCTGACAGCCCCGAAGAAGTGCCGATCAGCTGGAAAGCAGCACTGATCCTGGCACTTCCGCTGAGCCCTGACAGCCCTGCAGCTCCAGCCATCTCTCGCTCAGGCTTGTGCGGTGCTGCCACCGGTTCAGCTCATTCCCCTCCCCCGCTACCACTTTTCTAGGATGGTACCACTGGTTGAAAAGCCCTGATTTAGATGAGGGGGATAGATAGGGAACTCATCAAATTTGCAGATGACACCAAGCTAGTATGAATAGCCAACACTCCAAAAGATAGGCTTAAAATACAGAAGGATCTTGATAGACTTGAACATTGGGCGCTAACTAACAAAATGAAATTCAATGGTGAAAAAAGTAAGGTTCTACATTTAGGCAAGAAAAACCAAATGCACAAGTATAGTATAAGTGGTACGTGGCTCAATGGTAGTAATTGTGAGAGGGACCTTGGAATTCTAACACACAATTACCTAAACATGAGCCAGCCGTGTGCTGCAGCTGCCAAAAAAGTCAACACAATGCTAGGCTGCATTAACAGAGGGGTAGAATCAAGATCATGTGATGTGCTCATACTTTATAATACCTTGGTAAGGCCACACTTGGAATACTGCATCCACAATATAAAAAAGATGTTGAGACTCTAGAGCAGTGTTTCTCAACCTTGACAATTTTAAGGCATGTGGACTTCAACTCCCAGAATTCCACAGCCAGCAACGCTGGCTGTGGAATTCTGGGAGTTGAAGTCCACATGCCTTAAAATTGTCAAGGTTGAGAAACACTGCTCTAGAAAGAATACAGAGAAGAGCAACAAAGATGATTAGGGGACTGGAGGCTAAAATATATATAAAGAACAGTTGCTGGAATTGGGTATGTCTAGTTTTATGAAAAGAAGGACTGGGGTGACATGATAGCAGTGTTCCAATATCTGAGGGGCTGCCACAAAGAAGAAGGGGTCAACCTATTTTCCAAAGCGCCTGAAGGCAGGACAAGAAGCAATGGATTGAAACTAATCAAGGAGAGAAGCAACCTAGAATTAAGTAGAAATTTCCTGATAGTTAGAACAATTAATCAATGGAAAAACTTGCCTCCAGAAATTGTGAAGGCTCCAACATTGGAAGTTTTTAAAAAGAGATTGGACAGTCATTTGTCTGAAATGATATTTATTTATTATTAATTTATTATTAATTTATTAATTTGACTTCTATGCCGCCCTATTCCGGAGAACTCAGGGCGGCTCACAACATAATAGAAATCAACATTTAAAAATACATATATATAAAACCCCTTAATTTAAAAAAAACAATCATTCAACATACACACAGACATACACTGGCTTGGGGCAAGATGTTAACTGCCCCAGGCCTGCCGGCAGAGGTGTGTTTTAAGTAATTTACGAAAGGCAGAGAGGGTGGGGGCGACACGGGTCTCCGGGGGAAGTTGGTTCCAGAGGGCCGGGGCCGCAACAGAGAAGGCTCTTCCCCTAGGCCCCGCCAGGTGACACTGTCTGGCTGACGGGACCTGGAGAAGGCCGATATAGGGCTTCCTGCCTGAGCAGGGGGTTGGATTTGAACAGGGGTTCCCAACCCCTGATCCTTGGACTGGCACCGGTCTGCAGCATGTCAGCAACCGGTCCATGCAAACAAGTGAAGCCCTGTCTGCAGGATGCAAGCAGCATGCAAAACCAGGCCCCCTCTGGTATGTGGAAAAAACCTTTCTCCACAAAGCCAGTCCCTGGTGCCCCAAAGGTTGGGGGGCGCTGGACTAGAAAACCTCCATGGTCCCTTCCAACTCTGTTATTCTGTATTCTATTCTGTCCCCCACCAGTCTTTCTCTGCTCTTTTATACAGCATGAGGATTTAGATTTTATTATTTTATTGTTTTGTTATTCAACAATCTGGGACAGAGAAGCAATAAAATGGAGATTCTGAAGAGTCTTGCTGAAAGAACTATATATAATGCAGAAATGAGAGGGATTTTTTTTATTCTTGTGGCACGTAGTTTTCCTCACTCTCACACATACGTATGCACAAATACTGTCTTTAATTACCACCTCTAGAAGCTTCTCTCAATGAAGAGCGTCGGAGCACCAATTCCCAGTTTCTTCCACCTCCAATTTGTGTCACCTCAACTGACATCTTAGTGTATTTCTTATTCTCAAAGCTTCCCAGACCTTCTCAAGCAATTGTAGATTTTTTTTTAAAAAATGTGTTTTTCTTTTTATTTACAAACTTTGATTATTTGAGGGGGGGATTTTCCTCTGATTATGCAGAACCGCTAGTGCCGTGCAGTGCTTTACGTATGGTTCTTAAAAATGGGTTCTGAGCACATGTGTACTTCCCTGCAGCAGCCACATGATCCTGGGGAAAAAAGCACAATGTAATGAAAGTGCTGCATTTCCACTCCCACATACCCCAAACTATCTTTTCTGAACCAAATCCCAATCACTGCACAGTCATATTTTCAGAGCTTTGGTCTTAAAACAAGCTCAGGCAACAACAGTTCCCTTCTTCCTCTTCTAAGTCCAGAATTTCTCTCTCTCACTGCCCCCCCTCCCAATCTCACATTGGGAAATGCAGGTATGAAATATAACAAGTTGTACCTTCATTCATCAAAATCTGACAAGTTGCAAGCAGCTGTTAAAGAGCAATTCCTTTCTTCCTTTGACTTCAGTGTCCATCACTCAGGAAATAAGCACACCTTAAGGAAGAATTGTAATTCCAAAACAAACACACCTCAGCTTATTAGATCCCTGTATGGACTTTGCACAATTTGACAGAGAGAACAGATGTCTGCTTGCATAAAGAAAACAATCTTCTATTGACATTTCTTACAACCACCTTTGTCTCTGTCGTGGCAGAAAGTCAGAGCCTCATGCTAGCTGCATGGAAGGCAACTTGAACAAAATATCCCTAGGGCTGATTCTCTACTTCCAGCCACAATCAATGGATTCTCCCATCTTTTCCAACTTTCATGAATCAGGCTTCCAAATTAGAGCCACATACCGGTAGCTTTCTCTTGTTTTGGTATAGTGGACTACCTACCCTGGGATATAAAAGTTCATTGGACTTTTTCAATAAATTAATATTTAGGAATGGAAAAATTGGAAAGCTGGCTTCTTTTTTACATAATCAACTTATCAAAATACATACTTATGCTTGTTTGACTAAGTGCTACTGAGTCAGTCTTGATTCTTATCAACTACATAGATTTTCATAGATCCATTCCTAACCTGGTTATTCGGGTGTTTCAACAATGCACACACTGCAACTGAGTCCATCCACTTTGCTGCTGGTTGTTCTCTTTTTCTCCACCTTTCTCTATATTTTTTCCCAAAATACTAGAGAAAGAACATCCAAAAACAAATCCAATTATATTAGATCTTTAGAAACACATATATTTCCTACCTACGAGTTATGTCCTGTTCCATTCAATAAATTCCATTTTTCATCGGAACACGGCTGCTGCTTGTAGTACTTTTATAAGGCAAATATAGTCTGGATTGTCTCCAGAATGCTGGACCATGCAGTAAAATTCTGATGTCCATATTATTTACAGGTCTTGATATAGTCATTTCTGATTTAATGATAATATTGTCTTTGGCAGATTAGTGCCAAATTGGTTTTTGAGTTAATTTTTGAACGGGAAGCTCTTTTATATACCTAAATTAAAAATGATTGCATTTGAATTTGTAAAGTTCACTCATCTTTGTCCAAGAACAGTCTCCTATTTCATAGGTAAATATGGACTTTGACACATGTTGATATCTCTGTTGCAGCTTTCAGAAATCAAATAAGTAGGCAAAATAATGATGAGATATCTGGGGTTTCATCTCCTATGGATATTTTAAAATAACATAATCATAATTCCGAGATGCATTACTGTTTCATCTCAAACTGAATTGACACACAAGAAGATACTGATATCTGCAAAATATCTGCATATTTCTGTCACTTTCAAAGGATAATTTTTAAATTAAAAATACAGCACATGCATGACTGGTGTGGAGTAGAGTAGGTTAACATTTCTTACTGCAGCACTGCTTTTCCCCTCTTGCAAATGGAACTAAATGACAAAAAATAAGCAGTTCACCCATCTAGTCTGAGTAAGCAACTGAACATATAGACCAGTTTAATATCAATTGGTTTTATGCCAACCTTCCTGGATGAGATGGCTATTGAATTAAAAGAAACATTAATTGCTTAACAGTAAATAAATCAAATGGGAAATACAAAATTAAAAAATCAAAATGTTTGGAATTCAGTGGAATCAAATCTGAGGCACAGATGGATACTGTAGTAGAACATGAGGCACAAGATGTGCTTTCAATGATCCACTGGATTCCAATTAGATTTTCAAATATCTTCAAATAACTTTTTAAAGATATAGCCAGAAAAGCACAAAATATTATTTTAATACTGAAGATGGGCAATAAAAATAAACTCTAATTTATTCTTCACACTGTATCAGGATTTTTAGTATTGTTTATAAAAAAAAGTCTAGCAATTAACTAAAACTGTTTGCTAACACACATATTTACAAGGAATCATTCTAAAAATATTGTACATAAACTTCACCACATCCAATTTAACGGTTTAATTTAAAATGAATTTGGGGACATACGTATTCTTTTAACGCCACATTGATAGGGCAGAATATAATTATTGCTATCCCCTATAAATCAAACTGCAACTCAACAGATCAGCCTTTCCCATCTTGCAGAGTAATTTTTTGACTGCAATTTCAGCTCACCTGCAAATTACATGGTGGACTAGGCACCATTTTTTAGATGTTTGGCACAGAATGTTATCAGCAATGCATGCTGTCACTGACTTAGACACTTTTTCAAACATTGCTATTTTCACCTAAAGCCAAACTCTTTTATTACTCTGCAGTTACAACAGCCATAATCCCCTTCTCGTTTTTTTCTGTTTCGTGTTCCCTCTGTGGTAAATCTATTGATTTTCCCCACCCCATATTAAATAATGGAGAAAGGAAGGCTGCAAGCCACCTTTCTTGAATTTTAACTCCCCTTTAAGTTAGATCTGAGCTTACGACACAATCTTTTGATAGATGAAAGGATTGTTGTTGTTTTCCTGCAAAAGAAATTATGCCTGACACTGGTGTTTTTCTAATTAGCAGAAAGTAGAATAAAATGATGGCTGTGCACAAGCACTAAGTATAATGCTGCATTATGAAGGATGTCATCTCCCCATGGCTCAGATCCTCTCATAATATTGATCAATTATTAACAGTATTTTAATTTATCCTTCAACCTAAGATATCAGTTCATCGGACAAAAGGCACAACAGGCAAAACAAACTACCAACAGAGTCATGAAACCGCGCAATAATAAGAAATTAAAAGCATGCCTCCTCCCTATTACAGCAACATTTGGAAGTCTCCTTCTTGTTTGTCCAGCCAGTTTTATTTATTTTTAATGTTGGCAGATGGAGTACTGGAACAGTTTATAGCAGGGGTTCTCAACCTTGGCAACTTTAAGACTTGTGGACTTCAACTCCCAGAATTCCTCAGCCAGCAAAGCTGGCTGAGGAATTCTGGGAGTTGAAGTCCACAAGTCTTAAAGTTGCCAAGGTTGAGAACCCCTGGTTTATAGGCTAGTCATCACTAATAGATACTGGGGAGGCTTTATTTATCGATTTGCTCTCAGAAGATTTCTTTTCACATTTATAATGAATTATCTATAATAGCTGTAAGTAATTAAAGGTTCCTACTGCCCATGTGCAATTTTAAGAAATTCTTCATCATTAATTCTTCCAACATGCTGAACAATAAATGATAAAAGCAGGCTACACCTACAAATAGAAGTTGGTTAAAGGCAAAGGAACTTTTGAAGGTGGACAGTGGCACCTTCATTGTGTGCTCTGCACACTGACGCTATCATGTCATTTCATTGTTAAAATAATTTTATTCACCAGATAAGCACAAAAACTTTAGGGTGCAAAGTGCTGATAATAGCACCCACAGAATGGTTTCCAAAACATAGGAGAACAAAGGATAACAATTCCCGATCAAAAGAGGAGTGTGGAAAGAACTGATGCAGAGGCATATAACTAGTGGTAACAGCATAGCAACCCCAGAATCTCTCCCAGGGTTACCAACCTGTAATTTTTAATGAGTGCGAAGGAATACATTGGGAACATTTACTTAAATCATATTTGATTCAAATCATTTTTATCCAGCTCCATCCACTTTTTTGGATTGTAAGGTCACATCAGTCAAAGGCAAGAACAACCTTAGACAGGAAAAAAAAATGTAGGCCAGACATGTCAAACACAAGGCCCGGTGGCCAGATGCCGCCCGTGAAGTGGTTTCATGTGGCCCGCAAAGCCATCCTGGAAACAGTGAGGGAACGGCCCTGCTGCCTTGGCCCTGGCCCAGGCTGGCCAGGAGCCAATGTACAATTTTGTGGTGGCCATCTATGCTGAAACGCGTTCAGTCTTAGTTCCACAAGGCCATCCAGAAACAGCAAGGAACCAGCCCTGCCGCGTCGGTCCCGCCCCCTGGGTGCATGCTGGGGATGTGTCACCCTTTGTGAGGAATGAAGAAATGGACCATGCCTTGGCGCTTGCTCCAGTCCCACCCCCTTCTGCCAGAGACCCTCAGATCTGTCCCACTCCTGCCCAGGCCCCCACAGGCACCCTTGACACAAACAATGTAGAGCTGGCCACGCCCACCCAGTAGGCCACACCCACTCCATCCATACCCACCCAGTAGGCCGCACCCACCCTGGCCACACACCCCCCCGAGGGCAACCACAATGCTGATGCGGCCCTCGATGAAATTGAGTTTGACACCCCCGATGTAGGCCCTTGGGTATTGTTATGTGAATAATTAATTCACATTTTTTTAGATCAGTAGACAACCTGAAATTACTACAGCTACTACAGAGTTGATCACAAGTGTTCACAGGAAGGAACAGAAAATGAAATCTGCATAATAATGCAACACAAACCGCTATAATCTATGTATGTGTACCCAGTACTAGGATTCAGATGCAAAAGGCCAGGGCATGTGTCATGACATGGTAATGCACATTTTATCATTTTCATGTCATCACGGTTTGTACCAGTTACCTGTGGAGTGAGTTGGTGTAATCCAACTACGTGGTGGGTTTGCTGCCTCTGAAATAAATCTCACCATTGGAATATAATCCAGTCCTGGGATCAAAACAGTTCTGCTTTGTAATCTCCTGTCACTAACTGCTTCAATTCTTATCTGCCAGCTCAGATCAAAACTCTTGGTTTTAGTTGTTTTGCAGCCTGATTTAATTTTTTATGGAACCCTGGTTATTTGGAACTAATCACTAGTATCAATGATGTTCCTGTGTAATAAATCATGTCTCCACTTCATCTACTGTTTGCTTGTTTGTTTACAAAAAATATTTACGCTTAGCAATTTCCCTCTCTGTCCAGGCAAAGAACCTCCTTTCTGGGTCAGGATGCATACTCATGTTTTAGATTTTGTTTCTGAATGCTGATTCTTTCTATCCAAGTGAACTGTTCCCTAGTTTTTTCCATCTGTAGTTTTCCAATTCTAGGAAACATTTAAACAATTACAAGTATGCCAGGCCATATATTACAGAATGGGGGGGAAAAAACCAAGAGTTTTGGTTGTAATTCTAATTACACCCATGAATTCCACAAAAACTATTTCTTCAATAGACGTGCATAAAATTGCCCTGTTAAATACTACCTGATCGTTCAATTGCAGGTATCATCTTGCACACTTTGAGTATATCATATTTGAAGAGCTGTTGTTGCACAGTGGTTAAAATGCAGTATTGCAGGCTAATTCTGCCAACTGCCAGCTACAACCTTCTTCAAACGACTGGACCATTTTGCAAACATGCTATAACACAGCTATTTTTCTGGCTTTACCAGATCAGAGGTCCCCAACCCCCAGTCCATGGACCAGTACTGGACCGCGGCATGCCAGCAACCGGTATGCACAAACAAGCAAAGCCCCATCCGCGAGATGCAGGCAGCACACAAAACCACGCACCTGGGAGAAAAACCTCTCTCCACGTAACCGGTCCCTGGTGCTCAAAAGATTGGGGACCTCTGGCTTAGATGACTCGTAATATTTCAAGAATTTCTGAATTACCAGAACAATTCTTGGCAGGTTCATCCAAAATACGAAATAAGTGAAACCAATAAGAAATCAAAAGCCTTGTTTTAGATCCACTACAATTTGCTCCAGGAAACTAAGAATTATAGCTTGGTTCTTTTCTATGGCAGCTTTGATAGATTTTAACACTAACTAATAATATGCCTCAATTTGATCACTTCTGGCTTAAAACTTTTAGTTACGATCTCAACAGATTTATATTAAAGATTTTGTTTCTAATTCTTAGAAATATTCACTATCCAAATCATTTTATAATTTCTCATTTAATGCACGTTACCTTAAAAATACAGTAATTATTCAAGGCCACTTCTTGATCTATCTTCTTATCGATATAACTATTCAATAAAATGTTGATAACAGCCTTCATAAATACATGAAAATGCACTTTTAACTGCACAACTAGTCTAACTTATAGAAAACTGCATATGCCCAGACCAAAAAAAAATAAATTCTGGCACTTTCAATTAAAAGTCACAGTACAGAAAAACCTGTTTTCAGGAAAAACATAGAAGAGGTGAGTCACATGGGAAAATGACTGCCTTTCTTCCAAATCAAAGATAAAAATTTTTGTAACGCAACATGTTGTCCTATAGCATAGACAATGCTTGCAACTGATGTTTTCAGCCCTTCCTTCCATCTTCGGGATTTAAATCAATCTCATATGTGATAAAGAAAATCAAACTTTATTTTAATAATGTAATTCAAAGTACACGATATTGGAACCTCAGTTTTCAATAATATGTTCAACGTTCTTAGAAGATCATAAGATGGTTTTGACTAGGACTAATATGAATTAATGATTTTATATATCAGCTCCCAAGAAATTAAGAGAAATTTAAAGCTGGAACACAATTTAAAATGAATACAGAAAAATATACAACACCACAATATTTAATAAAGCAGCTACCTAAGAGACAACCTGAATCCTGAAGCAAAGCTTTCTGTTTCTTTTTCCTTGGACTTCTAGCAGCTTCTTGGCTTAATTGCAAGCATTTATCAGAGCTGCTGTGGAGCTACAATATATCATTTTAGCAGTAAAAAAGTTACAATTCTATATATAGTTATCTAATGCAATTAATATCCACATACTTATTTCACATAAATTTATATAACTATCCTTGATAAAACTACTGTATTTTGTACAAATGAGCCATATTTCATTAATCTATATATTTTTTTTAATTTTTCCCACTTCTTTTTTATCACTGTTTTAAAAACAATAAAAGAATATATTTAAAAAAAGCTGTTGGGGAGCTGGTACATTCCACTCATTTCTCCAGCTCAAGCACAAAAACATCTAGGTCAATGTCCCCAGAGTACTGTCTTTGCATTTTAAAATAACAATCCTTTTTCAAGTAAGGAAGAGGATGAGGAAATCGCCTGAATTTCCATACTTGGGAGTAGGTATTCAAACTCAATGTGGTAGACTAGCAATGAAGTTGCAACAGTGACAATGAGGTTGGTTATTTGAAACAGCCCCAGTTTTAAAAGTAGACTAGGGAGTGAAAGCTGATTTAAAAAAACAACCTACAACTCCTGAAAGTTCTCATGGGAAAGAATATTATGCTAAGACGTAACACTTTAGAACATTATACAGAGAAATAGAATTGGGATAATCTATAAACGCTATCCTTCCATTATTTGGTCAACCTTTCTTCTACTTTCCACTATGAGCTATCAACTTCCTGGGCAACACATCTACCATAGCAGTGTGATCATCCTCCCTGGAATGTATTTAATCTTGAAATCATACTTCTGTAGAGCAAGACTCGATGTACAATCAACTTCTTGTGTTGGACATGCTTTAGCCACTTCAGTGTTAGGTGGACAGTTCTGAGTTCAAAACAATGGGCCCCATAGATCTGTTATGTGTTTAGTTTCTCAAGGGTACAAACGATGGCATCACATTCCTTCTCATACACAAATGGGATTTCCTCTCTGACATTTTATCATCTGGAGATCTCCAGATGAAGAGCATGGCTCACTTGCACCACTCGCATTAACTCAGTCAATGACGCCTCAGCAAGGGGTGGTAAGACAAACACAGCAAAGTCTAGAACTCATAACATCAGACAATAGCTGAAGCAGTTGCAACCTGGCACTCCTCAGTCTACACTACAGCATCACATTACACTACAGCACCAGTCTTGTGAGTGACTTCCTTGGCACAAACCCCTATAGTAATCCCAAGAAAAATCCCATCTACCTTTTCTTGTTGGGGCAGGGCATTCCTAGATAGCCTGTTCCTTCCCTATCAAAGGGGATATAAGCAAATGACCTATCCAATTATCTGGTTTGGTTCAATTGTGGACATCTTGGTCTTGATAATGAATCTGGTATCCCTGATAAGTGGGAAAATCATTTCTAGGTGTTCCAGCTATGCTTTCAGGTGGTTGAAAAGATGGCCATATTATCTAAATATGTCTAGCACAGTGATTTAGAGACAGCCAGTTTGGTGTGGTTAAGGCATCGGCTAGAAACTGGGAGACTATGAGTTCTAGTACTGCCTTAGGCACGAAATCAGATGGACGACCTTGGACCAGTCACGCTTTCTCAGCCATAGGAAGGGGGCATCCACTTCTGAAATCTTGCCAAGAAAACTACAGGAATCTGTCAGGAAGTCACCAGAAATCAAGACTGATTTTAAGGCACCAAAAGAAGAAAGTGATTGAAATTCCTGAGTAGCTCAAGGGCCAATTTTAGGAAAGTCCAAGCAAGAACATGTTAAATTTATAGATCGCAACTTATGGTGCATGATGTAGGCCAGCAGTGTCAAACTGCTAGCCCATGGGCCGGATGCATCATGCCGAAACCGTGCCCACCCCATTGCCGACAAGGAGAAAAAAGTCACGATACATTGCGACACATCACGTGACGTTGCGAGTTTGACACCCCTGATGTAGGCTGACTTCTTCATACCACTTTCTAACAAGGATCTTTGTCAGTATCCTTTGGCCAACTCAAATGTATTTGGCTGTTCAAAGTTGCTCCAGCAGGTCATCAGTGCAAGGCACAAGAGAGCTGTTTGGCTGTTTTCCTATTAAGCTTTCTATAGTCCACACAAAACCATCTTTCTTTGCCAGATGGTACTGGTGAAGATGATTGAGGAGGGTCATGCTAATTAAACCTTAGAATTCTCTGCCACCTAACTGAAGTTGGGATCCTGGGTGGGTGGGTTTATTCTCTGCTACCAGACTTACTTGGCCTTCCCCCTTCAGCCTGTATTTGAACTGAGTTCCTCCACTCCAGCCGATCCCTTATGTCAGGATCAAGAAATCCACTCTCGGCTGATTCTTGAACCTTCTTGGTGGCTCTTCTATATGTGTTCTGCTCAGTCATCCTCAAACAGCATAGCATATGGATGACTCTCCACCATTGCAAAATTCCACTGGAAAAAAAAAGCCTAACAAAGGCCATTTCTGCTTGAGCCTTGACAAAGTACTGAGTGTACACCATGATAGACTAGAGCTCCAGTGTCTCTCCAAAAGACTACATAATGTCCATTCAAAATCACATCCACCTGCCTTATGGGTGGACCGAGAAAGTCTTTACTGCACAGTTTTTCTGGCTGATGATTTGAAGATGCAACCTGGTTTACTTTGACCTTCATTTTGGGACATTCCTAATTGGTCAGGTTTCCTCTCATCTTACAAATATCTTGAGGCAATGAGATTGATACCATTTCCCATGGCCCCCAGAGAGCTAGCTTCTGGACCATCTCCCCAGCTGCTTCTGTGGTCCAGGTACCGATAGTTAGACCTCCACTGTGCAAGTTGGGTCAGTTCTCCAATTCCCTTGATTATATTGGCTCTTACACATTTGAACCACTGTATGTTTTTTTTTTCACTCAGTGTGCAAAGAATAAGGCTCCTTCTGCTACAAATTCCCCAAATTCCTTCTGAAGCTTTCTGTTAGGGAGGGGTTGAGGGAACCTCCTGAGAGATGTATATTGAAATTCAACTGCTGTGTATCATTTAGACTGGCAGAGAGGCTACAGTAGGATAATGCAAGATAGTTACTCAAAAACTGCTGCCTCTTACAACATTTCCACATTTTCATTTAAGAGTCTTCAGGAAGGAAACTAGAGAAAACTCTTGACACTTTTGTAATGTGGACTATGGAATAAATCCTACTGAACAAAAAAAAAGGGGGGGTATTTTTCTTCAGACATTACTGTATGCAGAATCAAGAGATGTGGTGCTGGTGACCAATTTGGCTGGCTTCAAAAAACAGTTGGACCAATTCATGGAGATCAAGTGCTATTAACTTTAATGGGACTGCTTCTGAAGGCCATCTGCTTGGAGACAAATGTGGACAGCTGGTGGGCCACTGTGAGACCAGACTGCAGCACAAGTTAGGCTAGGGATCCATCTGGACCAAGCAGGGCATCACTTATGTTCTTATCCCTAGGAAGGGACTTCACCATTATTTAGATTGAAATAATATCCTATTGTCCACTGGTTGTTGTTGTTGTTGTTTTTAAAAGAAAAAACTACCTAGGCATTAATAGGGGGTAATTGTCTCCTGCATTGCAGAGGCAGATACAGCCAAGTGGAAAGAGCACAAGTATACGCAGATCCGCAGCAGCAGAATCGTGAGGCATGCAACACTGTGCCATGTTATGCTCAATAAATCCAAATAATCAACGCCCACTTATTCAAAGGAAATGAAGCCAAGCAGGCCTTCCCTGGGATCAGATAAAGCCGCAAAGCCTTCCAGGAAGGACTCGCTGACACCAGCAGGGCAACAGCCACGTTGAAAAGCGCTCAACCCGCACTAGCCAACCCACCACCAACCAACCAAAAATAGTTTTCCTTCCTCTTAGAGGGCGGGGAGGGGCGGTTGAAAAGCAAAGAAAGTTTGCGCTCGCATGGTTTCTTGGGGCAACCCTGCATGCCATTTTGCAAAGCAGCCCGAGGTGAATCACCCGAGGCAGTACTCTGTGAAGTTTCTCTACCCATCTTTTTTCTCTTCTCTCTTGAAACGTGCAAAGGGCTGTTTCTCTTTCTCTCTCTCTCTCGCTCGCTCCCTCCCTCCCTCTCTCTCTCTCTGCTAAAATAAGAAGCCGTCCGTTGGTTTCCTCAAGGACCTGCGTCGGAATCATAAGCTATTTTAAAGAAACCTTTTTTTAAAACAAAACAAAACGCTCCCCAGATTGCATCTCTCGGAGGTTCCCTCCACACACACGCCCCACCCCCCACACAAGCCGCCGCGCTCACTCCCTCCTCCTGAAAGACCAGCGGGCGAGCGACAAGAGTTGGAAGCGGGAAAGGCAATTTATCCCCTCACGCCGTTTGCACAGGTTTCCTTCCAGCCCCGCGAAACTATTACGGTCACCGCCCACAGCGCAATCTGGGGCTCGAACATGTGCCTCGGAGTCCTTTTTTTGCCGCCAAAGGGGCCCCGAAAACGCCCGCGCTTCGCATCGTCTCCAACTTCTCCCCCATTTTCGCGCCCCCCGGCAAGCATTCCGGGTTGGACGCCCTTCCTTCGGCGCGCGCCCTCAGTCCTCGCCCTCGAGCGAGCAAGGCGAGGAAAAAGGGGGAAAGCAAGCAGGAGGGTCCGCACAGTACCTCGTTTCGCGCAGCCCGCCTCAGCGCCGGGAAGTTGACAGGATAAGACAAGAGGGGCTGTCTGAAGCCTCAGCCAAACGCAATCACACCCTCTGGCGAGCCAGCCTACGCCACGCCTGACATCAGCACGAAGGAGTTCCCTCTCGCCTCGGCCCTTGCGTTAGATACCTTCAGCGTGCACCTCTCGAGGGTGGAGGCGGCCGGTCCCGGAGGCCGCAGCTGCTTTCAAGGAAGGGAAGGGGGCCATCCCAGGAGTGGGACTGGAATTGAAATCAGGCGCCAGGATTTTAAACAAGCCTACCTCCCGCTTAAGATCAAGGTTTATGGGACGGGGAGATGCCCGGATGCTCTCCCTGCGGATTCAGTATGATTGCTTCGCCCCCGGTTCCTTTGCGGTTTTTGCCATCCAGGTCAGTGGTTTAATGGAGAAATTTTCATAGGGATCGCAAGAACAAAAAGTGGGGTGTGGGGGGGGGAGAGAGTTATACCTAATATTCTGAGGAAAGGAGCATCCCAACTTGGTGATTTTCAAACCGGAGTTTGTTCTCCCAAAATATGACGGATGTTTCTTCTGCAGATAATTCTCAGAGTTGCCTCTTTTAAAAAAAATGGATCCAGGAAGCTACAGACCAATCAGCCTGATATCAATACCTGGGAAGATCCTGGAAAAGAGAAATCAAGCAACAGATCTGCAAACACCTAGAAGCCAGCAAAGTTATAACCAGAAGCCAACATGGGTTTGTCAAAAACAGATCAAGCCAGGCAAATATTATTTCGTTCTTTGACAATGTGACTAAATTACTGGACCAACGAAATGCTGTGGATATAGTATACTTGGATTTCAATAAGGCATTGACAAATTACGCCACAACCTACTTCTTAGTAAGTTCTTAGTAAGTTAGAAAAATGCGGGATAGACAGCATCACCACCAGATGGATTCATAATTGACTGACAAACGCACTCAACATGTAGTCCTTAATGGAACTACATCTACATGGAGGGAAGTAAGCAGTGGGGTACCCCAAAGTTCTCTCTCGGGCCCAGTACTCTTAATACCTTCATAAAGGACTTAGATGAGGGAACAGAAGGGGAACTCATCAAATTTGCAGACAACATCAAGCTGGCAGAAGATAGGCTGAAGATCCAGAAGGATTTTGACAGATTTGAACACTGGGCCCCATCTAACAAAATGAAATTCAGTAGTGAGAAAAGTAGGGTTTTATACTTAGGCAAAGAAAACTAAATGTACAGGTACAGAATAGGTAGTATCTGGCTCAATACTAGTAATTGTGAGAAGAATCTCAGAGTCCTGGTGGACGATCAGTTAACTATGAGCCAACAGTATGCTGCAGTTGCCAAAAAAGCCAATGGATTCCTAGGCTGCATTAATAGAGGGACAGAATCAAGATCACGTGAAGTGTTAGTACCTCTTTATAATGCCTTAGTAAGACCACACTGGGAATATTACATCCAGTTCAGGATGGTCATCACAATATTAAAAAGACGTTGAGACTCTGGAAAGAGTGCAGAGAAGATGATTAGGGGGCTGGAGACCAAAATATTGCCAAGCATAGTTGCAGGAATTAGATATGGCTAGTCTAGTGAAAAGAAGAACTAGGGGTGACAGGTAGCATATTTGATCAGATGTCACAAAGAAGAGGGGGTCAACCTATTTTCCAAAGCAACAGAAGGCAGGACAAGAAGCAATGGATGGAAACTAATCAAGGAGAGAAGCAACCTAGAACTAAGGAGAAACTTCCTGACAGTTAGAACGATTAACCAATAGAATAAGTTGCCTCCAGAAGTTATGGGTCCTCCATCACTGGAGGTTTTTAAGAAGAGGTTGGACAGCCATTTGTCCAGAATGGTATAGGATCTCCTGCTTGTGCAGCTTGTTGGGCTAGAAGACCTCCAAAGTCTCTTCCAATTCTGTTATTCTCTTACAGCCAGATAGGCAGCATACAGATACTCCTTGAATCATTCATTCAGTGACTGTTGAAGTTATAACAGCACTGAAAAAAGAGATTAATGACCAATTTGTCACACGACTATTGCAGCATGCCCATGATCACATGATCAAAATTCAGATGCTTGGCAACTGACTCGTATTTATGACAGCTGCAGTGTCCCAGGATCATGTGATTCCCTTTTTGCAAAGTCAACTGGAAAGCCATAGTCACTTAACAATCGTGTTACCAACTTAACAAGTAGAGTGATTCACTTCACAATTGTGGCAAGAAAAGTCTAAAGTGGGGCAAAATACACTTAACAACTGTCTCGCTTTAGCAATATAAATTTTGGGCCCATTTGTGGTTGTAAGTCAAAGATTGCCAGTATTAAATACATACATACATATATACATCCTGTTCTAAGATGCACCAGAATCTAGAACAGGGGTAGGCAACCTTGGGTCTTTTATGACTCGTGGACTTCAACTCCCAGAATTCCTGAGCCAGCCATGCTGATCTAGAAGGTGCAGGTGGGTATTATTTTACCAGAGTGAAATTGGCTCCCTATTTGGATAGTATGAGGGGGGGGAAATCAATCTTTGAATAACCTTAATTAATCTATTGTATTTCAGAAGCTGTTTCATAAACGAAAGACCTACCAAATCTACCAACAATTAAAAACAACTAGCCACCTATTATTAAACTCACTTTGATCATTTCCACATCAAACTATTAATTACTGTATGTATGCTCTGCCTAAACACACTTGTATGCTACATAATAAAGACTATATACAGTAGTCAAAATTGGACTGCTGAAAATGAAAGGGTCAGTGTTGGAGAAGAAAAAAGAACAAGCCAACTATGATTGTTTTAAGAAAGATGGATGAAAGAGAGCTATACCCTGAAAGAAGGTAGATTCGCAGGCTGAGATACCAGGCAAAGCCCTCCATGCTTAAACATTTTGTGGTATTTTTGTATGACTATTCATCTATCTACCAACCACCCACACAAGGACACACCTTATCTGTTCAGGGTGGTATATTTTAAATAGCACAACATTTACAAAAACTCATTCTTTTCTTACTTAACTTCCTTCAAGTGCACTAAAGGATGTTAGTGGGTGTGCGCCTAGCCCTAGGTCATGTTATAAGCCAGATTTCCTGTACTTTGTTGCCCTCCAGACATGTTGGGACTGCTAACCCCAGAATTTCTGGCCAGCATAAGAGTGACTGGGGAATTGCAATCCCAATTCATCTGAACTGCATCAGTTAAAGAGGGCCATGGTAAGCATTTTGAGGGTTGGCTGGTCTGTTGCAAAGCTACCCCATCGCAGGGTTCCACAATAAATAATAATTGAAACAAATAATGCTTTAGCACAACACATAAACCTAAGCAATTTCTTAGGACCGATTCAAGTATATAATAAGGAGCTTATTCCAAAAAAGCCATATGGTGTATATTTTAACACCTCACTTTGACAGTGATTAGCTATATAAATTAGTCTGGCACAGGACTGGATTGCTAACACATCAAGTAACAACTGTGCTTGGAAAATTAGGACTGAATCCAACCCATACATTGATTAATATATATATATGTCTGTCTGTCTATCTATCTATCTATCTATCTATCTATCTATCTATCTATCTATCATCTAATCTAATTATCTATGCCTCTAATAGTCTTGTCACCTACAGACTGATTTTACACTGATGATTCTTTTCTGTACATAACTTACAGGTTGAAAGAAAATAGTTTAAAATAATTTAATTCTATTTTACAGTTCCCATCAACCCTGCAGGAGTGTAAATTTGTGAGCCTTCTACATTATGCCTACAATTTGGTTATGGAAACTGCTGGCTCCTCTTTCCAGGAGTTTAGGTATATATATTAGGACAGAACAAAAGTAGTTGGGCATTTGGAGGCAGCCTGGTCCTTAAAGGGGGCCCTTCTCTACTTATGACCGCAATTGAGCTCAACATTTCTGTTGCTAAGTGAGATAGTTGTTAAGTGAGTTTTGCTCCCATTTTACAACCTTTCTCGCCACAGTTGTTAAGTGAATCACTATTGTTAAGTTAGTAACATGGTTGTTAAGTGAATCTGGCTTCTCCATTGATTTTCCTTGTCAGAAAGTCACAAAAGATGATCACATAGCTCCCGGGACATTGCAACCATCATATATATGAGTGTCTGAATTTTGATCACGTGACCATGGGGAGGGTGCAACGATTGTAAGCATGAAAAATGGTCATGAGTCACTTTTTTTCAGTTCTGTGGTAACTTCAAATGGTCACTAAATGAATGGTTGTTAAGTCAAAGACTACCTGTATTGGAATAGAAATAGGTGCTTGTGAAAATCTGGCCCATATAAGGCTCTAAATAAATGCATTCCACATGCCCTGCTCATTCTTTGGCTCAGACAGAAGTTACACCCATCCCTGTTGTTTGTTTATTTCCTCCACAGGGTTTCTTTCTTGCCAGAAAATTAAGCCCAGAACTAGGACAAGGCTGCTTGTGTGCTTGCCTCTACCTGCTGCTAAGGAAGAGAGGTAGGGGGGAAAAAAACATGGTGGCATAAGGTGAGCCACAAGTGGGGGTTGGCCCTCTGGCACGTGGTGGAAGGTCAAGGTACACTTCGCTGTTGGGTTTTATATCTTAACTATCAGTACTAGATAGAAAAACATATGACAGGAGGTTCTATGAGTGGCAACATTATTAACTAATACTAGACAACACATTATTCATTGAGTTACCCTTTCAGAGATATTTCCTTACCAGATTCTTCAATACTTTCAACTGTGACAGATCTTCTAATGTGCTGTGTTCATTGGAAAAGTTTGAACACATTCAGGGCTGGATCTGCCTTGAAAATAGCCCATGTTGAACTGCACAGAATAGTCAAACCTCAGCACAGGAAATACTTTATGACATTTTGTATTATGACAATTTTTACGTCGTAAAATGTTTTATAACCTTTGCCAAATTTCAGTTCCATGGTAGTCATGGAAATCTCGGACCCATTCTTTAAGTTAGCCCATTTGAGGTATCTTGGCTCCAAAACTGTTACTCTAGGATGCACTGTTTCACCCAGTTAAAGGTTACTGGAATGATATATGTGTGCCTGTAGACATGAAAAATGAAATACAATTTATATTGCCTCTGTATTTTTTCATTCCAAATGAAACATGTCTGTTGCCCAGAAATGTTGACATTTCAAAGTATATGTGAATTTACTTTAAAAGATCAATGATTTGGACGAGGGGATAGATGGGGAACTCATCAAATTTGCAGACGACACCAAGCTGGCAGGAATAGCCAACACTCCAGAAGACAGGCTTAGGATACAGGAGGATCTGGACAGACTTGAACACTAGGCACTATCTAACAAAATGAAATTCAGTGGTGAAAAAAGTAAGGTTCTACATTTAGGCAAGAAAAACCAAGTGTATAGGTATAGTATAGGGGGTACTTTGCTCAATAGTAGTAACTGTGAGAGGGATCTCAGAGTCCTAGTGGACAATCATTTAAATATGAGCCAGCAGTGTGCTGTAGCTGCCAAAAAAAGCCAACATGGTGCTAGGCTGCATTAACAGAGGGATAGAATCAAGATCACGTGAAGTATTAATACCACTCTACAATGCCTTGGTAAGGCCACACTTGGAATACTGCATCCAGTTTTGGTCACCACGATGTAAAAAAGATGTTGAGACTCTAGAAAGAGTACAGAGAAGAGCAACAAAGATGATTAGGGGACTGGAGGTTAAAACATATAAGGAAAGGTTGATGGAATTGGGTATGTTTCTAGTTTAACGAAGAGAAGGACGAGAGGGGACATGATAGCAGTGTTCCAATATCTCAGGGGCTGCCACAAAGAAGAGGGAGTCAAGCTATTTTCCAAAGCGCCTGAAGGCAGGACAAGAAGCAACGGATGGAAACAAATCAAGGAGAGAAGCAACCTAGAACTAAACTTCCTGACAGTTAGAACAATTAAAAAGTGGAACAACCTGCCTCCAGAAGCGGTGAATGCTCCAACACTGGACGTTTTAAAGAAGAAACTGGACAGCCATTTGTCGGAAATGGTATAGGATTACCTGCCTGAGCAGGGGGGTGGACTTGATGACCTCCAAGGTCCTTTCCAACTTTATCATCATCATCATTATTATTAACCTCCAAGGTCCCTTCCAACTTTATTACTATTATTATTATTATTATTATTATTATTATTATTATTATTATTATTATTATTATTATTATGGATCATCGCACAGTCAGCCAGATGTTCAGACTGGATTTGGCATTTTGTCTACCTATCGAGTATCTACCCAGGGCCTGGGATAGGTAGATGTGGATGTTTGATGGTATTACAGATATTGTCGCAGGATGGAAGCAGTTCCTAGTAAGGCTGCTTTTTGCAATTGGCTAATAGCGAATTTGTCAATGCCAATTATTATTATTATTATTATTATTAATTATTATTATTTAGGTTAGAACATTGATCCATTAATGGGCCTTCTCCAACTAGCAATTAATAGCCTTTTCCATATTTTCTTGAAGGGAGTATTATAAATGTCAAAAAAGAGACAGCGAAGTTTAGAATTCTATAGCTTAGAATAATTTAGAAAATTCTTTAGTATTTTCCAAACCAGAAAAAAAAGATACTTGAATGAATTTTGTTTCCACAATAATGTGCAATATTATCTGAATAAATCTAGGATGGTAAAACTGGAAACAGCTTCTTGTTTTGTCAATTCAAGTCAGTTGGTATGCCAACATCTAGACCGACTTACTGAGCTATGGAAAGTTGGTGCAATTTTGCTAATCCCATTTATATGAGAGTAAACATCAACATGTACCTTGCTTTCTGACTAGACATGTATCAGCTTGGAAGTGTCTACAGGATAACTTACATCCATCAGTAAATTGCTCCTGTGTGGTCATAATCCTAAGCGCATAATGTTTATTAAAGCGAAAGTCCTTCTGGATGCCAATGGGATTGCTTCTGAGTAGATATCCTTAGAATTGGACTATAACATAATGAAAGTCTTTCCAACTTTTGTCTTAAAATCTTTGCCAGCTAATATCCTGCACAGGGTGGAAGGAACTCTAGCTATTCATCCTGTAGCATATTTTGCCATGATCTGTTCTTCAAAATATATTTTGCTGTGAATTACAGGTAGTCCTCAACTAATGACCACAATTGAGCTCAATTTTTTTGTTACTAAGCAAGACAGTTGTTAAATGAGTTTTGCCTCATTTTACAACCTTGTCACAGTTGTTAAGTGAATCACTGCAATTATTAAGTTAGTAACATGGCTGTTAAGTGATTCTGGCTTCCCCATTGACTTTGCTCATCAGAAGGTGATTGCATGACCCCGGGACATTGCAACCTCATAAATATGAACCAATTGCTAAGTGTCTGCATTTTAATTATGTGACTACAGGGATGAATAGAATAGAATAGAATAGAATAGAATAGAATAGAATAGAATAGAATAGAATAGAATAGAATAGAATAGAATAGAATAGAATAGAATAGAAGCTGGAAGAGACCTTGGAGATCTTCTAGTCCAGCCCCCCGCTCAAGCAGGAGAACCTATACCAGTGATGGCGAACCTTCTAGAGACCGAGTGCCCAAACTGCAACCCAAAACCTACTTATTTATCGCAAAGTGCCAGGGCTGCATCAGCATTTTGGTGCCCTTAGGTGGGGCGGGGGGCGTGGCCCACTGGGTGGGCATGGCTGCAGTGGTCACAGCAGACTGGGTGAGCGTGACCAGGGCCAGTCCCTCACCATCTCTGGGGCATCCCCAGGGAGCCAACGCCGCTTGCTCGCTCACTTCCTACTCTGTTGCTTCCAAACGCCACGTGCTCACAATTCTGGTGAACTCTGCTGGGGCAACAGCGCGTGTGCCCACAGAGAGGGCTCTGAGTGCCGCCTCTGGCACCCGTGCCATAGATTCGCTACCACTGACCTATACCATCTCAGACAAGTGACTGTCTAGTCTCTTCTTAAAAGTCTCCAGTGATGGAACACCCACGATTTCTGGAGGCAAGCTGTTCCACTGGTTAATTGTCTTCCCTGTCAGGAAGTTTCTCCTTAATTCCAGGTTGCTTCTCTCTTTGACCAGTTTCCAACCATTGTTTCTTGTCCTGCCCTCTGGCGCTTTGGAGAATAATGTGACCCCCTCTTCCTTGTGGCAGTTCCTCAGATACTGGAATACTGCTATCGTGTCTCCCCTATTTCTTCTTTTCTTTAGACTAGCCAAGATCATAAGTAACTTTCAAATGAAGGCGAATATACCGGTAGGTATCCCAGGACAATGTTGCAGGATCCAATCTGAGTCTTCTGAGTTAGCAGAGTACTAGAGAGAGGTTTCCTGAGGATGGGCTCCAGCTCGGAAGACTACGCCTCTGGTCCCTGTGACGGACCCAGATTGGATCCTGTAATAAGTCATGTGTTTCAGTGCCATAACGTAGAACAGTCACTAAACAAATGGTTGTAGGTCAAGGACTATCTGTATTATATCCCTATAACTGAACCATCAAAGGGGTAACTCTGGGAAAACATACATATACAGACAAATTAAGCAGCAGACATCTCCTAATAGACCTGAGTTCACTTTTTATGGCTGGTATGAAGACTTGTCTTATTTTAGGGAGAGAGAAGAAAGGAGAAAGTATAATTTCACCATTGTCCCTGAACACCTAAGCTAATAGGAGGCCCAGCTAGCATGGCTGTGACCTTCTCTAGAGAAACCAAGCTGGCCCTGATTACAATTTGTCTGCAGGTCTGGAGTGGTTATTTATTGTTGTTTAACTCAGACCACTTCACTGTAAAGGCTGCTGAACTGACTATTTATAGGCGTGATCTTTCTTAACTCTGTTGAGGTAATCCCACAAGTATCAAGAGACAAAATTGGCTTCCATGAGACTGGTGACAACTCAGTCAAATTGTACTGAAATTGTTAGGCTTCATTGTCTGCTTATTTTCCCTTCCCACCCCCACAGTGGAGGTGATTTTTTTTTAATCTATAAATCTAAGATAGCTAATTTGATTTCCTTCTTTCTGGTGAGATAGGATCTGCTGGTGCTATACCCAGATAAGGGGATGCCTGGCGAATAACTCCCTCCCACTCATGATGTCATAAGTGTTGCATCTACTAGAATTTCCCCTTTCAAGGCTGCAGATGTTTTCCCTGTCTGTTAAATGTTTCGTAGGCGGAAGGTGTTGGTACTGCGGTTTGTAAACAGTCACATACACACAGACACTTGCAGCCCACTCAGCAGCTACATTTCTTCATCCAATTACTATCATTAGCTAATTAATCCTTCCTGCCCCACATCTTAATGGCAAGAAAACGTTACCCTTTGAGTCTCCACTCCCAAAGGGAGCCTCAGCTGCTGTCAGAGAGTAAAGCAATATAAAGAGAAGTTAAACTGTTACTTCAATTTTGAAAGTACCAGGTGCACAGAATACCAAAGTCTATAGGTAAGAGGCACAAGTGCCTGCCTATTACGGTAGCAACTCCCTGCACTGCCTTTGATGTCTCTGCTTGATCTAAGGTCCAGAGGGGGAGCTGGGGAGGTGAACTGCTGCCAAGCCAGCAAACCATCTTGTGGCATCTTAAGCCTCACCAATATCTTATAGATAACCTTGCGGGAGAGGGGGGATCACAATTTGCTTCCTAAAGGCTGAACAAGAGATTGCTGAACTTAACCGACAGCAAAAGATTTTAGGCCAGTGTTTCTCAACCTTGACAATTTTAAGGCATGTGGACTTCAACTCCCAGAATTCTGGGAGTTGAAGTCCACATGCCTTAAAATTGTCAAGGTTGAGAAACACTGTTTTAGGCAATCTGCAGATACTTAGACCATTGCAATAGCTAATTAATAAGAGACTACAGGTAGTCCTTGACTTACAACCATTAACTGGGTGAATTCAAAGTTACAACAGCACTGAAAAAAAAAAAACAAGTGTCACAGCATCCTCTTGGCCACATGATCAAAATTCAGGGCTTGGAAACCAGCCTGTATTTACAATGGTTGCAGCATCCCAGGGTCACGTGATACCTATTTGTGATGTTCCCAGCTGGCTTCCGACAAAGCAAAGTCAATTCAGGAAACTGGATCCACTTAACAGCTGCATGATTCCCTTAACTGCAGTGATTTTCTTAACAGCCATGGCGAAGAAGTTGTAAAATCAGGCACAACTCACTTAACCACCTTGCTTAGCAACAGAAATTCTGGTCCTAATTATTGCAAGTCGAGGACTATGCATAGCCACCTGCATCTGTGTAAACAGCCTGTCTTCCTTCCCTTCCCCAATGCCTCACACCAGTTTAAATGCTATACCAGTCTGGCCATTCTATGCATCTGATGAAAAGAGGTGCAACTGGTGAAAAGCTTATGTCTTTTAATAACATTTTTATTAAAATGTTATTATTCAGAAAAGGTGCTATCAGTCTACCGAGATGTATGTGTAGACATTTGTGCAGGGAATGGGAGAGTTACAAAACAGGTCAGAAGAAATCTGACTTGCCGACTGATAAGAGGCAAGACATTTGTAAGTGTGACATCCTTCCATTACTGAGCTGAGTGACTCCTAGAGATTAGATTTTTCTCAATTTGCTAAGCTGCTGTAGGTGGTCTTGTCTGGCTTCAGTAGTTGTATAAGCTTGGTTATTGTGATTTGTAAAATATTTGTTCAGTGTGGCTAAGCATGAGTCAGTGCAATGTATAACCAAATTGTACTGTGAAAAGAAATTCTGGTCAGTTTAATTTCTGTGAAATAAATTCCACTGTTTCCTGATAGATTAGTCTTTACAGTAGCTCTGTTTAAGATGGCGCCTTGAAGCTCCCCCATTTTTTTTCTCTAAATATTGCTATTCCTGGTGTCCGATTTATGTCTATTCCTTGCAGAAAGTCAACTAGTTTCAATGTAAAATTCAGCAGGATTATTACAGGGAGACCTTGACCTATGACACAATTGAGTCCAAAATTTCTGTTGCTAAGCAAAACAGTTGTTAGGTAACATTTTACAAACTTTCTTGCTACAATTGTTATATGAATCACCCTGTTGTTAAGTTAGTAACACAGCTAAGTGCATTTGGCTTCCTCATTGACTTTGCTTGTCAGAAAGTTGCTAAAGGTGATCATGTGACCGAGGACACTGCAACCATCATAAATACAAGCCAGTTGCCAAGCATCTGAATTTTGATCATGTGACCATGGGGATGCTGCAACAGTCACGTGAAAAACAGTCATCAGTCACTTTTTTCAGTGCTGTTTGTAGCTTTGAATGATCACTAAATGAATGGTATGGAAGATGAACATATTTATTCATTTTCAACTTCATATTATACTATACCTTCAGAGACTCAAGTCAGCCTAGTATAATATAACGTTGCCTCTCACAACATGTTCTCTCAGGTCATAACCCCATGAGATGCATTATGTTGAGAGACCAAAATCAGCCTGTATGTTTCCTTGGGTTATACTGGACTTACATTTGAGATTTCCCCATTCCTAATCCAAAACCTTAGCCACTATACCAGAGGTCTTCAAACTTGGCCCTTTTATGACTTGTGGACTTCAACTCCCAGAATTCCTCAGCCAGCATGTCCTTTAACCATTCTTTATACAATTTAGTTTCCAAGCCTTTTGTCATTCTTCTCTGTACTCTTTCCAGTTCCCCAGCATCTTCCTTATATTGTGGTGCCCAGAAGTGGACACCCTATTCCAGATGTGACCTGAACTTGACAGTTGATGCAGCCAAAGTTTGCATTGGCAACTGAAGCACATTTCTGGCTCATGCTTAATCTGTGGTCCACTAGGATGCCTAAATCCTGTGCATCTGGTTTTTCATACCTAAGGGCAGAATCTTACATTTCTCAACTTTGAACTCCATAATGTTGGATAGGAACCAGTATTTAAGTTCATCAGAATCCTTTTTAACCTTGAGCCATCTTAGCAACCCCCTGCATCCTTTCCCCCACTCCCCAAATCTTCTGTTTTCTAAGTCTGGGAACTGAACAATGGACAATGTGATATATCTTGAACAGAAACTGGAAGCATGTTTGTCAGATTATGATATAAGATGATGCTATATATCTATTTGAATTACACATTATCTTATGGGTAATCCTTGTTTAATGATTTCAACTGGAATTGGCAACTTGGTCATAAAGCAAAACAATTTCTAAAGAAAACTGTGACTGCTTATCATCTTAATTCAGTTTTCCCTTGCTTTACGGACCTGCAAGGGTTGTAAATGTGAGGATTAGTTACAAAGTTACTTTTTCATACTGTTGTAACTGTGAAAGGTCATTATATGAGGCAGTTGCTACACAAGGACTGATGTTCATGTATGCCAATAATAGAGTTGTCAATCTATTTCAGATAAAGAAGAGACTTAGGAAGTGAAGAAACATATAAAATCATGCATGTGGAACCAATATACATTCTTCCCCAAACAGAAACATCTAAATAACATCCAAAAAATGACTACAAAATAATTAATCCAGGGGATTCAAAAGCAGAAGCTGCAAATACATTTTGCAATCAATCCAAGATTGAGACAGATATATTCCTGCCCTGCCCTTGAATTTAGCATATTTAGCATACAATAGATTAGAAATAGTTCAAAAAGTGATTTGGTAATATAGTAACTTTTGCTATGTCAAAAAATAAGACCTCTGCTTTCATTTTTGGTATGTGCAGAGTTATAGAAGGCCCCTATTGACTATTACTGTTGTACAGAATAGAGATGTTCAGGCAATCAGGCTTTGATTATTAAAACAATATTTGCAGAGCAGATGCTTTGTATGCAGATTACTCGTCTGAAAGCATATTCACTGTATATATTACACTGACCTGCATCTGTAACCCATCTCCCTTCAAGAAGACCGTCAGGATTATTGCAAGATCCCACAATACAGGGCAGTAAGTATATATTTTCTCCCCCTAAATATAATTGAATACTCATATGACTGCTCCAGTAACTTATTATATTAGCTCTTTCAGTGAAATATCTGTGGGTTTTTAGGTCACTCATGACTCCAAAGCCTCTTTTCTTACAGTTCACAGATCTCAAAAATCACACAGCTAAAACTGAGTGGTAAATATTGAATAACATGATTTTCTGCCAACTTTTGCCAGGAAATCAAATAAAATTGATGCATTAAGAATCTTATAAATATAAAAACACCAATAAAATTTGGCCCTTCTTCCCAAAGAACAAAATGAGCCCCAAATCCTATTATTTCCTGTCAATGACATATCTGCAGAACAAAGCACCAGCCCACAAGGATGATCTGTATTTCCAAGAAGGCTTCAGGCTACCCTTTATAACAACAACAACAACAATAACAACAATAATAAAGTTTGAAAGGGACCTTGGAGGTCATCTAGTCCAACCTCCTTCTCAGGCAGGAAACCCCCATACCATTTCAGACGAATGGCTGTCCAGGCCCTTCTTAAAAACTTCCAGTGTTGGAGCATTCACAGCTTCTGGAGGCAGGTTGTTCCACTGGTTAATTGTTCTAACTGTCAGGAAGTTTCTCCTTAGTTCTAGGTTGCTTCTCTCCTTGATTAGTTTCCAACCGTTGTGTCTTGTCCTGCCCTCAAATGCTTTGGAGAATAGCTTCTTTGTAGCAACCCTGAGATATTGGAAGACTGCTATCATGTCCCCCCTCGTCCTTCTCTTCATTAAACTAGACATACTCAATTCCAGCAGCCTTTCCTTATATGTTTTAGCCTCCAGTCCTCTGATCATCTTTGTTGCTCTTCTCTGTACTCTTTCTAGAGTCTCAACATCTTTTTTACATCGTGGTGATCCAAACTGGATCCAGTATTCCAAGTGTGGCCTTACCAAGGAATTGTAAAGTGATATTAACACTTCGCGTGATCTTGATTCCTGTGAGTTCTAGTTCTGCCTTAGAGCCATGAAAACCTGCTGGAGACCTTGGACCAGTCACTCTGAGCCCAATTCACTTTCATAGGGTTGTTGTTATGGGGGAAATAGGAGGAGGAAGAGATATGTTCACTGCAATGAGTTCATTTGTTCACTTGTTCATTTATTCACTCACTCACTCATTTATTCATTCATTCAATTTCTATAGCCACTCATCTCTGGGTAGCTTCAGTTCAAAAAATATATTACAGATTAAAAAAATTAAATTAAAACAATGAAAACAGTAAAATTAATACAAATATTGAAAACATCCAATTAAATATACTTTTATCTATAAATAGATTAAAAAAATACATTTGGGAAATGGGTATTTTTTATGGTCATGGCAACCATAATAATAATTTTGTGAGAATATTCATAACATGTTGTCAAATTTGTTTTATGTGTCCAGTGGTTCAAAAAGAGAGGGAGTTGTGATATAGCATATAAGTGGACATTTTTCTAGTAAATTCCCAGGCAATAATAACTTTAAAAATATGAGAGAAAATGAAATATTGTACCTATTGGATTGTTTATTGTTTCAGTTATTATTTTAAGGTTTGTTTCAATTATATTTCTCTAGGTTTAATTGCATTTCCGTAAGCTGAAAAATAGTCTAAGTAAATGAATTTTGCCTAGTTGCAGTTCTGTGGATGCCATTTATCTCCTCTGCCAAGACTTATTGATCCTCAATCAAATTCCTACAAAAATATAGCCATATAATGTTGTTGCTGCTGCTTAATAAAAACCAGAGTAGTGCTAAGCTAGGAGCATCATGACCCTGATCCACGTTTAGTCAGGAAAGCTCCCTAGGTGATTAGTTCCTCCAAAGCAAACCTACCTCACAGGGTTGTTGTAAGGAGAAATAGATAGAGGGACTGCTACATATGCTGCCCTGAGGTCTTCTGCAAAAGACAGGACATAATTTGAATAATTGAACAAATAATAAATCATTTGTCTTTCACCAGACTGATCACCTGTCCAAATTTTTCAGTTTGACATTTCTCTAGAATTTCCAGCTTCGTTCATTAATCTGTTTTTAAAATGGCTTGGGCATTTTAATGGCCTCTGAAGGAGAATCCCAGGAATAATGTAGGCAGCTCTGTTTTCCTTTCGCAGGCAGATGTAAGGGTCATCTTAGAGCAGGGGTGTCAATCTGCTGGCCCGCAGGCCAGACACGTCATCCAGAAGCCACGGCCACCCCATTGCCAGCAATGGCAAAACCGTTTCAATACGTTGCGCAACGTCACGTGACGTCGCGAGTTGGACATGTCTGTCTTACAGGAAAGTCTCTTGTAGCATGTTAAAGATTACTAAGAGTATCGTGGCATGAACTTTGATTATAGTTTGCAACATAATATGGACGAAGTCTGTACAGGTAGCCCTCGACTTAAAATAATTTGTGTAGCAACCATTTGAACTTACAATAGCACTGAAAAAAGTGACTTACGATCAGTCCTCACACTTATGACCATCACTGCTTCCCCATGGTTGAACAATCAAAATTCTGATGCTTGGGCAACTGGCATGAATTTACTTACAGTGGTTGCAACGTCTCAGAGACACATGGATTGCTATTTGCAACCTTCCCAACCAGCTTTCGACAAGCAAAGTCAATAGGGCAAGCTGGATTTGCCTAACGACTGCGTGATTTGTTTAACACCCATTGCAAAAAAAGGTGGTAGAATCAATTGTGACTCACTTAATAACTGTCTTGTTTAGTAACAGAAATTCTGGTCCCCCCAACTGTGGTCATAAGTCAAGGACTACCTGTGCATCATGAAATATTATGGCATTACGCATCTATAAGATTTTGAGATGCTACTAAGGATTATTTTGTTTCTAACACTTGGTATTCTATTATAACAGTTATTATTGACATCAGAGTAGAAGTGTTGTAACAGTACAACATTTTATCACAGATGCTGAGGTTTTTCAACACCTCAGAGACTGAAAAGAAATCACGTTTTGAATGTGTTTCCTCCACCCTATTGTTGGCTCTTTGGAAAGGACAAACAAAACTCCACAAAAAATAGGAAGCCCTTGTCTTTGAATGTCTTCAAAAGATGCAGAAGTAGCAGCTAACCTCATTCCGCCACCTTAGAGGCCAGTATTTGTTTTTTTTAGGTCTTATGGTTGTTTCCTACACTCTTCCTTCAAAATGCAGTTTCAATCCATACATCTTGAATCACATCTTTGAAGCATTAGAGCAGAGATGAGCAACATATGGTTCCCAAGTGTTGAAGCTGAGTTTCACCAACTCTAGTCAACCTGTATCAAAGTGGGGGGGGGGAGGAATAGTCCTTGCCATACAATTGGAAGCTCTCTCATGGCCTATGCTTGTTTAAACTAAATTGGGGCACTTCCTCTATTTAAATGAACGAGGTACAAACACCAGCCTGCAGTTTCACGCACTATCCTGGTGGAAGGAAAAACAACTCCAGTTCGGTTATACCAGTTCTTCACAGGAGGGACCGTTGCTAGGTTCCCCCTAACAGCATCGTTTCAGTTGTCAGTTCCTTCGCCCACTCCTTCCTCTGCAATATCACCCCACCATTTTCCTTCCAGAACAACAATCAAGTGAACTGACTTAAATTATTACGATAGGCTTTTTTTTAAAAACAACAACAACAACAACAAAGTTTTACAGGCTTTGTTTGTTTGTTTCCAGATTTCAGGAACCACAAAACAAATAAATACCTAATAACACTGACATTTTACACTTTTTTTTGGTAGAAGCTTCTCTCTTTCCCTCTGAAGAAACAGGATGTACAAAAGGCTACCTTTAAATATTGTTGAACCTCAGTTACCCTATGGCCAATGTGAGTTTACGTTGCCCATTTTGTCACAGGGGGTTGAAAAACATTTCTACGACAGCTATTAACCATACTAATACAGGCAGTCCTTGACTTGCAACAGTTCATTTAGTGACTGTTCAAAGTTACAACAGCAGTGGAAAAAGTGACATGACCGTTTTTCACATTTACAACCATTGCAGCATCCAAATGATCACATGATCAAAATTCAGATGCTTGGCAACTGACTCATATTTATGACAGCTGCAGTGTCCCGGGGTCATGTGATCACCTTTTGCAACCTTCTGACAAGCAAAGTCAATGGGGAAGCCAGATTCTCTTAACAATCAGAGTACTAATTTAACAACTGTGGTGATTCACTTAATAACGGTGGCAAGAAAAGGTCGTAAAATGGGGTAAAATTCACTTAGCAAATGTCTCATTTAGCAACAGAAATTTTGGGCTCACTTGTGGTCGTAAGTCGAGGACTACCTGTATTGAAGTCTGTCTTCTAAGCATACAGTTACAAGAATGCACTGATTTCATCAGGACCTCAATACTCAGTACAAATATTCTGCTGGCTATTTTCCAAAACTTAACTCTTTTTAATAACTGGAATTGTTTGATGTCTTGAAGAGTACTGTATGGTGTGTGTGTTTCTCCACTCTTAGACATGAAAGGTCTAATTACATATACAGTATCATTTTTATTTTCCGAATTTCCCGAGGTGTTACAGCTTAAGACACCTATGTGCACAACGAGCATTGTGGAGGCAGTGAAAAACCTGGAACTTTTGAATCATACACGTGTGCTTATATATGATAATAAATGTAATAGAATAATTTTTATACAACTCTTATACAGAGCAAAATTAGAAATATAGTATTATTTGCTTTTCTGAATCCGATTGAACTATTGAATTATAGCACATGTTCTAGAAACAAAAATACATCACTGGGGCCAGGGCAAATTCCTCTCGGCTGGAGGGCTGTACAATATGTGGGTAAAAAAGGATAAAACTGCACTCAGCCACTAGTGAATTGTCTCACATTTCCATACCTAAGATTCACACATACATAAGTTCAGATCACAAACATTGACAATTTAATATAAAATGCATCCATTTTAGATGTTTTCTGCACTTAGCAGCCATTCACAGAGTCATGCACAGTGAGTCTGATGTCAACCATACCAAGGGGATCAGACAGGAAACATGAACAGATAAACTAATTCTATTTTATCGTATTATTAATATATAGAATCTTGCAAGTCTGAAAGTACTGTTCTCCTGTTGTCTCCTTTACAACCCAAGAAACTCGGGAGAGTGCCTTCTGAGCTCCTTGCCTTGCCCATTATCCAGCTGTGGGCTCTTTTGTCTCTTATCTGACTGTTCCCTATGCAGCATCTCTTCATCCCATCTCTTAAGGTCTTTTCCACATACCATTGCACATGATGATGCCCAGTGTATGTTATGATGTCACAATGCAAGCTCTACCCTTTCATAATTTGCATGATATCACACAAAAATACTTAAGGGGTAGATTTAGGTTCCAATGAAGCAAGTTTGTGCCTTGTTCCCCTTCCCGTAGCAGAAATTTACAAAATCTCACCCCCCAATCTCAGCTTCTTGACCATTTCATATAGCTAATACATGCTATCAGGAACGGTATTATTTTACTTTAAAAACCTGTAACATACTTTATTTTTTAGGTAAATGTTTGCAAAGCAGGATGCAATAAAGACAAAGCAGCAATAAAAGCAAAGCTAAATAAAACAGCAGGAAAAATAATAAAAACTTTAATGAGAAGCAATGAAACATCTATTGCAAAGCCACCAAATGACCATACTTAAACCATGTTAAATGGCATTGTGGAATTGGAAGAGTTAGCAGGTAGGTTAGTCACAGCTAATGGATGCCGCAAATGATATTAATCTGAAAACGGGAGTTGCATTTGACAATTTTGTCTAAGTTTGGCAGGGAAGAAGGAGTGAATGATTGCAAGTTATACATAAAAGGCAAAACACAAGAACAAACAGATGAATTTGTGTACTGTGGTAGAATGTTTACTACAGATGGGAATTGGACTGAGAAACATTAATGAGGAGAGACTGGGAGAAAAACCTGGTTTATTCCAAGGCATGAACATTTCTCAGACAAAATGAAAGCAGTTATACCCACTTGGTTATATGAAAGGGGGAGTTAAGTACTTACAACAATTCATTTAGTGACCATTCAAAGTTACAACGGCACTGAAAAAGGTGACTTATGACCAGTTTTCACACTTACGACCATTACGACATCCCCTTGGTCATGTGATGAAAAATTCGGATGTTTTGCAACTGGTTCATATTTATGACGGTTGCAGTGTCCTGGGGTCATGTGATCAGCTTTTGTGACCTGACAAATAAAGTCAATGGGGAAGCCAGATTCATTTAACAACCATGTTACTAACTAACTAACAACTGTAGTGATTCACTTAACAACTGTGGCAAGAAAGGTCATAAAATGGAACAAAACTTGTTTAACAAATGTTTCACTTAGCAACATACATTTTGGGCTGAACTGTGGTCACACGTTAAGGACTACACATATATCGGGGAAAGTAAGTTTCATGCAATAGGAAGATAGCTCCCAAAATCAATAGGAGAGAGTTGAGAAGAAATGGGCAATGAATGAATGTGGATTGAACATTAAAGTAGTAGAGAAGTACCTTGGGGTAGTTTGATCATATAGAAAGAATAAGGACTGAATAATTGTATCAAGAAGGAAGTGACTGAGACAGAGGAAGATTGAGAACACTGGGTAAGATGGAATTGATGAGATCTTTAAAAAGAGGTGACAAGTTTGAGAACAAAAGGCAAGGTATGAAGTCGCTGATGGATGCCGAGAAAGCAAAGAGGGTTTATAAGGATAGAAAGATACAGAGGCACATGAGCATGGTATCGGTACAAAGTAGATTTAGCTATGTTTGTTTCCCTTTTTTGTATTTCATAATTTATTTAGCTTACAATTATTACTTCTTACTGGAATATATGTATGTAACTGCTTATTACAACTACCAGATTAAAACAAAACTCTTCAGCATCTCATTTGTTTACTGATGTTTAGCACCTTGACAAAAAAAAAAAGAATTTAAAAAGAAACCACAGAGCTGTTCTTTTTGAACCTGTAAACTCCTGGGGAGCAGTAGAGCTGCAAAAATCCAAGCCGATCGTCAGAAATAGCACAAGAACAAAAGATACTAAATAGGTTGCTATTATCTACCTAAAGATCTAGGGCTCTGTGTGTACCCACACCAACGTTTCAGGCTGTTCAAAGCTACTCTAAAATTTCCTAGCCTTCACTCAGGGTTATAGCTGTGGCAAACAAGTCAAGTAAAAATAGCACATTTGCTCTGCTACAGCTACACACACAGTCAGAAAAAATTCAAAAGGCAGAGATATTGTAAATAATGGATTCCCATCAAGCCTCAGACACCATGAGGCTGCCTAATAAAATGTTATTTTCTTCCAAATAGTTTGCACAGCAAGCTGTTGCAAGCAGCACAGTTTCTACTCTCTGATCCTTCCAAGGTATTTCAAATTTGCCCTTGCAACTGTCTTCACTCCAGCTGATCTTGGATTGCCCACACTGAATTTATCCCCATAGTCTCTACATCCCAGTCCTAGGACGGTTCTTTTCTGTTTCACAGATAACTTATCTCCACAGCAGTGGCTTCATCTTGTGGTCAGCCCATTGCTGAGACAGGCTGCAACCATTCTGTCTTGCAAAGAGGAAGAGGAGAAGGGTGGAGGTGGTTGACTTTGAGGGCTTGGTTGACCTCACTGCACAATCGTCTCTTCTCATTCAACTGCAAGACTCTCTGTGCCTCCACAGCTATTCCTTCTTTGGCTGCTGGAAGGATCAAAACCTCTCCTGATAGCCAAAGTTTTCTTGTCTTTTTTGCTCCACTCATGTGGAATGCCTTTCATGAAGTCCCTATTCCCACCAGTAACCTCTGCACAACCAGTCTCAGTCTCCTTTGACTTTCCTGCCTCTTTTTCTCCTGCCTGTCCCCTTTCTCTCCCTACAAGCGGAATGGGACATCTTGCCACAGCCAACTCGCCGTGGCCAACTCCCTGCAGGAAAACTCACCACAGCCAACTCACTGTGGGACAACTTGCTGCGGGATTCTATTCCACTATTTCTTTGATATTAGTGTAACTCTTATCCTGCAGCGAATTGCCCTGCAGTGAGTTGGCTGTGGCAAGTTGTCCAGCAGTTAATAGGCCATGGCAAGTTGGCTGTGATGAGTTGGGCGTGGCAAGTTGGCTATGGCGAATTGTCATAGACCCCCCCCCAGAAGACCCCCAAGCAAAGAAGCAGGGAAGGGAATTAATCTCCATATTGCCTGCCTACTGGCCGCTCTCCCTCACCCTAGCTATGGCTTTCCTGTTCCTCTCCCCTTTGCTGCACGTTTCTTTACTTCCATCCTTGCTAGAGATCACCGCCCCCATTAGCAGAAATATCTGCAGCCCTTTGGATTTGTGCTACGCCTGGATGTGATGGGACTGTTTCTGCAGTCAGAATGAGGAGAGAAGGTAAAAAATATGTCCCTGGCCTGGGAAGAGAAAAGCAGGCAGCAGAAAAGGAGAAGAATCCCCTTTGCTATCTTTACACATGTAAGAGTAGCAGCAGCAGTAGCTAACCTTCACCCCCTTTTGACAGCAATGACTCTACCAGTTGGATTCTGGAGGCGCAGAAAGGAATGTTATGGGGGCAGCATTTCTCACAACCAGACTACCTTGATGCCAAGGCTTACAGATGTCCCAGAGACCTGTTCACGTGCTTAACATTTGAAGAAATGCATATTTAAAACCTAAGTGGCCAATGGCACAATTCTCTCCCCCACCCATACAGTCTTTCTTCAGTTTAATTAAATGTGGACAGTGTATGGCAGTATTATAAATGCAAAATCGTTTTCAAGGACATTTCATATAATTTGTGGCATATATAGGGTTTTTATTGAAAAAATGTAAGACATTGGCAGTATTTCTTACTGCACTGTTTATTTAATAGAGGCATTAAACGCTAAGGAAAATAACACTGATGTAGTGGCTGTGATCTATATACCTCGTAGCAAAGAGCAGCACAGTATGTATGGATAAAGAAATTGTGACAGAAAAATGATTCTTTTTTCAGTTATTATCCTAGCTACTATACAACAGTGGAGACAAGGTCTAAAAGAAATGTCAACCCAAGATTTGGAAGTCAAGTAGCAATGTTAGCACTCTTTCCCGAGAACAAATTTACACAAAGGGATCAGAGAATAAGTTAATTAGTTGAAGATGTGATCAGAATCTTGATACTTCTTAAACTAACAGTTGGGAATCCTAAGGCTTTCTCAAAAGAGTAAAAGCTAAAGCCCTCATTACTTGCCTACTTATGTATAAATTATCTGATTCATGTGTCTTTTCTTCCTCCTCCACACAGTTTCTACCACTTTGCCATTTTCTCTGCAGCTTGCAATTTTCCCTTTGAGTCAGATTGGCTTGTATACGTTATATTTTCTCTCCCCTGTGGCTCAATCTTTTGAGATACCTGAAGATGTTTACCAATTATATGCTCAGCCATGATACTCTATGATTCAGCTCTGGAGTCTGGATAGTCTATGGTGGGTTGATGAAAAACATTGGGTTCATACAATACAGTCATGATTAATTAAACAGTTTATTCTAATGGCCCAGTTTCCCGAGTTTAATGACAGACTTAACTTCCTTAAACCATCACATAAGTTCAGTTCACACAACAAACTGATCTGAAAGATGGTTTATTAGTGAATGATTCAGTGTTCTGTGAAAACATAATGTCAAAGAAAATTTTTCTTTTATAGTGAAAGATTGCAGTTTGAAAATCCAGCTGTGTTGTTTATCAGTTTAGATCTACCTCTTCGTGATTCATAGAAATTAAAGGGACTTAATTTATTTTAATATCAGGCATGGACTAGTCAACATTTCAGTGAACCTTAAGCAGCGTATAGCTGAATTTGGGAAGTAAAATTATGCAAATTAATTAACTTGGATTTATTTGCATGAAGTATTGAAAGGGCACAATGTGGGTAAAAGAATGGAGACTACAGACCTTGCTATAAATAATAAGTTATTTCACCAAATGCAAATAGCTCTATGGAACAAAAACATGTTACTATTCAAGTATTTTAAAATGGGTCACCTGTATTTTTTTCCATATCCAAAAAACAAAGAATATTTCCACGTATGATTTTTACGCTGTGTTTTCCACATAGTGGGAAGCCAGGGCCAATCCTAGTATACAGGTAGTCCTTGACTTACAAGCACTCACTTAGTGACCGTTTGAAGTTACAGCAGCACTGAAAAAAGTAACTTATGACCGTTTTTCACACTAATGACCGTTGCAGCATCCCCATGGTTACATGATCAAAATTCAGAGGCTTGGCAACTGGCCCATATTTACGATAGTTGCTGTGGCCCCAGAGTCATCCTTTTGTGACCTTCTGACAAGCAAGGTCAAGGGGGAAGCCAGATTCACTTAACAACCACATTAACTACACCACTGCAGTGCTTCTACTTAACAATAGTGGCAAGAAAGGTTGTGAAAGGGGGCAAAACTCACTTAGCCACAGAAATTTGAGGCACAATTGGGGTCGCAAGTTGAGGACTACCTGTACACACAGATGAGGTAAAAATGCATTCACATTAAAGATCATACAGGATTGCCTGCACATAGTTTATCTGGTAAGTCTGATCTGTGCCCAATGCCATTAGGACGAATCGGGATGAAGTAAGCCATTTCACCGGAAAACTGAGCAAAGCACCAGGCTCCTCTTTGAAAAATGTTCCTTTTTTTTATGTGATCATTAAAAAAAAAGCAGCTAAAAGAAGCCTCGTGTACAGTTGTGCAAGAAAGGTCACTTCTTGAGTGGAAACTGATAGGCCCTTTGATTTCAGGCCACTCTGAAAGCAGGTGGAAGAGGAAGTGCAGAGGAAGTCAGAGAGACCTGCTTCACAACAGGCTGGTCCCGGAGAAGCAACGTATTCTCTGCCGAGCATGAGTCACCCTGCGAGCACCAACACAGCCTCCGCCTGCTCTTCTCCGTGCAGGAACTGCCTTGCCCAGCCCCAAGGAAAAACAAACGGGGATAATACTTCTAAAGAGAAAAGAACGTCAGCTGAATTTACCACTGTGAAAATTATGAGTTGCTAAGCGCAGGAAGAAGAAATGGCAGGAGGACAAGGGCAAAGGAATGGCCCGTTCCTGCACTGTCCCATGGTTTGGCAGATTGATTGAAAGCCATTTTCTCTTCCTCTTCCTGCCAGCCCCCATCCTTATTCTGACCTGATGGAGAACAGTCCCAAAGCTCAAGGGAGAAATGCACTAGATTTTCACGTATCTGCCCCCAAAGTAGCACGGAGTACAAAGCCGGTGACAACGTGAGGAAAACCAGTCACAAAAAGTCATCATGTACACAGCATCTAATGTGCACATAATTCTCATTCCAAAAATAACGCTTGCTTGTGAGTTGACAAGAGGCTTTGGGGTCATCAAGTCCAATCTCCTATGCCTTGTAGGAATCCAGATTAAATATGGCTGCCTAGCCTCTCCTCGTACACAGCTGGCAAAGAGAAATCAGACTCTGTGACTTTCTTTCGGGTTGTGAAGATTGCTCTCACTCTTCTTTTCACAAGGCTAAATGTTCCCAGACCATTCCTTTGGACTTTCTTCATCGGACTTAGTTCTGATCACCCACTTTGCCTTTTACAAACAACTTTTTTTTTATAAACAACTCAAGGCAGCAAACACACCTAATATTCCTCCCTTCTCCTATTTTCCCCACAACAACCTTGTGAGGTAGGTTGGGCTGAGAGAGAGAGAGAGAGTGACTTGCCGGAGTCATCCAGCTGGTTTTCCTTCCTAAGGCAGAACTAGAAATCACAGTCTCTTGGTTTCTAGGCTGGAGCTCTAGCCACTAGAGTCTCAGGGGTAGGCAACCTTGGCTCTTTTATGACTCGTGGACTTCAACTCCCAGAATTCCTGAGCCAGCATGGCTGGCTCAGGAATTCTGGGAATTGAAGTCCACGAGTCATAACAGAGCCAAGGTTGCCTACCCCTGCACTAGACCAAACTGGATGGGACAATTAGACAAGTAGGATAGAACACTAAACAAACCAAATGGAATAATTACAGTATTTCGTACAACTTAATATTTTTTGCATTTAACACAGCCTAAAATTGCATTTGGCTTTCTTGCAGCCATTTTGCACTGATGACTTCTCTGTCCACAATCAATTACCATCTTAAGATCTTAAGTAGTGTTATTAAGCCAGGATGCCCCATTTTATACTTGATTACTACTTTTAAGTAACTGCATTTGCTTGAATTCAATTCTGCTAATCTTAAACTATTAGGATTGTTCTGAATTTGATTTCTGTATTCTAGGTCAGTTGTTATTCTAGCCAGTTTTGCACTGCCTGCAAATTTAATACTGTAAGCCAGACATGTCAAACACAAGGCCTGGGGGCTGGATGCAGCCCGCGAAGTGGTTTCATGTGGCCCGCAAAGCCATCCTGGAAACAGTGAGGGAATGGCCCCCACTGCCTTGGTCCTGGCCCAGGCCAGCCAGGAGCCAATGTACAATTTTGTGGTGGCCATCTATGCTGAAACGCAGTCTTAGCTCCACAAGGCCGTCTGGAAACAGTGAGGAACCAGCCCCTACCGCGTCGGCCCCACCCCCTGGGTGCATGCTGGGGAGGTGTCACCCTTTGTGAGGAATGAAGAAATGCACCATCGCCTGGAAGTGGCCAGCAAAAGGCCCTCGTCTACTTCACATATCCATCTTCATGGGATCTGGGAGAGGGGTTTTGGTAGGAAGAGGGGCGCTCTCCTCACAGCACTGAGAGGCTGAGCCGGGCAGCGCAAATCCAAAAAGAAACGCGAGGCCGCCCAGCTCCCACCCTGCCAGTTTCAGCAGGCAGCGGGGTGCTCTCCTCACAGCGCCAGAGCTGAGCCAGGTGGCACGAATCTGATGAGAAGTGCAATGCTGCCTAGCCCCCAGTCTGCCCAGTTTCAGCAGGCAGCAAGGTGCAAAGCTGGCAAGCTTCACACCATCCACGTCAATCTCTCGGCGCTGTAAGGAGAGCGCCCCGCTGCCTGCCGAAACCGGGCCGGCTGGGGGCTGGGCGGCATTGCGCAGGTAACGTTGACTCTCACTCTGCTCATGGCATCCCCTCCCCCAGAGCCCATCAAGCCAGATATGTGAAGTAGGCGAGGGCCATTTGCTGGCTACTTCCAGGCGATGGTGCATTTCTTCATTCCTCAGGAAGGGTGACACCTCTCCAGCTGTGTTTCTTGCCTGTTTTTCTCCCTCCCTCATCTCAAATATATTCCCACCACTCTGTACTTAGGAAGGAAGGAAAGAAGGAAAGAAGGAGAGGGAAGGTCTAAGGGAAGTCCTGCCTTAGTCCTGCCCTGCTGCCCTTTCACCATCCCCTTGCCCCCTCCTCCTGGCCTATCCTGGGGGTCTCCCATCCTATTGCTAAGGAAGCTTTGGATACAAAGCCGGGTTTCCTCCTATGGAGAGGGAATGGGCCTCTGTCTGACTTTGCCCTCGTACCCATCATGAGGAACCTGAGTAAGGAGAGCAAGCACAGCAGCAGTAGCCTTGAGGAGGAGGTAAGTGCAGCTGGGCGCCCCCTTGGGGAAGTGGGGCTGGGCTTGGTACCTTGGCACTTGCCCTGGTCCCACCCCTTTCTGCCAGAGACCCTCAGATCTGTCCCACTCCTGCCCAGGCCCCCAAAGGCATCCTTGATGCGAATGATGTAGAGCTGGCCACGCCCACCCAGTAGGCCACACCCACCTTGGCCACACCCACCTGGCCCCCGAGGGCAACCACAATGCTGATGGGGCCCTCAGTGAAACTGAGTTTGACACCTGCTGTAAGCATTCCATCCACCTGTCCAGACTTCTCACAAAAATGTTGAAGATTTCCAGATATAGGATCCCATTAGAATCCTCCATTTAACTGGATATAAAATCACCAATGAGCACTGTTTAAGGTAGTCCTCAATTTACGACCGCAACTGAGGCCAGAATTTATATTGCTAACTGAGAAGTTTCTTCTACAGCTACAAAATGATGTCATTCATCTGACTCTGGAGACTTAGCCATTCAAGGTAAATAACACCCAGAGGATATTTCATTATCATATTCCATGATGTTTTTGTCTGTTTCAGTTTCCTACCCCTTCATCTTCCTCTTCACAATCACCTTGCGGAAAAAATACCTCCTTTTCGCAAAAGATTAAGCCAAAATAAGAGATTTTTCTTTGTTATTTCCTGGTGTTTTCCACCCTCAATGACTAACATATTTAGGGGGTTTTCCTTTTATTTTTTTACATAGATTTTTGTTATTTTTTACATCCTTTTATAACCTCAACTCATCCTGAGCCTTCCAACACCGTCTTCACCACAACCTTGAATATTGTTGTGTTTTCTTTCTTGCTGACCTCTCTCTTGTTCCATTTCCTACATGTGTCCTTTTGGTTTCTTTGTTTTTATAATCTCACTAAACATTTTGTGCAATCATGCTGGCTTCTTGTACAGTAGGAGTGTCCAACCTTAGCAACTTTAAGAGTTGTGGACCTCAACTCCCAGAATTCCATGCTTGCTGAGAAATTCTGGGAGTCGAAGTCCACAGATCTTAAAGTTGCTAAGGTTGGACACCATTGTTCTGCAGTATTCTGGGTAATTTTCCTCTGATTAAACAGCTTGCAATTATTTCAGTATCTTTTAGACACTTTCACCCATTTTGGTCCTTTTCATAATTCTATTTATAATTATTTTGAGGTTATTCAGATTTGATTTCTAGGGTCAACATTTGCATTTCAGTAACCACAGGTTTAGCGTCTCTTAAATTCAAGACCTCTGGTAATAGCTAGTCATTTTCTTCCAATATTTTTTCTCTATGTATGGCTCTCACCCTGTTAAGTGTTCTGGAAGTCTCTTAAGATCTGATTCCCGGTTCCCAAGCTTTGGAATTAGGGTATTTGCTGACAGAAGGAAACTTCTGTCACCAAGGTAAGTCAAAAAACGTGCAGAAGAACCCTCTTTAGAAGGATTTATGTTTTAACAGATATTGTCGTAATTAGAACATCTTATCATTGCTACCAATGTGATAAAATCTCATCTAGATTTAAATCTATTTGATACCAGAAGATAAAGGTTTTGGTATCACAGTGAACATTATTGAGAGGTGTGAAGCTATTTTAAGAGGTATTGGCATAACATGACAAGGCAAGAAAATAACAATCATATTTTTAATTTTGCAGATAAAGAAGAAGCAATTGTTATACCTGATCAAATGGAATTTAAGAATGAAATAAGTAAATAAAAATAATAATAGCTTAATTATTAAATATGATCCAACAAGGAGTCTTATAGCTAGTATTTAACATGGTAACTGGGATCAGAATTTCCATCATAAAGTGCAACATCATATAACTATATATGAAATAGGAGGGATACACATGAGATAGGAGGGATACATATGAGATGAAATGATAGAAGGGGCTGAAGTTGCAGGAACTTTGGAGGAGAATGACTGTGTCATATTAGAATTCAATATAATTCAGACCCAAGCAATAGAATAAAATCAAACTAGTGTCTTAGATTTATAGGAAAGAACTTGATAAGGATTCTATGGATGAAAATCATAAAAGGGAAAATAACTCAAGAAGCTTGGGAAACTCTGAAAAATGAGACTATAAAAGCCAAGTCTAGCACAATACCATTTGAAAAGAAAAAAAAGAGATCCCAGAAGAAACCACCATGGTTGCAGAAAGAAATCTGATAAACTGAAAGAGAAAAGGAAAGTATTAAAAAATGGAAAGAGAGACATGTAACTAAGGCAGAATATCAGCCTATAGCCCAAATCTGCAAATGAGGGGAAGTCATTTGATGAAGTCATCAAATTTGCAGACAACACCAAGCTAGGATGAATAGCCAACACTTTGGAAGGTAGGCTCAAGATCCAGAAGAATCTAGACAGACTTTAACACTCGCCCCTATCCAACAAAATGCAATTCAGTGGAAAGAAAAGTTAAGATTTACACTGGGGCAAGAAAAACCAAGTGCGCAGGAATAAACTAGGCGTTACCTGTTTCAACAGCAGTAACTCTAAGGGGGATCTAGGAGTTCTAGTGGATAACCATTTAGGTATGAGCCAGCAGTGTGCTACAGCTGCCAAAAAAGCCAATGCAGTCCTAGGCTACATCAACAGAAGAATAGTATCAATATCATGTGAAATATTAGTACTACTATATATTGCTTTGGTAAGACCACACTTGGAATACTGCAACCAGTTTTGGTCACCGCAGTACAAAAAGGATATTGAGGCTCTAGAAAAGTGCGGAGAAGAGCAACAAATACGATTAGAGGGTTTGAGGTTAAAACATATGATAAATGGTTGCAGGAACTGGGTAGGTCTAGTCCAACAAAGAGAAGGACTAGGGATGACATGATGGCAGTCTTCCAATATTTAAGAGGTTGTCACAGAAGAAGGGGGGGGGACAACCTATTCTCCAAAGTACCTGAGGGCAAGACAGAAGTAAAAGAGAAATTCAACCTAGAACTAAGAAGAAAATTCCTGATAGTGAAAACAATTAATCAGTGGAACAGGATGCCTTCAGAGGTTATGTGTGCACTGTCCGTGGGGTTTTTAAAGAAGATATTGGACAGCCATTTGTCCAGAATAGTATAGGGTCTCCTGCTTGAGCAGTGGGTTGGACTAGATGACCTCCAAGGTCCCTTCCAACTCTGTTATTCTATCACTTAACGATGGAAAGTTTGATACTACTAGTTGCCATTTTTAAGCAAATCAACGTGGATCCTTAAATGAGGATGACATCGCATGGTTAACAATTGTGATGTTCTGCTGGCTTAGTAGCCACCAGTGAAGGTCATAAATTGTGATCACACAATGCTGCAATATTGTAATTGAAAGCTAGGTGCCAAGCATCTGGATCATGTTCACATGACAAGGAAATTGCTGCAACTGTTGTAAGTTTGAAGAGTCACTGAACAAATAGACCTAAGCAAGAACCACCGGTATGTGAACCTAATCAAAGTCACTGGATAGGAGAGCAGGATACAAATCTATAGTCTATATCATTCAAGAGTCCATTGATTTTGTTATTAATAAAAGACCAAGTGTTCCTGTGTTGTATATTTTGCTGAAGATTGATAAATGAGACAGACTACCTCAAAAACAATCCATCATTTCTTATAACAATAGTTCTTTGATTATCATTTATATCCACAGGTGAAAGAAACTTCTTCCTGTGTAAAGACTTTATTGAGATGTTAGAAAAGATCCTAATAGATCAGATTCTTCGGTCTAAGCCATCAGGACAAGTACAGCTAATAATTAGTCACAAAAACAAATGAAATAAGCAATGTGTAATGCTGTTGTGTGTGCAGTGCTTTGTTTCCTCTGGCAACAAGGAACATAATAGGGAATATTTTCTGACTGAGTTCATCAACCAGAGCTATATTTAAATTCTCAAAACTCTCATAGATTAAACACAACACACAATTGAGATTAAGGGCAGTTTTACACTTTTTGCTTGCCCCACCACTAAAATGAGCCACACTCTTCTTCTTGAATGCAGGAGAGGATGACATCATAACCTGTTAAGCCAATGGACTTTCCTCACCCCAAATTCCCCTTGCCCTCTAGAGCAGCAGTTCTCAACCTTTTGCAGGCCGCGACCCCGACCTGCACCGCGCATGCACGGTGTGACGGCCCGCACCACGCACCACGCATGCGTGGCGGTCCACATCGTGCATGCGCAGCATGCGCCCTGGCCCACATCACGCATGGGTGGCGCGGCAGCACGCACCACGCATGCGCGGCGTGACGGTCTGCATCGCACATGCGTGGCATGCGTGCAACGGCACGCATCACACATGCGCAGTGTGCGCACCCCGGCCTGCATCGCGCATGCGTGGCACGATGGCCCGCATCACGCATGCACGACGCACACGTGATGGCCCGCATCGCGCGTGCGCGGTGCTACCTTGCGCATGCACGGTGCTGTCCCCTGCGCCGGCCGAGGGGAAAAGGGGAAAAAAATGGCGGACTGCGGTGTTTGGTGACCCCCGTGAAATGGTCGTTCGACCCCAAATGGGGTCGCGACCCATAGGTTGAGAACCGCTGCTCCAGAGGCTCATCACTTAATTGAACCCTTATATTTCTTATTGTAAAGCAGGGGTGGGGAACTATGGCCTTTTTATGACCTGTGGACTTCATGCTGGCTCAGGAATTCTGGGAATTGAAGTCCACACATCTTAAAGGGGCCATAGTTCCCCACCTCTGTTGCAAAGGAATTTAAAGATCATGTTATACAAAAACTATTAAGGAGAGTCATGGAGGAGAAATTACATAGTCCAGACACTGAAGCAAGCATGAGAAAAAAACCCTCAGAATAAAGTCACCTTGATTCTGTTGGTATAAGAAGGGACAGAGACAACTGCTATTTGATGTCACCCTTTGAGGTAGATCAGGTCAGGAAACAGATACTGCAAGGCATGCTATATTATTGTTGTAGGGTATAATAACAGAAACTTCAAAGCCTGTGTAAGCCTCTTTGTCACTTTTGGACTCTGTCATTACTTCTCCAAGGTCCTCCTTAAAGATTCTTTGATACTTAGGTAATATACAGTATAACTTCTTTTGTACCCAGTGGGTAGTCATTTCAGTTTCTGCCCAAGCTGTGTGAAGCATGCTTCCCTGGCTTTCCCGCCCCCTTGCCCTCAACACTGAAAAGTTTCTGTTTGGTTTTCTATTTCTAAATTTTTTAAGTTACACCATAGGAACTCTGGAATGAAGCTACACTTCCAGTGAATATTTTCTGGTCGCAATGGAAGTGAAACCTCTATGCTTTCTTGTTATGAAGCTTCTATGGTATTTACTGGAGGACATGAGAAGTAGATTGTATATACTTAATTTTACATGTATTAACTGCAGTAAGAATTGTATTTGCCCAATACTGGAAAAATGAAAACTTACCAACGAAAGAACTAATTAAGAACATTTTAGATAGTGCAGAAATGGACAGATTGACACTAAAGATAAAAGAGAAAGAAGACTCAGTGTACTTTAGAGCATAGCTGGCTCAGGAATTCTGGAAGTTGAAGTCCACGAGTCATAAAAGAGCCAAGGTTGCCTACCCCAGATCTAGACTTTTGGGGTTTCAAAATGGAAACATGTGCCCAGGATGGAGTAATGTATGGTGGATGACTAATAGTTGGTACTCTCATTGGACCCAAGGTAAGAAAAAGAGAAAATATTTAGAAATAATGAAACATAGTGTAAATTCTAATTGTAACATTGGATATTGTGATAAGTTATTCATTAATGTTAAAAATTTAACAAGGGAAGGGAGGATGATTAATAGAACATATGGAATGGGAATTGATGCTAGTGGAACTGATCCATTTGGAACTTTTTAGGATAGAGGTAACTCCTATTGTATTGAAACAAATGAAACACTATCAGGAAATAGAAACATTAGAAAAAGCAGTTAAAAAGAAATGGGCAGGTGAAATTGAGACAGCAGGATCACGGGGAGCAAATGTGTAGCTACATAACATGAGAACACATGCTAAACTTCTAAATAAGACTAAATGCTGGGTATATCAGCACTTTCCTTCTCGTGGACAAGAAGGAAATATAGGGGAAGGAATACCACCGCCCTTAATAAAACGGAGGAGTGTTAGCACAAGCATCAGAAGTAATGAAAATATTACAAACTCGGTACCCTTATTGAATATAGATAATCTGAAGGCTGATTTTTGTGTAAGAAATAATAAAACTAAGGGTGTACAAGGTGGGGGAATATTCTCATTGTGCTCATATTGTAGTTATCTCAACAAAACCAGCCAGCCAATTGAAATAGCAAATCAATAATACATCAGCATGAGCTTGGATTATGGTTTCTCTGTGGGCATAGAGGATATAAGCAACTATCCGATAACTGGTCAGGAGTGTGTACTATAGGGTTGGGTAACTGCCAGTGTCTGTGTATTTGAAAATTTACCCATTAAGTCTAAACAAGAAAGTACCCAAGGAGAAACTTGGAAAAGAACAATATTATTTATGTATGGAACAGGCACTAACTATGCTGATATAGTAAGACTCAGTAATTGGAGTGAGAGTAAGTTTAATAACACCATAGGGGTATTGAATCAACTAAATAAAGAACAAGGAGAAATAAGAGATGTTGTCTTGCAAAATAGAGAAGCCTTAGATGTGTTATTGGCCAAAAAAGAGAGGGGCGGGCGGTACTAAAAAGTCATTGCTGTGTTTATATTTCAGACTACCAGCCTAGGATTAATAAAACTATACATAAAATGAAAGAAGCAATAGCAAGTAAAAAGCAGGAGGATAAAGAACAATGGGAGCAACCTTGGAACCCATTTTGCTTCATTAGCAATTGGTTCCCTAACCTTGGGGAATGGGCTAGGAATGGGTTTCTATTCCTTTTAGTTAGTAATTTGCATTGTATATTTGTGGTTGTATACAATATCTACCAGAATTAATTTCAGGATGTAAAGAAAATGTTATACAAAAATGATAGCAGAAAATATTACATGTGATGTTAAACAATGTCCAGGTAACTTATGGATATAGAAAGGGCAGAAATGATGTTGCAAGAATTTGAACGATATCAATATGTGAAAATTTTTAATGAATATCCATAAGAAAAAGGGTGGGTTGTGAGGTTTACGAGAAATATATAATATTTTCGTAATGTAGACTAGCTTATGAAAACTATTTATAAGAACATAAGAACATAAGAAGAGCCATGCTGAATCAGGCCAAAGCCCATCGAGTCCAGCATTCTGTGTCACACAGTGGCCCACCAATTGTACATGGAGATCTTGAGCAGAAAGAGAAGGCAAAACCCTCCCTTTTAGAGTCAGTATTTTAAAGCATAATCATATAGCCAAAGCGTAGCCATGTTTAACTCAGCTAAAGTGATGACATATACAACTTTTGGTTTGAAGTAAGTAATAGCTACATTGTATAGATAGGCAAGGGAACAGAGCTGAAACATTTGTATTATTTGTATCATCCAGTTTAGACAAACAGGCTCCTATTGTGAGCTTGTTAGTTGAATGTCCCGAACATGAAAGTGGAAAGATAAGAACATAAGAACATAAGAAGAGCCATGCTGAATCAGGCCAAAGCCCATCGAGTCCAGCATTCTGTGTCACACAGTGGCCCACCAATTGTACATGGGGATCTTGAGTAGAAAGAGAAGGCAAAACCCTCCCTTTCCCTTGACCCCCAACAAATGGTACTCAAGGGAATCCTGCCTGCCTCAACCAACATAGAGGCGGCACATGGACATCCGTTTTAATAACCACCGATACACTTTGCATCCATGAATCTGTCTGACCCTGCCTTGAAGCTATCAAGGCTGACAGCTGTCACGACCTCTTCTGGAAGTGAATTCCATAAATCAACGACCCTCTGGGTGAAGAAATATTTCCCTTTATTTGTTCTCACTTTCTTGGCTATGAGCTTTAGGGAGTGCCCCCTTGTCCTGGTATTGTGTGATAGAGAAAAGAATTTTTCTCTATCCACCTTTTCTATCCCATGCATGATTTTATACACTTCGATCAAGTCACCCCTTAAACGCCGTCTTTCAAGGCTGAAGAGACCGAGGCGTTGGTATAAGGTTAAAAAAAACAAAGGAGCTATTAATTGTACAGCTGCAGTGTTTAATAGCTTTTTACTACTAACTAGGCGGCTGGAAAGCATGTGACCAGACTGGACCAATCAACTGGGTTTGGAAAGGATGGATATGGCATATTCTACGGGACAGATATAAAGGTTTATGCTGAACTAATTTGGGTGTAATCTCTGGATTTTATTTACTGAGATCCACCAGCCTTTGCAAACACTTCAGTAAAACTTGTTTTGTTTACCAACACCTTTGGAATCATCATCATCATCATCATCATCATCATCATCATCATCATCATCATTATCTACCAAGGCAAATAGGTGGACGTGGAATCCTGCAAGTACATCAGATGGTTGAAGAAGAAAAAATGGCTTTGGAAGAATATCTGAAGGACAATGATGAAGATGCACTGAAAATTAGTATATCAGGAAGGCTTACTGACTACTGGAGAGACCAAACTGGCCTACAAGAAAGATCAAATGAAGAACAGAATAGAGGCATGGGAAGACAAAGCACTACATGGCCAGTATATTAAAAGAATAGCTTGGAAAGCAGATAATAACAAGACCTGGCAATGGCTAAGAGCAGGAAAGTTGAAGAAAGAGGCTGAGGGATTAATTCTCTTTCTTCAACTTCTGGCTGCACAAGACCAAGCCTTAAGGACAAATGCATACAAAGTCAAAATTGAGAAGACAGCAACAAACAGTAAGTGTCGCGTATGCAAAGAAGCTGAAGAAACAGTGGACCACCTGGTAAGCTGCTGCAAGAAGATCGCACACAGACTGACTACAAGCTGCGGCATGACAAAGTAGCAACTATAGTGCATTGGAAAATCTGCAAGAAATATCATTTGCCTGTAAGCAAGAACCGGTGGGATCATAAAATAGAGAAAGTCATAGAAAATGATAAAGTTAAACTGCTCTGGGACATCAGAATTCAAACAGACAAGCACCTGCAACATAACATCCCAGACTTAACAATTGTTGATAAGAAAGACAAAAAAGTCTGGATAGTGGACGTGGCAGTGCCTGGAGACAGCAAAATAGATGAGAAAGAACTGGAGAAGATAACAAAATACAAAGACCTACAAATAGAAATAGGAAGACTGTGGCAAAGGCAAGCAAGGGTAGTACCAATAGTAATAGGCACCTTGGGTTCAATCCCAAAACAAATAGAGCACCACTTGAACACCATTGGCACTGACAAATTCGCCATTAGTCAATTGCAAAAGGCAGCCTTACTAGGAACTGCTTCCACCCTGCGACAATATCTGTAATAATATCAAACATCCACATCTGCCTATCCCAGATCCTTGGTAAGGACTCGATAGGTAGACAAAAATGTCAAATCCAGTCTGAACATCTGGCTGACTGTGCAATGATCAATAATAATAATAAAGTTGGAAGGGACCTTGGAGTCATCTAGTCCAACCCCCTGCTCAGGCAGAAAACCCTATACTATTTCAGACAAATGGCTCCCCAATCTCTTCTTAAAGACTTCCAGCGTTGGAGCATTCACAGCTTCTGGAGGCAGGTTGTTCCACTAATTAATTGTTCTGACTGTCAGGAAATTTCTCCTTAGTTCTAGGTTGCTTCTCTCTTTGGTTAGTTTCCATCCGTTGCTTCTTGTCCTGCCTTCAGGCCCTTTGGAGAATAGCTTGACTCCCTCTTCTTTGTGGCAGCCCCTGAGATATTGGAACACTGTTATCATGTCACATGTCATTTTATTTGTAAACAACACAGAGTTGTGGAGGAGTTGGATGGCCCTGAAATTTAAATGAATGGGAAGGAAGGAAGGAAGGAAGGAAGGAAGGAAGGAAGGAAGGAAGGAAGGAAGGAAGGAAGGAAGGAAGATAAAATGATTTCACCAAAAATCCTTAGAGACTGCAATGTTCCAAAGACTGAGGAATTCTGATTTACACTAGGCATGCAGAAAGTTCTAGGCCATGGCATGTTTGCAGTATTCTAGGGATCAAGAAGATTAAATATTGTGTAGTAAATATTATCTCCAGGGTGTCAATTGTATTCAGACTGAATCCCTTGATTAAATAGTGCTCAGTGTTACCGGTAGATGCCTGCCTCCCTGGAACATCCTGGTCTCCAAGCTAGACTTCTTTGGCTTTGCAGCAGCTCCAAATCAGACCATCGTTCTCAGTTTCCAGCTGGGATAAAATGTGGGCAGATTTATTAACCAGCATGAAGAGCAGAACGTGCATAGGTGAAATGCATAGGCTGGGTCAAAACCAGCTGTTAATTTAATAGTGTGGTTACTAACCACACCTTTGTTGTTGTTGTTGTTATGGCCACGGAAAATAGGGATTGCATCAAGGTTGTAGTGCACAGTAAATAGTTTAACCTTTTCCTATTCATTTAAAATCTCAGTACAAATCTATTTCCTCCTTTCTTGATTGTATAGCCTTCAATCTTATACAACTTAATCCTGGATGGTTCACAGATAATAGTAATAATGATTTAAAAAACAACATAAAAAAAACCCACAGAAATTCCTGGTGCCACCATGCATTTTGACATATCCACAAGGAGCTTTCCTTGGCTCCAGCGTCACACTATCCTGACGCTGATGGGAAAAAGCCAGATTTTCAAGGCTTTCTGGAAGGCTAGGAGGGTAGGGGCCCACTAATTCTCTTGGATGATGATGATGATGATGATGATGATGATGATGATGATGATGATAATAATAATAATAATAATAATAATAATAATAATAATAATAATAATAATAATAATAATAATAATAATAATACAGTTGGAAGGGACCTTGGAGGTCATCAAGTCCAATCCCCTGCTCAGGCAGGAAACCCTACACCATTTCGGACAGATGGCTGTCCAGTCTCTTCTTCTACATACAGTGTGTTCATGTAAATTGCAAACTGCACTGTATCAAAAATAAGACACTTTTCTCTCTCTTTGTCTTGTGGGTTGGTGGGGGGTGAGAAGGATAACCGTCTGGACTGCTAAAGATGGATTTAGGAATTTTCCTCTGGTCCTGATAGCACTCTTTTAAACTAACTTCACCCTAAGAGAGGAAAAAGCTGAAAGCGAAAGAATTTACAAGATGTATGTGTGAGATGCAAACTCCAGATTAAAATTTACCCCCGGCTGCCCATGACTACTAATACTGTACAAGGAAGACACTGATTTCTCAGGCCACCTAACTACGGTAGACCAGAGAAATAAATCAGACCTCCATTCCTTTGTGTTTCCCAGCTGCTCACAAGCTGCAGTGACACCTACAGTACTGAAAAGTACATTCCAGTTGTGACATTGCCTTCCTCCATGGAAATAGGGCAAAATAGCAAGAGGCTGTTGTTCTCTGTCCTCTGCATAAATCTTTACTTCTGCTGGTGCTTTATTTGTGAATTATATTGGAGTACCCCGTCCTCTGTATCTTTCCAACTAATATGTTTAGCATTGCTGTGAGTGTTTCTTACAGCTGCTGTTAAGAATAAGTTTCGGCTTACTGGATAGGTCGGTCATTATACAATATATATTACACAGAACAGGGAGGAAAAAAAATGATCAAAGCTGAGATCAGTAGGATTTATTATTCTGCTGATCCAGCAGGTTAGGATTTTCTACATAATATGGTTATTGATACAGAAAGTGATTGCATAGACAAAAAGAGTGCCTAGGTAGTAGAAGAGTGCCTACATGTTCTTTCAACAATCTCCCTCCATCCCTGTATTAAATGGAGTAATGACATCCCACTGTGAGATGGGATTGTTTCTTAGGCAAATGGCTAAACACTGTTTTATTATTGTGTCTGACTTCTCTTTAGGGAGGTTAAAATGTACGATAATCTCATACTTGTATAATTATCATATTATCTCAACAATTTTATAACCTCCTAGGGTAGGGGAACATTAATAAGTATTTTCTTTGTTCTTGCCTTCTAAGAACTAAAGTCACATTGCACATCTGGAAACGTTTAATCTTTTATCCAATACTCTGCTTTTGTTCCTGACATTATGATAGAGATAGGTAGGTAGGTAGGTAGGTAGACAGACAGACAGACAGACAGACAGACAGACAGACAGACAGACAGACAGACAGACAGACAGACAGACAGACAGACAGACAGACAGATAGATAGATAGATACCGGTAGATAGATAGATAGATAGATAGATCTAGATGCACTGAGGCAAGGTGTTTTTTGTGCAATTATTTTGTGGGATGTTACAGGGCGAAGATGTCAGCGTTTTATCATTTTCAGTCTCGTGTTAACTCTAACTTCTTTCTTTACTTTAATATTTATTTATCTATCAAATGCATCTTGTCCAGAGTCACTCAGGGTGATGTAGAATAAAATCAATAATTACAACATATTACAAAGACCACTTTAAATAATTAGACATAAAAAACCCCAAGATTTTTGAGATGGTTAAAATCTGAATGTCAGATGTGATACAATCAGTGTGTGGGCCTGTTGGAAAAAAAATGTGTTTTGGAAGGTCACAAAGGTGAAGTAGATGTAACTGGGAAGAGGTGGTGCCGCAGATAACTTGGCCCCATGTCATGTAGGGCTTTAAAGGTCAAAAACAGCACTTTGATTTGCACTTGAAAGAAAACCAGTGATCAAGGCAGCTCATGGAGCAGAGGTATAAACATGTGCCTGTCCAGCAGCACCCAGTTATGCCACTGCATTTTGCACAAGATGAAGCTTCCATATAATCTTCAAAAGCAACCTGAATATCTCTCATCCACCAGCAGCTACAGGGCCTTCGTTGTGTTCATTGAGCCTGCAGCAATGTTGGAACTGAAAAATTTGGGCCTCTACTTAGACTTTCCTGTTTACATTGACCTCTTCTGTGGGCTGGCATAAATGCCAGTGTTGGAAAGACCTTGTCTGTGCTCTTTGCTTTTGCCCTCCTCTCAGGAGAATGCAAAGATAGAACTCTTTCAAAACCCTGCCCTTCAACAACAATGATAATGACAAATGCATACAAAATTGAGAAGACAGCAATAGACAGTAAGTGTTGCCCATGCAAAGAAGCTGAAGAAACAGTGGACTGCCTGGACCACCTGCTTGGCTACAAGCAGCGGCATGACAAAGTAGCAACAATGGTGCATTGGAAGATCTGCAAGGGATATCATTTGCCTGCAAGCAAGAACTGGTGGGATCATAAAACAGAGAAAGTCATAGAAAATGATAAAGTTAAATTGCTCTGGGACTTTAGAATTCAAATAGACAAGCATCTGTCACATAACACCCCAGACTTAACAACTGTCGATAAGAAAGACAAAAAAGTCTGGATAGTGCACGTGACAATGCCTGGAGACAGCAGAATAGATGAGAAAGAACTGGAGAAAATAATAAAATACAAAGACCTGCAAATAGAAATAGAATGACTGTAGCAAAGGCAAGCAAGGGTAGTACATTGGTACCTTGGGTGCAATCCCAAAACAACTGGAGCACCATTTGAACACCATTGGCATTGACAAATTCACCATTAGTCAAATGCAAAAGGCGGACTTACTAGGAACTGCTTCCATCCTGCAACGATACCTGTAATACCATCAAACATCCACATCTGCCTATCCCTGGTCCTTGATAAGGACTCAATAGGTAGACAAAAATGTCAAATCCAGTCTGAACATCTGGCTGACTGCGATGATCAATAATAATAATAAAGTTGGAAGGGATCTGGAGGCCATCTAGTCCAAACCCCTGCTCAGGCAGGAAACCCTATACCATTTCAGACAAATGGCTGTCTAGTCTCTTCTTAAAACTTCCAGTGTTGGAGCATTTACAGCTTCTGGAGGCAGGTTGTTCCACTGATTAATTGTTCTTACTGTCAGGAAATTTCTCCTTAGTTCTAGGTTGCTTCTCTCTTTGATTATTTTTCCATCCATTGCTTCTTGTCCTGCCTTCAGGTGCTTTAGAAAATAGCTTGACTTCCTCTTCTTTGTGGCAGCCCCTGAGATATTGGGACACTGCTATCATGTCACCCCTTGTCCTTAAGCTAGACATACCCAATTCCAGCAACTGTTCCTTTTATGTTTTAGCCTCCAGTCCCCTAATCATCTTTGTTGCTCTTCTCTGTACTCTTTCTAGAGTCTCAACATCCTTTTTACATCGTGGTGACCAAAACTGGATGCAGTATTCCAAGTGTGGTCTTACCAAGGCATTGTAAAGTGGTATTAACAGTTTACGTGATCTTGATTCTATTCCTTTGTTAATGCAGCCTAGCACTGTGTTGGCTTTTTTGGCAGCTGCAGCACATTGCTGGCTCATATTTAAGTGATTGTCCACAAGAACTCCAAGATCCCTTTCACAGTTATTACTATTGAGCAAGGTAACACCTATACTATACCTGTGCATTTGAATTTTCTTGCCTAAATGTAGAACCTTACTTTTTTCACCATTGAATTTCTTTTTGTTAGATAGTGCCCAATGTTCAAGTCTGTCAAAATCCTCCTGTATCTTAATCCTGTCTTCTGGAGCAGGGCTTTTCAACCCCTTTTCACCCATTGTACCACTTTTAGGATATGGCAATATCCGAGTACCATCAGTCGCCTAGCAAGGTGTCAAAAACTTGATAACAAAAAAAAGGAAAAAAGTGATAAAGTACAGGTAGTGCTCGACTTACAACAGTGCACTTAGTGACTGTTTGAAGTTACAATGGCACTGAAAAAGTGCCCCCCAAAGCACAGCCAAGCAAGACACCTGCCTGCCTGCCTGCCTGCCCAGCGGCGCTGTCATTCCCTTCCCCTGAAGCACCTCATTGTGCCCCAATCAATGGCGGATCCTTCACGATAGCCGAATTACAGAAAACATGCTACCAAGCACATTTCTTGGGGTGAAGCGACCCAGACAAAAGGCTGCATTCCCTTTTTATTACCTGTTACAGTGGGCGGTTACACAAGGCATCACATGGTTACAAACAGCCAATGACAATGTTATACCTGTAGCCAATGACAAAGTTACACTGGCAAAGTTACACCTGTAGCCAATGGCAAAGCTACACCTGTGGCCGGTAGATTCAAATCTTGGTATAACCTCCTCCACCTCTCAGCCCCTCCCTCATTTCCTGTTGTTCCAAAACCTCATGTCAAGCCTCATGGCCTTTTGTGTTCCTTTGTTTCAAGCCTCATGGAAGTTTCTTTGTTCCAGGCCTCATGGTAGTCTCTTTGTTCCACCTATGCTCCGTCCAGCTCTTACACGATCCTAGGGCATAGGCCATTATAGCAACATCTCCTCCTTTTTCTTTTAATAAGAGTCCGAGAGTTTTTCATCCGAGAAAATGGGACATGGTTTTGTCTTCTCCCAGTCTATGTGAATTTGTCCAGTCATCAGAGGCTGTAGTTGGTTCTTATCCAGGAAATGGACAAAAGAGGGAGGCCTACACAGGTTCAACAGGGGAGGAATACATTGTACACAGCAACAGATTGTTACACAGAATATTACAAGCATTATAATACTAAAAACCAATTTTTTCAGCCACTCAGCATTAGGTAGCCAGGAAAACAAACTGTCCCAATCAATCAAGGCATCAGTTTCTTGTGATAAGGGATTGTTTTGTACCATACTTTCCATATGAGCGACTGTGGCAGAAATGTTGGGTGCGTTGTCAGAAATGTAAATGTACCAGACCAATTCTGGGGTATTGACCAATATGCATTTTTTCCACATAGGAACTACATTGTCTTTAGAGAAGTTATACAAAGTTTCAAAAATTTCACCAAAATCAAACAAGGGAACACAATCAGCACATGCTTTCCTGTTGCCATTGTTTGTCTCATTATAATATCTAGTTTTATAGTCTAGCTGCCAAGGGATAGTTATATTACAAGATTGCCAAATACCTAGAAAGGTGTTATTACTAACTGACGAAGCTGTGTGATTAATGCATACTTGAGCAGGGTAACACAAAGCAAGAGAGACCTGTAAGGAAGGATTCAAAGTGAAAGAGAAAGAGATTTCATTCATCCATGTGAACATATCCAACAATTGGATGCATTCAGCAACATAGCATGGTGAGAAACATAAAATACAAAACAGCAAAAATTGTCACAAAAATAAAAATCATTAACAAGACTAGAAAACACAAATTCAAAATTGGCAAAGAGAAATAAGAAAGGGAGGGGGCCATGGTTTATTAAACAAAACAACCGGGAGGGGGGGTATGAGAGAGAGAAGGGAACACAAACAGATTCATATGCAGATGGAGATGGCAAAAACAAAACGCAGTCATATGCAGATGGAGATGGGATCTCGTTTACAGCCATCCTTTGTTACTTGGAAAGGAGAAAGAAGGCTGGCTGGTTTTAAACTGGCCTAGTTGGTGGTCTTCAGGCGACGGTCTTCAGATAAACCTGCAGAGAAGGGGGGGAGAAAAAAGGGGGGAAATGGCTCTCTGCTGCAGGGGGGGAAAGGTTAACAGTGAGCAAGGCATTATTAAGGCAGTTTTGAATCAGTGGAAGGCCAGGAAATATTTTCTCCTTTTCCAATTATAAGGAATAGAAACAACAGACTTAAGATTTTTTTAACAAGTTAAAAGGTAAGGGAGTAAAGACTGGATTAGCACCAGTAAGATCAACCGGATAAGCAGAAGCAGTTATTAAGTCTTCAGCAGACGTGAGAGTTTCCTGTATATGAGCCTGAAGAATTCCCTGATGAACAGGGGACAGGGCGGGGGGAACAGATGAAGAGTCCTGATAATAAGCAACACGAGTATCAGGGGAAACATCAGAAGAAGAACTGCAGGGGGCAGTAGGAGTCATAGAGGTTGCATAGGGAGGAGGTAACGTCAGAAGATAATGTTCTGAGTCAGAAGGAGAAGTAGAAGGAGGTAAATCTTGAAAATGGCCCTGCAAACATGCAAGGACCGTCTTCCACGTAAGGAGAATTTGGAAGGGAGCAGAAGGCTCCTCACATAAGCCAAGTTTAATCCAATCAGCAATTTTTAATGGTCCCTTTAAGGAGTAAGAGAGACAATGCCAAATAAACATTAACAATTCTTTTAACTCCTTAAGTGAAGGCAATTTATGAATTTTTTTAGTTGCATAATTGAGGTCCTGACAATTACACCAAGCCCTTCAAGATGAGCCCTTTGGTCCTTGGAGAATTCTGCCCACATACTCACGGGGGGTCGGTTCTTGTAGAAAAAGAAGCCACGGGGGTAGGTCTTTGCTGAAGAAGGAGCCACGAATGCGCGAGATGAGTAAGAGGGTGTCAGGGATGTTGTAGTCATACAACACTGGCCCGAATCACGTCGGGGTCACCACTTGAAGCACCTCACTGTGCCCCAATCAATGGCGGATCCTTCACGATAGCCGAATTACAGAAAACATGCTACCAAGCACATTTCTTGGGGTGAAGCGACCCAGACAAAAGGCTGCATTCCCTTTTTATTACCTGTTACTGTTGTGAGTGTCCCTGGACCAGCTTGGGAAGTATCAGAGGATGAGGATCAGCAGCCAGGTTCCTCTGAATGTGTTTCCCTCCCGGCAGCCGAGGATCAGCAGCCAGGCCCCTCTGGGTGGTTTCCCCTCCCGGCAGCCGAGGATCAGCAGCCAGGCCCCTCTGGGTGGTTTCCCCTCCCGGCAGCTGAGAGAGATAATGAAGAGCTTTGTATGCATTCTGAATCAGATTCTCAAAATGATGAGTCAGATTTAGAACAAGAAGATAAATGGATTAATCCGAGGTTCCGAAGGTTTGATAAGCGAAGGTGTCAGTTAACTGGAAAAAGGAAGTAATTGGGGAAGTGACGTATCGGACACTATATTAGAAGGGGAAAGAATGACTACGCCTTTGTCACGAGCAACGTTGATCAAAGAGTGGGTTGAAAACTTTGGCAGTGCTTTGGAACTCAGTATTCTGGTGTTTTGAAAACCTACCGAAGGATAATGAGCTCTTGGACAATGTGATAAAGAAGAAAAGTAAGTTAATTGGGATGTAGGAGGAGAAGAGCATGTTTATCTAAATGTAAATAGATTTTATTTGGCCGTTCAGGCCAACATAATGCCAGCAGCTTGCTTTGAAACGAATTCTTTTGAAATGTATTAAATAAACCTCTTAAAGATATATTTACGTGGATATTAATGAGTTATGAGAGGCCAGACATAACAGTTACAGTGGGCGGTTACACAAGGCATCACATGGTTACAAACAGCCAATGACAATGTTATACCTGTAGCCAATGACAAAGTTACACTGGCAAAGTTACACCTGTAGCCAATGGCAAAGCTACACCTGTGGCCAGTAGATTCAAATCTTGGTATAACCTCCTCCACCTCTCAGCCCCTCCCTCATTTCCTGTTGTTCCAAAACCTCATGTCAAGCCTCATGGCCTTTTGTGTTCCTTTGTTTCAAGCCTCATGGAAGTTTCTTTGTTCCAGGCCTCATGGTAGTCTCTTTGTTCCACCTATGCTCCGTCCAGCTCTTACATGATCCTAGGGCATAGGCCATCATAGCAACACTCCCCCACTACAACTTTTCTAGGATGGCTGTGTACTACCTGCCAGGTGCCAATGTACCACAGGTGGTACCCATACCACTGGTTGAGAAGCCCTGTTCTGGAGCACTGGTTATTTCTGCCAGCTTGATGTATTCTGCAAATTTGATGAGTTCCCCATCTATCCCCTCATCCAAATCATTGATGAAGACGTTGAAGAGCACTGGGCCCAGAACAGCTGCCAAAAAAGCCAACACAGTGTGAGGTTGCATTAACAGAGGGATAGAATCAAGATCACATGAAGTATTAATACCACTTTATAATGCCTTGGTAAGACCACACTTGGAATACTGCATCCAGTTTTGGTCACCACGATGTAAAAAGATGTTGAGTAACAGAGCAACAGAGAAGAGCAACAAAGATTGTTAGGGGACTGAAGGCTAAAACATATAAGGAGCGGTTGCTGGAATTGAAATGAAAAAATTAAAAGGAAAAGGAAAAGGAAGATAAAAAAGAAAAGAAAAGGGAAAGGAAAGGAAAAAAGAAAAAAGAAATAAAAAGGGAAAAAACAAAAAAAATGAAAGAAAAAGAAAAAGAAAAATTAAAAGAAAAAATATAAAAGAAAAAGGGAAAGAAAAACAAAATGAGAAAGAAAAGAAAAAAGAAAAAGAGGAAAAGGAAAAAGGAAAAGAAAAGAAAAAAGGAAAAAACAAAAGAAAAAATAGAAAAAAGAAAAAGGGAAAGAAAAGAAAAAAGAAAAAGAAAAAAGGCAAAAGAAAAAAGAAAGGAAATAAAAATGGAAAAGAAAAAAGAAAAAAAGGGAAAATATAAAAAAGAAAAAGAAAAGTAAAAAAGAACCAAGACAAAAAAAGAAAAAGGGAAAGGGAAAAAAGAAAAAGGAAAGGGAAAAGAAAAAAGGAAAAAGAAAGAAAAAGGAAAGGAAAAAGGAAAGGAAAAAGGAAAAGGAAAATGGAAAAGGAAAACAAAAACAGAAAAGAAAAAGGAAAATGGAAAAGAAAAAGAAAAAATCAGTGTCGAATCCATTGGCGATGCCCATTTTGCTAGCTGAATTCATAAAGAGCTAACCCTAATTCTAGTTAAACCTAATCCCAAAGGGATTTTCCCATGTAATTTACAAGGGAATCTACATAAGACAAACTTGAAAAGTCAGCACCCTCCTAAACGTAACTGTGAACTCTGAATCCATTGCCCGTGTCTACTTTGCTCTTTGAATTCATAGAGACTTAAACCTAGCTCTAGTAGGATTTGCCTTCCAAAGAGATTTTCCCATATATTTTTCTAGGAAACATAGATAAGGCAGGCTTGAAGTCACCGCACCCCTAAGTGTAACCACGCACTCCAAATCTGTTGGCAATGTCCATTTTGCTCTCTGAATTCCAGAGACCTAACCCTAAACCTTGGTGGATTTTCCCCCAGTGGGATTTTCCCATGTAATTTACCCGGAAACTGTTGTGGGTGTCTCTAGACCGGCTGGGGACATATCAGAGGATGACGAAGCACAACCAGGCCCCTCTGGGTATTTTCCCCTCCCGGCAGCTGAGCCAGATAGTGAGGAGATTTGTATGCAGTTTGAGTCAGACTCTCAAAGTGATGAGTCAGATTTGGAACAGGACAATATATGGCTTGATCCGAGATTCCGAAGGTTTGATAGGCGGAGGTGTCAGTTACGTGGAAAAAGGAAGTAATGGGGGAAGTGACGTATCGGAAACTACCGTGTTTCCCCGATAGTAAGACACCCCCGATTGTAAGACGTATTGGGGTTTTCAGGGGGTCGGCTAATATAAGCCGTACCACGAAAGTAAGACATATTACTCCTGCCCACTTCCGCCTCCTGCTTAAAATACTTAAATACTTAAAATACTTAAAATACTTAATATACTTAAAATACTTAAAATAAAACTGACAATTGTTTTCCAATCAATATAAGCCGTACCCCGAAAGTAAGACATAGTGGGCTTTTGGGGATAAAAGGAAAGTGTGACCCTGTCTTGCTTTAGGGGAAACACGGTATATTAGAAGGTGAAGAAGGGACTAATTCTTTGTCACGAGCAACGTTAATCAAGGAGTAGCCTGATACCTTGAGCAGTTCGTTTGAACTCAGTTTTCTGGTGTTTTTGGAATGTACGGAAGATTAATGAGATCTTGGACAACATGAGAGATAAAGAGTGAGTTAATTGGAAGGGGGAAGAGCATGTTTAATCTGAATGTAAATAAATCAGACTTGGCCGTTCCGGCCAACAAAATGCCAGCAGCTTGCTTTGAAGTGAATCTCTTGAAATGTGTTAAATAAAACTCTTAAAGAAATATTTATGTGGAGTTTACTGAGCTGAGAAGGGCCAGATACAACAGATTGCTCGTGACACAACGAAAATTAGTCCGAGCTTTCAGTACTGCGCAAGTCCAGTGACGTCATGGAGCAGCTTCTCGCTGATAATCCTGCTCTGTATCAATTAGTTCAAAATCTCCAGCTACAAATTGGCAATTTGCAACAGCAGATTCAGCAAACTGCAGGAGCCCCAGCCCCAGCTCCAGCCCCCCCTCCCAGACAAAGCAGGTGTTATTTAGCATTGCCTGATAAGTTTACTGGAGAGCGTAGTAAATTTCCAGCTTTTTTCAACCAATGCAAAACATTCATTGCTTCAACTCCAGCAGATTTCCAGCTTGATGAGACTAAAGTGGCTTTCATTTTAAGTTTACTCTCTGGTCCAGCTGCTGATTGGTCGTCTCCTCTGATAGACGGACAAGATCCTGTCCTGCGCAATTATGCAGGATTCTGCCAGCTGATGGAAAGAGAATTTGCTGACCCCCTTCGTAGACAAAATGCCACCAGGCGGATACGAGAGCTACGTCAAGGATCGCGCTGCGTAGCGGAATATATATCAGATTTTCGCCGCCTAGCTCAAGAAATTAATTGGAATGAAGAGGCTCTCATGGAAATCTTTCAAGATGGCCTGTCTTCCCAAATCTTGAATGGATTGAGACATACTGTAATACCCGCGACCCTTTATCTACTTATCTACTTTTTAAAGATCCTTTATCTACTTTTCCCGGTAAAATACATGGGAAAATTCCATTGGGGCCAAATCCAATTGGGTTAGAGTTAGGGTTAGATCTTCATGAATTCACAGAACAAAATGGACATTGCCAACAGATTTGGAGCGCATGGTTATGCTTAAGAGGGTGCTGAGTTTTTGAGTACAGTTTACCTATTTTTCTTGGTAAAATACATGAGAAAATCCCATTTGGAGGGCAAATCCACTTTTGGAGATCAAAATGGACATTGCCAATAGATTTTGGAGCATTTTCTTCTTCGGGCATCCAATATGGCCAATTTTTAAAAAACAGCAACCAGCACAATTTTTAACATGAAATGCCACCCTCACTGTTTTCCCTTCATCTGCTGAATGCAATTTTGGCCTCCTGGCTATTTGCTTCCCTGACCCTGGAGTCAGGAATTTTCTTTCCCTGACACCCGGTATACTATTTTAAAAAACAACAACTAGTAGTGTTTTTAAGCATGAAATCTCATCCCAGCATCCCTTTTTGCCTTACAGCCATCAGCTTGCCTGAACCCGGCAATACAAATTTTCTTGCCCGAGCACCAGATACCTTTGATTTTTCAAAAGCAGCAACCAGCATCATTTTTAAGCATGAAATTCCACCCCAAATGTGTCCGTTTCTGTGTTTGTGTTGAATAAGATTTTGTCCTCCCAGCAACACAAGTACATGATCCTGGCATCCAGAATTTTCTTCTCTGGGCACCAGATATGGTCGATTTGGTGGTGGCGCAGTGGTTAGAATGCAGTATTGCAGGCTAACTCTGCTGACTGCCAGCAGTTTGATTCTGAACGGCTCAAAGTTGACTCAGCCTTCCATCTTTCCGAGGTCGGTAAGATGAGGACCCAGATTGTTGGGGACCATAGGCCGACTCTGTAAAACGCTTAGAGAAGGTTGTAAAGTACTGTGTATATATAAGTGCTATTACTAGTGCTAATGCTATTTTAAAAACCAGCAACCGGCACATTTTTAAGCATGAAATTGCACCCCAAATGTCATCTTGGTGTCTGTTTCTGCATTTACGCTGAAAAAAATTTGGCTCCCTACTATCCATGTCCCTGACCCTGGAATCAGGAATTTTCTACCCCAGGCATTGGATATGGTCAACGTTTAAAAAACAGTAGCCAGCACAATTTGTAAGCATGAAATTCCACCCCGAATCTCATTCTGGGGTCCTTTTTTCTGTTTGGGTTGGAGAGAAAAAATTGACCTCCCAGCAACCTGCATCCCTGAGCCCAGCATCGGGAATTTTCTTCCCTGGGCACCTGATACGGTCGCATTTTAAAAACAGTAACCAGCACCATTTTTAAGCATGAAATCCTACCCCGAATGTCATCCTGGCATTAGTTTTTGCATTTGGGTTTTTAAAATAATTTCCCCCCCCCCAGCCCTCCACATGCCTAACCCTGGCATGAGGAGTTTTCTTTCATGGAGACCAGAAATGGTCAGTTTTAAAAAAACATAAACCAGCACATTTATGCACGAAAATCCACCCCGAATCTTGTCCCGGCATTCATTTTTGCACTTAAGTTCAATGAAGTTTTGCATCCCTGACCCCAGCATCAGGGAATTTTCTTCCCCAGGCACCCGATAAGGCCAATTTTCGGGAAAGGGAGAAAGTATTTCTCCATGGATAATAAGTGAGATGTTGGGTCTGGTTGAAAAGAAGTTCTGTTTTATATGCTGGAATACGGTACATAAAGTTCATTTGCAGGCAGCCTGTATTCTGGTTCATCGTAGCCTAATCCTGACCTTAGATTTGAATCCACAGTCACTTAGATGAGTTGGGCAGCTATAGAAATTGAATAAATAAATAATAACATAACATAACATAACATAACATAACATAACATAACATAACATAACATAACATAACATAACATAACATAACATAACATAACATAACATAACATAACATAACATAACATAACATAACATAACATAACATAACATAACATAACATAACATAATTGCAGACATAACATAACATAACATAACATAACATAACATAACATAAAAAGTTACATAGTTAACCCACAAAATACGTGACCAAACAGAGAATGTATTACTCAGTGTATTTGGTTGCACAGGATTTTATTACAGATATTTGTATTCAATTTTTTAAAGAAGAACAATACTAATAACACTCCCAAAAGCCTGTCACGTACAGGTTCTCTAGCAATAATAATCAATAATAATCAATAATAATAAAAAATAATCAAAAATAATCAATAATCAAGGAGCGAAGCAACCTAGAACTAAGGAGAAACTTCCTGACAGTGAGAACAATTAATCAGTGGAACAACCTGCCTCCAGAAGTGGTGAATGCTCCAACACTGGAAGTCTTTACGAAGAAACTGGACAGCCATTTGTCCGAAATGGTATAGGGTTTCCTGTCTGAACAGGGGGTTGGACTAGATGACCTCCAAGGTCCCTTCCAACTATTATTATTATTATTATTATTATTATTATTATTATTATTATTATTATTATTATTATTATTATTATTATTATAACTCTACAGACATTGCAAAGCAGTAAAGTCCTGACAGCTCTTTTGCCTCCTGGAGGCCTCTTAGCTACATAGTGAAAGTCGATGCTCACCCGAGCGCCTCTTTTCCTTTCTGGGATCTCTCTTGTCTTCTGCTAAGGCCAGGCCGGGAGGATCCTGAGAAGATCGGTGTTCCAGGATATGACACCGAAGGCCATTATTCCTATGGGTTCTCCCTAGTATTCATCAATTGGAGGCTTACTATCAGTGGAGGTTCCATTCTTAGCAGTTGTGCTACAAAACAAGCAGAATACTGAGGCGAGGACTCTGGTACTTCCTTCCTCACCCAAGCAGAGGGACACAGCTTGTTGGAAACTCACTTCGTGCCTATGATATTGGTAGCGGGACCTCCAGAATTCCCAAGCAGCAGAGCCAAAATCTGGCTGGGACTTTGTTGAGTTGTTGTCCTAACCCTTGGGGGACAGGGGGAAGATTGCAGTGGTGTCCCTGAGCTGCCAGCAAGGATGCAGGAAGGAAGATAGAGGTGGGGACACTAGGCACTTTGGAGAGGGAGCTGGGTTGGAAGGAAAAGGTCCACATCAGTGATTGTGGACCTATGACACACCACAATGTTTTGGCTGACACACCAGCATTCACCAACACCTCACAGCAAATATTCTCAAAAGCATGCCTTCTTCTTGTGGCATTTTCGGTGGCTGTGGAGGACATGCGAGAATGGGGTGTGCCCTCATGCGGCCTGTGGAGCCTCCAGAAATTGTGGGAGAATAGGAATGCTGCACGAGAGCATTTCCTGTAGCTGCTTCAAAAATGAAGGCCTTGTACAACCCAAAGTAGCCTTTGGGAGGCGCATGGGCCTGTCAACAGAAAGAAAAGACTGCCTGAAAGTAAGCAGTGTACAGCAGACCCTGGGAAGTGCTGGACCCAGTGCTTTTTTTTCAAAAAAAAAAAAAAAGATGCTGGAACTCACACATGTCATACAACCTGCCTTGCCTACCCTATAAGGTTCCATCCAAAAAAGGTGCCGGAACTCCGTTCTGGGCGTTCTATGAGGAAAAAAAAGTCCTGGCTGGGCCACAGGGGCAATTGCACCATTCCTGTAGGCTAGCATGCCCTGGGAAATGGCACAAGGCAACCTTTTTGAGGGGCAACAATTGCCCTAGGAGTGAAGTTGAGACCTGGGTTCAGGTCCAGCCTTGGTGCTGTTGCTGAGGGCCGCTCTTCAGAGTGGCCTAGATGGGTGGGGAGAAAATAGAGAATTGTTTGGGGGGGGCAAGTGACATGCCAGTTAGGCATTTGCTGAATTTTTGACACACGCAGTCCAAAAGGTTCACCATCACTGATGTAAGCTGTGTTGGAGCTTCATTTCTCTCCAATCTTCATTCCTTGGCTGGACCTGACCCCTCCCTGCTTGCAGTTGCCCTCGGAGTTTCTAGCCTGGGTCTCCAGACAGCAGTGGCATTTCCTGGCACTACTGTGGCATTGGAGCTGCTACTGTCAAGACTGCTGCTGCTGCTTCTGCACATGAACACCTCTTGGTTCAACCTTTCTCCCCATAAGGGTCGCTCACAGGTGGGCTGGCACTCCTTCTCTAGCTCCTCATCTGTGTCTGAATCTGGGGCTGTGTGCCGGCGGATCCTCAACATGGCTTCCTTCAGATCGCAAATATAGGACTGGCTTTGGGCAGAAATCCCTGGCTTTTCTTTCCTTTGTGGTAGGCCGTGGCTTCTTGGACAAGGGGATGCTGCAGTCCCTTTCCCCTCCAGGTAGGCTGGCTCCTGCTCCGCAGGCCTAACCTGAGAATGGTTTGGGGTTGGAGGTCCAGAAGTTTTCCTAGGACTGTCTGGAGCAGAAGGCACCCTCTTCACCTTCTCTCTTCTAGAACTGTCCCCAGGTATAGCACCGTTCTCCAGTTTGGGGATCCTGGGTGTATTAATTCCCTGCCCTGCCTCTGTGACTTCCAACTCATGCAAGGGGAGGCCCAGTATACGAGCAGCCCGTTCCTCCATTAGGTTTGGGTCTGGAGAGCCAGGAGATGTGTGGGGTTTTATAGTACCTGCTTCTCCGTGAGCCAGGTAGCAGACCTGCTCCATTTGGGGTGATGGAATGTAGTGAGCCTGGATCACCACGCAGGTGGCATCAATTACAAATAGACCCCCATGCCTTCGAGGCCTGGACTTGGACAAAGCTGGCTGACTCCCTGCAAGTTTCCTGGAAGGGCTTGGTTCCTTCCACCTGGGGAAAAACTCTTGGCAATGTTTCTCTTTTGCTCTGCTCCCACCCCGCTTGGATCTACACCAACCGGCTGCATGGCTAAAGCCCCATCCAGCAGGAAGGCTGTGTTGGGAGGGATGGCAGGGCACTGGCATGACTTGGTGCCTCTTATTTACCCGAGGGAGGGTGTAACTTCGGTGTTGGGGACTAATGTCCCAGTCAGAGCCCAAATGGGATGGGGACTTGGTCTTCTCCTGCTGCATCCTTGGGCCACCCCATGTTCTGGCTCCTGAAAGATAGCTCCAGCTGCCTGGCATTTTAGTCTGCCACTTGCCTGCCTTCCTCCCAGGCGTGTGAATCAAGGGCTCTGACTCACAGCCTGCTTCTCTCTCTCGGTATTTCTTAGCAGCTCCAGTTTGGATAAGCTTCTCTGCTGAATCTGACTTGCCTGCCTGTTTCTGGGGCTGCACTCTATGGTGGGAAGCCTCGTAGGAGGGAGGAGCAAGGTAAGGTGGAGGACAAGGCCAGTTTTCTTTGCGTGGGCCCTGTTGTGCCTGCAGGCGCAGAAGCATGTGAGCTTCATAGCTTGGAGGTGCCCTGGCAGGGAGCTCCCTCCTGTTTTTGGCAGAGGCTCCTTGATTCCATCTACAGCTGACCAACGAACCTCCAGGTGCCGGGGCTTTGGGATCACCCTTGTTTGTGTGGCTGGCTCCCCAGTTCATTTCCCCTTGGTAAACTGGATTGTACCCGTCATAAGAAGGGCCGTGGTGCCATAGGGCCTTTGGGGAAGAGGCTGTCCTCTTCCCCCACCCCTTCCTGGAAAACCAGTGGCCTTCCTGCTTCAGAGGGCTGTAGCCAGCTGGAAATTGGGCATCATGCCAGTTGGTTGAATCCTGAAGCACATGGAAACTGGGACAATGGTGGCAAGGTGAAAAGTCAGACATGACTTGCTTCTCCAAGAGGCTGCAAAAGACAGAGAAATAGACAATGAGACTCCAGCAGAAAGTCCATCAAGAAACTGTAGTCTTTGCTGGCTATCTTGGCACAGTATACTGTAGCTACCGGTATCAAGCACCAATTTTGGCCCCATTTTTAATGCAGCTCAGAGTTTGTCCTCTTTCTTTTGACACTCTTTTAGCCTGGCCCTTTAGCCATGCTTCTGTTAAGAAGGGACAATGAAGTTAGAAATTGCGGCGGACCATTCGCTGATCAGCCACTAGTCGAGGTTAGCTCAGTGGCCTGCCAACTTCATTCTAAGACTGTAGACAAAAATTCCAGTCCTCCCTGAGAAGATACCAGGGAGTCAATCTGTGTGCAAAGCAGATGTTCTACAATTGAGAATTATGTTCAGGTTGAGCTTTTCATGTTATTTTTAAAGAACTGATTATGGAGCACCAACTGATATCGAGCACAATACCCAGCTGGATTGCTGTACCGCAATTCTGACTAGAATTCCCTCTCTGTGCTCTTTCCTATTGTTCCATTTGTAATAGTTAAAAACATCCTTTTAGCCCCAGTTACCTTGCCATCGGAAGTGACTTAAGATTATTTGAAACTTGTATGTTTCCAAACGTCTACATTTTCAAGGAGTGCTGATGGAGGAGGCTAATGAGAATATAAAAGAGAGAATTTCTAGGCATAGGAGAGTTGCCGCAATCCCAAGTCTTCCAATCTCCATTCTCCATTGTTAATGTTCCATTGTTAATTAATCTGCTAAGCATGCAGAACTATGTTTTTAGGATAACCCAACTTGCTTCAGATCTGACCATTACACGTAAATGTGAGTTTCTGTATTTGACATTTATCATGGTAAATACTAGCGTTTGCTGCAATGAAGTACTTTCTATTTCAGTGACTTTCCCACACTGCACTCTTAATGCAGTTGGCTCCTACGTATAAACTGGCTGGAAATGAAGCTGGCTTAAAAAAACACTTTTTGGATTTCAGCCCTTCCTCTGCTTTGATCCAGGTGATGGCTGGTGTGCTCTGTCTGGACCATGCTTACTGAAGGACATCTCTACTTATTTATTTTTTACTCCTTCCAGTTGTGCTGGAAAGCAAGCACCAATTGCCTTCATTTCCATGAGTGGGCGGGTTGTCTTTGGAAGACGTAATAAACCTTTCATAGGAATCTCCCTCCATTGACTTCCCCTTGTACTTAACGCCTTTCCATCTGGTGCATCTACCAAGGAGGAAGGAAGAGAAGGGAAAGAAAGACTGTTGCCAATTTCAGCTGGTCCCAAAAAGAAAAAGAAAAAAGATCCACGTTGTTACTGTTCTGTCAATGAAGTTGTTAAATAGGGGGGCAGTGTGAAACAATGGGGAACTGTGGGGGCCATAGTCAAGGAGTGGAGCATTCCTGCACTGGTGGATACCCACCAGTTGGAGTGGAGGCATTGATTTAGATCAAAAGAAGGCACAGCTGGTGAACTGGACAGCCCACATAGGTTGGCACAAGTTAAAAGTTTGCTTTTGATGCAAAATAAGAATAGTAGGAGGAAGATCCCTTTGTGTGGACTGTGGTTAGGTGGAGGCTGGCATTTTATGTTTTCATCTTCAAGTAATGGTTAACGACCCATACCCTGGCTCAACCTGGCCATGTACATCAGCCAACCAGATAAATCCACCTTCCCTGGAGATTCTTTTGGATTGCCGCATCAAGATAGGAGTGTAATAAAAGTAAAAATATGTCCCTTCTTCTTGAAAGCATTTTTTTTATATTTATAATTCTTATAGCCTTATGGATATCCATGGTGATGATAATACTAGCAATGTTTGCAGAAAGCAGAACTCAAAGTAAGGGATTCTTTAAGGCCATTCTATGCTGCCAGCAGAAATGAAATTTGAATCAGAGATTCCTTACTTCAAATATTTGCTTTCCAGACCAATTCTGCCCAGCCACAACATTCATCCTCTTCCTAATCCAGCCCGTATGCTCTACATGTATCATAGTTGTAAAACTACAGTATTTGGGGTTTGTGCTATATACACAGTACATGCAGCCCTGACACTGAGCATTTGTCAGTGCCCTACCCTCTTGACCTTTCCCCTTTTACCTAGCAATCCTAGGTATAATCACTTCTTCTGCCAGTCCACCACTGGGTTTCACCAGCTTCTTCAGTTCTCCTGAATTTTATCCATACACCACAGGACTCAGCAGCAACGCATTTCAGTCCAGACACCGACACTCTTCTGTCATTAGAACTGCCCCTGCTTAAAAGAGAGGACTTGGCAACTAGCCAGTAGGAGGGATGAGCTAAATTTAATCCCTATATTGATTCACATGCATATGCCATCATCTTTAAATCTCCATCAACCTGATATTTTTGAATGAGGAGATTCAGGAGTCATTAGTAAGCTAGCTAGCTGGCTGGGATGGGAAATCATTCTCAGGTTTAATTACTGCTATTTATTTCATCGGCAGATCTTTTTGCAAAGATGGTCTACCGTTCTTGAATCTTACTATTGCCAGCCTGCAGAAGGCAATAACCTGATCCAAGATTAGTGATTTGAATCTGAGTCCATCTCCCTTTTCCAGCCCCATGCATCAGCCATACATCTCTAATCTAGGAATCAGCTTCAGCTGAAGTGGAGCAATAAAGAATAGTGCATCTGAACATATACAGAACCAAACCTTACCTCCTTTTTTGGATCACTTTACGGAGCTACACTATGGATTTAAGCAAGCTAGAATTTTCAGTTTTCACTTATGCTCAAAAACTGTCTACCTTGTCAGGAATTTTTTTTTTTTTTTTAAACTGCCCCAGCGCAATCCTACATAATAGGAGCTGTTCTTCTCTGGCACAGCTGAAGGGTAGTAGTTAAGAAGATGTGCTATGAGCTCACAAGCTCCAATTCAAATACCAGCCCAGCTTTAGCCGCCTTTATTCTCTCCTTCTTAGTCTACAACCTATGCTGCCTTTCCTTTCCTAGTGTTGTATACATAAAAGTTATTCAGGAAAGGGTTACATGAGTGACACCTGGCCAATAAAACTATTCTATTCTGTTCTGTTCTGTTCTGTTCTGTTCTGTTCTATTCTATTCTATTCTATTCTATTCTATTCTATTCTATTCTATTCTATTCTATTCTATTCTATTCTATTTCTATTCTATTCTATTCTATTCTATTCTGTTATTCTATTCTATTCTATTCTATTCTATTCTATTCTATTCTATTCTATTCTATTCTATTCTATTCTGTTATTCTATTCTATTCTATTCTATTCTATTCTATTCTATTCTATTCTATTCTATTCTATTCTATTCTATTCTATTCTATTCTATTCTATTCTACTCTACTCTACTCTATTCTATTCTATTCTGGAACTTCTTAGCATCTCATTGTTGGACTCATTCCTGGCTTCCATCTCACCAAATGCTCCCATCAAATCAGCCCAACCTCTCTGCCTTCTTGGTAGGTTTGCAGAGCCCCCTGCTGTTCAGTCAGCTCCCTCCCCAAGATTTTAGCACTCACGTGTACTGCCCAGCCATACTGTGGTACATCGAGGGGACCCAGTAGCCTTGCCTAGTCCACGCCCCTGGCTCCATGATACTCCGACTAGAACAAGAGACTGTGTTAAATTCAACCAGGAGCAGGTTTTGCCTCTCGCAGACTTGAAGCCGGCTGGCATCTCCCTGCTTCAAACATTCAAACATCATCTTGGTTGCTGGCACATCTAGCAACGGCACGAGCCGGCAGCCGTACCACATGAGGAAGGCTGAGAGTGTATCACACCCACACAGCACATGGCAGTCAAGTTGCCTGTGCATACACATGGAGAGGAAGAAAGAGGGAGGGAGGGGGAATCTGCCAGCAGCACCAACTAAGGTCGTGGAGAAAGCAAGATGCTCAAGGACAGGGAATTACATGTGACAGAGAGGAGAGAGGTGGGTATACAGTACAAGTGTGCATAACTCAAAAGGCAGGTTAGAAAACAAACTATACCCAGTGAGAAATTCTCACATGGCTACACGCTGTTCCATACTGAGATAGCACCTCTGCTATCACAAACTGCAGCAAAAGCAGTTACACAGCAACAACTACCCAAGATAGTATAGTACAAGCACATGCACGTAGAGGAAGGCTATCCTTCCTTCAGGTGTTGAAGAGGCACAGAAGGATTACACAAAGGGCCCCATACTCAGGCCAGCACCCATCCTGGTGCTGCTTCCTTCATGTGGTTCCTTGAATGATAATATAGTACAGAAAAGGCCAGGTCTCTCAAGTGGTTCCTGCTTCCCTTTAATTCTGTGTTAGATGACAACTAATGAACAAAGCATTTTAGTAAGCTTTATACATGCTGAAAAAGCAGTTATATTTGAAATGTTGAAAATAAAGATTTTTAACCTTGTTTTGAGTTGGATCTGTGTGTTTTTATCAACTGTCATCATCATTGCCCCTGGTTTTGCTTTATTCTATGTCCAGTCATCTTTGACAAGCAATTATGATGGGTGGTCTTTGAATACCGTAGCTGAAAATAACATTTCAAATAGATTTGTATGGGGCGATTCTAGAAGGTCCCAGGGCCTTGCCCCATTGCTATCCACAAGAGGACTGAGAGTTTGTTTCACCTGCCACAGTTCTTTATACAGTATCAACAGAATGCCTTCCTGTAGGAATCAACAATCATTAACCTTGGGTATGTGATGCTTCCTTATGGAGAACAGCAATAGTTTTGGATGTTTATCAGGTAAAAGATTCCACAGAAAATTGAAGATTTACATTGGATCCCTGGATAAATTGTTCTACTCTGTGCTAACCAACTGATTTGCTGCTCTGGATATGATAAAAATGGATGGATGGATGGGGAGAGGGAGAGGGAGAGGAAGAGGGAGAGATCTTATGAATAAAGGCAAATATAGGATCCCAGGATAAAGTTGCAACATCCAATCTAAGTCGGTCACCAGGACCAGAGGTTTTGTCTTCTGAGCTTTTGGATTTGTGCTGGAGCCCATCTTCAGGGAACTTCTCTCTACTGGAATATGTGCTTTGGGCTATTCTATGAATTGTGTTTATGTCGTGCCTTCCTATTGGTTGATTTGTCTGTTGATGGCCAGCAATTGGCTGTTGTTTCCTTGGGGTGCCAAGCCCATGGCTCCTAAGTACCTGATAAGCTTTTGGTAAATCAGCACTCCTGTTATCTGACAAGGGGCCCATTTCCCAGGCTTCAATCTTATCAGAGATATTAAGCTGGTAAAGATAGGTTGATTGTGCATCACAGTATCTACAGACTAAAAGCATAAATCTTTATCCATCCCAGAATCCCGAACTGGAATATATCACATATGAAAAGACTTACCGTATATATCCATTAAAAAAAAACCTATTCCAGTCCCTGACACTTGTAATTTGGCCTCATGTTCTCCTTATCTCAACTGCCCTCTTTTAGAAAGCAATGGAAAGACCAAAGAAGAGCCATGGTCACCTCTATCTACTTTCCCCTTTCCCGATCTTTCTGGTAGGTGGTGGTAGGAAATATTAAGTAGAATCAGTAGGAAGAAGGGAGGGTCCACTCAGAAAGATCTCATGGACAGTATCTTGAAAAGGAGCTTCAAAGCCTAAAACTGGTGTCCACAATATATTTCACCATGACACAGCAACAAAAAAGATGACATGAGCATCATCTTTCTTCACTGCCTCAAGGCGTGTCTAATCATGTAGGAGAGAAGTCCCAAAACAGAGCTTTTTCAGGCAAGTGCAGTCTTGCAGAGTTGCTGTAAGGCCTGGACTTCACAGCCAGCTTGGCTTAGGCGAATCCTGGCAGCCTTCCCATCAGTTCAGAGAAGGATAAGCTGGAGAGGAACTCAGGTCCTATCAAAGTTTTGTTCCTTATGTGTTGTTGATGAGCCTGGCCCCATTTCTCATTTTCTCTCCCAACTCCTTCGTTACTCTTATTCTCAAGAACAAACGGTCTCCCTTCACTCCCAGGGAAATGCAGTTGCTTCTTCTCTATTCCTCCCCCCCCCCAAAGTTTCCCAGTAAATAAGAGGCTTCAGCATAACTCCCACACCAGCTCCAAGTGAAACCTAGCAACTGAGCGCCAGCATGGCAACTGCATTGGCAACAGATGGCAACAACAGGAGCGATTAGCAGAATTGCCAGTGACACAACCCCTCTGATTATATGGGGGGGGGGGTTGGGGAAGCGATTGGGGTTTGGCAGCATTTGTTCCCGTATCAAAAGGCCTATGACTGAGTCCCCACATGCAGAGATCCTGGTAACTAATTATTGCTGTGTAGTGTACAGAACACTTATAGAGCACATAATCCTGAAAGGTCATTGTGATTTTTATGTAAATGGAGGATTACTAAGAGGAGCTTTTACCACTTTTAAAAGTAAGTTATAGAAAGGATGCAGAGCATAGCTTTCTTGAATACTTTGAATGCCATTAGAATGATGGTAAGATTTGATATTATGCAATCAAGTAACATGTATGTGCGCGTTCATGCTTTCCTGTTATGTTGCTTCTTCATTTGTACACACCAACTGGAAAGCACAGGACAAGTTGTGTGTGTGTGGGGAGGGGTACTTAGAGTGGAGGAGTTGGCAACAAGCTACTGCAAAGTCTCCCCCAAGGATACATTGAAGGAATTTTTCCAGCAGTTTTTCTCAGCAGTCCCCAGCTTCATTTTTGGCCTGTGGTTTACCTTAATCATTCTTTAACTGGCTTTTCCTAGGTACACCAGTACCTATTCTGTTCTGTTCAGTTTTTGGAGAATAATACTGCTGATGGATAGACAGAAAATCAACTGGAGGGCCCCTTTGCATAATTACTTTCCAATATTCTCTTGGGTGTGAAAGAATAAAATTATATTTCTGGGCCAGAAAACTATCATCAGTCACAAAAACAAAGCAAATATGTAATGTTCCCGGGACAGAAAGCTCACCTGTTATATCTATAGTCAGTCAGACCTATTTTATTTCTCTGTTAAACTTGTCAACTTTCCAAAATCTGACAGGAAAAGATGGACAAGAGACTTTACGATGGGAAAAGTGCTGAGATGAAAAAATTTCCGGCATGCATTCCTGCAAACCAAATGAATGGATTCTGGTTGCCTGAGGCCTCAAGCATGCCCCATTGAAAAAAAAATGAAACAATTGCTAGTATTTTTGCTTTCCTAGCACAGATCAATATGTAGATGTTTTATATTGCCATACCATGAACAACATTTAACATCAGCTTTCATAATTTAATTATACAGAGAAAACCAGCTCTGAAACAAGCAATTGAGTACCAGACAACCTGGTAAAGAAATAGAGCCTGTTTGGTGTAGTAGTTAAGGGGTTGGCCTAGAAACCAGGAGATTGTGAGTTCTAGTTCTTCCTTAGGCATGAAAGCCAGCTAAGTGACTTTAGACCACAGGTCAGCAACCTGTGGCTCCAGAGCCACATGCAGCTCTTTGAGCCTTCCCCCTGCGGCTCCCAGCCTCCTCTGCCATTTGCAGAGAGACAGAGACAGAGAGAGGCACTTGCGCTTCCCTGCTTCTCTCTGTCTGTCTCTGTCTTTCTCTGTGTGTGTTTGTGTTTGTGTGTAAAAGAGAGTAGACTCACAGTGCTCTTCAAGGAGCTAAAAAGCTTTTGGGGTGAGGCTCCTCCCTTTGCTGCATCTCTGCAGGAAGCAGGAAACAGGAAGCAGGAGAGAACTAGCTAGCCCAGCTATGCTGACCCAGGAATTCTGGGAGTTGAAGTCCATGAGCCATAAAAGAGCCGAGGTTGCCTACCCCTGAGCTTGTTGGAGAATAGCTTGAAGCCAGCTTGCCAGGTGAGCAGAAGATCGGAGAGAGGGGGGGAGAGAGAAAGAGAGAGAGAGAGAGAGAAAGAAAGAGAGTGGGGGAAGAGGACTGGCAGACCAAGGGCAGAAAGAGAGAGAGGGAGAGAGAGACCCTTTTGATACCTAAAATGAAGATAACACTGCATATATCCTTTTTTACCTTTATGAGTAAAAAACATGCTCCTAGATTGGAGCAAAATGCGGAACAGACTGATTTATATTTGGTAGACCAGATGCCTCACCCAACAGATAAGATATATATATACCTATAATAAAGGTAAAAAAGGATATATGCAGTGTTATCTTCATTTTAGATATCAAAAGGGTTTTGCGGCTCCGTGTTTTGTTCTCGGTGGGAAATGGGTCCAAGTGGCTCTTTGAGTGTTTTGGGTTGCCTACCCCTGCTTTAGACCAATACTCTCTCTCATCCCACCTCACCTCACAGGGTTCTTGTTGAGAGGAAAATAGAAAGAGGAAGGAGTATTATACATGTTTGCCACCTTGAGTTACTTATAAAGTAATATATATTACTATATATTACTCCTAGAAGCCGAAAGCACCAGCCTGAAGATGACGAATGGGACTTCGTCGAAACGTCGCCAAGACACTTCAAATTCTACGTGGGAGAAAACCTGAAGAACCACACTGATTCTGTTGGGTAAATCAAGTAAATCATCATCATCCTTTTCTCTCTCTCTCTCTCTCTCTCTCACACACACACACACACACACACACATACACAGAGAAAAAAGAGAGAGAGGGAGGGAGGGAGGGAGGGAGAAAGAAAGAAAGAGAGAGAGAGAGAGAGAGAGAGAGAGAGAGAGAGAGAGAGAGAGAGAGAGAGAGAGAGAGATTTGTTCTGTAGAAATGGGCAACTATTACATTTGGCAAGAGATATTGATGAAATCCCCAATTACGGTAGCAGTCTGAGCCCAGGAGTATGAGAAGAGAATGGAGCTCACTGTCCTCCTTTTTTAAAAAAAAAATCTAGGCTAAACTGTATTATCCTTAAAACTATTATTATTTCATCTGTCTGGTAGAGGCACTAATTAGAAACCACAAAATTTTGTTGATATATTAGAAGCGGTATGGGATATACTAAGAAACCCGATTGTGAGATGTCAAATCTAGGCAAGCAGCATCACATGCTTAGACCCCCATCGTTAACACAGAACTCTTTTAACATATGCAGTATGTGTTTTCCCTGTGATCCACATTCAGAATCAAGAAACGCAAACCTACCTTCACATCCACACCTGTGAGATGAAAATATTTTGGTACTGTATGTCTTCCGGAACTTGCAACAAGGTTGCTTGTCACTTTCTATCAGCTCTGAATCTATGCTTGCATCCCTCTCTTTTATCCATGGTTGCCACTCTCCTCAGTCCTCTTGCCCTATTTGAGATAGTTGAAATCACCAACCCAGAAGCTCCTGGTCACCCATCTGCTCCTCTACCAGCTCTATTCTATATTCTATTAGCGACAGATACAGAATATTTAAAGCCCAAATTGTCCCAACCCAGAGGTGCAGCCTTAACTGTTCTCTGCTTGTCCTACTCCCACCCTGTGGGGAATGTGCTGTATCAACACTCATGTGCGTGTGGGGGTGGGGGAGCGAAGACCAACAGTAATTGCATGATGGTAGAATAGACTTTTGGGATACTATGCAGTTCCGGGCTGTCCTCCACATATTTTATTGTGGGGGAACAACCTGCTCTCCAGTCATCTTCCAATACAGGCTCTAGCAGCATTCTTCCTGATTGTGGTCCTATGTGTAGTACAAGAGCAGAGTGTTGGACTGAGATGGAGGAGATCCAGGTTCAAATTCTCCACTGGATATTGACATTCAATGGGTGACATTGGATCACCTATCAACTCACACTCCATTATCTGACAAGGCTGCTTTGAGGATAAAACGAAGGAGGAGAAAGGGACATGAGAAGAGGTAAGGTTCATGATTGGTTCATAATGCACTGTTTTCCCACCTGGATGTCTAAGGCTGGAAGTGGCTGTATGGATGAAGGCCTTTCCTCTGCTTTTGGAGTACCTTCCCCAAGAGATTGCAGAGATATATAGGTCTCAGTAGATACAAAATATTATACTCCACCAATTGATCAGAGATCTTTCAAGAACTTTAGCTCAGAAACTTTCCCCTAACTCAAGGTTACAAATTCTGAGCAAAGGAACCATCTGAGGATGGACTAGAGGAGAAACCAAAGCAGATTCCATTGTCTCAAGTAGCAGAGAAATGAACAGAACAGATGCTAAGTATGCAGCAATCTTGGCCTGTCACGTCAGCATGGTAGCCCATTAGAGTTCACTCCTTTTCCAAAACCAGCAGTTAAGCAGTCACCAGCATTTTACCCAGGTTGTTATTTGCCACATAAACACAATCTCATAACAGCCTCAAGTAACCCACAAGTACTTTCAAAAGAGCTTTGCTGGTAACCTTCTTTCTTCACCCTCATCTTCATTCTGTAGTAGTGGCTTCTTCGGTGGTGGGCCACTCCATTCCCAAGGGCCTATCTTGCTCATCTGCTATCTCCTCTTACTACCGGTAGGAGATGGCATTCCGACCCATGGCTCCAGCTAAGTGCCTGAGGATTTTTGCCTTTTAAAAAAAATCACAGGCAGAACAAATAGGCATCTAGTAACTGGGCAGGAATGCTGGCTCAGCACATTCCTGGCCATAGGGACGTTGGGGAGGAGAGAGGAGGGACAGGGACAGGAATTAAGGCCTTGGAAGTCAATGCAAGATAGAAGGGGAGGGGGACTAGACTGGGTCTCGAAAAGAACATGGAAAAAACAATGCAGCTTGGAAGGCTTTTGTGGCTTGAATTGCTGGCCTTTGAATCGAAGTCATAGGCCAAGCTGATATAAGCCATGAAGTACTGTAAGCAATTTCTCTTCGTTTTGGAGCACACAACATATAACAGAAATGGCATTTTAGAGGCATTAACACGTAGGTTTCCAATCTTGTTGAACTAGTAGGTACACTTGTAATTTTGAAAGTATATCCCAAAGGATTGCAGGATGGTGATGAACTGCATGTATAATCTCTCTCACTCTGTGTGTGTGTGTGTGTGTGTATTAGATTGCTTGCTTTTTGCGCTCTCTATACAGCAAAAATGCAAATGTAATATAATGCGAAAAAGATTCAGTAATCATAGCTACATATTGCAGAAGTAACAGCAGAACATCTGCTATTTGAAGAAATTTATCATTAGACGATGTGCTCTTGAACTAATTCAATACCCCTTTGAAAAATACTGATGTCAAAGATGCAAAAAATCAAACTCTTGAATACAGACATAAAGATTATATGATGTTTTTATATGCATAGCTGCAGAGGTACAGTAACCTCTAATTATATATGTAATTAATTAAATATGTAAGAAAGGGAGAAGCATCCAATTCCAACGTCTCAAAATTAAAATTTGGGGAAGTGAAATTATGGAAAAAGCATACCAAACCAGACCAAATGATGTTTTGAAATAACATTCATGAATTAAGCCAATGTGCCGGCTAATGTGGGTCTTTGAGCTCAGAACAATAATCTTCCTCTCCTCTCTACACTGCTTGCCAAGATCCATTCATTCTTCAAGAGATTCAGGCTGAAATTTCAGATTGATCTTTTATTAAGTACAGACTCTCAAAAACGTAGTAAATAATAAAAGGAAGGCTTTTCAGGGTTAACTCCTCTCAATGGATCTGAAATAATGACCAAACATAATCTCACGCCCCTGTTGAGGTGACACAACTTTTGAAAGCTTTCTCCTTGAAAGTAAAAGTATGGGCAGAGGAATGGAGATAGGAAATACAACTTTACAAAAATATATATTGTACAATTTACCTGGAGAGGGAAGCAATATAGGAATGTGCAAAAGAGATAGCATTCTTGGCAAGGCAATATCCTTACAATAGGGAACGACGTACTTTAGGAAAGGAGAACAGGCCCTGATTTCCCCCCAAAATAAATAGTGTTGCAAACAAGATCAAAATGTCTCCAGGCAGGATCTTCTCACAGGGAAGTATTAAGAGACGACAAATGAGGCCTCTCCCTGCACAGATCAGCAAATTCAAATACTGCAGGAAGTCAAACAGTATCACACCATCCTGGCTCCAACAGGGATTTTTAGCTCCAGTGATGAAATTGGTTCTGTTTTGGAACATCTAAAACGGGTTCTCAACCTTGGCAACTTTAAGACTTGTGGACTTCAACTCCCAGAATTCCTAGCTGGCTGAGGAATTCTGGGAATTGAAGTCCACAAGTCTTAAAGTTACCAAGGTTGAGAACCCCTGGTCTAAAACAAAGTTTAGCTCTGCTGCAGAGAAGGGCGCTATGAGCAATGGGAGCTGTGTGTAGCATAAAGATGCTAATCAGGGAGTCTCAGAAGGGGAGAAATTCACTGATGGGGATTGTAGGTGATGCACGGATAGGATTTCTCACTCATTTACACATATTTCTTAGATGCACATGACATGCAAAGAGTGTGCAAAGCAATAAAGGGGAAAACTGCCAGGTAGTACACTTCTGCTTTGAACTTAAACTCAGAACAAGATTCCCCAAAGGTCTGGGTTCTGGATTTTTACAGTTCTGAGTTTGTGTCCACACGTGGTTATGTCACACTCCCCCAGTAAGTCTGACACATGCTCTTCCCATCCCCAAATGTCCAGTGTTATCTAAAACTGTGACTACATTCTGAGCACAAAATCAGTGTTTCTAAATCAAAGGAACAGCAGCCATTGAAGATTCAGGAAACCAAGATCTGAAGAGGGAGAGGCCATGAGAAGCAATTCTGTGAAAGGTTGGCTTGTAAGTGGACCACGTGGCCTCCTTTATGCTGCAGCTGTTTGGCCAAAGGAGTGATGAGGGACAGCTGTGCCATATTTCAGGATCAATGGGTTGATTCAGCCCTCTTGCAATGGGGGCTTCTGACCCCCTGGCAGCATTAGAGCTTGCAGAATATCAGAGAGGGAGATGATGCCCTTCACCACGTTGTTTTCATCTACCACAACCAGCCGATGAACCTGTTGGTTACAGAAAGTTTTGTGAGGGCTTATTTTACACCATGAAGAATTTGGTGGTCATCCACCAAAGGGAAAGGAAACCTGGCACTGCAATAATCTCTCACCGCAGTTTTCCCAACCCTCTTTCGTGGGTCACTCAAAAGCTTCCCAAATTTTTCTGCGGAAACGAAGATTCCCTTCCTTCAGTTAGTATGACTATGGTATTATGCCACGGTCACATAAGAACCAAATACAAATTTACTGGACAACTTCCGTTTTAATCTCAATTAGAGAGAGAGTAAAGCAATGTAGAGACCAACTTCCATAATAGCTGAAAGTCCTGTATTTTATGAGTACTTTTTGGCTCCATCTTGCCACAAGAACATCCCTTTCCTCTGTTAAATTTATCCAAATGACAGAAAGGGGGGGGGAATTGAACGTACCTCGGCCTCTACTAATCTGTTGATTATTGTCTCCAAAGTCTCATGCTTGTAACATTTGAGCACACCCTCAAAATACTGCGAGCGATGCTGCAATGCCTTGGTCACGGTCACATCCAGATTATTGTAGGTTTTTTCTGCTGCCAGATTCTGATAAGAGAGAGATAAGAAGATGAGAAGATCTAGTGGCACAGCTGGCGTTCACTGATGCCACCATTTTTTTCTCTCTCCACACACCTGCTTTGATAAGTTTGAATCGATCAAGTGTGCCCACTGTCTACACACAGAAGCTGCCTAAACCCAGTAATTTTTATTACAAAGAATCAATACCATTTTTTCAGTTGTCACAGCAAGTATTGCCATCATATGAATAACACGCAATTGATTATCAGCAAATATTTGCACTACCACATCCTACGAGACTGGGTCATGTCCTACTGAAATTTAAGAATTTTCTCCAGGAGTAGAAACACAGAGGACAGAACAATAAGCAATACACCAAATCTCAAATGATCCAAGCTGTATGCTACAAATTAAATGAAGAGGACGCCAGCATTAAACCCCCTCTCATTTTCTTTCTGGTTCCAGACACAATCAAATTTCATCAATTGGATTTACCTAGATAAGATACAAAGCATGTATGGGTAGCCCTCATTTAGTAACCATAATTGGGAAATTGTGTGGAATTTCATAGGGAAAATCACATTATTGCTACTGCATTTATGATTTTAATTCACCCTTCCTTTTTCCCACTTCCCAGAATGTTCATCCCAGTGCTGCAATAATTAGCAAGAAGGAAATTAGTGCTTGTTATTTACATTCATTTGGAGAGGGATTAAAAAAGAGTAAGCAGGCATACAATGGGAATGCAGCAGTACCAACTTTTGCTGTATATTCCCCATTGTGTGCCTGCTTACTCTCTTGTAATCCCTTCCTCTCTAATCTCTCTGCTCTGTGAGGAGAGGGAAGAAAAAGATAGGTCAAGCATAGAAGAAGTTGCCTAATTAGATTGCTTGCTTAATTAACCTCTCTGCTCTGCTGGGGGAGGGAGGTAATAGGGCTGGGCACATGACTAAAGGACAGATGCTGTGAAGGTCATAAAATCATGTCTTGGTCTCAAAATTATTTTTTCAGCACTGTGATAACTTTGAAGAGTTGCTGCACAAGGCATTCAGTAAGTGAGGTCTACTTATATAACTAAGGCTATCTGATCTCTTGGCCTCCATGCTATTAAACCAGGGCAGTTCCATAGGGTCATCATTTCTATACCCAATATTATATCAGCTTCTGCCCAAAGACATGGATTTTTTTTTCAATATTAAATCTCCAATGTATTTTGAGGCCCTCAAAAATATAAATATCTACATAAATCTGTCTGCTGACAAGGTGAGGCTGGCAAATTAATTAAATTTCTCAGCTTAGCTTTCAAACTGGATTTAAGGTAACTTAAGCTTGTGTTTGATAAGCTAAGGTTTTTTTTAAAAAAGGAAACTGGGTAAGCCAAAACAGCACATTTTATGCCTGTAATGCTGTAAGCAACTTTTATCAGAAATACTCACAATGACATCAAACTTGGAGTAAATATCTACAACCCGGCCTGAAAAACAGAGAAAAGCCATAGTTCAGTATTTTGCATAGCTTTCCAGCCTAAGATCAGGAAAAATGTACTTAAGTTGGAATTAACCAAAAAAACCTTCCTGCTACAATGCAGAGCCATAAATGAGCTTATCACCTTGCCTCATGCACAGAACAAGATAGAAACTGGATATATTTGAAAAAGTGTCTATTGTACTGTACTAGATCAATAGCTTACAGAGCCTCATAAATCAGTCAACCTATATTCAAAAGAAAAATAATGTGTGATTACTACATAGGGGTAAGAATACCCTTCTAATTTCCCATCTAGGGCAGTCAACAACAAAATGTATTACTAATGTATCAGCCTTCCGCAATATTTAGTTGGCAAGTTTATCACCTGAAGCCCCAGATAATGGGAATCTGTGGGACACCAAGTTACAGAATTTTATTATTTCAGAAGCAGTTCTTCAGCAGTTGCCATTTGTCTGTAGTACCCTTCACTAATACAGCTAATAGTATTTCAACTCTGTTCCTCTTAGATGCCTTCATCTATTCCACAAAGCTGCTTTTCACCTGATTCATCTACCACGGGCAATGCAGAGACCCGATGCTGTACAAAGATGCCCAGCGCAACATAGACAGGCGTATTGGTGTGGACCTTTGCAATGTTGTCATAAGTGCCAATCTTCAACTCCTCTAGGGTTTTGGTCATGAATTCTGGCTTAGGGAATTCAGCAATCTGTGGGACCACAAGAGAGAGATTCTAACAGCAAGTTGAAGCTTTGTGGGCAAAAGAAGTAAAACGGCATCTCACAGCTACACAAAAAGAGCAATGGTCCACAGAAAAGGGACACAAATCTCAGCAATGCGTAACAGGAAAAGCCAAGCTGGCTTGCACTGAGAAGTACTCACAAACAGCTTGAGGAATTTGAGGATGCGCTTGTGTGTCAGGATGTAGAGTGTGTTGCCTGACTCAGGGTCAATGACAGGTAGCCGGTGGATCTTGTTTTGAATCAAAGAAGTCACAGCATCGAATAGGCTTTACAAGAGAAGGAGGAGGAGCATATCAAAACTAAGAAGACCACTCAGATGTCTACTTTATCCCCTTAACTCTACAAAGGGTGTCTCTAAAGCTCTGGTGGGGGTGGATAGCAGATACAAAAGCAGGGGGGGGGAAGATGCAGCTGGGATTCCTAGATCTGTCCTCAAATCTGAGAGGAGATCAGATCTCATGCAGGTAGAGGTTTCTGGGATCTGTTCTAATTTATATTCCACCATCCTCCAAGACTCAAGAAAAAACTTCAACACATAGACAGAAATCCTCCTCCCTCTCCCTTTTTTGCCTTTGTGGAACCGGGGTGGGTGTGGCCTGAGCGTGGCGAATCCGGCCCGTGGTCCACCAGTTTGTCACCCCTGATCTATACCCTCATAGAGATCTTCTGCTTTAAATTACTTATGTGATCCTTTCCCCTTCTGAAACAAAGAAGAGAACCATTAGAGAGAGGATCTTTTCAGTGGCCCCAGGACACGAGAGGGCAGCAACTTGTACGTTCCTTGTTTGCTATTGTTGTTGCAACAGCCGTTCGAGAGAGAAGAAAAGGTGCATTATGAAGTTTTTCACCTTAGAAACAACAAAAATCTTGGATGATGTTGGATATTAAGCAGAAAGGAGTATAAGAGTGAGAGGAGTCATTGCCCCTTCTACATCAAGCAGCAAAAGGTCTTGGATAGGCCTTAATGTGCCCTGAGATGTTTGCCAGTATATAGGATGTGCATGTATCTACTAATTTAGCTTTTTTTTCCTTACAAATGATTTCATCTTTCAAAAGATTTAATAGCAAAGAGTGAAGCAAGGAGAAAACATGAAGGTGTGATTGTGGACAGCTGTGGTTTCTTGTCCATGGTTAGGTGAAGATAGCAAGACACTGCATTGCCATTGCATTCATTAACTACCACAGCAGTTCTTCACATTCTTATTAAGTGTATATAAGTGAAAGGGAGAGAGGGAGATATGTGAGAGGAAGAAGTGGAGTAACTAATAGCTACTGTTAGGCAGTAACTGAGTAGGACACTAAAGTAGGTGTGCCATTTCACTGTATTTCCCCAATTCTTCTATGTAAGACAGAATCTTAATAGGCAAAGGAACCCTCCAGATCTTTGAGAGACAACAAACCTGACTGCAGGTGGTTCAGAATGCGGCCGCGCGAGCCGCCTTGGGTCTCCCAAGACATGCTCATGTCACTCCAGCCCTCCGTGAGCTGCACTGGCTGCCAATTGGTCTCCGAACACAATTCAAAGTGTTGGTTATGACCTATAAAGCCCTATATGGCAATGGGCCAGGATACTTGCGGGACCGTCTTCTGCCTCATGAATCCCAGCGACCGGTTAGGGCACATAGGGTTGGCCTCCTACGGGTCCCGTCTGCTAGACAGTGCCGTCTGATGGGACCTAGGGTTAGGGCCTTCTCTGTTGTTGCCCCAGCCCTCTGGAATCAACTTCCCTCAGAGGTTCGTACTGCTCCTTCCCTCCTAGCTTTCCGTAAACTTTTAAAAACACATCTTTGCAGACAGGCCTGGGGTGTGTGAGCTGTGCTCTGCCCCTGGGTTTGATTGGGAGTGTATGTTGTATGAGTGAGTATAGTTTTTATAGTTTCATAGTTTTATATTATATCTTTTTTAAAGTGACCTATGTATTTTGTACTTATATTTCTGTTGTGAGCCGCCCTGAGTCTGGGGAGAAGGGCGGCATATAAGTCGAAATAAATGAAAATGAAAAAATGAAACGTGTATATATTAACCACAGAGCTCTGAATGCACAGTCCTCAGTGCATGTATATAAGATAGTTTTATAAAGAGGTGCAAAACTGAACTTTTGGTCTGATTTGCTTTGAGGAGTCAAAATAATAGTCACAATAACTTGGCACAAGATGCCCAAAATACAAGAGGCAGGACCAGAAGAAGGACAACTGAGGATGTCCCTTGGCCCTTCCATTGCTTAATTGACAAAACATTAAGAGCTGAAAATTTAAATTGAGTGTGGCAGTATTAAGGGCATGATAGCTAGGGGAAAAACTCTGTGGTGTCTTTGGGGCCTAAGCACGTGCCTATTTTCCTTAATAGTTAATCCAGGGCTGACAGGAGATAATCCATAGATTAGGACTAAACTGTAATGCCTCCAGGAAACACGAAGCATGCCAGATGGGAAGACTGGCAGGAAACATTTTAGTGGCACTTCAAAAATGCAGCAGCAGATTAGCAGACAATCCCGTGTGGGTGGAGTCTCCTACCTGGCATTGGGTGAAATGCAGACCAATGGCTTGAAGGAGTCCTGCAGATAGACTTCTGCAAGAGAAAGGAAAGATCATTCATCTGTGTCACTTTAGGAAGAGAGAAGAGAAAGTATAAAAGTACACCCTGGATGACCTGCTGGTGACAGCCCAAAAGCCCAAATCTGGTACACAATCAGATGCCTAGGAGGCAAAAGAAGGACTTCCAATATCTGGAAGCACCCAGCACATTTTTCCAATTTCTTCACCAGAAATACCCCACATTCTCTTTGCCCCATCATAATAGCCCTTCTGCCATTACCTCGCCATGTTTCAATCTTGTGCTCTTCCAGCTCATAAATTTGCACCTGGACACACAAGAAACAGTGTTAGGGCTAAGTGCAACAAATAACTTCCACCCATGCTGGTCAGTGTGTGTGCTCTAGCTTGCTGAGGATGGAATTTAATCCTCCAGGTGTCATACAGTAGATGCCAACCTGGCAGGATCAGGGACATGTTCCAACTGAGTAGGGCTTTGACTACAAAGAACGACAAAGCAGCCCCTCTTCAACAGTTGTTGCAAGACAAGACGTAAATTTCTCCGGGTGCTTTTCCAATCTAGGTTTCATTGCCCCCAGTTAGCATACTTGTCATATAACTAAGGCATTTTGGCCACACTGATCTGCATCTTGTATTGTGAGAGGTTGAGAAAGAAGATGAGTGCTCATTGCTATTGTATTTCAGTATTCCATGTAGACTGATTCTTCCCCCCCCCCCCCCGTTATTTGCTCTCCTTGGAAAACCTTGTACTGTGTTGTCAAGGCTGGATGAAGCCTCATTAATAAACTACCACTTCCAAAATAAAATTCATTCTTTACATTAGATGCTTCACCATGTATATTATTTTTTTTCTTTAATAACTGAAAATTGGAAACAAACTCTTGCAATTCTCAGATGGGCAAAACTTCATAGTTGTGTTAAGGACCTTGTTTCAACCAAGAGCTCCTTTAATGAAGATATAAGGGGATGAGAGTGCTCCAAGGGCACTTACCAGGGCTGATTTATAGTAGCGATGAAGGATGTTGATGAAGTCTGTGATTGTGAGCATTCCTGTGAGGGGAAAGAAAGGGGTGTGAAGAGATCACCCTAGGCGTTGGGAGGAGGAAGCCAGGGTAAGAAGATGAAGCAAGGAGGCCCTTACCCACAAAGCTTTGCTTTTTGCTGTCCCAGAGTGGAGCAGCCCGCACACCATTGGTCACCAAGGCAAAGAAGGCTTTCTTCACCTAGAAGCCACACAAATATGGGGCTGTGACACAGCATCTGTACACTTCCTGAGAAAAAAAGTTACAGTAGCTTCCCAAATCTGGTGCCCTTCCAAAGTCTTGGGTTTCACTGCCAAAATCCCTGGACTCAAATCTAGGCAGTTCTGAGGATTATGGAAGTCACAATCTATCAGTCTAGAAGGCACGGAATGGGAAAATCCCAAATTAGAAGAAGGATCAGGAACAAGAATCTCACATTTTTCAAGAATTTTAAAGGGGTACTTTTGTCAACGCATGTTCACTTTGCCAGCTATGAAAAGGCTAAGCAACACATACAAAAGACTGCACTACTGGTGTGAAGAGCATCTTATTTTGCATTTGTTTGGCTACTATCTAAATCCTTATCTAAAGGAAATAGAGAGGGGTCTGCTGGCCTGGTCTGCTCCTGAGATTAACCTGCTCAGGAGCAGACCAACATTTATAATCTATAAAACATAGATTGAATTATTTAATCTAGTATCTCATTTAGATACTAAGCATGCTTGTATGTTTATTTAAATAAAAAATACAAGCATGTCTCTAAATGAGGCATCGTATTTACTGGAATCGAATTCATACTTAGCCATAGTTGAAGTCAAACATAACTACATTTAGGCATTAATTATATGACTGAATTCACACCGTGCTAGAATGTAATCTGGTTTGGTGGCTTTTAACTGGTTGTGATTGATTTAATAAAACATGGTTTAAAAAAACCATGGTAATATAATTTGCAAACCAGGTCAATAACACTATTCTGCCTAAGACTACATCCAAACTCGATCAAAATTTAAACTTTCATTACCAATTTTATAAGGTTTATCTTTAAAAGCAAAGGTTAGCATTTTTTGACCCAAACGACTGGTATTTATCTCCACAACTTTGCACTCAAGCTGCCAGAGGTTTTATGACCCTGGAGCATGTACACACACATACAAATCCTCACAAAATTTTCTAGAGAGTTTTCTACATACAAATACAGAGACTCTCCCTCTATCTGTTGGTATTGAAAGAAATGAAGGTTTACCCAGGCATCTCAATTCCCTAGAAAACCTCTACTGCTACTGCTCTGCCCATCAAACCAGGTTGTTACCCACCTGCAGAGATGTATCAAATACAACAAGCTTGGAGCTTGTTGGAATGAGGTCATAACAGCGATGTGACTTCATGAAGCATGTGTATATGCCGTTGTTGGAATCGCCATCTATTCGAGGAAGAAAAAAAACTACAAGATATCCCTTAACAAAATAACATCAGAGCAGAAAAGCTCACACTCCTAAGAAGCTTAAACATATCAGAACATCATACTATATCCATTCTATATGCTTTTTTAAAAAAAATCCAACCTGTGAAAATAAAGCATATCTGAGTATTTTGCACCACCCACTGTTATTTGCTCAATTAAATCTAGTATCTTTCAAAAGGAAAAGACAGACTTGAAGCTTCATCCCCCAAGTGCTACATGCTCAGTTTTCCCCTCCTCTAACTTTCAGCAGAAACTTCAATTTCCAAGATCACCTTCAAGGCTGTAAGGAGGAAATTAATTTGCAAAGTTAGAAGATGAGAGTCTTAAGATGCCCAGGCCATACAGTCTGCTTCTAGAAATTGATGGACAAGCTTAAATCACTATGACAGACAAAAACATTGCTGAAGATCAGAGTCTGTTGCAACAGAAAGTGGATTTCCAAGCTCAGAATCCACCAATCTACTTGGCAAATTCCTAGAAGAAAGTAACCCCGACAGTTCTTGTTTGCAATTTGTTTAAATTACTGCTTTTATTTATTGCTGTAATCTTATTGTGGTTAAGGGAGTGGATAGAATAAATATTTGCAATAAACTACACACAGGGACCGAAATTGAAGAAAACCAGTCTTTGTGCCTCACTCACCTTCTGATAAAGGCAGTTTTTTCTCCAACCCACCTTCAGGTACTGCACCCTAAAAAAAACAGGGAAAGATAGAAATCAAGATGCACTGTCTCAACATATAATTCCTGCAATATCGTATGTTGATTGTTTCTTAAAACATAATATATAATTAGGAACACTATATCAATTAAGAAATCTTATTAGTAATGATATTTTTTGATTAGTTAAATCTGAACGTATCTGCATATTTGGAGCTTTGGAAATAACCTAATGTGATTTGAAAGAGATTTTACCATATTAAAATGGAATTGCTTCCCAAGATAGAGGGGGAACTGCCATGTCAAAGCTGAATTGCATCACCTGTTTTCCAAAGTACAGGTAATCCATGACTTACAACTACAATTGAGCCCAAAACTTATATTCCTAAAGTGAGACAATTGTTATGTGAGTTTTGCCCCTTGTTACTTTTCTTGCCATAGTTTGAGTGAATCACCACAGTTGTTAAACTAGTAATATGGTTGTTAAGTGAATCTGGCTTCCCCATTGACTTTGCTTGCCAGAAGATGGCAAAAGATGATCACATGACCCTAGGATACGGCAACTGTCATAAAGGTGAGTCAGTTATCAAGCATCTGGATGTAAATCATGTGACACAAGAATGCTGCAATGGTCCTAAGTGTGAAAAACGTTCATAAGTCACTTTTTTCAGTGCTGTTGTTAACTTTGAACGGTCACTAAACAAACTGTTGTAAGCCGAAGACTACCTGTATTTTAAAAAAAGATCCTATTTTGTTTGAAAAAAAGAGCAACCTTCAATTTTTTAAAAATAAACCATTATCTGGATTAGCTAGCACAATCTAATTTATATCCAATCCACACAATCCAATTCTCATCCAAAATATCTAGAATGTCATTCCTTCTCACATACTAACCCAGCTATAGCTGGAGACATGCCAACAAAAAAATATCCTGAGCAGGTAAAGGAGAAAAACAAGTGCAATGTAGCTGGGCCTACTCATAAAGCTGTAGATCAGCGGTTCTCAACCTGTGGGTCGCGACCCCATTTGGGGTCGAATGACCATTTCACGAGGGTCGCCGAACGCCGCAGTCCGCCATTTTTTTTTGGCCCGTCGCGCGCACGCCTGCATGCACGATTCGTCCTGTCGCACGCGCGCCCACATGCACAATTCGGCCTGTCGTGCGTGCGCCGCGCATGCACGATTCGGCCCGTCGTGCCGCGCATGCGCGATGCAGGTCGGGGTCTCGGCCTGAAAAAGATTGAGAACCACTGCTGTAGATCTTATCTCACCGTTATTATTAGCCTTAACTAGTTCACAGGAATGCAAAGATATTTTTTTTGTAAACACCGCTGAGTCTTCTACCAAAAGTTTATTCTCAACAGTGGAGAGATAGAACTGTGTTCTCTATGACTTATTTCCGGTCTCCCAGGAAAATGTTACCGTCTTCCCACAATTAATGTATCTGTGCCATTTCCAAGAATGACAAGGTCCAGCTGTGAATACTTCCAAGCTGTAAAGTTGCCAGCATAGCAAACTCTTGATTTAATGCATCTCAGCTCAGTAGATTTCAGCTATGGTAGACTAATAGACTGTGTTGTGAAAAATTCAGAAGTACAAGGCACACTACTGAGAAGAACCATATTTAGTGCAACAATCGTTGGGTGTCTGCTTTACAAGAAAGAGCGATTCCCCAAACAATGGGAAAGCAACGGTGTTTACAGAAGCTGAGGGCCATAAGGTTGGAAATTGTAGGGATCTGATTTGCTGGCTAGTTTGGGTAAGCTAGCCAGGTCCTCCTTATGACCTTAGGTTATTTCTGTTGCTAGACAAAAATGACATTTTCAAGAGGACAGCAGAGCTGGGGAAATCCATTGTGAAGGAGATGGAATGTTGAGGTATCGGCAGATGGTAGATAGAATTTTGGGGTTCTCAGCTTGTTACTACAGTATGTTGCAATTTCTTTATTCGGGCTGCATTGTCAGCTTCTATTCTTTGGTTCAAATGGGATTGCAGAGGGCTCTGTCTGGGGACAGGGAGAAGTCAATTTGGGTCTGGTAGGATTAAGCAAAGAGAGAAGGTGGATTTGATCCTGGTCAAGTCTAAAAGACTGGGAAGAAAAGAGCACAACCTCAATTTTGTTTGTTAGATTTATTTTACCTGCTACAATGTGAATTTGGACTTGACTCCAAACAAGCAATATTCAATGTTTGGTGAAGTATTCTCTGATGTTTGAAGGATTTGGAATCAGTGACTAGCACAAACCATAAAGCTGGTGAGACCAGAAGACAATATATTGTAGCGATTAGAAGATAAAAGCAATTCTTGATGACAGAGAATGAGATAGACAAAGAGTCTATGGCTTGTGAAAAGGGAAATTAGAAGAATGAGGATGTGTAACTAGAAATGACAATTCTAAGATATTATGGGATGGAATTATCTCATCCTGAAATCCAGCTTTATCACCACTATTTCCTTGTTTTAGGAGATACCGAATGACACTTTTGCAAGGTTCAGTTAAAATTAGAAAATCATTTTCTTCAAACTGATCACTTGTCCGGTATCACCACTGAAACCCAATAAAGCAAAATCTTACTGACAGTAAAGTTTTCACCTGTACGTGGGTGCTTAAGCCTCAAAAACATTTCACTTGTTATGCAATGGTTTTAACAAATATCCCTTTCTGTAACAGATATGCCTTTCCCCCATCAGTCCATTAAACTGTGGGTTCAGCGTACTACTCTATGTACTGGACAGCGTGATTATATACTGTAGAGCAGAAGGAGGAAAGGTTAGTCTAAGTAGTCAAATCAAAGACATTGTGGAATCTAAACACAACTCAAGTTGTTGTAGGGCAGTGTTTCTCAACCTTGACAATTTTAAGGCATGTGGACTTCAACTCCCAGAATTCCACAGCCAGCATTGCTGGCTGTGGAATTCTGGTAGTTGAAGTCCACATGCCTTAAAATTGTCAAGGTTGAGAAACACTATTGTAGGGTAAGGTGGGCAAGGGCCACACATTTTTGCGTAGCAGAGCATCTCGTGTAAAAAAAGAAACAAAAAAGTTTTCCACGTAATAACAAGATAAATTATCATGTATTTTGTGAATAGATATCTATAAAATGATGTCATTTCAAGACTTAAAACTGAAAATCCCAAGGACATTGGAGCTCAACATCCCTATGCATGTTATAAATGCAAGTGTAAGTTCCAAAATGAATTACTGTTTATCTTTTCCTTTCAATTTTATATGACTGTAGATCCGAAACAAGTGGACCCTGCACTTGTGGGGAAAAACGCTAGGTAGAAAAAAAATTAAGCATCTACCTTTATTTAATTGTAACACAAATAATCTCAGCTTCCCTCAACCTGGAACCTACCAGATGTGTTAGAATTGCTATTCTAACTATTACATTTCCAACATATCTATATAGCGGGGAATGCTGGATTAGCCTCAAACCTTATTAGCATGCAATCTCACACAGTGTCTGAAATATAAACATAAGACTTCTTTTCCAGATTCCAGGATTTCATACAAATTGTTCAACGAGCTGATGAAATGGCCTGGTACTTTCATGTTTTTAAGGGTTAACATAGGTTAGCCATTGCATAATCAATTAAGCAGAAACTTCCTGGCCCTTTTCCTTATCTGCTGAGTGCTAGCAGTACAATCTTCTTATGTCTGTCTCTTCTGAATCGATCTAATAATCTGGTAATTCTTATCCTATATATTGTTGAAATTTGGATTGCAAAATCTTGAGGATTATTTAGGAGCAGGTAAAGGAATTCCAAATGTTCAGTAGTTTCAGCATTTTTTAACACAGCTTTTTTTTCTGTACAAGCTTACAAACCACACAGCATCTTGTAATATTTTAAACAATTCTTCTGGTATTTCATCCACAGGCTGGTAGTTTTCACATGCAGCTTTGTTCTTAGAAATCTTTCCTGGGGCTCTAAAATGTCTTGCTGTAGTTCTATGACATTATGATCCTTCCATAGAATTCTTTTATATCATGCATCATGTCTTCTAGTATCATCTCCTTCCATAAATATTTGCAATGCTGTATTAGTGTTAGTCTACTATAAACAGCACATATTCATAAACATTAATTTTGGAACACAAAGAGAGTCTGACTCAAAAATAAAACCCAGAATTTTGTAATCTGCAGAAGTTTACTCTTTCTATTAAAAATAAAGTTTTAAATTTGTTTAGGTTTTTTTTAAGTTTACCATGAAGAGTTCTGTTTTATTTATATTATAAGACTGAGTTCTAGTATGGTTTGCTTGATGCTTAGATTAAAATTTCATTAAAGTAAGTGGGTAAGATACTTTTGTTTAAAGAGATTGCAATATATCTTTACAGATGAAAGCATGGCCTCCTGATATGATCAAGAATTGCTCTCTTTTAAGGTAGGATGAATGATATATACCATTAAAATAGCAAGACAGTGTCAAATAACAAAACAACTTGAGAACCTGCCTAAGAATGAACAATTTTACAAATTTCAGCCTAAATGATAAAACCTCTAGTTTGTCCCATCTCTAACAGCTTTAAGCTGGGAAAGAGGTTTTATCATTTAAGATTATGGCTGTAAAATCACAAATACATACACAGGTCTATATGTTTCTTTTTTGCAATATGGCTTTTGGAGATCACATAGAGATACAGCCTTTTTTTTATAGGCCATGTTTACATGTACAAATATATATCTTTAAATAAATAAATAAATAAAAAACTTGACTTGCCCAAAGAAATTCGAAAATCAAACCATTGCAAAACTCCAGCAGAGAACTGTCAACCAATGCAAAACAAACCTTTTTATGGCATTAATCACTTTTCCAAAATAAGGGGTCTGTCATTCAAATAATTTATTAGACTGACATCCTTCCTTTCATCAAGGAGCTCCACACCAAATTTTCCCCAAAATACTAGACTGACTGTGAGAAACTAACTACAGTAACCTCAAATCACTCAAGTGAGCTGCCAGGATTAGAATCAAACCTAATGCTAGTGCATCATCTTAAGTAACATAAATATCATACTTATAAACGTACATATAACCATATATCATGCTCCACTTCAGAAGGCACTGTAAAAACCGGACCACCATTCAAATGCAATCAACGCTTACAGAAAAATCTGGGCTGATTTGCTAGCCCTATCCAACGCTATAGCAAAAACAATATATTCACTATTGTAAGTGCCAAGTTTATAATATTCATCTGGACCCAACCCCAATCACCCCGACAAAACGTACTATATTGGGGTACCGCAGGTTGTCATTAAGATAGAAGTGACTCACAAAAGAGACACAATCCGGTACAGGGAACGACTAAAACTCTTTCCCCTAGGCTTAGCTACCCGCTTTCACTTACCGCCTCCATTACCGTGTCGCTGCCTCCCCGCGCCGGACTCAGAGAAAGGGAGACAGCTCCACCCACGGTTGCCGTCCCAGCATGAAACTGAACTTCCGTCTTGAAGCCGAACTGCCCTCAGTTCCGCCAATAAAAGCGATCACGTTAGCGGAAGTGGACACAAGGAAAAGGAAGATGGTCTTTTGCTGCCTCTGTAATGCCATACCCTCGAGGTACTGACATCTCCTGCTCATTAGAATTGCATTAAATAATGTGCCCACAACCGCGTCAATACAACTTCTTTTCCAGCTCGTCTGAAAAGAAATTCAATTTGCATATTTGTTTTTTTAATTCGAGATAAACCTCGTGTTGAAAAGGTGCACGTATTGTTGCCTTTTAATAGCTATCCTATTAAAAAGATTTACTAAGAAGGGTATTAATAACAACGAGCCCAGAAGTGCAGCCTTGGCTTCTATACTGCATCCGGATTTGGTTACCAGGATGTAAAACACATGTTGAGACTCTAGAACAGGGGTTCTCAACCTTGGCAACTTTAAGACTTGTGGATTTGTGAACTTCAACTCCCAGAATTCCTCAGCCAGCAAATTCTGGAAGTTGAAGTCCACAAGTCTTAAAGTTGCCAAGTTGAGAACCCCTGCTCTAGAAAGAGTGCAGAGAAGAGCAACAAAGATGACCAGGGCTGGAGGCTAAAACATACAAGGAACAGTTGCTGGAATTGGGTATGTCTAGTTTAATGAAGAGAAGGACGAGGGGTGACATGATAGCGGTATTCCAATATCTCAGGGATTGCCACAAAGAAGAGGGAGTCAAGCTATTCTCCAAAGCATTTGAAGGCAGGACAAGAAGCAACGGATGGAAACTAATCAACGAGAGAAGCAGCCTAGAACTAAGGAGAAACTTCCTGACAGAACTATTAATCAGTGGAACAACCTGCCTCCATAAGCTGTGAATGCTCCAACACTGGAAGTCTTTAAGAAGAGACTGGACAGCCATTTCTCTGAAATGGTATAGAGTTTCCTGCCTGAGCAGGGCGTCGGACTAGATGACCTCCAAGGTCCCTTCCAACTCTAAGCATTCTAATGCTTCACATTTTGTCTCTTAAAATGCTATGATGCATTGAGGCTTTATTCAAGTGAGATAATAGATGCCAGAAGCTATCAGGAAAATTTCCATATTCAGTTAGTGGAACTATTTATAACTCTCAGTATAGTAAGGAACTTTTTATAACTCTCGGTGTGGTAAAATGATAGCCAGATTGTTTGATACCCTGCATGTTGTTTAGCTCCTAGCCACATTGCGAAGGTTAGATAAAATAGTAGTTGTCACCCAAAAATAGCTGCCAGTAATGTTTTGCTTTTTTCCATTTTTCTTTATACATATAAATTTAAGTGAGTCTTCTCCAGCACCATAGTTCAAAGGCCTCAATTCTTTGTCGCTCAGCCTTTCTTGTGGTCCAACTTTCACATCCATACCTTGCAACTGGGAAAACCATGGCCTTGACTATACGCACTTTTGTTGGCAGGCTGATGTCTCTGCTTTTTAGTATGCTGTCTAGATTTGCCATAGCTTTCCTTCCCAGGAGCAAGCGTCTTTTAATTTCTTGGCTGCAGTCCCCATCTGAGGTGATCTTGGAGCCCAGAAAAATAAAATCTGTCACTACCTCCACTTCTTCCCCATTATTTGCCAGGAATTGAGAGGGCCGGATGCCATGATTTTGGTTTTCTTAATGTTGAGTTTCAAGCCAACCTTTGCACTCTCCTTCTTCACCCGCATCAAGAGGCTCTTTAGTTCCTCTTCACTTTCTGCCATTAGAGTGGTATCATCTGCATATCTTAGGAGGTTGTTGATATTTCTCCCGGCAATCTTAATTCCAACTTTTGATTCATCTAGCCCTGCCTTTCTCATGATGTGCTCTGCATATAAGTTAAATAGGCAGGGCGACAGTATACAGCCTTGCCGGACTCCTTTCCCAATTTTGAACCAATCAGTGGTTCCGTGTCCAGTTCTCACTGTTGCTTCTTGACCCGCATATAGGTTTCTCAAGAGACAAATAAGATGGTCTGGTACTCCCATCTCTTTAAGAACTTGCCGCAAGTTATTGTGGTCCACACAATCAAAGGCTTTAGCATAGTCAATGAAGCAGAAGTAGATGTTTTTCTGGAACTCCCTAGCTTTCTCCATGATCCAGCGTATGTTGGCAATTTGATCTCTAGTTCCTCTGCCTCTTCGAAATCCTGCCTGTACTTCTAGTAGTTCTCGATCCACATACTGCTGGAGTCTAGCTTGTAGGATTTTAAGCATAACTTTACTAGCATGTGAAATGAGTGCAATGGTGCGATAGTTTGAACATTCTTTGGCATTGCCTTTCTTTGGAATTGGAATGTAAACTGACCTTTTCCACTCCTGTGGCCACTGTTGAGTTTTCCAAATTTGCTGGCAGATTGAGTGTAGCATTTTTACTGCATCATCTTTTAAGATTTTAAATAGCTCAGCTGGAATACTATCACCTCCACTAGCTTTGTTGTTGCTCAGCTTTCCTAAGGCCCATTTCACTTCACATTCTAGGATGTCTGGCTCAAGATCAGTGACCACCCCATCATGATTATCTGGGACATTAAGCTCGTTCTTGTATAGTTCTTCTGTGTAGTTTTGCCACCTCTTCTTAATCTCTTCTGCCTCTGTTAGGTCCCTGCCATTTTGGTCCTTTATCGTGCCCATCTTTGCATGAAATGTTCCCTTCATATCTCCAATTTTCTTGAAGAGATCTCTGGTCCTCCCTATTCTGTTGTTTTCTTCTATTTCTTTGCACTGTTCATTTAAGAAGTTCTCCGGAATAGGGCGGCATAGAAATTAAATTAATAATAATAATAATAATAATAATAATAATAATAATAATAATAATAATAATAATAATTCTTATCTCTTCTAGCTATTCTCTGGAATTCTGCATTCAGTTGGGTGTATCTTTCTCTTTCTCCTTTGCCTTTCACTTCCCTTCTTTCCTCAGCTATTTGCAAAGCTACCTCAGACAGCCATTTTGCTTTCTTGCATTTCTTTTTCTTTGGGATGGTTTTAGTTGCTACCTCTTGTACAATGTTGCGAACCTCCGCCCATAGTTCTTCAGGCACTCTGTCCATCAGATCTAATTCCTTAAATCTATTTGTCATCTCTTCTGTATATTCATCAGGAATATGATTTAGTTCATACCTGAGTGGCCTAGTATTTTTCCCTACTTTCTTCAATTTAAGCCTAAATTTTGCAACGAGAAGCTCATGATCTGAGCCACAGTCAGCTCCTGGTCTTGTTTTTACTGACCGTAGAGCTTCTCCATCTTTGGCTGCAGAGCACATAGTCAATCTGATTTCTATGTTGACTGTCTGGTGATGTCCATGTGTAGAGCCATCTCTTGGGTTGTTGGAAAAGAGTGTTTGTTATGACCATCGATCATATTCTCTTGACAAAATTCTATCAGCCTGTGCCCTGCTTCATTTTGTACTCCAAGGCCAAACTTGCCTGTTACTCTGGTTATCTTTTGGCTTCCTACTTTAGCATTCCAATCCCCCATGATGATAAAGACATCATTTTTTTGTGTTAATTCTATAAGGTGCTGTAGGGCTTCATAGAACCGGTCAATTTCATCCTCTTCAGCACCAGCAGTGGGGGCATAGATTTGGACTACTGTGATATTGCCTTGGATTCGAACTGAGATCATTCTGTTATTTTGGGGATTGTATCCCAGTATTGCTTTTCCTATTCTTTTATTGACTATGAAGGCTACTCCATTTCTTCTGAGGGATTCTTGCCCACAGTAGTATACCTGATGGTCATCAGGGTTAAATTCACCCATTCCTGTCCATTTTAGTTCGCTGATTCCTAAGATGTCGATGTTCAGTCTTGTCATCTCGTTTGACTACGTCTAGCTTGCCTTGATTCATGGATCTTACATTTCAGGTTCCTATGGAGAAAAGATCTTTACAGCATCAGACTTTCCTTTCACCACCAGATATATTCATAGCTGAGCGTCCTTTCAGCTTTGGCCCAGTCGCTTCATTCTTTCTGGTGCTACTAGTACTAGCCCTGTGCTGTTCCCCAGTAGCATATTGGACACCTTCCAACCTGAGGGGCTCATCTTCCAGCGTCATATCTTTTTCCCTTTTAGTACTGTCCATGGGGTTTTCATGGCAAAGATACTGGAGTGGTTTGCCATTTCCCTCTCCAGTGGATCACATTTTGTCAGAACTCTCTGCTATGACCTGTCCGTCTTGGGTGGCCCTGCACGGCATAGCTCATAGCTTCATTGAGTTATGCAAGCCCCTTCGCCACGACAAGGCAGTAATCCATAAAGGGGTGAGGTACTACTACCTACCACTAAACCAAACAGTGATGCAGTTTGTTAAAACACTCTCAATCATGCCTTTGTAGGTGGCGCCCCGGCTTCGCGCTGTGTCACCGAGGCTCGCAATTCGCTTTCGGTTGCTCGGGCAGTCATGGAGTATCTCATCGGCATCCAAGGGCCTGACTTCATGCTGATGGCCGCCGACACCGTCGCGGCCTCCAGTATCGTTCACATGAAGCGCGATCATGACAAGATGTTCAAGATGAGTGAGAAAATCTTGCTACTGTGTGTTGGGGAGGCTGGCGACACTGTACAGTTTGCAGAATACATCCAGAAAAATGTCCAGCTCTATAAGATGAGGAATGGATATGAGCTGTCTCCAACTGCAGCTGCCAACTTCACACGCAGAAATCTGGCTGATTATTTGCGGAGCAGGAGTCCTTATCATGTCAACCTCCTCCTCGCCGGCTATGATGAATATGATGGTCCTGCCCTTTATTATATGGATTATCTTGCCTCTTTAGCTAAAGTTCCCTTTGCAGCCCATGGCTATGGGGCATTTCTCACGCTCAGCATTCTTGACCGCTACTATAAACCAGGTATCACCCGTGAAGAAGCAATAGAAGTTCTCAAGAAATGTCTGGAGGAGCTCCAAAAACGCTTCATCTTGAACTTGCCTTCTTTCAATGCCCGGTTCATCGATAAAGATGGTATCCACGAAGTGACCAATGTCCCACTCCTGAAATCAGTGGCCTGAGTGTCCAGGCTCTTCTTCCTCTCCGATTTCCTTTTTGTACTTGTTGGAAAACCAGAACATCTTTAATTTTGTTTCCAAATGCAAATAAAAATTTGATCTTTTTCCCCCTAAAAAAAAAATCAAAAAAAAATCATGCCTTTGTAAAAAGTGACCAGGACAGAAGGAGAAAGATGTACTCTCCTCAACGCTGGTTTGCATGCTTCACTAAAGATAACATATGAAGAGACCAAGGCTGGAACAGAACAACCTCACAGCCAATGGGATAATCCACACACATAATTGATGTCAGTATAGGTAAGAAAGCTTCCTCCAAAATAAATTTGCAGATTGCCCGAGTTTGCAAATAGTGCACTATATCATAACAGAAATAGATTAAAGAATGAACTTCAGAGTCGTGGCCCACAGAAGATCTGGCTCTGATTGCTTTAGATAATTTCTTACTTATCAGCCTGGATAGCGAGCCTTCCTAGTATATGGTAGCCAAACATGAGAAACAGACTGGTAGCACATTAACAAACTGGATTGCATCACATTTTTTTCCCTGCACTGTTATTTCCTAATAACATCAGATGTTATTATATAGATGCAGATCACAGTACGGATCTGATGAAATGAGCTGCCCTTCATGAAAGCTTGTGTCTTTAGCCCTAATTATTATGTTGGGGTGAGGGGAGGCAGTGGCTGCTGGGTCTGAGGATGAGAGCAGTGGCTGAACACAGATGCACAGATTGGCGTACTGTAAGAATCTACCTTCATTTCGCGGGGAAGGGGGGGGGATGGTTCTGCCCTGAGGTATTTCGATGAAGACTGAGTCGCAGATAGAACTGATGAATAAGGAAATACAAACACAAATATGGACTGCCGCCGGTTTCCCCGCCCACGAGCACAAGAACTATAGCTTTCAAAATCGGACAGATTAGAAGAGGATCTACCTCCTCTCAACGTCCCGTATCGCGACTTTTTTTTTTTTTTTTTTTGCATTGTCGGAGCTGGGGTGGGCGCGGCCTCCGTATGATGCAACCGGTCCGCAGGCCGGCAGTTTGACATCCCAATCAATGAGTTTCCTGTACCATCCAAAGTCTCCTAAAACGGCTTTTCCTCCGGAACGGACGTGGCTAAAACAACATCCAGCTCCAACCCCAGCCAGAAGACGGTCCGGCAAGGAAGCAAGGAAAGAGCTTGTTGTTTGGTTTCCCCCCCCCCCAACGCTTGGATTGATTACCCCCAACTGATCGGAGTTTATAGAGGATCGTGAGTGAAGGGACTGGCTTGGGTGGCAGATCGCTTCACCGCCCAGCTCGGAGGCGGCCAAACGGGGCAGAGCAACGCGCTGTTTTAAATTTACTGCCACCGACAGTGATGGCGTTACTGTGGCCTGGCTTTTCCGTGTCCGGTGCCGGGGAGGGAAAGCTCCCCTAGCCCCACCGAAGCCGCGGAGTGGCGTGGGTTGCGCGGGCTCTCTGCTCGAGACGCAGAGATGGTGGGGCGCTGCACCGGGGCGGGGATGGGAGGATTTAGGCAGGGAGGGTGACGCGTGAAAAGGAGCCTCTTCCATGCCTTTCTGGCACCCCGGGAGGCGAGCACCCCGCCATCTCAGGTAGTTTCCTCCTCCTCCTCCTCCTGCTGCTGCTTGTCTGAATCCAGGCGAAGAGCACAGGTAGGCCGCTGCTCAGATTCTTTAGGAGGCCGTGTGGTTCCTCAGACGCCGATCTTCTCCCCCAGTCAGGCCCTGCTCCCTGCGGCTTATTTGTCTCCTGCGGTGGAGCACCACTACTGGGGGGACCGTTTTTTGCTCGGACCTAGCCACAACGCAGATCCCTGCCAGCTTTGGCCCAAGGGAGGGGATGAGAATGGGTCTGTGGTCCATTCCTCTGATGCCAAAATGTTGTGACCCGGCCCTAGGTTGTAGTCTTAGTTAAGGGATTAATGAACATATAATTTGCCCACACCAAGTTGTTAAAAGTTGACTTATGGGACTCTGTGGCTGTGTGCTGGCTAGAGACTGAGATAGGTAGAAATAGACTATTCAGAACTTCACTCTCAGTCCTGCTAAGTGGGTGGCCTTCAGCTGTTTACTATCCATTGGCCTTTCTTTCTTTACATGGTTACTGGGGGTAAAGACAGCCTTGAGCTGCTTAGGGGTAAAAGGGAGATAAATATAAATATCAAAATGAGGTGAGTACAGTAGCAGATAAAAAAGTCCGTACAATCTGAAGTGGATGATCCAGGGTACAATAGCCAGGGGAAACAGTTTGGTAGGACATTCCTTTCTCTTGCCCTTCCTTTCATTTGAAATTAAATGTTTTGGAACCCACTAAGTCAAGCAGAAAAGCCATGAGTTTTGAAGCATTTTGAATCCAAGAGTTAGTTCCGAGTAGCAGAAGAAAATGGAATTCTCAGCAAAAATATCAGTTCCCAGTTATTCCAATCTTTCTTCATTTCAGCTGTATGCTGTAAGATGAAAACAGGAGAATATAGTTGCAGTTATTAAACAGAGCTTAGAAAATCTTATCAGCTGAGGGCAAATCATCCAGAGATTAACAGTAGATTTCTTGTCCTCTTTGTAATAGGTAGATTCTTTTTGCTATTATATATTTATAAACCTACAAAAAAATACAGTAACTAAAAAGTAAATCACTTTACTATACTGAGCAAATCTTACTCCCTATCAATATGAATCTATTATTGTTCCTTTATTTTCATTTGGAATCCCCCCTCCCCAAAAAAAACTGCTCTGTATTTTTTTTTCTTTTGCATTCAGTTAATAAAGGCAAAATCAATACATACATGTATTGCCTCATATATTCCCAACAGTAAACAAAATTGTCAACATTTCACTTTCAAAGAAGATTTTTCTGTTTGATTAATAAAAACTCCCACATCCTGATGTTGATGCTGGTAACATTCAAGTTCTTGGCAGCAGTACAAAATTGATCAACCACTACCTTTTTCAAGGATGATTGTCCAGTTTCCCAATACATCCTGGTAGTTTTCAATCCAAGGTCTAATAAGGTTTGACTCAGCTCAGGTTTTTGGGGGGGGTCAGGGGAAAAAATCAGGGCTGGGAGCTGCCATCTGTTAGATCCATTCATTCTAGTTAAAATATTTTGTTTCTTTGTTTCTTTGTAAAATTTATTGGCCACCCATCTTACACCAGGTAACTCTGAGCAGCTTACAAATGTAATTTGTTCTTTTATTAATTTTAAAAATAGTGACAAAAAACGCCTGACAGTTCATATGCAATTTCCTGTTGCAATCCCAGCATTATCGCACACAAGATATTGGTATCACTGCCTCCTCCCCCCTGCCCAATAGTGTTCCTCAGCTAATGTAGGGTTTCGTCTGTGAATATTTTTTGTGCATTTTCTCACAAAACCTTTTCTCTTTTCTCTGTCTAGAACATGTCAGCTCTTCTGAGGAGCCTGCTGGCTGCCTCAGAGAAAGCTGCCCGCATTGCCCAGCTATGTCGCCAAGAGGAGGCCCTCTTCAGCCTGCTCATTGAGGAGAAGAGAGGTGCAGACAAGAATAAGAAATTCTTGCAGGACTTCAAGACGTTGGCAGATGTGCTAATCCAAGAAGTCATCAAACATGACGTGGGAAAAGAGGTAGCTGCTTGGGGAAGGCTTCTCTAGGCAGTGAGAAGCATAATAAGGTGTTGTGTAGAAGATTGGGCTGGATCATAGAGGATTTAAGCTCTTTTCCTCTCCAATGTCACTCAAAGGGGCTTTTCTATTTACTCTAAACCAGCGGTTCTCAACCTGTGGGTCGCGACCCCTTTGGGGGTCGAATGACCCTTTCACAGGGATCGCCTAAGACCATCGGAAAACACATATTTTCAATGGTCTTAGGAACTGAGACACCACTCCTCTATCCATCTCCACACGGCTTCGAGCTAGGAGTCGTTGCAGCGCTGGATTCGTTTCCGTCGAGCATCTCCTAAGGGAGGCTGTGCTGCTTTGCGGCCCTTTCCGCAGAGGAGGCTGAGCTAAGCTCTGCCGGTGCTGTCGCCCTCTTGGCTCTCTCTGGCTCTGTCTCCCTCTCCCTGCCTGGGCGCTTCTCCAACCAGGCTGGGTGGAGCCGGCAAAGCGGCCTTCCTGCCCCCCCTCCCCGGCCAGCTGGAGCCAGGCAGGCCGGGGACCTTTGGAAGTGAGGAGAGGACAGGCGAGGCATGCTGAGCCCCGGGCGCGGTAGATGAGTGGGCGGCGTCGGTGCGTGCTTAGTCACCACAACATGAGGAACTGTATTAAAGGGTCGCGGCATTAGGAAGGTTGAGAACCACTGCTCTAAACTCTTATATTCTAAAGTGTTTTATTCCAAAGACAAATAGCAATAGAAAGCAATAGCTAAACCTATTGCATTTGCAAAAGTAGGAGCAATATTGAGTGCAATAGCTGTTCTCATGTTCTCCCAAATTCTTCACACATCATTTCTCAGTCCTCAAATAACCATGTAAAGTTGGCCTGCATTATTCTTACATCAGAGTGGAGGCAGTAAAGCAGACATGTCAAACTGGTGACATCGCGCGACGTATCGGAGCTTTTCCCGCATTGCCGGTAATGGGGTGGGCATGGTTTCGTCATGACGCATCTGGCCCGCGGGCCGGCAGTTTGACACCCCTGCAGTAAAGGCTTAGATATGCTGATTTGCTTAAGAGAACATTACATTCCTGGTTGAACTAAAATGGATATAGCTGAGATTATTATTCTTCAGTCCTTGCTCACTTTGAAGTGAGATGCCAGGAGCAGGACTCCAAACTGCCTGGGACTGATGTTACATGCAGCTGTCTCCTTCTCATCCAGAGGATCAACCTGAAATGGGACACGGTAGAATCACTGAGCCCAGAATAGCTGTAGCCTGGATCAGACTTGTCAGCTTGGTTAAGGTGTGCTTTCCTCATCCTCCCTTCAGTTCCACTTTTCTTTCCTTACTCCTTCTGTTCACAGTTTCCAGAACTACAAGATCACATTTGTGGCGAGGAGTCCAACAAATTTGAAAATGGCCTTGGTGAGTAATCAGCACAGGGAGGAGAAAATACCAGCATATTCTCTAAAATAACTTTCCCCAACTGGACTCCTTCCAGATGTGTGGGATTAAAATTTCCTTCTGGCACACTAGCTAAGAATTTTGTGAGTTCTTGCCCCATTACCTCTAGTGGAAGCTAGATAGGGCCAGGTTACCCTTCTGACATGCTTGATCCTCTTTTCGATTAATCAAGTCATCCTTCCGCTCCCAGCTCCATTTTCGTCAAAGAAATATTTCCATCATCTGTCCTAGGCTTACTCTGATGGCTTCTTGCAAGCTTTGTCCCTACAAAGATGTCTGCTCTTTATAAGAATCCTAGAAAATTGCAAGAGAGACTTGGAGAAAATATTTTAGGAGACTTTTTATTTCAGGAAGAGTACTGACTAGACATATTGGAGTATCATATGAAGGAGGAACATGCCCTAAAATGTTAGCTGTCACATTAAATATACAATCAAATGCCTGGTGCCAGGAATTTTTTTTCCTTCTAATGCATAGCCATTTCCTTATTTTCCTTTCTAAGACAGTCTTCTTCATGTTAATGACCTTCAGATGAATTAAACTGCTATAACTTCCATTATTCATTCACAGTGAATATGTCTAATGCCTGTATTGGGTGGGATAATTGGTAAAGTAATATTTTTATTACTTTAAAAGTGATAAAGTAATATTTTTATAGTGTGCCAAGCGGCAGATTGCCCTATAAGGGCAAAAAAGGGCAAAGCTCCTGTAGGTTTTTACATTGCTCTGGAGTAGAGGAAATTATCAATACCGGTAGTATTTTTTACTACCAAAAAATACTGCACCTTCCTTCTTTTAAGTGTTTGTCAGAAGAGCAGAAATCCTGCATGCTGTTACATCTGATTATCTCATTTCTCTTTTTTAAAGTCACATCTTAAAAAACTAAAAAGATAAATATTATTGATGTAAACCATCCTGGGTGTCGGGTGCGAAAAATCAAGACCACGTGTTCAGTTCCAGTTAAGCTGATTTATTGCTTGTGCCTATATACAAGAATCTAGTAGTCAACTAACCATCAGCACCAAATTGATGCTAGATAAGAGTTCAAGAGGGGTTGGACTTAGACTGCTTGATTCCTCTCTTGACTCCACTCCCAGGCTGTCCTTCTCCTAAATCGGGCTACACTACTGTTTAACCCAGTTGTAAACTGAGATTGACTAGCTAAAAGTATATATCCTACATCTCACCCAATCTTTCTTCGTGTGGCTGTAGTAGCACAGATTGTGGTGAAAAAGGACAAGCCATATCTCAAGGAAGCTTCTCCATCATTATGGGCATTCTTAGAGAGCCTCTGATAAGCTACTAATGAAGCTTTAAGAATTCCTCTCAGAACAGTCTTAAGTGTGGCATTCAAATAATTCTCATTGCTTGCCTAACATACAAGACTCGTTGAGCATAAATGCGAAAGATCCCCTTGATCAGTAGAGGGACCCTCTTGAACGGTCTCTGATCTTTATTTGCCTTTGCAGGTGAGATTGTAGTGGTGCGGGTTTGCCCTACCCAACAGGAAACGGCTATGCTGTTGCAGAAAGTCCTGGATCGGAAACAAACAGCCGCTGAATTGTTGGCAGCTGCTGTTCATCAGGAAGTCGTGCTTTCCGACCCAGCATTGGACAATGTGGCTGTGACCATCTCGACTGACAGCTTGGCTGTGTGGATTGACCCCATAGGTAAATAGAACGGCAGAGGAAGGTTGGGCATCGGAAGCCATTTCCATGATCTTTCTCTAGTGCTGAGTTTCGTGTACAGATAGTCTTCGACTTATGACCACAATTGAACCCAACATTTTTGTTGCTAAGCGAGACCGTTGTCCAGTGTATTTTGCTCCATTTTACAACCTTTCTTGCCACGATTGTTAAGTGAATCACTGCAGTTGTTCAGTCAGCAACATAGCTTCTGCTAAATGAGTCTGGTTTCCCCACTGACTCTGCTTATCTGATCCTGTGATCACATGATCCAGGGACACTGCAACCATCAGAAATAATAAAGAGTCAATTGCCAAGCTTCCAAATTTTGATCACTTGACCATGGGGATGCTGCAACAATCATAAGTGTGGAAAACGGTCATAAGTCGCTTTTTCAGTGACATTATAATTTTGAAGGGTCACTAAATGAACTGTTGTAAGTTGAGAGCTACCCGTATGTGGCATAGACTGGAATATATAAAAGAGAGTTGAGGACTCTCACATCCAGTCTTGTTCCTAACCAATTGTGATATTTTGTCTTTCCAGGTGTCATTTCCTAGCCTGTATCCAATATACCTTGATCAGGCATAGAGTTGATACTATTTTTAAAGTCTATTCTAGTGGGCATTCTGACATCTATTGTTCCGATGTGGAGTCTTGCTGAAGGAGTGAAGAAATTCTCCCTTTCTTACTTCTCTCTTTTCAGATTCCACTAATCAGTACATTCGTGGGTATGGCAGTGTGATGCCAGTGAATGGCATCTATCCATCTGGACTTCACTCAGCGCTTGTGCTGATAGGAGTATACAACCGTCACTCGGGTGAGCCCGTCCTTGGCATCATCAATGAGCCTTTTTTCCAGGAGGAGCTGCCAGCACACAGGTAACAATAGCACTGTGGCTCAGTCTTGCCTAGGTGGACCAGGTTGCCTCTCCCACCAATTATAAAGGACTTAGCCCTGGAATTCTCCTGTTCTTTTTATGGTACATCAGCATAGATGGAGACGAAAAATGAAGCAGACCAAACAGGGCCTAGGGCAGAGATGGGCAACTATGGCTCCTTTACGACCTGTGGACTTCAACTCCCAGAATTCCTGAGCTAGCCCAGGAATTCTGGGAGTTGAAGTCCACAGATCGTAAAGGAGCCATAGTTGCCCATCTCTGCCCTAGGAATTCTGGGAGCTGAAGTCCACTGGTCATAGTTGCCCATCCCCGGCCTAGAAAATGGCTTTGAAGGACAGAGGAATAGCTGTTATCAAGGTAATGACCAGACAAGTGCAGCTTGAGCCCATTTTGAGAAACCAATGCTTCACATAAGTAACTATGGAGATTCTCAGTCATCCAGGTCATAGTTATCCCAAAGATGCTTTTTCATGAGGCAACTGGACTTTCTTGTTTTTCTTTGAAGACGTTTCGCTTCTCATCCAAGAAGCTGAAGAAAGTTCTTGGATAAGAAGCGAAACGTCTTCAGAAAAAACAAGAAAAAACATCTTTGGGTCTTCACATAAGTCCCTCCTTAGTTCATACAGATAAAAGGCAGGGGGGAGCACATTTAGACTTGCAAAACTTGCTTGCTATATCTGTAACAATAAGAGTTGTCCTATCTGGCATTGGTTTCTTAGTCTGATCTACCTTATCTGGCTGACACAGACTTAGTACAAGGTTACATGGTCGTTCTGGAACTGTTTCTTTTCCCTTATACTGCCCTTGAGTTGCCTGATGATCTAGCACAGGGGTAGGCAACCTTGGCTCTTTTATGACTCGTGGACTTCAGCTCCCAGAATTCCTGAGCCAGCATAGCTCAGCATGGAAACCTCGCCCTGTCCCCTCAGCATGGCTGGCTCAGGAATTCTGGGAGTTGAAGTCCACAAGTCATAAAAGAGCCAAGGTTGCCTACCCCTGATCTAGCACATGCCTGCCAAGGGAAGCCATCCAGTCATACACTTTAGAGGGGAAAATTACCGCAGGCTCCATTTATAGAGACGGGCTTATCCAGAGAACAATCCCTGTTTGAAATGATCAGACGAATCAATATTTTTCATTCAAAGGAGACAAATGAATCAAAATGTAATCCCAGGAAGTATAACAGTATTTTATATTGCTCACAACATATGCTCTTGTTTACTATGGCTTCAGTGGGCATAAAACGATGGATACAAGAGTTATATTGGTATAAGATGCGGTGGGGGGGGGGAAGAAAGGGAAGCTCAAATGAACATTCTTCCTGGGCTTTTCAGAGCTTTTAAAATATGTGCCTTTTGCTACACCTAAGGAATGGCCCACACATTGTCATAGGTTTAGCACAGCTGCCACAAAAAATCAGTTACTGTATAAAAATACTCTAGCAAGTGGTTCCTGTAATATTTCTTTTTCTTTGCCTCCGAAAACATTTGTCCCTCTTCCTGTCCCAACTCCCCTTTTCCAATTAAGCAAAAGCATTGCTTCTTCCAATCCTTGCATTCTCCTTGTGCAATATTGACAGCCACCTCAATCACCAATTCCCTCAAGGGTTTTTCTCAGTATAATTATCATTATGGTTGGTTGCACAGTCCGCCAGATATTAAGACTGGATTTGGCATTTTTATTTATTTATTTTATTTATTTTATTTTATTTATTTATTTATTTATTTATTTGACTTCTATGCCGCCCTGTTCCGGAGAACTCAGGGCGGCTCACAACATAATAGAAATCAACAATTAGAAATACATATATATTAAAACCCCTAATTTAAAAGAAAAACCAATCATTCAACATACACACAGACATACCCTGGCTTGGGGCAAGATGTTAACTGCCCCAGGCCTGCCGGCAGAGGTGGGTTTTAAGTAATTTACGAAAGGCGGAGAGGGTGGGGGCGACACGGATCTCCGGGGGAAGTTGGTTCCAGAGGGCCGGGGCCGCAACAGAGAAGGCTTTTCCCCTAGGCCCCTGTCGAGTCCTTCCAAGGACCTGGAGTAGGCAGATGTTGTTGGATGGTGTTAAAGGTGCCATTCCATGTAAAGCTGCTTTTTGCAGTTGACTGATTTAGTTGATGCGGATAGTGTTCAAGTGGTGCTTCAGAGGCCTTTGGATTGCACTCAAGGCGCCTATTATTACTCGTACTATTTTTGCTGTCTTTATATTATTCTGCCTTTTTTTAACATATAACTCAAGGTGGAAAACATATCTAATGTTCCTGCCTTCTACTTTCCCCACAACAGCAATCCTGTGGGGTAGGTTGGGCTGAGAATCAGTAGCTGCCGGGTCACCTCTGTCTTCTTAATGTTATGTAATGGTGGGGCTTTTCCTAGCACAGCTACCCTGAACCTTTCTCTTTGGCAGGTGGCAGAGCAAATACCATTGGGGCATTTCCTACGGAAGCACCAAGCTAAGCTCACTGAGCCAACCCCAGCGGCAGCCTTCCCCCTGCGTGGTGCTGAGCAGCAACGAGACGACCGTGTTGCGGAAAGCACTGGCCCCACTATACGGTGAGAAGCTCTGCTTTGCTTCAGGTGCCGGCTACAAGATGCTCTGTGTCGCTCTCGGCCTTGCCGATGCTTATGTACTTTCCGAAGGCAGCACCTTCAAGTGGGACTCGTGTGGCCCCCATGCCATTCTGCGAGCCCTCGGGGGAGGCATCGTTGATCTTTCAGCAGCCCTGCAGGTTTGGCGTGCTGGGCAACACAAGAATTTGCCCGAACTGACCTATAACAAGCCCATAGAGGGCGCTGTGGGTGCTGAGCGCTGGGCAAATCAAGGAGGGCTTATAGCCTACATCTGCCACAAGCATCTCGAGGCTGTGATGGTCACACTGGCAAACGCGGCAGATGCTTTCTAAAACACAGCCCCATCAGTGCAACTTAGTGGGAGCATTTGCCTGTGTATGAGGAGGAGGAGAAGGCAGTCTCCAAATGAGAAAGGATAAGATTCTTAATTTTTTTAAATGGACCAATCTGATGTTTATGGTGGCAGTATGCCAACCTAGGATAGGAATGGTACAAATGCCATGCTTTTGACCTCCTGCTTTTCATGCCAGCTGCATCTGTAAAATCTCCACTTTTCATGCAGGCAGGCAGTAGGGGAAATATTTTTTAGATTGTTCCCCTTCTGTTCTTCTTGGGGTATCATTTTTCTTGCAGGGGTAATGTGTATCATAGCAAACATGCATTGGGGCCATTAAATAATCTCTGCTTAGGTACCCCTCGTGTTAAGTGTGGGACACTGCTCAAGGTTTCTTGCTGCTGTTTTCTGGATAGGCACAATTTTTGCAAGGCTTTTGATGCACAGACCAGAAGTCCTGGTGGCGCAGTGGTTAAAGTGCAATATTGCAGGCAAACTCTTCCCATAGCTGGAGTTCGATCCTGACGGGGCTCAAGGTTGACTCAGCCTTCCATCCTTCCAACGTTAGTAAAATGAGGATTCAGATTGTTGGGGTCAATATGCAAATAACATTACAAACTGCCCAGAAAGTGCTGTAAAGCACCATGGGGCAGTATATAAGCCAAAATGCTATTGCTTGAGCTGTAAGGACTCTAGGATTTATGATCCTGCTTCATGTTAAGAAGCAGGGTTAATTTGCTTTTGGATCCCTTTTAACACTGTGAGAAGTGGCTGCAGAACTTTATTTAACCTAAATCATTTTCCCTTAGAGCAGGGGTCCCCAACCTGTGGGCTATGGCCCACTACTGGGCCGCGGCTGCTTGGCCACCAGGCCACATGAAGGGATGGCCAGTGCGTGCACACACATGCATGCACTCATTTGTGCTGGCGCCGCTCTGAGCATCCCACCGGCACTAGCACCATCCCGCCCGCAAGCATCCCACCGGCATTAGCGCCGCTCCTCCCCCAAGCGTCCCACTGGCACTAGTGCCACCCATAGCATTCCGCCAGTGCTAGTGCCGCCCCATTTGCAGCACTTGCACCTGCACAGCCCGTTTGCATGTGGGCAGGCGCTCGGGTGCAGCCGTTTGCATGTGTACAGGTGCTCATGCACAGCCATTTGCATGTGTGCATGCGCTCATGCACGGCCCATTTGTGTGTGCGTGCACAGGGCTCATTTTTGCACATGCACGTAGCTATGCCTGCCTCCCTTTCCAGGCAGCTAAATCAAAAAGGTTGGAGATCTCTGCCTTAGAGGAAACTCTGAGAATTTTAGTTCTCTGGAAGGGGACCTGAGATAGGAATCTGTAATAGGGAGGCTCTGGGGAAAAAGTCATGGCATATGAAAATAAGTAAAATTGCTATACGTGTGAACATGTACTGCAATTTGGGAATTTTTCTCCCAGGCCACTATCCTATGAATTTATAATCTATCTTTTGCAATCAAGTGTGATGGAAATTCTTTCAAATTAATCAAAGCAGTTACCTGAGGGTCTTGTACTATATAAATTTATGAAATATATTTTTAAACAAACGCTCTTTTAAAATAAAATATATTCTGCAAGTGACAAAAGAAACATTAAGTATTCATTCAGAGAGGAAGGGAAGGATGCAGGATAGTATTCAACAAACATTTCTTTTTTGCCATCCATACTTCCTTGGCACCTAACTAACTCTTATAAACAAACACCATCAGCTGTTAAATTCAGGTATTGGGACTACATTCGTTAAATGAAAGCTAAATCAAATTACAGATTTAATGTAGACAATGATTTAAAATTAGAAATGGACTATGAATCATCATTGCAATGTACTGATTTTGTAAAGTATGTTTTTATTTTTTATAAAGAACTTGCAGTGGGTTTTTAAATAGTAGAATATATCTAAAATTGTAAAGATCATTCTCAGAATTTTGTTTCTATACATTTTATCTGGTATATTAAATAGCATAATGTTATAATAATCAATATTTGAAAATATTAAGTACTAGCTTATCTTCTATTATTCTACGATGGTAATTAATTTAAAATTGGTTATTTTAGGATAGCCATTCTTATAAAGCAGGGGTTCTCAACCTTGGTAACTTTAAGACTTGTGGACTTCAATTCCCAGAATTCCTCAGCCAGCTGGCTGAGGAATTCTGGGAATTGAAGTCCACAAGTCTTAAAGTTACCAAGGTTGAGAACTCCTTTATAAAGGCATTGGTAAAATACTCCATTAGCTGAGCTGCTTTTTTAATATTAATAATTAATAAACATTATATAACCACAGGAGAAAGAATCTACCGGTAGTTGTGCTAGATGTTCTCCACAGCTACATCTGCCCTCATCAATGCACTTTTATGACTAGGCTCAAGAATGGCATCAGTTTCACACAGGCCATAATTTAACCATGGCTTGTCCAAGCCACGGTTAACTGAGTTTACAAAATATAAGACTCCACGAATACATTTTTAAATCCAGAATAGCTGAATTCGCACAATACATTAAGTCACCGTCAAAGGTAAAATAGGGCAGCTAAATATATGCAGTCCCATTATCAAAGCAATCCAAAGAGGTAAAAGACAAAAGACTCCTGAAAGACCTGTTTGTAAGCAATCGTGATCATAATACTGAGAATTGGATCTTCACTCACACAGAGATTGGATACATGAAATAAAATTTTTATAAACTCTCAATTGCCAGTACTTTCCATACCGTAAGCAGGCAAAGTTACATACGGCACAAATATGTCTAAGACTGGTAACCTAATTTACACATTGTTGGCTGAAAAACATTATGAGATTGATCAAAGCCATGATGGGTGGTAGAGGTCAGGGTTGGCCCATCCGGTTGATAACCAAGCCATATAGAAGATTTGTAAGAAGAAAATATTGTAAATTAAATGTAATAAATGAAATAAAATAGATACGCATCTGGGAAACTGAAAGGGGAAGGAGGTAACAGACCTGTATGAAGAAGCCTGATTTCGTGGAATGCAATTGAGGACATGCAGGGGTGTGAAAGTTTAGATTTAAATATAAATGACATTTGGGTCAGAAAATATGAACTGGTGCTACTGTGAGTACGTATGAAAGTAGAAATACATAGGTTGGCAACTGGCGTTAACTACATCTTATGTTTCAGTGAATGGAGTGATGAAAGAACTGGAAGTTGTTTGGGAGAGAACGGTCTAACATTCGGCATGAATGTGTTTCCAGGGAAAATTTATTCTGCTAGGTGATGTGAATGGATGAATGGGACAAGATGACAGATCTCAGAAAAAGTAATTCTGCCATTTGGAGGCCCAGGAGTAAGTGAGAACAGTGACTCATTGGGGAGTATCTGCTTAATGAAATGTCTGTTTTGACTAAGTCCATTCATCCATACAATAGAAAAGGAATGAATCAAAAAGCAGAATTAGTGCAGGATAATAAGATATTCTGAATGTGAGAGCAGTCCTTTATTTGGTGCTGTCAAGAATGGATCTTGAAAGAATAAGAAAAAAAACATAACTCATGTATGAAATGTATTAGATGACCCTCTTAACACAATAAACAGAAAGACAAAAGAGGTGGTGAAAACTGCTGACATTCTGTTATCAGAAAATATAGAAAGGAAATGTTCAATAGAGTGATGAAGTAAAAGAGGCTGTGAATGTGAAAAAAAATGCATCAGTTGTAATAGAATTACTGTTGCAAAAAGGAGAATGAAAGAAAGCTATCGAACACTATGTATAGGGCTAGAAAGATAGTTGCAAAGATGTAGTCAACAAAAAAAAAATGATTAAGATCTCAAGAAGATCAGGTAGAGGTAGTTTGATGTAAACATAAAGAGCACTAAACAAGAAGCCTTGAGCAGAGGAATGGGAATTAAAAATAAAGGGGATCGAATGGTTTAGGATGCAAGTGAAATTAGAGCAGCGGTTCTCAACCTATGGGTCGCGACCCCATTTGGGGTAGAACGACCGTTTCACAGGGGTCGCCGGACACCGCGGTCCGCCATATTTTTTTCCGTCACGCGCGCACCGCGCATGCGCGGTTCGAGCCGCCACGCGCGCGCCGCGCATGCGCTGATCAGCCTGTCACAGTACGCCATTTTGTTTTTGTTTTTTCGGCGCACGCTGTGCGTGCGCTGTTTGGGCCATCACATGCGCCGCGCATGCGCGGATCGGCCCGTCGTGGTCCGCCATTTTGTTTTGTTTTGTTTTGTTTTTTTCGTCGTGCGTCTGCCGCGCATGCGCGGTTTGGGCTGTCGCGCTGCGCATGCGCAGATCGGCCCATCGCGGTCTGCCTTTTTTTTCCGTCGTGCGCGTGCCGCACATGCGCAGTTTGGGCCGCCGCGCGCGCCGCGCATGCGCGGATCGGGCCGTCGCCGTCCGCCATTTTGGTTTTTTGTTGTTTTTTTGTCGCGTGCGCGCTGCACATGCGCGGTTCGGGCCGTCACGCACCACGCATGCGCGGATCGGGCGTCGCGCGCCGCGCATGCGTGGATCGGGCCGTCGCAGTCCGCCATTTTGTTTTTGTTTTTTTTGTTGCGCGCGCGCCGCACATGGGCGGGGCAAGTGGGGTCTCAACCTGAAAAAGGTTGAGAACCACTGAATTAGAGAATGCTGGAATGACATGAAAAAGAAATTAAATGCAAAACTTGTTTGTGTCTCAGAAAGAACTGACGCACAATACTGGTGAGGCTGCAGGTATAAGAAGCAGTTCTCAGAAATGAAGGAGAAATCTCACATCCCGACTCAATATTATTTAAACAAGAGACAGATAAAAATTGGGGCTCCTACTGAAAAGGAGGTACAGTATATCAGTTGCTTGAAGGTAGTGGAGGACAATCAGCGAGATAGATCAATGCCTATGTAAATATTGGGGCTGGTTTGGAAAAAAACAGCAATTGCCAAAATTATTTTGTAATGACATTACTGTGTCTTGTACAATAAACTAATTTAACTGCGGTTCATGAGTCCTGTTATCCTTATGTATTTGATTCCTGAGAGCCTGTCAGGTGAAGCCTGACAGAAGAGCAAAAAGCATGCAACTGAAGAAATGTTAACGTTTGTTAGCGTTCACATTACACTTCTGCAAAAGTTACTTGTGGAAAGCGTGTACGACTGGGTGTAAAGCTTGCATCCATGCCTCAGGAGTGGAAAATAATATAGTTATTGTTTTCCTCCAAAAAGGACAAGCTAAAATGAGTGAAAGCAAAAACTATAGATTGGGTTAGTTTGCCCTAGGAAAGCATTTGGTAGAATTCTAATGGAGTGAATAGCAGAGGCTACAATGAGCAAAATTTACAAAGTGCAATGGGGCTTTATGCTACATTAGTTTTGCTTTTCAACAGGCTATTGAGAAATAAGTGAAGAATAGTATTTTGCCTAAATATAGGCAAATGCAATGACAGAATGGGCACGAGGATGTCATTACTCAAATAACAAGACTTAACTTCTTGGTTTTGGATGACAGATTGTAAGTATTTAATGGTATTTGCATGTCGGCATCACCACATACATATAATTGTTTTGATATCATAATTATTTCCTGCAGATGAAACTGAGTTGAAGGTTGGTTTGCTAAATACTAAATAAAGCAGACACAAGGATAAGGGACGTATGATGTCCTCTTGGGGTTTTAATGTATTTATGTATAAAAGTGCAATGCTGAGCTATAAAGCAGTCAAGGATTGGAGATGGCTGAATGGCTGACAACATACAATATATCAGGGGTGTCAAACTGTCGGCCTGCAGGCCAGTTTCATCATATCAAAACCGCACCCACCCCATTGCCAGCAATGCAAAGAGTCGTGATACGTCGCAACACGTCACATGACATGGTGAGTTTGACACTCGTGTAATACATGGATGTTTGTGGTTATGTTAAAAGCATATTTTGAATGTGATGGTAAGTGTATTTTTGTATGTAGAGAATCCAAATGGTTTGTAGCAAATAGTAGATTGCAGTAGATTATATGATGCAACATGGGGTAGAGATTTGAAAAGTATTGTATCAAACTCCAAAGCAATTAAGTTTGACAGGGAAAATGGAGATAATGATTCCAAGTTATAAATAAATGGTAGGGCCTCCCCCTTTCCCCGAGAATGTGCTTATGTTGGTAAAAGGTTTATTAAAAATAAGAAGGTGGGTACAAATGCTGATAGAAAAGTAGTAGGTAATATCGTCTCGTTGAAGAATGAGTATTGGTTGAAAGAAATGCCAATGGATTTGTATAAAAAAATAATATTTCTGCCCACTTTGTTATAGGAAGTGAGTGTTGACAAAATATTGATTTCTTCTGTTTATATCAAACGCAGCATACACAATGTTCTTTCCTCCTATTTTCCCCACAAGCCTGCAAGATGGGTTGGCTGAAGTAGATTGGGATAGTTTAGTCCCACAGAAGTAATGAATGAAGATCAAATCACAAAGAAAAGCAAAGAGATCAGGAAAGAGAAGACTATGTGCGTTCTGATTTATGGAAGCCCTGAAATGATGAAAAACAATGAAAATTAAAGAGAAAAAAGTGTAGGAAGCAGATAGAAAAATGGATAGATGGATGAAAGCAAGGATAGTTTGCAGGGATTTAAAGATATGGAGCAGAATAATAAACGTTAATTTAAACTGGATTTATTTATTCAATCAATTTATATAGCTACTAATCACACATTCATGACATGATGGCTTACAATTTAACAATAACAAAACATCAAAAAATAAAGCAGCCATACAAGCAATACAATTTAAAACAAAATAATTAAAAACTATACAGTACAGTCACCAAGGAGAGCACATCCATTCAATAAGAGTATTGTACAGACATTTTATGGCCCTCATAGCACCCTCTGATTTCCTGGCCAGGCAGATGGAAAAGCCTGAAGGGCCATCAAGGTCAGAGCCAGGGATGGTATGATTTTATTTACTAGTTTGTTTCTTTGTTTATATCCTGCCTTTATTATTTTTACAAATAACTCAAGGTGGCAAACATATCCTTCCTTCTCCTATTTTCTCCACAACAGCAACTCTGTTATGTGGGTTGGACTGAGAGAGGATGATTGTCCCAAGGCCACCCACCTGGCTTTCATGGCTAAGGCGGGACTAGAACACAGAAATTTCCACTTTCTAGCCTGGTACCATAATCATTAGATCAAACTGGCTTCCATGGGGTGGATTTAACTATAGGATTTAACTATATTTCTGTTACTTTTTCTTGTTTCATGATGTTTATTTCTTTTGCTGATTCGAGCTCTTTTTCTGTGTGCAAAGAGTTACTTATCCTGAGAAGCTGCATTATACATACTGTCATCGCAGTGTTACGAGTAGACATGTAGTTATTTAGAATTTAGATAACAGTACAGAATACTTTCCTTTTAGAAGTAGCTTGCACATTTTGCCTTTAGATGGCACCAATGTTCTTTCAGGTTGGGTGGCAACTAAGCAGCAGCGGAACTGAGGGTTTCCTCCATCATTTTCTATCTTGTAATATAGAGCTGGCTTGATTCCAACTTTTTCTACTGCATGAAAAGGGGAGATGTAAACAGGAAAGTGGATGAAATCTGCTCTACTGTAAACAATTGCAGGGAACTGTTTATAAAAATACAGTTAATGGGTAGTGTAAAGTGAGACGACTTGCTTTTATACTGAAGGGATGCTAGATGGGAGGGGGTTATCTATTTTTAGCATTTAGTACGTTGAAAGTCTCAAGCCCTTTTAAAAATATATATTAAATAGCAAATGCAATGGCTTAATAAGATTAGGGACTTTTCCCTTCTTGTGTCAAGAATGAGCATGGCTGCAGCCATGTTTTCCTTCTCATTTCTAGTTGACACATAGTACAGAGGGAGGGGCATTGCCAGGCATTGCGCTAGATCAGTGGTGGCGAACCTATGGCATGCGTGCCAGAGATGGCACTCAGAGCACGTGCACCATCACCCCAGCCTTGCCTCCCCCTGCAGCCCCTTCTTCACCAGCAGCCCCCCTGGAGGAGAGTCCCCCCCAGATGTGGCCCGCACAGAGCAGTGCAGCCAAGCACATGGCAACCTTGCAGCAGGGACAAGACTCCGTCCTTGCGCTCTGTTGCACGCAGATGATGCTGCGGGGTGCGGGCAAAGGCCATGGTCATGGCAGTGCTGGGTTGCCTGGGTCTGCTGCGGTGGGCCATGGAAGCGGTGAGTGGCCTGAGGGTGGGGCGGGGCGGGAGACAGAGCGGGGGTGGGGCAGTTTTGGGGCACTTGGTCTCTAAAAGGTTCACCATCACTGCGCTAGACAAAACAGACTGTCTCCCTCGGACTTCCTCTCATGGGAACCAAGGTCATCAACTGCTCCTGAGACTGCGGGTTGGGCGTTTCATGAAAAGCCCGCCAACAAGCTGTATGGGGAAACACAGTTGCTTGCATAGCATTAGCATTAGAGGTAGGATTTTTTAATTTTGCATTGGGGAATTGTTATTCAAGCCTCGGAGTTCTGCTTTATTTGTCTCTGTCTGTCAGAACCTTGACATCTTTTTTTTGTATAAAAAATTTTTTATTGAAATAATCAACATCAAACATAAGATCGTATTTAAAAGCAATCATCATATAACCTGCAATACAACACTATGGATTAGTCTTTGTAAACGTCTCGTTTAGTAAACATTCCTCTTACATATGTTCTAACTACTGTTTCTAGTCTATCACATATTGTTTATTCGAGCTTCAGAGGTAAATTCGTCTCAGTAGTAGTGCACTCTTTTATGATCCCTAGCAAAGGATCCTGAGGTAGAAATTCAATAACCTGAGGTAGAAATTCAGTACACATTTCCAATATTAAAGCAATCAACATTAAACATAGGATCATATTAAGAAGCAGTCCTCACAAAACATGAAAATACAGCATGAGGTATTAGTCTTTGTAGACGTCTGGTTTGGTAAACATTCTTCGCTCCTCACGTCAAGCCTCAACTATACACCTGATACATTTTATTTGATTTGATTGGTGTTTCTCTTATATATGGTCTATCTACTGTATCTAGTCTATCACATATTGTTCATTCACGCTTCAGAATTAACTTCGTCTCAGTAATAGTGCAGTCTTTTATAATCCCTAACAAAAGATCCTGAGGTAGAAATTCAATAACCTGAGATAGAAATTCAATCCGCTTTTTCAATATTAAAGCAAACAACATTAAGCATAAGATCATATTAAGAAGCAATCATCATAGAACATAAAATACAACATTAGGTATTAGTCTTTGTAAACGTCTGATTTGGTAAACGTTCTTCACTCTTCACGTCGAGCCTCAACTATACGCCAGATACATTTTATTTGATTGGTGTTTCTCTTGTATATAGTCTATCCACTGTTTCCAGTCTGTCAAATATTGTTCATTTGAGGGGAGTTTCCGGTTCCGGTCACGAGGACCGGAGCCTTTCTTTGAGAGTTCCGGGACGGGGCTCGCGCAAAATTCAAAATAAAGAAATACAGAAAAAGTGAGCGACGAAGAAAGAGGTCGGGATTGAAGAGGAACCTCGGATCTTTTTAAAAAAAGTAAGACTTGCCACCAGGAGGTCCCGGGAAGCCGCGGACGGAGCAGCGGAAGCCGGCGGCGGCCGAGCGGCCGGCAGGCCCGAAAATGCCGTGCCGAGCCGTAAGCGAAGGAGAGCTAGAGAGCAGGCGAGAGACGAGCAGCGGAGCAGGAGGAGGACACCGGATCACTGCCGGGGGGGCTTGCCGGCCTGAGGAGGACCCCCAGAAGAGTTGGAGAGCGGGAGGAACGGCGAGAGAGCAGCGGAGGAGGACTGGAGCAGCAGACAGAGGCGGTGGCGGCCAGAGCCAGAAAGAAAGAAGCCGACAAGAGTGGAGAAGCGAGAGGCGGAAGCGAACAAAGCCGACAGGACGCCGACAAGAGAGGAGGAGAGCAGAGGGAGCAACAGAGAAAAAGAATACCTGCGGGAGGTGAGCTCTTAAAGGCAAAGAGGGCGGCTGAAAGACCAGAGGCGGAAGAGGAGGTGGAAGGCTTGGGAGAACTGGGAGAGAAAAGTGAGGAAAGAAGCCCATCAGCTGAGCCCCCTAAACCAAGGGAACCAAGGGACCCAGAAGATAAAGAAGCACCAAGGAGGGAAGAGGAGGTGGAAGGCCTGGGAGAACTGGGAGAGAGAAGGGAGGAAAGAAGCCCACCAGCTGAGCCCCCCACTGAAAGGACAGAGTACTGGATCATCACCAGATCACAGTCTAGTGTCAAATTTGGTCTAATTTGGAAACCAAAACAGTGCCAGGACAACAAGAGGATAAGCTCAAGATGGCCTCCAAACAGACCAAACTGACACAAACGAAGGGAATTGTTTCCTCCCCAGCCCAGCTTACTAAACCACCAGGAAACACTTTACCCACCCCCACACCCTCCCATCCAACTACAGGCCCCCAGACCCATCTGTTCCCACAGGCCAGCCCAACAGCACACATGATACAAGGATTAAAAGAGGTAATAGAAACACTGGTACTAAGGATGGATGGAATGGATAAAAAGTTGATGGAAATGGACACAAGGATGGAGAGGAGGTGTGTAGAGGCAGAACAAAAGATGGACGAAAGATGCAACGACATAAAACGAATGCTGAAAGACCAGGGTAGAGAACTAGAGAGAAAATGGGAAGAGCAACGCAGGGCGATGGCCGCGGACCTGGACCAAATGAAGGAGGCAATGCAAGCACACTACAAGGGAGTAGGGGAAGAAATGGAGAAAAACTTCCAGGAGATCAGGGAGAATGTGGACAAGCGGATGGAAGAAGTAGAGAACCACGTAGAGGGACAGATAGCAGAGATGAAAGGGATGGCCCAAGACCAATCCTCCATGATACAATACTGGCAAATGGAGTCCGCAATCAGGTTTAGAGGTTGGAAAGAGTCACCAAACGAAACCCAAGGGGGCCTGCTCGGAACCTTTATAGAGGCCCTGGCAACATTCCTGGGAAAGCAAATCCCAGAGATCGCATGGCAATTCGACAGAATCTACAGAGTGGGCGCATGGACGGCAACAAACAGGCGTCAACCAAGGGATGTGGTCATCCACTTTGCGACACAGGGGTTCAGGAACCTCATCTCAGTCACATCTTACAAGAAGAGATTATACATGGAGGGGCAGGAAGTGAAAGTACTGAAAGAGATCCCCCAGACGATGCTGCGAGACAGAAAGAACTACAAGTTCCTGGTCGACAAACTGAGACTAGGCACTCTGCGATACCGATGGGAAGCCCCAACGGGGATGTCACTTTTCTATAAAAATAAAAGATACTACCTGAACTCGGTCCAGAAAGCCAGAGAATTCCTTGCAAAGGAACTGACGTTGGATGGACCTCAGTATACCACGAGAGAAGACGTAGAAGGGCCACTTGAACGCGGAAGGGATCGAGAACAACGAGCAACCCACCCAGAAATACAGACCGACGCAGTAGCAAGAGAAAGGAAAGGACCAACTCGAGACACGACGACACAGAGAACAGAAAGCAACAACAACAAGGAAACAGGACAGACTGCAGAGAGCAGAATACTAAGATCCACTACCAAACGCACGGAGCAGCAAGGCACGACCCCTCTACGCAACATGAGCACCAACCTGGATACCATGGGAACGAGACCAAAGAAGAACACAAGAGATAGAACAGAAGCGGTCTTGCAAGAGTATCCTGAAACCGACAATGACAACTAAATACTTGACATGGAACGTTAACGGACTAAATTCCCCACAGAAAAGGAGAAAGATATTTCATTATCTGCATCAAGGAAGAAACGACATAATTTGCCTACAAGAAACACACATCAGAGCAGCAGACCAGAAATATTTAATCAACAACAGATTAGGTACTCATTTTGTCGCAGCGGCGCCACGAAAGAAGAACGGGATTGTTATATACGTGAGGAAACATGTAATAGCTAAGCTAATAGAGTCGGACTCCCAGGGTAGATACCTAGCAATCGAAGTGACACAGGACGACAAGAAAATTCTAGTGATGGGCATATATGCACCAAATCAACAACAAGGAAAATTCTACAAAAAGATACACAAGAAGTTAATACAACTCAACTACAGATCATGTATTATTCTGGGAGATTGGAACGGGGTCATAGAGATTGCCCTGGACAAGAAGAAAACAAAACCTAACCCACAGAAACACTCCAAGTTGCCCAAATCTTTCTTCGACATGAAAGAGGACCTTGTACTGACAGACGTCTGGAGGGAACGGCACGGCAAAGAGCAAGAATTCACCTTTTTCTCCGACAGGCATCAATTATTTTCCAGAATTGACTTCATCCTGGCATCTAGTGACTTGCTAGTCCGCCTAAACACTGTGTCAATCCTACCCAAAGTACTAACAGACCATAACCCGGTAGGGATGGAATTAAGACAGGATCGGAAATCGAGGAGATCCTGGAGAATTAATGAAAACCTGTTTAGACACGAGAAAGAGGTGGCTGAATGCAAAAGTGCCATGAAGGAATTCTTTAGTATAAATATGAACAATGAAACACCCATTGAAATGATTTGGGACGCTAGCAAGGCATTTATGCGCGGGATCCTCATGAACATGAACGCCAGGCACCGACGCAAACAAGAACGAAAAAGAAAGGAACTAGAGGAGGAGATAAAGAAACAGGAACAATTATTAATAAAAAGACCGGAGGACAAAGCCACTAAAGAAGGAATTAAGATACTAAGAAAACAATTTGACATGCTGATGGCGGATCAAGTAGCATGGAATATACAATACGCAAAACACAAGACATTCTGTAGCGCCAACAAACCGGGTCGGTGGCTGGCTTACACCATAAGAAAGAAACAGAAAGCCCGCATAATTGAAAAGATAGAGTACAAAGGCAAGGAAGAATTCAAACAGGAAACCATTAAGAAAGCTTTCACCGAGTTCTACTCAAAGCTATACGCCGAGGAGAAGATACAGGACAAAGAGATAGAAAAGTTTCTACAAAACGAAAAATTAATGGTACTCACCGATACACAACGAGATGCCCTGAACGCCCCAATCACGAAGGAGGAAATACACTCAGCGATCAAACAACTGAAAAAAGGAAAATCACCCGGGACTGATGGGATAACGGCTACCTATTACAAGCATCTCCAAGAGGAAATGATAGAACCCCTCAGAAAGCTATTTGTCAACATACAAGAAGGAGGCCAAGTCCCACCCTCCTGGAAAACAGCCTACATTTCTCTAATCCCCAAAGAGGGAAAAGATAATGCACAACCGGCAAACTATAGGCCCATCTCACTATTGAACACAGACTACAAACTCTTCACAAAAGTGCTGGCCAACAGATTAATGACTGTATTACAAAAAACAATTCACCCGGATCAAACGGGGTTTATACAAGGACGTCAGATGAAAACCAACGTGAGACAGCTGTTGAACATAATAGAGTACTTGGAAAGGCACAACCAGGTACCTGCTACCCTCATGTTTGTAGACGCAGAAAAAGCCTTTGACAGACTGAATTGGCCATTCCTGACGAACCTAGCCCGGGGGATGAAAATGGGAAAGCAGTTCCTCAACTCCATAATAGCAATCTACCAGAAACAAACGGGCCAGATCATTGTGAACGGCGAACTAACAGACCCATTCAACATAGAAAGAGGCACGAGACAGGGCTGTCCGCCGTCACCACTGTTATTTGTCTTAACGATGGAGATTCTGCTGAACAAGATAAGAGCAGCAGAGGACATAAAGGGCATACAGATTGGACAACAGGACTACAGACTGTGTGCCTTCGCAGACGACCTGCTGGTGACAGTATCGCAACCAGTACAATCAGCAAGGAGTTTGATGGAGATAATGAAAGACTATGGCAAGGTATCAGGTTTTAAAGTTAATATATCAAAAACGAAGATGCTAGTTAAAAATCTAGACAACAAAGCAAAACAGGACTTGGAAAGAATAACGGGTTGTGAAATAGTTAAGAAAGTTAAATACCTGGGAGTGGAGATAGAAACAACGAATGCGAAATTATACAAAAAGAACTACGAGGTGCTGTGGAACAAGATACAAGCAGATCTGGAAAGGTGGAAAACACTACGACTATCCTTGCTGGGCAGGATAGCAGCAGTAAAGATGAACGTCTTGCCAAGATTTCTATTTCTCTTTCAAATGCTACCCATACTCAAAAAGGATGTGGACTTGGACAATTGGCAGAAGGGCATCAACAGATTTATTTGGGATGGCAAGAGACCGAGGGTGAAACTAAAAATCATCCAGGACACAAGGAAGAGAGGGGGACTAAAAATGCCTAATCTAAAGCTATACTACTATGCAGCGACGTTGGTGGCGTTGAGTGACTGGATCAATATGACGAATGATAGAATACTGAATGTTGAAGGGCATGGTCTACTATTCGGCTGGCACGCATACTTGGTATACGACAAAAAGGCAGACAGGAACTTCAAGGAGAACCCACTACGAATCCCATTGTTGTGGGTCTGGAGGAAATATAAATACCTGCTACACAATAAGATCCCCATATGGACGATCCCCGGACATGCAATAGGGGATGTAAACATAACCCAAGAGCAGGGAGAAGTGCCCTACAGTAAATTGGTACTGGAAGAAGAAAATGGGTTCTCCTTAAAGTCACAAACAACGCTAGCAGATGAAGGAATAGGAGGTACCTGGCTATCATACCTACAACTGCAGTCAAGGTGGCATAAAGACAAGAAGAAGGGCTTATCCCAGACTGACGAGACTTTAATTGAACAGATTAGAGAGCAGGGGATCATGCATATCAAACGAGTGTACAGCGTACTAATAGAAATGGACTCTGAAACGGTGCTAGTCAAGAAATGTATGGTAAAGTGGGAACAAGACTTTGGACATCCGATCACGATGGAAACGTGGGAGGAAATCTGGGTGAGAAATGTAGAATTCACGAAAGCGCAACAGCTAAGAGAAAACTTCTACAAGATGTTCTACAGGTGGCATCTAGACCCAAAAAAACTATCATACATCTATCCAGACACCCAGCCCAAGTGCTGGAGGTGTGGCGATGGAGAGGCTACATACTTTCACGTATGGTGGACATGCAGAAAAATCAAAGCCTTCTGGAGGAAGATATGGTGGACACTCCAAACTATATTTAAAAAGCGTATTGACTTTCTACCTCAGGTTTTTCTGTTAGGGATCATAAAAGATTGCACTACCTCAGAGACGAGCTTATTTCTGAACTTGATCACAGCAGCCAGATTGTTGGTGGGACAATACTGGAAGAATCCAGAAATACCACCTATGGAAGAATGGACTTTGAAAGTAATAAATTTGGCGGAAATGGCGAAAATATCGGCATATTTGAAAGATCGCTCAAATGAACAATATTTGACAGACTGGAAACAGTGGATAGACTATATACAAGAGAAACACCATTCAAACAAAATGTATCTGGCGTACAGTTGAAGCTCGACGTGAAGAGTGAAGAATGTTCACCAAACCAGACGTTTACAAAGACTAATACCTAATGTTGTATTTTATGTTATATGAGGATTGCCTCTTAATATGATCTTATGCATAATGTTGTTTGCTTTAATATTGAAAAAGCGGATTGAATTTCCAACTCAGGTTATTGAATTTCTACCTCAGGATCTCTTGTTAGGGATTATAAAAGATTGCACTATTATTGAGACAAAGTTAATTCTAAAGCACGAATGAACAATATGTGATAGACTAGATATAGTAGATAGACCATATACAAGAGCTGTTTTTTCAGGTCTTATGAGGACAGCTAATTAATATGAGCCCAGATCCAATGTTGATTGCTTTAATATTGGAAAGGTGTACTGAATTTTTACCTCAGGATACTGAATTTCTACCTCAGGATCTTTTGTTAGGGATCATAAAAGATTGCACTACTACTGAGATGAATTTACTTCTAAAGCCCGAATGAACAACAGGTGTTAGACTAGAAACAGTAGATAGACCATGTATAAGAGAAATACCAATCAAATAAAATATATCAGGCGTATAGTTGAGGCTGGACGCGAGGAGTGAGGAATGTTTGCTAAACCAGACGTTTACAAAGACTGATCCTTAGAGTTGTATTGCAGGTTATATGATAATTGCTTTTTGATATGATCTTATGTTTGGTGTTGATGGTTTTAATAAAATAATTTTAAAAAAAATTGTTCATTTGAGCGATCCTTCAAATATGCCAATATTTTCGCCATTTCCGCCAAATTTATTACTTTCAAAGTCCATTCTTCCATAGGTGGTATTTCTGGATTCTTCCAGTATTGTCCCACCAACAATCTGGCTGCTGTGATCAAGTTCAGAAATAAGCTCGTCTCTGAGGTAGTGCAATCTTTTATGATCCCTAACAAAAAAACCTGAGGTAGAAATTCAATATGCTTTTTGAATATAGTTTGGAGTGTCCACCATATCTTCCTCCAGAAGGCTTTGATTTTTCTGCATGTCCACCAAACATAAAAGTATGTAGCCTCCCCATCGCCACACCTCCAGCACTTGGGCTGGGTGTCTAGAACCTTGACATCTTGATGATCTTGAAAAGATGAGCAGAGTTAGGTTTGAATCACCACCAAGTTTATAGGTCAATTGGGAAGTAAAAAAATGGCAAACCATTTCTGGACTTTAGCCAAAGAATCATTATGGGCATGAAACCACTAGATGTGAAGGCAATTTGACTACTTTACTGTATACCAATTTGGTCTAGCAGTTAAGATACCAGGCTAGAAGCCAGAGGATCATGAGTTCTAGTGCCGCCTTAGGCATGAAAGTCAGCTGGTGACTTTGGGCCAGTCCCCCGCTTTCAGCCCAACTCATCTCACAGGGTTGTTGTTGTGGGAAAAATAGGAGGAGGGAGTATTAGGTTATGTTTGGCACCTTGAATTACTTATAAAAATAATAAAGGTGGAATATAAATAAATGAAAGAAAAAAATAAATGATATTGTCAATCAGCTAGCTTGGAAGAAATTATAGAAAACTGCTTCACTGTCACAGTCTTCTTGGCTAAAATGCTGTTTTAAAATACAGACTATAAACAATGTGCCTGTAGTTTCAAGTGAAAGCTATTCAATATCCTGGCAGACAAACTGTTTTGTGCTCTTTTTAAGAGCAATTCTGGCAGCCCCAGATGAGAACATTTGAAGTGAGGATTGTTGGCAAAGAGTTTCAGCTAAGGTTCAGCTAATGCAGATTAATTGCCCCACAAAAGGCTGTGTACAAAGGTAGACAGCATGTAACTGGGAAATACATTATCTGTATGCATCTGGATTGACTTTGTGTTAGGGGATGAGAGAGAAAAAGCCAGTGACCAGGAGAAAAGAGGCAAATTTAATTACAGGTAGTCCTCAACTTACAACAGTTCATTTAGTGACCATTCAGGTACAATGGCACTGAAAAAAGTGTCTTATGACCATTTTTCATCATTGCAGCAACCCCATGGTCACGTGATTTACATTCAGATGCTTCACAGCTGGTTCATATTTATGACGGTTGCAGTGTCCCAGGGTTATGTGACCATCTTTTGTGACCTTCTGACAAGCAAGGTCAATGGGGAAGCCTGTGTTACTAATATAACAACTGCAGTGATTCATTTAACAAATGTGGCAAGAAAGTCATAAAGTGGGGGAAAACTCACTTAACAAATTTCTCACTTAGCAACATAAATTCTGGGCTCAATTGTGGTCGTACATCAAGGGCTACCTGTATCAATATGAAGCCCAATGCTATAGAGAACATATTTTCAGAAATGTTTCAAATCTCATTTCAGAAAACAAATATATTCCATACATGTTAGCAGGAATTGAAACATACTTCATATTAAGCTCATACTGGATAGTCAATGGACCATATGAATTAGCCTCCTATCTGTGCCTTTAATTTTGAAAATTATTTAAGAAATCAGTATGAAACTACAGGATAGTCCAGCGGTCTTGTCCAGCTAAAATAGAGTTGAAACTCACAGTGAGGAAAGGTGCTTATGTTTCACTCTTTCTGTCTATGAGGTCATTGGAGAAGGAAGCAGGAAGTAAGGATTCCGTAATAACTGCTGGGTTTTAGTTAAATACTTATTTTTATTTCTTTATTTATTTATATGTCATCTCCCCTCAAGACAGAAAACATTTGAAGAAGAAAAGCCAGAGGGTTGCTTAGCAGAATTCCTAATTTTTCCTTCATATATGGTTCTCACTCTCAGTGACTGTGTGTGAGGTCAACATGGCCCGTATAAAACACCACAGTGTCTTCAGTTCAAATATTAACTTCCACAAAAATGGGATCTGTGCAGTTTCATAGCTTTAGTTGTTTGAGGGTTTTCAAACAGGGAAAAAATATCTCCCACCCCCTCATTATTTTACTCATATAGTAGCTGTCTTTAAGAAGCACAGTTTTGCCATTTCATCTGGGCTGGCTTTTAAAAATTCATGTAGACTATTGCCTTTATTATAAATTAAATTCTCTTCAGCAGAGCAGGAGAAGAATGTGCCACCAATCCTTGCTGATAATTAGGACTGCCAGATATAAAGCATTCTTTTGAGGAGCCTTAAGAATTTAGTAATGAAAGTTTGTGAGTGTGTGTGTTTCAGTAACTAAGAGACAAGTAAAATGATATAGTAATTAAACAAAGGGTAGTGGGAAAGATGGGAAAACTGTAGCCAGAGTTGCAAATAAATTAAAGCTAGCTCTGCTTGATAATGGCTAAATCGTTGACAATATTTTGGTAATTTCATATTTATTCAGCCCTTGAGCCTACAGCAAGCCTATTAGAGTTGGGGTGCTGGATGTACAGACGATAAAATGTAATCAGACAAATGGATCTATCTTTGCAAGCTTTCTTTTGGTGAGACAATGTTGTGAATCCAGAGATGTCAAGAGACGATGGAGTGAATTAACTAAAAAAAATAGCATAATGGATTGAATATACTTGGATAATGTTCAGCATTTTAAAAAGAGATGTCCTAAAGTTTTAAAATTGAGCATTATTTTTAATCAAACTATTAGCCTCAGAGTTGAACCAAAAAGGTTGATCTCATTAACCATTCCCAGCAGTCTTCATAATACCCTCAATAGAAAATGAAGTTTTCTAATTTAACATATGATAGGAGTATTTTAAAGCCATAGCCTCAGTTTCTGAGGATAAGAAGATAAGAATACTATAAGAATTATGCAACTGAAGGATGTGGGTATCTTTGTATTTATTGGAACTAAATTTCTAAAAAAAATTATATTAGGAATCCAAGATAGAAAAGCATGTAAGTAGAAGAGGGTGCTTGAGAATGAGGCCATTTGTCAGAAGACTGAAGCTGAGGTGGAAGTGGAGCTTGCAATACAACAAATTACCAAGCAATGGTTGAAACACATACACAAACAAATACAGAAACAAAGTTCCAGAATGGTTAAATCAAAGCCTTAATCTAAATTCCATCAAGATACTGTGGGGTGATTTGATGCAGGCACTGCATCCAAGAAATCCCTCAGGTATTGCCCAGTTGAAAAATACTGCGTGGAGAAATGGGCAGGGGGAATCCTCTCAGTAGATGTCAAGAGAATAGTAGTTACACCTGCTTGAGGTTATTTCCGCCAAAGGGAGCAATACCCAGTACTAGAGTCAAAGATCTACTTACTGTTTTCATAGAAAGAAACGGCATTATCTGTTCATTTTTTGTTAAATAATTGATTGCAGGTCATTATTTTAAATTACATCTTCTTTATATATTTGAATGAAGATAAAATATTAATATGTTCACACAAGTTAAAAGAAAAAAACTTTAAATGGGGTGTACTCTTTTTCACGTGACTGTATATACCTCCCCTTTAATTGATAAAATGATTTACATTAATACAGATGTTAGGGTTGTTGTTTTTTTTCCAAATCTGTAGTTTATGAAACCTTAGCACCAATATTTTATTTAGCAGATTAGATGAAGATTTTAGTCATTTTTTTCCTTTCTTGGCTGTCAATTTCTAGAAATAAGAAATGCCAACATTAATCTTGTCAAAAGCCTGTTTGAATAAACAGTTATGAAATAAATTTTACCATTACAGATGGTAAAACATATTATCAAGAAGGAACCAGGCAAATTCTGACAAAGCTAAAAAAATATTTAGCTTCATTTGCTAGACTTTGGGGAGGATGGATTCAAGAAATGCAAACATGTTGAGTCAAAACACTGAAAGCACTGCCTTTCGTTTTCTTATGTAATTCGGTAATTAAACGACTGGCTGTCACAAAATTCTGTCCACTATTCGGACCAATTTTAAAGAATGTTCAGTATTTTGATTGTTGCTATTGTTATTCTTTCAGTTTTACCTTCTCCTATAATTAGCGAGCGTTGTTGTTGTTGTTTTGTAAAGAATTGCTGAGCCCTCTAGAATCTAGATTACCTGTTTGCTCCCTCTCTGTACTGCTGGTTTAATGAACTTGTTCGCAATTTGGGAGGATTCTTGGAAATGCATCTCTTTTGCATGAATGACAAGAGAAAGACTAATCCATTAAGAAAATTAAGAAAAAAAAATAGGATTTTATAATACGTAAGAATAATAAAGCAATGCGCCTCTCCTCAACTTCCTGCCCCAGAGCTACGAATTCGGAGTGATGCAAACCTCGCCACGCCTCTCGTCCCGCCCGATCAACAAGAATCAACCAGTCAACAGTTAATTATCCGAGGAGATCGGCCCCTCGAGTGCGCAGATAAGTCAGAACTACTGTAAAGAAAGCCGTTGCTTAGTTTCATTACCTTGGAACGCTCGCTGCCCAATCAGGAAGGAGGGGCGCGGCTTTCTGGTTCTACCGACTCTTCCTCCGGGAATCTGGTGTAATCGAAGAACGCAGTCCGGCGGCTTATTGCAGAGTTAGCTCCACCTTCTGGATCTCATTCTCCAATCCGCTGGCGCGGAGGGGCGGTGTTTTCGATCACGCCCCGCCTCCTCGATCCATGACTGCAACAGCCGCGGGACCTCAGGGGCGGTTGAGTTAGCCGCAGTGCCATCCTGGTGGTTCTCGTGCTCCGGTCGATCCCGGGAGCACCATGGAGCGGGGCACGGAGCAAGAAACTGGGCCGTCCGATCCGATTCCCTCCAGCTCGGGATCGCGGTTGCCGGGAGGCATCGGCTCTGCAGAAGCCTTGGCGGCACTAGGCGCGATCGGACGGCGCTTGCTGTGGCTGCTCCCGGTGTATCTGGCCGGTCGGGCGGGGCTCAGCGTGGGCTTCGTGGTCGCTGGCGTGGCCCTTTACATGGGCTGGCGGAGCCGGCGACTGAGCAAGGAGCGATCGTTGCAGACTGCTGGAAAGATCCTGGGCGATGAAGAGGTGACGGTGAAGAGCGCCATGGAACTGGGCAGAAGCCTGAGTCGGAACGAGCTGCCCGCCTGGGTAAGAGTGCCGCGCCCCTGCCCGAAATGTGTTAGTTGTAGGAATCCCCGCCTAGTAAATTGATCCTTCCCCGGATGATCTTGCTTCTTGCATGGGACTTGCAAAAGCGCTAGGAACTGCTCTTGGGTTCTGAGCAGAAAAGATGAAATTTTCCCATTAGCGGCAGCCTCTTAAGTTAGGAAACGCTTCTTTAGCGTCCATGCATATATGTACTTATGTATGATTTCAGTTCTCTCTTCCCCGTGAAAGAAGAATTTGGGCATTTTTTTTAGCCCAGCTAGGCTGATGTTCGTTTCAGTGCAAGCTGAGGAAAGGAACCGATACAAGTTACTGCCCTTTCCTGCCTTGTGCCTACCTATTCTAAAAGTGGCTGCAGCTGCAGCAAAAACAAACAAACAAACGAACAAAAAACCACTGGCATCTGAAAGATAAACAACGATATTATAGGAATCTGTCTCAAAGAATGTTTAAGATGCCCACAAAGTCTTGATTGTTCTTGTGTATATGCTTTGACTCAGTTATTGGTGACCAAAAAAGGGAAGGCAGGAAAGAAATCTGATTTTGTAAAATAATTTTGTGGCTTGGAGGCTCTGTAAGTAGATCCATCTTATTTTAATTATAAATAAGGGAACACACACTGGATTCTTTGAGATCTCTTATTTAGGGTAAACCTAAATGGTTTCAGCCTTTATCTTTAGATCAAGCCCTGCATCTTCTTTAATGAACTGATTTTCAGCATATACTGGGCCTCTATAACATTTGGGACTAGTATACCGTATATACTGAAAAAATGTGAGTGCACTGAGAACATGGAAGATTAGGGGGGGTGCCCATTCATAAAAAAACTGACATCAGTTGCAAATAACTAATTGGCCAAAATGTGACTTGCCAGCTCCTTCCTCCAGAATGCTCCCTGCCCCTTTTGTCCTTTACCTGTATAGCAGAGCACATTTCCAAAGAGAACACTGGGCTACCGCTGTCAACTATATTTTGTAGGTAGGAAAACATTTGGGGTCCCAAGATGTTCTTGGAAATAAATATGATGCTGAGAGCTGGTTCTACGTTTTAAATTTAAGGTAAAAAATCAGGAAGTTTGGTGGACACTAAGGGAGAGTTTTATGCAGTGCTTTTTTTCTAAAAAAAAAAAAAAAAGGTGCCAGAACTCACACACATCATACAACCCTACCCTACAAGGTTCCATCCAAAAAAGGTGCCGGAACTCTGTTCTGGGCGTTCTATGAGAAAAAAAAGCCCTGGTTTTATGGTACATTGTTGTCTCCAAGCAAACAGATTCACGGGTTCTGGGTTTCTGGGTTTGATTCTTAGGTTTCTGGCTCCTTCCAAACTTGACAAAGCAGTCACACCTCTTGATGTATGAATTTTTTTCACTTTGGTCAATGTGTAAATTTAATAAAAATGTGGGCACAAAATGTCTTCTCCAAGCTATTTCTGCCTTGGCTTTTGCCTTATCAGTCTCCAGTATGTTCTGCTGATGCAAATAGCCTTGGGCTAGTTCATATGCTATATGAAGATTCTGCTCAACTCTCTTTCAGTTTTATTGTAGGGCTTAGAACAAAATAACATTAGTAAAAGGCTGTTGGCCATATATGCATGCTTTTATTGTTATTTTCAGTAATAGGAATTCCTGTCTAGGTAGCAGTATAACTCTGGTAGGAACTTCGATTTCTTTTTCTGATTGTCCTTTCAGCAAGTCTTTTTAGACCGGCCTTCTCCAAACCACTGAGTTCTATATGTGTTGGCTTTCAATTCCCAGAGTTCTCAGTCAGAATAGAACAGGAATTTTGGAAACTGGAGTCATCAGCCTGTCATTTTTTTTTTTATTGTTGCTCTCTGTGGTAGAAGAATTAAAAGTTCTATCTGAATGGAAAGAGAAGTAAACCTCATCCTGTGAATTGTTTGGGAGATCCATGCAAGCTCCTTTGTAGAGCAGTTGCTGCATTTTTCTTGGATTTATATCGTTTAATGCCACTTTTTCTACCTTCTGTCTCCAAAACTCTCTTTTTTTTTTACTTCCCCAAGTCTTTAATCTTTGGAAGGCTGTTGAAGGCATTTGGAATTTTCAGGAGATGTTGCTGTGGGCGCTCCCAGGAAAAGATGCCTTGTTGCAAAACAGCTGCCATGGTGTGCACATAGTCAGTCTCTAAAGAGCCATTTAGCAGAGGGTCAACCTGCAAGTTCATTCACCCTCAAGCAGCCACTATTCCAGTCTTCCAACCCTGCTTACCTCTGTCTTTTGATGGGTGGAAGCAACAGACTCAGGTCCAAACAATACACTGGGCTACAGCCACCCACAATTTGTATGTTTATATACTAGCTATGAAATGGTGGAATTAAGGATGATGTTATATGCTGATGCTTTACTTTATAGCATAGCAGCTTCCTGTTTAACATTTTATATCTCCCAAAAGGAGAGATAAATATCTGTGAGTATAATGTTGCTTCTATCCTGTTCTAGTTCTAACCATCACGTTAGATAGTTTCCAGATTTGCTATCTCTACCATTTCCTGTTGGCATCCTGTTTCTCTTGAGAGAATTCCATCTGATATTTTTTTTATGCACAGTGCTTTCCTAAGATATATCAGCATCTTGAAGTTGTCTTCTGGGTTTCTGATTGTTAACTTTTCTTAGCTCTTCCTCTGTATATACCGGTATGCTACAGAGGATTTGAGCAAGCGCAAGCAGCTAGGCCTGACAAGAGTATCTGAATAGCTTAAAAGACAATACATGTAGTTTTTTTCAACAAAGCTTTCTTTTGATTTGGTGATATCCCATAATTAAACAAGATTTTTTTACTTGTGGCTCTAAAATGCTGCACAAGGACAGATACTTCCTTCAGACATTAAAAGGAATTGTTAATTAATTTGTGTGCAGTCTGTGTTTTAGTAGGATTCCTTGTCTTAAGTGTTCATTGACCGGAACTGTGTGGAGATTTGAGTACTGGAACACTGTCTGCTAGATATGCAAAATACTCTATCAAACAGTAATGCTATTGTACTTTGCATTTGAGAACTTTTCTAGGATGAATTCATGGGGTATTACTTTCTTATATCATAGGTTTCTTACAAGTGTTGCCTCTTGAGCAAATATCTAACAAGGGAGACAATGATGGAATGCAGTAGCATATTTCTGCACTGACTGTTGTGACATGTGAAATGTGAATTTGCCCTTTACACAGATATTCACAATATATCTGAATCTTGTGAGACATAAGCCAAGAGTCAACAGTTCTTTAAGGACAAAGAAGTCAGTCCTGCCAATAAAAAACTGCCACTCAGGACATGAAATTAACTTTGATGAAATATGGGAAAGGCAGGCAGAATAAGCCACAGGCTTATACTGACTTGGACGTAAGAAAGAACTGCATTTTTATTCTGACAGAGGGCAATCTCCTGTTAAATGTATCTTGCCAGTTCAGTTTGCAATAAAAATCCTTATCTAGATTCTAGATCTATTCTCAATTTAAGCCTAGCCTCGCAAAATGTAGAACCAACTGTTGATTTGGGGAGCCTGATAAACACAAACCTGTGTTTATTTTGCAGATACTATACGGCTGCAGGGCATAGACTAGACTAGACTAGACTAGACTAGACTAGAATAGAATAGAATAGAATAGAATAGAATAGAATCTGGAAGGGACCTTGGAGGTCTTCTAGTCCAACCCTCTGCTCGAGCAGGAGAACCTATACCATTTCAGACAATCCTTGGTAAACCTTTGGATACAGAGCATTTCACAAATGAGTCATAAATTGGCTGAAATGCATGCTAGCTTGTTTTAAATTGGGCCCTTTGTTGTAGAAATTGTAAAGAGTCTTCCCATGCAGAGAATGGTTCTTCATATTAATCAATAAATTAATTCATTGGTAATTGTTGAAGTCATATGTTTAACAGTATAGCTGGGTTCACACATTGTGCCAAGCTGCAGTGTGGTATTATGGTTTTTGAGTTACCATGTTGTGTGAACCCAGTTATTGTGGTTCATTTAATCATGGCTAGTCAAACTCTAGTTTAATACCAGATCTGCAAATTATAGTCTGAAGACCTCCTGTTAAATTTATCTATTAGTCAAATATGTGATGCCTTCGTTCTCTTCTTTACTTCTTTACAACTAGCTCTTTTTTACACCTGGCTCTCCTATGTTAACAGCCTCCTTGTACTCCAACCATCTAATTCTGTATTCTGAAATAATTTCACATGAATATCTGCTTGCCAATTGATCTGGACAACATAGAGGGGGGGGGAGATTGGGTGGAAATGATGCATGTTTAGATCTGGTGAATCCAGAGATGATGAGCCCTCCCCACCTCCTGTTACTGATCAGGATAATGTGAACCCATTGGAGGAAAAGGGATGAAGTCCCTTGCTATACATGTAAAAGGATCACCTTTGTGAGAGACATACATCCTGATTGTGCATGGCCATGAGCCCATCTAGCTCCCTGGCATGGTGCCCCACTAAGCCTCTAATAGCTGAGATTTTACTTTCCCCATTGCTGACCTCAGAGTGGTGAGATCTATCTGCCACCCCCAATAAAGTCCCCTCTGAGTGTTTTTCGTTTAGTTTACCCACACTTTGGCCTTTGAGAAAGGAATCCAAACTTTTGAAAATAGTTCAGTTGGGCAAGTTAAACAAAATGCTTAGAAGGCACTCTGTCCAGATTTGAGAATGTGGCCTGATTCTCAGCCATCCCCTTTTGTTGGTGGTGGGACAACCTGCTCCACTTTGACTGCTAGGAAGCAGCTACCAATAGGTTTGTTTTGCAAGCTGAGCTATTTTGCCTTGGTCCCCGTGGAGATAAGAGGGAGCCTTATGTTCCCTTTCTCCTACCCGTATTAAGGCACGAGTTTAGAATCCTTCCATTTTTGCCAACAAAGATAGTCCTTCTTGAGGTATTTTTACCAGCTTGTCTTCTGTGAAAATCCACTCCCTGTGTCTCAAGGGGAGAATGCTGAGTGTGGGTTTGTAACTTTGTAAAGGGATTAGGAAGGTATACTAGGGGAAAATTTGGGAAATGTGTGTCTAGAGCAGGGGAGGGATTTTATGTGTTATTTGCATGTATCTGAGAGAAGTTCTTCATAGACACACATGTGTTTCTAAGGATGCCCCGGAAGCCTGTTCTGGTACCTACAAAAGGCTGCCTCCTCCTCATTGTTTGGACCTTGCCTAAAAATTGGATGCTGTGCTTCTAAGGCAGGGGTTCTCAACCTTGGCAACTTTAAGACTTGTGGACTTCAACTCCCAGAATTCCTCAGCCAGCTTTGCTGGCTGAGGAATTCTGGGAGTTGAAGTTCACAAGTCTTAAAGTTGCCAAGGTTGAGAACCCCTGTTCTAAGGTCTGCACTCTAACTGTTGCAACAAAGAGGAAAATGAAATATCATCCCAGGAATGAATTGTGGCTGAGCAGCAGCAGAGGGGTCATCCTGTAGGAATGCAAAGGACAGCAGTAGTTGTGGGCTGTAAGGAAGGGCTGTATGTCCAAATCCTAAAGCAATGAGTTCACAGCAACTAATGAGTATTTTTTGCCTTAGAATGCTAAAACAGAGTGTGTGTGTGTGGAGAAGGGGGGGGGTAACTCTTGTTCTTATTGGCAGAGGCAGAGGCTGTCTTGTGTTTAGATTTCCCATTTTGCCCTGTAGCCTAAATCTGGTATCATAAAAATCCAGAATTTGTATCCTGTGTACATGGCGTGCCTTTGTTTAGTTTTGGTTTGTTACTCTCATGAAAAAAAGGCAGACAGTTAACCCTCAGTTAATGACAGCAATGCGATTGTAAAGGGCAATGCTCTACAGGTAGTCCTCAAGTTACGACCACAGTTGAGCCCACAATGTATGTTGCTAAGTGAAACATTTGTTAAGTGAGTTTGCCCCATTTTACGATTTTTCTTGCCACGGGTGTTAAGAGAATAATTGCATTTGTTAAGTTAGTAACATGGTTATTAAGTGAATCTGGGTTCCCTATTGACTGTACTTGTCAGAAGTTTGCAAAAGCTGATCACATGGCCCCAGGACATTGCCACTGTCATAAATATGATCCAATTGCCAGCTATCTGAATTTTGATCATGTGACCCTGGGGCTGCGAAGTCGTAACTGTGAAAAACGGCCATAAGTCACTTTTTTCAGTGATGTTGTAACTTTGAACAGTCACTAAATGAACTGTTGTAACTTAAGGACTATCTGTATGTGACTGCACTGCTTAGTGATGGCAGGTCCAGCACTTCCAGTTGCTATTGTTATACAAATCCTGTGCTATTGTTAAGAGAACATGGGGGGGGTCACCATTTGTGATCTCCTGCCAGCTTCCCCATTGATTTGTTTCTTGGAAGCTGCCAGTGAAGGCTGCAAATGGCGGTCCTGTGAGCCAAGGGATGCTGCAATGGCTGGAACTCTGAGGAGTGCTCATTTTTCAGCAAGAACCACCTATACCAGGAGTAGGCAACCTTGGCTCTTTTCTGATGCGTGGACTTCAACTCCCAGAATTCCTGAGCCAGCATGGTTCAGCTTAGAAACCTCTCCCTTTCCCCTCAGCATGGCTGGCTCAGGAATTCTGGGAATTGAAGTCCAGGAGTCATAAAAGAACCAAGGTTGCCTACCCCTGACCTATACTATCTTTTAACCACCACTTCATAACTGTAACGATTAAAAACTTATTTTTAAATTATCTTTAAGATGCTCAAGTGTTTAGTTGCAATACAGACAGTATCCTCCCTTTGTTTTTGCAAGCATTAAAGTATGAAATTGTGGAAATGAAGATTAACTGTTGAGTATGATAACCTCAGAGACTGAAAAAGATCGTGAGGGGATCTGCTGGTAGAAGCCATTAAAACCACAGTGCCTTTGTGAATATACTAAGTACTGCTTGCAGCACACCTCGAGAACAGACTAAATTTGTGCCTGCGGCTTTTCATAGAAAGAAATTATCTGTTCTGTATTCCAGATATTCCCTGTTTGAAGTGCCTTGATCATTTTTGCCTTTAAAATTTCTCTTGTGAATCTACCTGCCAACACATTTCAGCTGCATAAGGCCCTCTGTTTTTAGTTTCTTAGCTAAGAACAACAAACTCAAAAAGTGGTTAAGATCAAGAAAAATACAAATTAGCACATTCATATGAAACCCTAAAATATACTTAATTTGCTCTTTTATAATTAACAGAAGGGAAGCAAACTAATGTAAGTGGTAGAATAATTCAGAATCTTTTTTTTTAATGAATCTATAAAACCTTTTGGACCTTAAGCTAAAGAAATACATGGCAAAGGGCATAAACGAATCTCTTTTAAAATACACAAATCAATCCTGTAAAAATGCTTTCAGAGAAAAGGAGCTTACTTTTTGTCTTTTAAAACAATGTATTCTCAATGTCACTTTTTGGAGAGTTGATTGTCTGTGTGTAATTTGGGATCAGGGGGTGGGGAAAGGACTGCACAGACGCTCGGATGTGGAAAAAACCAAACCACTGCTTGCCATAAATGGAGAGTTTTTCTTTCCCTCATCTCTCTGCCTGATGACATCAAGCAACTGAGTTTGCACTCCGGATCCTGAACTGCTGTTCTTGGCTTGTTTCTTTGGGCAGAATGCCCTAGCTTGGCAACTGCAACATCTGGCATCTTCAAACCACTTACACGAAAAGTATTGTTTTAATACCCAGATGTAAGTGATTTGATTGTGGTCTTTAAGAAGATGGGAAACTGTCTTAAACTGAGTCAGACCATAGATCTATCCAACTCAATGTCATTTATTAGGATTGACTCTTCTGGATCTCCTTTACCTGCTTTGCATCATCTTCTTTAGCTAGAGATGCCAAGGACTGGATGTGGGACCTTTTGTATACAAAACTTGGTAACTTCTCAGAGAGCCTGGCAATAAACATTTTAATAATAATAAGAATGCAGCCTGGATAAGGGAGGTGGATAAGAGTAAAAAAGAAGCTAAAATGAAAGAAATGGGGTGGAGAAGAGGGCAAGGAAAATCAGTACCAGGGGGAGATGAACTGTATAGTTTTAATTGATCTGCATCTACTCATCCTCAAGCAATTAACAACATTGCAAGGAGATGACATTGAGATTGATTAACCTGGGCAAAAATTTACCTGATAATGAAAGATCCAACAAAAGGGGCAGCACCAGGCAACTAAGGCCTATTACCTGCTTACCAGACTCTTTCAGATTGCTAATTGGTGTGGTAATTGATGCAGTCAAACAGCATCTAGTTGAAAACGAGCTCTTTCTGTCTGAGCAGAAGCTGCCCAGACAGCTGAGGAACAAAATATCATCTCTTAATTGACAAAATGACTTTGGAAAATTGCAAAAGAAGGAAGACGAACTTGAATGTAGCTTGGAATGATTATAAGAAAGCATTTGACTCCATACCACATGATTGGCTAATCAAGTGCCTAGAAATAACAGGCGCCACTAGAAACATTAGAAGCTTTGTGCAAAGATCAGTGGAAGACACAGTTGCTGATCAATGGTGATAGATTGGGAGAAGTTAATATCAAGAGAGAAGTCTTTCAAGGAGAATCACTATTACCACTATTGTTTGTCATCTCATTGATTCCTTTGCCAACAGTACGGAACAAGTCAGGCCATGGCTATCAAACATTAAAAACATCTGTCAGGCTATCTTACCTCCTCTGCATGGACAATCTGAAGCTATATGGGAAAACACCATGTGAAATAGAATCACTGCTCAACACTATCCATATGTACATCCAAGTTATTGCAGTAGAGCTTGTACCGGACAAATGTGCCACCTTTACTATCAAAGGGGAAAAATATTGAAAATTGGAAGTATCAGGATGCCCTATATAGAAATAACATCAAGAGTCTGGATAAAGAAAATCACTACAAATACCTGGGCATCCTTCAAGCTGACAACATCAAGAACACTGAAGTCAGACTTGCTCTGAGGTGCTTGGAGTGGAGCGGACCCCGCCGACTCGCTATGGCTGACGAGAAGCCCAAGGAAGGAGTGAAGACTGAAAATAACGATCATATTAATCTGAAAGTTGCAGGGCAAGATGGAGCTGTGGTGCAATTTAAGATTAAAAGGCATACACCACTTAGCAAACTAATGACAGCTTATTGTGAACGACAGGGTTTGTCAATGAGGCAAATCAGATTCCGGTTTGATGGGCAGCCAATCAATGAAACAGATACACCTGCACAGTTGGAAATGGAGGATGAAGATACAATTGATGTGTTCCAGCAGCAAACAGGAGGCATGTACTAAAAGAAAGAACCAAACTTCCTTTCCCACAGGCAACATATTCACAGTTAGAAAAAAAGAGACCTGATTCAGCCACATCTTGACTACTGCAGTATAGCTTTCTCTCTTCTTTGATTTCTTTTCTTATTCCTTCTATTGTACATAAAGTAACTGGTGTATGTGCACAGACATGCATATTTTTTTTTAACTAAATAGCCAGTTGTATGTTTTGATCAACATCGTATGGAGAAAGGGTGATAAAAACAAACCGGTCTGTGAAAATATCCCATTTTCTCCACTAGTGGCATGCTCCTCTAACTTTTATCTTTATATTCCAGTAAGTTATTTTTGCTCTCATTGTTGGGAAAAAAAAACCTTACATACTTTGTTTGATTGGACAATTTCATTGTTTTTCTTTTATTGTTGTACAACCAAGGACAATTTTATAACTTTTTTGTACGTAGCTGTTACATGTAGAGCAATCTGTCTAAGTAGGGGTAAATTACTCTAAAACAAAAGTTTGATCTTGGATAGTTTTCCCTTCCGTCTTGTTGTTTAAATAAACTTCTTGTTTAAAATTAAAAAAAAAAAGAACACTGAAATCAAGAAGCTTAACAGTGGATACATTATGAGAATGAAGAAGATTTTAAAGTCCAAACTCCACTGTCATTGACAGAGCCTACTTACCAGAGAGTGTGGAATGTTAACAAGTACACCGATATTTGAAGAAGAAGCAAGGGCATTGGAAGAATATCTGAAGGACAATGAAGAAGATGTACTGAAGGTAGTATGCCACGAAAGCTTATTGAATACTGGAAAGACCAGACTGGCCTACAGGAAAGACCAATTGAAGAATGAAAAAGAGGCATGGCAAAGCAAAGTATTACATGGACAGTAGATGAAAAAAACAGGCAGGGAATATAACAACAAGACTTGGCAACAGCTAAGAGCAGGAAAATTGAAGAAACAGGGCTAACTCTGGCTGGTTAAGACCAGGCCTCAAGAACAAATGCAGGCAAAAGCAGAACTGAGAAGACAGCAACAAACAGCAAATGACGCCTTTACAAAGAAGCTGAAGAAACAGTGGACCACCTAATTAGCTGCTGCAAGAAGACCGCACAGACTGACTACGTCAAAACAAAGTAGCAACAGTGATGCATTGGAATATCTGTAAAAAATATTTGTCTGCAAGCAAGAATCGGTGGGAATCACAAAATACACTAAGTAATATAAAATGAAGGTAAAGTGTTCTGGGATTTTAGAATTCAAACACCTGCCACATAACACCTCAGATTTAACAATTGTCAATAAGAACACTGCAGTATTTGGAGATAGCAGAAAAGAAGAGAAAGAACTGGAGACATTGTGTAAGTTTCAGCTCCCAGAATTCCACAGCCAGGATGCTGGCTAGGACATTCAGGGAGTTGAAGTCTACATCTCTGAAAGTTGCTGAGGTTGAGAAACACTGATCTAGACAGACGATGGTGATGCACTGTGCTAAGGGTTGTAATTCAGTTGTACCTACATTTAATAGCAGTTTTCTTAAAGACAAAAATTATTAGCATTTTCTTTAGACTGATATAGTTTGTCATATGAAGAGATGAGAAGAAAGACTATTGTTTTGGTCTGTAGCATTGATATGTAGCCTCAAAGTAATATCCTTGACTATATAGGTCTTCCTGGCCAATTAAAACACCATTTTGCATCTCTAAAACTACCATGAGCTTCCAATCCAATTTTAAAAAACAATTCTCTAATTGGGGAACTTGGGAAGTGTTCACTATTTCTCCAAGAAGCACTCAAATTAGAGCTCTATGCATCCTGAGCACAATGCCCAAGGAAATAGCCAGGTGTTTGGTTTTTTTTACAGTCTTTTTGAAGGGCAACAGGGTTGCAACCCCCCTTGCAGGAGTGGGGTGTGGAGACCAACCTTGGAGGATGGAGATGACACCATATCTCCTACTCTCAACTCTCTGAGCCAATCCAGGATACTATGGTCAAATATTGACAGCCGCTGAAACACCAAAGAGGATCAGGACAGATAGACTAACAGCATCAAGGTCTGCCAAAGGCAGTCAACAAGCACAGCTAAGAGAAGGTTGAAGCAGGATAAAAATCACCAAATCCAACTAATCCAGTGACCACTTTTTTCAGAGCGCGTGGAACTACTCCCTCTCCAGAAGATTGAATCATCAGTATTAAAGATCCTGTTCATTTCCTCAAGGCTAGCAGGCTGAAACTCCTCCCAAATAACACAAGATCATGGCTTAGTCAACTGCATGTGATCTGCAAAACTAGCATTCAGTTCAATGCAAAGACAAGCAACTTTATCCACCAAGTCTCAGGAGCACTCCTTATAGTGATCCTGTAAATTTTTCCCTGGATCCAAATGCCTATGGCAGTGATGGTGAACTTTTTAGAGACCGAGTGCCCAAAAACCGCCACCCACCCCTGCTCTGCCTCCCGCCCTGCCTGCTCCACCCTCACTCGCCCCCTGCCCCACCTGCCCGCAGGGCCACACACCGCCTCCATGGCCCGCCACAGCATATCACCCAGGCAGACCTGCAGTGCCATGGCAGCCATGCCCTCCACTCACACCCCGCAGCAGCATCTGCATGCTATGGGGCACAAGGGCAGAGTCTTGTCCTTGCTGCCCGGCTATGTCCTTGGCTGCGCTGCTCTGTGTGGGCCGCACCCAGGGGCGACTTTCCTCCAGAGGGGCTGCTGGTGAGGAGGGGGCCACGGGGGGAGGCGGGGCTGGGGCGACGGCGTGCGTGCCCACAGAGAGGGCTCCGAGTGCCGCCTCTGGCACGGATGCCATAGGTTCACCACCACTGGTCTATGGAGATTCTCGGTCATCCAAGTCAGTTTCCCTGGATCTTTCCTGTCTAGGAGAGATCAAATTACCATAAACAAAGCATTTGGCTGATACTCAGAAAACAAAAGAGTAGAGAAATAGGCATTTCTATTGCTATGAATTATATCTGAAGGAAAAGATTTTAACCAGTATCCAGTTGGAGTTTCTCTTTTTCCTCCAGGTATCTCTTCTGCTACTTCATTTGCTGGAGATTCTCTGGAAACCAGCGGGCCCACCTAGCTGTGCTTTGAGAGAGAGATTGCACAGGCTAATCCAATCCAGATACTAGTTTATCTGCCTGCTTATGCCTAAATTATTCAATAGATTGAATAATTATATATCAGTCTATATTAGTCAATAATCTGAAAGAATAACAGATTACCATGTTTTGAAAAACTTTCTTGCTAGATACCTGGGGGCTACTTTTGTTACAGGAATAACAAGGTGTGTAAACGCTGCCTAATATGAGTAGTAGTTTATTTCCTGATTGGTATCACAGGTATATGGACTTTGAAAAAGCAGAATAAAAGGAACATTGACAGCTTTGGTGTTGGAGAAGATACCTGAGAATGCTATAGGTAGCCAAGAAAACAAACAAATGGATCATTGAACAAATCAATCCAGAGTTCTCACTAAGGGTACAAAGTATTAGGCTCAAACGATCCTACTTCAGACCTACCCTGTTTTTCCAAAAGTAAGACTTACTCCAGAAGGCCTCTGCAGCCGAGAACTGAGTTATGGATTCAATCCATAGCTCGGTTCTCTGCTGCAGAGGCCTTTCCAAAAGGCCTGGGACTGCGAAATACAGGCCGGAGCTCCATTCTCAGCTGCAGAATGAAGCTGCTCCTTCAGCCACAGAAGAAGTGGGCTGGCTGGCTGGGGCTGTTGGTGCTGCTGCTGTGAGTGGAAAAGACACACACACACACCCCGCCAAAAAATAAGACCCGTTGCCTCTTTTGGAGGCGCCCCCCCCCAAAAAAGACCAGGTTTTATTTTGGGGAAAACACGGTAGCAGTTTGAAGAAGGCATTAATGAAGAAGGCTTTAATGAAAGAAGAGGGAAGGAAGAGAAGAGGGCAACCAGCACCCAGGTGGATGGATTCAATTTCAAGGGCTATGGTGCACTTTTGGAAGATCTAAAGGGTCAAGTTGAGAACAGATCCTCCTGGAGAAAATGTACCGGTATGTAGTTGACCCTGATCCAACTGCACATAATTAAAAGTAATCAGGATTATAAACCTGCATTGTAAAATCTGAAAGGACATTAAAAGAGAGGCTGCTATGTTGGTTTTCTGTATCCTAGTCTTCATGGACAGGCCCAACAGCAGTGGAATTTGGAGAATTCCTCTCTCTGACTCATCACTCAGTACCCACTCTGTTTTCTTTTGTATGGGAACTGTTGTTGCTTTGTTCCTTCTGCAGCCGCACAGCTTAAGATTGGTGGGTGTAACGTTTTTGGGTCAGAGCCAAAAGAGAATTTCTCTAAATACAAACTAGTCTAACACCTTCCTGCTATGTTGATTGCTTTTGAGCTGGATGTTTTAGTTTGTGATTGAATTTCCTTTAAAAGGGAAACCTGTCAAGTTAACTAAAAGAAACACACTTTTTGATTACGACTTCTTTATAAAATCAAAAGCTCCAGCCAGTGTAGTCAAATAATTGGAGGGCAATTGATTGGCAACTTCTTTTCTAGATTTTCTTTGTGCCCTGTGCTTTCCTCAGAAACACTTGAGTAGAAATCTTGCATTCATTTGATTGGCTAAACTGTCTCGCAGCCCTTGGAGGTTTAATTATTTCCTTAATACCGGTAGTTCCACACATTATTTATCATATGTAGCAACCACCCATCTCCTTCACGGAATGACTCTGGGCAGTGTACAAACAACTACAAAAAACATAAAAGCTATATATAAATTCTATAATAAAAGCAGTTAAATCAGGAATAAAATAATTAAAAGTAAAATGGTAGGGGAGGAGCTTCAGGGTGCTAACCAGCCCCGTGGCTAGCTGCTCTTCTGTGAGCTCCAAGCAAGGTAGCAGAGCCAGGTCTTCAAGCAGCTATGAAAGGCTAGGAGAGCCCGGGGCCTGTTTTGCCATTTGGGGAGAATTTTCCATATAGGCTGGGGACAATGGCAGAGAAAGCTCTCTTCCTGGACCCTGCCAATCAGAATTCTTTAACTGATAGAGTCTGCAACATATTTTCCCTGCCTGAGTAAGTGGGATGTAATGTAAAGTAATGGGGCAAAAACAACTCCACAGGTAGTCTGGCATGTAGGACTTTAAAGGTCATAACCAACACATTGAATTGAACCTGGAAGCAAACTGGAATTCAATGGATTTCGTGCAGCAGAGGTGTTACTTGTGCCATTCTTGGGGCACCCAAGATTGCTCGTGCAATCTGCACCAAGTGAAACTTCCAGATACTTTTCAAGAGTAGACTCATGTAGAATATATTGCAGTAGTCCAGATGGAAGATGACCAAGGCGTGAGTGACTTTATGGAAGGAATTAAAGGTGGCCTATATCCACAGTGTCCTTTTGTGTTCAAATTAAATAAACGTGATTATAATCCAGACGATTAATAACAGCTTCAGAATTTAGGCCAACCAATTGCCAATTGTAGCATCTACTGAAGTGTTCCTACCATTTTTTTTCCTATCAGTGTTTTCCTTTAAAAGAGAATATTTGCATTGGATATCATTACTTGGGCTAAGGAAGGTTCTTGGGAGGTATGTTTGGTTTTAGCTTAGTGTGATGCATAAATCCATTGTGATTGCAAAACCACTTTTGATAACTTACAACATATTCAGCAAAATAAAATATGGTTACATAGAGTGATGTAGAAACCCAGCTTATGTGTCCGTTGGTCAACTTAACATTTAGCCTGAGTATTCTTTTTCTGAATATGCAGGAGTCTTATTTTTATTTATGCAATACTGCTTATTTTTATACTGCCACATTCCCAAAGGACTCATTTTGATCAGGATCTACGCAGGCAGAAGCAGAAAAAGAAAATTGATTCCTCCCACTTAAACTGCGTCTCTTTGTTGATTATTGCTGTCTCACATTCCCACCTGGCCTTGGGCCTCAAGAAGAAAGACTGTCTTGTTGCCTTATATGCACATTAAAATAATGTACCAAAGATTTGGGTTTTAGCTTGAAAGCATACAAAGGGCGGGGGAGGGAAGAGAGAGATTGCTTCGGCCCTGGAGTCCACATCCCCGTTGCTCTGTAATTTTACCTCTTTCAAAGGCCAAAGTGGGAAGGATGAAAATGAGGACTGTCTACTGCAGGGGTTCTCAATCTTGGCAACTTTAAGACTTGTGGACTTCAACTCCCAGAATTCCTCAGCCAGCAAAGCTGGCTGAGGAGTTCTGGGAGTTGAAGTCCACAAGTCTTAAAGTTGCCAAGGTTGAGAACCCCTGGTCTACTGAGAACTTAAAAGGGCCGCTTGATCACCCTATTAAGTGGCCTTTCTCATTTCTCAGTTGTTTTTCTTAAACCATGTCCCTGTGGTTTATTTAGCAGAATAATATACAGTCAAATTTTCATCAGTATTACAAGTATGTGATAGTGTCGCATCCTTTATCCTCGACCTTAACATTACCATATTCATAATCTGGTCATTATAACTCAAAAAGATTATTTTGTTCAATATATTTAATAGCAGGTTATGAATTCAGAATTATGGCCTGAACCCAGAGAAAGGATGCCTTATTGATGTAATTTTAATTTCCATTATTTACTGTTAGCTGGCTTTTGGAATTGGTTTTCCTGTAAAAGTAATCACTAAAGTAGATTTCGGAGAAAAAGAACACAATAAAACAAAATGGCGCAACAAATTGAAATAAATTAAATTCTCCAATCTAGTGACCTCAAGAGCTGGGGCATCTGGTTAGCAAAACACAGATGGACGACACCAAATAAGAGGAAATATCCCAAGGCAGCAGTACTTTTTCTTTATTTTTTTTTATTTTTTTTTTTATTTTTTTCAGTCTGCTTTTTCATTATTAAAGTAATCATCATTAAGCAAAAGATCATATTAAGAAGCGATCATCGTAGGACATAACATACAACAATAGGTAAACATTCTTCACTCCTCACTTCAAGCCTCTACTATCCACCTGTTACATTTTTAACCCTGTATGATCCCTAACAATAGGTCCTGAGGTAGTAATTCAATAACCTGAGGTAGAAATTCAGTCCGCTTTTTCAATATTAAAGTATTCAGTACTTTTTCTTTATTGAAAAAAATTATTAAAATAGGAGACATTTATTAGGCTTTTGTTTGAAATAATGCAGATCAAGCTAGCCATAATTGATGCACCGTTGATTTGAAATTTAGATGGTTAACTTTCATCCAGATGGTTCTGTAAATATCGAAATGAAAACAATTGGATTTGACTTCTGGGGAAGATACAGGTAGTCCTCAACCTACTATAATTAGGTCCAGAAATTCCATTGCTAAGTGAGGCTTTTGTTAAGTGAGCTGTGCCCAATTTTGCAATCTTTTCTGCTATGATCATTAAGTGAATCGCATATTGTTAAGCAAACCTGGTTTCTCCCATTGACTTTGTTGGAAGCCAGCTAGGAAAGTTGCAAATGGCAATCGTGTGACATCATGATACTGCAACTGTCACAAATGCACGCCAGTTGCCAGATGCCCAAATTTTGATCCTGTGCCCATTGGTAATCAGTGCCAGTCATAAGTGCGAGAAGTTATGTAAGTCACTCTTTTTAATTCTGTCACAGCTTTGAATTGTCACAGAATAGAATAGAATAGAATAGAATAGAATAGAATAGAATAGAATAGAATAGAATAGAATAGAATAGAATAGAATAGAATAGAATAGAATAGAATAGAATAGAATAATAATTTTATTGTCACTTTGAATGTACACTAATCGGCATACATTAAAATGAAAATTCATTGCATACAGCTCTCAAAGGGTCACCACCTCCAATATACACTATGTAAATATGAAAAAAATACAAAATTATGCATATACCCACGTAACCGTAACCACACTTAATGAATAGTTGTAAGTTGAGTACTACCTGGATGATGAACTGAAGATGGCTCTGCAGAAGCAGAGCCAGTGACTACAGCAAAGACAAGAGAACTGATGAGTACAGTGGTTCCTTGGAAAGTCTGTGGATAAAGAGAGGATAGATGATCTCCCATATCTGCTCTGGAGGCTGTTCCTTGCAAGGAGACCATAGGCAGTCGTATTCCATGGGTTTGATCACCAGGAGATGATGGGATTAACCATCTTGCTCACAACCACGGCAGAGACTTCTAAAGGACACTAAATTTGCAAACCTCACTTTCTAATCACTTTCGGAAATTGCTCTTTAACTACGGTAGTTATAAACTATTTGAGATCTTCAGAACGACAAGCTTGAAAATGCCAGGTGAGTTTGTCATCAATCCTGAACAAAAGAAAAATTTAATCAAAAATAAGAATTTAAAGAATCTGAAATAAACAGCAAAAAGCTAAATAAGATATTGAGCCTAGAAAGTTATAAATGGATGAAAGGTATAGATAACTATTACAGTAAGATATTGGAATTAATTGGAATTAATTATAAACAGCTTCTCATGGGAAATATATTGTTTTGTTTTTTACAAGATAAAATAAAGCTAAGCAATTTCATGGTTTCAAAAACTGGACACTAGAAGGGACTTAACATTTTAAGGTAAATATTTACATATTTTACATTACATTACACAGAGAACCAATTTGATCTAGTGGTTAAGACACCAGGCTAGAAAGCGGGATTTCATGAGTTCTAGTCCTACCTTAGCCACAAAAGCCAGGTGGGTGAATTGGGGCAACTCACACTCTCTCAGTCCAACTCACTTCACAAGGTTGTTGTGAGGAAAATAGGAGGAGGGAAGTTTGTTGGATGTGTTCGTCACCTTGAGTTATTTGTAAAAATAATAAAGGTAGGATACAAATAAACACACAAATAGAAGTCTTTAAAATATTGCAAAATATTGTTACAATAAAAATACTAAAGGGGATTTTTGAAGAATGGATTCATAAAATAGTCACAATACCAACAATGTGAGTAATTATATTTGCTTCTATGGATAGACTGCCCAAAAGATGTTATTGAAGAAATGACAGGTGTAGAACAATTTTTAGCTGACAAGATGAAGATAGCATTAAAATTAAGTTTACAGCTGACAAGCCAAGAGAATGACTTAGTATGTGATGTTCACCAAATACTACTTGATAAGAGAGAAAAATGTGGGTTAGATTAGAGGTCTCCAACCTTTCTAGGCTTGTAGACCGGAGGGAAGGAAAGCAAAATTGGTGTGTAGCTACCGTAGCAGCCCCATTTGCACATGTGGCAAGTGCTGGCACCGTGCACATGCACAAATGGCCATGCACCCCGCACGGCAGCTAGTGGTACATGCGCAAACGGGCTGCAGACACCTGCCCTGCGCTAGTGTCCCCATTCGCGCCCACGCACATGCGGAAATGGGGCCACGGGCACTAGCACAAGTGGGGAGAAATGTGTGCCCACGTGTATGCACACTGGCCAGCCATTTCTGTGGCCCACTGGCCAAGAGCTCCTGGGCCGCCAACCATAGGTTGGGGACCCCTGGGTTAGATAGCATTACCACCACATGGTTTTGTAACTGGCTAACTAACCTCACTCAATGTGTAGTCCTTAATGGAACTGCATCTACATGGAGGGAAGTATGCAGTGGGGTGAAGGTTCTGTCTTAGGCCCAGTACTCTTCAATATCGTCATCAATTATTTAGATGAGGGGATAGATGGGGAACTCATCAAATTTGCAGATGACACCAAGCTAGCAGGAATAGCCAACATTCCAGAAGACAGGCTGAAGATACATAAAGATTTTGACAGACTTGTACACTGGGCCATATCTAACAAAATGAAATTCAATAGTGAGAAAAGTAAGTTCTATATTTAGGCAAGAAAAACCAAATGCACATAGAATATGTGGTACCTGGCTAAATACCGGTAGTAGTAAATGCAAGAGGGATCTTGGAGTCCTACTTAAATATGAGCCATCAGTGTGTGGCAGCTGCCAAAAAAGCTAACACAGTCCTAGGCTGCATTAACAGAGGAATAGAATCAAGTTCACGTGAAGTGTTAATATCACTTTATAATGCCTTGGCAAGACCACACTTGGAATATTGCATCCAGATTTGGTAGCCACGATATAAAAAAGATGTTGAGACTCTAGAAATAGTGCAGAGAAGAGCAACAATGATTAGGAGACTGGAGGCTAAAATATACAAAGAATGGTTGTGAGAATTGGGTATGTCTAGTTTAATGAAAAGGACTAGGGGTGATATGATAGCAGTATTCCAATTTCTAAGGGGCTGCCACAAAAGAAGAGAGGGTCAGCCTATTCTCCAAAGCACCAGAAGGCAGGACAAGAAACAATGGATGGAAACTAATCAAGGAGAGAAACAACTTAGAACTGAGGAGAAATTTATTGGTTTTCCTGCTTGAGCACAGGATTGGACTTCGATTGGATTCCAAGATCCTTTCTGTTATGCAATAGAAATTGGTTGAGGTTTTAAAATTTAAAAGGGCAATACAAATGACGAATCAAGAGAGTTACCTGGATATATTTTTCCTGTTAGATTTACCAATAGGTAAATTTACCAGAGAGGCTTGTTAAAACCTTGAAGAATTCTATGTGACGGGATAAAGAAAACATAAAGGGAAATTAAATCTTACAACAATATATGAATGAATTAAAGATTAACACAGAGAAGTAAGTAATGAATTGCATGTCTTTGATTTTACTACATCAGCAGGTCCATTTTTGTCCTCTGTCTGGTGCTTAATGGACCCAGGTTGTTTTGCAAGTGAAGTAGCACAGAACAGCTACTAGAACCAATTAAACACCTGCTTCTAGTAAATCTCTGGTATTCTTATTAATCAACAGATACATTAGAGACAAAAAATATTTTGCGACTCTGACTTGCTTTTATTGTGGGCCAGTGCATCTTAAAACAATGCTTTTAGTCACTTATTCAATCAAGATAGGCTGTTAATGTGGAAATTAAGATTTGAAGCTTGTTATCCTAAATCCTAGCCAAATATGTTAATGTGTAAAGCTACCTATACGTTCACTCGTTTTCTTAATTTGGGAGGGCAAATACTTCTATAAAGTATTTAGTTCCAGCACAAGCTTCTTAGCAGGTTTGGAAGCAGCCATGCAAAGTATTTGGTTTTTGGCTCTGTATCCACATAAGATTTGACTATGGGACCTAAGTAAAAACACAATCCAGCCTTTATAACTCATCTTCATTGCCTGCAATAAGCACTGAAAATCCAAATATTTACATCTGATTATGTTAATCTCCTGTCAGATACATTAATTATTTTGGGTTGCATTCAGCAGCACTGTGTGGTTCTTGAAAGGGCTTCTGATCCCATGCAGATCTCCATTAATAAAAAAGGAAAGACAACTTATTTATCAAATTTATTAGCTTACTGCTTTTATTTCTCCCTTCTTCAGCGCTCATGCATGTCCTAAATTTGCCGTAGAAGATTACCACCTCCCTGAAAACAGCACTGAGGAAATATAGGAAGCCGGGGGGGGGGGATTAATGAAAATATCCATTGGTTTTAATGCAATACTAGTGTTTGCAATGATTTTGGAAGAGAAAAGGGAAAAAGAGCTTATGCATTGAATCTGTTACTGGGAAGAGATGGAACAATTCATTGTAAACCCTTTTTTTAAAACTACCTACTTGTTAGTCATAGTCATTCTATGGCCATATAGTCAATGATTATAGAACCATTCAAGTACAGTTAAATCATTTTTTAAAAAACAAAACTAATAGTTTTTCTTTCTACGGTATTAGGATTTTTACCATCTTAGACTTACTGAAAACAAGACCTCCAAATTAGCACTAGTTGAACCCTCAGTGCAATCTTTTGGTATACCTTCTGCTGGGTTTGGCTTATGTGGTGATACTGGAACTTCTTTGTCCATGGAAATTGTGAGATTATGGAAGACTTGTTGGCGTACTCAGTGTCACGTTTGGTCATGATCAAATTTGCCTGTAAAATAACTTGCTCCCAAATTTCTGCTAGGCTCACATGTCTTGTGGGTTGCATTTTGGCTGTGTTTTCATGAAACTGTTAACCAAAGACTGGATTAGTGCAGCGTGTCTGCCTTCTCTTTTGATGGCATAGTTTTCCATGTTTTGTTTACCATTCAGCATGTCATTCCAAATGCAGATGTTACCTCAGTTCAAACAAGTCACAACCAAGCAATGGCTACTTTCTGTGCTGTCATGCTGGCATGGTTTAAAATAGTACTTTTGGCTCCGTGCACTGTCTTGTCCTTCGTTTTATCTTTGTGGCTGTTGAGGGACAGTTCATTTCCTTTCTCAGAAGCTGATGATTCTTCTCCCTTTTTTTTTTCTCTCTGGGTGTTTGTAGCCTCAGCCTCTTGTTTAATTAGATCACATGGTATGTTAATGCACTGAGTTAATGCACCAGTTCTCCAAAATGACTGAGCTCCCCCACCTCCGCTGCTCATTTTATTTTGCTGGTCTCTGTGGTAACCAATTTCTACTTGAACGACTCTGACGCACCTCTAGGATAAGGAGAGGCCACCTGCAGTGCGCATAGGCCTTGGGGCTCTCTGATCATGACTGCTGGGAACCTGGGACAGTTTCTCGCAATGTTGAGCTGTTCAGGAGCTCTGTGGTGTGCATCTCCTATTTTTCCTCATTCAACAACCCTGTGAGGAAAGTAGGGTTGGGAGAATGTAACAGCCCCCCCACCCCAAAACTCCCTTTTATAGTCTTGTAATCCCTTAATTTAGAGGTAGAGTCAGGGCGACTGATGGAGCAGAGTATTTACTGGCCTGATGCCCTTCCTGACACCACTCAGAGTTCGCAGCAGATATTTTTTCTTTTTTTTTTCTAGGAGAGAAACATCTGCTGCTAACTAGGATTGAACTCTTCACCACTAGGCCATCACGCCGCTCAAAGTTAGCCAATAAACTTTTGTGGCTGAGGTGGGACTAGTACCTATCACAACCTCACCGCACTGGCTCTTACATTACAGCCCTTGAAAACATTAAGCGTGGCCCATAATGACAAAAAGGTTGCCAACAACTGCAGTATGGTACTATGGTTGGAGATTGGCTGGATGGAGGGCAAAGCTCAGCTCTCCCACTTAGGGAAAATATCAAGATGATTTTAGGACCACTCGCTATTTATATTTACTTTGTTTATAAAGACAATTAGGGAGAGGAAAAGGGGGAAATATAACATAGGAATTTTGGCGCCTGTGTATCTCAGTTCTGGCTATGCATTATTGCAATACACTTGACCTCTAATAAAAATATACCTTTCTCAGTAGATGGAGCCAAGCATTGCTTTCTATGTAGAGATTTAAGTTTGTGGTAGGTCTGACACCACTCCTAAAATAACAGAAGTTGCAGTTGAGATGCACATAGCAGGAAATGCCAAAAGTGTCCAAAGGAGGAACGAGGAGAGCAGGGAATCAGTGGTCCTGCGGATCATTTTGGTCTGAAGCTGTGCCTCTCTTAGCCTGGTCTTCTTCACAAGTTTGTTGTGAAGATGAAAGGAAGTGTGGGGGATAAAGAGCATTATTTTCAATTCTTAGAAGAATGATAAAAAAATATATTTAAATCTCATACAATCGCTAAGAAAGAGAATGTGAGTATGTGTGTGTGCGTGCACTCATGCATGCAAAGAAATTGGAATAGGAAGCTGTCAGACAAAAAGGTTCTATTGTAATTATTATTGTTTTTTTTTAAAAAAAACAGAATACACAAACTTATGAACAAGGCTTACATTAGGAACTGGCATCCTTAAGCATCATAAAGGACTTAAAACTTTGGAAGGAGTTTATTGCTGACAATGTGCCAGAGTCACTTCACTCTTCCCCTTGATGGTTCTCAGTTTAAAATGGCATCTAGGAATGTGAGTAGTGCCAAAAGAAGGAAAATAAATAGTCCTGCTTGGGTAACTGTCTTCCCTGATCCTTTCTGAAAGAACAAGCAAGACTGAGAATATAGACCAGGGGTCTTTTATGACTTGTGGACTTTAACTCCCAGAATTCCTCAGCCAGGCATGTTGGCTGAGGAATTCTGGGAGGTGAAGTCCATAAGTCAAAAAAGGGCCAAGTTTGAAGACCCCTGATATAGACCCACTGTTTCATTTTGCCCTTCATTTGGCCTCTCTCTGATCTGAGTTTTATATTAAATTCTGGCATATAAATTTAATCGATGAATAGAGTTATCCTATGACATAGCTTAGGAGGGTGGAAGCTCCCTCAATTTTTTTTTACTTTAGAAAAAAATATAATTCACATCTTAAAAATTGAAATAAAATAATGTATTCAATATTTTATTTGTTTATTATTAAAACAGGGGCTGGATTCAGCTCAGTGGGCAGTGTAGAACACATTGTCAAATGAAATGGTCTATCTACAACTGGAGCCAGGAAGAATCCAGAGAAATGACTGTAGTCTCTTTTCACTTTGAAAATGGCAAAACTATTAAACTGCAAAATCTTACTAAGAGAATTCATGTGTGCAGATGCCTCATTATCAGCTTGATGAATCAATCTACTTCTGTGGTGCTCCTGCTTCCTCTTGATTTCCATCAGTGGGTTTGTTGATGTGATTGCAAATTGTCACCAGGTCATGCTTCTTACTGGCAACAAGATTCCTTTTCATGCAATAGAAGAGTTTTCTTCCTATGTAAAATAAGGACTTCAGGTAGCCAGCATTGCAGTCCTACAGTTAATATCGCATTCCATCATTCTCTGTTAAGGAAAATCAGCTTCTACATAAAGGGCTGATCTTGAAGCTGAGGTCAATTGCCAGGTAGAAAAAAAAAGGATGAAATGTTTTATAGATGGCATCTGGATCCGAAAAAATTATCATACCGGTATATGTACCCTAACTTACAATCTAAGTGCTGGAGATGTGAATGTATGGACGCTACTTATTTTCATGTATGGTGGACTTGTAGGAAAATCAAGGCTTTCTGGAGAAAAATATGGTGGATACTTCAAAATATTTTGAAGAAACGTATTGAATTTTCTCCACAACTGTTTTTGTTAGGTATTACAAAAGACTGTACCACCATAGAAACGAACTTAATTTTGAACTTGGTTACAGCAGCAAGGCTGTTGGTGGGACAATATTGGAGGAAGGCAGAAATACCATCTATTGAAGAATGGATTTTGAAAGTAATAAACTTGGCAGAAATGGCCAAAATATCTGCATATTTGAAGGACCACTCAAATGAAAAATATATGCTGGACTGGAAAAAATGGATAGATTATATACAAGGGAGATATCAATCAAAGAAATTGTATTTAGTATATAATTAAATATTTAGATGTTGGACTGGAAAGTATAGTTAAACTCTCTCAACTGTAATATGGTATTGGTATTATTTAAGTATGATATATGTTTTGCTTTTTGGGTTTAGAAAAAGTTGTATATGGTTTTATTCAGTCGAGTTGTTATATCGATTCTTTGTTATATGTATAATTTTAAAATCAATAAAAAATTCCACACACAAAAAAAAGGATGCCCATTTCTCTTTGACCTCAGGAAAAGACCATGAGGTATGAGACTTAACTTTTGAGGCAACGCCTACTGCAATCATAAAGAAATCTAAATCTGGGTGGAACTGTGTTGCTTTTTAGCTCAGAGGGGGGAAATCTATAGATCTCAACGTAAGGCTCAGATGCAGCCCTGGGGTGGGGTGGAGACTAGGAGTTGTAGTTCAGTAAATTTGAAAAGCTACAAGCTCCCCTCCTTTCCAATCAATTAATCAATGAACAAAATCCATATCCCACCTTCATGGAATCCAAGCCGCTTACAGCTAGCACAATAAAACACCCATAATAGAATAACAACCAAACAATTCAAATGCCAATATAAAAACAAGGTAAGAATTTAACTCCCATTAAAAACTCACCAGCTAGTACTTTCATAATCTGGAGAAAACAATAATATATATTCTCTGAGGATTCTGCAAAAAAGTAGTGTTTTAGTTTATTAATTTATTAATTTATTTTATTAATTTAATTTCTATGCCGCCCTATTCCGGAGAACTCAGAACTAGTTGTCCTTCTGAGAGTCATCCCAATGTCAGCAGACAGAATATTCCAGAGGGTGGAATTGATTTCTGCACCCCCACCCCCATCACTATGTTTTCTCCCTACTAGTTTGAATGGGATGAGCTGATTGTGTATGGAATTAAATATCTCCAGTGCCTACAGAACCAAAACCATATAGGGTTTTATGTGTGATAATCAGTACTTCGATTTGTACCTAGAAACAAAACTTAGCCAATGCAGCTTCCATAATAAAGGTTATGTAACACAGCTATATGGTAATAGTTCTTATTTTTTAGCAAGTGGGCAGATCTTTTTGGCACCTGCTGTAGTTTCCAAATTATCTTCAAGGGCAGATTCACCTAGACTAGAGAAATAACCAAAGTTACACAACAAATTACGATCTGTTTATCCACAGAACTGTGAATTCCAGCCAGAGGTCATAAACCTGCTAGTATTTGCATGCACTGAATTGTTCTACATTAAATTAGAAGCCAATCAAAAACTTCCAATATTTTCAGGGGCTGGAAATGAGCATTCAAGTCACTGAATTCTAATCTAGAAAACCTAGAAAAATATTTGCAGAGTTTTAGACTCAGGGTTAATTAACGTCCATGGAAGTTTTAACTTCAAACTCCAAAATAAGCTCAATCCTGAGGACAAGAACTATAATGTAATCCCAGGATTACATGTATGGGATCTGGGAAAAGAGAATAAGGAAAATTATTTATTCTAAGATTGATTTCTAGGGCCATCCCCCATTTGCTACAGCAGAGCTATATGATGAAAAAGCTCACAAATCATATAGAAGTTTCAGTTAAGACTATTATAGAAGCATGAGTGATGCATGGTGTCTTATTTTATCCTTTGGCTTCTAAATTCAAGCACTGAATTATCTGATAAACAGATAACCTTGCCTTTATTGGTGCTGGAGATGAAGAGCAGGGCAATCTCCTGGAGAGTCCATATGCCAGCATTGCTTTACCTACCGGTAGCAGTTGATAACAATGGCCTGTTTATAATCTGAGACCTAACATTACTATTTAAAATAGTAAATTGAAATTCTGCAAAATCCTCCTGCATTATTTTAGAAATGACTGCAGCTTGTGCAAAAAGTTATTTATGTGGAGTTTACACAGGAAAGTTCCTTGATGAATTAATATTTAGGCTTTTAGCAAAGGGCATTGCAGCAGCATCCAAGGCTACTTTAATTATTTTCCAGTCCTTTTGATCTTAGGTGATTTATCTCCCTTCCCCACTTGATATTCACGAAGCTTCTGAAAATAAATGTTCTGCAGTTTTCAAGGAGAGAACCTGATCCTCTTTTTTCCCTCATGGATCTCATTCAAATGCGTCTTTCATAAACAATGGTGCTATCAGTATTTGGTGTCCTCTCCTCTTAGGGATTTTGAGTCTTTTCAGCTATGTTGGCAAGTGAGATATGACTATGTTGCAAATCTGATACAATTTAAAATTACAGCAGCAAGTGATCTCCTTTTCATTTTCCTAATTTCCAGTCCAGTAGAAAATAAGTCTTTATGGCAGTGGTGGCAAACCTATGGCCTCTCTGTGAGCACATGTGCCGTCACTCCAGCCCCGCCTCCCCCTGCGGCCCCCTCCTCACCAGCAGCCCCGGGGGAGAGTCACCCCTGGATGTGGCCCGCACGGAGCAGCGCAGCCAAGGACATGGCAGCCAGACAGTGGGGACATCCGTCCTTGTGCCCTGTCATGCACAGATGCTGCTGCAGGGCTTGGGCGGAGGGCGTGGTCGCCATGGTGCTGCTGGGCCACCTGGGTGATCTGCGGCAGGCTGTGGAGGCGGTGGGTGGCCCTGCGGGCGGGCGGGGCGAGGCAGGGCGAGGCAGGGGCAGGCAGGGGGTGGGGCGGGTGCGAGTTTTCGGCACTCGGTCTCTAAAACTGCTTGGTCTCTAAAACCATCACTGCTTTATGGTAATGAAAGGTGAGAATGTGTGTTAAGCTGGATACAAAACACTGGCTGAATCAAACATCCAGAAAGTACACTTTTTTAAAAAAATGGTAAAGATCTAAATAGTGCAGTTATTTTAGAGAACTGTGGTTATATCAAATGCTTGTGACTATTCACGAGCTGTTTTGCAATGATGTAAACAATTTTTTTTTTGCCCTTGAAACTTTCCACCCCTCTTAATTTTTTGCCCTAGCAACAAAAGAAGCAAACAGCTGCTGAGAAAGGACCTTTTGAAGTTCCTCTCAAATCTAGGCCAAATTTTTGCACTTTTCTTTTATTGAGCTGTTACTGTTATTGTTAAAAGGCCAGAAAGAAAGGATTATAGACACATGGATGGTAGCTTAAAAAACTGTCTCCCTTTGGCATTCAGGGCTGGGCGCAGACCCAGCCTGTTGGCTGCAATCTTATGCTTGGCATCCTTGCTTGCACTGTGGCTACCTGAAGCCTCAGCAGAACACAGAGCCTTTTTTTTGAGAATCAGAGACCCTCTTGAGTACTTTTGTCCTGGCTCTCCTCTCATGTTGTGAGGGTGGTGTAATTTTTATTGTAATTTTTAATGTTGTAAACCACACGAAGCCCCCTATGTGTGAGTTGGGCAAGCATAAAAATGGTTTAATAAATAAATAACATTATAGAGAGTAAGCTAATTTTGAGACACTTTTATGCTTCTAGGAACAGTTTGTCTGGAAATGGCCATATTTGGAAAAATGTTTTCTTCATGATGGAAAAATACAATTATTTCAGAAGGCAAAAAGGACTGTTTCTTTAGACAGTACTATTGTTTTTTCTGGATCAAGCCACAGGCTGATGATGGCACACGAGCGAGAAAGAACCAGTGGCCTACTTCATACAACACATCATGCCGTCGTGTCATTTACTTAGCATTTGTTTATTATATTATGAACTCAGATATTGCGGTTTGTAAATCTAACTATTATGAAAGGCCAGCTTGCACTCACAATACTGGAGCCTTTTGCTGGTCTTTCTTAGCAGGCAGGCTGAGGTGTTTGCAAACTGAGTTGATATCTTCACAGGAAGACATGCTCTTTTTATCTCATGTGTAGCAGTTGATCTCCTTGTGAACAGTTCTCTCTCCTTGTAGATAAGATGCCTTCTTTAACAGTAAGCAGTGGTGGGGAACAATGGCCCTTTTATGACTTGTGGACTTCAACTCCCAGAATTTGTGAGCCAGCCATGCTGGCTCAGGAATTCTGGGAGTTGAAGTCCACAAGTCATAAAGGGGCCATCGTTCCCCATCTCTGCACTAAAGGGTAGAGCTCCAGAGGCATGGCACAAAAGACACCGCTCTACATGAACTGAGAAAAGAAGAGCAAGAATCATGTCTCCTGCAGTTCTGCTAAGTGGTTGGAGTTACCCCAGAAGTGAGGGAAAATATAGGGGCAAAGAAGCAGACCTGGGTCCTAGGAGAAGGGCGGCATATAAATTTGATTGTAAATAAATAAATAAATAAAATAAAGACCACTTTGTTCCAGCATTCAAATTATCTTTAAATAATAAGTAATTGTTACAGTTAAACTTTGCTTTGAGTTTTACCTTCTTTTATCAGTGTGTGCTAGTTAAGTCTTACTATCTTTTGCTGTTTTTTTTACCCGAGAACGTTCTGTATAATTTCAGACTGTTTTCCTCAAGGTTTATCTTGTAGTCCTGGTGTGGGCAATTTGTTTTCAAGGGGAATTGGAAAATGATGAATCCAAGACCTTTGGAAAGTATGAGCAATAACTTCTTATATAGTGATTAAAATAAAAATGCAGGGCCCTGACTTTTTTTCCCCTTAAAAAAAATTATTTTATTTATTTATTTATTTTATTTTAATTAAATTTTTATGCCGCTCCTCTCCAAAGGACTCGGAGCGGCTAACAACATAAACAAAAGAAGATCACAGAGTTTAAAATAAAAAGCAATCTACAAAACGTTTACCCCCCCCCCAACACATTCATAATTCACACGCAATCGCAGTCATCCCCAGGCCTGCCGGCATAGATAAGTTTTAAGAGGAGTTTTAATATTCCACAGTCAAAAAGCCACGTAAGGGTCATTATGAGTGATATTTAAAGTGAGGAGATTAACACGATGACTCATAAATTCGTAATTTCTGTTAAGTTTCTAACTGGTATTGCTTTTGAAGTCCCTTTGACACCGTACTAAGCCAAAATTCTTCTGAATTCTACCTTATTATTTATCTTTTGTGATCTTAATGCTGTAAACCGCCCAGAATCATTTTGAAGCAAGATGGATGGCAAATATATTTAATAATAAATGAATAAATAAAATTATTCACAAGAAATTAGCTAATAACTGCTCTTCTATTGCTTTGGCTTAACTTCGTGCACTGGCAACAGCAACGGTATTAATCACGAGTTATGAAGGAAGAAACATTTGTTTTATCTCAAAACCAGAAGGCTGGTCATAAGATAGAATTGAAAGCTGGTTTTACAGATATAATATTCCATCCTTGTCTCCTGTTAATTTCAGTTTTGCTTAAACCAGTGCTCTCCAGAAGTATTGGAACTAACAAGGGGTTTCATATTGCCAGGGAATTCTGGGAGTTGTAGTCTTGACCTATTTGGAGAGCACTAGTTGTGATCAGAAGGCCAATGCTCGCTAGAGGTTTATGTTTTCTCCCGCTGGCAAGAGATGCTGGCTATCCTTAGAAAGCTACGTTGGCTTTTGCCAGCATTCTCTGAGCAAAACGTGAACTTTAAAAAAAAATCAGTCTAATGGAAAATTAGTTCCAAGCTATTGGGCTGGAATAAAATGTAAATATTGACCGTATATCAGCCATATGGCAACTGAATCTTGGAGGCACGAGCCCTCACCCCCAAGACCGCACTGTGTTGTATCAGCAGCATAGGGCATGAGTAAGGACTAATTTCAAAGAATCTACAAAGTCAGTGAATAGGCAACCCAGCCCAATTGTGGATTTGCTTTATAATTATTCTCCCATTTTCTTGAACTCTTGGCTAATTATGTGGGACCCATGAGGAGAAGATTTGCTGTGTTGTGGGAAGATAGTAGGCAGACTTTAGATTTTCCAGGACTCACTATTACTACTACTGTTATTTTTATTAATTCTAATTTAGAATTCTAAAATTCTAATCAATTTTAATTAATTCTGATCATCCACAATCTATCAAATGGCCCCTAATACCAATAATGCAACAATACAGGATTCATTTTCAACTGAATATAATTTATATGTAAGTCGAGGACTACCTGTATTAAATCAAGAGACAGAGGAAAACCATCCATTTTATGCAAAAAAGAGTGGCTTCCATTCACATAGCTTCATAGCATATATGAGTGGAAGAAAAAGCCTTAAAATTTGGAAGAATTGTTTCTTAATGCTTTCATAAGCTGTTCTGCAGTCATTCGTGTTGTAGAATGCCTGTTTGTGACAGACATTGTAATATTTCAATGCAAAAAATTATTTCATAGTTTTTCCCAAAGCTGCTTTTCAGAGTGAGATGGACAGCATATAATTTTAACAAATAAATAAATAAAAACAGGATCCATTTCCTACAAGAAGCTTAATCTTTGTAATTAATTCCAAATCTTTGTAATTTAATCTTTATAATTCTAAAGTCTGGTTGTAAAAATTTCAATATTCCAATATTTTACCTGGGCCTTTAATCGTTTTATAACTTTCTAAGATCAAACTCCTATTTAGGTTTTTTCTGTTTATTTCAGATGCTTTAAATTCTAAAGTTTATGATTACTTTCTTCTTTTGTACTGGATTGGAGAACCTTCAGAATCACATATTATTTAAAAGTTGTCATTCTGAAGGTCTCTAATAGATATAGTTAATGAGCAATTTCCAAAAGTGATAAGAAAGTGAGGTTTATGAACTTAGTGTCCTTTAGAACAGGGGTCCCCAATCCCCGGGTTGTGGCCCTCTACCAGGTCTTGAACCATTCGGAACCAGGCCATGGAAGTGGTGGGCGAGTATATGCTTATGCGCTCCGCTTGCGCATGCCCACCACTCATGCAAATGGAGTGCGCAAATGCATGCACTTGCCTACCACTTGTGCGGAACCATCCCCTCTCTCCCCACCACTAGTTCACAAAGTGGGAAAGATTGGGGAACTCTACTTTAGAAGTCTCTACTGCAGTTGTGAACAAGATGGCTAATCCCACCATCTCCCGGTGCTCAAACTTGTGGAAAATCACTGCCTATGGTCTCCTTGCAAGGAGCAGTTGTCCATTTATGTTTGAGAGATCACCTATCATCTCTTTATCCACAGACCTTCCAAAGAATCTGGTCTGCTGAATAATTTATTTCTGTTTACCCCAAGATATATTTATTTCAGCTATATATTTAAAGCAGGACAGTCGTTTATGGCTATGAGGAGGTTCCTGCTCCAATCAGATGAGGCATCCTGAATCTGTTGGTTACCGTGATACTTCAACCATATTAAGTCAGCTGTAGCAAATCAGGTGCAGCAGAGGAATGCTGACACATAAGTGAGTGGGAGCAGATGATGGACATCTGCATAAAAGCAACTCTCTTGCCCCAGGGAACTTAGACCTTGCCTCTGCTGATATCAGCTGGTCATGTTTCTTTTCCTTGAGGCACTCTTAATTAAACATTTCAAAAATAAACACAAAGTCAATTCCTCTAAACAAATATATATTAGGATTCTGCATTTTCTTGGCTTGTGTAGTCCTGTAAAACTATTTGTGTGGACCTTAATGATATATAATGCAAATCTGAGCAAACAAACGATGCCAAGGTTTGCTTGTCATTTATTTCATAAATAAAACTAACTTAATACATGAAGTGCCAGTGTGTGTGAACAAGTCATTTATGCAGCACAATATCACTCTAGGAAATTACAAAGAACCCGAGAACAAAACAATGGATAAAAATGGGACCGATGAGCAAATAGCATGGAAGAAGTTATGCCTCTTTAACAACATCAGTGTTCATCTTAAATTTGCCAACAGATCACAGGATGACCTTCCAGGCTTCTGAAGAATGTTCTAAGTAGATGAGTAGACACGGAAGTTTTTGCGTTAGATACTGGTAGTAAAAAAAGGTAAAGGTTTCCCTGTTCAGTCGAGTTTGACTGTAGGGCATGGTGCTCATCTCCGGTTTTTGACCCAGAAAGCCAGCGTTGTCCGAAGACATTTTCTGTGGTCATGTGGCCAGCATGTTTATATGCCAAAGGGCATGGAACCCTGTTACCTTCCCACCAAAGTGGTACCTATTTATCTACTTGCATTTGCATGCTTTCGAATTGCTAGGTGAGCAGGAGCTGGAGCAAGGAATGGGATTTCACCCCATTGCCCAGCGGTTGAGTCTCAAACCTGGGCTGTCAGCAGCTGACAAGCTCAGCATCTTTAACCCCATAGCCATTGTGTCCCCTCCACATTAAATAGTAGTCTTGCCTAAGCAGTGATTTCCACAAGTAAGAATATCATATTGTCAAGCATGGAGATGGTAGTGCCATGATTAGGGAATATTTTGTGTCGGGAGAGTCTTTTGATTGCCAACTGAACTGAAGCTCAGGTAGGTCATTCAACAAGATATATAATTATAGGAAGTCTAGAAATGAATGGGGGAGGGAATCCAAATTTGATTAGGGATTGCAAAGTCAAGTCCATATTTTAAGTCCCATAGAAGTGTTGTGTCAGAACCAGAAACAAGCAATTCATGCCAGATACACCCAAATATTACTAAATGGTAACTTGTAGCAGTTCTCCATGGAGGAATGGACCAGAATTCCTACAAAATAAGAGAATGATCAGTAATGACAGGAAGTTTATGGTTGTAATAATTCCAACTAAAAGTGGTGTCACCAGTTACTGAATCTAAGAGGGTGATTATTTCTTTACACTGACACATCACATATGTTAAATTATTTTGTTCATGAAAATAGATGAAGTCAACTTCAAATATTGGTGTTGTTTATTAACCCAGGCTGCTTTTTTCTATCAGTAGGAGCCACATAATCATATTGTCAATCAGAAAGAAGAGAATTCAGAAAGACAGATTTTGAATACTTTCCCACAAAATTACATATCTACATTGCTCCTTGCTGACTGAATAAGATAGCTTCCAGTTTAACCATGTCTCAAAATACATTTTTTTAATCCACAAAAGTGGAGGAAAAAAACTTAATTTGCTCAATCTTTTTTTTCAGAAGCAAAGTTAGACAAATATCTATGGTTCCTGAACTGAAAGCATTACCACTCATTCCAGGCCCACAATCTTTATTGAAGAATTTCATCTGCTGCCAAGATCTAATTACTGTAATTGTTTAAAACAATCAACTAACTTGACTTGAAGGGAATGAAATGGCAAAGGACTTAAGAGCAAACTTAAGCTGACAATATGCTGATGATACTCAGCTTTATATCTCTACCCCGTGTCATTACAGTGAAGCAGTTGAAGTGATGAACCGGTGCCTGGAGGCTGTTGAGGTCTGGATGGGTGCCAACAGGCTCAGACTCAATCCCGACAAGACGGAGTGGCTATGGGCTCTGCCTCCCAAGGACAATTCCAACTGTCTGTCCATTACCCTGGGGGGAAAAGTATTGTCCCCCTCGGAGACAACTTGGGTGTTCTCCTCGATCCACAGCTAAGTTTGGAACATCATTTTTCGGCTGTGGCGAGGGGAGCATTCGCCCAGGTTCGCCTGGTGCGCCAGTTGCGGCCCTATTTGGACCAGGAGTCACTTCTCACGGTCACCCATGCCCTTGTCACCTCGAGATTCAACTACTGTAATGCTCTCTACATGGGGCAACCTTTGAAGAATGTCCGGAGACTGCAGGTAGTCCAGAATGCGGCCGCGCGAGCTGTCTTGGGTCTCCCAAGACATGCTCATATCACTCCAGCTCTTCGTGAGCTGCACTGGCTACCAATTGGTCTCCGAACACAATTCAAAGTGTTGGTTATGACCTATAAAGCCCTTTATGGCAATGGACCAGGATACTTGCGGGACTGTCTCCTGCCTCATGAATCACAGCGACCAGTCAGGGCGCATAGGGTTGGCCTCCTACGAGTCCCGTCTGTTAAACAATGCCATCTGGCGGGACCTAGGGCAAGGGCCTTCTCCGTTGCTGCCCCAGCCCTCTGGAACCAGCTTCCCTCAGAGGTTTGTACTGCTTCCTCCCTCCTAGCTTTCCGGAAAGTGCTGAAGACACATCTATGCCGACAGGCTTGGGGCATATGAGCTGTGCTCTGCCCCTCGGCCCTAAGAGTGTCCCGCCATCAGTGGCTGTGAATTGATTGTGTTTGTATGTGGTATGAGTGTGGTTAATTTTAAAATTGTTGTATCCTGTTGTGAGCCGCCCTGCGTCTTCGGAGAAGGGCAGCACATAAATGTGAATATTAAATTAAATTAAATTAAACTAGCTGATGATATAAAATGGCAAAAGAATGGGGAAAGCATATTGTGTTATTATTAATGATAAACTCTCTCCAAGACAAGAATTCCTGTTGAATTCTTTGCAGCCATTTTGAGATTTCTTACTTAAGCGTTTCTTCATAGTATCAGATAATTCATAGAATTATTTTAGGGCCTTTGGGGTGTGATTTTTCTGATATATAAATATATAAAATACACACTACCTTAGATGTAGAGAGGGAGAGTAAATCTGAAAAATCCCCCATCATAGGTAAATACAGAATACACATACAAGTCTTTCTGATACTGATTCAGCCCCAAACCTATATTTTATGTCGCCTCATGTTTTAGTCAAACTTCAGCAAAACTTATTTCTTTTCAAATTCTTTGAAGTGGTACATTTTTAGCTTGTCCTATGACATTTTAGTTACAACAGCCCAAAATAACACATTCATGCTGCTTTGGAAGTGGGTCATATTGTTCTGTTAAGTTTGAAATACTGTGAATTAGAAGTTGTCACCCTTTTCATGCCTTATTTTTGGAGCAAGGAGCAGAGGGAAGAAGACCACAGTTCTGTGCTTCTCTACTCAGAAAACTAACTTTCATTGGAAATGACATTTGAGGGACTGTGTAAGGTTGCAGTCAGTGGTGGGATTCAGCCGGTTCGCACCACTTCGGCAGAACCGGCAGCTAATTTTTTGTTGCCCAGGGCCAGAATGGACTTCCGGAAGTGGCATCCACACAGAGAACCGGTCGTTCACATATTTGAATCCCATCACTGATTGCAGTCCAGATTCTCAAGTTATCTTAATAGTTCCTGAGACTACAGATTCTTAGATTATCAAGGTTACCCTATCTTCCCCATTTACATTCCTAGAAAAATGCTCATGTGTCTTGGGGAGAGAGGTGATTGCAGAGAGATAAAAACCAAGGTTAGCGATTTATGATGGCAGCACTGAGGATGAGTGTTGTCAGTTTAAAAATCTTGCTGATAAAAGTCACACATAAACAAAAATCAATGAAAAGCATTGAGGTTGTGCAATGATAGCTGCCTTGAAAGCCATTATCTTTCTAGCATTATGGGTAATGCAGTCAAAAGTAGGAAAATGAAAGCAATGCCTAATACCGGTAGAAGATAATAACATGTGGCTGATGGATATCACTACTGAAAAAGATACGCATAGTCACCAAGTTACTCCCTTTCTGGTGTTGGGCAAAGTGCAGTAAAGGAGTCAGAAGTAGTAAGCCAAAGAAATTAAGGCATGAGTTAAGAAAACACATAACTAAATCCCTTTTACAGAAATACCTTTTTTATCACTGCATAGCTTTCTATCATTCCAAACTATTCATTCGTACATCCTTTCATATATTGTCTTTGGTTCTTTAAAATAATCACCTCTCTTTTTTTCAGGATCTCGTCAACTCTGTCCAATCATGGTCTTTTCCTGCTCATTCCTTTCAGCCTTCCTCATATTTGTATTGTGACTAACCTTATTCATTCTGTCTGTGTAACCAAACCTCCTCAAAGTACTTCTTTTGTACTGAGTGTTCCCTTTTCGCTTCAGTTCCCTTTCACTCAGTACCCATGCAGTCTGGATCCAGTCTTGTTTATCACATACACTTAAACAATCCTATTCTAAACGGATTCAGCTCACTTTTGCGTTTCTCCTGACAACCTTCGTTCGATATAACCAAGTGGGATGAAGTATGCTTTTATACACAGACATTCTTGTTTTTTCAACAAACATTAAGAGCTGTGGTGGTTAGAATGCAGTAGTGCAGGCTAATTCTGCCAACTGCCAGCAGTTCGATCCTGACCAGCTCAAGGTTGACACAGCCTTCCATCCTTCCAAGGTCGGTAAAATGAGGACCCAGATTGTTAGGGGCAATATGTTGACATTTGTAAATGATTCAAAGACTGATGTAAAGGTCCTTACAACAAACAAACTACAGGTACCCTTTCTGTTAGCATTTGTGGGTCTTAACATTTCTCTATTCTCTATTATCCACCTTTATTAAACTTTCCATTAAGGTGCACAAATCCTCTGGTTCCTTTGCTATTCATGCATAACTTGCAATTGTTCACTCTGTTTTTTCTGTGTAGAGAAACCGTCTTGGTCTCCACTCTTTGATTCTTGCTACAGAGGTCGAGGAATCTAAAAGCTTTCATTGCTCATGGTAAATGACTAGTTTCACATAGGCAGAACCATGCATTTTACTGTAAGATTGTTTCATATGGCAACTGTGGAGTTTTACCCTCCCTCCACCACAAGAGTTCTGCAGCTATGTAATATCACAATGAATTTAAAATTAAATATTGTACTGCATCGGGGTGGAATATTTAACATCCCACTTAAATTATGTCATATATTAAATAAAATAAAACTGTATGATTTGATGAAATAAAACTTCCAACCTAAAACCAACTTTCTTAAGTAGGAAGATTGAGTTTATTTTTGCATAACTCCTGAAAGCTGGCTTTTGTTTTCTGAGATGGGTGCTCTTGTTTTTCATTCCACATTTAATATTTTTCAGCATTTGCTCCAAATGTAGTAAAATCTGGTTTGCAGTGATAGAATGGTGGAAATGGAATCAATATGAATGCAGACTTCTCAATTCCCTTTGCTCATTGATCCACAGTTGAGGAAGTGATAGCATGAGATTTTTCAAGGAATTTTCAGAAGAAACATCAAAAAATTCCTTCTCTTTGGTACTACTGAGTTTGCTAGCTATCAGTTTATCATATATGGGTTGATGAACTTAATTAAAATATATACATCTACAGACATTCTATTAATTTATTACTAAATGTCCTGTTGTCAAGATACCAAAAAACCCAGAGATATTTCCAAAAAAAATTGAACTCAGATATCAGTATCTGATAAATATTTTTCAGATATTCAGTAAGTCGGATTTCCGTAGACATATTTAAACATTTTATAAAATAGATATAAAAATCATTTCAAAACAATGTTCTGTAACACAGATAATTGAAAGCATTGCTATGATTGGCAATTCACAACATGTTTATTATACCTTTGCTAAACCAAGGAGGCAATACAAAACCATTTCATAAGTTTGAGGTTAACAATCATGCTAGAGACAACTTTAAAAAAAAAAAAGATTGCCATTGTCCTAATTTCCCTTATTGTTGTGTTATTCACAACACCCAGGTTGCAACTCAGTTGGAGACCCCCTTAATTTTGAAGAACTGATTTTGAGGATGTGATGAATTGTTATTTTCCTCCTCTAAATCTCTCTTTTACAATCATGCCACATACAGTACTGAGACTTTTAACTAATATTGGAAAAGCCCTCCTGTTCTGCATAAAGCAGCAAATTCTGTTCAATCTACCAGCGACAGGATTTCTATGGAACGAGGAGGGGACATTTTGATGCCTGAATGCTAAAATGTTAGAAAAGATCAGCTGTTTTTCTCATGTCATCAGTCATTGCTCCCTTGACACATGCAGTACGTCCACTTCCCAGCCTTCCCCCATCTCAGCAAACTGTTGAAAGAACACAGTGCAGAAAGAAATTGCTTCGCCTAACAGCTGATGCAGTGAAGATTGATGACTAAGCAGCACTTTCTACATTCTAAGGAACTCAGCCCCACATTCTTGATCCTGTTGTAATGTTGTTACTCATCCTAGGCTTAATTGTATCTTTGAATAACTCTGTTGCTTTGAGAGTCTCAAGGACCTGGGTCTTTGCAAAAGTTCTTCTAATATGAGGACTGACAGCCCTTTGCACGTCATAGTTTTGAGTTATGTATGTGAAGAAGATCATGAGCATGAAGTTGGGTCCACAGTTTTAGTAGCATAATATTAGGTGGATTTATTCAGAAGGAAGTCCCACTGAAATCAGTGGAATCTACTCCCAGGTAAGCACATTGAGAATTTCAAGCATTAAAGCTTCAGATTAGAACAATGATGAATGACTTGTCAAGGACTGGAGCAATAAATAGGGTTTGCATAACTTGTTAACACAATTGGTGAGCTCAGAGTGACGTACGAATCTACTACCGGTACTAAGTTCTGATACTCTCTTTTTAAAAGTGCTGGGAATGTTTGGTTCATCCTGCCTCACCTAAATCTCTCTTCTTCATAGTCACTGATGAAAGTTGCTAGATTTTTTTTTTTGCTGACACATCTTAAGGCACAGTGCAGTATCTTTGAATGCCCACGTTTGTGGCTTCCAGTGTAATCGGGAGCCCATAGCAGGCGTGTTTTGACGTGCCTAAATCAATCTGTATTTCCTTTTTCTTTCTAGGTCAGTTTTCCAGACGTTGAGAAAGCTGAATGGCTCAATAAGGTGAGAAGCAATTAGCTCAGTTGTTCCTTCCCTGGCAAGTCATGGTTGTGTGAAAATACTTAAATGACTGATTTTTACTCTGTGACAGATTCTGGCCCAAGCTTGGCCCTTCTTTGGTCAATACATGGAGAAGCTTTTGGTGGAAAATATTGCCCCAAGTATACGTGCTTCTAATGCCCATTTGCAGACCTTCACCTTCAGCAAGATTGACATGGGAGAAAAGGTAATAAATGGTCAACAGAATAATTGATCAAAACATTGGATGGAAAGCTTCACCTGGAGAAATAAGTTAGCGCAACAGGCATTATAACTGCTGTCCCCTCCCATCCTTGTCTGTTTCCCATTGTCAAGAGTGGTAGACCTGTCACATTGCATTCTTTTTAAGCCAGCGGTTCTCAACCTTTTCCGGGGCTCGACCTCGTCTCGCATCGCGCATGCGCGGCACGACGGGGTGCATTGTGCATGCGCGGTGCGACGGGGCGCATCGTGCATGCGCTGCGCGGCGGGGCGCATCTCGCATGCGTGGCGCGACAGGGCGCATCGCGCATGCGTGGCGCGACGGGGCGCATCGCAATAGGGGGGGAAAATGGCCGACCCCAAAAAAAATGGCGGACGCGCACCGCGCATGCGCGGCGCAACGGCCCGCATTGCAATAGGGGAAAAAATGGCCAACCAAAAAAAATGGCGGACTGCGGTGCTTGGCGACCCCCGTGAAATGGTCGTTCGACCCCAAATGGGGTCGCGACCCACAGGTTGAGAACCACTGTTTTAAGCTATGTCAGCATATATCGGCTAAAAAATAAACTTTTTAGATTGTACCAGCAGATTCTATTCCACCTTTCCAATAGTTGCATTCATGCAGTAAGGTATAATAAAACAACAGTGTATAAAATAGAAGAGTATCAATCTGCAAAATAGTACAAACCAAATTTAAAGATGCAGAGGTATTTCCCACTAGAGGTAGAGATCTTTTGGGGGGGGCTATGGGCCACGCTTAGCTTTTGAGAGAGGTTCGGAAATGGACTTCAGAAAGTAGTAAGAGTTACTCCAAAGGGAGATGCAAACAATAAAGGCTTTGAATTCAATACAAAAAATCAATGAACTGGTTGCTTCCATAGACACTGAAGCTTGGCTGAGGGAATGGGAGTGAAGGCCAGTATCTCTAGATCCAGGTTCATTTATTTAGGAACAATGCTGCTTTTGTTTCTTAGCCCCTCAAAGTCATTGGAGTCAAAGTGCACACCGGCAGGAATCAAAAGCAAATCTTGCTGGATTTAAACATTAGGTGAGTTGTAAGACTTGGTTTTGCTACTAATTATCAACTTTGTTTATTGGAGTTGAAACTAAGAAAAAAATGATTGTCTTTTATGGAAGGAATGGCAAATCACAATGATAAACTGTACTTTTGGCAGCTGGGCACACAGCACCCCTTTTCCTGGAAGAAAAACACACCTTAACAGCACATTTTGTCCTGATGGAGAAAAATGAACTGCACTGCGGAGGGAAAGATTAAATCCCTGTTCTGGGACAATACCCTTCTGGCCTTTTGTCTTTCTTCCATTAGAGACAAGCTGAGTTGTGAGCCCTGTGATTCTTTGTTTTTTTTGTTTTTTTTTGTTTTGTTTTTGCTTGTTTGTTTGATTGGTGCGAGCTGCCCAGAATCATTGAAAGTCAGCTAGCATACAAGTTTAATAAATTATTATGGTTGGTTGCACAATCAACCAGATGTTTAGACTGAATTTGGTATTTTTATCCACCTATTAAGTTCTTTCCAAGGACCTGGGATAGACAGATGATGTTTGATGTTGTTAAAGGTGTCATTATTACCATTGCTGTTGTTATTATTATTAATTTTTAATTCAATTCACAGTGTGGGACTGGCTCAGGAATTCTTGGAGTTGAAGTCCATGAGTCATAAAAGAGCCAAGGTTGCCTACCCCTGTCCTAGCTGAATGAGTAATTGGGCCTGGCAGTTCCATCGTCCAACCACATGGTCAAAAGCACTACATCAGATGAGCATGCCAACTTATGACAACAGTTGCCGCAGTCTCAGTTGCTGTTGTTAGGCAAATTCCGCACAATCACATTGTCCCTCAATCGTGTGATTACCATTTGTGACCTCCTGCCGGCTTTCCAGTAGACTTTGCTTGTGGGAACTTGCAGTGAAGGTTGCAAATGGTGATCATGTGACCAGGGGAAACGACAATATTGTAATTGCAGGCTGGTTGCCAAGCATCCAAATCACAACCATGTGACTGCCTGGACATTACAATGGCTACAATTACAAGGTACTATCGTAAACAGCCCCCTTCCTCCCATTCAGCACTATCATAACTTCAAGCAATCACTGGATGAGTTATTCAACAATATATATAGTATAGTATGCGGACCATGTTCAGGTGGCAGTTAATTGTGGGGGGGGGGATAAAAATAGCAAAGCACTAATAGCAGCAGCCTCTGAAAAAAACTGCTCAGATGGACAGAGTTGAAGGAGATGTCATTCTCTAGACCAGTGGTTCTTAAACATTTTGGCACCAGCAACCGTTTAAATTCTTAAAAATTATTGAGGATCACAAAGAGTTTTGGTTAGGTGGGTTATATCTGTCAATTTTAGAAATCAGAACTGAGAATTTTAAACTATTTAGTTGACTTCTCAAACCCCCTGAAAGGACCCTTCAGACATCTCTAGGCCACACTTTGCTTTTGACCTTTTGTTGGCCCATTCTTGTGTGGTCTTGCTCCTGTTCCCATATTACTATTTTTCTTGATGTTTTCCTTCTGTGACAGCTACGTGGGTGATGTCCAGATTGACGTGGAAGTGAAGAAATATTTCTGCAAGGCCGGAGTGAAAGGCATGCAGGTAAAGTAGACTAGGACTGAGATCTACATCCTGCTCTAAGTTAGCCTTTCGTCCTGGGAATTACAAAAGTCTACATCTCTGAGCACCAGATTGAGAAAAGCAAATCTGGAAACTGTAAAGTATCTCATTTCAGGTTTTTAAGATTAAATAAATCGCATCCTTCTCCCAATCTAATGTTTTCTAGAAGCTTTTTATAACTTCCATAATTCCTGCCCAGGCTGATCTTGGGCAATAGATATCTCTGAATTGGTTCTCAGTGATGGCATTTATATTTTTGGAAATAGTTTCCTCTCAGAATTCTGGCATATGCAGAATAATGCAGGAGACCTTTACTTTGGCAATACGCTGTGCTATGCCCAGAGATCCCATTTTGTCTTTCTTCCTCGTGAACTTTTTTAAAAAAAATATGTCTGCCCATCTGGTATCTTTTCACCAATCTTTGAAAGGCAGCCAACTAATTCTGGGCATTCAAGTAGAGATTCCTCAGCTATGTTGAAATGTTAGAGCAATGTTTCTCCACCTCAACTACTTTAAGGTATGTCGACTTCTACCCAGAACTGAAGTTGAAGTTGAAGTCCACCCATCTTAAAATTGCTGAGGGTGAAGATAAAAGTTAAGCCAAATAGTTTTGAACACTGAAAGGCAAAAAGTGCTGGTGATACCGGTATTTCACTGATACCATTAGCTTCAGTTTCCTACCATTGTTGAAAGGAGGCTCAAATCTTCACCTACCCTGTGACATTGTGCCTCCTCCTGTTTGTCAAGGTGAACTGAGTCTTTGTTGATGTGGAAGAACTATCATCCTATGCTTGCTTCAGAGCCCAGAAATTGGGAATCTCACATTTCTCATTTCCCCTGTAGCTACATGGCATGTTGCGAGTCATTCTGGAACCCCTCATCGGAGATGTCCCAATTGTAGGAGCTCTTACTCTGTTTTTCATTCGCCGGCCAGTAAGTATTCTGCCATATTCCTGATGTTTCTCCAAACTGCCGATCAATTGTGGTTGTTATTGTTTCACACCCATCTCAAATTTGTGATATTGGGCAGCTCACTCAGTTAAAGCAGACACAAAAACAATTAACAAAATACAGATAAAACAACAAAAAATTATTAAAACTAGTTAAACCACCAAACAATGTGCAATCCATACATCACAATCCATACAAGTATCTAGCAGATTCAACATGTTGCTAGATCCCCAAGAAGAATGACAAATCGATATCTGCAGATCCTTCCACAAAGGCAATAGGGACAATCTAACCTCCATGGCATGTGCTAAATACAAACAACAAAGAAAAAGAAATAGACAAAATTATTTTAAAAAGAAAGCTTTAAAAACATGCAGAGCATATATTTATACATTACTAATCTATATTGATATATTATTGATTCATCAGTTGTTGGTAACATCAATTTTGCAGCCCCTATATAGTTAGAGCCATCTGTTTGTCTTTGTAATGTTGAACAATATATTGTTTAGTTGTAAGTAAAGTATAGAAAATCTACTTTCTTTGTCCAGGTATCAACTCTCCTGTGATATGAATAAACTTCAAAAGAATATCAACATCTGAAAATGTTGAATCTCAAAGTTGATTTAACACAGAACATCTTTTCCTAAGTGAACGGTGTTAGACTCTGTAGTAACATATAATGAAATAAAGCATTAATGTCATCGCATCTCCAGAACCTAACCACTTACTCAGGCCTTCTCTATATGTAGAAGTAATTTCTGAAATACTATTTCATGTTGAAAAACTCATGAGCTGTTGGGCCATCCTTTTAGAGATATTTCCTTGCCAAATTCCCTTAATGCAGACATGTCAAACTTGCGACGTCACGTGATGTCATGCAACATATCGGGACAGTTTTGCCATTGCTGGCAATGGGGTGGGTGTGGCTTCCAGATGACGTGTCTTGCCCGCGGGCCGGCAACACACCTGCCTTAATGCCTTGAACGATGATAGAATTTTGAATGTGCTGCCTTCACTGGAAAAGTTGAGATACCTTCAGAGGTATCTGCCTTGAAAATAGTTCATGTTGAACTGTATAGCACAGTCAAACATCAGCAGAGGAAATGTATTATGACACTTGGTATTATGTCACAAAATGTTTATCCCAAGTTGAACTGTATAGCTAAGTCAAACTCAGTACAGGAAATGTTTTATGATATTTGATATTATGTCATGAACTGTTTTATGACAGTGTCTGTGTTAGAAATAATTTTATAAAATTTGTCAAATTTCAATTGGGAATCATGGGTCCCAGATTTTGGACACATTCTATAGATTATCCCACTTGTCTTATCTTGGTTCACAAATTGTTGACCTATGATGCACTCTTTTGCTGAGTTAAAAGTTACAGGAATGAAAGCTTTAATAGTACATAGATATACATAGACACATGCAAATGACAGTTATAAAAAGTTTTAAAAAGTTATTTAAGAAGCAAAATAAACAAAAAGGGTTTTTAAAAAAACTTCCAAGCATGCCAAGTATGGTTGATATCTGCTTATGTCTCAGTGATAAAGCCAATTTCTTGCCTCCCCTATCTTCCTACCTTGGTCACTTACCCATTTAACTGATAGTCATTCATTACTGATTCCTCTGTCAGAACCCTACAAAAGTAAGTTTAACAAAGGCCAGTGTGTTTTGAGTGTTAAAAATAATCTGATGCTTTTTTATGGACTCTTTGGTTGTACCCATTCAAATGCCATTGATTCAAATTTTGTGGGATTAAACAATACCTGTGCATAAATAAAGCCATTTGTAAAAGCTTTGGATGTAGTAGAGCTTCCTATTAAAACTAATACTGGAAAGTTATATGTATTTTATTAAATTCTGTCATCAGAGAATCTCTCAAATAATCTGCCACAGTATACAGTATTGTGAAGAGATCTTTGCAATACCTTCAGTCTTGATTACTTCATCGCTATCAACCGTCTACAGTAGATCTACAACTAATTTCTACAATGCACATTTTTTTCCAGACTCTGGACATTAATTGGACAGGAATGACCAATCTATTGGACATCCCTGGACTGAGGTAAATTTATGGTCGCCCTAACTTTCTGGAAATGTATAAGAGAAGCACAAGGAGGAAATGAACATTACTGTTCTGGAAAGACCTAGGGGTGTATGGACCAAAACTGCTTGGGAAAGTATCTTCTTTTAAGCTTGCTGTGGACCTAATTGTGTAAGAGAGCCAAGAGTAGCAAGGTAGGAAGATTTTACAGGCTGAAGGAAAAACTTAAAGAGGAAGAAAACTGAAAGCAGAAAGGCATTGAGAGATAATGGAGGAGCTTATGTTTGCATAATGTAACTTGTTGAGAGAGCATGACCAGCAGATTATTAAGAAGTAGTGTGAGCAGCAGGATCTGTTTTCCTCAACAGCTCACTGTCTGACACAATGATCATGGACTCCATTGCCTCTTTCTTGGTTCTCCCCAACCGCCTGCTCATCCCACTGATCCCTGATCTCCATGAAGCAGCTGAACTCCGTTGTCCAATTCCCAGGGTAAGGCAAAATTTCTGGTGAGATGAACATTACTGCTTGGTGAGTTAGAGTTGTGGATGTGATCTACTTTCTCCCTTCCAGGGCATTGTCCGTGTATATCTAATGGAGGCTAAGAACGTGCAGTCCAAGGATAAGTACATTAAAGGGATGATTGAGGGCAAGTCAGATCCATATGCCATTGTGCGTGTTGGAACCCAGGTCTTCACCAGCAAAGTCATTGATGAAGACCTCAATCCCAAGTGGAATGAAATGTATGAGGTAATTGTCTGCCAGATGAAGTGGTACTTTAAATATAATTGTTTAGGGATACTATGTGTCATTTCTAATCTCCCTTCTTATCTTAGCTTTTTCATTTCATGCAATACAACTATCATTGTTTTCCTTTCTCTGTTGGAAGAAGGCCCCTATGGCCTACACAATTAGTGGTATCTGCTCTGACTCCCCACTTCACTGTCCCTACAGTTTGTTGTACATGAGGTGCCAGGGCAGGAACTGGAAGTGGAACTCTTTGACAAAGACCCCGATCAGGATGACTTCTTGGGCAGGTGAGAAGCTGGGTGGGGTTTGGTTTCAAGTCTAGCAGGGAATTGTGACCGAGTTGAATGACGGATGGTGGGTTGGAAGCTGGCACTTCACTGCTGGAAATGATTGTGATAGTGTTGAAAAAAAATAGAAATAGTTAAAAAAATCCAGTCTAAAGATCAGCAGCTTCAAGACGTTGAATATATGAGTTCTGCATAAATGGGGAGCACCAGATCTGAGCATCTTGGGCCTACACATTAAAATCCTAGGATTGGTAGATATGCATTTATCAGCATCTTCTCTTTTCTCAGGATGAAGCTGGACTTCGGGGAGGTGTTCAGGACTCGTGTGTTAGAGGAGGTAAGCAATGAGGAGGGAAGATGGCTCTTTCATACCTGGAACAAACCATAGGGTGGTTTAACCAGCTGCAAGGGTACAGTCATGAATAGACCATCTTCAGCCAAATGAAAACAAGGGGGACCATAAAGGCTCTTAAGAACAAGGGGGGTGGGCAGAGAATAGAAGGGCAGAGAGAATTTAGGAATGTTATAGAACTCCCCCCCCTTTTTTTTTATGGAGCAACTTGCATATCTTACGAAAGCAGAAAGGTACAACTTGAGGGCCCAAAACTATAAACAGCCACAAAAGCCTCTTGAAATGTTGCTGAATTTAATAGGAGGAGGAAACTCCTATTAAAAGGGGGTGTATTCCAATTAACTGAATTGATTTCATTTAAAGTAAAATTAGCTTTTGTCTTTGCCCCATCTACTGAGTGTAACCCTACTACATTACTCGAGATCAGTTTGGTTTTTGGCTCCCCCTTCCCAAAAGTTATGCATCCCTGAGTTACAGAAGCAAATCACTGTTGGTAAATATTAAGGACTTTCCTATCCATGGAGAGCTTCTAATTTCCTTCCTGTTTGCTTTCCTGACAGTGGTTCCCATTACAAGATGGGGGCCAGGCTCGTGTGCATTTACGTCTGGAATGGCATAGACTTATGTCAGATGTTTCCAAGTTGGATCAAGTGAGTACAAACACTTAGGGAAGAAACGTGCTCTTTAGGGGTGTCTGTGGAGGTGGCAACATCTGAGTCGTTCCTCTTTGCGAAAATAAGAAGAATATTCCAAATTATTGCTTACCCTGATGGACAAAGGACTCCAGAGTCTTGGTTTTTCTTATTTAGTTACTTGAGTTTCTTTTTACTTGGAGAAGCCAAAGATGGGTGAGTCTCAAAACTTTAAATTGAACTTTTAGAGGAAAATTTCCTTAGAGAAATATACATATTATGAGAACTACCGGTAGATAAAATTCTGGATTAAATTTGGACCATGAAATGCAAATTGAAACTCCTGCCATATATTTTTATTATTTCCACAAGGTAAGCAGGGTTCTGTAGCTTGGAAGGCATGATGGAAAACTAATTGAGGAGTTGGGAGGGAATAATCTTGGAAGCATGCTCTGAAATAAACTGGTGTGAAGATGAGCAGAACTTTAGAAGAAAGTTTAAAATAAAGAATGGCTTGTAAACATCTTCTCTTGTTAAGACTACATTGAGAGCCGCAATTGGGTCTCTTTGGTGAGATGGGAAATATGCTATATAGGATATAGATATGCTAGGTGTTGTGTAAAAAGTGCTAGTTAATGCTGATTTATTTCTTATATGCTGTTTGAAGGTTCTTCAGTGGAACAAAACTATCTCCTCAAAGCCAGATCCTCCATCAGCAGCCATCTTGTTGATATATTTAGACAGAGCACAAGACTTACCAGTGAGTAGTCACAATATAGCATCTCCTTCACACTAGGTTGTTTTATTTCACCAAAAGTCACCTTTTAATATGAAATGGGGCAGAGCTTGGATGTGAGTTTGAACTTGATAAATTTGTTCTGTCCCCAAACTGGAAACTCTGGGAATTGCAACAGTTGGGAATGCATGGGCAGAGTGATGGGGCAAAGTAGCCACAAGCTAATGTCTTTTTTTAAAAAGCCATTTACTTATACATGAAATTCATACAGTACCTCTATCATAGTGGACTTTAGATAGTTTACAGTTATTTATAAAAAAATATGACCATAATCAACCTGTTGTGATCAGCAGCACTGTTTTAGCCACAGTGTTCTTCTTTCTGTGTACGTGTTTTCTTTGTTTGCATTGTAGCTGATACCTAGAAATCAATAGTCCAGGTTTTTATATAAAAGGAAGAACTGTTCCAATAAACATGAGAGATAAACTTGTAAAAGATATGAAAGAGCTTGTTGCAATGCAATTTGCATGAGGCAGCTTTGTGCAGAAAACATTCCGCCTAAGTTTGATAACCGTGCAAAATTTAAAGGCCGTTTTGTCTGTGCATTAGTTAATGTAGGTAGACAAAATTAACTTCGGGATCGATTAGGTCAGTGGTTCTCAACCTATGGGTCGCGACCCCATTTGGGGTTGAACGACCGTTTCGCGGGGGTCGCCGGACACCGCAGTCCACCATTTTTTGTATTTTTTTTTATTTTTTTTATTTTTTTTCGTCGCGCGCCGTGCATGCGCGTTTCGAGCCGTCGTGTGCGCGCCGCGCATGCGCGGATCGGCCCATCACAATCCGCCATTTTGTTTTTTTTGTCACGCGCGCACCACGCATGCGCGGTTCGGGCCGTCGTGCGCACGTCACGCATGCGCGGATCGGCCCGTTGCGGTCCGCCACTTTGGTTTTTTTTTTTAATTTATTTTTTTATTTTATTTTTTGATAATTTTTTTCGTCGCGCTCACACACACGCGCAACAGGCCGATCCGTGCATACGCGGCGGTGCGCGACGGAAAAAAAAATTTAAAAAAACCAAAATGGCGGACCGCGACGGGCTGATCCACGCATGTGTGGCACGCGCGCCGGCCCAAACCGCGCATGCGTGGCGCGCGCGACGAAAAAATGTTTTTAAAAAATTTAAAAAAATTAAAAAAACAAAAACAAAATGGCGGACCGCGGGTCGGGGTCGCGGCGCGCATGGGCAGCACAAGTGGGGTCTCAACCTGAAAAAGGTTGAGAACCACTGGATTAGGTTATTAAGTCGTCCAAGATTGTGTTGAGTTTCCTCTTAAATTAACGTTCTATAAATGAAAGATGGGGAGATTTTTTTCCTTGGGTATGTTGATCTAAAACTTCGATAGACTGTTTCTAAACACATGTCCTACTAACTATATTCTTCTTGACAACTTTTACTTCATCTTTAGCCCACTGTAGAAGCAGTTTATCTTCATCTTTAGCCATTCTGGTTTTTTTAAGCCTTTCACATAAACATTCTGTGACATAAAGCCCACTCACCTAGTCACAGGTTGATTGTTCATGGAAGACTGTTAGACCTGTTTTAGCACCTCTTTAGCAGTCATTTCAAAAGAAAACAATGCGTTTTCAAAAAAACAGCTCTATCATTGTTCACATGAAATTAAATTTAAATTAGGAAAGACAGGAGCCTTCCAGTTGTTGTGCTGTTCCTCCCAACAGAGAAAAATTTAAATTAGGAAAGACAGGAGCCTTCCAGTTGTTGTGCTGTTCCTCCCAACAGAGAAAAACACTTGCTCTGCTTTTGTTACTTGGAGAAGATGGTGCCATTTTGCCTATTTCAGCACCATTTTGTGCATTCCATAGGACCCTTATGGACAGGCTGATAGTGGAGTGAAGTGGAAGGGGTTGAATGGCACATGGAGGAAGATCTTTCCTGCTTCATTCTGGAATAGTCTTCTACCCCACTGATCTGTCAAGCAGAACATTAACCCCTGTTCAAAAACAGCTTGCATGACAGGTTGCCAGGACAGAGCACTGCTGCATTGGCAACCTGCCACTCAGGCAACTGAAGCAGAAAAAAGCCTTTATTCCAGGCCACTGCTTGCTCTTGCCCAGGCTTGCCCCATCACACTTCAAGAAGAGCAATTGCCAGAATTTTTTTCCCCCACAGATGGTGACCCTGAGTATGGAGGGCAGTGAAGCTGGAAAAACCCATCAACTGCTGCCTCTAAATTGTTTGACAATAACAAGGTTCCTGCCTTTTTTAAGGACTGGGGGAATCTACCTTGTTTTAAGGACTGGGGGAATCTACATGAAGGAAGCTGTGAGGAATGGCATATCACAGGTTGAGCATCAAAAGTATCTGTAGTGATATTGATCTCCCAAAAGCCTCAGTGTAGTGCCTGTAGCAAGGAATGCTATGAGATACAGATCCGAAATCCCTAAAGGATCTTAGATTAATCAAGCAGAATAGAGCTGAAGGGATGTTGGAAATCTTCTAGTCCAACCCCCTGATCAAGCTGGAGACCCTATACCATTTTAGATAAGTGGCAGTCCAGTGTCTTAAAAACGTCTAGTGATGAAGCACCCACAACTTCTGAAGGCAAGCTGTTCCACTGTTTAATTGTTCTCACTGTCAGGAAGTTTCTCCTTAGTTCCAGGTTGCTTCTCTCCTAGATTAGTTTCCATCCATTGTTTCTTGTCTTGCCTTCTGATGCTTTGGAAAATAAGTAGATCCCCTCTTTGTGGCAGCTCCTCAAATACTGGAATACTGCTATCATGTCACCCCTAGTCCTTCTTTTCTCTAGCCTGGCCATACCCAATTCCTGCAACCATTCTTCATACTTTTTTGGTCTTCAGACCTAATCATCTTAGTTGCTCTTCTTTGCACTTTTTCCAAGTCTCAATGTGGTGGTGATCAAAACTGGATGCATTATTCCAGGTGTGATCTTACTAAAGATTTATAAAGGGGTACTAATACTTTGCATGATTTTGATTCTATGTCTCTGATACCTCCGCCCTTTTTAACTTCTATATCAACCCCCTGATCGATCTCTTACAGAACCCCGATCTGCATCCGCCCAACCTAGCACATCGCAAAATCCCGATTCTTCTATATGCTGATGATGCGGTCATTATTTCTCAAACTCCTGTAGGACTGAAGAGAACAATTAGGGCAACACTTGGCTTCTGCAGACAGAACAAGTTGGTCCTTAACTTTGATAAATCAAAATTTTTAGTTTTTGCTAAGAGACCCAGCCAATACTCCTGGAAAATAGAAGGACATAGTTTGGAACAGGTTAGAACATTTAGATACCTTGGGGTGGTTTTCCACTCGCAAGGGACATGGAAGGCACACCTGGATCACACATTGCAAGCAGCCAATAGGTCCTTAAATGCAACCAAGCATTACTTTTACACAGGCGGAAGTCAATTAGTACCTGCTGCCTTAAAACTTTTCGAGGCCAAAACATTGGCGCAAATTCTATATGGGGCACAAACAGGAATCCTTGCAAAGAAAAACTTGCTGGAAACCATACAAACCAAATTCCTGCGAGCCATCTTAGCTGCACCCAAAGGAACCCCCAAATGCCCAATTAAGAATTGAGACAGGCATGCCCCAAATCCAGGTAAGAGCCTGGAAGAAGATGATCATTCACTGGCTTAAAATGCATTTCTTTCCAGAGGGATTGTCCCCGTTAGTGCTGACTGACAACTTTCCTTCCCCCTGGAAGCAGGCGATAGATCATAAACTGGGCTCTTATGGGCTCTCTTCAATGTTCTTAATGTCCCTAGGCTTTGACCAAGCAAATCAAGTAATATCCAATAGAATAAAGGACATGGAGTTCCAAGAAGAACTAAATAGGTTGCCTTGCCACAGTAGGGATAGAATCAAACAGGGTGTGTGGGAATCGGCAAGATATTTGAATAATCTGACCTTCCCAAAACAAAGAATAGCTTTTTTCAGAGCCAGATTTAACATTCTCCCCTCAGCACTCCTACAGGGCAGGTATAAGAGAACACCAATAGCAGAACGGGTATGTATATGTGGTAAAGGAGAAGTCGAAGATATCTCACATGTTTTATTGTACTGTGAGTTACACCAAGTTTATAGGACAGCATATATTCTCCCTTTATTAGAGAGATTGCCAGGGAGGGCAGACAATTTTTATGTAGCCTTTCTCCTCCAAGACTCAAACCCTTCTATCACGCATGCAGTGGCAAAATACTGTTTTGTGGCAATCTCCACAAAAAAAAAATTGGTTACAGATTTATAGTCGTCAACTTGTGCCAATTTTTGGGAGATATCTCTAATTATGTTTGGAACATTATATTTACTCACATATTAATCGGCTATCCATTTATGTAAATTAGGGAGTGACCCTAACATTTTGAGAACATGTATTTTCTTAACAGGGATGTTATTATTTACTATTAATGTTTGTACTATTTTTATTATTATTATTATTTAATATAGTGTAAAAAGTGATGGCTATTGCTGGTCTACGACCGTAATAAAGTTGTTTATTATTATTATTATTATTATTATTATTATTATTATTGTGTCTCTGATACCACCAAGGATTGTATTAGCTCTTTTGGCGGCTGCTGCACACTGCTGGCTCATGTTTAAGTGATTGTCCACTAGGACTCCAAGGTCCCTCTCACAGTTACTGCTTATGAACCAGGTTTTGCCTAATCTCGACTTGTAATTTTGGTTGTTCCTGCCTAGGTGTAAAAGTTTGCTTTTCTCCACATTAAATTTCATGTTGTTGGATAGGGCCCATTGTTCAAGTGATCAAGATCTTTTTGGATCCTGAGCTTGTCTTTTGGGGGGGTTGGCTATTCCTGCCAGCTTAATGTCATCTGCAAATTTGATGAGTTCCCATTCTATTCCCTCATCTAAATCATCTAAGATTCTCCACTATGTCCTTCCCAGATGAATACTATCATTTATCTCCTCTTACTTTACCCAGCTGAAGAAATCTAGTAAGGAGCCCAATCCTATGGTCCAGCTATCAGTTCAAGATGTCACCAGGGAGAGCCGGGTAAGGATGTTTATTTTTCCTAGTTGCCTTCCATTTGTAGCCATTTGATGTACTGCATGTGCAAATGCTGGCAGCACATTGTAGATTTACGAGGTGAAATGCATCTTGTCCATTTCTTCCAAATTGCAACCTCTCATAGAAACAGCACATAGGTAGAAAGGCTGGTTGAAACTTCTATCATCCATTCGGGTATCTGAATTCAGAATGGTAGCAGCTTGCTTGGAGGGTTTCAGACAAGTTTGAATTTTAGCATGAGATTTGGGTGCCAGGTTGCTCACTCCTCTGTTTCAGATTGTGATAACAAAGCAAGACAAAGAGGATGTGCGAGAGCTAGAAACTAAACCTTATGAACATTGAAAGAACTGGTAGTATTTGGCTCTGAGGAGAGTGAGGAAGGAAGACTTTAATAAATGCTATTCAAATGCCGGAAATTATGTCATACAGAAGAAGATCAAGATCTGCTCTTAATCCTAGAATGCAGAACATAAAACAAGAGTCTGAATTATAGATGCCAGTTGAATATTAGGGGAAAAAATGCTCTGGTAGAGAAAGTTGTTTGCCAGAAGATCTAATTCCCCAGAGGTCTGTCCTATCAATCAAAACAATGCTGTTTCTAACTCTGCCTATAGAGGGCAGTAGGACTCCATTGTCATTTTTCTCCGAGTATTACATTATAATTCTCTTTCTTTCTTTCTTTCTTTCTTTCTTTCTTTCTTTCTTTCTTTCTTTCTTTCTTTCTTTCTTTCTTTCTTTCTTTCTTTCTTTCTTTCTTTCTTTCTTTCTTTCTTTCTTTCTTTCTTTCTTTCTTTCTTTCCTTCCCTCCCTCCCTCCCTCCCTTTCCCCTGCTAGGTTGTCTATAACACTGTTTCCCCTGTCTGGGATGATGCTTTCCGCTTTTTCCTGCAAGACCCGACTGCCGAGGACATTGATATACAGGTAAGGTTCCTATTCTCTTCCAAACCCATCTAGTCACTTTGAGCATAACAGCAGCTGCAGAAATTCTTCTTTTTGACCCTACAGGTCAAAGATGACAACCGTCAGACCACTCTGGGCTCCATCACAATCCACTTGTCCCGCCTTTTAAGTGCTGATAATCTGACTCTGGACCAGTGGTTCCAGCTGGAAAATTCTGGACCCAACAGCCGTATCTACATGAAACTCATCATGCGGGTAAAAAGCTTTGAGTTAGGGTTGGGTTAGGACTTGGGAGATGATACAAAGGTTTCCCCTTCACTTTCAGCTCTAGCTCTTTGTAAAAATGCAGTACATACACCAGCATATGAAATCCATTAAGCATTTTATTTCAAAAAGGAGTTGGAAAAAATGGAGAAAGCCATTGATTCTATACAATTTCTGTTTTGAGTGAGAATCTCTCTCTCTCTCCCCACCCCCATCCCTTTTTTTTGTTGTCGTTCTTTACGGATTCCAGTGCTTTGTCATCAGATTTCCTTTCCCCAACATCCTACAGCACGGGTGTCAAATTTGATTGCATCAGGTGACATATTGTGATGCTTTTTGCCTTTGTAGAGCTGGCAATGGGTGTAGCCTGCACATGAAGCATCTGGCCCATGGGCCACCAGTTTGACACCCCCTGTCCTACAGTGAATGAGTTCTTACGAATATTAAAAAATATGGGACATTCCCCCCCCGCCCCCCACAAAATTTTGTTTCCTTTGCTTCTCTCTGAGCAACATCAAGGGCCAGCAGAGATTGTTGGGAAGAGATTCTCCTCTTAAACAATGAGAAATAGGGTTTGCAGAGATTGAAATGAAACTTCTAGCTGATTCTTAAACCCTGGCTTGATGTGATATGGAAGAGCTAGGCCTGAATCCTCTTGCGGCTTTGTCTACTAGGCATAATTTTTGGTCCTTATTATTGTCCCCTTCACATTAGCACAAACAAATCTCTGTTAGCTGCAGAGTGAGAAAACGATACAGATGTAATAAGAGCCGTTTTGTCTGGGGGGGGGGAAGGCGAGGAAAATTGTGGAAATTCTTTGGAGAATCTCATCCTTCTGGTAGCACATGAATCTTTCCAAATCACAGCTGCTTTGAGGAAAAGAAGGTTGGGGAGGGTCTGTCATAAATTTCCTGCATAATAATTTTTCTGGCCTTGTTCTCCTAAGTCAGGGGTAGACAACCTTGGCTCTTTTATGACTGGTGGACTTCAACTTCCAGAATTCCTGAGCCAGCATGGCTCAGCTTGGAAACCTCTCCCTTTTCCCTCAGCATGGCTGGCTCAGGAATTCTGGGAGTTGAAGTCCACCAGTCATAAAAGAGCCAAGGTTGCCTACCCCTGACTTAAGTATAAAGGGGGATCCATGCCTTTTACTGCTAGCTAAGCTTAAATACAGGTAGTCCTCGACTTACAACAGTTCATTTAGTGACTGTTTGAAGTTACAACAGCATTAAGAAAAGTGATTTATGACCATTTTTCACACTTATGGCCATTGCAGCATCCCCAGGGTCCAAGTGATTTACATTCTTGACAACTGATGCTTGACAACTGACTCATATTTATGACTGTTGCAGTGTCCCAGAGTCACGTGATCCCCTTTGGCGACCTTCTGATAAACAAAGTCAATGGGGAAACCAGGTTCACCTAACTACCCTGTTACTAATTTGACAAATGCAGTGATTCACTTAACAACTGTGGGAAGAAAGGTCATAAAATGGGGCAAAGCTCAATACATTTCTCACTTAGCAACATATATGTTGAGTTCAATCGTGGTCGTAAGTTGAGGACTGCCTGTATTGCATTCCACGGGGCTGGGCATTGTGTCTATATAAGCAACCCCAGTGTTATGCTTCAGCTTCCAATCAGATTTGATGTGCTGGTCCAACACTGTCAATGACAAGTCTAAAGTTGGGCCTGGCAAGAAATGGAGTCATTTACATAAATCTGGAAGCCAGAGGATAAATAAAATCTATTGATGGATTTTTAACGTTAGTTCTATAAATTAGACTTTGGTAATAAAGAACTGGATACAAGGTCTTTGAGGTTTCGCAAGTGTTTAGTGAACTTGTCACTTTAACCAGGAGATATGCAGGGGTAGGCAACCTTGGCCCTTTTATGACTCATGGACTTCAACTCCCAGAATGCCTGAGCCAGCCATGCTCCCAATTCTGGGAGTTGAAGTCCACGAGTCATAAAAGAGCCAAGGTTGCCTACCTGAGATAGAATCATGCTTTGAAGATCTTTGAATATCTTTTGAATCAACACATGCGGAAACAAACTCTTATTTGTCTTAGTCCAGCTTTGTCTGGCTCCTTGGTTCACTCGGCTATGAGAGGCATGAATGCCTCTTCACTAAAGATTTTCAAGCAAGGACTGGAACCACATTTTTTAGAACTACCTGTATTTATTTCTAATATGCATTTCTTTACTGATCAGTGGTTTGGAGCCGATTGCTAAAATGACTTCTCATTCCATTTGATGTGCCCAGGTTTGCAGTAGGCACCTACAGCTAATGAGAGACAGACATTGCAACCTTCATTATTGGTTTGAGGGCCAGCAGTTCATCGGCTTCTCTTTGCCCCTGGGTGCCTATCCTGATTTTCCATTGCATACTATAATTTCTTCAGGTATTATATCTGGATGCCCCTGAAGTCTGTTTCAATACCCGGCCACATCCCCCAGGAAATCTCAATGTCACAGAAAGTCACCATCTTGGTAGCAGTGTCGATATGCCTTCTCGGCCCACCAAGGCTAGTCCAGATGCTACTTTTGGTACTGAGGTAAGATCACACATTCTCCCCATCCAACCTTAATAATCAGTTGTGCCTTTTGGTAAGATAGGGGACCTTCTAAGCCAGAGATCCCCAACCTTTGTGGCACCAGGGACTGGTTTCGTGGAAGACCTTTTTTCCACAGTCGGGGGCAAGGACGGTTTCGGTTTCACTGGTTTGCCTGCTGCTCACTTCCAGCTGTGCAACCAATATCATTTTGTGGCCCGGGGGTTGAGGACCCCTGTTCTAAGCTATCATTTCAAACTCTGGAGGCAGATCAGGTTTGGTGTTCTTTATGGATGTCAGTGATCTAAACGTATGTAACTAGGTGATTAAGATAGGATAGACGGTTGAGGAACAAACAAATTTTCAACTTGCCAAAATGACATTCCAACTTTTAAAAAGGAGAGTACGAAAATTCCTCATAAAGTCTTGCTATTTTTACAGAAAATGAGGACAATGCTTTTAATCATCATTAAGTTCAGTTATGCTATTCATGTTGTGGCCCCCAAAGCCTCTTCTTAATGGATCCCAAAATAACCTAACCCAGCTGCCACGAAAACATAAATAGTTTTGCTATTAGTAAAAAATAAGAGCATAAGCTTCCTGCAGTCACTTGGCTGGCGCTTGGGATCTGACTTCCTGCCAGAACTTTCCAAGAAGCCCTGCAAATAACAGCTCTTCCCAACGCAGGTGCTCTCTAAACTTGCGGGCTTCAGTTCCCAGAATTCCCTTGCCAAATTAGTCATTGCTAAGAATCCTGGGGGTTGAAGTCTGCATACTTGGAGCAGCTCAGTCAGGTGTGCAAACTGGTTGCCTGTCTCTTAATATGAAAGATAATGGAGAAGTTAACTGTTCTTTGCAGTTGTTTTTTTACAGTTATGTAGCAAAGATAAGCAGCCATTTGTTTGTTTAACTGTCAAATTAAATGAATAAATAGTATATAAAATGAAATGAATAAATAGATCAGTATTTATAATATTTATAATAAGTATTTCATCAAATTAATCAAATTTATACACCAGCCATCTCACTGTCTAAGTGACTTGGCGGTGTGCAAGTAAAAAAAAAACAATTAAATCCGGATAAAAATCTATACAAAAATAAACAAAGTTAAAAAGGCAGGAAGAGCGCCCTGAAGCCACCAGCCACCTTCTGGATTGTGTCCCACCCTTGGATCCCCGTGCTAATTGACAAGAGACAAATCTTTTGGAAAGTGAATTTATTAGTCAAGACAACGTTTAGAAAGATAAAACAAATAAATAAAAGGAAAACATTTGCATAGCAGTAACTCTGTTTACTGCAGTAGAACTTCCAGATCTGTTTGAAAGCAGATTTTTAGTGGTAGATTGGAAGGTTTTTGCTGATCGCCTGCAATGTAGCTTATTTCTTATTTAAACCAGCTTGCTGTCTGCAGCATCAGAAGGCTATAAATCTGAAGCTTCTGTCATGCCTAATACACCCCTATGTGTTTTCCACGTAACAAATAGTAATTTCAAATTACAATGCATTTTTAATTTGGAGGGGTGGAAAAGGGGAGATAGAAAGGCCCAGTTCTCAAGAACTTTAATTCCAGTGGATGCAGTCAGAGATTATGCCTTCCTGATTGCAGTGCTCCTGTGAAACTGTTATTATCTGTGATTATAGTCTGATAGTCTTGTTATTGCCTTTTATCACTGATTTGGATTTTGCACGTTGCTTCATTGCAATTGCTATGATTTTAATTCCATTGTGGGACTGAAAAGGAAATGCAGATTTTAATAAATAGAATAGTGATCATATTTTAAGAAATTGTATCATAGATTTTGGACCTGACATCAAAGTACATCAAACAAAGAAACCAATAGCATATAGATCAGGTTTATTTTTATTGTAACAGCCACAGTAACAGAACTTTGCAGGTCTGAATTTGTTCCTCCTACTCTAATATTATCTTCGTGTGAACCAAAGAGAGGCCTGTCTGCGTTGCTTACTCAAACCAATTACTTGAAATGGAGTCAACTCTGACTGTTCTTTTGGTCGCAAACGCTACCTCCTATCCTTCAAGGTCATTCCCTATGTCAGGGGTAGGTAACCTTGGCTCTTTTATGACTCGGGGACTTCAACTCCCAGAATTCTGGCTCAGGAATTTTGGAAATTGAAGTCTGTGAGTCATAAAAGAGGCAAGGTTGCCTACCCTGCCCTATGTCCTTTTTGTTGTTAACCAAATTTTGTTTGATTTTAGGAAAATTAATCTTCATTGAGTCTCTACCTTCTTCCATCCTGTTTAAAGAAAACAGCTATAGTTAAAATGTAAAGGTTTCAGAAATCTAAGGGAGCCAGACTAAAGCCCATGATGTTGGATGATGATATTGATAGATCTGGCCTGCAAAACTGTGTCTCCTCTCACTGAATTCCAGAGTGTAATTCGCATTCACGTGCTGGAAGCGGAGAACCTAATTGCCAAGGATAATTTCATGGGCGGAATGATTAAGGGCAAGTCAGACCCGTATGTCAAAGTGCGCTTGGGAGGCCAGAAGTTTCGCAGCAGGGTCATCAAGGAAGACCTCAACCCTCGCTGGAGCGAGATCTATGAGGTGAGGATCCTCCCTGTCTCCTTCTGTGCATATATATTTTTTTTAAATTTTTTTGTTTTTATTGAAACAATCAACATTAAACATAAGATCATATTAAGAAGCAATCATCATAGAACCTGATATACAACACTAAGTATTAGTCTTTGTAAACGTCTGATTTGGTAAACATTCCTCACTCCTCACGTCAAGCCTCAACTATACGCCTGTTACATTTTATTTGATTGGTGTTTCTCTTATATATAGTCTATCCACTGTTTCCAGTCTATCACATATTGTTCATTCAAACGATCCTTCAAATACGCCAAAATTTTCACCATTTCTGCCAAGTGTATTACTTTCAGAGTCCAAACTTCAATAGGTGGTATTTCTGGCTTCTTCCAGTATTGTCCCACCAGCAGTCTAGCTGCTGTGACCAAATTCAGAATTAGATTCATCTCAGTAGTAGTGCAATCTTTTATGATCCCTAACAAAAGATCCTGAGGTAGAAATTCAATAACCTGAGGTAGAAATTCTGTCCACTTTTTCAATATTAAAGCAAACAACATTAAACATACGATCATATTAAGAAGCATTAAACTGTATCCTCCTCGCCCTTTTATCAATGATTCCTGGAAGAGTTGGTTTTGATGTGGAAATACAGTCATGCTATCCTTTAAGACTATATATTTGTACTGTACCTGACATTGTTGTAACTGAGGTCCTATCTAGAAAAAGTAGATAAAGGATTCTTTTTCAAACTTGACTGACTGAATACTGGTCAAGTCTGATTTCTGAAACGCATCATACCCGAAGTCCCTTTTTCGGAAGAGATGGGCTTTCAGCAATCAAAGAGTAAAGGAGTCTGTATTTCTGGTTCAATGTCCATCTGAATACATTTAGAACAAATCCAAACAGAACAAGGAAAAATCAAAATAATGGTTGGTTTAGGGCAGGGGTAGGCAACCTTGGCTCTTTTATGACTCATGGACTTCAACCCCCAGAATTCCTGAGCCACCATGGCTCAGCTTGGAAACCTCTCCTTTTCCCCTCAGCATGGCTGGCTCAAGAATTCTGGGAGTTGAAGTCCAGGAGTCATAAAAGAGCCAAGGTTGCCTATCCCTGGTTTAGGGATTGATCTTGAAAATATTTTACTTCTAGCTGCTAGAGAGATTTATATATGTGCATCCTTTATAGAAACTGCAATTCACCCAAAGCTTTCTTACTGTCCCAGAGGAGCATTTGGAAGCCTTGTTCTGAGTTGGCTTCAGAGCTGGCAACCTTTTTAAAGGGCCTAAACCCAGCTCTGAGGTTCCCTGTAACGCCAAGAGGGATTTCTCAGATTCAGTTTTTTCAGTGCTTTTTACATGCAATTCAATTCAAATCTCTCTGGAAAGAAACGTAGCTTTTTTTCTTTAATGCTTTCCCAGCAACCATGAAAATCAAATAACCAAATCCAGGTAGTTTTGGACTGTCTTCCTGATGATTTCCAATTTTTTTATCCATTAAAAAGGAGTAATCAGGAGTGGAATATTTCTTCCACTATTTTTTTTCCATTGGCATGTTGAAAAGTATTTGCAAGTTAGACGTCCTAAGCCAGTGGTGGCGAACCTATGGCATGCGTGCCAGAGGTGGCACTCAGAGCCCTCTCTGTGGGCACCCGCGCCATGCCCCGGAGATGGCAACCGTCCCTCTTCAACCAACCGCCTGCTAACTCGCCGAGGTCCCACGTGGCTGGATGCATCCCAGCACCCATGTGCTATCTGGCCTCTGTGTGCAGGGGCCGATGGTGTCAGGCAGCCACCGCCCCGGCCCTTGCCTCACCTTGCCCTGTGACAATGGCACCCCCACCCTGCCTCGCCTTACCTCGCGTCTCCCCTCAGGACGAGCCTCCTGCCCACCACCCCACCTGCCAGAGACCCCCTGGATCTCCCCCAACCCTGCCCGGCCCCCACAGGCATCCCTCCCCACGAGCAACATTGAGGTGATCACGCCCAGCTTGGCCATACCCACCCAGTCTGCCATGACCACCACAGCCACGCCCACCCAGTGGGCCACACCCACCTGCCACTCGGCAATAAATAAGTGGGTTTTGGGTTGCAGTTTGGGCACTCGGTCTCTAAAAGGTTTGCCATCACTGTCCTAAGCAGTATCCTTCATCCTGGATGACCTTAGTTTATTACCAAGACTTTAAATAAATTACATGCATACATAGCAAAGCAGAAACCAGGAGCAGTTCAGGAATCTCTTTTAGACAACCAGCATGATAAAAGAAAAAGAGTAGCATCTCTCCCTCATCAAGAATCACCCCGATGCATCCAGGGATGTTTTAATTTATTGTACTATAGTAGTATAGTATAGCTTGCCATTTCCTCTTCTTGAATTGTTTCAAAAATTTCCAAGTTAGCTTATAATCTTTAGACACATACAACGCATTCCGGCAAAATGGATACTCGCACAACTTCATAAAATGTCCCTGACCACTCAACCCAATAGACCACAACCAACACAAACCCTAAAAAGAATTACAGTGCCCTACATCAAGAATATCTCAGAAAGCGCAAATAGACTACTACAACCACATGGAATCAGCATAGCACACAAGAGAATGAAAGCCCTTCAAAACATTCTAAGCCAGGGGTTCCCAACCTTGGCAACTTTAAGACTTGTGGACTTCAACTCCCAGAATTCCTCAGCCAGCTTTGGTTCCTTTGCTGGCTGAGGAATTCTGGGAGTTGAAGTCCACAAGCCTTAAAGTTGCCAAGGTTGGGAACCCCTGTTCTAAGCAAACCAAAAGACCCAGCAACCCCAGAAGGAAAAACAGGAGTCATCTACAACTTACAATGTAAGAACTGTAACAACCACTGATGTAGGACAAACAGGGAGAAGACTGGCAGAACACATCCACGTACACCAGCTGGCAGTCAGAAGGCCTGACAAAAAGTCTTTAATTTCACAACATATAGACAGATTTAATCATAGTTTCAATTGGGGAAAATGTGACAATCCTAGACCAGGCCAAATCCAAAAAACGCCAGGGAATTTCTAGAAGCCTGGTACTCTGACAAATCAGCCATCAATAGACACGTAGACATTAACAACCTCTATAGACTATGCAAAAGAGACAATCAACCAGCCTAAAGGAGAAAAAGACTCCAGCAACTCTCCACCAGTAATCAGCACTCAGATCAGCGTAGATTAACTCCAAGGTCAACTTCAGACCAACAATCAAGTAAGCAATTCCCCAGTCAAGAAATTGCCAAAGAGCCATTAGGAAACAGCCCAACCAAAGAATCCCTAAGACCTCCCCCACCCACCCAGACAGGCAAGACACCAGAATATAAACCTAATGAAACGTCTGCAAGAAAACACGCAAGCTCAGAGAGTACCAAGGACCCCTCAATCTTTAGATTTCTTGATCGTCTCCCTGCAAAAGCCTTGTGTAGCTTTTCAGATCAATCGAGCTTGAGTTGATTGCAAAATGGAATAGGTAGCAAGTAACCAATCCCCATCTTCTTCACAACATGAACCTTGAGTTGATAATTGGAAGGGATGTTTCTTTTACAGGATAAGATTATCCAGTTTAATTTAATCGACTAAACATGTGACCATATATCAACCCTTTCTCTTTGCAAAGATGTAGGGCCAATTTCCAGGATATGAGGTTCCTCCTCTTAGCTTTTTCACTGTTAGCTTAATTCACTAAAACAGGGGTCCCCAACCTTTCCTGTTTGGCAGCCAGGTCCGGTGCAGGGGGCGGTATGTGAGTGGCAGGCGCTTGCGTGCATGCACAGCTCCATTTGTGTGAGTGGAAGGCACGTGTGCCCACCACTCACAAGGAGCTTCATGAGTGCAAGTGCCCTCCACTTGCACAAATGGAGCTTCACATGTGTGTGCACTTGCCAGCCACTCATCAAGTGGAGCTTCACACATATGTGCTTGCCCATCTCTCCCGCGGCCCGGTTTCAAAGAGGCTGTGGCTCAGAGACCCCTGCACTAAAATATTCCAGACTTGGAATCATAGCAAATATTGACTTTTACTTTTATTTCACTAAAGACTCCTACTTTGATCGCTGCTTCTGCCTTGCGTTCCTCTGTACAACAGTCCACTTTTTCTTCTAGGTGATTGTGAGTAGCATCCCAGGACAGGAAGTAGAGTTCGACTTGTATGATAAAGATGTGGATAAAGATGATTTCCTGGGGAGGTAAGTTAGGAGCCAGGAAGAAAATTGGACAGAAACGTTCACTGTTCTCTCATTCTGAATGGGAAGCCAAAAAAAAAGGTGCTTAGATATCACAGATTCCCCATGGAATAGAAGAGGGAATACATGTCCCTATTATTCCTTTCCTAAAGATTTAATCACATAGCCAGATTTGTCTCTTTTTTTGGCAGAGAAAGTTAGTGCTATGGAGTTGGGCCTCTCATTCAGCTCCCAATAAGGTTACTTTTGTAAGGAACAAGTAGAAGGAAGACCTTTCTTCAATGCTCTGACTCTTGAAACTTCCCCCTTTTGCCAGGTGCAAGATCCCTTTGAAACGTGTGCTAATCAGCAAGTTTGTGGATGAGGTAAGATTGTGTGTGGAAGTAGATAAGAAGTTGAAGTGGGACTGAGGAGACCCAGTGACTTTTCCTGAGCCAGCAAAAGTCACTTTGGATTTTGGACCACTTGCTCTGTCTCAGCCCAGTTTGCCCCACAATGATGCTCTTGTCGAGATGAAAGAAAGATTCCCATGGGATCCATCTTGAGCTCTTGAGGGAAAGTTAATATACAAATCTGACCAAGAACTAAATAAAAGGAGGCTGTCTTAATGGCAGTGGGGAGGGCAAGGACATGCTGATCTGCCATCATACACTCCTCCTTCCTGTTGCAGTGGCTCCCCCTAGAAGATGTGAAATCAGGACGTCTCCACGTGAAGCTGGAGTGCCTGCCCCCTATACCCAGCGCTACAGAGCTGGAGCAGGTAATGGTGGTCTTCAGAAAGGAGAACGCCATGTGGGATTGGCTGGAACTGGGAGGTGGGGAAGAAAATTCTTCATTTTTAAAGAGATTAAACTTCAAGTGCAATAACAGTAGCGATGTTGTTCCCACCATTTATGGTTCCTTCTCAGATTTTCTTCTCTAGGAGAACAAACCAGCACATTGTGAATGAGTTTGTATTTTCTCTTCTCCATTTGATGGTTATGAAAGACATGGTGAATCAAGGGTGATGCTGTGTGGTATCTGAATACCTTCACAGAGGCATCAACAAAACGGTCTTCCTCTTAGGCTTTTCTTATTTTGCCATAACTGTGATCAAATCCAGGCCTGTCACTCAGACAGTTGAAAAGCTGAGGGACGCCGAGCTGTGGGAGGGATTATGGGTCACCCACAGACCCCACACCAGGCGTAGGCAACCTTGGCTCTTTTATGACTCGTGGACTTCAACTCCCAGAATTCCCGAGCCAGCTATGCTGGCTCAGGCATTCTGGGAGTTGAAGTCCACGAGTCATAAAAGAACCAAGGTTGCCTACCCCGGGCCTAAACTGTGAAGTTGTGGGAGGAAGTGTTCTCATGGTCACCTCCCTGGCTTTGATGATGGGTGAAGTCAAGTAACCCCTTAGCAACTCAGGAACTTCTCAGTTCCTCCTGCTGGCAGCATGTTCTCTTGCATATTTTGTGATAAGTCACTGCATGAGGTGGATTACTAAAGTGTTGCATAATAATTATTGCCTTGAAAGGAACACGTGGAAGAAATAAACCCATCCACCAATTTTCATATAAAGGGTCCTCTAATAGTGGTTGGTAAAATACTGAAATATTGCCCTAACTGTCGATCACTTCTTCCAGGTTCTGAGAGTAAACAGCTTGATCCAGACCCCAAAGAGTGAGGAGCTGTCATCTGCTCTCTTCTCTGTCTTCCTTGACAGAGCAATTGAATTGCCAGTGAGTACCAGTAAAATACTTCTCTGTGCTCTACCTCTTAGTTCTCGGAGTGGCCGTTGCAGCTTAATAATCCATGACCAGAAACTCAAAGCTGCTGATGTACTTTGAGCAACGCAGTGAAGAAAAACACTAGCAGGAACTATTTTGGAAAGTTACGTTTCATGGATCAGGAAGCCATGAATTCAAAGCCCACTGAGCCATCAATTCAGAGCCTGGCTAATCCAGAGGTTAGCCCTGTTCCAAGCAGTAATTAGAGTCATAAATCATGCCAGTCGTTCAGAATGTCACTTTATGTGACTGTGATTGATTTTATGACTTTCAGTTTGGCATTAAGCAAGCAGCTGATCCCCCAAAGCTAAAAAGAATCAGATCTGGTTAGACTGCCAAGACATTCCTAGTTTTAGACCTCCTAGAAGAGGGTATGGGCAAGCCATTTCATTCTGAAAATTATATGGGAGCAGGAACGACTTCAGACTTCCTGCCAGCTTCCCCATTGAGTTCCCCTATGGGAATCTGTCAGGGAGCATCAGAACCCTTCCCTTCCCTTCCCTTCCCTGTAGGTAGGTACGTGGCTGTTGCTGGGTGGAGGAAGGAGCAAGAGATTGCAAGTGTCAAAGTTCCAACAGACAGAGACAAATAAAGCAGAACTCTGAGGCTTGCAGTTCCTCAAAGAACATGTTTATTGATGACACTTCAAAAGTGAAACCAAGTCTTGAAGAGATGCATAACAATTCCCCAATACAAAGTTAAATAATCCCACCTCCAAAGCTTTGCAAGCAACTACATTTCCCCATACAGCTTGTTGGTGGGCTTTTCATGAAACGTGCAGCCCGCGGTCTCGGGAGCAACCAATGACCTTGGTTCCCATGAGAGAAAGTCCGAGAGAGACGGTCTGTTTTGTCTAGCCCAGGGGTAGGCAGCCTTGGCTCTTTTATGACTCGTGGACTTCAATTCCCAGAATTCCTGAGCCAGCATGGCTCAGCATGGAAACCTCTCCATTTCTCCTCAGCATGGCTGGCTCAGGAATTCTGGGAGTTGAAGTCCACGAGTCATAAAAGAGCCGAGGTTGCCTACCCCTGGGCTAGCACAACGCCTGGCAACCCCCCTCCCTCCGTGCTATGTATCAACTAGAAATGAGAAGGAAAACATGGCTGCAGCCATGCTCATTCTAAAGTTGACAGCAAGACTGACTGGGCAATTGTTATGAAATATTGAAAATATTGACAGATCACAGCGAGTAGCCCTTAAAAGCAGCCACAACTCCCTCCCCCCCAAAAAAAATTTCAGACGCATTCTGTAGGTTACCGCATTTGAGATACTTGGTTCAAAAGTTGTTGCTCTCTCATGTACTGTTTTGCCCAGTTAAAAGTCATCGTAACAAGAGTTTTAATAGTATATAGATGGGATATTGCATAGAGTAGACAGTACTATCAGGAATTATGTTATTTATCAAGCATACCCATGTAATAGCAACCCCTCTTTTTCAGTTCCCACGACACCCCCAATCTATATGCAAGTGTTTCTCTTCGCCTCTGCCAGTGGCGGAGTACTCCTGAACTCAGAGAGCAGAGAGGCAACAGATTAAAATGAACCATATGCATACAGCGCACAAAAATCTTTGTAATGGGGCATCCTGTGACTAGCTTTAGTAGCAGTATATCAACCACTTTCTCTTTTCTATTTGGCCAGCTCCGGAAGGGATCGAAGCCGCCAAGTCCTTACGTCAGCCTGTCTGTCCGTGGAGTCTCCTTTAAGACTAAGGTAATGACATGGGGAAGAAGGAAACGATCAGGCTGAAAGTGGGATAGTTAATCATGGCTTTTGAACAGAGTATGCGGTAGAGAAGGGGATATATATCCAGAATCACTTTGGGGGGTTTTAGGACACGCTATTGATTGTACAATGGTGGATTTAAAATAGAAGGCAAACAGCATGTATGCGCTTTCGATGTACAAATAAGATGCTATATTCAGCCAGGGGGTTTATGATCAGTTCCAGAAGCAACTTGGCGTATTCTTTCATTATCCATTTTTTTTTCCCCACTTTTCCCCATTTTTCTTTCCAGCAAGTAGTTCAGAGGAGGGGGACATATTGCTATTAGCAGGCAATTGCTAATTTGCTGCATTCGTTAGGACAGCGGTTCTCAACCTTTTCCGGGGCTCGACCCGGGCCCGCGCCGCGCATGCACGGCGCAATGGGGCACATCGCGCATGCACAGCGCAACGGCCCGCATCGCAATAGGGAAAAAAAATGGCCGACCCAAATAAAAAAAATGGCGGGCCCGCACCACGCATGCGCAGCACGACGGGGCGCATCGCGCATGCGCGGCGCGACGGCCCGCATCACAGTAGGGAAAAAAATGGCTGACCAAAAAAAAAATGGCAGACTGCAGTGCTTGGCGACCCCTGTGAAATGGTCGTTCGACCCCAAATGGGGTCGCGACCCACAGGTTGAGAACCGCTGCGTTAGGAGAACCCCAGTGATCTTCTGCCTCTCTTTCCTTTTGAGAGGACTAACAAATATGGTGAAGTGAAGATGGAGAGGGGGGGAGAAGAGGAAGCTACAAGATGGGGGGGTCTGTGGCATAGCTAGAGTTTGTGCATATGAACAGATGTGCAAACACATACATGCATTTTCTTATATAAAGAAGAGTTCCTATGTAACTTGAGTTTTCTAGTGATAGAGCCACAAAAGAATGGATCTCTCTCAGCTTCCGTATTAAATATACAAAGCAATTGATTGCTGGCTCCAAAATAAATAAAACAGGGTTGACTCAAATTGCTTCTCATAAATATAAACGTTAAATGCATCGCAGAGGCAGGAGAACAAGTGATGGGCGAGGAAAGGGGATGGCCAAAACTCCAGATTTTTACAATAAGATTGGCATCACCATCAATGAATGATTGCAGAAGGAGACTTTTTAAAGAAAATATTTGGAAACTCCACTAGGCAATTGATAACTTATAATTAAGGAAAGTGATGGATTTTTATATAAACAGATTACCTAATGGTGAAATTAAAGTCTTATATCAAAGAGAACAATAGCTGTCTACTCTAGTAACTCACAAGACAGATATATTCTGGAGTGCTGCCATGTTAAATCAGCCTTGATTATCTGCCCGTGTTCTATATAACTAACTTCTTTTTCTTTGGATTGCATGTCATATTCCATGCATTTCTTAAGCCACCATCAAAGGCAGCCTTTGAAGAATGTCCGGAGACTGCAAGTAGTCCAGAATGCGGCCGCGCAAGCTGTCTTGGGTCTCCCAAGACATGCTCATATCATTCCAGCTCTCCGCGAGCTGCACTGGCTACCTATTGGTCTCCGAACACAATTCAAAGTGTTGGTTATGACCTATAAAGCCCTTTATGGCAATGGACCAAGATACTTGCGGGACCGTCTTCTGCCTCATGAATCCCAGCGACCGGTTAGGGCGCATAGGGTTGGCCTCCTACGGGTCCCGTCTGTCAGACAATGCCATCTGGCGGGGCCTAGGGCAAGGGCCTTCTCCGTTGCTGCCCCAGCCCTCTGGAACCAGCTTCCCTCAGAGGTTCGTACTGCTCCCTCCCTCCTAGCTTTCCGGAAATTGCTGAAGACGCATCTATGCCGACAGGTTTGGGGCATATGAGCTGTGCTCTGCCCCTGGGCCCTAGGAAGGTCCCTCCATCAGCGACTGTGAGCTGATTGTGTTTGTACGTTGTATGAATGCAATTAATTTTTAAATTTTTTATTGTATTGTTGTAAGCCGCCCTGGTTCCTAGGAGAAGGGCGGCATATAAATTTGAATAATAAATACATAAATAAATAAACAAACAAATAAATAAATCTAGTAAATGCTGCCTTTCTCCCCGGTTCTATTTTTTTAAATGTCAAGACTTGTTTCTGCCTTTAGGTTTGCCCTCAGACAGCAGAGCCTGAGTGGGATGAAGCTTTCTCCTTCCTCATCAAGAGGCCCCATGCAGAATCTTTAGAATTGCAGGTAGGTGTCCCAGGCACTTCTTCCCCACAACTATCCTCTTGTGCTTCACATCATCCACATGTGCCAAACCAAATCAGTGGGACTCCAGTTTACTTGATTATCCTACTGAAGAGAACTCTTGGGTCTCTTGATCTGATAGTGGGAATTGAAATGTCAAACATGGAAACCAAGTTGTTCAAGCAACGTGATTGTGGCATTCCACCTGCCACAACAACAAGTGGACTGTTCCGAGTATACTTCTGTTATAGGTGGGAGAATTGGCAAGTTAAGTTCTCTTAGCCCAGGGGTGTCAAACTCGCAACGTCAGGTATTGTGTTGCGACGTATCGTGACTTTTTTGCCATTGCTGGCGATGGGGTGGGCGCTATGGTTTTGCTAGGATGCATCTGGCCCACGGGCCGGCAGTTTGACACCCCTGTTTTAGCCTTTGTTAACTTCCTGGTAGCTTTAAGGATCACCAGAATATAACTTTTATCAGTGGCATGCCTCGAATTCTTAACAGGTAGCACCTTCAAGAATTATTTTTCCAAATGTGCTTTGGCTACCATATTAATGTAAATTTTTAAAAATATATTCTTTCTGTGCAGTAAGGACATTAATAAAAGTAATTTTTTTAGAGTGCTATAGAAACTGACTAGCTAAAACTGGGGTAGCTAGCTGAAGTGGTTTATTTATATGCATTTTAAATAAATGCAAAAAATGATACGCAGCTGTGCTATCCTCCTGTGCTTAGGAAGGTTACAGTGCACATAACAGTTTAGATTTGCAGGGCCTCCATCAAATTCCCTAGAGTGGGAAGCTTGCTGAAGGGAAGCAGAACTGGCCCATCTTTAACCTTGAGCCAAAAACCTCAAAACAAGCTAGTCCTTGTGCTGCAAAGAATCGTTAAATTGGGAGAGGAGACTATCTTCACAACTGAGTTTCTCTTCCTTTTAAGAGGAAAGGATAATCTCTTTGTACCTTAACGGAAAGGGAGTGGAGACTCAACTGTATCTTCTCAGAAGCTATGCTCCTTATCTTAACAAGGAAGAAGTCCTTTCTAGTTCAAAAACCTGGAAGCTAGGAGAGGATTCCTTCTTAAATTCATATCTTCTGCCTCTCTGCCCTATAGTATATGTGTAGACCAGACCTGGGCATTTTTACAGCCTTTGGGTCACATCTGGTCCTTTAGCTGTCCCTGTTTGGCCCTTAGCATCAGTGGGGGCAGGGCAGCAGCTCTCCACAATAGTCCCAGTTTCTCATGTGGCCCCTTGGGATAATTAATTGCCCAGCAAGTGTAGGACGGTTGCCATCTGTTTTTTTTTTTATTTTTACCTCACAGATCAAGGATGATGGGCATAGCCTAGGCGTGCTGTCACTCCCTCTGTCACAACTGCTGGCTGCAGAAGGGCTCATCCTTGACCGCTGGTTCCAACTCAGCAATTCTGGTCCTGCTAGCCAGATTTTGATGCGAGTGCAGCTTGGGGTAAGTGGCTATGATGGTGTGCGGGAATGGCCTTGGGAGGCAGGAGGAAGACCTGCAGCCAAGGCAATGGTTGATAATGGGCAGCTCAATCAGCATATGGGGGTGGGGGGAAATATGAGAAGTGTTTAGAAAGGATCTTCCTTAGTTTTCCAAAGACTTAGAAAGAGAGGAGGGCATAAATGCTTTCAGTTTTGCAAGATTCTGTTCAATTTAACTATATATTTAACCGTGGTGGTGCAGCTGGTTAGAATGCAGGTTATGGAGGCTAACTCTGTCTGCAGGCAAGAGTTCAATCCTGACAGACCTCAAGATTGACTCAGCCTCTCATCCTTCCAAGGTTGGTAAAATGAGGACCCAGATTGTTGGGGGCAGTATGTTGACCCTGTAAACCTCTTAGAGAGGCCTGTAAAACACTGTGAAGTGGCATATAAGTCTAAGTGCTATTGCTAAATGCTACAATAATGATAATGCTGATGCCCCAACTGTACTTTTTGTCTGGACTACCTCAAAGGGCTAAGAGGGGGGTTGTTTGGAGAAGCCAATCTGGGCTATGGCCGAGCAGGCTTTAAGCACCTTGCTCTCAATTTCACAGCTTCTGATTTCTCAGCACTCGGGAGTGGAGGCTTTCCATGCTGCAGCAGGGGATGAATATGAGGAGAATTCCCAGAAGGGGTCAGAGACTGAGCTGTATATCAGAGAGGATGAAGATTCTGGCTCCTTGCAAGAGCTGCGCCAGCGGATCCCCCACACCAATAGGTAAGGAGGACTCCTTGCATAGACTACAGAACCCATGTAGGTGGATTAATATGACTCCTTTTGAGTTGAGGTCTCTACAGTCCCTTCTTGCACAAAACCAAGTATTCTGGATCTGAAGGAATTCTCTTCTTCCCACAAGATAATTTCTGGAGAGACTGCTATGCTAAATAAATGAAACTCTAAATAAATGAAGCATATACTACTCTGGGTTAACATCCAGTTCATGAGATGCTATGGTAATAACTGCAGGAAACCAGCAAAATCCACTAAATTGCCTCCTTGTGCCTCCCACCACATACATTTCTGGGCTTTTTGCTGTAAGAAATTGACAGTCCCTAAGCAAAAGGTTGCCTAAACTCGTTTCTTGCGTGCCCACAAACACACACAAAATCCCTGGCTTCTCCCCACAACATGGCATGGTGGCGCAGTGCAGTTTTGCAGGCTACCTCTGCCCACTGCCAGCAGTTCAATCCTGACTGGCTTAAGGTTGACTCGGTCTTCCCTCCTTCCGAGGTCGGTAAAATGAGGAAACAGATTGTTGGGGGCTAATAGGCTGACTCTGTAAGCCACTTACAGAGGGCTGAAAAGCACTGTGAAGAAGTATATAAGTCTAAGTGCTAGTGCTGTTTCTACTGTAAGAAATTGACAGTTCCCAAGCAAGAGGTTGGTTTGTATGCATCTCTGGGCATATGTAGATGCACCTGTTACCTCTGTTCTCCCTCTGAGCCTCGGAAGCAGCCTTCAGGGGCAAAAAAGGCTGCCCTGTTGTTGAATCGATGCTGAGTGTGATACGCCTGAAAATGCAATTCCCCCTTGAAATTCTACTTTTCCCCTCTTTCACCTGATTTTCAGTCCTAAATGTCTTTTCATGCCTCTGGCTGCTGTGTCCGTCAGAGAAGACGGGAGGGGAGATTGAAAGCCGACCTCCATGAAGTCCAGTCAGGGTCAAGAACCTAGGACACGGAAGGCAGTGCACTGTGGGCTTTTGAATAACCTCTTGTTAATGCAGATCGGTTGAGTGGAGCTTTTTACCAGAAAGGGAGAGACAACGCTTGCTGTTTATGTACGTAATAATTTGATGCTTTAAAAGGTGAGCTCTCTTCTGCTGTTTTGCCTTGCAGCACATGGCTCAGCTGGGCTTTGGGAATTCCAGCAAGTTTACTCCTCCCCTGCAGTCCTCAGAGTTGCAGAAAACATTCCGGCTTTTGCTTTCAGCCCTCCTCGTTGCTGCCTTACATAGGCCGCCACTGCGACCTGCCTCCATTATTCTCATCGCCAATGCAGTTTGCTGCCTCAGTTACATATTTCTCTTGCCACGTGGAGAACAAACACTCCCGCCTTTACGACCCCACCATCCTATTGGTTCAGATCTTTCAAATGGCATCTTCCCATCCATCTCTCCGTTGTCCTCAGCGTTCCTTATGGTTGCATTATTTTTCTCAAGCTGCATGTGCTACCGAGGGGTGTAGAAATGCTCCCTCTTTTTCTCACACCAGACCCAGGTATTTTTGAGTTTCTGTAATATTGCTCTGCCTTTGTGTCTTTCTGCCCTGCAGTAATTTGGAGCTAGCAGACACACCTCTGGGACAGCTGCACATGACTGTCTGGTACAACATGGACGCAAGGAAACTTGTCGTGATCATACATGCCTGCAGGTAACAACTGTAGGGTGGATTTGTTTGGGGAAAGGAGAAACAAAAGGTGAATTTGGTACAAGCCTCCAGCATGATTGCTTAAGATTTTTTTTCCCCTGTAGTTACAGAACATGGAGATCATTCCAAGCCATCATTTTGGATGACGTTTCCCCCTAATGGCAGATGATCTTTGCTTTGGTTTGATCACTGCCTTCTGGATGTCTAGTAGTCTGTGGAGATTCTCAGTCACCCAGATCATAGAGTTGTCTCAAAGTGCTTTTTCAAAAGGCAATTAGACTGCTTTTTTTTCCTTGAGGAAAAAGTACAAAACGTTTCACTTCTCATCCAAGATGCTTCATCAGTTGTGATGGCAGGGGAGGAAGGGGGATGGAAGGATAGGTACTGACAGTTGAGACTAGGCCAGGGGTAGGTAACCTTGGCTCTTTTATGACTCGTGGACTTCAACTCCCAGAATTCCTGAGCCAGCCATGCCTTGAGGAAGTCATAAAAGAGCAAGGTTGCCTACCCCCGGTCTAGTGGATGTCTAGTACTTTCCGTCAACAGATTCTCTAGGGACGTTATAAAAAACAGTAAGTCCTGTTGAATTCAGATTATTATATCTGGAATGATTCTGAGGAGATTACAGAGAGGCATAGCTGGCTTTGCAGTGGGCTCTGGAAGAACGCTGGTATATGAATAGTGTGGTGGGCCACCATCAATTCAGAAGAAGTGGTTTATGTTTTTTTTATAAACAAATGATGATAAAACAGGACAAATTGGTGGACAAGGAGGTAAGGGGCTTGGTTTATTAAATAAGTGTGGTTTTCTGGTTGTTTGAATAGTTGATTCTCGTTACCAGACTTACTTTAAAATGATTCCTAGCTATCTATTTTCTAAACCAGCAGTCTCCAACCTTTCCAGCTCAGTGGACTGGAGGAGACAGGAAGAGCGGTGTGTGGCGGGGCGGGGGGGAAGTGGGAGAGTATGGTTTTGTGCACTTGCCTCATTCACAAATGCAACTTCGCACACCCTCACCCACCACTTCCATGGCCTGATTCTGAATGGGCTTCAACCCGTTCAACTCCACGGACCGGCGGTTGGAGACCCCTGTTCTAAATCATTTAGATTCCTTCCTTTTTTAAAGAATCATCTCCTTTTGACTCCATTCCAGAAACCTCAAGTCCAACGGCAGGGATGCTCCCGATTCTTACGTTTCTTTGATCCTGCTGCCGGACAAATCTCGTGTCACCAAGAAAAAGACTACTGTACGGAAGAAAACTGTGAATCCTGAGTTCAATGAGAGGTAAGGGAGAAATCAGCCATATAGCAGTAGAGCAGGGGTTCTCAACCTTGGCAACTTTAAGACTTGTGGACTTCAACTCCCAGAATTCCTCAGCCAGCAAAGCTGGCTGAGGAATTCTGGGAGTTGAAGTCCACAAGTCTTAAAGTTGCCAAGGTTGAGAACCCCTGCAGTAGAGGCATGCTTGAAGAGATCCTCTTTGGTACTGGAAAGAACAGTAGGGATCTGGGAACCTCACTGACACAAACCGATCCCTCTGATCCCTTTGTCCATTTTTAACTAGGGCCACATTTGCTATTCCTCATATTTTGAAAAAAGTATTCATACACAGAAGGAGCAAACCGTGATCGGAGTCTGAAGTTACATTGAATTAATTCATGAAAAATAAATGTTACTCTGGTTTTCTGTTCTTCACATTAGCTGATAGAAATTAGGTGCCACATTCCAATCACAATACTGGGAAACGCAGGCCGAGGCCACAATTCTGGCGATTAAAAAACTGCTAGAGCCAAACCTTGTTAAAGGATCCTGGCACTTGTCCTTTTCTTTCATTCATTATATTTTTAAGCCATCCAAAAGGCATCTAGAATCGTTAAGGATTTTTAAAGCCTATTTCAGAAAAGCAGCAACTGCCCAATCAATGCATTGCTCTCACAACAGGCTTGAATGGGATCTCTCTCTGGAAGAAGCCCAGCGGAGGAAGCTGGAGGCCTATGTCAAAAACAGTGTCTCTTTTATGTCCCGAGGAGAGCCAATTGGAAAGGTATGGAACACGGCCATTGCTGTGCTTGTACCTTTAATAGCAGTGGGTCTTCTTCCAGGAGAATTCCAGGCATGTGACGTGTTTCTTTCTTTCTCTTCCAGCTACACATTGACCTCTCCCAAAAGGACCTCACCCAAGGTGCTGCCCAGTGGTAAGTATAGGAGAAGTATAGTTAACAGAGGACGTCTTGAATGCCAAGTCAACTCCACTTCTATATCCTTTATTGCAGGGGTCCTCAACCTGGGCCACTTTAAGACTTGTGGACTTTAACTCCCAGTTGCTGGCTGAGGAATTCTGGGGATTGAAGCCCACAAGTCTTAAAGTGGCCCAGGTTGAGGACCCCTGCCTTATTGGATCTGTGATCTGGCAGAAAATTAGTCTTGTAAGAGCGGCATGGTTTGGGTGTTTGGTTTTCCTCAAATGTGCCCTCTTTGAAATGGGCTTCAGGCGAGCAGGGCTGAATTTTGGGGAGCTTAGTTTATTATGCAGAGTCTTTAAGAACAAACTTCCAGCCTAAAAGCTAGAGCGATGGAGTCTCATTCTGTACCCTTGAGAGTTACATTCTCTAAGCAGCTATCTGTTGAGAGTTGTAAGGTTGAAGCAAATGTCTAGTTCATCAAGGTCATGACTGTCCCCAAAGGTGCTTTTTTAAAAAAAACAAAAAACAAAAAAAACGAGCAAATGGACTTTCTTGATTTTTCTTGAAGACGTTTCACTTCTCATCCAAGAAGCTTCTTCAGTTCTAACTAAGTGGTGAGAAATAGAAAGGATTAATACACTTTGCAGTCAGCCAGTCGTTAACACTCTGAGGGTCCTTTAAGCCACCTGGAGGTTAATCTATGTCAGTGATGGCGAACCTTTTAGAGACCGGAGTGCCCAAACTGCAACCCAAAACCCACTTATGCATCGTCGGGTGCCAGGTGGGTGTGGCCCATTGGGTGGGTATGGCTACCGTAGTAACGGCAGACTGAGTGGGACTAAAAAGTTCAATCAATCAATTCCAACTTTGCAAGATCTTTTTTTTCCCGCGAGAAGTTGAAATTGACTCATTGATTGAACCTTTTTTTTTTTTTGCACACAGCGGCAGAGGCCTAAAGTGAAAAGGTTTTATAAAACCCAGCTGAAGGCCTAGGACTGGGGCAACGGCGTGCGTGCCCACAGAGAAGGCTCTGAGTGCCGCCTCTGGCACCCGTGCCATAAGTTCGCCACCACTGGGCTATGTCCTTGGGTGGCTTATGTCTTCCCATTGACCCTCAGAATGTTAACGACTAGCTGACTGCAAAAAGTATAAATCCTTTCCATCCCCCATCGGTTAGTTAGAACTGAAGAAGCTTCTTGGATGAGAAGCGAAATGTCGCCAGGAAAAATCAAGGAAGTCCAGTTGCTGTTTTAAAAAAGGACAAGTTTGAAGCAACTAAGAATGGGTCATCCTTTCCTTCCCTCACATCCTCTTCTCTGAGACCTTACACTGCAGGGGAAGAGATATGAAGCAGGAGAAGTTGAATTAAGCATAATGGAAAGATAGGTTCACAGAGTGTGATACGGGGAGAATCTTGTTCTGAAATGGACCTGGGGAGGTGGATAGAAAAGTATTTTGTGGATCCTCTATGAAGGATGCATGCATCAGAGATGTATCCAAAAGGGATTTTTGGTTATTTCTTTTTGGACTTGCATCCAGAGCTTTTTCCTCTTTCCTTTCTCAGCAACTTGATTCCCATCCATTCCACTATGAATGGGCTCTTTTAGATAAAATTGTTTCCTGCGTGCCAAGGCCAGGCCGGGCATTCTTGTTCTTTCTAGTCTTCCTCAGTCATGATAAGAATAAAGGCTGCACTGAATCAGACCAAAGAAGTTGCCCAGTCAGGCCTCCTATTCCCATTGTGTATGTGTGGGAAGCCCACAAGGAGAACATAAAGGTACTTTCCATCTAGTAGTCTCAAAGTAACTTTCAGTAGATCTAGCAAATCTACCGCCAGCTAAAACAATCCTGAAATTCCTATTAAATCTGAATTCTGTGAACAGAGCAAAATAAACTACACAACCATCTTCATTCTTTAGCATAATAACCACCTGCAATATCCAAAATCAAATGTCCTCGAAGTGCAGAGAAAGCAGCTGAGAAAATGATTGGCAGTCAGGCTGCTTATGAACATTTTAATAACATCAGATGCTGGTGGCCGTGACGCCAAGAAGGAAGTGTCAGAAAGTAAAGATGACGATTGCAGCAGATTTATTGAAGGCCATCCCTTTCGTAAATATGTCAGTCTTACCATGCCACAACAGCCTTTTTTTTTTTTTTTGAACCTGCTGCAAAAGATACTGGTGGTAGGAAAGGCCTTCCTTGCCAAGTAGGGAAGGTTGAAAACATAGAGCTACTTTGAGCATCCCTTCCTATAAAAAGGGCAAGAGAAATGTAAACTACGTACATATAGTTTCAAGGAAAGGGAGATGAGCTCTAAGGATAGCAACATCGTATACGAAACTTTCCTAAGTACTGGGATTCATTTCGCCTCCCTTGCCGCCAACCAAAGAGGTAACGTCACCAGAGGCAGTCCTTGTGTTATGACCATAATGGAGCCTGCCCATCACAGTCATTACGTCGTGATGGTTGGAAAGGGAGTTGGTCACGCGATCAACCTGATCTTACAACCTTTTTGCGTTGGTAATTAACTCATAGTTTGCTATGGGCTGGTTTTGCCAAAACACAAATGAATATCGGTTTTGGGCAAAGCCATTGTAAAATGCAGTCACACGACCGCAGGATATTGCAAGCAGCCCTAAATGCAGCCCAGTTGCTGAGTTCCCAAAGTGCAGTTACCCGACTTGGGAGGGGCGGGGCAGGGGTGACTTCAGAAGTGACAAGTCGTAAGTTGTATTCCCATACATAAGAATGTGGGAGAAGGAGAAGCAGAAATTCTGCTTTCCCAGGCAACTTGGTTTACAACTTGAGATGGCTTTCTGGGGATTTTATTTTATTTTATTTTACTTTTTTGGCTCCCAAAGATCAGAAAAGGCTTTGCTTATCTTGCAGGTATGATTTAAAAGATGACAAAAGCAGCTCCTAGTTTCCGTAGTGCCTCCACGATCCAAGGACTTGAGCTGGCATGAAGACCCCCACCACCGCTGCTGCCGCCATCCTTCACTGCAAGATTCCGGGCTCATCTTCTGCTAGATGGGCTTTTCAGTGTTTTGTTTTCTTAAGCAATCATAGAATTGTGTTTCTTAAATCTTCTTTTTCTGTGTGAAACCAATAGGGGTAGAGAAATGACCCCGATTGGATTTTTGAAGGGAAGATGGACAAAGATTCACATTGTGCATTTTCTTTGCATGCTTTTCTTAGCACTGAAAACCATACGCTGCCTTTATCTTGACCAAAGAAATGGGCCTTTTTCATTCCCCCCCCCCTGTTGGGGATGGTGTTCCTTATCTGTCTTGGACCTGTTGCTTTCAGCAGCTGAAAGATCAAGGGTTGCCTCAGCTGAAGTCAGGGCATTAGGTAAAAAGATACAGGGAAGACAACCTGGAGGGGCCCAGTATTTCTCCTATATAGATAATGGGCAAATGACCTCCTTTGAAACACAGGTTTTCAAATAGGGCCATGGATATCTTCAGAGAGGAGGAGAATCAGTTATTTAGAAAGGGAACATAGCAGTGATAAAGGAGATTAGGGTTCTGTCCTAATTCTCCTAGTAGGGCTCTCAAATGCCATTTTCTGGAACAAAGGAACTAAAAAGTGGAGAAATGCAGTGGCCAAAGAATTATTGTTTGCAACGTTTACATTTTTCCCACATTGGGGGAATCCATGACAGAGCGCTATGCATTTAGCTGATACTCCAAGTATCCCATCTCTTTGCAAATCCTCATATACTGTGGTAGCAGATGATTATCTTATCATACCATTTACCATTTCTTGTTCTTTCTGCTTCTGAATTTTTAAAATCGAATCCATTTGTGTTTTCTTCTTGGCTTGTTCCACTCTGTGCAGCCAATCCAAAAAAGGCAGATAGCTTTCCTAGAGTATCTTTATGGATGCCATTGCTTTACTTGCTGTTTTTAATATGAATGTTGTTTGGTGCCTTCTTGCATTCTGGTCTTTGACCTGGTGTGGAGAGCAAAGCTCTCCAGATGCACCAAGTTCTAGGACGGTGTGCATGCTGTAGCGAGGAAATTCTGATTCTGTACTCCAAAACAGATTTACAGAGCCTATCTACCTATATACAGTGATATTTGCATGATTTGCATTTTAATTACTTCCAAATTACTTTGTACAGTAAGGAGAAAGATCGGTACAGAAACCGTGTGGAGATGATGCTTCAAGGAGCCACAAAAATCACAAGAAAAGAGACAGCCAGAAAAGACTTGTGCTGATTTCCAAAATTATATGGCATGATTTTTTCTCAGCTAGCATGGATAAATTTTTAAGATGTGCTACAGGGCTGTCCATATATGTAAAACTAAAGCATTTTAACTTTTCTTCCCACTGATAAATTACTGCTTGCAAATTTGCAACACTGTACCATACCATGCCACTTTGGCAGGGATGGCAGTTGAGTTGAATTCCTCTTTTTAAAAAACAAACAAAACCCCAACTATTTTTTTCCCAGTCATCCAACCATTCTCCTCTGGTGAGGAATGCGTGTGCAGCTGCTCCTGGCATGACTTAGCAGCTACATTGGGGTTGGTTTTATGGAAGCTTGTTTTTTGTGGTCTTGTTATGAAAAGGGATGTAACCAAGTGTTACGTTTTTATGATTTTAAAAAATCATGCTTTTGGAAGCCAAATCCCAGTAAGACGCCTGATGGTAGAATTCTTCTCCTGTTCTGGGTCTTATAATGTGGAACTGGTGGGCGAATTGGGAAAGAAAGAAAAAGTGGACTTTCCAAAGCATTTTCTTAGTCATGCTACCTGATATTCCACAGCCTGTTCCACTGAGCAGATTCTCTCCCAGTTATCCCACACATACTCCATCAAATTCCCAGTCACTCTCCATGCATTTCTTCTATTCTCACGCTGTTGCCTCTCATCTGGGGGGGGGGAACAACCTAAGACTGCTCTTTGTAATTTATAAATAGATTTTTTAAAATTGCTTATATCTCTTTGTACAATCGTAGCGAATGTATCGGACACAACAAACACACCTCTCCATTGGATCTGGTGGTGCCGCCCCTTCCCCCATAGGTTTGCTGGCAGAGTTTGCCTGTTGGGGGTTGAATTGCCCACTGCCTTCCATGTCAAACCAAGTTTGCTGTCTTCTTCAAGCAGGCTTTACCAGGCAAGCGTGTTTCTGGCTTTGTGCCTCTCATATCCACTGCTGTCATTTGTTGTAGCAAATAAAAACAAAGAGGAAAATGTGGTTGTACTTCATAAGGCTTTATTTAACCCCCTCTGTTCTCCAAAGGGATGGAAAGAAGGAAACTAAATGGAAGAAGTAGACATCATTTTGAGACTTTCAACTTTCAAAACACTTTGCCGACATTTGAACTGTTTCCTCATGTTTGGGCAATGTGGTTCAAAGAAGAGGGCAAAATATATTTACACGTATTTTCATCTAACGGTCGGGTTGCTTCCTGCACTGTGTTGCTCACACTTTATGATGTGGGTGAAGAAGCAGGGTAATGGTCCGGCTTTGGGTACTAGACAAGTGCAATTTACATAACGGCAAGTTTCTAGTACTTTTAGTGTCAATGACTGCAGCTTATGTGCCCTATCTTGGTTTAATTACAATAGTCACTGACTCCCTAATGTTTTTTAAATGGACACAAAGGCACACCTTTCTACTATAAAAGGGCCTAATTAGAGGCATGATATAAGGCCCAGCATCCACACAATGGCACACAATTGCTTTCAGTCTTACTGCCACCATAGGTGGAGGTTACTCAAGGAACAGCTGGAACCCGAACATGGCCAAGATATTGTCAGAAAGCTTAAAGCTACTCTTATTGCCATTGCTCTTGCTATCCAACACCACTGCATAACCTTTTAAAAAAACCTACAGAAAAATATTTATTGGAAAAGCTGATATTGTGAGAAAAATTCCATCTATGACTGACGTGCCAATTGCTCCATTTTATTACAGAGCAACAGCTGATTGTACAGCTAAAATAGAATGGTGCTAGTCTGGGAAAAAAAGATAAAATAAAATGGCTATTGAGCTATATTCCCCTCCCTATTTTATTAATAAGGAAAATGGCATTAAAATTATTTATTTATATTTGCATTGATGAAAACCCATTCTGAAGTTCTTATATCAGAAAGTTGAGATATTGGACAACATTGTTTAATTAATTACTATATTGTGGTACTCCCTGCTTTGATCTAAATTAAATTAGGAGATTTAAATAATGCATGAAATTTGCAGGATCTGAATTCTAGAAGTAGCACATTTTAAATAAGTTCTTACTACAACTAGATTGTCCATGGAGCAACTGGAATCTATCAATGCTGGCTGACTAATGTTGGACACTGCAGTGAGATGCATCAGACACCTGGCCTTGTTGAACTCATGCAGCATGTCAGAAACACGTGATTAAATACATTATAGTCATTAAAAGTTAATTCCATATTTCTCAATATTCCTACATGATACAATCATTCTAAAATTATATTTGCATTCAGTTTGAAGAAGGCTATCGTAATCACTGAAAGTTTTTCAAACTTGTGAAAAAAATTATTGTCCATCAGAAACTGAATGGCACACATTTCACTTCCTGAGATTGAAGCGTTCACCTTCCCTTGCTCATTAGTCTTACTCATTACTCATTTTGATACATTAATGCTCAGTTCATTCCATGAAACTGAGTACATGACGGCTCATGACATCATTCACATCTTTCAGCTGTTGTTACTCTGAAAATATCAGCATTCACTTCCTATCTATCCTAACATAAAGGAAATGCCCGAATGTATTTGACAGAGTTTGAAATAGTGTAATTTCTCATATCATGGTTTAGCTAGCTGGAACTGCTGCAATTTCTTTAATGTGTACAAATAATACATTTTTTCCCTGCAGCTGGCATGACATCAAAAGCAAGTGACAATTCCTATTCTGTAAGGAAAGAGGACATGCCCTTTAACAGGAGATGCCATCTTTCTCTCCATCCGCCCACCCCCATTTTCTACTTAATAAGAACCTTGCCAGAGTAATCCCCACCCTTTTCCATGTCTATGCTGAAGGTCATCTTCCAAACTGGCATCCCAGCACTTAGCTAGCTTGGTATCAATACGTGGAAGCAAGTTCAATTTCTAGTTCTGAGATCCAGCCTTGAGTTCTGACCTTGAGTTCTCTGCATCTCTTCTTGCTGATGGTACCTCTCACAAATAGAACAAACTAGAGAAAAAAATTGCAACAATTCTGCAACATGACCTCTGGATAAGAAGTCAGTGCTGTTGGTGCTTGCTTTTCAGGGGGTAAGACTTAGAACCATTCGTTTAGCAATGATTTGAAGTTACAACAGCACTTAAAAAAAACCAACCTACGGCCCAGCCTCACACTTAAAACCATTGCTGCATCCACAGAGTCATGTGATCAAAATTCAAATAGCAATAGCACTTAGACTTATATACTGCTCCATAGTGCTTTACAGCCCTTTCTAAGTGGTTTTCAGAATCAGTATATTGCCCCAACAACTTGGGTCCTCATTTTACCGACCTCGGAAGGATGGAAGGCTGAGTCAACCTTGAGCCGGTGAGAATCAAACTCCTGGCTATGAGCAGAGTTAACCTACAGCACTACATTCTAACACTGCTCAGATGCTTGGCAGCTGCCATGTATTTAAGATAGTTGTTGTGTCCCAGGGTCACATGATTTCCATTTACAACCTTTTCAGCTGGTTTCCAGCAGGCAAAGTCTGTGGGAAAAGCCCAATTTGCTTAACCTCACAATTCAGTTAAGAGGTGATTTGCTTAACAACCACGGCAAAAAAAAAAAAAGACTTTGCAACTGGACACAACTCACCACTTTTCTTAGCAACAGAAATTAGCAACTGTGGTCATAAGTCAAGAGCCACCTGTACAGGATTTGTTTGCCTTAATATTACCTATGTGAATATATAATCCCTGCAATAACTAGCAAGTTGTGTGTATAGATAGGGAGCTGGTAGTTTTCCAGATGTTGCTAAATTGCAACACAGCCAACTCGGCCATCCTAACTAAGGATGAGGGATGCTATGAACAGCAGCTCAGTGACATCTGGAGAGCTAAGTCTCTGTGTAAGAGGTATCATTGAGGAAAGGGGGAATGTGCAGGAACTGATGTTTTTGGTTTCTAGTACATCTGCTGGGAGGCAAAATGGAGGTTGCCTTCCCCAGCTGCAAAACAGTATCTAAGAGACAGATATATCTGTAAAAGGAAATAATCACCAGGCAGTCATTCTTCTGCTGTCTGTCATCAGACTGACAGGTGCTGGAATTGCTTTCTCCCTCACCTGTCAAATGCTGCCAGAATCCAAGGCAATCTATAATAATATGTCTGTTTAAAGAAGAAAACCTGAGAGATGTCAGCACAGGCCTAAATTTCCTTTGATAACCATTGCAATAGAAAGCAGTACAGAATGTGGAAGAGACTCTTCTGATAGGACAAGTGGGGTCATCCATTAAATCCTCCTCTTAGCTCTCAGCTGTCCAGTCTTGTTAGCTTAGATGGCTGAGTGATGTGTTTGGAGCAGGCATCTGAACACCGTTCACTGGCAATTCCTTGTGACTAGGACTTAGCAGGCAATTCATGGCTTCATTTAACCTTACGGTGAATAACTTGTGACTCCATAGCTGTGGGTCTCTTTTGGCAGTCCTTGGGATCCATTCCAACTAGGACTGCTGAAAACCTCCAGCACAGTTCCCTGTCTTGAGTTTGGAAACCAGCACTGGACTACTAAAGTCCTAACTGAAAAACAGTCAAGTTACCAACAGCAGCTTCTGCTACATAGAAGACTTTTAAAAAAAATCTTAGCATGGAAGGAAGCCCATAAGGCTTGTGTAATGTACTTAACAAAATTCATCATTCCACCTATTAACCATCTGAATTGACAATCATGTTAACCCAGCCTTCCCCAACCTCACATCTTCCAATTTATATAATCACAAGGTAGCCTAGCACAGGGCTTTTCAACCTTTTCACCCACTGTACCACTTTTAGGATATGGCAATATCCAAGTACCACCAGTCACCCAGCTAGGTGTCAAAAACTTGATGACCCCCCCCAAAAGGAATAAAGTGATGAAGTGCAGGTAGTCCTCGACTTACAACAGTTCGCTTAGTGACTGTTCAAAGTTACAATGGCACTGAAAAAAGTCCCCCCAAGCCACAGCCGAGCAAGACACCTGCCTGCCTGCCCACCGGCGCTCTTCCTCCTGTCCAAGGTTTTCATTGTGAGCATTTCTGTTGAGGATTGGCAGCAGGGGTGGGGTGGGGGTCTTTGGTTTTTATTTCCCCCATCTGCTGGGTAGTTGCAGCAGGTTTTGGTCAATTCACATGACCCTGGGACACTGTGACCGTCATAAATATGAATCAGTGGCCAAGCATCTGAACGTAAATCACAAGACCCTGGAGGTGCTGCAACATTCCAGCTGATCGGCGCTTCTTCAGGGCTCAGCAGAAGTGCCAGGATTAGTGCTGCTTTCCAGCTGATTGGTGCTTCTTCAGGGCTCAGCAGAAGCGCCAGGATCAGCACCGAGCTCCAGTTGGATCCTAGCGCTGATCCTGGCGCTTCCACTGAGCCCTGACACTCCCAAAGAAGTGCCGATCAGCTGGAAAGCGGCACTGATCTTGGCTCTTCCGCTGAGCCCTGCAGCTCCAGCTATCTCTCGCTCAGGCTTGTGCGGTGCGGTTCAGCTCATTCCCCTCCCCCGCTACCACTTTTCTAGGATGGTCGCGTACCACCTGCCAGGTGCCAATGTACCACAGGTGATACCCGTACCACTGGTTGAAAAGCCCTGGCCTAGCATATCTTAAAGATGCTGAAACTGGCTAGCATTACTAAAGGCTAGCATTACTAAAAGAGGAGGAGGAGGAGGAGGAGGACGAGGACGAGGACGAGGAGGAGGGGACAATGGTACAATACAGCCTTCTTTGGGCCACAGAGTACAATCAACCTAGGAGCAATGTGACCCCTTTCCTTAAGTGGAGATGGACCCAGAAGGACCGGATCAAAAATTCAATTCAATTGAAATGTAAATTTAACATATTAAGTATAATAAGCTCAAGGGGGCTTCCCTTTCCTTCATTTTATTCCACAACCAGCAATCCTATGAGGAGGTCTGGGCTCAGAAAAAGTGACTCGGCCAAATTCATCCAGTGACTCTCTTTGGCTATCAATCTGAACACTGATCTCCCCAGATGTAATCCAATACCTGTACCCCTACACATCACTGACTCTTTAGCCTCTGCATATATTATGTTTTGTCCCTTTTTGTCAAATGACAAAATACAGTTCAGCAGCAACTGTTGAAAGGGTTCTGGAGGCTGGAGGGCAGATGGCCCTGAAGCCTCAGAGGGCAAACCCTGAGGAGAAAGGCAGGGCTCTCCAGGGGCAGAACCTTCTCTTGCTTGCTTCTGGTCAGTAATTAATTGGGAAAAATTAAGCACAAAGAAGCTGCTCCCTTTCCTGTTCTAAAGATCACAGCCCACAGAATCAAAGTCATAGCTGCATAAATTTAAGAGCAACACTTACAAACAAAAAAACACTGGGCAATCCAGTTGCGATAGTACTAGATAGGTGAGAGAAAGAGAGAGAGAGATGGTTGCATGCACGACAGGTAATTCAAAGCATGTCTGTAGAAAACTCAAAACTGAAAGCTGGGGGGGGGGCAGGGGAGGGAAGGATAATATGGCAGATATACTAGTGATTTAATGCTCTCTGGGAGTGTATTTTGAACCCAGGACTTCCTAACAATTAGGACAAGATACAAAATTTCTGGAAGTCTTTGAACAATATTAAAAAAAAAAACCTCTTTCCAATGAATTTTCAAGTGTTTCAATAGATTTATCAAAAATCAAGATGGGATAGTAAAGACCCCTTTCCTATCAAGTTGTCACTTTAGCAATACTTTTTTTTTAAGTGCTTAAAAATATTAAATTTGCAATTTCTTGTATTTTGGAATCTATCAAAAGCAGACATTTGCAGCTGTGACGTTAAGAAACATTAGATATTTTTTTTTTTTAAAAAAAGAGTAGCTTGGCTTTGAAACTATTTTTAGATTACCATATAAAATATATAATTAGATACAATAAACATGTCATAAATGATATTCCCTATTATTTCAGCAAATCTTGACTACTGTAATAACTATGACACAGACAATAAGGCAAATACTGCTCAAGCGCCGACATCATTGAAGCAGGAGCGGGATCTCCGTGCGGCAGTCGGCTTTCGTCAGCGGGAAAAGCGGAAGTCCCCACAATGTATGCCAGATACTTTAATTACTGAATACACTTCTTACTGATCTCAGGTAGGTGGTGCTAGACCACCTGCTGTATGGAATCTTCCATAAAATGGGAGAAGAGGAAGGACTGCATCAAGCACCATTATTGGACACAATGTTTGTACGTGGACTGAAGAGGAAATGTATTGATGGTGAAGATGATATTGAAGGAAGTTTTACTGGCTTTAAAGCTATTCCTTCGTATAACCTTCAGCGCCAGTCACTGCTAGACATGTCATTGGTAAAACTTCAGCTCTGCCACATGCTTGTTGAACCTAATCTGTATCGTTCAGTGCTTATAGCCAATACAGTACGGCAGATCCAAGAAGAAATGACTCAAGATGGAAGTTGGCAGATGATAAGTCCTCAAAATACAGGATCAGCCTCTCTGGACCGTCTTGTTTCAACAGATATTCTCTGTCGTTCTTCCAAAGAGCAAACTGAAGAAAAGCTTGCTCAAGAATACAGTGGTTTCTCTAAGAATTTTGAGGACACACAATCACAAGAGAACGTAGACATCTTAAGGCCTGCTGTATTACAAGCATCCAGAAGCTTGCAGGGAAACATGTGGGAGATGGATAGCATTCCAGAAAATAGAGTAAACTTCCATAAGTCGTCATTAGATCAAATATTTGAAACCTTAGAAACTAAAACTTCTGATGCTGTTGAAGATCTTTTTTCAGAAGTTGACAGTTCTTATTACAATCTTGATACTGTATTAACAGGAATGATGGGCAGTACAAAAATGGGACACTGTGATGTTCTTGAAACCTTTCCTCAAGGAGCCACAAATTCTAATTCTAACTGTAAGTCTGATCTTAATGAGCTTGATCATTTTGTAGAGATTCTGGTTGAATCTTGAAACTAAGAAAAATCCCTTGAAGAAGCTAGGTTGTAAACAATAAACTTCGAGATATTTTGTTCTCTTAAAGCTGGATGTGATCTTCCCTTGCCCACTCACCCCCCATTCGCATCATTTTGCAAAATTGAGTTAATTTATAAAATTAACCCATTATTTGTAATGTTCAATCTATACATTTTAGTGGTCACAGTTCAGAGATAATCAAAAGCATACATTTAAATTGTCAAGAGCCCAAGCTTTAAAAAATTAAGTTTAAACCTAACTACAACCCATTCTATATCACCAATTGCTTTGGAAACTCCCTAATTTTCAGCAGCACACTGGCATGTCAAGAGATCTCTGGGTGTAATCATGTACTCAGTATTCTGACCATGCATATTTTTATTTTTAATTCTTACCAGGAGGCCCTTCTAACATTAAGGGATAAATTAATATATCAGGATTCTTTTTTCTTGCCTATCTCATAACTGCAGGGTGCAACTGTTAAAGACATTCCAGTCCTTAAAAAAAACACAGAGGAAGTCAAATCCCATAATGTCTAGTTTAGGAGTGCTTCTTGCAACCTACCAGAACCTTGAGATTGTACCATTGAAATTCAGAAGCAGAGTGATCAATTTGAGTACATTATTTCCCAGAAGTATTTTGTCCTTAACCACCCTAGAGAAAGAGGCAGAACTGAAAATTTTAGTATATCTCTTCTAATGATAACACTTTACTCAAAAGACTAAATTGCAGCCTTGTCTAGCCCAACAAAAAATATTTATCCCTGGCTTTAATTAAGAAACTTTCAATTACCCCTGTCATTAGTGCCTGCTGTTTTGTTTCATGGAATTAATTTGGTATAAAGGCAAACTGCTTGTTTTTTCCCTCCTTAGTTTCACATAAATACTGTTATGTTCTGTAAGTTTATTTACCACATGAGCTCTTGAAAAATTGTAAAGCAGCAATTTCCCATTTTCTTAGTCTTTTCTGTTCTTTTTTCTTTTTAAAATTATAGGTGTTTTTTTTTTAAAAAAGTGTTTATCAGTGTTCAGAATCTTATAGCTATTTTCTGAAGATATATTTTTGCTATGAATTCTGTCTCAAAACTGCTTATTTAATATCTTGAAATATTTGCAGTTGTATTTTTTAATTGTTTTGAAAAAGGGACTTTTCTCCCTTATAACTGATTTCCCCTGCATAGTGCAGTACAGTAGAAATATGTGTAATTGTAACTACAAGCTGAGCTGTTATTAGCATTCAGCCTTGAAGTAGAGTATTAGAGATCAAGTTATTCTTGAAACCTAAACATACGAGGAAGAGCTTTCAATAGGCTTCAGGAACTCTTGATGCATTTAAACTTCAGTTCAAGCCATGTTTTTGTTACATTCAAGTATAAATTATATGGGTTTTATTTATAAATATTTATATAACTATGCCATCAAACAAATTATTGGCTGAAGTTTACCATTACTTTTATATTTAGGGGAAGACACTTTATTGCACTAATTACTAACCAACTGTTACAGAGACCTTCAAGTTCTCCAAACTGAAATTGTTCTATTTGCCAGTCTGTAAATGTGCATTCCTGTGAGTCCTTATAAACATGTTATATCAGCAAATTAGTATTTAAAATAAACATGCATTCACACGCATGTATTTACTAAAAATCCTAGTGCATACCATTTACGATAAATTGCCCAATTTTTTCCTTGTTAACTGGAGATACAGGTAAAGCAACTGCAAGGTGGGGAAAAAAAGAACTAAATTACATTGAGAAAGATAAACATTTGCTTCAATATAAGTATTTCCATCACAGGCAATTTTAGCTGTTGTGCATTTGTTCCCTGTAATTAAAATTGAATGGATTGCTTGTTTAAAATAATATTTTTGAAAATGATTTCTCTGGTGGTGATGCTAAGATCAAATACAGATTTCAATATATTGGACACATTCTCCCAGCATAAGATCATAGATGCAGTATATCTTTGTGTAAAGAAAGTTAACCCTAACTCTTTAAACCAGTAAGGTTCATTATGCACAATTAAAGCAACTGCTGTATGCATAAAGATCCATGTCTTCTGTGTATATCATTAAATGTCTTTGTCTTGGTTTATATTAGAACTTAAGACCATTTTGCATGATTATCCCTTCTTGAGATTTAATGGGGCAGCTTATAAGAAAGTAGCTTCATGACTGTGGCCTTAATAATTTAAGTGCTTTTGAAACAGCTAATTTGAAAATAGCACTGTATGTTTTTTAATCTTGGCAAGTACTGTCTAATTTTGTAATTCAGTTTTGTGCCAGACCACACAATTTGTAAGGAGATCTTTCTTAAACATTTGGAAGTGACTAATATCTTTTTATATTAAAGTTGAATATGAAATGAAAAAAAAAAAAATAAGGCAAATACTTCCTCTGTTTTCATAGGAGATAATACTGTGACCTATTATACCCTATACATATGGTACTGATCTGAATTATTTATTATAATATTTAAGGTCATATAAAAAGCAAATACATCTGATTTAACTAGTCATTAGCATGAACTGAGGGATACCACACTGGTGGTGATAGTTTGCAACAACTGATACAAAACAGAATCAGATCATGAAGATTCTGAGACATTATGGGAACCAGCAACAACATTTCTGAAAACCAACAACTCCATTTCTAGTAATGCAATTCAGTTCAGTTCAATTCAATTCAATTTCTAGTTTTGTTAAGGAGGCAATAGTCTATTCTCTGCAAAGGATGTTTCTCTATGTGGTTGGTATTTATTCCCCAGTTCCCTGACATTGCCCATTCTATGGATATTCTGTATCTCCAGGATAAATTAAGGAAAAGTTTAATTTAACAAAGCAGGCTACTTTTTATTTTTTTATAGTGAAATACAGATAACAATCACCATGTCAACAGAGACTAAATATATAAATACACAGGAATTATATGATGAACAAAAAAACCTAGATATAACAAAATGATTAAAACAAACTAAATGTGACAAAAAGATGGGAAAGGAGAATTAGCAACAGAAAACAAAGAAATAAAACTTCCCTATAATATCCTCACCTAGTGATATAAAACTCAGTCCTTAAGCTCATTGTTATATTTAGACTGCATACTGTCAAATGTGTTTCTTCACCTTCTCATTTTTAAGCTTTTGAATGTTATAAAATCCATTCCTTAAAATCAGGAGGATAAGTTTCTTTCCATTTGTGTAAAATTATCTCCTTTGCCCTGCCCCAGTCAAAGCTTTTCACAAGAAGACAAAGTGTTTTAGGAATGGAGATCAACATCTCATAAAGATGCAGACTGTGCTGAGCACTCTTCCTGAATTCTCCATTTTTTTTCAGCGTCTCCACCTCGGCTAATATTTGCTTGCAAATATTCCTGCATGCCGTGATTAGGCTGCAAAAACGTTATGTGATTAGCTTGGGTAAAATATTCATTATATATTTGTGTCCAAATATCCACCAATTATTTCCATCCAAGTCCAATAAATGTTCTTTTTCTGCCCTTCTGTCCCTGAAGCTGCAGAACTGAGAACATGATGTTTATGGGGCTAATCAGGGAACAAAGACTCCAAAATGTTCTCTAGCTAGGTATTTTGCTACTGTTTCCCACCTCTGTTTCATGATAAAGGAGCAGCCATGATTTTGGCTCCCAGACAGAAGGCTGGGGCAGAGGGGAGCTCAGTACAATAATGATACAGCATCCCTCTTGAATAATTAAGCTTTTGGTAGGTCCTCACCCTCTGTGACTAGGACAGATGCTATCATTATATAGAATATCAACTAATCCATCCCAACTGCATTCAAGTAGAAGCCCCCTCCCACCCACCTCACTGCCGTTTGCCTTCTGCCAGCCAGTATGGCTGGTGCAGAGAGCCAGAGGTTTTGCTGAGTGAGCTGGCTGGCTGGATGCCACGCAGACAGAGCCAAGGCCTGGCTGCTCAGAGAGGATGCTTAGCTGTAGCAAAGCCTTTGGAGATTGTTCCGTCATGAATGAAGGGAGGACCTAGCATTGCTGAAGGGGACTGAGCTTCCCATTTTTAGATGCATTCCCACTCAGTATCCAGCAATTCCTCTTGGGCTGACATCATTGTATCGACAGAGCTATTTAAGCTGACCCGGGACAGAAACAGTGTGAGCCTGGGGACTTCGCCTACACGTGCTGCTCCTGCTGCTGACTGTGCCTCCGCTCTGTTTTCGCAAGGAGACCCCCCAGCAGCATGGCCCCCAAGAAAGACTTCCCTGTGAAGCGGCCGGTAGCCCCACCTGCCAAACCAGCAGCTAAACCAGCCGGGCTAAAGCCAGGATTCCTGGCAGGTAAAAGCAAAGTGCCGGAAACAGCACCAGCGCCACCAACACTAGCACCAGAGAAGCCCAAGGAGCTGCCCATCGACCTTTCCAAAGTGGTGGTAAGTGAGGCTTGGAGGAAGAGTGAAGCTGCAGGGAATCCCTTTCTTTCCAAAGGAAGAAGGGCACAATAGCCGCCATTTTAGATCCTTTTCTCTCCATCAAAAGCAATGCCTTAAGATAATGCTTAACTGAGGGGTGCAACACCTCAGAGCTAGATATGGGAAGAATAAACCCATTAATAATTGACAGTAAATATTTCAAATGCGAAGTATAGGGAGACTTCGTTTAGTGACCACAATTGGGGCAGGCAACTCGGTTATTAAACAAAGGGGTTACTAAGTGAAACTGCAACTGTCCTTCTTACTTTAACTTTGCTTTACAGACCTGCAAAGGTCATAAATGTGAGGACTGGGTTACAAAGTTACCTCTCACTCATAACTGCAAACAGTTGCTATGTAAGACAGTTGCTATATAATCACATTATTAGGAGGAGAAGACTAAATACCCATTAAGGAAAGAACACATCCTGATTTAGAAGCCATTTATTACCCTGTTACATTGATTTTCTTCATCTCGCCGGATATAAATGTCAGAGTAGCAGCTGCATTCGTGTTTGAGTGATTTCTTCAGGCACGATGAAGACAACAGTGCTTAAAAAAGTTAAAATGGTTTGAGAAGGGCATCACTTCCTGTGTTTTGTTAATTGTTTCCCTTGTCTGGTCATCAGGTTTTGCAAAATTTTAAAATGCAAAACCTCTTTATCAGAGGTAAACAGTTAAATGAATACAAGTAGCATGTATGGAAATATCTTTTTCAACCCAGTAGATTTCTGGGGCAGGGGGAATCACATATATCCCCCTTTAGCCTGACCCGACGTCTTTCACAACATATCTGCTGTAATTTCTTTCAAAAATTGGGCAGAAGAGCTGACAGTTTCAGAGCACACAATGACTGTTCCAGGGCCTGCTTGCTTGAGAGAGAAGAAAAACGCTAACGTCTACATACCTACCAGACATCTTTCATGGGACTTCTCTAGATTCGCTGGACTACAATCTCCATCAACTCTGGCCCTGGTGATTGAAAGTAATGGTAGGCACCACCAGAGCAGCTTCGTAGTATCTCCAAGAATAGCAACTGTTCTTATAAATCAGGGGTCCCCAACCCTGGTCTGTGGACCGGTCCCGGTCCACGGCGTGCCAGCAACCGGTTCGCACAAAGAAGCAAAGCCCCATCCGTGGGATGCAGGCAGCACATAAACCCACACACTCTCCGGTCCGCGGAAAAGCCTTTCTCCACGGAACCGATCCCTGGTGCCCAAAAGGTTGGGGACCTCTGTTATAAATAACCAAGAACCAGGCCAATGTCAGATGCAAACTGAACCATGCTTTTTCTATGTGCAACTCTAATCTGGTTTTTATTATCATTGCTAAATTCTGATGTTCATTTGGGGAGAGCCCTATCTTCCTTTAACTTCACTTGCTATCTCTCCACTGGAAGCAGCTTGGTCTCTCTAGGAGTCAAGTAGCTTCTGAACTTCCTGCAACATTTCAAAATCATTTATTTCATCTGTATAGCTATAGTTCTCATTTCTCAGAAAAGTAAGCAAGCAATCGAGCAATTTCTGATTTTTTTTTTTTTTTGTGGGACAGGAAGTTATAAAGTTAGTGATACAAGGAGAACGAGAGACTTATACTCAACAGACATTTCACTAGAGACATTCTGAGTTCCCTTTGTAATTTTTAAGGTGAAAAAGAGATGTCGTTATCACTGAAAACATTACAAGGCAGAAAATTCAATGGCTGTATTCCTTTGGATGTTTGTGCAGCTGATTGTGTCCCTTTATTACACTCTAAATAAGTTAACCCTGCTTACTTAATAATTCAAGTATCTCACTTGAATTGGAATAACAGATGCCACAGGAAATTACCATGAATACAATGGCATAACTGTTTGCTTCTTAGGGCATCTGGCTAGGAAAAATTAGAAAGAGAAGAGAATGCTGAACTCAGAGCTGATCTTTAATTTGAGCTCAACACCCAAATAAACTGAATTAAATATACAAGTAGTAAAAATAATTATGTGCACCTATTTGTAGAGACAAGGACCGCTATCTTTTTTCTGATGCAAGATTTATACAGATACCTGTTTAATTTTTGTCTCTGTATCTGCATGAAATTACAAAGATGGCTATTAAGAATTCTAAAACAAGTTCAGGAACAAATTATTATGCATAAATTCAGTTGCAAGTAAAAAGCTGAATCTTCCTTCTGGTCTCAGTCCTTTGTATCACCTACTACACCAAGAAATCCCAACAGTTTTATTATATATAATATTAGCTTTGATTTGAAATTTATTTTAATATACAAACCCAATTTCTTGATCTCTACATTGGACTAATCACTAACCACTATAGCTTTCTGAATTTAGACATTTGGGAGTCCTCACCTACTTTTAAGCAACCATATGAATAGGAAAAACAAACAGATTAACTTCCATTGTTAACTGCTTTCTGCAAACAAATCAAGACAGGCTTTTTTGGGGGGGGGGAGAGGTTTAGTAGCAGATGTTGTTGCGGCCAGATATTATGATGCTCTAAGTTTAGGATGGTTCAATCTTCGCTATACCATAGAGGTTTTAGTTTTAGTTATAGTTCTATTCATTTGGGAGTGTACTATGGATGTTTCATTCTATATGTACTATCATTATTGCAGCATGCAAGGCTGAACGGGAAATAAGTAAAGCCATTTCCCTATCATAACAAGACGTCCACTATCAGACAATGATGACTGGGAACGCTGGCAAACTAAGGTTAGCAGGAGAGAGGGGTAAGATAAATTTAGCAATTGAAAAGGCTCTTGTTATTTTAAAGACAGGTCCAAACAGCAGGCGCACAAGTCTGGTATTTGGCCTGCATGCTCAGGAAGCCGAGACAGAGACAGGTGGCTACCAGCAGGGAGGAGGCTTAGCATAGAGTATAGTTATTTCAATCCTACCTCTGTAGCTTTGTTGGGATGCCACCTTCTGAAAGCAGCAGATCAAGTTGCGAGAGGACTTGAGTGTTCAATCAACAGCCATGTCCTTGTCATGCCGCAGGATTCCCGAAACAGTGAGGTAGGGGCTCCAATTAGATACCAAACCTAGAGCAAATGCAAAGATGTACTTCAGTAAGTAGCTATAGCCATGTGTTTCAATCTTAGCACCTTAAAATGTGTGGACATCAACTCTCAGGATCAGGAAGAAAGTATTTTCTAGATTAGTGTTTCTCAATTGTGGACCCTTTAAACCAGGAGTAGGCAACCTTGGTTATTTTATGACTCGTGGACTTCAACTCCCAGAATTCCTGAGCCAGCATAGCTCAGCATGGAAACCTCTCCATTTCTCCTCAGCATGGCTGGCTCTGGAATTCTGGGAGTTGAAGTCCACAAGTCATAAAAGAGCCAAGGTTGCCTACCCCTGCTTTAAACTGTGTGAACTTCAACTTCCAGAATTCTGGCTGGGGAATTCTGGAAGTTGAAATCCATACATCTTAAAGTTGCCAAGGTTGAGAAACACAGAACTATATATACTGTATATATGTTCTCAGAGATTACCAAACTCAGGGCCTCTTCAACCCCAACAGTATCGTGGCAGGGCTGTATTGTTCATTGGCCTCCAAACCAATCAAATGTTTCAGGTAAAATTTTCCATTAGGTATATTGTTATAATTGCAAATGGGTAATAGTAGGAATGCAAATGCACAATAATAATGTGTCCACTAATACACACGGCACGGCTAAACCTTCAAAGCCTATCATACCTTGGTTAATTAGGCCACTACTGTGGTGCTTTGAGACTTTTTCTTTTGGATCAATTTATTGATGAGAATGAAAACACAAGGGGGGGAGAGCAACTTGGCCTGCTTCACATCCTGTGGCAGAAGGGCTAAAGGATTCACATCACAAATTCTCCTTCGTACTCTGACTGCGATGGGGCCATTGTGAATGGGCTTCCTACCTAGAACAACACCAGTCACTCTAGAAAACACATACATGGCACCACTTGGTTCTCAGACTCTGACATGCATTCATGTTTATCCTATAGAACCTATAGAAGGTTTAGGGCTTGGGGGGGGGAACTGACTCATTGTTATAGCAGTCCATCCAGGACAGAGACCCCTTTTATAATCAAGTCAACCTTGACTTGGGCCCAAACCGATGCAACATTCACAGATACACTGCATAGAGTTGGGAAATGTAGTCTCAGTCTGGAGGAAATAATCATCAGGTTGTGGGGAAGGGGACAAACAGTTTATTTTCTTATTTATTAACTAGATTTTAATAATCCTGTCCTTACTCTTTTTATAAATTATTGAAGGCAATCAACATACCTAATACTCCTTCCTTCTCCCATTTTCCACACAACAACCCTGTGAGGTGATGTATGCTGAGAGACAGGGACTGGCCTAAAGTCATCCAGCCAGTTTTCATGCCTAAGGTGATACTAGAACTCAGAATCTCCTGTTTTCTAGCCTGGTATCTTAACCACTAGGCAACCTTGGCTCTTTTATGACTCGTGGACTTCAACTCCCAGAATTCCTGAGCCTTAAAAAATTGTCTTCCTCCCATGCAATTACTGGTCAGTTCAAAATAAATGAGCCAGGATGAAATATTGAAATTTCTTTCTCACACACACTTTCTGTCACAAGTTCCCCATTAAAGGTTAATTTGAATATTGGACTTTGGAACCTCAATAATTACCTAAAGAACAATATCAGTTCTAAAGCTTGTTTTTAAAACAATGCACTTCACTAACAATGGGGTTGATGAACATAAAAACATCTTGGCAAATTTGGGGGAAAATTGTACTATAAGGATTTCTGCTTCTGATAAATGACATAATTTCCTATTTCTTTATTCTTTCTAGATTGAATTCACCAAAGAGCAGTTGGAAGGTGAGTTAATTCCATATCACTGGCCACCAAGAGACCTGGATTTATCTTACCATATATTTATGCATAAACAAACATAAACACAAGCAAATGTGCAAGCAAGCATTAGTGTAATTCAACAGACAACTTTTATTTGTTTCTCCATTGTTAACAAAATGACAGACTTGATTCCTAAGATTATAAACAGATGTTAAGAGAAATGATGTCAGGAAGAGTAAGCTAGTATCTGTATCAAATAACTGATTTATCCCATCTCTATCCTTGAACGTACTTCCACCATTATATCAGATATAACCAGATCCATGCAGGTTTGAATTTATTTGTTCAGACTTTTATTTATTTATTTGTTCAGACTTATATGCCGCCCTTCTCCTAGGACCCAGGGCGGCTTACAACAACAATACAACAAAAATTTAAAAATTAATTACATTCATACAGCATACAAACACAGTCAACTCACAATCGCTGATGGAGGGACATTCTTAGGGCCCAGGGGCAGAGCACAGCTCATACGCCCCAAGCCTGTTGGCATAAATGTGTCTTCAACAGTTTCCGGAAAGCTAGGAGGGAGGAAGCAGTACGAACCTCTGAGGGAAGCTGGTTCTAGAGGGCTGGGGCAGCAACGGAGAAGGCCCTAGCCCTAGGCCCCGTCAGAGGACATTGTCTAACAGACGGGACTCGTAGGAGGCCAACCCTATGTGCCCTAACCGGTCGCTGGGATTCATGAAGCAGAAGACGGTCCCGCAAGTATCCTGGTCCATTGCCATGAAGGGCTTTATAGGTCATAACCAACACTTTGAATTGTGTTCGGAGACCAATTGGTAGCCAGTGCAGCTCACGGAGAGCTGGAGTGATATGAGCATGTCTTGGGAGACCCAAGACGGCTCGCGCGGCCGCATTCTGGACTACTTGCAGTCTCCGGACATTCTTCAAAGGTTGTCCCATGTAGAGAGCATGAATTCTGTTGCAAACGTCAGTTATAATTCAGAAGAGACTGAATTCATGTTTTATTCCTGTTGGATCCGGTGCAATCAGATGTAATGGAATGTGTAAATGACCTTGGGGAAAGAGAGGAAAAGTTCAGACCAGAGCCAGGAAGGAGCCTCAGTGGCTTAATGATCAGAGAGAGAGAGAGAGAGAAAAAAAAACTTAGGAAGGACCTGCAGTTAAAAGGGGCAGCAGGAAGTCTGTACAGTATTCTCAGACTTGCAAGATATTAAGGTAGTCTTACAATAAAATAAGACCACTTTATTATAACTATATAAGTATTATAACTTACTTTATAAGTAAGATATACATTTCAGTCCTACAAGAAAGACCAGACTAAAAACCAAGGCCACGTAGATCAGTATTACTTTTATTCTAACAGAGTCTTCTTGCAAGTCTTCCTGCATTCATCGTTCTTCCCCCTCCCTCTTTATCTTTGTGTGGAGAAAAAAAGAGAATTAAATAATCAAGAACCCTTCTTGCAAAAAATACCTCAGGCTTTAGGGTACTACAGGTAGTCCTCCAAAATGTCTGTTGCTAAGCGAGACATTTGTTAAGTGAATTTTGCCCCATTTTTGCAACCTTTCTTGTTAAGTGAATCACTGCAGGTGTGAAGTTAGTAAACACAGTTGTTAAGTGAATCTGTGTTTCCCCCTTGACTTTGCTTGTCAGAAGGTTGCCAAAGGTGATCACATGACCCCAGGATACTGCAACCATCATAAATATGAGTCAGCTGTTCATGTGACTGTGGGGATGTGCAACGCTTTCTAAGTTTGAAAAACGGTCATCGGTCACTTTTTTCAGTGTCGTCGTAGCTTTGAACAGTCACTAAATAAACTGTCAAGGACTACCTATACAACTCCTTTTGAATTTCCTTCTCGTCTCGCCTGAATATGAGAGCACTTTCAAATGACAGTATGTCTTTACTAAGGAATCTGACTTGCTTGGCAGGCTCATCACACATTCTTCAAGCTGTGCTACTTGAGCAGAAAATTCTCACTGATGCTGTGAACCTTGACACAATGGTCTGCCAACAGCAATAAATCTTCATAATGCCACCTTTGTCACATCTCCAGCCTACCATGAAGCCAGCCTAAATTCAACTTTAGCTGGTTGAGTTTTAAAGCAATGTTGCTGTATGAATATCGCATGGCACCTCACTGATGACACATCAGTAATGATCCCATCAGAGGCTGAGACCTGCCCAGCTCCTCTTGCCCACCGGCCCCATCCCACCCATCAGTTGCTGGGTTCTGCCTTCATAGCTGTTTGGTTTCTATTACTGGAGAGACCTAATGATCTCACTCCCACAGCTGCTTTCTCCATGGAGAAATGCCCTGGAGAAGCATTATGCTGGCTCTTAAGAGCCATAGGCTTAGTGCTCTTTTGGAAGAATTTTTAAACGTGTGTCACTTAAACAATCTGTCACCATGGCCCAAGCCTGCCCATCCCTATCCTCAACACATGCTCAGGACGGGGAGACTTTGCTGCTTTTCCCACTGACAGATGACCCTGGATGGGACAGCAAACATATCCCACATTAAAACTGCAAAGGACAGAAACAGTCACCAGTCTTGCTACAGAACCAGAAGAAATATGTTCTTGGGATAAGGCAAACAACGCCACACACTTTTTCACCCATTTGGAGAGGGAAGGGATCCTCATTAACATAGCTAGGAGGAAAAGCCCTAGAAGGAATTTTAATAATTCTCAGAACTGAAATTTTGCTATAATTAGCTCAATTATTAGAGAGAGGGTTATGTATAGAATCTGAGCTTGGATCTGTACCTGAGGAGCAACATCTGAGTGCTCTAACAGTGTGAAATGGAAAAGATCAATTCCCCAATAAAAAAATGCCAGAAACAAGACAATGATGACCCTTTGAAAGATCATTGAGATGCTTTACATATAAAAAGTAGGAACAGCCAAACCCTTCCAGATCACCATCTTCATCTCTCTAGATCAGAGGTCCTCAACCTTTTGGGCACCAGGGACCGGTTCCGTGGAGAAAGGTTCTTCCACAGACTGGAAAGTGCGTGGTTTTGTGTGCTGCCTGTATCCCATGGATGGGGCTTTGCTTGTTTGTGTGGACCGGTTGCTGGCATGCCATGACTGGTACCGGTCCACGGACTGGGGGTTGGGGACTCCTGCTTTAGATGTATCCCAAACAGAGCTTGCTGTTAGAGAGGAAGCCTCCTCCTAATTGACTATGACTGACAGAAACTGGGCAGGCAGGTGTTGCAGACGGCAGTGTCCAGTTTTTTAGGATTACATATAAATCCTCTAATTGACACTGGCAGAAGGACAAGCTTAACACTTTATCTCCATCAAACTCCTGGCCCCCTGCAGCTCTCCACATCACCAAAGAACTACTCGTGTTTCCCCTAAAGCAAGACAGGGTCACACTTTCTTTTTATCCCCAAAAGCCCCACTATGTCTACTTTCGGGGTACGGCTTATATTGATTGGAAAACAATTGTCAGTTTTATTTTAAGTATTTTAAGTATTTAAGTATTTTAAGCAGGAGGCGGAAGTGGGCAGGAGTAATATGTCTTACTTTCGTGGTACGGCTTATATTAGCCGACCCCCTGAAAACCCCGATACGTCTTACAATCGGGGGTGTCTTACTATCGGGGAAACAGGGTATATCAAAGTTTGATCTGATCTCTCCAGATTACAAGGAGGCATTTGGGCTCTTTGATCGGGTCGGCGATGGCAAAATCCAGTTGAGCCAGTGTGGAGATGTGATGAGGGCACTGGGACAGAATCCTACTAATGCTGAAATCCGGAAAATCCTGGGACATCCAAAGCCTGATGGTAAGTCATCTCTGGTTTACCATGTGCAAGGAAAATTATAACACAGTATGACCACAGGATGGCAGCAGATTCCAGATTTAAGGGATCATATTAGAACATTCAGACTTCATTTAAGAACAGATCCCTTGTAGTTAGGAATATAAAGCTGGAAAATGTGGGCTATGTAGTTCCTCTGATGAGGAAAAACTCTGTCTTCTTCTTCTTCTTCTTCTTCTTCTTCTTCTTCTTCTTCTTCTTCTTCTTCTTCTTCTTCTTCTTCTTCTTCTTCTTCTTCTTCTTCTTCTTCTTCTTCTTCTTCTTCTTCTTCTTCTTCTTCTTCTTCTTCTTCTTCTTCTTCTTCTTCTTCTTCTTCTTCTTCTTCTTCTTGTCTTAATTATAATCTGATCTGCAGAAATCAACAAGCCATGATTTCTGATGCACAGGAATAAATATCTTAACCTATATACTCTGTTACAATTATTAGAAGCATGCAGCCATTCTTCTTGAACATGCTAGGAACCTGCAACACCATTTATGAGTAAAGAAATCACTTTAGTATAATTTATATTTGCAAGAATATGCTAAAAATTGGACCGACACTTAGTTGAATGAAACGTAATGGTCAACAGTATAATACATAAACAGTATAATGCTAAACATAAGTAGCAGTCTATGTATCATAGTAGCTGAGTTCAAGAATTATGCTAAACCCAAATTAAACTTAGCGAAATGTGTGAATTCAGGCAATGTGATTAAGAGGAGGGATTTAAAAATATAAATGTATATACTCTTCCCTTTACTGAACACACAACCTAAATTAAGTGCAAAATAAATCTAAGTACACAAAAATATAGTGTCTCAAAGAAAAATATAGCATATCAAAGATAAGGTTTTTCTAATTTAATTTGCATCTAAAATTTACATTTTTTTTCAAACAATTTGGATTTCAAGAGTTCAAGCTAAAAAAATTATAGCAGTAAAAAAGCGATAAGCCCGTCTGGCATAGAACTTAAAACAGGGACGCTGTGAGCTTTGGTGTACCTTAGGCATAAAGCCAGTTCAGGTGATCTTGGGCCATCCCTCTTTCTTAGCCCTTGGGAGGCAAGGAAGGGCAAATCCTTTCCGAAATCTTGCCAATAAAACTATAGGGACTCCTTCTGGCAGATGCCAGGAATCAACACCAACTCAAAGGCAGACACACACAAAATTGCAAGACTAGCAGTTGTGCAGAACGTGTACACACCCTGGAAACATGTTTCTTTATTGTATTATGCTTTCAGCATATTTTTAATTGTATTCTGCTATTCAAGCCAGGAGTGTCAAACCAGCACAATCCAAGAAAAAGAATAACAGAGTTGGAAGGGGCCTTGAGGTCTTCTAGTCTAACCCCCTGCTCGAGTAGGAGACCTATAACTATATATACCCTACATACATACCCGGTACATACGTACATAAATGAGAGAGAGTCTATACCCTAACCAATACACCTTATACACTATAAAAAGAGGTATCCATAGGACAGAAACAAGTCCCTTCCCCCAACAGCTCAGTATATGTCAGTTTCTATATTCATCTATATCAGTGGTTCTCAACCTTTTTAATGCCGCGACCCCCAACTGGTCGTAAGTCGAGGACCCCAACCGGTCATAAGTCGAGGGCCCCAACTGGTCATAAGTCAAGGACCCCAACCGGTCGTAAGTCGAGGACTATTTCCCTGCCCAGGAGCGCCGCGCATGCATGGTGCCACCCCCTGCGCCGGCCAAGGCGTAGCTGGCAAGGGGCAGCGACGGCGCAGGGCGACCACCGGCTAAGCCACCAGCTGGCCCAGCCCAAGGGAGGTAAGGCACCCGCTGGGGCCCATGCGTGCCAGCAACCCTCCCTGCGCCCGCCGGCCTCCCACCTCCCACCCCTGGCCCTCTTTTATTTACATTTTTTAGTAGTTGCTCAGCAGGGAGGGGTGGAAACTTCCAGACAGCTCACCTTCGCTGCAGACAACTTGCAGCACTGTTTGCAGACTGGGACTTTTGGCGGGCTCAGCAGGGCAGAGACAGCCTGGACAATTCCTATTGGCTTTTGAAAGCCAATAGAATTAGACTCTATTCAAGAGAGTCTATTCTATTGGCTTTCAAAAGCCAATAGATAGAATAAGAGGGAGTAGCACAGCTAAGGAAAAGGGGGAAAAATGGCAAACTGCGTTGTTTGGCAACCCCTGTGAAATGGTCGTTCGACCCCAAATGGGGTCGCGACCCACAGGTTGAGAACCGCTGATCTATATTATTTATATTCGTATTTCTCTTAGGATAGTGAATGATCCCAGCCGCAGCTCTGCAACTCACCGGCTTCAAAGAGGAAAATTATTGGGGGCGGGCAGGGGCGCTCATATTGCATCTGCCAAGCCTTCTTAAAGCGGACACGCCTATTCCAGTGATGGCTGGCCTTAAAGGAGATGCTATGTGTCATGACTAGAGCACCCCCACACATTATCATCTTTCCTCCTTCGAATCCGGGTTACTTACGTAGCTCAACAGTACAGAGATAACATAATAACAGAATTGGAAGGGAACTTGGAGGTCTTCTAGTCCAACCCCCTGCTCAGGCAGGAAACCCTACACCATTTCAGACAAATGGCTGTCCAATCTCTTCTTAAAAACTTCCAGTGTTGGAACATCCATAACTTCTGGAGGCAAGAAGTTCCACTGATTAATTGTTCTCACTGTCAGGAAATTTCTCCTTAGTTTCACTTACATTTTCCCATTTTCACTTGCAGCCAAGAACACAAATCTCTCCCCAGAATATGTTCTCAGATATACTTAGATATACTCACTTAGATTCCCAAGAAAGGATTCTGGTTATAAGCCACAGTTATCAAGGCTAAGCAATTCATCACCTGGGGCTATTTATTGCCAATCTTTTTTCTCCTGACAGTTCAATACATCTAATTTAGTTGTTTTTAAAGGACATGCAAGTCCCTCAGCAATTTTTTTTCTTCAGTTTTAATTCCTTAGTGAAGGAGTTCTACCTGTGTGACACAGAAATAGCTTTTTGAGATTGAAGGATGGAGAGTTGGGTGGGAAATGAATGCTTCTTCTCCTTTTGCATCTTCTCTTCCCCCACCTTCTGATTGCCCCCAGAACTGAATTCTAAACGGGTGGAGTTTGAAGAGTTCCTGCCAATGCTGCAGACAGTTGCCAAGAACAAAGATCAAGGCACCTATGAAGATTATGTGGAAGGGCTCAGAGTCTTTGATAAAGAGGGGAACGGCACCGTAATGGGGGCAGAATTGCGCCATGTCCTTTCCACTCTGGGTAAGTATAGTTCCTATCACCACCACCATGAAAAGGCACTAAAAAGCATTACCAGGGGAAATTGCCACAGAACTTCCAAACAAGCAAATTCATCTTAAGCTATAGCTACAACCTCAATTTGCCTTTTTTGGAAAGGCACTAATCAATAAACATCAGTGTTCTCCTGATCTACTTTTAATCCTGGTTGCAATTCAACAAATTATTTGGATGGTTTTCTATCCCTTTCATGTTAATTTTAGCTCTGTTGTAATGTCTGGTGAATTATCTCTACAGAAATAGAGCACAACAATGATGAAAACTGTCTTGAATGCATTTGGGTCAATATAAAAGGGAGAAAAAAATGACATTGCCATAGGTGTATACTATAGGCCACCCAACCAACCAGAGGAAATAGATGAACTTTTTGCTAGTCAGCTAACTAAGGTATGTAGGAAGCTCATCACAATAGTAATGGGAGACTTTAACTATCCTGACATCAACTGGGAGACAAACTCTGCACCAAGTGGAAATCAAACAGATTCCTGACAAACCTAGCAGACAACTTTGTCTCCCAAAAAGTAGAGAAGGGAACTAGGGGATTAGCCGTTTTGGATCTAATTCTCACTAACAGAGATGAAATGATAGAAGGTGTTGAAGCCACAGGAACTTTGGGAGGTAGTGATCATGCAATATTGGAATTCAACATTATGGAAGCACAAGCAATAGAACACAGTCTTGGACTTCAAGAGAGCTAATTTCAATAAACTTAGAGAGGGCTTGGGAAGGATTACATGGATGAGAATCCTCCAGGGGAAAACAACTCAAGAAGCTTGGGAAATTTTGAAAAGCGAGATAATAGAAGCCCAGTCTAGCACAATACCAACAAAGAGGAAAAATAACAGCTCTCAAAAGAAACCAGCATGGCTGCATAAAGAACTCTCTGATAAATTGAAAGATAAAAAGGACAAGTATAGAAAGTGGAAAGAGGGGCACATAACTAAATCAGAATATCAACAAATAGCCCGAGCCTGCAAAGATGAAGTGAGGAAAGCTAAGGCTCATAATGAACTAAGGCTTGCAACCAAAGTCAAAAATAACAAAAAAAAGCTTCTTTCAACATGTAAAAATCAAGAAAAAAGTGAAGGAAATGATTGGTCCATTAGTGGGTGAAAGTGGTAAGAAGGTGACAAGCAATAGGGAGAAAGCAGAACTATTTAACTCGTTTTTTGCATCTGTCTTTACACAAAGGGGAAAAACAGACCAACCTATCAAAAATAGTGCCATAAAAAACAGTATAGAAACACAAGTTAAGATAGACAAGAAAATGATAAGTGAGCACCTGTCCAACCTAGACAAGTTCAAATCACCAGGACCAGATGGATTACACCCCAAGGTTCTCAAGGAACTGGCAGATGTGATCTCAGAACCACTGAACTATATTTTTCAAAGATCCTGGAGCACTGGGGAACTACCAGAGGACTGGAAAAGAGCTGATGTAGTTCCCATCTTCAAAAAAGGAAAAAAAATGGATCTAAGAAATTACAGACCTATCAGCCTGACCTCAATACCTGGGAAGATTCTGGAAAAGATAATCAAACAACAAATCAGCGAACACCTAGAGGCAAACAAAATCACTACTAAAAGCCAACATGGGTTTGTCAAAAACAGATCATGCCAGACAAACCTTATTGCATTCTTTGACCAAGTGACAAAATTAGTGGATCAGAGGAATGCTGTGGATATAATTTATTTGGACTTCAGTAAAGCATTTGATAAAGTAGATCACAACCTATTACTCGATAAGATAGAAAAATGTGGATTAGACAGCATCACCACCAGATGGATTCATAGCTGGCTGACCGGCCGCACTCAGCATGTGGTCCTCAATGGAACTGCATCTACATGGAGGGAAGTGTGTTCTGGCGTGCCCCAGGGCTCTCTCTGTTCTAGGCCCAGTGCTCTTCAACATCTCCATCAACGATTTGGACGAGGGGATAGATGGGGAACTCATCAAATTTGCGGATGACACCAAGCTGGCAGGAATAGCCAACACTCCAGAAGATAGGCTTAAGATACAGGAGGACCTGGACAGACTTGAACACTGGGCGCTATCTAACAAAATGAAATTCAATGGTGAAAAAAGTAAGGTTCTGCATTTGGGCAAGGGGAACCAAATGTACAGGTATAGTATAGGTGGTGCCTTGCTAAATAGTAGTAACTGTGAGAGGGATCTCGGAGTCCTAGTGGACAATCACTTAAATATGAGCCAGCAGTGTGCTGCAGCTGCCAAAAAAGCCAACTCAGTGCTGGGCTGCATTAACAGAGGGATAGAATCAAGATCACTTTATAATGCCTTGGTAAGGCCACACTTGCAATACTGCATCCAGTTTTGGTCACCACAATGTAAAAAAGATGCTGATACTCTAGAAAGAGTACAGAGAAGAGCAACAAAGATTATTAGGGGACTGGAGGCTAAAACATATGAGGAACGGTTGCTGGAATTGGGTATGTCTAGTCTAATGAAGAGAAGGATGAGGGGTGACATGATAGCAGTGTTCCAATATCTCAGAGGCTGCCACAAAGAAGAGGGAGTCAAGCTATTCTCCAAAGCACCTGAGGGCAGGACAAGAAGCAACAGATGGAAACTAATCAAGGAGAGAAGCAACCTAGAACTAAGGAGAAACTTCCCGACAGTTAGAACAATTAACCAATGGAACAACCTGCCTCCAGAAACGGTGAATGCTCCAACACTGGAAGTTTTTAAGAAGAGACTGGGCAACCATTTGTCTGAAATGGTGTAGGGTTTCTTGCCTGAGCAGGGGGTTGGACTTGATGACCTCCAAGGTCCTTTCCAACTTTATTATTATTACTATTATTATTATTATTATTATTATTATTATTATTATTATTATTATTATCCTTTCTCCATTGATGGGGGTTCTTCTAATTTGATTTACTTTATAAAATATCAGGTGAAATTTGTGTTTTAGTTGTAAAGTGGCATTTTAGTTGTAAAGGTCTTTTTAAAAAAGCAAAACATTGGCTTGCCTACATTTAGAAATATTGGGCCAATGTGATCCTTACAGGCTTTTAGCTGGGGTGAGTAAAGCCCTTTATGTTGCGTGTTTTTGTTGTTACCTGGTTTTGCCAACCTTTTGCTTTTTTCTTCTGTTTTTATTGGATTTTTTTCTAATTTCTTTTCACTTAGAAAAACTTTTTACTTTTTTTTTTTTACTTTTACTTCCACTAAGTTACTAGGAATTGGACGGAGGGAGGGTATACAAATGTAATGAATATACTGATGAAAAATAAACCATCTTCCTTTTTTATTATTTTTTTCAGGTGAGAAAATGACAGAAGAAGAAGTAGATTCTCTATTATCAGGGCATGAAGATGCTAATGGTTGCATTAATTATGAAGGTAAGATATTATGCCTGTTATCAGTTGAGCGGTTATGCAAGATATTTGGTTCATGTTGACCCTACAAAAACATCAGAATGTCCACATCTGGCAGGCAAATACGGTAAGCCCCCAAAATAGTGAATGTTGGAAGATTCTTATTTTCACAGAACATTGTATAAATAGGAAACCCCTTATGGATTTCTTTGTGTAAAGCATTAAAAATGAACATTATATGTTTTGAGGATTAGATTAGCTAGATTTAAGAAAGAAGAGAATCATGATGCAACTTTAGAGAAAGAGGGCAATTTACAATTGTACTTATAACTATTGTGAAGAAAATTAGAAGCCACTTTGTAGCCTTTTTCATTCTATTATATTTTTCTTTTATAGTACTTCTACTTTTTTCTTCTACTTTTTTCTTTCTTGGGATTTTAGATTTCTATTTGATTGCTTTTTCTTTTTTCTTGATTACTCTTCATTAGTTTGTACTAGTTTTTTTACTTGGTTTTTAAAACTTCCAATAAAATTTTATATAAAACATTGTTTAAGTATGGAATACTAATATTGTGTTGATATGGGATCTGTGTATCCATCAGTGCTGATGTAGATGTCAGAATTACCTAAAGATTAGCAACGGGACTTCAGTTATTCCTGTTATTTATTAAAAAATTAAACCAGGGCCAGAAATATATTTTTTTAAAAGCCATTCGAAAGAAAGTTATCAGATGTAATGTCTGCTCTTCCAATGAGGTTTGCATTTTATCACAATGTATATAGGCTAGTTGTTGTATGAAAGTAAATAAAAATGACCTGTGGTACTAGTTTGCAGCCAACTTCTATCTGTCATCAGCCTGAGGTAACTACAATAGCAGGGATGGCTGCTGCCTCAGGTGAAATCATTTTATGTGAAAATAAGTCCTGAGACAAAAATTAACCACAGAGGGTGATTTTAATCCCTTAATTTCTCTCCTTTCTCTCTCACAGCATTTGTCAAACATATCATGGCAAGCTGAGCTGGGGTCTATGAGTAAGTGCAGTATTTCCAAGCATCATTTATATTCTGGATTGATGGGAGGTCCTTTTTCCGCCCCTTCCTAAATAAGATTCTTCTTCACAGCTTTTACACAGGCAATCCTTCATCTCTCCTTCACATACCCTACCTAGAGCGTTTTATTGCCACTACAGGCTATGTTATCCAAACTGTACACACACAGTTAGGCAAACCTTGCCAGGACACTGCTTTCTACCATATCCCTAAATTTTATAACAAAATATAAGTTATTAGATCCAACAATTCTTACCAAATGTGTGAAGTTCACTATTAAAAGCAGTTATTAGAGTGCTTGGTGATTAAACACCAAAGACTGCCATATTGATCCATGACAGAGTAAAATATCGGCACAGTAAAGGTAGTCCTTACGACCACAATTGAGCCCAAACTTTCTGTTGCTAAGTGAGACATTTGTTAAGTACATTTTGTCCCACTTTACGACCTTTCTTGCCATGGTTGTTAAATGTATCACTGCAATTGTTAAGTTAGTAAAAAGGTTGTTAAGTGAATCTGGCTTCTCCATTGACTTTGCTTGTCAGAAGTTGCAAAAAGTGATCACATGACCCCGGGACACAGCAACGGTCATAAATATGAGCCAGTTGCCAAGCATCTGAATTTTGATCATGTGATCATGGGGATGCTTCAATAGTTGTTTGAAAAACGGTTATAAGTCACTTTTTTCAGTGCCACTGTAAATTTGAACGTTCACCAAACTGTTGTAAGTTGAGGCCTATAATATATAGTATAGAAAGTTGATTATAAAGTTGATCGAAAATAAAATTGAGGGATTTCACCACTTTGTCATTATTTTTCTGAAGAAACATTTGTGCCTTCTTTTAGTAATTTTTGCCAAACTTTGATACTTATGGACATGAGAGACAAATATTCCCTTTTCTTCACAGGGCTGCTCAAGATGCTGTCTTCAGGTATATCTCCTCAGCCTACAGTCCTCAATGGAGTCAATTTCCCCCTTTTTCTACCTTTGTAAACACACAACCTGCAACCCAGCGATTTTTCCCTGCATAGACTGTAAAGATATCTTTATAAACACTGAATTGGTGAAACTTCACTACATCAGTCAGTGATCATCTATGGAAATAGAAGGGAGCAGCAGCAGCAGCAAAAATTTCACAATTTTTGTGTGAAGAAATCCACATTCTTAAATCATCTGACTCTACAAACTACTCATTTTTCTAAACAATAAAGTGTTTGATTTTCAGATGTTCTGATTTCTTGATTTGTCATTACTTTACTTTCCAAGCACTGAGGTATGACAAGGAGAGCCTGCTTAATGTCCAAGATGTACACAATCATTTTGAAAAGGATGGGGCAGGTGGCAATATCTGTTTAAGAATTTTCTTGCATATCTGAGCCAGTGTTGTAGAACAAAATAAAGTAACCATAGGTTATTTAAATAGCTAGGTTATGTTAAAACCCAAATCCATCGGGACAAAAAGTTACTAAGGCAGAACTTCTTAATCATATTTTGCACTTTCTATTAGCTATAGAGAATTTAGGTGTCTGCTCAAGCCCAAAAGATGTACTTGGAAGTTCAAGTTCAATTTTGACCTCCAGATCTCCAGGCACAGAGGGACAGAGTGTCCCTAAAATCTATATCATCCATATCATCTCTTCCCCCTGTTGTAAACAGTGTAGAAAATCAATGAGAGGTGTTTATATATCTATATATGTCTGAAGGGAACAAGCTTTCCCCCATTCTCGCTACCCCTCCTTTTCCCAAATTGCTTTTATCTGGAAAAAGCAGCCAATGGTTTTCTGATTTGTCTTTGTAAACCTAACATGTTGCTTGGCATTCAGAATTCCAGGGAATAAAGGTTAATTATTATGTACACAATGGCTATATTTAATTGCCTATTATTCTATGGCTACTAGGTTATAAAAGTCACTAGATGATGTCAGTAATTAAACTTTCTTACGGCTGCCTGTATTTTTGCAATGCAGATCTAACCTCGATATCCATCTTCGAAGTTTGTGTGTATAAAGATAGCTTTCTGTATTCAACATATGAAGTGTGTTACAATGTGTCATTTATGATTAAAGAGACTCAGAAAGAAGGCCTTGAAGCAAGCATTCAGAAATTATTTAAACCAAGAGGGCAGAAGCATTCCTTAAGTCCTGGGTAAGGAGATACAGGTAGTATATCACTTAGCAACCGTTCAAAGTTACGGTGTATCACCCCAAGATACTTACAACTCAGTTCTGAAGTTTTAATGACCATCCCAACACCTGCGGTCACATGACCATATTTCAGGGGCTTGGCAACCAGTCTGCATTTATTTATGTCTTTTAGCTTTGTACATTTATTATTTTTTATGATTGTAAACTGCCCAGAGTTCCCCTGCAGTAAGATGGGAGGCCAATAAATCTTATAAATAAATGGCCATTTGCAATGCCCCGCAGTCACGTGAATGGATTTTATGACATTTTTGCCCCAAACCAGCATTTACTTACCAGCAGTTTTCAGCAAAACCACTCCATAATGAACAAATGGTTTGCTTAATGACTGTGGTGTTCACTCAATCACAGTACAGATCACTTTACGAGCATCCCAAAAAGGTCATATAATTGGGTCAGTCACATGGGTGACCTGCTTTATGACAGTCACAATGTATGACCATAATGGGCATGCTCAATTACAGTTGTATGTTGAGGACTCTCTGTACTAAGTATGGGCTGATGCTTGTCTGACTCCCAGGGGTATAAGAGGCAGGACAGGACAAACACAATCAGATTTACAACCTTCTGTTATAGCCAATTTCAAAAAGCATAGTTCTGATCTTCCTGTGGAGTGTGTTTCCTGATATATAGGTTGATATAAATATTCCAAAATCCAAATTGGCTAGAGCTGAATGGTCCATTGCATGTCAGCTAAAGGGGTGTGAAAGCAGGAGGAGATACCGGTAGCACCGAGGGGGATCTTTGAACTTATTTGAACTTGTCCTCTTTGTGTACATAACGGTTTCTGAATACTTACTGTACATATACGGTAGTACTGTTGAATCTCTGTGTGACACAGAATGCTGGACTCGATGGGCTTTGGCCTGATTCAGCATGGCTCTTCTTATGTTCTTATGTTCTCTATGGTTTCATGTTGTTCACAAGTAATCAACAAAACCATAACAAAAGGACTGTGGTAGATATAAAGAAATTAAAACAAACGGCTAATCAGGTTTATAAGAGTACATGGATAAATTATAGTGCTAACGATCAATCATAACAAAACCAAATAAAATAACATCAACAATCAAATCAGCGTAAATAATTCAAAGTAAAAAAACATGATTATAATAAATAGTTTGGTCAAATGCTTTCTAGAAAAAATTAGAACATTAGAAGCAGTGGGGCAAATTTTAATTCTAAAAGAAGTTATTCTACAAGGTAGAAGCAGGAACTGAGAAACAGCATCTTCTAGACTCCATTTCCAATACAGCAGTACACTCAACACAAAAAGCTAATAATTCGATAAGGGCAACAAAGTGAAAATTATAGCCATCAAATAACAACAAAAAACCCTCCATAATTTTGATTATCACTTCACATATTGACAGGTTAGACAGAAGTCAACAATCAGGCAAACCATTCATGACAGCCTCCCCACTTTATAAGGTCATTTATACCCTTTATTTTCTTCCAATCTTTCAATAAATAATCTGGGGAGAGTAGCCCCCTTCCTGATTCATACTGACTTTAGGTCAGCGGTTCTCAACCTGTGGGTCGCGACCCCTTTGGGGGTCGAACGACTGTTTCACAGGGGTCGCCTAAGGCCAGGGCTTTTTTTCTCATAAAACGCTCAAAACCGCGTTCCGGCACCTTTTTTTGATGGATTTTTCAACTTTTCCATGAGCTGTGCTACACCCTCTATTCTATTCTATTGGCTTTCGAAAGCCAATAGAATAGACCCTATTGAATAGATTAAGAGTCTGTTCAATAGACTCCATTCTATTGGCTTTCGAAAGACAATAGGAATTGTCCAGACCTGGTCATTAATGGCTGTCTCTGCACTGCTGAGCACGCCAAAAGACCCAGCCCGCAAACGATGCACATGCAAATTGTCTGCAGCAAAGGCAAGTTTGCAGGAACTTTTCACCTCTCCTGCTGAGCAACTACACCATCTCCTACTTGTAAGTAAAAGAAGACCAGGGGTGGGAGGTGGGGAGCAGCACTTAATTCTGCCCTGCTGAAAAAACTGAGTCCATGTGCACTCCTGCCTTGTGCTCACCCGTGTCAGCCAGGCTCTCCAGGGTCGCGCTGCAGCTGGTGCTGTGGGAGCTGAGGGGCCCATTCTACATGGAGGGGCTGCGCGGGGTGAGCGGCGGGGCAGCTGCAGGCGGGGGTATGGGGGCAGGGGCGGCCAGTCCGAGCTGAGCTGGGTCTGGGCCGCTGCTGGCACTACCACTGGGCTGCTCCGCTGCTGCCACCGCTGCTGGCTGAGCTGAGCTGCGGCACCGAGCCGGTCCCCACGCCTCCTGGTTGCCCAGCTGCACTCCACCCCCGGCCGCCCTCCATGCCGGAGCTTCCCCCCGCACCACCCGGCCCACCTCCCTCACCGTCGGAGGCCACCTCGGCCGCCCTCCACAACGGAGCTCCCCCCGCGCCACCCGGCCCACCTCCCTCACCGTCGGTGGCTACCCCGGCCGCCCTCCACAACAGAGCTTCCCCCCGCGCCACCCGGCCCACCTCCCTCGTCGGAGGCCACCTCGGCCCTCTGGCGCGCGGTGTGGCCCTGGGGCTGGCAGGCAGGAGTGGCTCCTTCCCGGCTTGCCGGGCTCCAGGTGGTGGGGAAGAGGGCAATGCCTGCATGTGCGTCGGAGGCCAGCCGGACGTGCCGGGAGGGGAGAAGCGGCGCCTTCCGAGTGGGAGCTGGCGCTCCGGTCACACCCCTCTTGTGTGTGACGAGTCGGGGAAGGGTTTGGTGGTGAAGGGCTGCGCAGCGTGGAAAGGGGCTCCCACGATGCCGCCACTGCGATGGCGCTCAGGAGGCTGGAGGGGCGGGCAGGTCCCGGCGGGGCAGCTGGGAGAGCGCAAGAGGTGCTAGGATGAGGATGGGGGGCTCCAGACTACCACCTCCAGCAGCCCTAAAAAGCACTGGAAGAGTGGGGAATGCTGGGAGTTGCAGTTCATCACCATTTGGGAAAACATGACTCTCCAAAGATCCTTCCATCCATCCATCTCCTTCCCTTCCCTTTCAATCTCTCCTTCATTCCTTCCTTCCTTCCTTCCTTCCTTCCTTTCCCCTTCAATCTCCTTCCTTCTCCATCTCCTTCCTTTCCCCTTCAATCTTCCTTCTTTCCTTCCATCTCCATCTCCATCCCTTCCTCTTCAATCTCTCTCTCCTTCCTTCCTTCCCCCTTCAATCTTCCTTCCTTCCTTCCATCTCCATCTCCATCCCTTCCCCTTCAATCTCTCTCTCCTTCCTTTCTTCCTTCCCCGTTCAATCTCCTTCCTTCTCCATCTCCTTCCTTTCCCCTTCAATCTTCCTTCCTCTTCCCTCCCTCCCAAGGAAGGGAGAGCAAGGAAGAGTTAGCTTCTCCAGTGAGCATTGCTATATTGTTTTTGTAATTCATCACTATGCTTTCATTATGTTCAATTCCTAACAATGAAAATACACCCTGCATATCAGATATTTACATTACGATTCCAAACAGTAGCAAAATTACAGTTATGAAGTAGCAACAAAAATAATTTTATGGTTGGGGGTCACCACAACATGAGGAACTGTATTAAGGGGTCGCGACATTAGATAGGTTGAGAACCACTGCTTTAGATGAAGATCTTCCCACCCATCCGTCTCATCAGAAGGGTCACCCCAATGCAACTTTTAAGTTCTGATCTCATAACCCCTCAATTTCTACTGTACAGTAGTTCTGTTGTATTTAGTAATTTTACTGACCATAGGGACCAAGATCACCAGTAAATTCCAGTTGAGTGTGCCACTGATCTAGGATCTCACACTTCAGACTTTCACTGCCTGCCATTGTGTGATGGAATATAGTAGGCTGGATTCCTAGGATGGAGGGTGTGCATACCATAGGAGTAAGAGATAACTCAGTCCAGATATTTTGTGTGAGAGAAAGAGGATAAAGACAACCCTTCCATAGTAGTTCTCAGAGTATATGGTAGCTGCAGATAATAGAGTGCTTAGTCTGGCAATATTCTGTCTACAGGTGTGGAAACAATAAAGAACTCAGCTTGGAAGAATCATCAAGTGTCATTCTTGGTTTTTGGGCCTGCCACACAGGCTGATTCATAATATCCTTAAACAGTGCTTTTTTTGTAAAAAAAAAAAAAAAAAAAAAAGGTGCCGGAACTCACACACGTCATACAACCCGCCTTGCCTACCCTACAAGGTTCCATCCAAAAAAGATACCGGAACTTCGTTCTGGGCATTCTATGACAAAAAAAGCCCTGCCCTTAAAAACAGATAACCCATAAGGTAGCAGCAAGCGGTAGGTCTCCTAGCCTAGCCAGTCAATCCAGATAAAGGGACACCAAACACATCCATCTCTAATCTTCCATTTTTCATCAACTTCTACAACCTTTCTGTCACAGCTACTATAGTTGCTCTTAAACCTCTCCGATAGTGCCAGACCCTGGCCTCTCTTAATCCAAAACTGCCTCAGTCTATCAGATCCTATATCAGTGATGGCAAACCTTTTAGAGACCGAGTGCCCAAATTGCAACCCAAAACCCACTTATGCATCGTCTCGTGCCGGGTGGGTGTGGCCCATTGGCTGGGTATGACCCATTGGGTGGGCGTGGCTGTGGTGGTAACGGCAGACTGGGTGGGACTAAAAAGTTCAATCAATCAATTCCAACTTTGCAAGATCTTTCTTTTTCCCATGAGAAGTTGAAACTGACTGATTGAACCTTTTTTTTTTTTGCACATGGCAGCGGAGGCCTAAAGCAAAAAGGTTTTATAAAACCCAACTGAAGGCCTAGGACTGGGGCAACGGTGTGTGTGCCCACAAAGAGGGCTCTAAGTGCCGCCTCTGGCACCCGTGCCATAGGTTCGCCACCACTGTCCTACATTCTCTATCCCAGACTACAGAAATCAGTAGGTGTATTTTTTTCCAAAATTGGTAGGTAGACCTGTCACCTTTTGTGACTCAGAACGAGGGGGTGAAGAATCAGTACGCTAGCAAAATGCTGTTACTATGGTGGCATTTAGCAATTGCTCCTGAAATACAATTCCCAGCATCCCTGTCTATTGTTAGATCAGCTTGAAAGGGCCAGGTCTCCCATTAAAGAAGTAAGGTACAGTATGTTTTAAGAAAAAAAATGGAACTGAGGCAAAGAGCATTGACTGCCTTTAATTACAGGTTCTGTTTATAATTTTTTTTATGGGTCTAGATCTTATCCATCCATCTGACCCTTGTTAGACATATTAAATTATAAATTAAATTATAAACCTGGTGATTTTCAAACAAAACTATGTAAGAACAGAGAAAGAGAAAACGCTACATTCTGCAACCAATAATTAATTGTCTGGAGTTTTGCGACCAAGATACAGTACCTTTAAAATAAGTATCAAAAAGCATTTTGAAATGATGCTTTGGAACGACTCACTGAATCATAAATTGGCTCGCCACATTTTATCTCAGCGTATTCTTCAACCTCAGCCGAGAAATGCATGGTTCAGCCAGTGGTACGACGCCAGAAAATGGGACTGATTGACTAAATCACGATTCTTCACCGTGTTGTCCAAAAGCAGCTGATGATTTAATTTGAGTAAACTCAGCAATATGAGTCAATCCCACCCCACCCCACCCCGCCTTGTTTTAAAACAGGGTTGGGGAACTATGGCCCCTTTTTGACCTGTGGACTTCAACTCCCAGAATTCCTGAGCCAGCATGGGAGTTGAAGGTTACAAGGTCATAAAGGGGCCATAGTTCCTCACCTCTGTTTTAAAGAAAGAAAGAAAAAACTACAATCCCCAACGTGCGACGCAACAATCTCGTTCAGCTGCTTCTACGAAGACACGCGAGATTCTAACTCATCCGTGGGCCAAAGTCGTATTTGCTCTTTCTCCTTCACGTAAGAAGGAAGGGTGGGAAAGCCCCGCCTCCTCGTTTCGGCTACTACCGGTAGAAGCAACTTTTTTGAACCGCCTCCTCGCTTCCATTTTTGGCGTTAGCCAATCGGGGGCGAAGACCCGCGCGGTGACTTTAAGAGCCACTCCCGGGCCCAGCTCGCACACATTCCGGGCGGAAGGAGGGAACGGCCGGAGAGACGCTCAGCTGCTTGCAACAATGGTGAGTGCTTTGCAAACGGGCTGAGTTGCGAAGCTGAGGCCGGTCAAGATTGTAGGACGGTCTCTTAAATGCGGCCCTTTGAGGGGCGGTTGCTGAGTGGAGGGTCTCCTGCTGGAGCAGGGGGTTGGGCCACTAGAAGATCTCCGAGGTCCCTTCCAGTTCTCGATTGAGTTGCAGAATCCCGGCTCGCCTTGAACAGACGTCGAGCCGGTAGCAGGGCGGGAAATGCAGCAGAAAGGGGAAAGTTTTGGGCAAAGGAATTGGCTGGCTCCTTTTTCTCTTCCCCCCAAGTAATACGCCTTTTTTTTCCCCCGGATTTGATTTACAGTGTGACTTCTCGGAAGATCAGACCGCCGGTAGGTATTTTTTTTTTTTTAATCTTCCCCGCATTCGGCTATGGGAAGCTGGAGGGTAGGGATAAAGGGAGCGAGTGGGGGGGCACTATTTCTTTTTTCCCTTCCCCGCCCCCGGATAGTCTATAAGGCTGAAAAGCCTTTTAGGGGGGCCTGTTTGCGCTTACGATGCTTTTTCCTTCCTTTGATTCTTCTAGCCTTTTTTCTTTTCCCCGCTCCCCCCACTCCCACCCCCCGAGCCCCCTGATCATTGCCTCTCGATGGTGAGTGAAGGAGAAAAAGCAACTCCCTCCCGCGTTCCTAACACCGATTCCTGCTCGTATGTTAACGCATCCGGGCTGCTCTGTGCGGTCCTGTGTGTAACTGTGCATTGTAGGCCGGGTTTCTTTCTCAGGCTCTTTGAACCAGCGATTCTGCCTCCCCGACTCTCATTCCCTTGACTTCAGATTCACGGCTGGCCCGGCTCTGCCTTTCTACCTGAATCGCGGTTTTTTTGTGGTTTTTTTTTTAACCTCCCTGCATGGCTCATGCATGATGTATTTCCTGGTGAAGGCTGCTTGAAAGGACGCGCCCAGTGGCCTCCATTTTCTGTTTCTTAGCCAAATGATAACATTAGGATTTCTGCTTGGAAAGCTGGGCCGGGACAACCAGAGTGGGGCTAGCTTGTGGAAGCGGTCCCTGTACCCGGGAGGGTCAATCCTGGCTTAATCCTCTGGCATGCAGTTGGAGAAGGCGGATGCAGTCAACTCTTGGCCGGCTACAGAAGCTGCTGAGCTTTTTGCAAGGCGCCTTTGACTACTGCTGAGGAGATCCCACGCCTTGCACTTTTGAACAGCTAGTTAGTTTCCTCCCTTTGGAGGAGAAGGTGCTTTCAAAGGATGGAAGATGGGCGCCGGGTTAGCCGCCTCTGTTGGTTTCCTTATATGGGCAAGAAACTCATTTTGGAGCAGGAAGGGTTGGCAGCTGTCGCATTAATACATTCCGATCTGTACACGGATTCCTTTGCAAGGCTGTCTGAAACTCCGAGGTCTTAAGGACAGCAGCCACAGCTGACCAGCCCTGCAGTTGGTTATTCACGGTCGGATTGAAATAAATCTGATTCTCAGTATGAATAGCTGAGCAAAGTTGAGGCCGGTCAGCCCACCCCAGTGCTTGGAGAGAGGTCCTGCCAGTCCAGAAAAGTCTGATCCCTCTGAAGTTTTTGTTTGATGCTGGCATGCTTTATGCATCAGCCTGTTGAGAGCACAGCTGTCAAATGAAACAAAGGTTTCTTGATCTTGGATTAAATTTGATGTCATCTAAATATGGGGGATGCTTTCATATATTTAATTCTGTTGTTAACTAACCAAGACCAGTCAACACAGAAACACAAAATATTTGGGGGAAGGGATTCGTTGTTTTTCTTAAAAGTAATCTCACCATTTTAATTAAAAAGCACCACTCCTTAAGAAGCAGTAATTTTTCAGACTATCTTGCTTGATTGGGCTCTTGATTGAGCCAAATTAGCTTCAAATGGAAGGTCCAGGTTTTAAAAAAATGTATTAGCAAGTTCACTTCAGTTGTACACTGTAGTATTTGCTGTTAAATACTTGTTTCTTCCAGACTAACCATCCTATTAACTAGAGGCGTCCATGGGGGTGGGGGCAGATAACAAAAGCTTTTTGTACATGTACTGCTTTAATGAAGGCATCGGATTCTTCAGAATCCTTTGATATTGTGGCAGCAAAAGGGTGTTGTTTTTTTTTAAGTTTTAAATTTTTAGAAAAAGAGATGGCTAGTGTATTTTATGTGCAACTTAAGAACCATGTTGACAGCTTCACCATTGGATCTCTTGGTAAATTGCTTTACAAAAGAGGGGATAACATTTAGTGGTTTTAAAAGTATAAAAGCTTTGTAAGGGAAAGAATATAGCTTCGTGAGACATGTCCACCATTGTAAGGTCCTGTGCTCAGCTGGCATCTTCCAATTAATGGGTCAAGATCTGTGTTGCTCAACCTCAGCAACTTTAAGTTGTATGGTCCTCAACTTCTAGTTTCCCCAACCAGCAGTTCTGGTTGGGGGATTCTGGGGGTTGAAGTTGTCTAGAAAATCCCCAGCTATCTTATCTAGAAAATAACCTCTGCCTGATTCCTAGAAATAAGCTAGGATATCTGATGCATTAATAGCCTCTAGCATTGCCACACAGGTGAGGAGGGCTGTGTTAGGTTGTATGACCATAATTGTGAGCCTGAATCCATGTCCTAGGTCAGGGGTAGGCAAGCTTGGCTCTTTTATGACTCGTGGACTTCAACTCCCAGAATTCCTGAGCCAGCTTAGCTGGCTCAGCAATTCTGGGAGTTGAAGTCCACGAGTCATAAAAGAGCCATGGTTGCCTACTCCTGTCTTAGGTAGAGACTGCTCATGAAAGTTTCCTGAACATTACGAGCTACCATGTAATTTTTATAGCTTTACTTTAAGGCTTCTATTTCTTCATCCCAGTGTCTGGAGAAACAAGATCCTGCTTGAAGAAGAATCAGACTCCAGCAGGCAGTGACATTTTAGCCTTATTGTAAGGGTACTAATTGAGCATCAAGTTCTTAGATGTTGAGAAAGATTTTTGGCTACAACTCATCACCCCCCCTGTTGCTCCCCCCCCCTTAATTTCTGCTTGCAGGAAAAGAAATTGGCAAAGTATTCTAGATTTTTCCCATCTCCATAGCTAAGTTTTCTTAAGTGAAAATAGAAATGGGGAAGTAGTCTGTTAAGTGTTACCTTGCATGGGAAGGAAACTCTCAGATTTTGTTACATGGTCTTGTGTTGTGTCATGCTTGTTTTGCTGTGTCTCAGCTACTGTTCTACTTTTTTCTGGATTATTGACTCCTAACAAATGGTGGTGTGGCAGAGTGGTTAGAATAGTGTACTGGACCTAAGAAGGCGCAGTGAAGGATACCACTTCTGTGAAGCATATCCCCTTAGAGAAGGGTTGTATATGCTACCCAGAATTCTTCCAGTAAACATGTAAAAAAAACATCACAGTTGTATTATTCATTCGTACACCTTTTAAAGAAAGATTAGTATTTGTGGAATTTAGCACTATGCAAAATTAATTGGAGAGCAAGACTTTCTGTATACTAAAAATCAACTCCTTGACAATACAGGTAGTCCTCGACTTACGACCACAGTTGAGCCCAAAATTTCTATTAAGTGAAATGTTTGTTAAGTGAGCTTTGCCCCACTTTACGACCTTTCTTGCCACAGTTGTTAAGTGAATCACTGCCATTGATAAGTTAGTAACCTGGTTGTTAAGTGAATCTGGCTTCCCCATTGACTTTGCTTATCAGAAGATTGCAAAAGGTGATCACATGACTTTAGAACATAGCACCGGTCAAAAGTACGAATCGGTTGCCAAGCATCTGAATTTTGATCATGGGGATGCTGCAAAGGTCGTAACTCTGAAAAATGGGCATAATCTCTTTTTTTCAGTGCTGTTGTAACTTTGAACAGTGACTAAATGAATTGTTGTAAGTTGAGGACTACCTGTATCTGGCCCTTACAACATCTGGGGGTGCACTGGTAGCATTTTTTTCCATTTTGGACATATCTGATAGAGGTAAGGGTTGGCAATATAACTGTACTTACAAGCAGTAGTCAATAGGGAAGATTGCATTCCTTTAAATGCCAATAAGAATGATCAGAAAACATTTCTTGCCTGCATTTGAAACATATTAAGCTCGGACTGGGAATACAAGCAGAAGCAACATTGATCTCTCCCCCAATTGTCCATATACTAGTGTATCTAGGTGCCTAGGCACACTGGGAGAGTCTTAAGAAAGCTTTCTCCAAGTTGGATCAGTCCAGATGTTTGAAGTGTAATCAGTCAAACCTTTATTACAGTCAAAGATCAGCATCATTTTAGGGTACAGTGTCCTTCAGGCCCAGTCAGCATAACGAATGGACTAGTAATAATGTGGCCAAAATCTCAAGCTCATTGGTGAAAAGTAACTGCTGAGTTATAGAAAGCAAACAGAATTGGGGCTTCTCACGTTCAGATCTGGTGCTTTGACCAAACTTACGAACTGTCACCATTTTGACCATTTGCTATGGGAATGCCCATCCACAAATTCTCTACCTTTTACCTTCACACAGGTAAACATGTACATTCCAGATTTACTGTGGCCAGCACATGATTTTAGAACCATGGAAAGCAGGTTGCATAAAATGCCATGTAAATCAGTTGATCTATCTCTCAGTTTTTCATCCTGACCCTAGAACAGAAGTGGCTAGCCAATTTCCTTTGGATACTGTGTGATTCTTGCACAGAATGCTGGACTAGATAGAAATTGATCTAATTTAACAAAGCGCTTGTATTTTTCAGGGCATGCACACTGCAATTAGCCGAGAGCATGTAGGCATTTGACCACTTGCTCCATTTTTATCTTGGTTTTGCTCCAAGGGATATATCCCAACTATGGGATATAGAGCTCTTTCATCCTCCTCCACCTCCTTAAAATAATTTTGTATGGGAAGTGAAAGCAGAGAATGAGCAGCTCAGAGATTAAGAGTGGGTTTCATGTTTAAAGGGAATTAGGCAATCTCCAATCTTAGTTTAACATTCCATCTACTACACAAGTAGATTTTCAAGCTCTAGTATAGTGTACATTTGGAGCGTAAATCAGGGTGTGTGTGGATTTGAAGCTAAGGCTCATTGTGTTCAGTGGGGCTCACTGCAGAAGAAGGGATACAGTTTTAAAGATGTTAAGTGAGTTATGTCAAGTTCTAGCATGTTTGGGGGGGGGAGGAGATAAAAAAAATGATGAAAAAGATCACTCCTGACCTTTCTGTGGATTGAAATGATTATCTGAAGCCCTGCTTTCTTTCCCCTTCCTTTGCTTAGATGTTCATTTTGCCTTAGCTCTTTCCTTGTGACTTTCTGCAGAGTTCAAGGAGGCTTTCCAGCTCTTTGACCGAACTGGTGATGGCAAGATCCTATATAGCCAGTGTGGAGATGTGATGAGGGCCCTGGGCCAGAATCCCACCAATGCCGAAGTCATGAAAGTTCTGGGAAACCCCAAGAGTGATGGTGAGCGCATGTTGTACTATGTCAGTTGGAGAGAACTAAGGAGGAAAGTGTTCCTGTTCTTGCCCTAAAGGCTGCCTTTTATCTAGATCAGGGCTTTTCAAACAGTGGTACGGGTACCACCTGTGGTACATTGGCACCTGGCCAATGTGTACCACAGGGGAATGAGCTAAACCGGTGGCAGCACCACACAAGCCTGAGCGAGAGATGGCTGGAGCTGCAGGGCTGTCAGGGCTCAGCGGAAGCACCAGGATCAGTGCCGCTTTCCAGCTGATTGGCGCTTCTTCGGGGCTGTCGGCTCAGTGGAAGCGCCAGGATCAGCGCCAGGCTCCAGTTGGAGCTCAGCGCAGATCCTGGCGCTTCTGCTGAACCCAGAAGAAGTGCCGATCAGCTGGAATGTTGCAGCATCTCCAGGGTCTTGTGATTTACATTCAGATGCTTGGCAACTGATTCATATTTATGACGGTCACAGTGTCCCAGGGTCATGTGAAGTGACCAAAACCTGCTGCAACCACCCAGCAGACGGGGGGAATAAAAACCAATTCCCCACCCCCACCCCCAATCCTCAAAAGAAATGCTCACAACAATGAAAACCTCGGACAGGGGGAAGAGCGCCGCCGGGTGGGCAGGCAGGTGTCTTGCTCGGCTGTGGCTTAGGGGGCACTTTTTTCAGTGCCATTGTAACTTTGAACAGTCATTAAGCGAACTGTTGTAAGTCGAGGACTACATGTACTTTATCACTTTTTTCCTTTTTTTTGGTCATCAAGTTTTTGACACCTTGCTAGGCGACTGGTGGTACTCAGATGTTGCCATATCCTAAAAGTGGTACAATGGGTGAAAAGGTTGAAAAGCCCTGGTGTAGATGGTGTAGATCTTAGAGCCAGATTGGGTGTTCCAGCTTGACACAGTCTAGTTTTGATCTTAAAATATGTTTCTAAGCATTGTGCTTGAACGTATATTGGTAGAAGTTTACCTAGTGGCTTGGCCCAGATGTTCAGAAAAACGTTTAATAGTATGAAGCAGGGGAAGGAATTCTTTTGGGGGCAAGGCACCTCAGATTTTGGAAGCCTTGTTATCCTCAAAGGATTGGCTGCAGATATCATGGCACGCTGGCCTTATTTTCTGCCATTCTTCTTGGTGCTCCAGTGTGCTCTCTACTGCCCTAGCCTACCTTGGCCATCTTCCAAAGTTGGCCATTTGGGAGCTTCCAAATGTAGCCACAATTACAGCCAGCCAGCATTGTTATCTTTTAAGAACATCTGTGAGGAACAAGAAGCTTTCCTGGAATCAGATTGATTGCAGTGCAGCCTATGCTTATCCTGCATTTGATTTCAGGAATAGAACTGCCATTGTGAAAAATTTTTGATCCCAGGAAGATATAAATTGTCGAACTAATTCAGTTTCCTCCTTGTGGATTTTAAATATCTCGTGACCATCTGGAGCTGTTGTCATTGCCTTTGTTTCCCTAATGTTAAGACTCAATCCTACTTTTTAGAGGGCATTATTAACTCAGTCTTGTTTTTTATTCCATTGCTAGCAATATGAGCAAAATCTACACCCTTGTTTAAATTAAATTTTTAATGCAGAGTTTAAATTATATTGAGGAAGGAATAAATCCAGATCCTAATCAAAAAGTGTGTGATTTAAGATTTGAGGGTGTAATTTGGGGTTCATCATATGTTTTTTAAATTTTAGGCTGTACACCGCCCCGAGTCCTTCGGGAGAGGGGCGGTATAGAAATTTAATAATAAATAAAAATAAATAATAAAAAAATCATAAAGGTCTTATTCATGGTCTCTCTAACATGTCTCCTCATTTCTCTCCCCTGCCCTCAGAAATGAATATGAAAACGCTGAGTTTTGAACAGTTCTTGCCCATGATGCAAACCATCGCCAAGAATAAGGATCAGGGCTGCTTTGAGGATTATGTGGAAGGATTGAGGGTTTTTGACAAGGAGGGAAACGGCACAGTTATGGGAGCGGAGATCCGTCATGTTCTTGTCACCCTAGGTAAGATGGTGCTGTCATCTAGCGGTTCTTGCTAGGAATTCAGAGGGGTGTCAGTTCAACAACATGTTGAGGTGATCGAGAAAAGGAACTTGAACACGCTGAGAGTGTTGGTGGCTCTACTTCATTGAGTTTAAAGCTACTACTTCTGCTCTGCGTTGGTTAAATGACCCCCCTACCTATATCAAGCTGCTTCTAAACTTGTCTTTTTTTCTGCAGGTGAGAAGATGACAGAAGAAGAGGTAGAGATGCTTGTCGCTGGCCATGAAGATAGTAATGGCTGCATCAACTATGAAGGTGAGGCCCAGGGATCTTGACATGCTTTTGGTCTTGAACTGCCTTTCTTGATCTAAAGGGCCTGGTATCTCTCTACTCTGGAGAGCTGGACGGAAAACTCTGGGACTGGGAATGCTTTGCAATGTGTGTGTGTGTGGTTTCTCACATAGTATAAATACACTTTTTCTTTCCTATTGACATAGAGGGAAGTTCAGGTAAAGTCCAGGGAGACGGTGGGCAACCTGGTGCGCTCAAGTATTTTTGAATACCTTTCCCCCATTTCTTGCTTTTTGTCCTATTGGTTGGAGCTGGTGGAAATTGGTCCCAAAGATGTAGAGGGCAGCTGACTGTCATTCCTTTAACAAGATGGAGAAGGTGGTCTTTGGTCACCCACGTGAAGGAGCTGCCAATCATGCCGGTGCTGCTACCTGTCTCCTTGAAAGAAAAAACAAACAAACCCACATCTTGTCTAAAACAGTGTTTCTCAACCTTTAAGGTGTGTAGACTTCAACATCCATTCTGGCTGGGGATTCTGGGCGATGAAGTCCACCCATCTTAAAGAAGTTGCCAAGGTTCAGCAGTAGTGTTCTCCAACAAAATATTTGCATATGATATTAGCAAAGGGCCAGCGCTATGCCAGCCTTCCATTGCTTTGTGTTGTGGGAGTTTACATCTTCCTGTGTGGAACTCAAGTGATCTGGGACCGTTAGCTTGTTAAGAATGGGTGACTTGGGGGGAAGAAGTTGATACGAGAGTCAAGCTATTACTTGTGTACAAATAACTCCCTTGCCTCAAAAGCTCCCTGTAACCTTGTGCTGTGTCTGCTGCGTTTGACTGTGAACATAAGTCCAGCAGAGACTGCCGTGGTCCCTCGTGATGTGTAGTGTGTGTTTTGTTCCATGTGCCTGTTTTTATTAATTTGCTTGATCAATTTTGATGTTTTTCCTTTCTACAGCATTTGTGAGACACATCTTATCAGGGTGAATTCAAATGGGGTACGCCTCCTCCAAACCTATTCTTTTGTTTTGTTTTGTTTTAACAGCCTCCCTTTTTTTGTTGCCCCCCCAAAAAGGAAGATGTTTGCGCTCTACTTTTTTTTTTCCCTTCCCAATTTCTCTTGTTCAGCATCTTCCTCCATTTCTCCCCAACTTCTAGCATGTCTCTGCATGTAGCTGACTATGTGTAATCTAAGCAAAGGTGGCTAGGAAAACGAGGCAGCTCTGACTGGGTTAAAGCAAGACTGTGCCTGTGTAACCTCAGACTGTCGGTGGCAGCTTAAGGGTAGAGAGTGTTTAATCTTTAGAAGGGTAAAAGGCTCAAGGCCTGGAACTCGGGGTGGTGGGGGTGGTATCCAGTGTGCCTTGAGCTGCAGTTGTAGATGATAAAAGGTCCTGTACCATCCTCTTCCTCTTCTAATACATATAAGTGGTTCACTCTGTGGGGTGGCTCCCAAGATACCCTCAGCCGATAAGCTGCCTGAAGAAATGGGTTGCTGTCCAGCAAACGTGTAATTGGTGACCATGTTAGAAAATCCTCAATATCCTTGAAGTGCCTTTTAAATATTGGGAAGGTGGGGGCAGCATAATGGTTTCAATTCATTAGAGTTCCCAAGATGGTTCAGGGGAGATACTGCAAAGCTGTGATCTTTAGAAATGATTTAGTCCAACAGTCTCCATTGATCTATTCCAGGGGTGGGCAACCTTGGCTCTTTTATGAGGCGTGGACTTCAACTCCCAGAATTCCTGAGCCAGCCAAGCTGAGGGGAAAGGGAGAGGCTTCCAAGCTGAGCCATGCTGGCTGAGGAATTCTGGGAGTTGAAGTCCACGAGTCAGAAAAGAGCCAAGGTTGCCTACCCCTGATCTATTCTATAGGAAATCTATAGCATTTTCAGTTCATGCCCTGCAGCCTCCTGGAGGTTTAAGCACGGGCCCCAGAGCTCTTCCAAACACTGCTGTTGAATTAGAACTTTTAAGATAAATAAAATTGAATTACAGGTTTAGTGAAGACATATCTCCATCAGAGGCGTTCTCTTGCCATGGTATGGAAATAGCTTCCCATTGCCTTCTTCTGGGGTGCCTTTTTGAATCCCTGGGCCTCTTACGGAGCGTCCAATACAAGTAGTCCTCGGCTTATAAGCATTCGTTTTGTGATCGTTTGAAGTTACAACAGCCCTGAAAAAAGTGACTTGTAACTGTTTTTCACACTCTTGACTGTTGCGACATCCCCATGGTCACATGATCCAGATTTGGACGTTTGGCAACTGGTTCGTACTTACGACGGTTGCAGTGTCCCGGGGTCATGTGATCACCTTTTGCGGGCTTCTGGCAAGCAAAGTCAATGGGGAAGCCAGATTCACTTAACCGCCATGTTACTAAATTAGCAGCTGCAATGATTCACTTCACAAATTGTGGCAAGAAAGATCACAAAATGGGGAGAAGCTCGCTGAACAACTATTTTTCTCAGCAACAGAAATTTTGGTCTCAAACCTAGCCTCGTAGTTAGGTTTCCAGTTAGCCAAAGTCGGCTTGGCTTCTGGGGAACTATTGCACAAACTGCATTTCATTATATTTGTAAAGTTAATCGAACAGAGGTTGGGGAAAGGCCGGCTATTTGTTTGTATAGGCTGTGCCTATGTTGTGGAGTATGCCTCTCCATCGTGCCTCTCAAAGGCCAAGTGATACTTGAAAAAAAAAATGACACGCCTCTTCTACATGTAACTGATGCCGCTGCTGATTCAGCATGCTGTTAAAAAGGTTCTTCTCGTGTTCTAATTGAATTTGACCCTCCTATAAATTTAAGCTCAAGAGGTTCGGTTTTGTCCTCTGAGTCAGCAGAATAAGACTTTGTTCCTCTATGCAGTGGCGTTATAGGAATCTGAAAAAGGCAGTCCTGCTTCCCCTTCCTTCCCTTTGCATCACCACTTCCTTCTGGTTTTCTGCAGACTAACTACCGTATAATTATGGCTGTAAACCAGCCTGCCACAATCTGGTACCTCCCAGGTATGTTGGCGTTCAGCTCTCAACATTTCTCAGTGTTGGGCTGAAAAATTTGGTCCTTGAAAAACAACACATTTAAAGGGCCCCAGAGTGGGGGAGCCTCCTTCAGTTTTTCTTCTCTTCCCCATCTCACCAAAGAGTGAATTTAGCCAGCGAGGCTTGGCTTTTCTGTAATTCTTTTGCTTGGGGCCTACGAAAGTCTGTGTGTGTCTCTGTGTGTGTCTGTGTGTGTGTGTGTGTGTATACTATACACCTAAGACCCAGAACTGCTCTTCAAGGAATCTTTGCTGGGTTAGGGTCACAGAAGTATTTCAGTTTGCTTCTGATTTCAAATCCGGCATATGGGCAGATACCACTGGGTTTTCCCACATATGTAAATCCATAATTAGTTTTTTCCCAACCAGCATCAGAAACTCCTAAATGCAAAGCTTTAAAACTTTAGGGTTTTTTTTTTCCTGACAGTCAAGCAATACGTCCTCCAAATCTTACTCTCTCCTTGAATAACTTTCACTCTGGCCTAATTGTAATGTAGAACATGAAAACAAAACATTGATGTATGAAGGCACCCAAAGTTAAGCGGAAGGCATTGTGTGAGCCAGGGCAACCTGCATCCTCATTGGCGTGAAAGCCAGACCATGTCCTCCATGCCTGTAAGTCAGCATTCCCCGACCTTTCCGGTTTTGTGGACTGATGGGGGAGGGGATGGATCCATGCGAGTAGCTGGTGAGCACTCATGCACACACAAGTTGAGCTGTGCATGCAGTCACCTGCCACTTCCGCAGCCTGGTTCCAGACAACCTGCGGCCCAGTGCTGGGTCGTTGCCCATGTGTTGGGGATCCCTGCTCTAAGTGAGGGGTCTGTATAAACAGGGGTGCATTGGACATGGAGGGGGGAAGATTTCTTTATTTGGGAATTCACTATATGACTAGTGAAACATTCAGATTTATCTGATAGTGTAGCTTTTTCTCCTGGTGAGGGTATTTTTGGCAGATGAGGCTGGATGTTCCACAGGCTATAAAAAGGGGTAGGAGTGAGGGTGGATTTGGCACAGGAGTATGTATAAATGAGCAGTAGGAAGGGCCTGAGTATCTTTCCTACTAGGAAACAAAGCATATATTCAAGATACCAGTATCTGTATGTGTGTACGTGCACACATGCTCGTACAGATTTAAAATTGCCCCGAACTTGGATTGGTTGTGAGAATCAAGTAGCTCTCTACGTTTCCTCCTGTTATTCAGAAGTAGGCAGAATGTAGGAACCTGCCCACGATGGCTGTGTGATTATATAGCAAAAAATTGGATTGGCAGCCCTCCAGCTCTTTCGGCCTTCATCCGCCACCTCAGCTGAAGGTTATGTGGACAGTCTTTCTTTATAGCCCTGCGCTGTAGCTGCTGCCTGCCTGCCTTTATTTTTCCTCCCCTGCCCGCTTTCTTCCTAGGTAGGCTCAGCAGGAAAGCTGAGTCCTCCTCTGCTGTAGCTAAGTGCCTCTCCGTCTACTCTTCCTCTCTGCCAGAAGCAGATTACCTTCCTCGGATGAGCTCCGGAATTCTAATGCCTGGCATATAGTGATAGAAACAGCTGTAATCTCTTCCCGTGTTGTCTTCTTACTTCGTGGCTTTAATTTCAGATCTGGGGGATTGGTGGTGGTGGCGGTTATGTGATTAAATGGATGGGGGAGGGGGAACCTGCATAGGTTATAGGTAGAGCCCCCGTGCAGGTAGTCCTCAAATTACAACAATTCATTTAGTGACTGTTCGAAGTTAATGACAGCCGTGAAAAAAGTAGCTTTATGACTTTTTCACACTTATGACTATTGCAGCGTCCCCACGGTTACGTGATTGACATTTGGACGCTTGACAGCTGATTCATGTCTATGATGGTTGCAGTATCCTGGGGTCACGTGACCATCTTTTGCGACCTTTTGACCAGCAAAGTCAATGGGGAAGTCAGATTCACTTAACAACCGTGTTAACTAATGGAACAGCTTTCAGTGTTTCACTTAACAAATGTAGCAAGAATCGTAAAATGCACAAAACTCACTTCACAATTTTCTCACTTAACAACATAAATTTTGGGCTCGGTTGTGGTTGTAAGTTGAGGACTACCTGTATCTCAGTGCAGGGAAGGGGACATGTTGCCCTCCTAGTCTGTCTGTGTTACTGGCAAGATAGAGATTTCAAACTGGACTCCTGGGGAGAAAAAGCATCCTTTTTTATTGGTCAGCCTTTTGGGGGACCAGGAGGCAATATCTTTTCAAAGAATATGACGTCATTAGAATATTGTCACCTCTCCTACAAGCCCAATCTGCAAGAGGGAGCTTTGGCTGTTCTGCTTCTCAGGAATACCTCTCTACAAAACGGTTCATTCACAAGGAGCCTGGCTTTGGGCAGTAACAGGAAGCAATGATCTGTTGTTTAAAAAATATATATATAACACTGCAAGTCTCTGGCCAGTTCTAAATCCCATGTTCTGGCAGGTCCCATTTCCCTCCCCTGGTAGGATTAAATCGGGCCCCATGTTGACTAACCGCTGGAGTCTCACACCGTCTGTTTTCTTCTCCCTCTGCAGAGTTGGTGCGGATGGTCCTCAGCGGCTGAAGATCACCTCTAGCTTCTTCTCGGAAGCCTTCCTCCAATTTATCCATCACATGATTGTGCCTTTTTATCTATGTATAAAACTGCTTTTGGTTCCCTCCTCTCCAGCCTCTCGGTTTAGTTCTTGGACAGTTACGGGAGAAAAAGAACGACCTATAAAGAAGGGTGCTCCAGAGTTAACAGCATACCCCAGGCTGCCCGGCTTGTATTGCATCACTTTGAGAAGTGTGTGGCTGATTCTCCCTCCCAGATGCTTTAATAAACTGTTCTGGAACTATCTTGGCGTGAGTTTTGTCCTTTTGGGTGGGTGGAAAAGCATCAAAGTTAACCGGGGTTCATTTGGTTGCAAAGAGGAGTACAGATAAGTCCTCGACTTACAACAGTTCATTTAGTGACTGTTCAGAGTTACAACAGTGCTGGAAAAAAATGACTTATGGCCATTTTTCACACTTAATGCCTGTTGCAGCATCCTGGTGGTCATGTGAACAAAATTCAGATGCCTGGCAACTCCTATTTAGGATGATTGCAGTCCCTCCGGGCCACGTGGTCCCCTTTTGGAACCTTCTGGCAAGCAAAGTCAATGAGGAAGCCAGATTCTCTTAACAACGGTGGCAAGAAAGGTTGCAAAATGGGGCAAAACTCAAATTACTCAAATGTCTCACTTAGCAACAGAAATGTTGGGCTCAATTGTGGTCGTAAGTTAAGGATGGCCTGCATTCTTGCATCTGCATTCAATAATTCATTTGAAACAACCTTGCCAAGAGTAGAAACGAGCCATAAAAGGAATGTGCAGGTCACAAGAGCTTTAGACGGGGGTTCCTGGATCATCTTGTGCCCGCCCTTCATTATTCAGCTTGCAAACTCAGCTTATGAAACTGACTTGGAATTTGCGGTTTTGCCTCCTCTATGAGGATTCGTTAAGTTTATCCTTAGGTTGACTTTAAAATGTTTTATTTGATAAAACAGGACAAATAAGAAAATAACGAAAAGCAACAGAACAATAATTATACTGAACATATTAAAAATGGGCACCTGCTATGAATGAGAAGTCTAGAAGCACATCTAGATGTCGAGACATTATTCTAGCGTGGCCTTGTGCTAATTCCTTCCGTCCGTTTTTCTAGTTTTTATTTGCACAAGCTGCCTTAACATAGGCTATGTTAGCATAAGGAAAACCTGGCATTTAATTGATGCCCTTTTCATAACACTAGCCTCCAAGCAGGATGGCTTTCGTCTTTTTTTTTTTAATAAAATTTTTTTATTTTTATTAAAACAATCGACATTAAACATAAGATCGTATTAAGAAGCCATCATTATAGAACCTGAAATACAACACTAAGTATTAGTCTTTGTAAACGTCTGATTTGGTAAACATTCTTCACTTCTCACGTCAAGCCTCAACTATACGCCTGTTACACTTTATTTGATTGGTGTTTCTCTTATCTATAATCTATCCACTGTTTCTAGTCTATCACATATTATTCATCACAGTAATAGTGCAATCTTTTATGATCCCTAACCAAAGATCCTGAGGTAGAAATTCACTAACCTGAGGTAGAAATTCAATCCGCTTTTTCAATATTAAAGTAAGTGAAAGAAGATATTTGTGGCTGAATGAGAGAGAGCTACCGTAGTAGCATCCCTTAACAGCACCCAGGACCAAATAAAGGCAAGAGCGCTGGAGCACGCTGAGCAGGAAGCAGCGCCCGCTGAGAGGAGGGAGTTCAATGAGAAAGGAGAAACCAGCCGCAGTTTTCCTACCCCTTCACCATATCCACCACCTCTTACGAAAGGTTGCCAACTCAATTCCACGATCCCTTCATTGGAGCAAATCGGAAACTATTTCTGACACGGATTCTCAGAGTCAGCAGTGAGATCCAGCTAGCACCACAGGAGCCTATGTCAAGTGGGAGACTGAGATATCACCTACCTCAAGAGTTGGGAAGCTACATAGAAGATTCATTTTTTTAAAAAAATTGCCTGCACGTTGATCCTCATCCTACAACACTCCATAAAATATTTACATAGAATATTTGGCTATGTGGTAGCCAAAGAGTTCACCAGAGGAGTTTCATTTCTTACCTGGCCAGTGGCAAAAAAAAGGGGGTGGGATCCACTCTTGTCAGTTGGGTTGTGAAGAAGTATTTGACCCTCAGTACAATTTGCCTCAGTGTGTTCTGCGCCTCCATTAATACTCACTTTTTACAGTAAGAATAAATCAGAATAGAGTTGGAAGGGACTTTGGAGGTCTTCTAGTCCTACTCCCTACTCAAGCAGGGGACCCTATATCATTTCAGACAGGTGGCTGTCCAGTCTTCTTAAAAACCTCCAGTGATGAAACACCTACAACTTCTGAAGACAAGCTGTTGCACTGGTTAATTGTTTTCACTGATTGGAAGTTTCTCCTTAATTCCAGGTTGCTTCTCTCCTAGATTAGTTTCTATCCATTGTTTCTAGTCCTCCCTCTGGTGCTCTGGAGAATAAGTTGACCCCTCTTTTTTGTGGCACCTCAAATCGTTTTAGATGTTGTTACATGTGGATATTTAAACAGCTGGTTAATGTCAACTTTTCAAAATAACATTAAAGCCCTGTTACCATATTGTTTCAGTTCACTTTTATGTAATTGGTGTAGCTCTTATCCATATTAAGCTGTATACATAATTTTCTTGAGTAAGAAAATCCTCTATTCTAGTACAGAGGAAGAGTGCCCTCTAGAGCATCTGGGATCTACAGAAAAATGCAAAAAGATTTGCTTACTATTCACACAACCCATCTTCAAGGTTTTATCTTCCCATGTTCTCATCACTCATTTATTTTCACTTTCTAAATAAGTATTTCAAGTACAATGAAATTTGTTCATTTATCTGTAATTAATAAAATGAAACTATACACATCACCAACTGCTTCAAGATTTGCTGTAATGAAAAGAGATTATACGTGTATTGAATAATAAAAAGGATTCTTTGAAGGCTCCAGTCAAATTGTCTAAGGCAGGGGTAGGCAACCTCGGCTTTTATGACTCGTGGACTTCAACTCCCAGAATTCCTGAGCCAGCATGGCTCAGCATGGTAACCTCTCCCTTTCCCCTCAGCATGGCTGGCTCAGGAATTCTGGGAGTTGAAGTCCATGAGTCATAAAAGAGCCAAGGTTGCCTACCCCTGGTCTAAGGAAAGAAAGCAGTTTTCATTGGGCTCACTCCCCCCCCCCATCATAAAGTTTTGCCCCCGTTAATCATGTTGTCAGATAGTCTCAAAAATCTAGCTGTGGCAAAAATAAATATTTTTCAAAAAAGGTATATCCTACTTGTAAAAAGAGTTTGATAGTGGAACGAATGACCCAGATAAATGGTTGGCCTATATTCATTCAATACATTCAAGCAAAGACTGGATATTATCTCTTGGGAATACTTTAATCTGAATTTCTGCATTAAACAAGGAACTGACTTCAAAGGCCCCTTTTAACCCTCATCAGATTTATCAGAGGTTACTTACTGAAACCTTATCCAAGTAATAGATAACACTGTTAGCATATTGACATTAGTAATGTAGGAATATTTTCCCAAGGTTCAATTAAAGTTTGTATTCTCTGGGTTTTGGAAGAACAAGACAACCTCAACAGCAAGATGGGTGGCGTATAAATTTAATAAGTAAATAAATAGCAAATTAAATTTCCTTTTTAGTGCTAAGAAAAAGTTCATTTTTAATATGCTTTTGGATTCTGTCTAAAATTATAGTCACCCAGTGGTTTTCTCAAGCAACAGTAACTATGTTGGTAACCTACCATTGCTCATTTTAGGAATTTGTTGTATTAAAAAAAGTTTATCCCCATACAGTGAGGGAAAAAATTATTTGATCCCCTGCTGATTTTGTACGTTTTCCCACTGACAAAGAAATGATCAGTCTACAATTTTAATAGTAGGTTTATTGTAACAGAGAGAGAATAATAACAAAAAAATTCAGAAAAACGCATTTCAAAAAAGTTATAAATTGATTTGCATTTTAATGAGTGAAATATTTGACCCCCTTCGCAAAACATGACTTAGTACTTGGTGGCAAAACTCTTGATGGCAATCACAGAGGTCAGACTTTTCTTGTAGTTGGCCACCAGGTGTGCACACATCTCACCAGGGATTTTGTCCCACTCCTCTTTGCAGATCCTCTCCAAGTCATTAAGGTTTCGAGGCTGACGTCTGGCAGCTTGAACCTTCAGCTCCCTCCACAGATTTTCTATGGGATTAAGGTCTAGAGCAGCGGTTCTCAACCTATGGGTCGCGACCCCATTTGGGGTCGAACGACTGTTTCGCGGGGGTCGCCGGACACCGCGGTCCACCATTTTTTTTCTGTCACGCGCGCGCCGCGCATGCACGGATCAGCCCGTCGCGGTCCGCCATTTTGTTTTTTTTTGTTTTTTTTTCATTGCGCCGCACTGCGCATGCGCGGATTGGCCCGTCGCAGTCCGCCATTTTTTTCCTGTTGCGTGCGTACTGTGCACGCGCAGATCGGCCCGTCGCGTGCTCGCGCGCTCAGGGTCACACCGCGCATGGGCGGCGCAAGTGGGGTCTCAACCTGAAAAAGGTTGAGAACCACTGGTCTAGAGACTGGCTAGGCCACTCCAGGACCTTAATGTGCTTCTTGGGCCACTCTTTTGTTGCCTTGGCCATGTGCTTTGGGTCATTGCCATGCTGGAATACTCATCCATGACCCATTTTCAATGCCCTGGTTGAGGGAAGGTGATTCTCACCCAAGATTTGACGGTACATGGCCCCGTCCATCGTCCCTTTGATGCGGTGAAGTTGTCCTGTCCTCTTAGCAGAAAAACACCCCCAAAGCATAATGTTTCCACTTCCATGTTTGATGGTGGGATGGTGTTCTTGGGGTCACAGGCAGCATTCCTCCTCCTCCAAACATGGCGAGTTGAGTTGATGACAAAGAGCTTGGTTTTGGTCTCATCTGACCACAACACTTTCACCCAGTTCTCCTCTGAATCATTCCGAAGTTCATTGGCAAACTTCAGATGGGCCCATACATGTGCTTTCTTGAGCAGGGAGACCTTGCGGGCGCTGCAGGAGTTTAGTTCTTCACAGCGTAGTGTGTTACCAATTGTTTTCTTGGTGACTATGGTCCCAGCTGCATTGAGATCATCGACAAGATTCTCCCGTGTAGTTCTGGGCTGATTCCTCATCATTCTGATGATCATTGAAACCCCATGAGGTGAGATCTTGCATGGAGTCCCAGACCGAGGGAGATTGAGTTATTTTGTGTTATTCCATTTGCAAATAATCGCACCAACTGTTGTCACCTTCTCACCAAGCTGCTTGGCGATAGTCTTGTAGCCCATTCCAGGCTTCTGTAGGTCTACACTCTTGTCCCTGACATCCTGGAACAGCTCTTTGGTCTTGACCATGGTGGAGAGTTTGGAATCTGACTGATTGCTTCACAGAAGACAGGTGTCTTTTATACAGATAACAAGCTGAGATTAGGAGCACTCCCTTTAAGAGAGTGCTCCTAATCTCAGTTCATTACCTGTATAAAAGACATATGGAAGCCAGAAATCTTGCTGATTGATAGGGGATCAAATACTTATTTTACTCAATAAAATGCAAATCAATTTATAACTTTTTTAAATTGCATTTTTCTGGATTTGTTATTCTGTCTCTCACTGTTACAATAAACCTACAATTAAAATTATAGACTGATCATTTCTTTGTCAGTGAGCAAACGTACAAAATCAGCATGGGATCAAATAATTTTTTCCCTCACTGCAAGTAGGAAAAAAATCTTTTCACTTAAATTTCCCATCCTTGTCAACTGACAAGACACAAGTCATAAAAGGGCCATCATTCCCCACCCTTCTTGGGAGAAACAGACAACTGTTGGTTAATCCATTCCTATAATTAACAATTACAGATAACCAACCAGCTCTCATTTTGCTTTAGGAACAAAAAGTGCTTCTGAAAGCCTACTGAAAAAAGTTAGCACATGGCAATACCCTCTGCCCTGTAGCCCTATCTCCCAACCCAAAAGAGATTGCAGATTTCCTGCTAAGAAATGGAAGGTATTTATTATATTTTTCTTTATTGTGTTTTTTTTTTAAAAAAAGAGCAAGACACACATACAAGGAGTTACACTCCCCTTTCAACATGTTTAAAGTCAAAGCCTTCTATAAATAGTAGTGGCTGTTCTGGAGATAGATTCTTGCCCCCCCTCCCCCACCAATTAGAAACTCCTTAAATAAAAAGTCTTGGTATGACTAGATACAAAAAAAAAAAAATGGAAACGGGAGACAGAGCTGAGACACACAGGGAAATGGAAATCAGTGGAGCCAAATTCTCTTCCTCCTTGGATCGTCGTTTTGAACCATTTAAAAACCCACCCAAACAGAATCCATGTTTAACACGATTTGGGGTTTGCTGTCCTTCTGGAAAGGTGAGGGCCCATCCAAGAGGTATCCACAAGAATAGCTCATAGCTTCTCACTGTGAGGGTGGGACTGGCGTAGCTGTGCTGGGGCTGGGAGTGATAGAATCCGGTGGCAGTGAAGGTCCTTGATCTGGGGCAAGGGGAGAAATATAGGATAAATTACAGGAGGCTGTACAAAGACACTGAGCAGAAATAGTCCTCTAAATACAACTTGTCCCTTGCTGTCGGTAACTGGTCTCTGTGCAGCAAACATAGGCTTTCTAATACTTTGCTTTACAGGAAAGACTGAACAGCCATAACAACCAACCACCTTATTCCTTGTACTGTCCAGCAGCTGCTTTTAAGTTGCTCTAATTTAACTCACAGGGCTGGGAGGTCTACAGGGAGCACGCAGCTGTCCCGGTATCCTAACCGTTATCTGCATCTGGAGGGGTTGGAGAGGATTAGGCTTAGGGATGTTTAAGGCTTGACTACACCCTCCCCCCCCAAAAAAAAACCCTTCAAACCAATATGATTGGGTTGTTGTTTTTTTTCATTTTAGGTACTTCAGGAGACTATTGCTTTTTCCATTCCTTAACAAGTTTCAAGTTTAGTTTCAAGTTTATTTGCACTTATATGCCGCCCCTCTCCGAAGACTCGGGGCGGCTCACAACAAGAACACATCAACAATTTTTAAAATTAACCACATTCATACCACACACAAACACAATCAATTCGTAGCCGCTGATGGCGGGACACTCTTAGGGCCCAGGGGCAGAGCACAGCTCATACGCCCCAAGCCTGTCGGCATAGATGTGTCTTCAGCCCTTTCCGGAAAGCTAGGAGGGAGGAAGCAGTACGAACCTCTGAGGGAAGCTGGTTCCAGAGGGCTGGGGCAGCAACGGAGAAGGCCCTTGCCCTAGGTCCCGCCAGATGACATTGTTTAACAGACGGGACTCGTAGGAGGCCAACCCTATGCGCCCTGACCGGTCGCTGGGATTCATGAGGCAGGAGACGGTCCCGCAGGTATCCTGGTCCATTGCCATAAAGGGCTTTATAGGTCATAACCAACACTTTGAATTGTGTACCCTAACCTCCTTAAAAAAAAAAAAAAACTAGCCGAAAATTTTAGTTCTACCTAGTCATCTGATCTTCCCTTTGTGGACCCCCAGATACAAAAAAAGTTGTTCAGCCTTTCTCTCAGATCCAGGATAGGGAAAGTGAGGTTGGGGGCTCTTTCAATCTTTTTCAGTTCAAACCCAAATTAGTTCTAGTACATATTTATACCAGACATTCCCCCAGAGTGGACGTCGTCTCCATTTTGGGGGGAGGAACGGGGGAGGAACACACCTACACCATCCACTTACAAAATGCAATCATTCCTTTTGCCATAAAAACCTAGGTTGGGAAACTTCCACAATGAAGCCGCCTCAAGGCCATCATAGCTCTTTGGAGTATTCAGTGTCAAATTATGACCACAGTCAATTTAATCGCGGTTTCCTAATAAACTACAGTGGGTAATAATAAACCACAACTGGATATGCCGAGTCACACAATATTGTCTGCAAAACACCATGATTGGGTTCACCTAACTTTCTAAAAGCCCCAGTCAAAAGATCCCGTTGTGACTCAGTGCAGAGTGTAATCTCTCTCCCTCTCCCATCCCACCAGCATCTCTGGCTCCGTTCTCACCTGATCCAAGACCAGCGTTTGGAAGAAGGTTGCCCTGCATTGCTGCCACAATAGCTGGGCTCTGGGCAGCCGCAGAACCATGAGGCAGAGGGGTGGCAGAAGGGTGCAGGGCGCTAGAGACGTTGATGATGGGCGGATTAGCCATGCTGCACGCAAGGTTACCATGCACTGGATGGATGGGCGTGTTAGCAGGGAAGTTAATGCCGATGGAGTCTGTTACGTTACTAGCCATGCTAAATGGGATGGAGGCAGGCATTCCGAAAGGTAGAGCTGAGGGGATATTACCAGCCATGGCAGGGTGAACGCTTGCTGGGACCGCCCCCGGGAGAATCTGGGATGATTGTTGTTGGCTGGGGTACGGAGGCTGGGCTTCAGAAGAGACAAAGAGAAAGAAGGCATTGAGTCTGCAAACTATATGCAAGCAAGCAAAGATTTGACATAACAGAGTATCATCCAACTGGGGTTTCAACATTGCACTGCTTTGGGGACCTAAGAATACAATCAGATAGCTTGTACTACACCCTTCGCCTTTTTAGAGACACAGGCTAATCAACCCCAAGTGCATCCTAATTTGGGAGCCCTATCAAATGCTTCAGAGCCAAATGTATGACTCTCAAGAAACTGGGTATCTAATGGGCAGGAAAACATCCTAACTTTCACTGAGATTATTCTCCCCAGAATATGAGCGCTGTCATTTAGAAAAACACAGAAAGTTCTCCCAAGAAATAAAACTCGTTGGTTTTACAAGGAGTCAGGCAATATAATGGTTACTTTCTCATTCTAAAGATACTCTTTAAAGTGCAACTCAGGCCCAATTCATATATTACTGAAGAAATGAAAATCTGATCTGGTCAAATGTCGCTTCACATTAATATCCAACAAATAATGGTTTTTAAAAAAAATATTATCTGCTTTTATCTTGGCAACAGGCAATTTGGAGGTGAGTCCAAAAAGCCATTTCAATCGGCTATGAACTGACCCTTCATCATTCATATTAATTTCAAAATGTTTAACATGGTGGTCAGGATACCCGCCTAACCCAAACATTTCTCTGATTTGAAATAGAGCCACCTGCTCTACTAGTCTCTATATTGTTGGTAGAAACATAGACAGATAACCGAAATATGTTTTGTGGCACCTCTCAAGTTGATCCCTCTCTGGAACCTATTTAATAAATATAATTTAGCGATTAATCCAAAATTACAGTTTTATATTCCATTTGTCATCCTCTTTTCCTATAAACATTCGAAGCTGCTTTCATCCATCTACTACATACATGTAGCCACCCCAGCACAATCCATTTGAACTGGAGAACGTCTCCAGGGCTTAGCAAATGGGTCTTAAGTTTCCAATCTGGAAAATGAGGGACTGAATCTGGAAGTGCAAGCACACCATACTGGGGTTTAATTCCTGCACTGGAGCCTTTGGGACCATCGCTATCTGCCCACAAAGATAGGAGCAAATCCTCACTTTCACTTACCATGGGAACCTGCGGAAGGCTGTCCAGTCTGGCTCGGGCCAGTATGAGGAGCGCCAGTTGCTGACTGCTGTGGCTGAACTGATACAGACTGCCCCATCTGTTCAGCTTGAGCCATACTGCTGGGCTGTCCTACTGTGCTGGCAGCTGGAACAGGTGTTTGGGAGATGGGCATGGAGTGAGCAGTAGGTGCCAGAGGAGCTCCTGAAGAAGGAAGGGGCTGTGATCCCACAGACAGGGCTGGCGGCGGCGGTGGCTGCTGTTGCTGCTGCTGCTGCTGCTGGTGCATTTGCTGAAAATGCTGTTGGCGAGCACGCATTTCAGCATACTTCAACTGCTCCATATGGAAGGCCTGACGATCAGCCAGAAGCTGCTGCCTCTGGTACTCCAGCTACAAGGAAACCAGCAAAGGGTCATGCACCTGTTTTCTCCAGACACTATCTGACCCCATATTCTTATTCCATTAAGTAAACTTAAATAAAAGAGCCGTGTTGGTGCAAGAGTTAGAATACAGTATTGCAGGCTAACTCTGCCGACTGCCAGCAGTTCGATCCTAACTGGCTCAAGGTTGACTCAGCCTTCCATCCTTCCGACGTTTATAAAATGAGGACCCAGATTGTTGGGGGTAATATGTGGATTCTGTAAGCTGCTTAGAGAGGGCTGTAAAGCACTGTGAAGCAGTATATAAGTCTAAGTGCTATTGCTATTGCTAAATACAAAATTCCCTGGTCAGGCTCCAAGCTGTCTCACAATGAAATGGGTAAGGCCACAATGATGTACATTGTCCCATTCGTCATCTTCAGGCTGGTGCTTTCGACTTCGTGCTTCTAGGAGCACGAAGCCGAAAGCACCTAGAAGCCTAGAAGCACGAAGCCGAAAGCACCAGCCTGAAGATGACGAATGGGCACAGGGTACTATGTGCAGGCACAAGGGGTGCATAGTTTTGAAAAAGGGAGTTAGATTTTGACTTCGCCAACAGATAATCACTCTTTTTTCCCCTCTTGTGTACGTAGGACAAGGTATGTTCCCAGCTTGGGAGGCAGAAAAGATTACCTGCATTCAAATGACGGACATACACTGGGGAAGGAGAGCTACTTATCACAGAAGAGGGTATTGCCAAATTATTGTGATTCCCCCTACTCCTGCTTTCCCTTCTAACTGTGTGGATTTTGGAACTTATACTGAAGTCACTGCACACTGAAAGTGCTACAGTTAATAGCCAAATACAATTATATCTTTTTTCCTCAAAGTGACCAATATTGATATCATGGTTGCTCCGATGATTTATAAATAGATTCAGAAAATCAGATTTCGAACTTCAGTGCAGCACTGAGTAGCCTTCACGCCTGATGAGGGTCTAAATACATCCCATTGGTGTTGCTGAACTTCTTATTGCCCTTTAATGACATGTTATCCCGTCTGAGATACTTGAAGATGCAGATACTGGTAGATATGCGATAGGAAAACTGAAAAACAGCTCCCACATAGTGATATTGGAAGTTTTTAACTACTGGTATAAAATTCTTCAGGGATCTACTTTGTCCTCCATGTTATTTAATGACTAAATGAAACCACTGGGCGAGATCACCGAAGAATTTAATTGTCACGCTTTTGTGACAGACACTTTGCCAGGCCTAGCCAGAGGGCACCCTCGGTGAAGAAGCAGTGAAGGTTTAGAAACTGAAATCAAACCTAGAAAAATGGGCATTATCTTGCTTAGGGGGATAAAGCACATCTGGATTACATGGAACATGTATCCAATTCCACACTGAATCCCATCTAAAATCCCTGGATCTAGATTCCCTCTGAAGCAGCAAATCCACAACTTTGGGGTGTTCTTTCATCCTGCATTATGATGCATGGAACAACTGAGTAATGTAAGCAGGGCATATTCCTCTGGTTTAGGTTGATTTATCAGCTGCTACTATTTCTGGACCGTGCACACTTGCCAAAGCAATTACTAAAATGCCACCTATAGGGACTATGCTTGAAGACCTTTTGGAAGCTCTGTTGGGTTGAAAAGACAGCTGGTGGAGCTTTAAGAGGGTTTAAGAGAGTATATAACATTTCAGGTGCATTAATGATTCTGGGTACAATTCAAGTTTAGGGTGTTGAGTTTTAGTGCTCCTCTAAATAGTTTAGGATATATGAACCATTTGCACACCACCCAGTCACTCTATGAGGGAGATGGGCAGTTTCTAAATATGATAAATAAATAAAGAAACCTATCTGTCCCACTAGAAGAACTCAAGAGGCTTCTTCTCATCATATCCTCTCCTTTCAAGGCTAGCCCATAATCCAGTCTTTTCAACATTCGCAACATATCCAGCTGGCTATTTACAAGGTCCATAAAATGGATCGCTCCACGTAGGAACCGGAGCTGTCAGCCCAGAGATTGCAAAACAAATGGTCACTATACTACCAACTAGTTATTCCAGCTTCAAATAGGAAATTAACAGTAGCAGTAGTAATATAAATAATAGTCGAATCTTTTATGCATGCACATACATGCACGGAAGCGATGTTCAATCAGAGGAAGCAAAACCAACGTTAAGTGGACGCAGCTATACTTACGGCCTCCCGCTCCCGATCCATGATGGTCTCCAGCTCTTCAAAGTGCCTCAGTTTGATCTCAAGCTTCTTCATCTGGGTCTCCACCAGCAAGGCAACAAGCGACTTGATTTTACGTTCCTCTACTGCTGCCAAATGCTGCCAAAATGAAGAGGGCGTCTTTGAGCTCTGGCAGCACCGTATGCAGCAGAACTCCCCCCCCCCCACACCACCACCAAAGTCAGAGAGAAAAGTCTAGTACATGCATTAAGATTCACAGGATATCCAGCCACCATTTTATTTATCAGCCAGGAATTATTGGAAATACTATTTATTCACATAGACCAGGGGTGTCAAACTGCTGGCCCGTGGGCCGGACGTGTCACGAGGAAACCGCGCCCACCCCATTGCCGTCAATGGGGGAAGTTCCAATACGTCACGTGATCTCACGTGACATCGCGAATTTGACATGTGTGACATAGACCTATATCAGTGGTGGTGAACCTATGGCACGGGTGCCAGAGGCGGCACTCGGAGCCCTCTCTGTGGGCACGCGCGCCATCGCCCCAGTCCTAGGCCTTCAGCTGGGTTTTATAAAACCTTTTCGCTTTAGGCCTCTGCTGCCTTGTGCAAAAAAAAAAAAAAGTCCAATCAATCAGTCAATTTCAACTTCTTGCAGGAAAAAAAAGATCTTGCAAAGTTGGAATTGATTGATTGAACATTTTAGTCCCACCCAGTCTGCTATTTTCACCGCAGCCATGCCCACCCAATGGGACATGCCCAGACAATGGGCCATACCCACCTGGCACCCGACGATGCATAAGTGGGTTTTGGGTTGCAGTTTGGGCACTCGGTCTCTAAAAGGTTCGCCATCACTGACCTATATGCTACCCCATTCATTCTGGAGTTCAGCATACTAACAGAAACATTACAGAGTAGACTGTTATTTTGATATAGCAAGTGAAAATCTGAGGCTGTGAGGGGCGGGTTTTTTGTTTTTTCTTTTAAATAGGCACAGGGCTCCAGTTGCTATAGCTGCTCTGGCCTGGCCTACAAAAAAGATCAGAATCCAGCCTTTTCCCAGCAACTCACCTTTGCCTTTACTGCTGCAGCAGCCAAGGCAGCAGCTGCTGCAGTAGAGAGGTTACCTTCACCAATGTCCCTCTCCACCTTGGTCTTCCGCTCACTCTCAGCTTCTGCAAGGTCCTTGGGTCCCTCTTCCTGGCCATCTTTTGGCTCTTTTTCCTTTTCTCCATCAGCTGTGCAGGAAATGTTTTATGGGAAAGGACAATGATCTAACAGGCAATGGAGAGGACCTACTTCCAGGACTGCTCAGCATCGCATATTTGGACACCAGGGACACGGCAGCAAAGGCAGGAAGGTGGTCGATGCTTGCAAATTAATAAGCTGCTAGAAGCAAAACATTGCCCTGCTAGCTCATCCTCTATCCCCAGATACTCCACAACCACGAAGGCAACCGTTTACAGCAGGGGTACAAACACAACTTCATTGAGGGCCGCATCAGTATTGTGGTTGCCCAGGGGGGTGGTGGCCAGGGTGGGTGCGGCCTACTAGGTGGGTGTGGCCTACTGGGTGGGCATGGCCAGCTCTACATCGTTGGCGTCAAGGATGCCTGTGGGGGCCTGGGCAGGAGTGGGACAGATCTCTGGCAGAAGGGGGTGGGACCGGGGCAAGTGCCAAGGCATGGTCCATTTCTTCATTCCTCACAAAGGGTGACACCTCTCCAGCATGCACCCAGGGGGGCAGGATCGACACAGCAGGGGCTGGTTCCTCGCTGTTTCTAGATGGCCTTGTGGAGCTAAGACTGAATGTGTTTCTGCATAGATGGCCACCACAAAATTGTACATTGGCTCCCTCCCGGCCTGCGCCAGGGCCAAGGCAGCGGGGGCTGTTTCCTCACTGTTTCCAGGATGGCTTCACGGGCCACATGAAACCACTTCGCAGGCCGCATCCGGCCCCCGGGCCTTGTGTTTGACATGTCTGGTTTACAGCATCCTGAGATTTATTGACAGAGCTCTTATGTGTTCCAAATTTGGGTTTATATGACCTGCTCTATTGCACTGAAGAGAAAATATTTCTGGATGAGACTTCATTACTCAGATCTCTTCCCTCCAACTCAGCTTGGACTCCTATAAAGCTAGCCTTTTCATTTCCTGGAAAGTAACACTTACCCAAAGTGTCCCCATCACTCTTATCCATTTCTTTTTCACCGTCAGCCTCCTTGCTTTTATCATCCTCCTTCCTAGCCACCTCTCCGAGTTTCTCCTTAGCCTCTTCCTCGAGAACGCCTTCCCTTTGCTCCTGCATTAACAGAAAAGGCTCCATTCAGAAAGCTGCCACTTCCATGGAAAGATTTTTATTCCTTTCTAGAACAGGCCTGCTGCCGCAGTCAGGAGGTTATTCACCTCATACATTGGAATTGAAAATGTCTGTAAAACCAAAGAAAATCTGTAATAATTACTCCGATGGCTTGGAAAGCCACGACCGGGGAATTCTGCATTAAAGATAAATGAAATAAGCATTTTATAAATAAATAAAAAATGGTCCCCAAATGACACAATAATTTGATCCCCTGCACACCCCAGGGCAGGGGTAGGCGACCTTGGCTCTTTTACAACTCGTGGACTTCAACTCCCAGAATTCCTGAGCCAGCCACGCTGAGGGGAAAGGGAGAGGTTTCCAAGCTGAGCCATGCTGGTTCAGGAATTCTGGGAGTTGAAGTCCACGAGTCGTAAAAGAGCCAAGGTCGCCTACCCCTGCCCCAGGGGATCCTTTCAGTTTTCCTCTTTGGTATGTTTTATGACTCGTAAAATTTGCTTCAGGGGTCGAAATGGCCCTGTAATTCTTTATGGTTTTACTCCTGCCCTCTTGTACCTTCAACTCCTTCTTCTCTTCAGATGGCTGAGGTTCTGACCGGTTTTCGTCTGTGCAGCTCTCTTCTGAACAAAATGTGGAACAACGGGACAAAAGACAAGAAACCACTATAGGACCTCTATACATGCCTCCTGCCCACACCCTACAAAAATTCAAAAGTTGCAATGATGACGGGATCGGGGAAGGTAAGTTTTAGGAGGTGTGAAACAACTAGACATGTTTTAACTTTCTCCCCCAAAACAAAGAGGCTCCTTAGAATTTGGCCTGACATAGCTCTTTTCGTAATTGCTGGCCCCTTAAGGCCAAGGTAGGGCTACAGTTGCGCTCCTTGAGGAGGGAAACATTTAAATGCTGACCTCTGCCTGCCCTCCCTTGTGTCAAAAACCAATGCCTGCCATGAAGGAATGCCTCAGAAATCTGTACATTCACACCCTGAATTGCCTACAAAAACCTTCTCCCTACGTATTCTGCCATTGGTGTGCCCGGTTTGACAGGATGAGGGTTAGATGAAGTGATGAGGGGAATCCCTTACCCTGTGCCAGGCGATTGAGTGTGAGCTCCAGGCCGGAAGCCAGGCCAGCTCTGTTCTCTTGCGTCTCGGCCCCCTTCTTAGTCCCCACCGCATACTGGGCGAGATCCAACGAGGGCACTTCACGGGTTGAAGCGCGGAAGGCGCCCCGCTCGCCCCCCTCACCTATTCTCTCCAGCTCATCGGACGTGGTCCCTGCAATTCCGCTGCTCTCCAGACCAAATGCGGGATCTGCCTTGCCTGTCACCTTAGCAGCTTCCTCCACTTTGCGAACATGAGCTTCTACCAGGGCTGTGGGCACCTCCTCCTTCATCTTGGAGAATTCCTCTGCAAAAGACAGCCTTGAATTCAGCCCAGGGGCAAAATGGAGCGTTGCAAAATGAATGTAGCATGGGAGTGTAAAATAAGTAGGGAATTTTGTTGAGCTGCTCCCATTTAATAAGAAATGGCCAAGGCAGCAAGAGTTATAGATTACAAAGAACTTCAAAGTAAACAGAAATCACCGGAGACCAGGAGATGTAGCATTAAATAGCATATTTTTAAAGTACTCAGCTTACCAGGCCCTGGGTGCCAATGGGCACATCTTCTTGATCTCAGGACTTTTACACATTTAGGACTACAGCACACACTCTGTGCTGATTCATATATTTGGCTTTTAGCATGCACCTATAAAACATGTATACTGAAAATATTGGCATGTAATATTTATGACCAATATTTCAGTATATAAATACATGCTGCAAAAAGCCAAGAAATTAAAAAAGAAACTATAAACTATATTTAAAAATATAGTTGTACTGGATTTGAGTCACTACAGATAAAGTTATTTAATAAGATAAGATAAAATACAATAAATACGATAATTAAAATAAAATAAAAAATAATAAAATAAAATAATAATAATAAAATAAGATAAAATAAAATGATGGGAGTGTAGTATCTGGGGTTCAGAGAAAGGCTTTTATCAAACAGGAGGCTTGAAAAATGTATTATTAGAATGCAGCGAAAGGAATGATATTACATAATAAAACACGGAAACTTCTGATCCAATCTTGATTTAGACAGAGTTTGATTTAGATCAACTCAAACTCTACTACACTAAAACTAAAGCTAATCAATGAAATGTGATTTTGATTGAAATTCCCAATCTATAAATACCAGAATCTGATAGTTAACAGAATATTAATACTTTTCTTGTTAATAGTTCCCAGGAAGCTGACTCAGAAAACAATATCCTAAAAACCTCTGTGTTCCTTCTTAAAATTCCAGGCTTCTAGCTCTAATCCTCATTACCAAAATTCATCTATGTGGTCACTAAAAGTTGACAATTACTTGATGGCACATAATCAATTAAAAAAAAACCCTTCAAGTCCCCTTGTGTGTCAAGTATTAGAAAATACAGACTGGACAGAATTTCACAGAATTCTGTTGGATAGCGATATGGCATTTTATCCTTTATGGTGTTTCTATAAGTGCTCCACAATCCCAGCCCATCCCAGGTTTAATATTCCTTCCTTCTCCGAGCGTAGGCTGCTTATGGATGTCCTAATTCATTACCTAAGGCTGACTTGGCTGCTGCAGAAGCAACGCGGGGGTCCACAACTGAAGCCAGGAAGGCCACTGTGCTCATAACAGGGTTGCCTGACTGGCTGAAGGGGATCGGTTGATAGGCTAGGGGTCCAAGAGAGGCTTCAGAATCCTCCAAGTAAGGGTCTTCAATGGGAAGACGCAGGAAGTGCAGAATGCATTCATCCTGAGTACGACTGCCAACATGCTCAGACACTTTGTTCCAATCATCCTTGTACATCTCCAGGGCCTAAAATGCAATTCACAGAAATGGTGACAGTTTGGATATGAACAGCCGAGAACAGGAGCAGTAAGCTGAAACAGCAGAGTACCGACTGCAGGTGAGAAGCCAGTCAGAGACCCTTCTGGAATCTGAGCCTTTGATCCCTATGTTTTTGTGTGCGTTAAGAGAGACAAAACACTGCCTGAGCGCAATTACACAATATCTCAAATTAAAGGGTGGGTGATTATTGAAACACAAATCCTTCCCACGTTTTTAAACTCCTGTAGAAAAAGAGTTTTCCAAACTGTCCCTCCAAACCGAATGTGTTCGACACAATATTGCCTGAACTTGAACCATTCCTGAGATTGCGATTAAGACAAAAGATTTTGAACACAATCTGAAATGACAGTTTGGGATTAATTAATTTATCTAATTATTTTATTTATTTAATTCAATTTCTATGCCGCCCTATTCCAAAAACTCAGGGCGGCTTACAACATAGATAATAACATATAGAAATCTGACATTAAATACATTTATAAAACCCCTAGATTAAAAACCAATCATCCGAAAACAAACTTACAACAAACATACACTGGCTGGGGCAAGGTGTTAACTGCCTCAGGCCTGTTGGCAAAGATGTGTCTTCAACAATTTGTGAAAGGCGGAGAGGGTGGGGGCAATACGGACCTCTGGGGGGAGTTGATTCCAGAGGGCCGGGGCCGCAACAGAGAAGGCTCTTCCCCTAGGCCCCGCCAGGCGACACTGTCTGGCTGACAGGACCTGGAGAAGGCCGACCCTGTGGGCTCTAACCGGTCGCTGGGTTTCATGCGGCAGCAGACGGTCCCGTAAGTAACCTGGTCCGATGCCATGTAGGGCTTTATAGGTCATAACCAACACTTTGAATTGCGTTCGGAGACCAATTGGCAGCCAATGCAGCTCGCGGAGTGATGTTGAAATGTGGGCATTTCTGGGTAGGCCCAATACTGCTCGCGCGGCTGCATTCTGCATTACCAAACGTTTTTCAAAGGTAGCCCCATGTAGAGAGCATTGCAGTAGTCGAACCTCGAGGTGATAAGGGCATGAGTGACTGTGAGAAGAGACTCCCGGTCCAAATAGGGCCGCAGCTGGTGCACCAGGCGAACCTGGGCAAATGTCCTCCTCACCACAGCCGAAAGATGATGTTCCAGATTTAGCTGTGGATCGAGGAGGACGCCCAAGTTGCGGACCTTCTCTGAGGGGGTCAAAAACTCCCCCCCCAGGATGATGGACGGACAGATTGAATTGTCTTTGGGAGGCAAAACCCACAGCCACTTCGTCTTGTCAGGGTTGAGTTTGAGCTTGTTAGCACCCATCCAAACCCTAACAGCCTCCACATAGCGCCCTGGAACTCTAACTGGAAGTTAAGAAATGATCAGCTCCTCTTTATTGCTGTCATAGAGCCAGCTGGCAAGAAATGGCTAGAGTAGAAACATTCCTGTGGTAGCAGCAGATTCACTATGAACTGTTTGTAAGTTGAGGACTATCTGTTTTCCACCACAGAACTGAACTATGCCTCTAAGCCAGGGGTAGGCAATCCATGAGTCATAAAAGAGCCGAGGTTGCCTACCCCTGTTCTAATCATATTAACAAAATCTGTATTTTCCAAAGTCACTTCTAATAATGGATTCCGATCCTGGTGTGAGTAATTGTTAAGACTATGGGAAACAATTGGTATTGGCCCACCTAACTTAATACTGTTTGCAAAGATTACTACAGGTAGTCCTTGACTTACAACAGTTCATTTAGTGACTATTCAAAGTGACAACAGCACTGAAAAAAGCTACTTACAACCATTTCTCAGTTACCACCTTTGCAGCATTCCCATGGCTACCGGATCCAAATTCAGAGGCTTGGCAACTGGTTCATACTTATGAACATAGGCATAGGACCCAGTTACTTACAAGACCGCCTTCTGCCAGCAAATACCTCCCACCGACCAGTTCGCTCCCACAGAGAGGGCCTCCTCAGGGTGCCATCGGCTAAGCAATGTCGGCTGGTGGCACCCAGGGGGAGAGCCTTTTCTGTGGGGGCACCGATGATGTGGAACGAGCTCCCTCCGGAACTCCGGACGTGTCATGATCTCCGCACCTTCAGAAGAGAATTGAAGACTCATCTCTTCAATCAAGCCGGCCTGGCCTAGATCTCCTCGGGTTTTTAAGTAAATTTTTAAACATTGGTTTTAGTGACAGCCTAGGTCTTAATTTAATTTAGTTTTAAATATTTATTGTTATGTGTTTTAATCTGGCTGTAAACCGCCCCGAGTCCTGCGGGAGAGGGGCGGTATAAAAGTTCGTTAATAATAATAATAAATAATAATAATAATGATGATCATTGTAGCATCCCATGATCACAGGATCCCCTTTTGCAACCTTCTGACAAGCAAAGTCAATGGGGAAGCCAGATTCATTTAACAACCAGGTTACTAGTCTAGCTTGCAACCCTGGGCCTCTTACACAGTGTCCAATACAGGTAGTCCTCGGCTTATCAGCTTTCGTTTAGTGATCATGTGAAGTTACAACAGCCCAGAAAAAAGTGACTTGTAACTGTTTTTCACACTTCTGACTGTTGCGACATCCCCATGGTCACATGATCAAAATCTGGACGCTTGGCAACTGGTTCGTACTTATGACGGTTGCCGTGTCCCGCGGTCATGAGATCATCTTTTGCAAGCTTCTGACAAGCAAAGTCAATGGGGAAGCCAGATTCACTTAACCGCCGTGTTACTAAATTAGCAGCTGCAATGATTCACTTCACAAATTGTGGCAAGAAATGTCGTAAAAATGGGGGCAAAACTCACTTAACAAATGTGTGACTTAACAGAAATTTTGGGCTCAACTGTGGTCGTTACCTGTAGTGACTTTCCAGGGTTTGGGGAAAAAGCAGTCCTGGCACTATACTTTTTTTTCCACGTCTAACATTTTCTCCAACTACTGAACCAGGCCCCTTCCTTAATTTGCAGCTGTGGTTTGAATCAAGAAGTATACCACACTAGGTTCCAGGGCAGAATCCATTCTCAGAAATTTCCAAAGTTGTTATATTTGTTGTTCCTTGCAACACAGGGGGAATGTTATTAAATCCACAACTGGAAAAAATAATTTCATTAACTATTTTTAAAGCCATCAATTATTAGAACTTTTTTTTCCAGGGGGTATGTATGGCTCCTAGCATGGCAGTGAAAGAAAAAGTAGTTCCATATTCTTGGTTTAAATATGTTGGAATAGTTTTAAGCTTCCGCCGTGACTTGCTTCTGTTTAAGTGCACTGTCTACACATAATCTCAATTTCTGTGTAATGATACAAGGACCCTAAGACATTTTATTCGTATGTTATTTCTGAACAATTGAGGCTTTCTCCTTTACGTGCGATGGCTCCTTACTGTCTTTCAAAACTTCTGAAAGACATGGAATAAACCCATAAAGCAAAGAAGAGTCCTAAACTATCATCATCCCAAGGTAAACGTGATGCCTGGAGAGAAGAAAAACGTATCAATCTACTCATCAAATTTTTAAAATTACCATTTTCACGCAGGAGAATAAGAAGTCAATGCCCAATGTACTTCAGCTGCTGAGAATGAAAACAAGTTTGAAGGTTTGAGAATAAAATCAAGGTAAGGAATGCTTAGAGAAAGTTTAGGAGCAGCTGTCAGAAGCACATTTCTGTGGGCAATTTGAACTGCCTCCGTTCACTCACCTCCAGCAGCAACAGTGTCTCCTGTTCTGTCCACTCACGAGTAGCGCTAGCAGCAGCTTTGCTCTGTAGGAAGAGACTTGTGTGTTAGAACTGACCTGTCACAATGGACAGATACATGAGAAAAATCTACTCTTGTTTTTTCTCTTTTACCTTAGAAGGAACATTCTTCTTTGTGTACATGTCAGTGCGGAGTCCAAAATTTTGCATATCTGGTGGCTTCTCCTTGCTCTTGTCTGGGAAGTTTAACATCTGCTGGGAAGCTGTGGTTTGCTTTGAAGAGAGATGAACAAGCTTCATATGATGTAAAGCAAGCCCGACTCTCAAGACCTCTGAAGTGCTATTTGAAAGATCACTACCACCTATAAGGAGAACAAGCAGGCATCCACCTCTAGCTCTCATTGGGGCCAAGCTACAGCACAGCACATGTCAATCTTAGGCCCACCCAGATGTGTTGGAATTCTAACATTTCATCCCTGACAGCAGCATCTCTCTCATCTGGGTCTTCAGTGACCCATTACAATCTTCCTGGGTCTGCAACAATGAACATACAGCAGTGCAGCCTATAAGGCAATTACAGGAAACAAACTACAAAGGGAGAGATGGGACAATTCCATTCTTGCTCGTCCTTAAAAACTCAGCAGATTGACCTGACTCGGTTTCTAGCTGCGTGGAGTTCCACAGTTTTTCAGAGAAAAGCATCCAGGTGTCATTCCTCTCTGGACTCCCACAAACACAAGCTTCCGCTGGGAATTCTCTTACCAGCTCCGGTTTCCCTTTCACTGTCTCTGTGACAAGATCTTCAATCTCTTTGCCCTTTCGTCCAGTCTTGGTATCGCTATCACTCTGACGACCCTGAAGCGTAAGCAAAATTCTGTCCTGTTGCCCTCTCCCAGTTATATTAATATTTTAATCTGGGAAAGCAAAGTTATTAAGATGTCCAGCATGCACAAACACGTGATTTCCTCTAGGATGAAAATTCCTTCGGATGCTTCTTTAGCAACTTTCAAACATTTACTTTCTGAAGAACTTTTTTCCCCTTTGATTTCTCATTTAATATAGCTTCTGGTTTATTTTTTTATCAGGTGTTTTAAATGTTGACATTATTTTCAGCTGTAGTCTATATATTTCTTTTTAACATGCTTTGCGAGCTATTCATTCTTAATTATAGCTAAGAAAACTCTAAAAATCCAGATAAGTTTTAAAAAAAATGAGGTGTATTTAAATTTCTTCTCCAGGTGGCTGGATACTACCTGGGGTGTTTTGGGCTGCAATGGCACCAGTCCCGAAGGCGTGTCAGCCAGAACATGGAAGTGAGATGTGGGTGGGGGTCCCATTGGGGTGGGTCGGCTCTCTGCATCTACTTGGTAATTGATGAGTCCCCACTGTTCTAGGAAGGCATGGACTCTGCAACAAGGGAAACAAAAAAAAAAGACTCTTTATCTCAAAACAAATCTGTGACAAAAGAGCTACGGAGTTAAGAGTAAACTCTGTTCGATTAACACTAGAGATTAAACAGAAAGAAGACTCAGTCTATTTTAAAACGTGGGAAAACTTAACAATGGTTAGCAAAATGAGTTAACGAAAACTGAAACTTATTAAGATGATCGATTTTCTCTTTTGATTAATTGATACGTTTTATAATCTTTGCTATTTTTGGTGACCACAGTTACTTATTATTATATTAACCCTGTTGAACACCTGTATCCGGATGATAGTTTGCTTGCTAAAGCGTGGAATGTTATTGGGGGTAACCCCATTGTTGTACCCAGTACTTTTTTTGTAAAAAAAAAAAAAAAGGGTGCCAGAACTCACACACGTCATACAGTTCGCCTTGCCTACCCTACAAGGTTCCATCCAATAAAGGTGCCGGAACTCCGTTCTGGGCGTTCTATGACAAAAAAAGCCCTGGTTGTACCCATTCCCACCCTAAACCTTCCCCTGAACCCTATCTCGAATTCCACTACCCATAATGATCCTTGTTTTCCCTTACCCTGATAAAACTTAATAAAATATTGCGGGGGGGGGGGAGAAAGAGTAAGCTCTGTTCAACAGCCACATAAGAATGCTATTGAAAGTCTTACAAAGAACAAAAAAAAAAGCCTAGCACAAATTAACACAAACGAATAAAAACGGAAGAAAAGAGAGAAAAGTGCAGAGAGAAAAATAGAAAAAAAGCTTTCAATTCCCTTTACAGCAAATCACAAAATTATCTCTTACTATTACAAAAAAATGTTCACTCTTTTCTGTTGTTTCTTCATATCTCCAAAACCACAAATCATACCTGTGTTTTTTTTTCATGTTATGCAAAAACATTTAGAAGGTGTTTTGTTTCCAGGCATCAATAAATATATTGTTTTCTCTCTAAGCAAAGAAATTAGTTTAGCCATTTCTGCAAATTCCAACATCTTCTCCAACCATTCCTCTAAATCTCCACAGTGCCTTGTGGGCATTATTGAACTTGTTCTATTTTTGAGCATATAGTAGCCTTGCTGCAGTAATCCTAGATTAAAACAAAGTTCCATGATTTTTTGTTGTTGTTGCTTATCCCTTAAGTCCCAGGTCTCTGGTTCCAACGGTATTTTAACTTTTGAAAACCTCTGAGTGAATGTATGTATTTTTATCCAAAAATTTTAGGTCACATAAGAATGAGGATTGTGTTAAGCTCAAGGAGATGCACCAACGATGCTTTCTTTCTCAGTAGATCACAAAATCCTATTTAACCTATCTTATGGTAAAGTGGTAATTAAGACGTAAGATCAAAAATCCAGCTGCATGTGCCAAATTGTAAAGTAAAAGTGGACTGCTGCAAACCATTACTGGGCTTCTATATGCTGGGCTAACATACCTCATGATGGCACAGACATCACCAGCCAGGTTCCGACGACATGCAGTGGAAGTCAGGTATTCCTGCGGATTGAGCCGGTATGTGTCAATCATGAAATTGCGGTAAGCCAAGTAGCTAGAGCATGAAACAAACAAACAAACACAAAAACAGAACTACTTTCAACTCAAGTCAACTGACCTTGTAAAAGCCTTCCCACATGATTAGCTCTATTAATCCTCTTGCTAAATGCCCCTAAAGGCCAGTGCAGAACTTTTTCCTGTCTGAATGGACTCGTACAACACCGAAGATGTAAAATGTCCTCCGACTCTCACCCTTGAAGAAGAAAGATGCTATCCTGGTAAAGACACCAGAGCACATAATAGCATTCTTACATTTCTGGCGTCTTTGACTTGTTCTTGCCGTTGAAAAACTCAGGAAGGGCTCTCCTCTCAATGGCATGGACACTGTGGAAGAAACACCATAAACCATTAAGAACGGATGGGGAGGCTGGAGGACCACAGGGACAGAAAGCTCACATTCCAGCACCTGTTGTAGTCAAACCAAGCTGCATAACTGGGGATGATAATGTGATGGGTCTGTTCGGTCACATTGTCTTCATGCAGGTCAGGGTTCTTGGTCTGCTCTCCTTTGTTCCCAGCATTATTCTCTTCTTCATCCTGAAACCAGAAGTCTCTTCAGTGGAAGAATGGGCACGCTTGTGATGTTCTTACGACTGTGGCTCCCAATCTTCAATTTTTATTAGAGGAGCTGGGATTTTGGAACAACTCATCTACGCAGCAATCCAAACCACAAAACTCTCAGAGTAAGACTTAATTCCAATATATTACAGATACAGTAATGTCTGGTATTTTTGGGGTTAATACAGAGCAGATGGGGGTAGGAGCAAAGTGCGGGAAAGAAAGAGGAAGGAAACCTTTGACCTTCACACTAATTGGATAAGTGAGATATGACAGCTAATTTAGGGAGGGAACATGCTGATAATTAAACTGCTCAGAGGAAAAGAACTTAGTTCTTAGCATTAGCCTCTGTTATGCCTATGCCGACATTTTGTAACTAAAAAAGACTTTTAGGAAAATAAAGGCCTGGAAGTTCTTTGAAGTGTTTCATTAGCCGGAACCATAACATCGAGAAATGATGAGAAGCCGGTGTACAGAAAAAATTTTTGCTAAGCAATGAGAGAGAAGTCAAGGGAGATTTGCCATATGAGAGGACGAAGACACTACGGTTACAATGAGTGGCGTTACAAGTCTCCAAGGAAATGATTGTCAGTATGGTGAGACATAGGCATAACTGAACTGGGGTCACTTCTACTGGGATCAAACTAAGAAAAGCAGAAAGAAGATGAGCATACCCAGGGGGTGGGAGGGCAGGGGAGGAGGGAGAGAACAGAAGTAGACCTAGCAAAAGCTGAATCTTCTTTTACTGATTACAGAAAGTCCTTAGTTAATGATCATTTGTTCAGCGACCCTTCAAAATTACAGCAGCACTGAATAAATGATACTTATATGCAGTTCTCAAAATTATAGCTGTTGCAATGTTCCTGCACTCCTGCAGTCACGTGATCAAAATCCAGGCAATTGGCAGCCCGCCTACACTTACGAGTGCAGAGGTGCTTCAACTACTCTCACCCTATTACCCTCCCTACCTCTGCCAGCCACCCCAGTGCTGCAGTGCAGTCCCAGATGTCCCAGCCATGCCAGCTGACCTTCACCGTCTCTGTCTCATCTGCTGGCTATGATGCCAGGCCTTCTTCCTGATGCCACTTCGCACCGTTCTCCAAATAATGTGCACCGTTCTCAGGATGCTTTGGAAAGCCTCTGAAAAGTTCCCGAGGCCTTCTGAAACCTGATGGGAAAGCTGCACCCACTGTCCTCCAAATCGCGTGGGCTGCTCTTGCGATGCTTTGGAAGGCCTCAGAAACTTTCTGAAATATCACGAAAACAGCATGTGCTGTTTAGGGAACGGTGGGTGTTATTTGGAGAATGGCACAAGTAGCCTGGGGAAGCAGGCCTGGTGCAGCCAGCAACTGCTTTGCATACAGCGGTGAGCCCTCTCAGCAGTGAAAGGGAAGATGGTTAATGCCAGCTAAGGCACAGCAGGGAATTTGGCACTATGGTAGCTGCCCAGCGAACAGAGTTGAGGTGGTACTCCTTGGCAGTGGCAGCACTGGGGCTGAAGTAGAGGCCTGGGGATAGCGGCAGCCAGCTGAGACTGCCGAAGGCCCTAGGCCTCTAAGGTCCCAGTGCTGCTGTTGCTAAGGATGGCTGCTGTGCAGGGTGGCCAAAATGGCAAAGACAAAGGGAGAGACAAATGGGGGGGGGAGTTGAAAAGGAGGCAGAGGAGGCAATCCGTTACCTTTCTGAGTCTCAGGGCTGGGAGGGACCAAGCCAGGAATGGCTTGGATTGGGGTGGGTCCTTTCCTGATGACCAATGAAATTGTTAATGATGGCAATGTGGGATTGCCATCACTAAGAAATGCGATCATGTGGCATTGTGCTTCATGACCACTTCCCTTGGATGGAAATTCCTGTCCCAATTAGCGTTGTAATTCAAGGACTACCTGTAAATGGTCATTTTGTTCCCTTATCCTTCCCAACCTGTCCCTGTATGAAGAGTGGGACTGTTCTTTAAGGTATAACAAGAGGCAATAGACAGAATGCAGCATTTGATTCACCTTGCCTGCCGTCTCCATGTTCTCATCCTCTGGTTCATCTGGAAAAGAAGAACAAGCATCCCAAATCAGAAATTCAGGAACCTACATTTTCCAGTTCCTCTTCCATAGCTATCTGGAGAATCATCAAGAGCGAAGCCATATTTAGCAAAGGAAGAATAAAACCATCTGAATGAGTATATAGCAGCACTCCCCAATGACTTTTCTTTATGCACAAATGATTGAAGAAGCTTGCCCAGTAACATAAATGGGAGCTACCTTCCTTAAGATCTATTTCTACACTCTTCTTGTAGATCTTTTCTGTTTCAAAATAAATTTTATTGTGTCACTTGAGAGACTGATTTTGGGAAAAACAAATCTCAAGCTCTTTTAGGCTTACACAATTACCATGTAATTTTCTGGATTCTGGCCAGTTAGCCTATGGCTTCTTATATTCTTTGATGGTTTACTGAAATGATACAGATTTATCATTCCAACTTTTTTATTTTATTTGCAGCCCAGTCTGCTGATATGATTCCAGACACACTCCTCCTCAGTGTGGTTGAGAGAAAAAGAGTGACTGCCCCTTAAGAATTTGTTTTGCCTGGTTTAAAAACTGCAGAAGGCAGTCTGTCCCCAATAAATGTTTATAACAGTATAAACATCTGTTATACTCCCACATAACAGTAAATTTCAAATGAATGTACATCCCAACAACGAACAAATAAAATGAGAACTAGCTGTTAGTACAGCATCTCAACACTTCCCTTTCATTTGATGCAACACTCAAGAAATACTTAATAATTAATCCTGGATTGTGTGTGTGTGTGCGCGCGCACACGTGCAGAGTCCATGCAATTATTCTTACCAACATTTTTGGAAGTGGTTTGCCCTTGTCTTTTTCCTACGCTAGTACCATACTTAAGGCAGGAGTAGCCTGGTGCCTATTACGTTATACCAACGTGGCTCTCATTTACTACATTTAGTTGAACTGATTTTGATTTTTCCTTGCTTTTAAGTGCCTTGATTTTATCTTTTGCTCTAAGTTGCTTTGAGCTATAAACTGTAAGTAGAAAAGTGGGGCAGAAATGTTTTCATAGATGTTTTTGTTTTTATAGACAAAAAAACCTGTACTAAACACCCAGCTTTTTCACATTATCAACCAAGAGTTGCAAATTCCCACTGAAACCAATCCCAGAAATATCATACCATATCCGTGTTTCTGCTCTGACAGCTTAAAGGAAGCTGGACTGATTTTATCATCTTATAGGTAGTTCTTATCAGATGATATAAGATGACACCTGTTCACAACTGATCATTTGGAGGGGGAGAAGGAATCTAATCTTCCTACTGCATAAATATTAGTCTATATGTTATTGATCATGTAGTAAAAGGAGGATTACAAAATAAATAAACTATCCCTTACCCAAATCAGTCATGGTACCGCCTTTCACTGGAGCAGATTCAGAATCTTTCTTCGTATTGACTATGGAAGACACAACAAGGAAGGAATATTTTATTCCAAGTACCTCCCCAGGAATCATACTGCAGGGCCAAGGAATTATATTTCCTTCTTATCCTTGACCGTAGGGCAAAGTGTAACACCAATGTGGTGGTTTTCTTAAAATTTAAAAGTGTTTGACATGTCCAAGGGCTGTTTTGGGTGTCTTAAATGTCTACAAGGTTTAACGCCTCTATTTTTCTGTTGTTAAGTTAGTAACACAGTTATTAAGGGAAACTGCTTCCCCATTGACTTTACTTGTCAGAAGATCTCAAAAGGTGACCTCATGACCCTGGGACACTGCAACCATCATAAATATGAGTCAATTGCCAAGAATCAAAATTTTGATCATATGACCGTGGAGATTCTACAATGGTCGTAAGTGTGAAAAATGGTCGTAAGTCACTTTTTTCAGTGCTGTTGTAGCTTTGAATGGTCACTAAACGAACCGTTGTAAGTTAACTGCACAGTATGTGCAAGACAGGCTCTCTACCTTTCACTCTCTACTGTAAGCACCAGAGGTATACTGACTAAAAGAAAAATAATATTCTATTCATCGCGCTGATGTAACAATGGTAGATTTTAAAGGAGCTGTAATTGATAGAAGCCACTCCAAACAACTCCAATATGTTAAATATGAAAAAGACCCATGGTTATGGCATTCATAAAGAGCTTTAAATTCTGACCTGTTTTGGGCAGCGTGACCTCTTCAACATTAGGGACAGGAGAAGGTTCATCCATGTCTTTTGTGAGATCTTCTTGTTCTTCCTCACGATGGCCACGCTTGGATTTGGTGTAGGGTGTGGAAGGCCTGCAGATGGAAAGCAAAAGGCAGAGAGCCAATAACCAACATTACTCAATCCTGGATACTACATCAAACTATAGATAAATCATTATTATTCCTGAACAACAGAATAGATTCTGTTGTAGCTTTCAAGTAAGAAAAGCTGAGTTGAAAATGTCTTATGAATGATTTCATGAAGTGAATCCACAGAGTAGAATTGGCAATATTGTTGCAAACTGCTCCTGGAGTTGCCTGTTCAAGGGAAGGCCTTCAAATAGAGTGGGTACTCCATTCTTGGTTAATCCAAGCTAGCCTCTTGTAACAAATTATGTTTGCCCTCAGGAATAGGACAGGAGGGCAGTTTGGTTTTTAAAAAAATAAAAAATAAAAAAAAATAAGGCACTTTAAGAAATATGGTAGAAACTGAATAGAGTTGCTTCATACCCAGACACTCAAGAAAAATATTTATTTCTCCTCACCCTTTCTTGGCATTTTTTTTCTTTGCTTCTGGAGTAGGCGAAGGAGAAGGGGAACGTTTCCGTTTTTTATAATTTCCCCCCTTCTTATCCCTTCGATCTGAATCAGGACTGTTAACCTGGAAAGAGAGAAGTCAATGCAATTTGCCAGCAGCCTGGAATTGCCCCCTTAAAACCACATTAAGAATCAGTGTGCTCATCACTGAACATTTTTTAGATATGCAAAGGAAAATTAATAGAATCTCTTAGGAACAGCTAGGACCTAACTAATTCCTGTGATAAATTCTGAACATCTTAATTTAGAAATACAAGCACCCTACTGGGTTTCATCACTTACTGTAAAAATTCCAGCAGCCAGTTGGAACAGACAGACTGTTCTTGACCATCTACTAGAACTGGTCCGTATTCCGGCTGAAGGTTTCAATATACCCTGCCTCTTGCCCATTCCAGAAATGGGAAAACTAACATTTTGGCCGACTTTGTCCTTTCCTTTTTTGAAGCATACAGCCCAAATACTCTTAAGAAAAAGGACTAAAAGCTTTAATTAAAAATATATATATCATACCTCGTCAGTGAGAGTCTTGGCAGAGATTTTCTTCCTCCTGGAGACAGGGCTCTTCTCATCATTTACCTCATAGTCCTCTTCATTCATCCACTCGTTAAAAGTGTCCGTGTCTAGGATCCACTTTGCGTGAACCTGGGAGCGAGAAGAGAAGATCATCACCGGATGCCTTGAAACTGAAAAAAAGGTAAGAAGCTACTTCCCACTTCTGAATTAAAACATAGGAACTTGTTATTTTAGAAATCTCATAGAGTTCTTCTGGGACAATGCCACAACGGTCCAACCCCAAAGCCTGTCCTATCACATTACCTTACGGGGTTTCTCTGGCGTGGGAGCGTCCTCCACGGGGGCTTCAATTTCACTGGCTGGAATCCAAGTGTCATAGCTGTAAAAGAAAGCACACAGTGAATAAAGAATCGATTCTAAGACCTCACTGCATGCCACGATCACATCAGTTAAGTCACATATTTTCCTACGCTGCCTCACGATAACAGTATGGGAAAAATTAAGAGTGAGGTACAATCAGTCTTTCATTATTTTACATTTACAAGTAGTGGCTACGAATAAAGACAAGGATATAATCTAAAAACTATCCATATGCATTTTTCTCCATCAACTAAGGTAGTTATAGAGGGCTGAGGCAAACCTGTCAGGATAGTAGCCCCAGTGAAGAAGAACTTGTTTGTCTCTCTTCATAATTGGACGAACCCATTCTTCTAAAAAACAAAACAACAGTATAATGATTATTACCCAAGTACAAATGACACTTTATTTCACACATATCAAATGTATCATTAAGTTGCTCTGAAGTTCTCATAAGAGTAATAGGGCAAATTCTTCAAAATGGGAATGAAGAACTATATCCATACAAACGCGATCATGCATAGAAGTTATCTTCAGATTCATGTGTTTATGTGTATGTGTGTGTAATATTCTAATGAATATTAAAATATGTAAAAATAAAATAAAGTTACCATTCAGTGAAACAATGTTCCTTTAATTAAATGGAAACACCATTTTTCTACAAATGGCCCACTTAATAGACAAAAGGCAAGAGGTCAGTTCAACTCTATTCATTGCCAGGTTTCTATGAGAACATCTTTACATAATATAAGACAACCTGTTTTCATAAAAAATTAAGGAATGTTTTTTAAGCATCAAGAACTGTATTTCACAATCTTCCCTCCATACAAAAGACTAATCTTTATAATGATGCTGTTGCCCCCTATGCGCTCTCTGTGTGAAATGCTATTATTATTTGGTGGTTTAAATTACTCTTCTAGTCCTTTTCAAAATGAAATCACAGACACATTCCGTCTACCACCATAGTATTTACATGAAACAGGTATACATAGGAGAGGGCATGAACAATAATTGAACAAAGGAAAATATATAAATAAAAGCTAGAAGTAAATTCAAGATATAAGTCAACAGGAAAAAAATACAGGTCCTTACATCAGAAATGACTATTAAGAGGCAGAGCTAGACAGCAACAATAAAAACAAAATACTCTAAGAATTGTATATTGTGGGATATGGAAAGAAAAAAATTGTAATGCATCTTAGACATTAAAGATATTGTTAAGAATCAAGAGTAAGAGCTTAAATTTTAATTTTAAAAGTACGGTAGATTTTCTACAATTTAGGCTCCCTATCTTTATGGACAGGTGTATCAGGGTCACTGCTGTTTAAAAATGGAATTTCTTTCATTGCAATTGTACTTATTCCATTTGCCCATAAAGCCACTGGAAATAAAATCGAAAACATTTCAAAAGGTACAGTAAAACCTCAATTTAATAGATCACTTAATGATCACTTAAATCCACAAGTACATAATCTACCTCAATTTACGTCATTTGCATAATTACTTGTATAAATGGCATCATTTGCTATAAAACCTCAATTTAAATCTTGATCCATCAAATGGAGAAGTCTGAATAAACAGTCTATTGTATCCAAAGTCTGTTAAACTGAGGGTTTACTGTAGTATTGCATCCTGTACTACTTATTTAAACAGAAGCATAGTTGCCTGTAAACAACCACTGTTTATAAACTACACACAACCAATAACCACTGAGAAAGTATATTTTAAACTCAAAACTCTGTAATTGCTCTGATCAAAATCAGAGTGAAATCTTACCTTCTTCCAAGCTACCAGGAACAGGGAAGGCAATATGGGAGGCACTGCTCTTATCTTCAGTTATGGTGCCCTTAAATAAATAAATAAATAAAAAACAAACAAACAAACAAACAAACAAATAAATAAATAAAGTAAGTAAGTAAGTAAGTCACGGAAATATCAAGATTTAAATCGTACAGGGGCACCTGCTGCTCAAAATGATTTCTCAATGCCTTCAATGTTCCCTTTGATCGTGATGTTGAAGTATGGTTCATACAACCAAAACCTGACACCCCTGCTTTCCTTCATTTTAGATAAGCCACTAAATAAAACAATGTTAAAATTCTTTATCATTTATCAGTATGACAGAAATTATGCTCTTCATCCCTTCAGAAGCCCAGCTCTGATTTAACCTATTTATTTATTTATTTATTTATTTATTTTTGTGGTTTCTATACCGCCCCCCTCCCGAAGGACTCGGGGCGGTGTACAGCCCAATTAAAAACATCAACATACAAAAAGTAAAATGATTAAAAATGGATTAAACAATTTGGCCCAGAAACATTTAAAACCCAATACATTATCTTAAAAGCTCGATCCCCTAAAACAATTATGATCTTGTTGGTACTGGAGCTCCTATCCCAGGCCGGCTTGTCGAAAAAGATGTGTTTTTAATTCTCGACGGAAGGAACGCAATTCCGTCATCGTACGGAGTTCGGGGGGAGCTCGTTCCAAAGCGTTGGAGCTCCCACAGAGAAGGCTCTCCACCTGGGGGTCGCCAGCCGACATTGTCTGGCCGACGGCACCCTGAGGAGACCCACTCTGTGGGAGCGTACCGGACGGCGGGAGGTATTTGCTGGCAGAAGGCGGTCCTGTAGATATCCGGGTCCGATGCCATGGAGCGCTTTAAAAATGGTCACTAACACCTTGAAACGCACCCGGAAGGCCACCGGCAACCAGTGCAGCTCGCGCAGGAGCGGTGTTACATGGGAGCGCCATGACGCTCCGGTCACTACCCGTGCGGCCGCATTCTGGGCCAGCTGAAGCCTCCGGGTGCACCTCAAGGGGAGCCCCATGTAGAGAGCATTACAGTAGTCCAGCCTGGAAGTGACGAAGGCATGAGTAACTGTGCATAGCGAGTCATATGAGTCATGTACAGCATTAACACTGCTTCATTGTTAACGGCTAATCAAGCACAATTCCATGGGGCTAGTCCTTACTGTTAAATACCTTTCCCAATCTTGAATGTTCAGTGTTTGTGCCACCGACTCCTCGAGGACTGTGCTGATGCAATACAGTACACACTTCATGCTCCAGTGCCTTTCTGAAGTTGTTTAGCTACTGTTCTGAACAATTATTGAACTGCAAACTTATGTACAGGATTGAAATGCCAAGTAAGAACTAACAGACTGCGAGTTTTTAAAAGAACCTGACATACAGCAATACCTCATTTCTAAGGTGCCAACCTATTTTGCTGCTAATTATTTACTGTTTTCCAGAACGATAATGTTGAACAATTGCATCTATGAAACAAATAGTTGGTTCAGTTGCAGAAGGAAAAAATAATTAAGGGCTCTCATCAAAGATTCAGCAGCAAAACTGTTGTACATCACTCTATTAATCAGCATTATTTCTTATTTTGAAGTACAACTGGAAACAACTTGTTCTTCCATGTTTGTAAATGACAGGAAACTGCTGGTATTTGGGGGCCTGAAACCCCATTATATATGCAAGATGCTCAGTTGGGCAAAGGTTGCAATATATAACAAGAGGAATGGGAGATGGTGAGGCCCAAGGTCTGCCATTCCCTCACTGAGCTGTTCTGATGTCTTGCCCACCTGATGTCGTTTGACAATGTCTTTCAGCTTGGCTTGCAATTTGGGGTCAATATCTGGATGTAGATAAATGTTAGGACGAGATAGACAATTGTTCTGAGAAAGAAAGAAAAAACAGAGAAAATTAGTGTTTTGGGCTCAGATAAAAAAGCTTACTAGCTGAGATATTTTTTAAAAAGAGGCCACTTTACCTGTACCAGAGATTTTTCAATCGTCATGAACATCTCCACATTTCGATCCATCCGCGAGGGATTCTGGAAATCGAAACGTCGCCTTTTTTTGGGGGGGGAAAAAACAGCCTTCAATAAAAAGCACAGTTCATATTTTGTAAATAATCTATTGTACAAGTAGGCAGGATAGAGGCATTTCATAAAGTCTGATGTCTGAGGCTGGATATCCCAGTAAGGCCACAGAGCAAACTTGCTATTATAGATCTTGATTCATCCTGGATAACAGACTGACTTCTACATGAAGACTGTTCTTTTTATTCCTGAAGCAAATGAAAGTGTGCATCAGGCAATTCCGGTATCATAAAATACTCTCCTAAACAAAGCAGCCATAGCATCTCCCTACCCATTACTACCTGTGCCACAAGAATAGCCCTGTTCAAACAAGATACTTTTGCCAAGATAGAAATAGCATTGTACTGGGGAGTTCCAAGTTCAAGTCCAATATTTCAATGGATGATTTTGAACAAATCATTTTTTCTCAGCCCAACCTATCTTACATTAATTTTATTTTTTTAATGTATTTATTTCACTAGGCTTAATCATCGAAAGGTTCCCCATTCAATAATTTCTTCTTGAAACAGGATCTTCTATCATAAAAACACAGATTGCTATTATTTCATAACAGATAGTGAGAATAATAAATAGAAGGCTTACCATCCTTGGTCGCTCTTGAATTTATAAGCTGCTGCAAGGATGTGACATAGGGCACCACCAGCTTTGAAATCTAAGAAGCATTTAATCTATAATAGGCAGAGGAAGCAAAACAACGAGTTAATTCAATGTCATCTGCTCCAAAAAGTTCCCTTTCATTCTCCTTTCCCTTTCTCTCTTCAACATTTTCATTCTTTTTCCTCCCTTTCTATTTCCTTTTGCTCGTCAAACAAATGGGACATTTATTTCCCAGAGTTTAATTAACACAATAGAAAGGAAAATGTTCAAGGAGATCACGTTAACAAGGAGTCTAGAATTAATTTTATTTTCTTAATTGCCAGGCCCTGATTCTTCTGATTCTGCCTAAAAAAAAATAAAGCAATTCCATTTTGTACAAACTTGCACTTTGCAAGTTGAATTTGCATAATGTCTTTCTTTCTTTCTTTCTTTCTTTCTTTCTTTCTTTCTTTCTTTCTTTCTTTCTTTCTTTCTTTCTTTCTTTCTTTCTTTCTTTCTTTCTTTCTGCCATGCATAATCACTATGTGTTAGGAAGAAAAGAAGAGAAGGTTCAGCTCAGATTCAAAAGTGACATCTGGTCTATGCTGTAAATGTTGCTCCTTGAAAAGTTACGGTAGTTTCCTATAGTATTTTCACAACAATCTAAAAATTAAACTGCAAAGAGGTAAAGGAACTATGAAAGTACAGCAGAATTTTTTAGCATCGAAAATCTGTCAACCTTGATCAAAATGTAAAACAGTTCTGTTCTGCACGTGAACACAATAATTAATAGTGTATTTTTCACTTAAGAGCAACATGACTGCATCTGAAGATACATATTATGCTTGCCTTAGAAGGATGCACTATGCTATTCCACAAAGAACTACCATTAAAATACATGGTTTGTATCGGCAATCCCCAGGATGCTACGAGCTGTTCCATAAATTATACCGAATGGAACCCTAGAATTTTGGTCAGTGCCATTTCAAATTACAAGTAAAATTTTGGCTGGTGTTGTTTCTTTACATAAACAACTCTATAACATCAGATAAAAATGTTTGGTATGCCCCCCCCAACATACTTATTTCCTATCTGCGGGAAGGTTTTTACATAAAGGTCTTATATTTTGAAGAGTCTAATGGATCACTAAAGTCTCACATTATTAGGCTACCCAAGGGATTACTGCTCTTCTGAGTATTATCTTCTAAATTACTGGATATTTTCTCAAAAATTAAGAAAACTTTGGCACTTACTGGCAACTTTGTGAGCGGTGCGTTGCTGACATGCTTCCCAAATACCTCCTCTTGGAACTGCAGCAGCTGTACCACTAGGTTGGATAATGATTTATTGGTAGGGGGTTCTGCTTGAATGTACTGTGGGGGGGGGGAAAGGATTGAGACTTTAGATAAATCCAAGCCAAGTCTTCCTAGTAGCTTCTCTTTTAAGTCACAACCAAGCGGTACCAAGAAAGCATCCACCTTCAATTTTGGTTTGAAACAACTAATAGGGAGTTAAGTCCCAATCTAAAATGAGATTAGAGCTTTTTTCTTTACCTTAAAAAAGAAAGGAAATAGAGAAAAGGAAACTCCAGATAATACAGGAAAACATTAAAACTAGGATCCCATTTCACCTGCTGGGACAGTGGTGGCGAACCTATGGCACGGGTGCGCACTCAGAGCCCTCTCTGTGGGCACGCGTGCCGTCGCCACAGTCCTAGGCCTTCAGCTGGGTTTTATAAAACCTTTTCGCTTTAGGCCTTTGCCGCTGTGTGCAAAAAAAAAAAAAGTTCAATCAATCAATTTCAACTTCTAGCAGGAGAAAAAAAGATCTTGCAGAATTGGAATTGATTGATTGAACTTTTTATTCCCAGCCAGTCTGCTGTTACCACTGCAGCCATGCCCACCCAATTGGCCATGCCCACCCAATGGGCCACACCCAGCCAATGGGCCACACCCACCCGGCACCTGACGATGCATAAGTGGGTTTTGGGTTGCAGTTTGGGCACTCAGTCTCTAAAAGGTTCACCATCACTGTGCTAGGATTAAAAATTGGGAAGAAACATTACTCCTTGAGAGATCTAGTTCTACATACAAAGCACCAGAATTTTTCTTTTCAGAATTTGCAGTCATAGTACATTTAGGATACTTTCTAAGAAATTTTAATGGGACTATTACAATGTTTAAAGTTCACAACAGAACTGTGGATATTGGTTACCAAGATGAGTACTGCTAGCAAAAAAATAAAATAAAATGAAAACCCCTATTTTATTGATCACATTTTTTATTTAATTTAAACTGGCCAGAATTTTACAATGTGGATAGTATATCCCCCAACTTTACTATAAACTAATTTTATATTAGATTATGTGGGATACAGCATCTTTTTTAAAGGGCATTATTTTGGCCTCAGATAATGCTACTGACATTGATGTTCATGTTACTCAATGCTCATTTCATTTCTCAGCAGATAAAACAGGATTTCTTTCACATATCAATTCTTAGAAATCTCTTCTAGACATGAAAAAACAGAATCCGGTATCATATAAAAGTATATACATGGTCTCCTTTTGTGATTCTTCATATATCCTCAATTACATATTAATTGTATAAATGTATTCTCCAGATATTGGGGGGCTCTGATGCAAAATCTGGGAGTCACAGGAAAAGACGTTTTTCTCTTCTGGTTTGTTAGTGGGAACAGCTTCTCCTGATGTTAGAATACCAATAGATTAGGACTTATTAGCACAGTGTGGAGACATTGCAAATGCTAATAAATTGCCTATTACATTCCTCCTGTTTAAAATTCTGCTTCTTAGTGGCTTGTCTATTATCCTACTGGTTTTTAAGGAAGTATGTTAGTTAGGGAAAATGAGATGCATGAGGAATTTACTTTTCCTCTTCAAAGAAAAAGGACATAATTTTAATTTGCGAGAAGGGAAAGAAAACAGTTGTTGAATATAAATAGACCAAAACTAATTCTGTATATCTTTATGTAGAAATTCATCCATGTTCAAATATATTTATTCTGTTCAAGTGTACACTGGATTATAAATGTTTAAAAAATGTGTTCTAAGGAAACATGATAAGTTTTTAAAGTAACTGCTTACAGCAATTATATTGCACTGTTATATAATAGTGCACTATTGCATTATCCTTAACAAAGATCAAGGATCTGCAACTTTCCTTCATAAGTAGAATATGGATATGCACGAATGTCACTCAACTGTTAATTTGGCCAGAAACGGGAATGTGTGTACATTGACAAGGAAAATGCCTAAATAGAATTTACTTAGCAAAAATATTAGCTTCCAATTGTTGGACTGCCTGTTACTAATTTTTAGTAATAATAGTGTAGGATACAAATGGGAAAGGAAATGGTCAAGAGATATGATTTAGGAAAATGGTGAACTATCAGGACACAAGCTGTCACTCTAAAAAGTGTTGCTGAGGATTCAGCCACTCTCTTTCTCTTGAAGGTAAAAGCCTGAGAACCAGGTTCTGTGCTGCTTGCAGAAAGGCTGTAGTCCCCAAACAGAAGAGCCATGAGGATATAGAATATCCTCTTATCTAACTTAATAACATGACTCAGAGTTGCCCCTTCTATACTGTTTATGGACATAAATATTTGGATATGCATGTGTACATGTGTGTATATGTCTATAAAATAAATACCATGGATTCTAATACTGGTGTTTTGGCTTTTAGCTCCTTTCACCTGACTAGAGATTGAAAAGAAAATGTGAAAGAAGCAACTAACTGAACATGCAAATAGCATGAAAGAACAAAAGCAGTAATTCTGGTTGTCTTCCTGACCAGAATTCTCTTGCAAGAATGAGGCCCAGATGTAAAACTGTAAGCAAAGCACTGCCAAATTTGGCGAACAAGAATCCATTTAAAGAAATAAACAAAAGCAAAGTTAAATATTTGAAGGAGATTAAGGGAGGATTAAAGAATTTATCCTGGAAAAATAAGAACAAGCACAGCCCATCCACCTCCAAAAGAAAGATGCTCCACAACCTGTAAGCTTTTGCAGGCCAAAGGCCACCCTTATTATAATTAGGAAAGAAACTGTTGTCAATTTATGGGTTGCTTATAAGAAGCTGAAATGCCACGGAAGGAAAAGTTTCAATGGAAAGGAAGGGTTAGCATCCAGAGGACAATAGGGCAGCAGGTGGAAGCAGCCAGATGCTAAAAGGTCAAAGAGGGAGTCTCTTAATTCAACCAGTCTGGAACTGAAACCACCAGACATAATTGCAAGAAGGGAGGAGGATCTGCTATTCTATCGGGACAGAGTCGATTCAATCGATCGATGACTTATTTTGGCTGAGGAAAGCGGGACGAGCAGCAAGGTGGAGTGAAAAGGGGAATTTTGAAGAAGAGGGGCCGCGGTTTTAAAGGACCCTCCGGGAACTGGGGTGGGGTCAAGAGAAATCCCACCACCTACCTCTACGGGGAGGGAAATCTCGCCTCTCTTCGGGTCCGCATTCCTCCTTCCCAATTTGGCAATGCCATCACCACCCACCCCGCCTCCTCTGCCCCCGAAGGGGCCCATCTTGCTGGGGAGAAGAAGGGGAAAAAAAAGGAAAGGAGAGGCGGTGGGGATCTGCGGGGCATCTCGGCCTGGGAGCAGAAGGATGGCGAGCGGGGTGGCTTCTGCGACGGGAGGGGGGAAGCGGAATGGGAGGAAGAGAAGCGCCCTTTCCCTCCCCCGGGAGCTTCCAGAAGGTGTCGCCTAAACGGCGGGGAGGAGCACCGGCAGGCCCAGGCCTGGCCAGGCCGGTACCTTCTTGTAGTTCTTGCCCAGCCAGACCCGCGTGCTGTCGAACTGACTAACGGTGTCCGAGGCCTCGTAGTACTTGACGTTGGGGCCGCCGTCCTTCTTCCGCACCGCCATTTTCCCAGCGCCGCCGGCCTGGGCCGCGCCGCTCTCTAGTTGCGCGCCGCCACCGCGGTCGCCAGCGCCTCGCTGCGCCCTCTGCCGGCCGCGCGAGTGCTCTGCCTTCCGATCCCGAAAGCAGCGGCCCCTGCCGGCGAAAAGGAAGAGAAAGCCTGACCGCTGAGGGTAGCCCAGGTCGGCTGGCCTCCTACCGGCCCAAGGTGATCTTAACCCGGAGCGGAAGGCGGGAAATGCTTTCGCTGAAAGAACAGCCTTCCAGCCCCGTAGCTGAATAATAAAAACAACGCGTTTGTTCTGTGTGCTTTTCATTCTACAGCGGTAACTGTGCAGGCAGGGGGCTAAATAATGACGGTTTCGTTAAATTGAAACTTTAATCGGTGGCACCTACATTTCTACCATCTTTGCTTTCTTCCCCGATGTTCCGGTGTAGAGCGGGAGGAAAGACACCCCCCAACTAATTAGCTGTGGCTAATTAGCTAACTAGCTCAATAAAGAAATACTGATTAAGGAAATGATTGATGAGGAGGAAGATGATCATTCAAGCATTTAGGTTATCTTAAAGAACTGGATTGGAAATCGCCTTCTTCTTTTTGTGCCATATCCGTTATCGGACGTTGGCGATCGCCTGGGACGTGACAATCCCAGGAAAGCCTGCCGCCTGTCTCGGCTGCGATTCCAAAAGATCTCCTTCGGCGCGACGCAATCGAGTTGTGTAAAACGCTGGTGTCAAGTCGGCTTAGTGAGACTTGGCGCCCAGATCTGTTTATTTTCACGAGCCTTCCCTTCCTTTTCACGTTGGAAGCCTGCGGGCAGGGATGGTCTGGTTTTGTGTAGAAAACATCACATTTTTTACAGAAATGTTTTAGCAGCAAACGATCACGTCCCCCTTTATTGCTTATCTGCATCTCTTTCGGCTCAACTGCAAGAATCCGGGATTTCTCTTGACCTGGTAAGAAGGAATAGGAAAATTTTTAGGGGACGTCCTAAAGATGCGGCAACCTCAGTGTCAGGCCATTTCCTTTAACACTACCACGATTAGAAAGGCACTCTGTACATGCGCAGGAGCTCTTCTTGAGTACTAATGCACGCTTCCTAGAGTTCAACCAATGGGGGGGGGGACACAACCTCAAGTCTTCTGCAAAGAGGAGACCAGAACAGGTTAGCTTGAGGAAGGGGGGATAAGACGGAGGGGGAAAAGTTAGAAGGATAAATTGGAAACGGAGGTGAAGTTCAAAAATGGAGTCCGTATTGCGACTACGCCAGCCAGGCAGAGAAACCATGCAGGCGAGAAGTACATGAGCGCCAAGGCGTCAAGAAAAGAGCATCGGTGCTTTCTTTTAGCTGAGCGCTGAGTTGGGCCGGCGGGAAAGCTTTTCGCCTTCTCCCCTTTCCCGAAAAAAGGGTTTCCACCGCGACGTCCTCTTCTTTTTTCCCCACTTTCTAGAAAGGAACTGGGAAGAAAAAAAAAAATAATCCAGCCTCTCGATGGATCTGTCTAGCTGAAGCTCCACGCAGCCCTGGCCTGAGAGTCACGGTGGCCGAGTGGTTAAGGCGTTGGACTCGAAATCCAATGGGGTTTCCCCGCACAGGTTCGAATCCTGTTCGTGACGACGATCTCGTTTTGATGGCGAGCGATCCCACCAGCTTTTGATGATCGCCGACTGGAAAAGGGAGCCCGCTGGAAAGCAATGGGGGGGGGGGAAACACGTGGTGGGACGGAGAGAGAACGAGTCGCTCGCTCCGGCCTTCAAGGCAGTCCATGTGAAGGAGCTCGATTGGGCGGCCTCCGGTGGAAGAAACAAAGGAGGTCGGGCGCTGGCGGAGCTCGCTAGCTTGTGGATCACGCGCTTCGTACACCAAGATCATGTCACTTCAGGCAGGGCGCGGACGGAAAGCAACTTACTGCGCCTCGCATTTTCATTTTTGACTCGGGAAGCAAACTCGCTTGAGGGTAGCTTTATCGTCCATATACGGCTAAGCTTGATGTTTGTGGTAGCTGCAGTTGCAAAAGGTAAAAGAGCAGGACAGAAATCTCAGCAAAACAACTTTGCCATGCTAAGAATATGGGCGTGACATGCCCATCTAGATTATCAGGAGTTGAGCTCGTTTGTTGGCGCCTTTCCCTTTGTAGAAAATGTCACCCTCCGTATTTTGTAAATAAATTCGGTAAAGCAATGACATCTCCTAAAACACAGCACGGGTTTGAAGGAATTGGCAACAGGATTTAAATGGACTGGAATGGACTACTGTAAGATCCTTTTGGGATGGTTCCCCAAAGCTATTTTCACGGATACTAAATCTGGGCAACTGGGTGGCTTACCAAAGGATTAATAATATCAAAATACGATACACAGCATGCACGCACACACACACTATACTGGGACAAATAAACTCTACTTAACACCCAGTTTGATGAGTTCACATAACATCTTAGCCCATAACATCCTGAGGGAAGAGCCCTGTCTTAAAAGACCTTCTTAATGCCCTCAGGGTTGTGGAGAGAGAGGTGCTGTAAGGGTAATCCCATGGTAAGATGGGTGGCCAATAAATATAATAAATAAAATTAATAAATAAACAGAGAAGGCATGCCTCATGGGTCCCCTGTGGGGATGGGTTATTGATGGGATGAAAGCAAACTGGCCAGTCTGATCCTATGGGATAGGCAAAGACAATTGGAGACAAATCTGCAGACTCTTCTAATCTTGGCACTAAATTGTACTTTCCAATGTGACAGAACAACGGAAGTTATTACTATTTTTTTTTAATCTTATTTGAAGTAGCTGCCCAATTCCAAGTCCAGAATACTGAAAATATTTCTGGGTGAAGATCAGGTCAGGGAACCTACCTAAGTACAGTTTGTTCAGTTTGCAAGAGCTGAACTTCGATTCCACCTGAAATCCCTTCCCTGGAAGTCCCCTGCTTTTATGAACCATCTTGGAACAGCGCCTCACCATGGACAGCACAGCCTGAGGTGTGCTATGCTGGGAATATAAAGGAAGTTCCTGTCTGCCCTCTGCTGGGAGAGAAGGGGAAAAGCTGCCATTTTGAATTTAAAAATTGCTATCATCCGGAACTGGCTGAAGCCAAGACTGGTGGCTTTGGGGGAAAGCTGCCTCAATGGAGATTGGCTCAATTTCTACTCCCTTGAATACTCTTGAGTACAATTCCACAGTGCGTATGCCAGGCCAGGCCTGACCCTAGGAAAAGTATTTTTTTGTTTTGCTCTCTAGGAGAGCAATTCCTGCACTGTTTTCCTGCCTTGGAAAATGAAATACTATTTGCAAGTCCGATTGGGCAAAGCTATTATTATACAGTACAGGGCAGCTCAATAGAGAAGATAAATTGAAGCTGGCTTTTTTGGCTTGCGAATTGGGGAGAGATCTTGCTCTTCGGATACATATGAAAGCAATATTTGGGAACTTTTTTGTCTGTGTGTTTTCAAATCAGTATTTGCTCCTGGCAACAGCCTGAATTAGTTCCTGAAGTTTTCTTGACAAGATTTTAAAAGTGGTTTGCCCTTGCCTCCTTCCTGGAATTGAGAGGCCTAAAGTCACTCAGCTGGTTCATGCCAAATGCGAGACTAGAACTCCTTGTTTCCCATTTTTTAGCCTGGTACCTTGATCACTACACCAAACTGGCTCTCTTGGAAAATCTACTTAAGTTTACAGTATTTAACATTGCTTTTTGATTTTACATGCCACTACGTGAGTTGAACAACCTGTGCTCTCCAGATATTGAACTACAATTCCCAGCATTCGTTGCCATTCATAATTCATATTGGGAGCTATAGTTCAGCAATACCTGAATATTCCATTCCTGTTCAAATACCTTAAAATATTTTGATGCTATGCTAAACACAGGAAAGTAGAACAGTATTTACAGACGTTCATGATCCAGGGACACCTTAATCTCCTGCTTTTGAGAATTGAAAACAATTATTTTCATTATTTTCTTTAGGCTCCATGTGACGCCAGGGATGTCTAAAGTAAAGGTGGAAGGCAGCTGTAACCTAGCAGTTATGAAGCAGTAGAAGTCATACTGGCAGAAAGGAAAGAGGAAAAGACTGACACAATCTGAGGAAGAAGCAGAGGAAGCTGTGGAAAATAATGGAAGAAATCAGGGAGGTTTGCAGGTTGACCCAACTTGGCTGGGATGAAGGAAACAGAGTGTCATCTTGGAGATCTGGGGAAAATTAGGCTACAATAAAAATGTGTGGGTAATTGAACAAGAGTTTTAAAAGGGTGCTTGTGCTTGGAAGTTTGTATTCAGAATTTTGGACAAGTTACTTATCATTTAGCTTTACCTATTTGATCTGCTATGAAGTGTTTGGTCACTAGCTACACACACCACTGAAATCTTTTTTTTTTTTTTGTGCTTACCTAGGAATTTTAACATTTCAAATGTCCCTGCTTGCCCAGAAAATTTGGAAATCTGCACTATAATCTGCACTTGAGATTAGAGCACAAAATAGGGCTACATCGAAGATTAAGTGCAAGGAACATTATACCCAACAGAGGAATGAAGAATACATTACAGTATAAATATAAGCTAACACACCAGTGACCTTATAACAATTACCTACCCTTTGACTGTTTTTGTTGTGCAGGCAAATGAAATATATGGGAAGAGTATGGACACTTATATAAATAAAAATATTTACAAATATGCAGAAGTCCTACTGAAGATGTTAGAATGGTCAAAGATGCAATTCCACTTATATTGCTTTAGTTCAAATAATATAAATGGGAATTTTATCTCTGACCATTCTGATATTCTGATAAACAGAAGGGCTAATTATATCTGAGTAGTCTTAGTTTTCAATATCTCCTTGAGGCCATCTAATGGCTATCTGAATTTCTGCAACTCAGGTACAATAGTCCTAATGAATGACAATACATAGTCATTTTATCCTCATCACCTCTCCAAAATAGCAGGTATTCTCTTTGCAATTGAGGGTAATCTAATTCAGAATTTAATTCTCCTCCTCCAGATGATTTGGACTACATAAAGTTCAAATGAATATGGCCAATAAACAATAATGATTGAAGTTAAAGGTATGATTTTCAAAACATCCAGAGTGCATCCTAATTTAAAAATTGCATCCCTAATTATAGTACTATATATGCTCCAGTTTGCCCAGTGAGCAAGCACATAACCATTCTATCTGGGCAACATTACAGCTGAAAATATTTATTGTAGTTAGAAAATTACTGTAACAAACTGAATAAAATGCCATCGCTATGCATCTGCCAGAAAAATCAATATTGTACTAAATATCTTGGGTTCATAAATATACATATGCTGCAGGAGCACCTAGTTCCTTGAAATGCCTTCCCAATCATTTATACATTACAGTAGCAGGTTGGGCTATACAAACAGTTATCAACAATAAACTGGGATGAGGAAAAGATTGAGAAAATAATATTAAACATAATTGGGGCAGTGTATTTTTCTCCTCAATAGGAGTTTGAGTGCCTTGCTTAGATTCTGAAAGTGAAATTAGGAGGAAACCTAACAGCCTTAACATGTTTCTCCTAATGTTTACTGTTCAGTTTATAGATTTCAAGGACCTGGCATTTCAGCTCCAGCCGTGATGATCTGGAGTTGAATAAATCAGTTCTTATTGCATAATAGGTTAGAAAGCACTATTTTCAGAACAAGTCATTTCAGCAAGAATAGCCTAAAGACATTGTTTTAAATTTTAAATTGAGATTTAACTTCTGTGTAAAAATTGTGATGTTGGATTCAGACAGGCTAAACAAAGAGTTCAGCTGACTGTATCAAATGTAAAGGAGAACAAAAAAAAACAACAGCAGATAAATAGGCAGAACCAGTAAGAAATGGCCTCCCATAGTACGGTAAGTCCTAATGATTACAGTTAAGGCTGATTCCATCTATAGTTATTAGTAATGTCTGTAAAGAAAATAGAAGCTCTGTGGGACTATTCAGTTTGGTTTATATATGTTCTTCATTGGGCATTCATTGACTAAATTCAAACCAGTTGACTTGGCAATAGGCACAGAATATTTGATAGAATTTTAATTTGGCTCATATCTAAATGGACATTTCCAAAAAGAAGCCTTAGAAACAAATGTAGCATGGAAGAGGCCTTATGCTCATGGCATCTGTAGCACACCACTTTTAATATATGCTAATATACCTAGGCCTTTTCCCTCCTTCCTATAACATCACAATTATATTTCAAGACACCTTGAATGCTTGTATAAGTCAACAAGCATGATATAAATCTAAATGAATATATTAGGAAATCTCAACGTGCTGCATCCAATAGCCAAGCTTGAACTAGAAGCCCCTTCCATTCTGTCAGATTTGGGGCACAAATCTTTGGTTGCCCCTTTCTCCTAGTTGTACATTGGAAATGCAAATGAAAAATATTCCCAAACAAAAACTGCCATCTTTTGTTTCTTGCCAGCAAGTTTCATTATTGCAATTGCTTAGCTTAAGTCAAGTGATATGTTGGCCCTTTTTTTTCCTTGTTTTTAGTTTAGCCATTCAGAAAAATGGGAGACAGAGTATCTCAAACATATTTCTCTTAGAGCAGTGGTTCTCAACCTTTCTGAGGTTGAGACCCCACTTGCCCCGCCCATGCGCGCCGTGACCCCGACCCAGGGGTGTGCGCGTGTGTACGCGCGCGCAAAAAAATTTTTTTTAAATTAAAAAAAAAAAATGGCGGCCGGGACGGGCGGATCTGTGCATGCGCGGATCGGCCCGTTGCACGCGCCACGCATGCGCGCATCCGCCCGTTGCGGGCCGCCATTTTGTTTTTTTTTAAATTTTTTTATAAAAAAAAATAAAAAAAATAAAAAAAATGGCGGCTGCGACAGGCGGATCTGTGCATGCGCGGATCGGCCCGTCGCACGTGCCACACATGCGCACATCCGCCCGTCGCGGGCCGCCATTTTGTTTTTTTATTTTTTATTTAAAAAAATTAAAAAAAATAAAAAAAACCAAAATGGCGGCCACGACGGGCGGATCTGCGCCTGCGTGGATCGGCCCGTCGCACGCACCGCGCATGTGCGGATCCACCCGTTGCGGTCCGCCATTTTGTTTTTATTTTATTTTATTTTATTATTTTTTTTTATTTTTTTTTAATTTTTTTTTTAATTTTTTTTTCCGGCGCGACGGGCAGATCTGAGCGTGCACGGCGCGCACGTGCCAAAAAAAAATTAAAAAAATTAAAAAAAAATAAAAAAAAATAAAAATAAAAAAAACAAAATGGCGGCCGGCGGTGCCCGGTGACCCCCGCGAAATGGTCTCGCGACCCCAAATGGGGTCGCGACCCCAAGGTTGAGAACCACTGTCTTAGAGTTAAGAACCAATTTGTACTACAAATTTAGATAGAGGACAAGAAAATGGGGCTAGCTAAATCGAATCAGTAATTATGAAAGGAGGCCACTGATCTATCTGGGTCCCACTCTAAATAGAAATCATTTGTGGGTCACCTGGGAAGCCTTTGTTGTAGGAATTAGGGAAGAAAAATGGTGGCAGAAGAGCACGACTACTAACAAGGAACCAAGCAGCTTTGCAGGAGGAGGTTAATCCCAAAAAAAATAAAAAATAAAAATCAAGCAGTTTTGCAGATGTGTCATGCAAGATGCAACATCCTATATAATCTAAATGAAATACAATATATAAAGGAGTCAAGGGAAAAAAAGCAATTTATTAGTGCAGTCAGCACACTTGAACAATAAAACACAAAATGCAACCAATGATTTGGATACTGGCAGAAGACATGACAAGTTCTATTGGATGTTTTAGAGCACAAGGAAGAGTGACAGCAGGACACTGAGGAGAAAGACAAGGTGTATTAGGAGAACAACATTAAGAGATGCAGATAGCTCAAGATGCAGTTATTAGGTTGGATTTAGCAGCTTTTTTTTTTCAAATTCCTGAGCAACAGGGACTTTTGGTTAGAAGTAATTTCCAACAAATAAAAACCCCTTTCAAAACATGCCATATTACAGACATGAACACAACCCATTCCACCCTTAAAACTGACCTGATTTTTGATGCACATTCCAAGTATTTTAACATGACTTACAAAGAGAAGTACTATTCAAAAAACTTTTTTAAGATACTTGTAAGTAATAATTCACAGCACTAGAAACAGTTATCAGAGACAGACTTGGTTTCTAAAACAAAACTCTACCATCAAAGGGGTGTGGATGAGGAAGAGAGAGGAAGAGCATAAAGCAGTAAGTCAGCAAAGATTAAAATGAAAGATTGCAGGAAGTGAGGACCCAGCAGTGCTGAAAAATGATGCAAAACCTATCAGTCAGATTTGCAAAGAAGTAAAGGCCACCAAACTGAGTCTTCAAAGCACAGGCATTTCCCATAAAAGAAAATCTGAAACAGCATCTGCCTGGCAAATATTGAGAATTAATCACAATCTTTATTTGTACAAGTGATGAAACGAGTTTCTTTTGTTAGGTGACTCAAATTGAACTACTGTATATTCCCCCAAGGTCCCCTCTCTTCTCTTTCATAGAAGACAAGATTGCCAGTAACCAACAGGAACGAGAACCATATTGCTACAACATAGATTCTCCACCATGGGCTCATCATGTAGTATTAGGCCGCTTAACTATTGCACATAATGAGAAAGTTTCCCATGCTTCTTCTGGTGAGAGCACAAGGAGGTCTTCTCAAGCCATTGTTCCTACTGAGGATTTCTGGGAGCATTTTTTTTTTTTTTACCCCAGACATCTGAAGAAGCAACTGTTTATATGACATGATCCAAATTCTGCATCATTGCAAACCTCTTATACCAGAGCACTAAGAAAATTAAACGCTAGGAGAAGAAAGTCAAGCCTGGTTTAAATATTCCTAGTTAGAGAAGAATGTTTAGCCAGTGTAACATATGAAAGCTGCTCAGAATGGACTGCATAGCAAAACACTTCAATCAGAGCAGTTTAACTGCTCCTTTATCGATGTATTTATTCCTTGTTCTCAAGAACTCCAGCACAAATGTTTTAAGCAATTAACAAATATTTAAAGCACTGGAAGGAAATTGCTCTCTATATAAAAAACAGAAACCGAGACGGCAAATAAATTAAATTTGACAGGTAAAACTAAAACTGAAGACATTCCTAGCTACTGTATTTTTAAAAAAAATTAAAAGGAAAAACATACAAGCACAAAAATAATACAAAAAGACTAAGCACAATCATCAAAATGTGAAAAAAGAAAATAAATACGGATGATTTTTTTTTCAAAATAGGCAAACATAACGAGACTAGATAAATCTGAGTTCGTTCTCTTTTTTTTGTGTTTTCTTCAAAAGGTTATGAAGTTGATACAACTTTAAATGGCACATGCAATTTAGAGGGACCATTTCTGATCAGGTGAAGTGATGGATACGATTGAAGGCTTGCTTCTTATCAGAAAGGGGAAGTCCGCAAAGCATCCAAGACGCTTCGGCAACCTTTCAAGAGCATGGAGAAAATTGAGCTCTAGGCTTCAGGAGAATCACATTTCAACAAAGCTAAAGAATATGACTTCCTTTGAAAAATCAAGCCACAATAGGAGAGGACTGCTTCTTATACAATGTAAACGCATCCCAAATGAGTTGCAGATTGTTCTCCAAATGACGCAGCTTTTTGGCTCCACAAGACAGTTGAAGTATCTACTGATGTATACATTTGGCATTACTTGCAACTCCGACTTGGCATCTACATTCTCACGTTTTACTCTTCCCTTCACTCAAAATCCTTCTCCACATAAAAGCTGAAGACGTAGCTTAAAAGCATTGTGTAAATTCCATTATTTCACGGGCCACAGTGGAAAAGCATATGGTTTATACAGAGATGCCTTCGACAAGCGAAGCCAAACAGTCGGCGAAGTGGTGGGCTAAAATTATTCAGAATAAATTTCAGCTTCTCAAAATCTTAAGTCATGGTTTATAGATCCCAAAACAGGAACCAGGCTATTTAGGCCAATAATCAGGAGTTCAAAGACTTTATAGGACTGAAGATTGCTGCTCTTCCTGGAGCAGGGAGAAATTTGTTGTGCTCCTTTGTAGACATTTGGAAATCTCCGTCAACATCAGACCAGGGTGAATGACCATCAGGAGAAGGGAGTGCAGCATGGCATTTTGCATAAATTCCTGGGCTCATGCCCAGTATAATTACGGAGTAGCATTTTATTCAACAAAGAGAAGAGTGATGCCCTAATACAGCACAACAGAACAGAATCAGTCGGCTTAGACATGGAGGGCGTGTGTGTGTGTGTGTGTGTGTGTGTGTGTGTGTATTTTCAAGCACACAGTTTCATAATCTCTGTTGAGTCTTTAAATTTCTTCCACTCCATGTGCAAATATCATCACTAGGCCTGGCTCTAGCACCATTTCCTCTCCCATGTGCTGATTCTCACAGGCCATCACAACCACAGCCTGCTTGCCTGGGATGCGTTTGGCTACATAGTTTTCATAATAGCGTCGGTTCATCTGGCGAGTTTCTAGGGTGGCCAGGCCTTGGGGCCAGTTCCGTTCATGGGCATTTTCAATCAATTCATTGATGATGGATGTGGGGCAGCCACTTTCCACCAAGGAACGCTTGATTACAGCTTGGAGCACAGCATCTGGTGTAGAGATCATACCACCCCACCGGGTTACCCGGGCTGGCTGCAAGGAATTCACCCACCTAGGAGTCAAGTGAAAAGAGTCACACAATGAGGAAAGAAAAACAGATGAAACCATAGCCCTACAATGAAAGCCTGGAGAGCAAGATTTCTTCTACTGTATTTCTGATCCAGTGGATGATGGTTCCCTGCCAAACAATCATGATGAGTAGCGTTCAGGTCTATTTGGACTACTCCCTGCACTAGGCACAAAGTGTTATTTCTAACATAAAATTAACAACATCTAGGGAAGCAGAAAGCCACCAAGCAAATATTCCAAATTTTCACTTTTAAAAAACATTTCCTCCAAATTTCATACAGTGATCTTGGAGATGTTTTGAAGGCTTATTTCCTTTATGGCAGCCATGAAGAATTTGGGTTCATCCAAGCACTCCTGATCCCCTAGTAAACCTAGCCTGCATAGCCACCGATGAGGAAATTGACCTATTGGATCTCCTATTGAGCCTCAATTAAGTTGTGATCTCTCTAGATTTAGAACAATCATTTCTGTGGCTCTACATTGTGTAGGATGATGCACCAGGACATATCCTGAAACCACAGCTTCTGAGGTTTACTCTTAAGGCTGTGACATTATGAATTCTTCTAGCATTGCTGCCAATTCTATTTGTCTTAATTTGTTTGGGAATATATTTTATCTACATAATCACTTGCATACCACCCATTTCCAAGGACCCAGGGTGGTTTACACAATCAGGCCCTTTTTAAATGAGAACTGTGAAGCCTCAAAGCTTAATTATTGTAACAATGGGATACCAAAGAGGTACATTGTTAATACAGACATGTTCTTTGGCACTGAACAAGATCTCTACTCCTTTGACTATTTTTTAACATTTAAAATATTTGATTTTAATATTTTGAACATTTGTTCAGTATCTTTAGCATTCTTAACATTCTGTGTCTTCACCAGTTAGACCTTAGTCTATGTTCTCAGGTCTATAGATTTCAAGACAGTAAGAGATCAATGCTTCAAAAACAAATCTGAACATGTCACCCTGACATTTGTAATTAATCTTAAATCAGCCCCAATTTATCTTCTGTTTATTATACAAGCAGCAACCATCTAGTTAGTGTTCAAGCTACTGTAGTGGCTCAGGAAATGAAGAGAAAACGTGTTACTTGCTTGCGATTCATGAATTCATTATCTCAACAAGTTATCAGCTCATTGAATATTTGGATTTGAAATCAGTTTCACTTTATGTTTGAAAGCTACTATTATCCTGAGAAACAACTTCCACAACTGGAAGGAGATTATCTACTCTTAGCTAGCATGGTGGGAGCAGAGGGTGGAGATTCGTTCTCCGAGCTCGTGGGTTGGTTTTCAAACATTTTGTTACCAGGCTAGGCAACATCTTCAGCGGAATTTAGGGGATGTCAGTGTCGGTATTCTGCTCATTAAGGGCTTCGTACAGTCAGTAATCTTGTGATGGTGAGGTCATATCAGGTGTGGGTTGTGTCAAATGAGGTTCTTGTGCTGGGTCTCCTGATGGATCAGGTGTGGGTCACAAGTGAGGGTCTTGTGATGGGGTCACATCAGGTGAGAGTCATTGGAAGATGAAGTGTTGGTTGGGGGGGGTTGCATGGGTTGGTTGAGGGTCAGTGCTTGGCTGTGTGGTTGATTTGAATGCTGAGGGGTTCATAGGTTGGTAATAGGTTGATGTGTCTCTGTTGATGGAACTATTTGTGGAGTGCCAGGCTTCGATAAAACACATGAGCAGGGCATGACCAATGATTCTTGTATTGCTCCAATCAAATTGGTACTGTTCGGTGTCAGTGTGGGTAGAGATTGGAGATTTGGGATGGTGGCATTTGGGAAGTATTATGGGCTCGGGTGCTTTCTGAGCTCGATTGTTTGCTTGCAGATGTTTCATCTTCATTCAGCAGAATGAGAAGCATTACCTTGTTATGTTTGAACCACCATACTTTGTAGCATAATATGAATGTACCCCATAATTTTTCCTAGAGATGTTTGCTCCAATTTTTATTCATTTCCCACTACCATTCACTACTGCCTTTTCCCACGTTTGAACCTCCACCAACACAACTCATCTAGTCCAGCACTAGTGAGAGATTAGTACTTACTCAAGGATTTCATTATATTCAATAGTCTCCTCCAAATTCTGCAGGTTGGGATTGACACTACGTATCGCTCGCATGTATGCTTTTAATAACTGTATGTCCCGTTTCTGCAAAAATTGATATTACATTAACATAACTAAAAGGACCCAGAGACTATCCTGCATCAATAGAAAAAAAAATTCACAATATATATTGCACACAGCTTAATTTACTATAGTAGTTATCATTCTAACACATTTATTAATGCTCAAAGCTGTACACATTGACAGCAATGCAGATTCAAAGAGGAAAGGGAGATTTGAACTGCACTGGGTGTCCTATGACCCACCAGCAACTCCTTGAACAAAGTTACTGCTTTTCCCACACTTGGATTTTGGGTCCAGGACACAGGTCGGCAACCTGCAGATCTGGAGCCGCATGCAGCTCTTTGAGCCTTCTCCTGCGGCTCCCAGCCTCTTCTGCCATTTGCAGAGAAAGACAGAGACAGGCACTTGCGCTCCCCCACCCCCGTGTGTGTGTGTGTGTGTGTGTGTGTGTGTGTGAGAGAGAGAGAGAGAGAGAGAGAGAGAGAGAGAGAGAGAGAGAGAGAGAGAGAGAGAGAGAGAGAGAGAGAGAGAGAGAGAGAGAGAGAGAGAGAGAGAGAGGCAGGCCTCACCCATTTCGAGGAGCTGAGAAGCTTATTGGGCAGGGCTCCTCCCTTTGCTGCGTCTTTGCAGGAAGCAGGAAGCAGGAAGGGGAGGAGAGCGCCAGCCTGTTGCAGAACAGCTTGAAGCCAGCTTGCCAGGTGAGCAGAAGATCGGAGAGAGGGAGGAGGGGAGAGAGAAAGAGAGGGAGAAAGAGAGGAAGAGAAAGAGAGAGGGGGGAGAGGAAAGAGAGAGAGAGAGGGAGAGGAAAGAGAGAAGGGAGAGAAAGAGAAAGAGAGGAAGGGGAAGAGAAAATAGAGAGAGAAGAAAGAGAGAAAGAGGGAAAGGAAAGAGAGAGAGAGGAAAGAGAAAGAGAGAAAGAGAGGGAGAGGAGAGAGAGAGGGAAAGAGAGAGGAAAGAAAGAGGGAAAGAAAGAGGGGGAAGCGCAAGTCTCTCTCTCTCTCTCTTTCTCTCTCTCTCTCACACACACACACAGTGGGGGAAGAGGACTGGCAGACCAAGGGCAGAAAGAGAAAGGGGGAAGGGAGGAAGAAAGAGAGAGAGAGGGAGGGAGAGACAGAGAGAGAGAGACCCTTTTGACATCTAAAATAAAGATAACACTGCATATATTCTTTTTTACCTTTATGATAGACACACACACACACCTATAATAAAGTGAAAAAAAGGATATATGCAGTGTCATTTTTATTTTAGATATCAAAAAGGTTTTGCGGCTCCCAGTGTTTTGTTTTCGGTGGGAAACGGGTCCAGGTGGCTCTTTGAGTGTTTTGGGTTGCCTACCCCTGGTCCAGGAGAAGACATATTTGATTCAAAAAGATCCAGACAGGTTCTATGTCACTTTCTCCCCACATATTAAATCATGTTTGAGTCCAGAATGCTGTACAATGCTAATATGTGTATCCAAGGAATACAGGTAGTCCTCGACTTGTAACTATTTGTTTACTGATTATTTGAAGTTACAACACTAAAAAAGTAACTTACAACTGATCCTCACACTTACAATCATCGCAGTTGCTTCTTCTAGGGAATCTAGTAGACAAGTTCCCAATCCCTGCTTACTTTGGCAATTTTTAGAAAAAACCTGCTCTAAGCTGATGAAGAATCCACCAATGAATGACTATATCTGCCTAGGAGCCACGTTACATGTCTTTCCTGGGCCAGATCAAGTCAAAACTGGGAAAGGGTCCAGGAAGGAGGCATGGCAACTTTGGCTGACTTGATCTGATTGGGCAGGAATACAGTCATAACCCATTGGTGGATTCTCCATCTCCCAGTGCTGGAGAAAAGTAACTTACAACTGATCCTCACACTTACAATCATTGCAGTATTCCCATGGTCACGTGATCAAAATTTGGCAGCTGGCATGTATTTGTGACAGTTGCGGTGTCCTGGGGTCACATAATTGCCATTTGTGATCTTCTAAGCCATCTTCCAGCAAAGACAATGGCATAAGCCCGATCACTTAACAACCCCCTAGGCGAGGGGTAGGCAACCTTGGCTCTTTTATGACTCGTGGACTTCAACTCCCAGAATTCCTGAGCCAGCCATGCTGAGGGGAAAGGGAGAGGTTTCCAAGCTGAGCCATGCTGGCTCAGGAATTCTGGGAGTTGAAGTCCACGAGTCATAAGAGAGCCAAGGTTGCCTACCCCGACCTAGGTCATTTAAAAACTGCAGTGATTTCCTTAACTGTGGCAAAAAAGTTGTAAAACTGGGTGCAACTTATTGCTTAACAATGGAAATTCTAAACTAGCGGTTCTCAACCTTTTTCAGGCCGAGACTCCACCTGTGCTGCCCATGTGCGGCGCGACCCCGACCTGCGCCGTGCATGCGCGGCACGACGGCCCACATCACGCATGCGCGGCGCGACGGGCCGAACCGCGCATGCGTGGCGCGACGGGCCGAACCGCGCATGCGTGGCGCGATGGCCCAAACCGCGCATGCGCGACACGACGGCCCGAACCGCGCATGCGCGGCACGACGGCCCAAACCGCGCATGCGCGACACGACGGCCCGAACCGCGCATGCGCGGCACGACGGCCCGAACCGCGCATGCGTGGTGCGACGGCCCGAACCGCGCATGCGCGACACGACGGCCCGAACCGCGCATGCGCGGCACGACGGCCCGAACCGCGCATGCACGGCTCGCGTGCGATGGCCCGAATCGTGCATGCTCGGCGACCCGAATCGCGCATGCGAGGCGCGACGGCCCGAACCGCGCATGCACGGCTCGCGTGCGACGGCCCGAATCGTGCATGCTCAGCGACCCGAATCGCGCATGCGAGGCGCGACGGCCTGAATCGCGCATGCGAGGCGCAACGGGCCAAATCGCGCATGCGCGGCGCGCGCGCGACGGCCGAGGGGAATGGGGGAAAAATGGCGGACTGCGGTGTTTGGCGACCCCCGTGAAACGGTTGTTCGACCCCAAATGGGGTCGCGACCCACAGGTTGAGAACCGCTGTTCTAAACAATGGCACAATTGTGGTTGTTAAATCAAGGATTATCTGTACACATGATCCTCAACTTACAACATTTTCTGGTGACCAAAGTCACAACAGCACTGAAAAGAAGTGACTTATAATTGGTTTTCATGCTTACGACCATTGCAGCATCCCTGTGGTTAAGTGATCAAAATCCAGATGCTTGGCAACTGTCCGTATTTATGACCCAGTGTCCTTTTGCGACCTTCTGACAATGGGGAAGCCAGGTTCACCTAACAATCATTCTACTAACTTAACAACTGCAATGATTCGGTTAACAACGATGGCAAGAAGGGTTAAAAAAATGGCAAAACTTAATTTAACAACTCTCTTGCTTAGCAATGGAAATTTGGGGCCCAATTGTGGTCCTAAGTCACGGACTACCTGTATTCACAATTAGACACATTTTCACTTCGGTATAAGCTGTACAAAAAACTTTCTAAAAATACAGCCACGTTCTCATCCGGTTTGTTTAGAAAAGATAAGTGGATCCAAAAAACCATCTGGCCATTTGACAAAGGAAAGGAAATAAATACCTGCTCAGCTAATTGATGCTTGTGTTCTGCAGACGTCTTTTCCAATTCAGCTATTCTCGTCTGTTGCTGCTGCACTACTGACCGTAAATGTTTTATACAGTTGTGATTCTGCAATTCATCTTTGGGCATTTCCAAGCTGCACAGAGAAGTATAACTACAATTGAGTGCCTAGAAAAAAAACTGTTTGGGTGATAAGCAACCAAGAACAGAGGGAAAAGGCTCTACTCTAAGAAAACTGAGCCTGACATTAAAGAGCCTCCCAAGTTACCAGCTGCCAATGCTGTGTAATTTGGTTACACCTGATGCATCACAAAAGCCATTTTTTTGACAAAACGGACGACACAATTATCGCTGCCCTCACTGGCGTTTCCAGATCATGCTATCACGTGCAATCTTTATTTATCATCAGACAAGCAGAGAATTATGTCACTGCTATGTCACGATCGGACCTACATAAATTTGGCAAATACTCACCCGCATCCCTGTTCACAGGTCACAGGCCGCTTTGGATTGTGTTCGCAGTCATTGAGGTGAGACATCAGGTTGTCGAGCCGCACTACAGCAGTGCAACCAAAAACAGCGTTGTCACAGGTGATCTGCAGCTTAGATAGCATATTACGCATGATCCGGGGAACAGGGCGCAGGTGAGCCACAGTCACAACACTTCGGTCGACGGGACACGTCTGCTGTTGGGAGAACCACTGGGTGATACAGGCATTGCAAAAAGCGTGCTCACAATGAGGCGCCTGTGTAAAGAACAGAACCAAGCACGCCAGTTTAGATTACATTGAGTTTGCTGCTCAAGTTGATGTGGGCTCTTAGCTTTCCGTGCAGTTTCTTTCACTGAGTGCTTTTCACTAACAGAATTGGAAATAGGACAGAACATCCATCGATCAATTAATGTGACCAAGCAATCAGGGGCCCTACGAAAACACCAGTTCATTCTGGTTGTAACTTACCAGATTCTAATGTAGTCAGAACCTATCAGGAAAAAGATATAAAAACCACTCAGCATAATTATCCACCTGCAGGTGTTAATCTCTGTCCTTCACATTAACCCTATTACAGATTATCCCATATTGTTCCAATTCTGGATTAGTATAAATAAATATGAGAAAAGTTACTTCCTTGTACAGTGCTCCAATATACTCTCAAAATAGAGAAAAATGATTTGATATGTACATCCCAAACATACATCCCCAAATAGATAGTACAAAGTCAAGCCTCTCAATATAGCACAGTTGTCATTCCAGCTCTTTTTCCAAGTAAAATTTATTCACACATTAATATACTTCACAAGCTTAGTTCTTTCTCTCACAGCTCTACTTCCAAGTTGTTTGGAGGAAATGAAGATGATTAATTTCTTACAGAATGAATCAGTTTTCTATAGCTAGTCCTCAACTTACAACAGGTCACTAAATATTCAAAATTATGGCAGATCCTACCAAAGGTATTTACAACCTGGACTTTACTTCCGTTTTTTTGAAATGCCCACGCGTAGCAAAAAAATTGCTCTGGCAGTCACTTTATGACCATCACAAAAACGAATGTACAAACAGGTCCAGTCTTGTGGTGACCTGCTTTACAACCATCACAACTTATCACAGTAAGGGGCAAGCTCCATTACAGATGCTAAGTTGAGAACCTGAAGTTTTCATACTACTTTCAGTTCTACAATAAGGTTCCTACGGTTTTTTCTTGGGCTGTCTCATATGCAGCATATGTCCCTACACATATGCTGCACGGAGCACTCCTTTGCTAAACTTATACCTTATGCTCCAAAGGAAGCTGCAGAAGAACCACCAGCTGAAAATCAGAAGACTATAAATTTAATAAAGTGTCTCTGCAATAACAATCTGTCCAAATGTCTGTTTTCCTTTAAAGAAAGAATGCAGCTACATAGCAAGACACTCATAAAACATAATAATTACATTGGGGTAAGGACACTGTTTTATCACGGCTAAACTACAAATATTACAGAGCAATATTAACTCAAAGCAATATTCTTGTGATTTTAGTCTTCATGATTTGCAATGCAGTTTTTAGCAAATAAATTTTGACCCGGAACTGAAGAGCCGCATTGTTCCCTTTGAGTTTCAACTTCAATCTTCTCTCAAGCACGTGAGCTATCCTTTTTGGTAACAGTTATGTAAAGTTGCAACGCCCATCATCCTCAACTGGCTGAATCTGCTTGAAATAATAGTCTGATATATTAAGAGGGTTTGATGGAGGAACCTGGTATAAACAATCCTGAGACAGACAGACAGACCAGTGAAATCAGCAGTGCAAAAGAAATCTAATAGGATAGTTAAGACATAGATCTGGGATCGAGCAAAACCAGGTCCAAGTCAAGAAGCTCACTGGTAACACTGAGATAATCACCGTTTTCAGTCCAACCTGCCTCTCAGTGTGGTTGCTATGAGGAAGAGCTCAAATAGGACATATAAAAGCAGCATCTGGTTTCATAATATGATGAAGAAAGCAGCATCCTGTGTTTCCATGAACGGGAGAAAATTCTATTGAACTCTTCGTGCAATTCATACAGTGAAGAACAAATGTTAAAAATGTCCTAAGCATAACTGGGTTAAATGACCAGAATATTTTTCAGTGAAATTCTGCACTAACCCACTAACATGCTTAATACTTGCTAAATGAAGTATTGGGATGCTGTCATCTACTAATTCTATCAAATTACATTCTTATACTTGCACTATGTAGAATTATGGCTTCACAGTTCATTTTACAGCACTGTCATAAAAACTACCCCTTAGCAAAAGAAAGAAAGAAAGAAAAGAAAAGTAAATAACGATACAGAAAGCAGCGTAAGATAGTAAAAAGAGTTGGATCAAGTTTACAGTATAAAAAAAACACATTCTTTTACATAGTTTTTATCTTCTTAAGATTGTAAATCGTCCAGTTACCTTATGGTAAGATGAGTGGCCAATACATTTTACAAATAAATAATAAATATTTACATTTAAGTCCCTTTTGCAGGAAGAATTTATTAATAATTCATGAACACAAATGCTCCCTATAATAGCTAGCAATGATTGAACCTCAGCCATTTAATTATTTTTAAATCACCATGTGAGATACAGAGTTTTTTTACTTCAGCAAAGCAAAATTAATGTAGTTATTAAAAACTATTTACATTTATGAATTCATTATTTGGCAATCAAATGTTTATCTTGCATATTAAGGAAAAAGATGCTTCATATGGCATTAAGCTGATGATAGCCAGAAGTGAAGATTAATATATACTTACAGCCCCCGACAGGAATTCCACATTGCCCATGAATTATGCTGATATATTCAAGTCTATGCTTATGGTAATGGAAATTTTTGTTGTGTCACACTTGATCTTAGCCAAAAGGCCAAGAAGCCAAAGCTGTCTCATACCACTCACTATATTCTTTCCATTAACCTTACAGCACAAGTACTGAATGAACAGATTTTGAAGGATAGGTTAGACTACATAATACTGCAATAACCAAAGAATTATCTAAGAAAAATATTTTCACTCATTAATGGAAAATGATCCTAAAGATGCAGTTGAGTTTTTAGCTGCTACAAGTATCCTGCCCTTCAATGCAAATCACTATGATTTCTACTTTCTTATAAAAATGAGAATAAAGGGTATAAAAATTCAGAAGGAAGTCTGTCCCTTAATGATGATCTGAAAATAGGCCTTATACAGATCAAGCTAGATATGTGTTCTTCGCAAGTAATGAGAAACTGCTTACTCACAAGTAAACAAACCCCTTTTATTAAACCAGGTAGGAACAATCTTTGTTCACATTGGGTAGACAAAACCAAAACAAATAGCCCCAAAGGAAAGTCTTTTCCCCTTCTGAAACAGGAACTTTAATAAGAAGACTTGTTTGATGTACAATGGATAGATCTGAAAAGAAGTGAAACTTAAAATTTTTAAAATGTAGTTGGCTTATAGTTAGACTTTGATATGCGGAGTGAAGAAGGCCTACAAGTTTAAAATGATTGTATTAAGTTGAATGGCTTTAACCTGAATTTTTTCTTTGTTTGCATGTACAAATGGATATCTAATAATAAAAAATTAAAAAAAAAAGAACCGTCTCTGTTCGCATAAGGTCTCTGTTCGCATAAGAACTTCAGATAACAAGTCTTGCAATGATTAACGAAGCAGAAACAGTCCCTGTTCACACCAGCTGAGGCAAATTCACTGTCTATTAGTTCCCAGCAGGGAGATTCAGTTGGCACCTCAAATACAGAGCAAGTCATCCCGACAAACCTGGGTCTTGGCAAAGGAATCTGACTTGATCGATGTATCCTGGAAAACAAATGGTTGTCTACAACAACAGGCCACTCCCAAACCCCTACTACTTATTTCCCAGCCAGGGAGGGGCTGGCTAATGTCTACTTCTGCTTTTCTCTGAGAGGCGGCTTATTGCCTTCCATTGCTCTCCTCTCTACGCATCTGGGACTGGCCCCATCTGTTACTCCCCCTCACTCAATTCAAGCTCCGAAGACAGCTGCCTCTCTGCCTGGCCCCGGCTCTGCATCTGATTCTGCTTCCTCATCAGAGCCTTCCAAAGGCTTTGAAGTTGACCCAGGCTCCCCCTCCATCTCTTCCTCTTCCTCATCTGACTCTGCTGCTAGCTCTGCTGGCAGCCGACAGACCACATCGACATATTTGGTTTTCATAATATATCGAAGTATTTCAAAATTACTTTTTAAAACTGATACTAGCTTAAAATCCAATTTTTAAAACAATTACCAATTATGGAATACAGGTTTATTTCTATAGTATTTATTATGTTCCTACACTCTATTTCATCCTGTACTTTGAACTATGTTTGTCAAAGCTAGTTCACAGATTCAACATGTAGAAATCCACTTGATTGTGGGATAAAATCTCCATGAAAAATACTCAAACACAATCAAGACCTTTGTGCACTGAGCATTCTTGATACTAAACAGAATATTTACACCAATATCAAATGCGAGTCTGAAAGATATTAACATAATCTATGGGTTTAACATATTTACCCATGGAAGAGACTGTCTACCTGAGGGCTTTTTGCCTGAGCACCATTTTGGCTCTCACCTCTTTGCAGCCAACTTCTATTGGAGAGAGATCTGGCCACGTCTGCAGATGTCACCAGAGCATTTAAGGATGTTCAAGCAAAAATGCAAATAGATCTGTTCTGCAGGGAAGGGTCCTTGGTGCAGCTTTGCAAAAGTCATTTTGTTTTAGCTTGCCTTCCACTTAAGAGACCCCCAAAATAAGTAATTTTAGACAGGTATGCAATGTAGATAATTGCTATTTAGCCTCACTCTAAAACCGGGATGGGTAACCTGTAGTTCATTGATGGCGAACCTTTTAGAGACCGAGTGCCCAAAAACTGGCCCCGCCCCTGCTTCACCCCCTGCCCTGCCCTGCCCCCCTGCCCTGCCCCACCTGCCCACAGGGCCACTCACCGCCTCCACGGCTCGCCACAGATCGCCCAGGCAGCCCAGCAGCGCTATTGGCAGTCACGCCCTCTGCCCACGCCCCGCAGCATCAACTGTGCACGATGGGGTGTGAGGGCAGAGTTTTGTCTACGCTGCCTGGCTGCCACGTCCTTGGCTGTGCTGCTCCGTGTGGGCCATGCTCAGGGGCGACTCTCCTTCAGGGGAGCTGCTGCACAGGAGGGGGGCTCGTGGGGGGGAGGCAAGGCTGGGGCAACAGCACGTGTGCCCACAGAGAGGGCTCCGAGTGCCACCTCTGGCACCTGTGCCATAGGTTCGCCACCACTACTGTAGCTCATTGGCTATATGTAGTTTCCAGATCATTGTTATGGAGTTACGGTCTTCTGCTCCCACTTTCAAAATTTGGCTATAACTTCTACAAAATTTAGTAATGTAATTGTCCAGGTGTAAAAAAAAAAAGCAAGCAAAATAAGCTTAATGCTTTTATTTTAGGACACAACACAAACAAGAGACCAACGTTTTCAGCCCTACCTCTTCCAAAAAGCCACATAAGAGCACATTTCTTGGCCAATTCTTTCTCATGCAGAAGTTATGTAAGGAGAGCAAGTGGGGTAAGGAATAGTAGTCCCTGCCAGTTCCTGTGCAAAAATAAATTCACCTTCCAGGAATTTTAGCTCTCCTAAAACATGGGGTGATAAATATCAATAAAGTCTGTTATTCAAGTACAGGTAGTCCTCAACTTACAACCGTTTGCTTAGCGACCACTCAACATTACTACGGCATTGAAAAAAGTTACTTATGACCATTTTTCACACTTACGACCGTTGCAGCATCCCCATGGTCATGTGATCAAAATTCAGACGCCTGGCAACTGACTCACATTTATGACGGTTGCAATGTCTTGAGGTGACGTGATCCCCTTTTGCAACCTTCTATGACAAGCGAAGTCTATGGGGAAGCCAGATTCACTTAACAATCGTGTTACTAACTTAACACCTGCAGTGGTTCATCTAACTGTGGCAAGAAAGGTCATAAAACGGGGCAAAATTTACTTAACAACTATTTTACTTAGCAACATAAATTTTGGGCTCAATTGTGGTCATAATTCCAGGACTACCTGTACAGTATCTATAAGGTCACTGTATTTTAGTTGAATTAATGTTAAGGTTGAATACTGCAGCCACACAATGGTCATACTCACACGGCATAGTAATGCACAAAGTTTGGTTAGCGTTAAGTATGCCCACAAACACTTTTTCTAGGGCACCACAGCTATCAAACCACCTGTCTGTAGTTTGCTTGCTGTTAAATTATTGTGCTAATAATAGATGCAGCTATGGCTAGAAGTGCTGTACATCCTGTTTTTAGACAAGTTGCTTAATTATAAACAAACAATATATGAGTGTTTCTATAGCTGTACTATGTGAAAGAGTGGGGCAGGAGGAGTTGGCAAGTTTATTCACATTCACTAAGCCTTACAAATGACTGTATATGTGGTCGTAGTTCTGCCAACAAATGACATTTTTAAACTTGCAAAGCAAGCAAGCTATTCAAAACCATTTAGCTAAATCCATATTTTCAAAGAAACCTTGCCCCCCCCAAAAGAAGAAATAAACCCCTACATTATTGATAAAAAACAGTACTATGCTATATAGCAGGAGTCCCAATCCCCAGTACCGGGGCGCGGCATGCCAGCAACTGGTCTACACAAAGGAGCAAAGCCCCATCCGTGAGATGCAGGCAGCACACAAAACCACGCCACCTCCGGTCCGTGGAAAAATGTCTCTCCATGGAACCGGTCCCTGGTGCCCAAAAGGTTGGGGATCTCTGCTATATAATAAAAAAAAAGGTAAAATTTTCTCCTTTCCAGTGATGACTGACTCTAGGGCATGGTGCTCATCTCCGTTTCTTGGCCGAGGGGGCCAGCATTATCCAAAGGTCATGTGGACAACATGGCTACATGCCAAAGGCGCACGGAACACTATTACCTTCCCCACTGAAGTGGCACCTATTAATCTACTCGCATTTGCATGCTTTCAAATTGCTAGGTGGGCAGGAACAGGCCAAGGAACAGGAGTTCGCCCCATTGCACAGTCCTCAAATCTCAAACCTGAGCGGTCACCTTTTCAGCTGACAAACTCAGCATCTTTAACTGCAGTACTTAAGGTTAAACCATTTATCATGGTTGCATGTCGCAAATACATATGTATTTTCCATCTATTCTAGAAATAACCTGGGAGACTTCCCTCATTCTTTCTGAAGGGATGTGCAGAATGGAAAAACTACAGTCAAATCACAAAGTCATTCTATACAAAATGGCTTGCTCTTTAATCCTTTTAGATCAATTACTATTAACCATTTCATACAAATTAAGTCTTGCAAAATCACATGCTTTTAGATTCCATGGGAGTGATTTAGAAATTGCTTTGAATAACTATTTTATTTCTGGACCTCTAAACATAATACAATGCACTTGACAGGAAGGAAAGTTGCCTCTTGCAGAGACAAAAAACAAATGGACATATAGAAAGACAGTTTTATTCAAATTTGCCCAAAAGGAAAGCGATATTAAATTTAAGACACACACCTTAAGCATAACACATACACCCCATTGTTTGCATCTGTTATTCTCTTCTCAGCAAACTAAATATAACTTTCTCATTGTAAAGGCAAATTAACGAGAAAAACAGTTAAGGCAAGCTTTCTGAAACAGCAAATTCTGTATTGCTTTTCTGTATGGATAGCCGTACCTCAACTTAGAATATGTATTTTTATGAAGGCAGTGGTAAACAGAAACACCTATAAGATTAACTGTTACTTTGCAATATCGTGATAAATTCTTAACATCTTCTTGACCCAGAAAGTTTTGTTAGCTTTTTTTTGTGTGTATGCTTTTGAATCACTATTGACTCTTGGTGACTGCCTGGACGAGCTCTCATATTTCTTTGCTATAGGTTGAAAATTGTTATTACAGCATTGTATGAATCAACTAAAGTTTTTACAGAGGATTACATAATTATGACTTATTTTTGTATAATATCCACAACTTTAATTTCTTATATACTTTACATATACACTTATGAACTTATATCAAAACTTTTCAATAGTAGATAAATATTTTCTGTCTCCCTTATATTAACCTAGTTTTACGTTTTGCTTTGGAAAACTAGTGCTGATAAACTAAACAAGCTTGACAATGATTAGCATATTGTGCTGTAATTTTCAAAAAGAAAAATTATTTTTCTGAACAAAAAGTTTAAACCTGGACATTTGGCTGAAGCAGTTGAACCGAAATAGAAGATAATAATTTAAGAGTGTTTAAATTAACATTTAACTACAATATATTTATCATTACTTTCATATTCTAGCTTTAATCTAGAAGCTCAAGCAGCATACAAGTGCACCCACCTCCTATTCCCCCTAAAGCCAACAGCTTGTGGGAATAGATTGGGCAGAGAGAGAGTAACTAGCTCAAAGTTCCACCGTGTGTTTCAATGGCTAAGAGTGGACTACAACTTGGGATGTCCCCATTACTGGTGCAACACCTTAATCACCAGACAGTGCTACTATGTTCCTCTATATGAGTAAGAAGGACTTAATACACAATTGCTATATAAAACCTGTATGTAAAATACATATTAATTTAGTTAGTCTTTACCACCTACCTGCACTGGCTCCTCCAAAACCCCACTACAGATGGGGCAAATAAGATCTTCATCAACATCCCCTTGAAAACGTGCTACATCATACCCCATTTCTCGTCACCGATGCCAAAACACTAGGGGGGAAAAAAGCAGGAGGAAAAAAAATTATGCATTTGAATGTTCATGATAAGAAGCTCTAATCATGTATTTCAATATGCTATTTGGGTGGAATCAGTTAGAAATCCTTCGTCTAACCAGGTTGCCTGCCCACTGACCTGACATGGCTGCATGCTAAGCCACAGATTCAAAGAGAAGCTTCAAGCCTCTAAGGCAGGGCTTTTCAACCTTTTCACCCATTGTACCACTTTTAGGATATGGCAACATCCGAGTACCACCAGTCGCCTAGCAAGGCATCAAAAACTTGATAACAAAAAAAAAGGAAAAAAGTGATCAAGTACAGGTAGTCCTCGACTTACAACAGTTCGCTTAGTAACTGTTCGAAGTTACAATGGCACTGAAAAAAGTGCTCCCAAGCCACAGCCGAGCAAGACACCTGCCTGCCCGCCTGGCGGCGCTCTTCCTCCTGTCCGAGGTTTTCATTGTTTTGAGGACTGGCAGCGGGGGTGGGGGGGTGTTTGGTTTTTATTTCCCCGCCCGGTCTGCTGGGTGATTGCAGCAGGTTTTGGTCACTTCACATGACCCTGGGACACTGTGACTGTCATAAATATGAATCAGTTGCCAAGCATCTGAATGTAAATCACAAGACCCTGGAGATGCTGCAGCATTCCAGCTGATCGGCGCTTCTTCTGGGCTCAGCAGAAGCGCCAGGATCAGCGCTGCTTTCCAGCTGATTGGTGATTCTTCAGGGCTCAGCAGAAGCACCAGGATCAGCCCCGAGCTCCAGCTGGAGCCTGACAGCCCTGCAGCTCCAGCCATCTCTCGCTCAGGCTTCTGCAGTGCTGCCACTGGTTCAGCTCATTCCCCTCCTCCGCTATCACTTTTCTAGGATGGTCGGGTACCACCTGTCAGGTGCCAATGTACCACTGCTCTAAGGAACAGGATGTGGCACAACAGAGAAAGAACAACTTGACTCAGCCCCATTTCTCTAGGACTAATTTTCCACAGTTTTACTAGGCCAGGCGTAGGCTCTTTTATGACTCGTGGACTTCAACTCCCAGAATTCCTGGGAGCTATTCCTGGGAGTTGAAGTCCACGAGTCATAAAAGAGCCAAGGTTGCCTACCCCTGTACTAGGCTATTACTATCAGATTAGACACTTCACACTATGTTATTATTCACTTCTTCGCTTGCATTTTTATATACAATAGTCCTTAACTTACATTCATTTAGTGACCGTTCAAAGTTAAAACGGCACTGGAAAAAACTGGCTTATGACCATTTTTCACTTGTGACCACCGTAGCATCATCATGGCCACATGATTAAAATTCAGACGCTTGGCAACTGGCATGTATTTATGACGGCCAGAGGTCACGCAATCACCTTTTGTGACCTTCTGACAAACAAAGCCAATAGGGAAGCCAGATTCACTTAACAACCGCGTTGCTAACTTAACAACTGCAGTGATTCCCTTTAACTGTGGCAAGAAAAGCCATAAAGTGGGGCAAAACTCACTTAACAACTGTCTTGCTTAGCAATGGAAATTCTGGGTTCAATTGTGATCGTAAGTCGAGGACTATCTATATTCCACATTCTTCTATTTCTGCAGAAACCAGAATGTACAGGTATCTAGTCCCTAGCTTTACAGCAAATGACAGTGTAAATACTGACGGGGGAGGAATTCTGGAAATCTGAAACTGAACATTTAATGGTGGATCAAGGTATTTCTTGCTATCACCTTGCTGAAAAAAAGAATTGAATCAAGCCACTTCTAATGTCAGAGTGAAATATACATCTTTGCTCAGGTGACACTACTCCTCAAGTATACAAAGTATAAATCTTTTCCCTGAATGCTATTCAGAAGAGTTTTCCAGAGTACATTAAAAGTAGACTTTGCTTATTCTCTTAGGACTAACTTGGCGCAACTATCTGCAGACATTTTTTTTATTAGTAATTGGGACATTTTTGAATAGGTTGGGATGATTCATTTAATCCTTTTTTCCCCTAACATCTCAGCAGGATTTATCTTTCTCTGTTCAGTCACCTCTTCCCTTCATCTATGCTGTCCTCCTTCCCTTTCTCTTTCCTTCCTTTCCCAGTGTTCACCATTCTGCCTTTTCCCCTTCTTTTTTCTATGTCTGCTAGGAGAACGTGCATTTATTTGCATGTGCATGATTAGTGTGTGTAAAGGAAATTGTTAGTATCTGCAGACACAGAATCAATTCAGTTTATAAAAGGGGTACTTTTCACTTCAGCAATACTGACAGACAATCCTGCAGAAATGGGGGCCATGAGATCACAAAGTAGCAAAACTCAATAGCGGAACAATATATATATCGATTTATAACTAACTATTTTTAATCTATTATTCTGGCCCTGTCCTTTTGAAAAATGTGGCTTCTGGTAAATTCATGTTTGTGGGGGAAGAGAAATTTTCAGGATTCTTCTCAGGTGACACAGGCAACCTCACATATTGTCAAGTCTGGGAAGATAGATATTGCATAATTTTTTTTCCCTTTTCCAGTCTTCTTTTTTGTTTATGTGAACGTCATCTTAAATCCTTCCTACCTTCCTCTTGGATAAAAATGTTACTCATCAATATTTGGGACACTTTTCACAAGTTACTTTATACAACAAAAAAGTTAATGTTGAAAAAAAATGAGTTTGAATGGGCAATAGAGAAAAAGACATGTACAATCAGCAACGCCACTGAGCTCTAGAATATACAAATCATAGTCAGTCTATTCTGTCTAGAACAGCGGTTCTCAACCTTTTTCAGGCCGAGACCCTGACCTGCGCCGTGCATGCGTGGCGCAACGGCCCGAACCGCGCATGCGTGACGCGCGACGCCCTGAACTGCGCATGCGCGGCGTGACGGCCCGAATCGCGCATGTGCGGTGCGACGGCCCAAATCGCGCATGCACAGCGCGCGCGACCGCCCACATCGCGCATGTGCGGTGCGACGGCCCGAATCGTGCATGCGTGGTGCGACAGCCCAAATTGCCCATGCACGGTGCGCGTGACAGCCCGAATTGCGCATACGCGGCGCGACGACCTGAATCGTGCATGCGCGGCACGCGCACGACGGCCCAAATTGCGCATGCGCGACATGCGCAACGGGCCACATCGCGCATGCGCGGTGCTACCCCCGCGCATGCATGGTGCTGCCCCCTGCGCCGGCCGAGGGGAAAAGGGGGAAAAAATGGCGGACTGCGGTTTTTTGCGACCCCCGTGAAACGGTCGTTCAACCCCAAATGGGGTCACGACCCACAGGTTGAGAACCGCTGGTCTAGACCAATTTGTTTGAACAGAGGACAGCAGCCATTCAAATTATTCACTACTCACAAGTTTTGCAAAGAACATCTAGATCAGGGGTAGGCAACCTTGGCTCTTTTATGACTCATGGACTTCAACTTCATGCTGGCTCAGGAATTCTGGGAGTTGAAGTCCACAAGTCATAAAAGAGCCAAGGTTGCCTACCCCTGATTTGACAGGAAAAGGACACTTGTGGATTTTTTACTGAACTGCAAACCTATATCAAGACCAAATCTCAATTTAAAAATGTTCCGATATTAACTATTAGAACTGCCAGGCTGTGCCACCCACCGGCATATCCTCCTATACTCCTGCCCAGCCATGCTTGTGTTACAGCAGCCACATACCTATCTACTAGCCTGCTTGCAAGCCACCCAGGATTTGCAACTTCCTGCCAGCATCCCCATTGACTTTGCTTGTTGGAAGCCAGAAGGAAATTGCAATGAGATCCTTGCTTAATGATGGTAACCAGAGACTGCTGGAATTGCTGTTACTAAATGAATATCTCATTTTACAACTGCATTGCTTAACGATGGAAAATCCAGTCCAAATTACCATTGTTCAGAAAGGAGTATCTGTCATCTTGCAGAAAATACAACTGCCCTGATGTTTCAAAGAGAGGACTTTCGTACACATTCTTTATTTAAATATGCTAAATATATAATTTAGTAGAGATTTTTAAGTGAATAAAAGTTAAACATGACACAATACAGAAATGAAATTAAGAAAGAAATAAGAGAAAAAAGAAGCGTTGGCTTACCTGAACGCCTTTTCTCAGCATGGGGGGATGGAGAATCCACCAATGGGTTAACACAACCTGTTGCCCAATCAGAGACTAGGTCCGAAATTTAGCCCCGCCTCCGGGCGGATGCTCTCCAGTTTTTTGCCAGGCGAAGCTCTCCATAAGATCGGACCGTGTAGCTCCATTCAAGCGTCCTGTAAGAGAAGTCCTGCCTAGACTAGCTAGAGGAGGGTGTGGATTCTCCATCCCCCCATGCTGAGAAAAGGCGTTCAGGTAAGCCAACGCTTCTTCTCCAGCATGGGTAGATTCCGAATCCACCAATGGGACGTACCCAAGCCCTCTCAAGTCCCTTTGAGTGGGGGTCTAGGCTATCTCTTACTAGGACTCAACTATCTGCTGCAGGGCTCTCCTGTCAAATGAACCCTCGGCTACAGCAAATTGATCAATCTTGTAATGTTTCACAAAGGAGGACGGAGAGGCCCACGTGGCCGCTCTGCAAATTTCCTCCACTGATGCCTGTGTGCGCCAGGCTGCCGATGTGGCCGCGCTCCTTGTGGAGTGCGCCGTGATGTTAGCTGGTACCGGCAGTTCCAATGAAACATAGGCCCTGGCTATGCATGCCCTGATCCATCTGCCAATGGTTGAGGATGATACCTTCTGTCCCTTGGACGAAGGTTGATAAGAGACAAATAAGGCCTCTGACCTTCTAAAGGTCGCTGTCCTGTTGACATAGTGACGCAGAGCCCTGCGCACGTCCAGTGTATGCCATCGTCTCTCCAGACGGTGTGTGGGATTTGGGCAGAAGTCTGGAAGGACCAGATCCTGGGACCTGTGGAACCATGAGTTGACCTTAGGTAAGAAGGATGGGTCCAGACGCAGAGTCACCCTGTCCTCTGCAAAGGTGATCAGATCCGGACGGACCGAAAGGGCCGCCAACTCCGAAACCCGTCTTGCTGAGGTGATGGCCACTAGGAAGGCCACCTTTAGAGACAGGAAACGGAGTGAGCTAACCCCCAGCGGCTCGAAGGGAGCCTCAGTTAACGCCTGCAGGACCTTGTGAAGGTCCCAGGATGGAAAACGGTGAACTACAGGAGGCCGTCTTGTGACTGCTCCCTTTAGAAAAGCGCTCACCGCTGGATGCTGTGACAGGGGTCCCCGGTCCTCGCAAACGAGGACCGTTTGTAGTGCCGCTACCTGTCTGCGGATGGTGTTGGTCGCTAGACCCCTGTTCATGCCCTCCCACAAATACTCTAGGATGTTGGGAATGGTGACAGACAGGGGACTTAATCCCTGCCTGCTGCACCAGGAAGAGAAGTTCTTCCAGGTGGCATCGTAGATCCTATTGGTGGAGGGTCGGCGGGCGTCCTGGATGACCGAGATGACGCCCTCTGAAAAAGCCTGCCTACTCAGACTCTCCCGCTCAAGTGCCAAGCGGCTAGTTGTAGCCACTGCGGGTCTGGGTGCTGGAGCTTCCCTTGGCTCAGAGATACCTGACTCGGCGGAAGTCTCCACACTGGCGAAAGCGATAGGTCCACCAGGTCTGCAAACCACGGACGCCTTGGCCAGTATGGAGCAATTAATACCACCTCCGCCTGCTCCAGTATCAGCTTGCGAATTGTTGCCTGTATCAGGGGCGGAGGAGGGAAGGCGTACAGTAGCCCCTGGGGCCACCTGCATCTGAGTGCGTCCGTCCCCTCTGCTCCCTGGGTCTGGAACCTGGAAAAGAAACGGGGAGTCTGTGTGTTTGCTGGGGACGCGAAGAGGTCCAGGCAGGGACGTCCGAATCTGTCCGAAATTGCCTCGAACAGTTTCGGAGCCAGTCTCCACTCTGCGTGGTCTAGCATGACTCTGCTGAGAGAGTCCGCCTGATGATTTGCCTCCCCTGATATGTGTTCTGCTTTGATTGAGGCCAGGTGCTGTTCTGCCCACAGACCCAGCGCCCGGGCCTCCTGCATGAGGGCCACTGACCTGGTCCCACCCTGCTTGTTCACGTGCGCCTTCGCTGTTAAATTGTCCATCAGGACTAGCACGTGACTCCCTGCCAGGTGAGAAGAGAACTGAAGCAGGGCCAGGTGGATGGCCCTCAGCTCGAGCCAATTGATTCTGTGGCGTAGGTCCCGTGGGCTCCATCTTCCCTGGGCTATCTGGTCCCTGGAATGGGCTCCCCAACCGAACAGGCTCGCGTCGGTCGTGACTGTGATCCTGTCCGGTTCCCTGGGTGGGGTACCCTTGTTCAGGGCACCTGATCTCCACCATCTGAAGGATGCTAGGACCTGGGGTGGTACCTTGACTCTCCTGAGTGAAGTGCTTTGGTTCTGCCTTTGGTAGGGGAGTAGAAGCCATTGGAGACTTCTGGAGTGGAGCCTTGCCCACGGGACGATGCCCAGGCATGATATCATCTTCCCCAGAAGCTGAGACAGTTGTACTATGGTGACCACCCTCCTCTGTTCTACCAGTCATGTTAGCTTCTGTAGACTCTCCCGACGCTCCTGGGAGAGATACACCATGCCCTGTTCTGAGTCTATGATGGCCCCTAGGTGTAGGAGTCTCCTTGATGGTGTGAGTTGGCTTTTCTTGTGGTTTACTGAGAAGCCATGCGTCTGGAGGGTGTCTATGGTGACCCAAAGGTCTGTCAGTGCTGCCTGGTGTGAGCCTGAAAGAATCAAAATGTCGTCCAGGTAGCATTGGACTCGCACCGGTATCATGCGTAGGTGCGCTCCCAATACCGCCAGGACCTTCGTAAACACTCGGGGTGCTGAGGACAGTCCGAATGGTAGGGCCCTGTACTGGTAATGCTGCCCCCTGTGGCAGAATCTGAGGAATCTTTTGTGTTCCGGCCTTATCGGGATGTGTAGGTAGGCCTCTGTGAGGTCTATGGATGATAGCAGATCCCCTCTTCGGATGCTGGCCAGTATGGATCTGAGGGACTGCATCTTGAATTTTTTGTACACTACGTAGCGATTTAACCGCTTGAGGTCGAGGATTGCCCTCCAATCCCCAGATGACTTTGGCACAAGGAAGAGGATGGAATAGAACCCCTGTCCCTCCTGCTCTGGAGGAACCGGCTCTACAGCTCTTATCTCCTCCAGGTGCTCTATGGCCCGATCTAAAAGACCCGCCTTGGTCTTGTTGTGGGATACCGGGCATCTTATGAAGTGTTGCGGTGGGGGAGTGTAGAATTCTATTGCTAGGCCCCGGGTCACTGTCTCCCTGACCCAGGCATCCGTCGTGGTCATCTGCCATACCTCACCGAACAGCGCCAGATGACCCCCGATGGGACTGTCCCAGGCGTCACTTGGTGCGTCTGTAGGGCCGACCTCCCCCCCCTTTAAAGGGGCGTTTGGAAGGTTGGCCCCTGCCAGAGGCTGGACGGTCCTGGCCGCGCTCCTGCCTGTATGAGAAGGTGCGCGGAGTTCTGGGCCCCTCCCAGGACCGTCCCCCTTGAAAGGGCTGCCTCCATTCCCCGCTCCCGTTTTGTCGGGGAGCCTGTCTACGGAACTCCTGGGTTCCCCTGTCTGTCTTTTTGGAGGGATGAGCTAAAACCCTCCTTTTGCTCTTGTCCTCGATCACGTAAGGATCCAGGATCGCTCCGAAGAGCCTTGATCCTGAATACTTAGATGTGGCGAGGCACCATTTGGACTTCAGGTCCGCCTTCCAGTTCTTGAGCCATACAAGCCTCCTGACGGCCACTGTCCCTCCGATGGACCTGGCCGAGTATCGTGAGGCGAACAAGGTGGCGTCTGCCATGAATTCCGCTGCCGTCCGCAGCTTAGTCAGCGTTTGTTGTATGCGTACCTGGTCCGAAGGGACACTTGCCTGGAGCTCCCGCAGCCACCTAATCGCTGCCCTGGAGACCACTGAAGCAGTGGATGCGGCCCTGATGGCCCAGGCCGATGAATGATGGACTCTGCGGAGGGAGAGCTCTACTTTCTTATCCTCCGCCCTCATTGACTCCACCATGTCTCCTGGGATGGCTGAGGAAGAAAAAAGAGAGATTAGCGGTGCGTCTACCTGTGGCACCTCTATAAGTGATGCGAAGGGATTGCATACATTCAACATCTTTTTCTCCACGCCATTTGGCGAGGGGATGGCGCCTAAGTTGGTCCACTGGGACCTTACCGTTGACCTGAATACCTTGGTACATGGTACCTGTATTACCTCTGACACCGGTGAATGCATTAGCAGGTCCTTTGCGTCCTCCTCTTCTGAGGACGGTGGTCTGGCTTCCTTGGTCTTAGCTGGCAGATCGAGTACAGAACATGTCTTAAGCATGAGGGAGTGAAACAGAGTGTGGTCAAATAAACCTGAAACCGGAGCCGGTTGTGGGTCTGTGTCCTCATTCTCCGACAGCGGGGCTCCTTCAGCGTCCCAGTCCTCCATTTCCTCATCTGCCACCTGTGAAGAAGTCTCAGATACATCAGAGTCATGGAACACTACCTTCCCCCCACGGGGGGGCGTATCTCAGAGGTGTATGTGTTCTCTGAGGAGAGGGATCACCCCTCGAGGCCACGAGGTGTTCCAGGGCTTCCTGTAAAAGGGAATGAACCTGTGATGACCACTTACCAGACCTCTTTCTTTTCCTACCTCTGTGTCCAGCCTCCTCTTGGCTGGTTGAGGGTTCAGAACGTTCTGGTGATGATGGCACCGAGGTAGGAGACACCTCTCCTTCTGTCTCCCCCCTGGGAGACCACTCCCTAGATCCCTGTTCAGCTGATCCCGAAGGCCCAAAGGGAATAGGTGTCTCCAGAAGAGGCAGGGCCGCTCTCTCTGTTCCACTGGCCCTGAGCCTCTGCGCTTTGGCAAACTCCTTCTCCAAAGCCTGGTGTCTCCTTATGGCCTGACGCTCAGCAGTCTTCGATGGCTCAGTCAGATGTTTCGTCTTGGCCTTCTTCTTGCCCCCCCCCGGCTCCTCCGTCCTGCGTTTTGGCGACAACGGAGGGGGCACTGAGCCTTGGGCCGAGGTGCCATCTGCCATAGCCATGCTCTAAATAGCACCCTTTTCGGGTATCTGGCGGGCACAGCTGTCGCCAGCAGCGCTTAAGGGAGTATTTCCCTAACCTGCCTGGCGGTAGTGGATAGCGGCCAGAGGATTTCGATCCCTGTGCTGTCCCCGCCGCCTTAGTTCCACTGGGGATCCCTTCCAGCTCAACCCGCTGCTAAAATGCCAAATACACCGAGACACACACCTCCGGAGAAACACTGTCCCTTTAAAACAGCCGGCTCTCAATGCTCATGGATCTAAGCCGGCCGGTAAATCAAACAACCTCTGCCTTGCCGGCAGAAAATTTCCTCCCTGGGCCCAAGCCCCAGCAGGGAGACAAAGGAAGGTTGGTACGCCCTCTCTTCAAATGTGTTTTCGCGCCGGAGCGAAAACCACCAATCAGAGAACTCGGCAGGCAAAGCAACGCCCCTCTTCCAAGATGGCGATTCGCGCCAGAAGCCGGGACCTCCCCTTTTCCCAAATGGCCACCGCGCCAAATTTTTGGTCGGAGCTCTGTGCTCCCAACCACGCGGTGCCTATCGCCCACGGGCCCTGGTCTACCCGCCCGGTTTAACGGCGGCCCCTGCCGACGTCCACCCTCTCGGCGGTCCGGCGGCCTCCTCCCCGCTCCTTTTGTGCCCCACTTGCGTTTAGTTGTAGCGGTCCCCCGCTATTTCTGCGTCGACCGTGGCGAAGTCCTCTGGATTGTCCTCTTCGCTTGACGTCTGCGCTCCTGTGGGGTGTCGGGACGCGGTCCGGTGGCCAGCCGGGAGTCCAGGGACGTTTCCCCCTTCGGCTCCCGCTCTCCCAGGGCCCTAGGCCCGGAACGGCCTCGCCGTCGCGGTCCCGATGGCGTGGAGGAGGAAGGGCGAAAAAACCGTACCGAAAAAGGGTAAAAATAAAAAGCTTTCTCTAAATTTCGTCTGTTCAATCGAGCTAAGTACTAAAATAACAAAAGGAAATACTTTACCAGTCCTTTTCCAACAAAAATAACAACTATTCGCGGAGCTATCACGAAGAGCTGCTTTGGGCTTCAGACTAGGTAAAAAACTGGAGAGCATCCGGCCGGAGGCGGGGCTAAATTTCAGACCTAGTCTCTGATTGGGCAACAGGCTGTGTTAACCCATTGGTGGATTCGGAATCCACCCATGCTGGAGAATGCAGAAATTTTAAAAAAAGAAAAATATATTTAAAGAAGTAATTTCTGATCTTTATTACAGCAGTTACAAACAAGTTTTGTATCACTCTATCCCCTTTAAGATCACATTACTTAGTTCACTTCTTGCCATATTCAATTACCCTTTTCAATTGCCAAATCCAGAAATCATCAACTTAAGTCTTGTCCATTTTCAACAAAAAGTCCATAAAGGATTCCAGTATTTTATAAAGGCTTATTGTTTCTGTTTCATTCATTTTTTACTGCAGGCTCTTCAAATTTTTTATTCATCTTTTCTGCTGCTGTATTTGATATACCCAAGGACCAAAATTATTCAAAATTTAATAATAACCATAAATAACAGTCAACTTATTCTGCATGCAAAACAAAATAAACTTGACGAAGGTCTTATAAAGTGATTTGGTAAGATATAAGAGAGTTCTGAAGGCTTTTTTGTGTAATTAGCCAGATAGTGGAAACACATGAAAGGCCTTTAACCCCAAAACATATTTTCACACTGTTTTTCAATTAACCGTAAGGGAAACACTAAATCCTCTTCACTGCAGAAGAACTACATATTCTGATCTTGAAGCAATGTTTGCAAATCTTTAGTTCAATGTGTAATCAAAGTTACTTGGTAACCTCTCCATACTTAAGTAATTAGGTAACTTTATTATGGCTCTAGAGGAAAACCAAAATAGACAATATGCCACAAACATTGCAAAGTAATTTAAATAACCACTAAGAGGATCAGCAAGAAAACGTGACATGTCAATTTAGAGACTGTTCACTGGAGTTGGGTGGCCAATAAATTTAAATAAGCAAATTAAATTTTGAGAATTACAGCTGGTGGATTTCAAATACTTTATATTTCAAAATATTGATGGGTTTTATATTGAAATGCCTTCCTAAGAGTTATTTTAGTAATATAAATTGGCAAAATAATTCTAGATCTCCATATCCAAGCTGACTTTCCAATTCTAATTTATAACCAGCTGCAACAATCTTCATACACCAAATTAAAAAATTGAATTTTACAGAATTACTCTTTTACATAAAATCAGTTTCTTGGCCTCAAAATAGGGAAAAAAACATGTTCTCCCCCCACCCACAACTTGACATTTTAAGCTATTTTACTAGTTTTATGAGTAACACAAATCCACTATCTGGTATCTGTTTTCAGATATGAAATTACATCATGTGGTTCTAATTGGCTGACTTAACAAAAAGCTAGTACAGCTGGGTAAAGCTTTTTAACCAGCTCAGCAACAAGATGGAAATGGATTAAAACTGCAGGCTACTCCTTTCAATACAGTGCAGGGATCTTTTAATCATCTATTTGAAACGTTCTATACTTTACAAAACATTAACTTCAATTGCTTATTCTGCATTTAGATGCATAATACAATATTATAATTTCATGCAGAGTATGTTATTACTGCTTCAAGTTACTATTTGCAAGCTACAAATACAATTAATCAAATAAAGTAATCACTATATAAATAAAATTACTTTGAAAATTAATGTCCATATTTTAATCTATATATTTATATTCAGCCTGGTGTAGTCCACCAAAACTGCCCTTCAAAAGTACTCTGGTCAATATAGCAATTTCTAATTCACTCTAACATCTGGCAACTAACAATTTAGCAATTGTGATTATTCAAAATTAGCATTTCTATTTCTCATTGTGTGGTTGTCAGATTTAAGAGCTTGAACAGCAGAAAAATATATAATAGTTGATCAACACATTGAAATAAACCACATTTACACATCGTTCAGAAGAAATAAAAAACTAAAAAGGAAACAAAAAGACCCTAAGATATCCTCTACAGCAACCAATACCCAGATAAACAGGGATTAACACCAGACAAACAATCAAGCAAAAGACAATACCCTAATCAAGGAACTACCAAGGAGTAAACCACACCTCCACCAACACTGGCAGGGCAGGCTGCTATTTATAAATAAGGAGCAAACCCCACACTCACCAGCACTGATAATGTTACCTAATTGGATAATGAAACATCTGCAAGCAAACAACCAAGCTCAGAGAGCATCACAGTTCAACCTTAAGCTCTTCTACTGCCGAGTTCAGTTCCTAGCAGCTTCATAGTAATGTCTACATAATTTTCTTGCCAGCAAAAAGACAATAGTTTGTCATTTGCTTTCTTCTGGAATTTTTTAAATTCAGTATTAGTCTAGCTAGAGAGATAATATTCTTTGGCAATTTATGCAACTAGATCCAAGCTTGAATAACATCTGAACCCAAATAAGAGTAGCTAAGCGTGGATATCTGCTGAGACTTAGCACCCACTTTTCCAGGATACAAAATGAATCTGTTCAGTTAAACACTGGACTTCAACAGAAAATGAGATATACCTATAAAAGCAAACGGTGCATTCATTGACTTCTGAAAGAAACAATTATTTTACCTTCTGTAGCAGAATTTCTTCCTGAATAGCCACAAGACAATGCTGATGTTGCGTTGCTCTTTTGAATTGAACTTTGACCATGGCCCATTTTTCTCTCCCTTCTTACTCAGATTAAGTCATCATTTATCTTAGCAGCCAGACTCTGTGGTCATAAGAGGATAAATAATTTCAGTCTTAACAAAAAGTTAAAAATACAAATTTATACCAGTATGGCATGATGTGTGAATGCCCTACTATTTTTAGCAACAGCAGAGCAGTACAGTACACAAAATTATGTACATTCTTTTCATAATTTGCTCTGTACACAGAATGCAAGAATATTCAGCTCATTTTCACACCTTTAGGCAAAGCATATTATTTGCAACATATTATGTCTGACTTATTTGAAACATTTCACAACAGCATATGTTTTCAGCCTTCTCTGACACTTAATTCTCCCAATTCTAAGTGTTTACAGTGAGAAGATGCTTCATGTTTAGCTTTGCTCAGAACATACCATAAAAACAATACTTGGTGCTTTTTTAGTGGCAATAGCTAAGAGCAAGAAGATTAAAGATGATCAATTCATGAGTTTTCAATTCATAATGTTCTGCTTCAAATACTAATAATGCCTCATTTCATATCAACAGATATTTTACCCATTTGATTTAAATAGTCATCTACCATTTTTACCAAAAATTGAAATCACACATAAGAGCTTTTATTTTTAGGTGAAACCCACAATGCCATTCTTGGGTCCAGTTACACAGAAGGTTCAGAACATAAGACTAAGTACAGATGCTGGCATAAGAAAATCCCTTATAATTTTTCCCTAGAAATCTAGTATCCCACCATCCTGGGAACACTTAAGATCAGATGCATCATACAACATATAAAGGAGCCTACATACAGATTCTATTATGATCAAATGTGCAAATACAAATGTACACAATACTGTACAAAGGAGCAGCAAAGAAACAAGAAAGAGCTTTAAGAGCTGAGAGTTAAACAACTGTTCTTCACCCCTTTCACATTGTAAGACACTGCAAGCAGAGACTTGCATCACCCCAGTCACAGGTAGGAATTAGATCAGTCAGCCTATCGTTTTGAAGACAGTACCAAAAATAGTTTAATAGAACATAGAAGTTCAGCATATATATTAGGCTACTTCTTACTTCCAGATTTTTATCAAAGTTGTGTCACAATCCCTGTTTATTATATGTGATCATAATAGTTCTGATCAAGCCAAGAGAACAATATGCAACCAGAACATTATTATATGAAATATGATCTTGTTTCTTTGGTTTGGAAAATAGCCTGGGTCTAAAACACATTCCCTTGCTTGTAAACTGCACAACTGAACAAAAGCAGCAACAACCTGCTTTACTCTCATAAACAAGATTTGTTCTCTGTTAACATATGCTCCTAAACCGAAGTATGAACAAGCCTTGAAATTTTAGAGCAAATGCTCTCCAAGTTAACTGCTACATTTTACCAGAGTTGTTACCCACCTTAAGCAAGGATTTGTTGTTACTGTACAAGATTCTTCCTCAGATGTTGTTTCATCAAAAAAAAGCTCTTAAATATTTTTTTGCCACTGCACTGTTTCAGTTCACCACAGATATCCAAGCATTATTCCTTCAGCTGCTCCTGAAGCTAATTTTCCAAACCGCCCCCATTGCACAGTTATTCAATAGAAATTTGACCTCCAGAACCTTAGAATGGAAGGGAAACAGAAACACCTCCCAAGAATACACAATCCCCGTAACATAATTTATTTGGATTCCTCAAGGTGGCTATTGAATTACTCCCACAAAAGATAGGCTTCAATTTCTCTCTTGATTTTCAGCCTTTAATCAAACTTGCTCTTCTTCACTTGACTATAATTCCCTCAATATCGTCAAAGTTCATTACAAAACCATCTTAACAATTGAACATCCCCTTTTCTCTCATAAATGTGTTACTGTACCTCCCCCAAGTCTACACCATCCGAAGATCAAATCAGTATAATGCTGGGGTTTTTTTAAATTAGTGTGTTCATTCAAATCCGGATCTTGAATTGACACATACTCGTGGAAAAAAAATTAAACTTTTAAACTTTAAAAGTTTTTTGTTGGCTCTAATTTCCTAGGTCATCTGGATCTCGAAGGCAGTATCAATTTAAGGATGATCCTTTCTGTCAGCGTTTGGACATAGATGGAAGCTTGTTTCTCTTCTTTTTCCAAATCTATTCCATTTTTCCAAACCTAATCAGTTTCCTTCCTAAAAACCTGCAACCATGAACCATCAATAAGAAAACACCATGATTAATTTAACACAAATCTGATTATTAAGCTGGGATTGGCTTCAATGTGTTGGATTGTTTGCAAAAACATTTCAATCATCAAGTCTATCTTTTCCCCCAAAACATTGCTAATCTCTCTCATTAGTAATGATTTCATTCTATGTAGGTTGTTTTGTCCTTTTATTAAATACTCTAATCTCTTTGGAGGTCACTCTGTTAAAAAATAAAAAAGCAGCATTTAAACTGAAAATTGTAGAATTGTACAGTCATATATAACCACATCATTATTACATCACATTATTCCCTTTCTGGATAAGCAATACTATTCAAAGCATAGAGAAATAATAAGAAAATCTAACTCAAAGAAATTAAGGTGTGACGTAACAAAAAGAGAAGAAAATATAATTAAAATTAATTACACCAACATCATTCATTATATCTCAGTGATGGCGAACATTTTAGAGACAGAGTGCCCAAACTGCAACCCAAAACCCACTTATGCATCGTCGGGCGCCGGGTAGGTGTGGTCCATTGGGGGGTGTGGCCCATTGGGTGGGTGTGGCTGCGGTGTTAACGGCAGACTGGGTGGGACTAAAAAGTTAAAATCAATCAATTCCAACTTTGCAAGGTCTTTTTTTCCCGTGATAAATTGAAATTGACTGATTGATTGAACCTTTTTTTTTTTTTGTACACGGCAGCGGAGGCCTAAAGCAAAAAGGTTTTATAAAACCCGACTGAAAGCCTAGGACTGGGGCAATGGTGCGCGTGCCCACAGAGAGGGCTCTGAGTGCCGCCTCTGGCACCCGTGCCATAGGTGCACCACCACTGTTATATCTCTTGATATCTTTCTATCCTCAAATCACTCATTTCTATAAAATTCATATGCTATCTCATATTAATTTCTTTTGTTTTTTAAAAAGTATTCTCTAAAAAGTCCACGCAACATCTGATCCACATACCTCTTGCTTAGGATAGTCACATTGCACTCTCCAAATTTTGCTCATTATCAGTTTCAAACACCTTCCCAAGTTCACTTGGTAAAGTAATTCTCTTGTAGTTTTTGCAGTTCTTCTTATCCTTCCCTACCAATAGTCCTCAACTTATGGCCAGTTGCTTAGCAATTGCTTGAAGTTATGACTCCCTCAAAAAAGATAACTTATGACCTGTATTTTGGCTCTTAGCAACCAGCCAACATTTACAGCTGTTTGTAATGTCGTGTTATGTGACTTTGGTTTACAATGTTTTTGCAGGAAACCAGCATTTGCTTTCAGTTTCTGGCAGAAAAACTCGCATTGTGGACAATCACTTAATGAACACTACAAAAAAAATATCTTAAAATCAGGCTGGCGCTTAATGATTCCAGGCTCAATTACAGTCAAAAGCAAGAACTATCTGTATTTTGGGAAACAACAGCAGCATTTAACAATCAAAAGAAAAAGATATACTTCTCATAGGTGTAAAAGTTGTACAACTACTGTATTCCATAAGCAAACCATATCTACACTTTTCCTAGTTTGTACAATCCAATCCTGCAGCACTACCATTTTTAAGTATTCTGATAGCACTTATTACTCCTCTTTCACCCACTTTTTGGACACTAATATTTAAACTTCATTTTATTTTTACTCTAATTTGATATTTCTCTAACTTTGATATTTCCATACAAATGTCTAAAATACTCCTTCCAGCGTTTCCAATGTCACTTTTTAAAATTCCCATCCAATCTGCTGGAAGTTCATTTACCTCTTCCAAAGCACTGTTTAATTTCCATCAAAATCACTTTGCATTTCCTCTGCCTCTTTGAATTCTGTCTTTTTTTTGTATTTACATTCTTGTAAATATATCTTTTAGTCTATACAATTATACTGCACCTTTCCCTCATCCTTATTTTTTGCGGCAATCATTCTCTTAGATGTAATTACATTCATCCCCCCAAGCATTCTTTTTCATACTTCTGTTGCACATTTAACTATTAACTATTTCTATTTTACCCATTCTCCTTCTCTATGTTTCCATTTATTCTGTTGGAAAATTAATCTTCTAATACTTTTTCATATAGGAGTCATACTTTCATTCCTGTTTCTTTCATGTCCATTTTTTCCTGAGATACAGTCTTGACTCAAATGCTAGATGTCCTATATTCAGGACTTTTCATCATTACAGCCTTCACTAATCCTCTCAGCCTTTCATCAAAAACAATAAACCCAGTTTGCTTCTTGGTTCAATTCAAGGTACTACATTTAAGACCCTAGAATGGCATGCATCCAGAGTATCTGTGGAACTATCTCACCCCAATGGAACTAGCTTGCCCTACTAGCTCCAGTGGAAGGGGACCTGCTGCAGACACCATCTGCTAAGAAATTCTGATAGGTGGGGTCAAGAAGAGCCTTTTCCACTATGATCCAGAGGCACAAACTACTCCCTCTTTTGGCTCACTGCTGAAGGTGATGGAGGGGATAAGCAGATTTTATCCCTGTGCCTCGTTGGTTCTAGTTCCTTATATAGATGTTTTAAATTTTAATTGTTTCTATTTATTGTTTGTAAGCTGCCCAGAGTTGACTTATCGGTGAGTTGGGTGGCATATAAAGTTAATAAAAATGACCAGTTAGAGTTAGACTGTAACAGGAGGCAGGGCAACATTTATTCTGGTGTGTCAGGACCTTCTGGTTATAGTTAAAAAGATAACCACTTCTCATTAAAAAGAAAATACAGTGTGGGACAACGAACGGAGCTGTGATGATAAGTTCTGGAGAGTTTTATTTTGTTTACTTATTTTTTTTTATTTTAAATGTGCCTTCTCTTTTCTACAGCAAAATAGAATTTACTCCCAAGGTTTGGTTTAAGGCCATGCATGAAAGAGGGGGGAGAAGAATGGCAATTTTTAGCTTCCGGAAAAACAATCTAATACATAACGATTTATATGGCTGAACGCTCGTGGATCATCACCAAATCGCATAGGTTGTGGTTCTACCCCATGAATATCTTTACTATTTCTCCGGGAGCTCGAAAATGGGAGAAGGTGCCTTTCCTAGTCTAGCCCCGTAACAACAACCCTAGGAGGTAGGTCGGGCTAAAAAAGCGACTGTCGGGGAATTCTGCGGCTGGACGGGAATTCCCACCACCTCCTCGCTACTCTGCTTTTCCAGGGAGCTCCTTCTCTCACCGACCAACCCTGTTGCCCGTTCTCGGAACAAAACGCCTCCCCGCCACCGCCGTCCTTCTACCAAAACGGAGGGAACTGCACGGTCCGTCGCACGCTGCCCATCCGCCGCCCTTTCCCCAAAGCCAGCATCTCAGCACCGACCCACCTCTGAGCCTCTCCGCGCAGCCGCCCCCTTCCCCGCCGCACTCCCAAAACAAACCACCGGCGCTACCGCTCCCCGCTCCCGCAGCGCCTTTCTCCCCGTTTGCATCCGGCTACCGTCACGGACCTCATTTTGGCTCCCCTGTGGGCACCGGCCCCCGCGCCGCCGTTCTCCCCTCCATCCCCTCCTCTGAGACCGCCACCGGAAACACGCCAACCTCAACACGGATGCAGGGAATCCACCCTCCTCGGGCAGCAAAGCAGGAAATGCGGGGGCAGGGCTGAATTTGGGCCGCTCTAGCCACCGGGCCAAAGGGATGATTTTATGGTTTATTTTGCTGGCAGACGGGCGGGGTTCGCTTAACTCCTCGCGCTCAGCCGAACAAAGAGATCACGGAACGACCTAGCGCGAAGCGGGGAGGCTGCGTGCTGTATATCATATTACTGTTTCCCTTTACGGGGAAGCGTTTGTAGTGTGATGCGATTCCCCAGGCACTCCAAACATGCGTGCATTCACACAATCGATCATCACGCTCATGAGTCCTCTTTCCAAAGCATCACATTACCTGATCTTCAAGTAATGCTGTTTTTTTTTTTTAAAAAAAGAATCGGGTTAAAGGCCAGGGCAACTCAACATTCCTGTACAAAGGCAGAAAAACAGACGTGTATATTTGCAAAACTGAATGGAATTTTTCTCTTTACTAGAGCAGCCCTTGAGCTCTGAGTAACGGAGATTTTTAACAGTCTTCATTATACTGATAAAACGGGCATTTCCAGTTCTTCAATGACTCTTATTTCAAGTTTCCCTATTCCTTAAGTTCCACCAAAATAAGAGATGCAGGCGTTGTCCAGCCTTGTTCACCCTTTGAAACGATGTAAATATAGTCTGTTAAAAAAAAAATCTCATTTTGCTACCGGTCTGTTCCATCTCTTATGACTTGATTTACGTATTGCACCAAGGCATAGTTTGTTAAAACTACTGATTATGACTGAATAAATCACAGCTGGGTACACACAGGACAGAAAAGCAGAAATCCTCAGTTTTGATAGGACTAAAACAAAACCAAACAAAACTATTGGAATGCAGTCCAAGTGCAGGGAATGGGGATACCATATTTTGGGTTGCAACCATTCAGATGACTATAAGATGGCAGTATAGGTACAAAAAAACCCATGCTATCATAGAATGGTCACCTGGACTTTTATATCCCAGTGTGGTAGTTTGCAAAAATATGGATGACCACTAGATGGCAACAAAAGGATACAGTATATTCTTAACCCTACTGATTAGCCCTATATATTTGGAATAATTTATTAAGTATAACACTGACTATTGACCTCTTCCTCAAGTCCTGCTCTGCTGCCTCATGGCATTTATTTTCCTGGAGGAATGAAAGAAGAACACCAGGAATGCATGCTAAGAGTTTATACTCCCAGCAGGATCACTTGACACTTAAAGGTCATTCCAACTGCTTAGCTAAAGCAAGCAGACATCTATACTGGAGAGCAGTGAGACACGAAGATGTTGGAGAGAGATGAACACTTCAAAGAAAATGACAGAAGACGTAATTTCATGCTATGTGGGATTAGGCAGTAATAAACCATTTCTGTATTTTATCAAGAAAGCCACATTGATAGACAAGACAAAGATTGACAAATAAGGTCAGATAATGAGCTCTATAGAGGAATGGTACCCAACATGCAATTGTAGAAGAGCTGAGGATCTTTAGTACAGGTAGTCCTCGACTTATGAACACAACTGAGCCCAAAATTTATGTTGCTAAGTGAAACAGTTGTTAAGTAAATTTTGCCCCATTTTATGACCTTTCTTGCCATAGTTGTTGTGAATCACTGCAATGCTTCAATTAGTAACATGGTTGTTCAGTGAATCTGGCTTCCCCATTGACTTTACTTGTTGGAAGGTCCCAAAAGGTGATCACATGATCCCAGGACACTGCAACCATCATAAATATGAACCAGTTGCCAATCATCCAAATTTTGACCACATGACCATGGGGATGCTGCAGTGGTGGTAAGTGTGAGTCATAAGTCACTTTTTTTAGTTATGTTGTAACTTTGGATGGTCACTAAATGAACTGTTGTAAGTCGAGGACAATCTGTACTTTGCTGTTTATGATGCAGCTATGGAAGTTTTAAAAAATCTCTAATGTCTAGTTACTGATGTCATGCAAGGAAAGAAAATCCAAAGCTGCAAAGGCAGAATTACAGTGACACCAGGATATAAGAAGCATGAACATGGGAAAGCCGAACATGTGAAAGATTAAATCAATCAACTGCATATTAACATCTTGGGCATCAGAAAACTGAAATGGATTGGAATTCTGACATGTGGTCAGAAGTTCATACAGTACTGTGAGCTACAGAGGACACACACAGAAAAGAACTAACATTGTTGCTTTTAACCAGTGATGCAGAAAAAAATAGATTGAAGAATTTTATGGTCAAGTTTAATCAGCAACCAATTTATAAGCAAAATGTGCTTCTTGTGGTTGGAAACTAGAATACCAAAACGGGGAACAATAAAGAGGAAAACATAGCTGGATTATATCGCTAGGAAACAGAAATGAAGCACAAGAATGACTTACCAATTTCTGGGGATCCAGTTTCAGAAACTCAGTTTTCAAGGACATCATCACGAATTACTTTGAAGTCCTCACCTTCATTGATAGAAAGTAAGAGGAATTGTGAAAAGAAATGAAATAAGGATCATTGTGAAAGGAGACTGCTAAAGATGAAGAAACAAAAGAAAGCAAACTAGATCAGAATAGATGGTGAAAAATTGTAACCAAAAAAGAGATGAGAGAAGAAGCCAAAGCTAAGAAATAGAAAGATATCAGGAAGAAGCTTAATGAAAAAATTCAGAGAACTGTTAGCAAGGACAAGAAGCAGTATTATATCAACTTCTGTAAAGACCAATATGCAAACAGATACAGAAAAACAAGACTTTTTTTTAAGAACTGTGAATTCCAGAAGGAGAATCCAATCTTCATTTGGAATGATAAATGAATCCACTGGAGAGATAGTAATTGAAGATTAAAAAGATGGGGAAATGTGCTAAAATTTATACTAAACATCTCAGCATCCAAGATATTTTAGAAGATATTCCTTTTTTAGAAGAAGCTCTAGGACTAAAAGATGAAAGCAGTAACTGGTTATTAGTGAGAGGACTACAAAAACTGACGGTATACTGTATTTGCAGAAATATGACAAGTGACAGACAAATCAGTAAAGGATGGAACTGAATGTGATTGTCACTGATACTTCCTCGGATGCTATTTTTTTCTTCATTTGAACCTTAAAATATTAAACGAGTGATCAAACCTTTAGAACTGGGAACAAAAGTTGCTGAAAATGCTTTTATGTTGTAATTCCTCTACATAATATATATTTTCTATGGAGGAAGGACCTATGTATTGGATGTTCAGTAAAATCTCAATTTAACAAACCATTTGAGTGGAGTGTGTGTCCATTAAATCCAAATGTCTATTAAATCCAAATTCACATCATTTGTATAATAAATCATTGCAGTAAACCTTGATTTAAAGGTCATATCCTCAAACAAAAGATTTGTACAAAGTCAGTTAATATGAAACTTGCCTAAAGATTAAAAAATGTAAATTGCTGAATATGTCTGTGGGATAGAACCTTGATACTTACGTCAGGTAGCTAGCACTTCTTGTTTTTCACAAGGGTAACTCCAAGCTCTCTCTTGACCAGTTTCATTTCACAGGGCTCCTCAGTAAACCTAGAAGCTGCATGGAATTGATTAGTGAGAGAGATTAGTCTTTGATTTACTACAGTTCATTTACTGACTGTTCAAAATTACAGCGGCACCGAAAAAAGTGACTTTTGACTATTTTTCACACCCGTAGAAGCATCCCCATGGTCACGTGATCAAAATGCAGATGCTTGGAAACTGGCTCATATTTATAATGGTTGCAGTATCCAAGGGTCATGTGATCACCTTCTGACAAGCAAAGTCAATGGGGAAGCCAGAGTCACTTAACAACTGTGTTACTAAATAACTGCAGTGATTCACTTAAAACAAGAAAGGTCGTAAAATGGGGCAAAATTCACTTAACAACCTGCTTGCTTAGGAACAGAAATGTTAGGCTCAATTATTGTCATAAGTCAAGGACTACCTGTATTGCCTCTGTATTCTAAAGACCAACAAAGCACCTAAAAGCAGCACCGTCCAATTGCTGGGGAACTCCTCAAGTGCCATCAACAATAAGATCCATTTGGGGCAAATCCTCTTAATAGGTCCCTCCTCCCTGCATAAATTGGCCTCCTCCACCTGATTGGTGTTTGGAAGGGTCCTGAAGACCTGCTCTTTGCCCAGGCCTTTGGCAAGCATAATTAAAGCCCTTTTTCTTCTTCTTTCACATTATTCCAATCTGAATTTGTTATCTGCGTGTTTGCTCTTGTTGTTTTCTAGTCTTGATGTTTTTTTTTAACTATTTGTAAACTGCTCACACTTGCTGGGAATCAGGTGCCGTACAAATTTAGTAAATAATAAGGAAGTGAGCTGCACGTGACAATGGACTGCTGGAAAAGTACCCAAGAACTGTATCATGACATATTAGTACACAGTGAATACTTGGTTATGAATTCCCAAGCTGTCTTAGATCCCATGGAAAGGAGGTTGAAATCACCCACTAGTAAGAGGCTGAGGAAACCTACAATTACCCCTTTGAGGAAATTAGGCAGTTTGGTGAAGGAGAGCAGTACAATTCCAGCACCCCAACTTGTTCCTTTGGCCCAGCATGGATTGCAACAACCCACATCTGACCACCTACAGAATGGCACTCCACAACAGTTAGGATCTCCTGGCACCACATTATGCCAATCCTGTTGTGGGGTTGCGAATGATGCAGAATAAAACACCTAACTGGACATATCTCCATGAAGGAGACCCTTCCCCTTCAGCCAGCCAGATCTCACTAATTAAATTATAGCTAAAGTCTCCCGGTCCTTTGAATAATCATGCCACATCAATGCACAGATGATCTTATTACAATGAAAATTGGCAAATATATGCATATTTTTATTAAATGCAAAATCTGTAACTATGAACTACGAGCTTTAATTCATTCAACGGGAGAGACTAAATTAGGGATATTTTGTGGGATATTACAAAGGTGCCCATTAATTGTATTGTTTGTTTCTAATTTTTTCCAATCCAGCTTGTGCCCATATTTAAATGAAACCAAAAAGGAAGATGCACCAACTTCAAAACTGATTGAAATATTGCATGTCTTCAGTCCACTAGTTAAGTTCTTGAACATCAAGATTTGAATAAATTGCAAACTGTTTTTTGGAGTAGAAAACACTGTTTGTAATCAGTTGTTGGTATTCAAAAATTGAGATAACTAAACTTACATCAATATGTTTCAGGCTATTTCAAAAGATCTTAAACACAATAGGTTTTTAAGCCGTTAAAAATGTTAATTGAGAAACAATTTGTAATTTGTTCTCATGCAACCTTCAGCTGTGCACCCACAGTCTTCCTCTCCCTCCTTCATACCGTACCTATTTAAATCGTACATCAGTTAAGCTACTCCACGCATCTGATAAAATGAGCTGCAGTTCATGAAACCTTATGCCTTGTAATAGTCTGCTAAAAAGATGCTCCAGACTCTATTTCTGGCTACCATAGATAATCGCAGATCTACCCCTACAATGTCTATAGTTGTTGGTACTGTCACTTTAATGCTTTATCAGCTTGCAATTGGCTGGAAGATTGGAACGTTCCTACATGTCGAAGGACTGTCTTGTGCTGTGATTGGCTGGACTAGACGCTGCAGGATACTTCCTGGAATGTCTGCAAGTGGACGTTCATCTGGCTGTTTCACTGAAAAGTGATGATGGGGACTTTCTTCTATACAAGATGTAATTAATAGCCATGAGATTGTAGGTAAGAAGAATGTGCGATTTCGGCAGACTGTTTGTTGCTTTGGACACAGCACAAAAACATATGGACATGTTGCAGGGCCAGCAGATCCACATTCAGTAGGAACGAGACTGCTCACTAGCATATTAAGTTCTATTGAACTTTTTAACCATGTTTCATTTAATTATATTATTACAATGCAAGCATATTTTTTAAGAGTAAGTAAATTAGTATCTGCTTCATACGGAGAGGAATCACATAGCAAAAAACTGCTAGAAGATGAAATTTGATCAGGAGGGGGATAAATGATTCCCTAAGAAACAATGGAAAGTACTTTTATTTGTTTTTCTTTTTCACAGTGGAATGCAACCTCTAACCAGATCAAGTATGGTACACAACCTCCCTTGAAACTAGCTTCTACATGTGCTGAAAATTATTCAGTTTGTTCAAAGTAGGTATTGTAACAATGGTCAGTGGGAGCTAAAACCTGACAAAACTGCATTACTAGCTTTTGTAAAATACCAGGATGAGCTTATAATTTGCTTCAGAAAGGAAAAAGTTGGTAACAGCAGTTTAAACATGGCTGGAATTTGGGAGCAGATATGGGGAAGGGGAGAGTATATTTTATAGCCATCCTTTTAAATACTTAGATTGATTACCCTCAAGACTTTACTAGAGAAGCTAATTTTCTTTATAATTTCCCAAGGAATGTCAGAAAGCTTCTGCCCTGTTAGCAATAAGGAAACAAGGAATCTATAAAAGAATATGATTTTACCTGTGCATTCTAAGGTTGTAATAAGTAAAAGCTCTTACATTGGGCAGGAGGGACGTTATATGTCTTTTGTGGTGAATTGATTAAAACTACAGTCATTTTCTGTATATATTACAGGAATTGTGTGTAAAACATTTGCATTTGAAATCTCTGTCAAAGAAGTTTGTCATAAATGTATAGATGTGTGCTTTTTGATCATGGAAATGTAAGGTGTGTTTGGGATAGAAGGTGTGTGAACCTGGGGATGATATATAGCAGTGATGGCGAACCTTTTAGAGACCGAGTGCCCAAACTGTAACCCAAAACCCACTTATGCATCGTCGGGTGCCGGGTGGATATGGCCCATTGGCTTGGCGTGGCCCATTGGCTGGGCATGGCTGCGGTGGTAACGGCAGACTGGGTGCGACTAAAAAGTTCAATCAATCAATTCCAGCTTTACAAGATCTTTTTTTTCCCTGCGAGAAGTTGAAATTGACTGATTGAACTTTTTTTTTTTTGCACATGGCAGCGGAGGTCTAAAGCGAAAAGGTTTTATAAAACCCAGCTGAAGGCCTAGGACGGGGGCAACGGCGCGTGTGCCCACAGAGAAGACTCTGAGTGCCGCCTCTGGTACCTGTGCCATAGGTGCGCCACCACTGGTATATGGAATTCAGCTCATATTCCTGCACATATTTCCAGTAATATGCTGCTTCTTCCTTGATAGACAAATACAGGTAGTCCTCGACTTACAATAGTTTGTTTAATAACCATTCAAAGTTGCAACGGCATTGAAGAAAGTAACTTATGACCATTTTTCACACTTATGACCATTGTAGCATCCCCATGGTGATGTGATCAAAATTCAAACGCTTGGCAACTGACTTATATTTATGATGATTGTAGTCTCCTTATCAACTTTTGGGACCTTCTGACAAGCAAAGTCAATGGGGAAACCAAATTCACTTAACAGCTATGCAAGAAAGGTCACGGGCAAAATTTACTTAGCAATCATCTCACTTAGCAGGAGAAAGTTGGGCTTAATTGTGGTGGTAAGTTGCGGACTACCTGTAAAAATTGATTTCTTGCTTATGTATTTTAACTCCACATTGCTGTTTTTCATTTTGGATTTTTCAAAGCTTATTTTCCAAATTAGGTATCTGCAGTTGCGATAATATTGGCTGGGTTTATATATTGACCCATAATTTGCTTATGACATCACAGCTGAATGAATTCACACAATATACTAACAAAAAAGAAAATCAAATTATGTCTTGATGTGCTATCAGAACCCAGCAGTTGCATGTTAAAATGTAGGGTTTATTTTAAAGTCTGGTTGGACATCCTCACATCTGTACTTTTAGAAGCGTCTTTCTATTTAAAAGTGAGTCTTGTTTGCTTTCTCTCTTGAATAGCTGACATATTAGCCTATGATGTTTAAAAATGAATACTGTAAGATATTGTTTCTGTAAGTGCCTTGTGATTCTGTATAAGTTTTCAGTCACAGAAGCTTTTCCAATTTGTCAGAATCCCAAGAGCCTAAATTTTGGTATTGGGCAAAATAATATCAGCTTCTTGCAAATAATTATAGAAGAAGGAAGAATGTGGTAATGGGAGGAATAAATTTAACTTACACAACTTGTATATCTATGTCTTTATAATCTTGCATATTTGGAGTTGGGCTGTGTTTTATATCACTAGAAGAGAATACAATATCTTCAAGATTAAAATAGAATACTTATCTGTTACAAACAGCATTTTCTTATTTGTTCTATCTATGAATATAAGCCTATTTAAAATTATTTGCCAGGTACTGGAAATCAGAAGCCATTTAACATGACAACAGAAACATTGGTGAAAGATATTAAACCAGGCATGAAAAATCTAAATCTTATATTCATTGTGCTGGAAACAGGTAAGTCATGTGAAAGAAAAAATAGGTTTGTATTTTTTTTTAAATCACTATGTAAGCAGTTGGGAGACCAAGATACATGCCCTATTTCTCACTAGAATGCTTCAATTCTGGGTAAGATATTTTCACTGCCTTTTTTTGTAATTACTTTGCTATGTAATGATTTCCTTTCCCTCACTGATCAACTAATTGCTGTCTTATTCCAAAAAATGTTGTTTATTAGCCAGATTAAAAATACTTTCTTTAAAACAAAATTGTATTTTCAAAAAGATACTTTATATAACTAGACCGATAATGTTACTGAAGTTATAAAATTAATACTCAAAATAGCATTAGTAAAAGGTAAACCATAGCAAACAAAGTACATTGAACTATTTTTATGATATAAAACAAAAGTATATATTTTAGCTTAATGCCAAAATCTCCACTACAGTATTATTTATAATTATAAAAAAGAAGAAAAAAACCCCTTAAGAATAATATACATAAGTATTTAATTTCTGACTCCCCTCTTTGTACTCCAAACAATTTGCAGTACCTGTTGGCTTTTAAAGTTAAAAATACTTTTAAAAGTTTATTATATATTACATACTAATGAACTCAGTGGTATATACTTACAGTACACTTAAGTGGCTTTAAAATTGCAATGATATACGAGGGGGAAAAATAATACAGATAATTCTCGATTAATGATCATTCAAAGTTATGTGATTAAAGTTAACGACATGATTAAGTGATCAAAGTTAACAGGATTTGCTTAAGGACAGCTACAAGGAATGCCGAGATTACTGTTGCTAAGCAACGGAGTTGTGATGTTGCACTGTACGACCGCATCGCTTAGTGATTGAAATTCCTGTCCCAATTATCCTTAAGCGAGGTCTACCTGTATGGCATGATCACTGCTGCTGATCATGAAGCAGTTTCTGTGATATGGAGAAGCGGATTGAACTCTCAGAAAATGAGTATTTTTTTAGATAATCTAAACAATTTACTTCCAATTTGATACATATACCAGCTCAGTATTTAAACGTCTAGGCCAGGGGTAGGCAACCTTGGCTCTTTGATGACTCATGGACTTCAACTCCCAGAATTCCTGAGCCAGCATAGTCTGGTCTTAAAAGAATATGCAGTTGAAGGTGGGATGTATTTGGAGTGAAGCAGTGAGTGACAAAAAAAACCCCCTCTCCTTCACTCATGAAAGCAGATGCCTGCAGTTGTTTTGAATTGTGGTTCTTGTTCTGTCATTAGGCCGGGTGACCAAGACAAAGGATGGCCACGAAGTACGGACGTGTAAAGTAGCTGACAAAACAGGCAGCATTAACATCTCTGTATGGGATGATGTTGGAAATTTAATCCAGCCAGGCGATATCATCCGACTCACCAAAGGGTATGGGGGATTTTTCCCAAGAGGAGTGGCTTGGGAGAAGCTTGGGAAAGAGGTGTTGTTTTTGAAACTGTAGCTAAACCCTATGTCAGGGGTAGGCAGCCTTGGCTCTTTTATAACTCAGGAATTCTGGGAGTTGAATTCCACGAGTCATAAAAGAGCCAAGGTTGCCTACCCCTGCCCTATGTCAAGAGAGCAACAAGTATGGCTTGGCTATTTTGTGGAATGTGCTCAAATTAGTTCATACAAATTAGTTATTTAACGTGTTTCACCAGTTTTCTAAATTTAGTGAGGAAAGTTTAAGGGAAAGGTGGGAAATCTGAGACTTCAGATGTTGCTGAACTATTATCTTCCAACAGGCCTCATGCAGTCTTGGGCTACCAGATATTTTAGATCCAGCAGAATGAACTTTTCATCAGCCCTAATATAAAGACTGTGTATAATTCTTGGGATCAGTCTAATCTGCAACATTTAACCTATTTCTTAGACCCGTACATATTTTCTTCTGCAAATGTACATGTTGTTTTTAAGGTTAATTTTCCTCGTATTTACACAAAGGCAGACTTAAGCTTAATTTATGCATTGTTGTTGGTCATAATTTAGTTTGCTTGACATTGATTTGTCTTGTGGAGTTGCACCCAACTATGGTGGTTTATAAACCATGATTTATGGCTCAGTATGTAATTTGAACCTATCCAATTTTGCTTATTCAGTAAATGATGGTTAACCAAACACTGATTGAGCAGAACACATGAATCTGCCTATAAAAAGTGGTGTATAGGTAGTGTACTTTTAGTGACTACAATTGGGACTGGCAACTTGCTTGTTCAGAGAAGCAGTTGCCAAATGAAACAATTGCTGTTCTTAGGATCTTACTTCAGCTTTCTTCTGCTTTAGAGACCTACAAAGGTTGTAAATGTGAGAATTGGTCATAAAATTACTTTTTCATCACTGTTGTAAGACTGAACAATCACTAAATGAGACAGTCACTAAACAGGAACATCCTGTAATATTGCTCTGACCGTTTTTGATGTTCTGTGCAAATATGAACACGCTAGCAAAGACCCAACACATTAAGTTTGCCATACTCTGCAGCCAGCCCAACTAACTGAACATTTTTTGTTTGATTCCAATAAGTAGAGCAAATCTAGAAAACTTAGCAGCAGAATCCCATTCATGGCTCCTTGGAAATAAGTCTGTTGAATTCAAGGGTACTCACTCCTAGATAAATCAGTTTGCAGTTCATATATTACTGGTTTCAATGAGATTTAAGAACATATAATTTTCCTCTCTTGCACCCATTATCATCTTTGTCTGGAAGATTAGTTTACTTCCATGAGGAACAAACAAGCATTGTACAGATATTATATAGATAGAGCTTCATGTGATGCACCAAAAAGACAGATTTCTTCTTGAGCAAAACTAAGAACTGTGTGCTGCTTTCAATAATGAGTTTTTCTTTATCAGGTACTCATCAATTTTCAAAGGCTGCTTGACACTGTACACTGGACGTGGAGGAGATCTGCAGAAAGTAGGAGAGTAAGGCTCATAGTTTATCTCAGTGGTTCTTCCTAGTATTTGGGGATGGCTAGGTGGATTTTTTCCAGTGTTGTGCAAAGACAGATTATCACCAAAAAATAATTCTGTCCTAGACGATATACAATATCTGAAACCATAGAAGGTAGCTTCCTTTGTTTTTAAGTTGAAAGAAATTGGTAACATCTTATTATAGATTACATTTAGCAATCCACCTGTCATTAAGAAATCACTGCCTGATCCACAGATCTAAATCTTATGCCATGATTTCTTTATTCTCTAGGATAAATGTCCCCACCCTGTGCTATACTTAATTTACATTTCACTTTGTTATCAAGATATATTTTGTTTTTTCACAGTGAACCTCTAGTTTTCCCAGTGATTACTTCAGTGAGACATTCCACACTGAAATATTACAGTTGTTATTTGTGCTAATAAAGATTTGTATAATGATTTTTACATATTGTTCTTTAGCCATTCTTAAATCAGTTTATAGTGCTATAGAGGTTCACTATCCTTAGGCTAAAAAGGCATGGCTTGGAAGAAAAATGTTGTGAATAAGGACAAAGAATAATATTAAATATGTGCAGGTCAAAGAGAAAAAAACAATTCAGAATGCACGGGGGTGATCTTGAAAGTTTATTTTATTTTATTTTAATCCTGCCTTTATTATCTTTATAAATAATTAAGGCAGCAAACATATCTAATACACCTTCCTCATGTTTTCCCCACAATAGCAATCCTACAAGGTGATTTGGACTGAGGGAGAGTGACTGGCCCAAACTCACTCAGCCAGCTTTTATGCCTAAAGCAGGACTAGAACTCACAGTCTCCCAGTTTTTAGCCTGGTGCCTTAACCAGTAGATCAAACTGGCTCCTTCATTTCATAACATTTCAATTTATGAAGAAGCTGCATCTTTCCTGGTATTGTGCAGATGCTGCCTTACATTCCTGGGAAAGATTTAAGGAACTGCCAGCAGGTGCTATGTGTTAATTCACCTAATTGACCTCACCCCCTTTAAAGCTTTGAACATCTCAAAGACCACAGTGCTCAGTTTTAATGTTAAAATGATCTTGGTGTATCTATTCCACTAACCATGAATCAATCTTAAATGCCCAGATAAAACAAGTGTGTACAAGTTCTAAAGCTGATAGTTGATGCATTTCCTAGTTGATGTCTGAGTCAGAGCTCCTTCACCCCTCCTTTGATCTTCAGTAGGAGCTCACTGTGAATAATCTTGCCTCACTGTTATTATCTACCTCTGGATCTCTTTCATTTATTAACAATATGAACATTAACACCAGGTCCATAATGTTGCCATTGTTGGCTGGTCAAGTTTTAATTTCAATGGGTTGAGTTAATATTTTCCCACCTTCATTCTTTCCACCCTTATTATTTCCCTTGAGCTTTTAAGTTTTGTTTTGCATGGTTATTCCATCTTGCTGCACTAGAGGGAGAAAAAGGATATTCTGGCACCTCTTTGTTGAGGAGGGGGCAGCAGTCTTCAGTTTATCTTCAAAGAAAGCTTAGCAATATCCCTTAGAGCAGAGTTCCCCAACCTTGGCCATTTTGTAACTTGTGGACTTCAACTCCCAGAATTCCTCAGCCAGCCATGCTGGCTGAGGAATTCTGAGAGTTGAAGTCCACAAGTCATAAAGTGGCCAAGGTTGAGGACCCCTGCCTCAGAGTACCAGATGGATTTCCATACTAGTTATAATTTCAGTGGTGCCTCATTTTGTTTCCCTTCTTTCGTCTAAACTTTTTTCTTTTTTTTCTTTTGATTTCAAGCCACTTTGATTGCAAGAATCAGGGGGGGGGTTCAAACGAGCTATAAGCCACTGTAGGACATATTGCAGTTTTCATTACAACAGTGCAGTATGCATTATTAAGAGGGAGGGGATTTAAAAGAACAAGGAAAAAAATTCATCAGTTGAATGACAATTGCATCTTCTGCTCTCTAGGTTTTGTATGGTTTATTCAGAAGTGCCAAATTTCAGTGAGCCAAATCCTGACTATGTTGCCCAGCAGTCACAAAACAAAAATGTAAGTATAAGAATTGCCTTAGTTTGTTTTTTCTTGGTCAGTGACTAGTGGGACTCAGAAATAGTGTAGGGGGGGATATAAGCTTGGTCAGTGAAACTTTAAAGCTTTAAAACCTAACCATGAATGATGTGTACAGTAATAGATTGCTTCCAAACATATATATGTCTTTCTTGGAAAAAGTGGGCTGTTTTGTTTTCAAAATGGTGGAACCCAATTTCATCACTAGAGTGCTTTATGCAAATTAAGAAAAATCCGAGAATCTTTGTCTAAATCAGTGTTTCTCAACCTTGACATTTTAAAGGCATGTGGACTTCAACTCCTAGAATTCCACAGCCAGCATTGCTGGCTGTGGAATTCTGGGAGTTGAAGTCCACATGCCTTAAAATTGTCAAGGTTGAGAAACACTGGTCTAAACTGATGTTGAGGTGTGAAATAAATGTTTAATGATGGATTTCATAAGAACCGTTCCTTGCCCAGTGGCAGGATGACTGTACTTTTCTTGCCATTTCTTTTTGCTCAAGCAGAATCCTTTAAAAATATGCCTCTTGGGATAACCACCTCCTGTTGCATTTCTTCTCTTTTAAAATCCCCTGCTTGTTTTAGATTTTGTAGAAGTTGGGTTTTACATGTGCCTATCAAGAGAAAGTTTCAGCAGGTGGCAGCATTGGCCCAACTTGGGAGTCAGAAGCTAAACAAAAGGAGACTTGCTTATTATGTGTATAGGACTCTCAACAACCAGTACTGGAGATATTGATTGAGCCAGGAAGTCAAAAAATGAAAAAGGAATGATAAAGACCTGTTTAGTTCTGTTGACAGTGACATATACAAATGGTTGTCTCCATAACGTGCTCAGAAGCCAATCTCAACTGAGGGACCTTATACAATCTAAATACACAATCTAGTCCAGGACAAATGAGCCTGATATTCTGGGCTTCACCCTCTGCTAGTCCCAACCGGGTCAGGGATTATGTAGATTCAGATCATCTAGAGCAGGGATGTCAAGCTGGATGCGTCACCCAGAAGCCGCACCCACCCCAGCTCCAGCAAGGGGAAAAAAGTTGCGATACATTGCGACACGTCACGTGACGCAGAGAGTTTGACACTTCTGATCTAGCGAAATGACTACAGAAGGTATGATGGACCTCAAGTGTCAGGCAAAACCAGGGATGCAAGTCCCACTCCTTTTATGTGCAAGCAATACATATGGTAGCCATTAAAAAGAGTCATGGCTTCAGTTATCTAGTAACACTAGCCATATTGAAGATACTGACCCTTCTCATACCCCAAGGTGGGTAGCCTATCCTGGCTTTCCTTTCAAAAAAAAGGGATAATAAACTTTTCAGGTGTGTAACCTAAGAGAGTTCATACGTGTTTAAGAGATACTTTGATGAAATGTGAAGAGATAAGCAGGAGCTGAAGCGTTTCCCCTGCATGAGTTTTAAAAAAGTGGCATAGTGGTTGTGTTTTGGATTGCATTGAGGGAACCTGGATTGATGTCCCTCCTCACTCATGGAAACTAACTATATATAGTCTCAGCCAAACATACCTCACTGAGCTATGGGAAGAAAATGAAGGGTGATCCCCATATTTCCAGCTTTCAGTAACTGGAGAAAATATGAGAATCAAATCTAAGAAATAATGATACAAAATCTAAGGATATGTATTTAGCAAATCTATTGGTTGCCTGAATGAATCTAACTCACCAGTATGAGGAGGACTTTAAATTGGAGCAAATTTAGTGGCTAGTTGGCTGGAGCTAATTTAGTAGCTAGTCATCTCTCAGAAATATTTTACAGATAACATCTTAATAGATAACATCATGCCAGCCAGATCTTGTTGCTTTGTTGTGTAAAGATGTTTTTGTTTTGCAATGTAGTATAGTTTATGCCACCTATTCTTCTCCACCCACACTTAGAAATTCTGGGTAGATAGTTGGATTGGTTTCCTTCTCTGTTCCCTACCCCAGGGTCTTTTAAATCTAGAATTTCTGCATGGGTTAAAATAGTTGTTTTGGTTCTGTCTTATAGACCCCAAATGACAACGCAGCCCCCACAGCCTCTCAAACTACACCAGGACCTTCTACATCAGCAGGTAATACAACTGGATCCAAGCTAATGAGCGATAGGTCTGCTCTTGGCTTGATGACCTTCTGACAATCTGATTTATAGATGTATAAATAGGGTGGGCTAATTTATTGGCTGGTAGTGCATAAGCATGTAGCTGGGCTTTTATATAATATTGTATCATAAACTGGGACCTTTTGTTCCTTCTGCTCATTCATGTTGATTGGCTTGCACACATGTTAATTATAACATGATTTATTTGGTTTTAGCTTAAAGTTACATAGAGGTAGTCCTTGACTTACAACATAACAGAGTCCAAAATTTTGATTGCTAAGTAATGCGGTTAAGTGAGTTATGCCTCATTTTGCGACCCTCTTTGCTACAGTTGTTAAGTAAATCATGCAGCCATTAAGCAATTCTGGCTTCTCCCATTGACTTTGCTTGTCAGAAGCCAGCTGGGAAGATTATAAATGGTGATCACCTGATCCCAGGACAATGCAACCTGTCAAATAAATCCATGCCAGTTGCCAAGCACCCGAATCCTGATTGTGTGACCGTGGGGATGCTGGAACCGTCGTAAATGTAAAAATGTTCACAAATCATTTTTTTTCAGTGCTATGTAACTTCAATAGGTCACTAAACGAATGGTTGTAAGTCGAGGACTACCTGTATTAATTTAGATACCGTGGCTTATAAACCATGATTTATGACAATGTTACACGGGAATAACATTAGTGCTTTGTATGGTCAACAAACCATATGTCAGTGCACTAGTCAGGAGGCCACATGAGTTCTCCCAGCATCTCAGGATTTTGTAGCAGAGAAGCCAGTCTTCACTGGTACAATATTTATGTGGGGCTTTGAAAGTAAGGGTGGAGCAGAGAATGGAAGGTCTCCAACCTTCGCCTGAGACTTCTTCTCCCAAACCCCCAAAGTGAACTGAAATGGGACTATTAAAAGATGGCTATGAAAGTTGGACCATAAGAAAGGCTGAACACCAAAGAATTGAGGCCTTTGAACTATGGTGCTCCTGCAAGTCCCCTGGACTGCAAGGCGATCAAACCGGTCAGTCCTAGAGGAGATCAACCCCGACTGCTCTTTAGAAGGCCAGATCCTGAAGTTGAAACTCAAGTACTTTGGCCACCTAATGAGAAGGAAGGACTCACTGGAGAAGAGCCTGATGCTGGGAAAGATTGAGGGCAGTAGAAAAAGGGGACAACAGAGAATGAGGTGGTTGGATGGAGTCACTGAAGCAGGAGGCGTGAGCTTAAATGGACTCCAGAAGATGGTAGAGGACAGGAAGGCCTGGAGGAATGTTGTCCATGGGGTCGCGATGGGTCGGACACGACTTCGCAACTAACAATAACAATGATTCTTGGCTGTTGGGAAGTTCTTCGTGGTAGAAATGGAGCACTTTCATTGCCTAGTGATTTACTGCAAACTTTTAGAAGTCCCTCCTTGGAGAATCATCTGCTAGAAGATCGAGCATTTCTTCTCCAGTCAATGAAATAAATCCCAGTTCCAAAATCAGGTTGCCATAAGGCAAAAACCAACAAGCAAAATGTATCTCCGTTTGGCTTCTCTACCTTGTCACTTATTTTTGGAGGGGAGGAGTAATTCTTCTTGCTCGTACTCCTTTGGTCTCCTTTGTGGGTCCTTGTCTGAGAACTCAGTATAGGATCGTGGTGGCAAACCTATTGCACACGTGCCACAGGTGGCACGCAGAGCCTTCTCTGTGGGCACGCGCGCCGTCAGCCCAGTCCTAGGCCTTCAGCTGGGTTTTATAAAGTCTTTTTACTTTAGGCCTCTGCCGCCATGTGCAAAAAAAAAAGGTTCAATCAATCAATCAATCAATCAATTTCAACTTCTCACAGGAAAAAAAAAGATCTCGCAAAGTTGGAATTGATTGATTGAACTTTTTAGTCTCAGTCTGCCGTTATCACTGCAGCCATGGCCACCCAATGGGCCACGCCCACTCAATTGACCACACCCATCCAATGGCCACACCCACCTGGCACCCAACGTGGGTTTTGGGTTGCAGTTTGGGCACTCAGTCTCTAAAAGGTTCGCCATCACTGGTATAGGATATGTAGAGACAAATCTTTCATATTAAGCCTGGTTTTCAAGATTACACTAAATTTTGTAGCTTCGTTGATCTTGTTTCACTCGTATCTTTCTATGTACCTTTATGTTATTTGGCTTTAGCTGCAGAGAACCAGAATGGCAATGGGTTGATCTCCTCTGGCGGTGCTCTGCACCAACCCAGCATCTCAACCCATCCTACCACCAGTCGCATCACGAGGAGTCAACCCAACCATCAAGGTGGAAGCTCATCAAGCCTGGGGTCCTCCTCAAACCCAGTCAGCAATGGCAAAGAGACACGGCGAAGTAGCAAGAGATAGCAGGGGCTGTGGGTTCAGGAAAGTTTTGGATACCTCTTTCCTCCACCGCCTGCAATACTACTTTGTGCCTCCTTCTGAGGCAAAACAGCTGCTGCTGAGGAGAAGGCATGGATACTAGGCTGGAGTAGAGACTCTGGGAACAACATAACTTTTAACCACTGAAATGTATTTTTAACTGGGGTATTACGATTGGGTGAGAGAGATACAGTCTTCAGTGTTTTTACTGAAAAGCTCGTCTTGCCTTCTAGGAATCTTCAAATGTTGTAAATTGCACTCATTGTTTTTGCTGGAAATCAGTACAAGTGACCTGCCATCTGTTTATTTGATAGTATTTTGCTCCTGTCCATTATCTTCCCAGATAATAAGCTCCTGTGAGCTGGGCATGAGTTTTTGCATTTAGCTCTTTTTAGTTTAGGTCTGCACTTCTTAAAACGCTTTACTTAATCTTTTTAGTCTACAAATTGGAATGAATATGGTTCATAACTTCCCAAGGAGGTGCAGCTGGGCAACAAGAACTGATGCCATGCTTTCCCGAACAACCTTAGGACTGGCCAATAACAGAGCCTTGTGATATCCAAGAGCCCTGGTGGCATAGTGATTAGAATGCAGCATTGCAGGCTAACTCTGCCCACAGTCTGGAGTTTGATCCTGACAGGCTCAAGGTTGACTCAGCCTTCCATCCTTCCGAGGTCAGTAAAATGAGGAGCCAGACTGTTGGGGGCCATAGGTTGATGTTGTAAACCTCTGAGAGAGTGCTGTAAAGCTGGGGTCCCCTACCCCCAGGTAGCAGCTCACTACCATCCATGGTCTATTCGGAACCAGGCTGCGCGAGTGGCAAGCAGCACGCATGCGTGTCTGCAGCTTGACTTGCATGAGTGGTGGTTCAGCGCACATGTACACGTGTGCACACTTCAACTTGCGCAAGTTGAGCTGTGCACGCATGCGTGTGCGTGCTGGCCTACAGCTCGCACAAGTTGAGCTATATGTGTGCACCAACCCGCTGTTCGCATGGCCCCGTTCCCCTCACCTCCCCCAGCTGGGCAGCCAAGCCACAAAGATGGGGGACCGCTGCTATAAAGCTCTATGGGACGGTATATAGGTGCTATTGCTGTTGCTACAGCTATTTCCCCAAAAGTGACACTATAATTTATGGCAAACTTTAGAGAGGTTTCTGAAAACAACATGGTAAAAGTACAGCAAAATTAGATTAAACACTAGATTAATATTTGTTTCAAAATCCTAGTTTTTAATTGTTATGAAAGTCAATGGTTTTTAAGCATACATTATTGTGCTGAGATCTTGAATTCTTTTACATTCCAGTAGAACATAGAATAATTCAGTCTAATTCTGTCCACTGCCAGGAGTTCGATTCTGACTGGCTGAAAGTTGACTCAGCCTTCCATCCTTCCAAGGTCGGTAAAATGAGGGCCCAGATTGTTGGGGGCAATATGCTGACACTGTAAACTGCTTAGAGAGGGCTGTAAAGCACTGTGAAGTGGTATATAAGTCTAAGTGCTATTGCTATAATAGGGTTGAAAGGGACCTCAGAGGTCTTTTACTCCAGCCCCCTACCCGAGCAGGAGACCACATATCAGAGGCTGTTTAGATTGAGCTTCCTGTCTATAGTCCAGGGGTCTTCAAACTTGGCCCTTTTATGACTTGTGGACTTCAACTCCCAGAATTCCTCAGCCAGCGAGCCTGGCTGAGGAATTCTGGGAGTTGAAGTCCACAAGTCATAAAAGGGCCAGGTTTGAAGACCCCTGGACTATAGTCACTGCTATTTTGCATCTTCATGCACACAGCCAAGTGAAAGATAATGTCTGTTTATTTTTGAACTGGAAGACCTATACAGATTACAAATGCCAATCAGAATCTTTTGACATTGTAAGAGTCCTATGGGGCATATTTCATGTGTATTTTAATTTAATATCTCTTTCTATATGCATAATTAGAAAACATAAGGGGCTAGCCTAGGCCAAAATTCTGCAAAGCTTGCAGGAAGCTATATGTTATCTGGTTCTCGTTTATTTGAAGAAGTGTTAAAATCAGCCTTTATCTCAAATAGATCTAAGCATTTTAAAAGAAAGAGGGTGGTCTTTACCCTGAAACTGTTGCCAAAGTTACAAGCATTTTAATGCTAATAAAACATCAGAAGGAATGTCTTACTTTTTCCTTGTTATTATGAATAAATGACAGCTGCTTAAACATTTAAATATGTTTTGAAATGCTTTGTTATGTAGTTGTTTGGCTACTGCCCCATGTTTTTGCTCCTTTTCCATTGCTCCCCTTTCCAAAATAATTGCTTGAATTAATTCTTAAAAGAACTTCATTGTTTACTCTAGCATGGTGTGGTTATTGAATGTACTATATGAACAGTAACATCTATGAATAGTTGGGGAATAAATTTTAACCTTCTTATTCTTTGAGTTTCTCCATGAAGTGCAAATGCTTAATGAGATGAAACTATGGATTAGAAGGCTTAATACTTATAAGCCAAAGGCAAATAGATATATATTATATATGCAATTGTATAATTACCTGATATGAGAACTAATTTAACATTAGATAACTCAAGATAAATAACGTGCGTCAGATGCAGTCCGTGTTCTTGTTTGTCTCAGTTCTCTTGTTCCTTCCGAAACTGATGCCATCTTGCCAAAATTGTTTTCCTCTCCTCTCACAGTCTGAAATATCAGACTGGCGTTTCCTTTTCAGATGAAAATATATTGTGCTGGTTGTCTGAAGAAAATCCGTGATTTGGTTATTGGAAAAGTAAATAAAAAAATAAATGTAAGATTATTGGTAGTAAATGAAAATCTTGGAGTTGAGAATTTTGCGTGGCTCATGCTGTACTGAAGAGCTGGAAGATCAAGCATAGATTTATAAATTATTTATTTGGGGTAAATATTAGATTGCTTAACAATTACTGTACTTTGAAATTAGGAGAGTAGCAGTGTAATTTTGGTAAGTTAATACTTACAGTACTTCTCCATTTTTCTTTGAACTAGAAGAAGCAGCGGACTGTAGAAATATGGAATATTTTAGGGTTTCAGCACAGTTACTGTAGAATTTAATACTATTATTAGCCTATATGCACTCATTCCTGTAAAAAGAAAATGAAGAGTATATTGCCTTACCTGCAGAAAACCGCTATAATGAGGAAAATAAATCTTTGTGGTTTACTGTATATGTAAAATATCCATCCCTCTCCATCTACTCGAATAATCAGTTGAATGAACTTTTTATTAGAACCAAGTTTCTAAAGTAATTTTAAAACATACAAATCAAGGCAAGTTTTTTTAAACCTTGGCTCAAATTGGTACAATGGAGACTGTACACAAATATATTAGTCACATAAAACAATTCACTCAGATGCAGAAGTTGAGTCACCTACATATTGCTACACTGCCTAATGTCCCAATCATTGTGTCTGGCACTCATAAACCCAATTATCAGAAATGTTGATTTTTCTCTCTGACCAAGAAATTGCAATCTTCCTAAAGACTTTACGTGGAAATTGCAATAAAACTTGCCAAATTTCGAGATCCTTTTCAAATTATTGTTTCAGGTTTGGGGGTGTTTGTATTCTAAATTTTGCACGTTACCATGATGGGCCGGGTGCCAAAACAAAGCAAAAGATTAGGCATACACTTCAAAAGAGTCCAGGAAGTCTGTAATTGGGGAATTAGTCTGGTAAAAACAAAGAATGCTTATTCACAGGGAATATGCAAGTGTAAAACTTGTAATAATTCTGGGTGGTTAGAGAACTGATAAAAGTAATGAAGAGTTACGCATTTGGCAGACTCAGCTAAAAATTAGGAATAGGGAGGGCCTGGAACAAATAGGATGTGTATTAGATAACTCCTGAAGCTTTCATTAGCTAAGGCTTAGGAATAGGGATGGCTAGAGACCAATAGAATAATTGTTAAGATTATTATTGAAATGTTTATTAGATGATACTTCTTATCTATCCCTTATCCCGCCTTCCGCTTTAGAGAAAATGTACAAAGCTTTTTTTTTAATGAAAAAATTCTTTTATTAAAACAATCAGCATTGAACATAAAATCATAGTATACATCAATCATCATAGCACCTGATATACATCACTAAGTATTAATCTTTATAATTGTCTGGTTTGGTAAACATTTTTTCCCTCCGCACATCAAGCCTGAACTAAACGCCTGTTACAATTTATTTGCTTGGTGTTTCTCTTTTCTATAGTCTATCCACAGTTCCTAGTCTATCACATATTATTCATCTCAGTATTAGTACGATCTTTTATGAACCCTAACCAATAATCCTGAGGTAGAAATTCAGTATCCTGAGGTAGAAATTCAGTACGCTTTCCCAGTATTAAAGCAATCAACATTAAATCTGGGTTCATATTAATAAGCTGTCTTCATAAGACCCGAAAATACATCTCTTGTATATGGTCTATCTACATTCATACAATCAGCATTGAACATAAAGTCATAGTATGCATCAATCATCATAGCACCTGATATACATCACTAAGTATTAATCTTTATAAACGTCTGGTTTGGTAAACATTTTTCGCTCCTCACATCAAGCCTCAACTAGACGCCTGTTACAATTTATTTGATTGGTGTTTTTCTTTTCTATAGTCTATCCACAGTTTCTAGTCTATCACATATTATTCATCTCAGTATAGTACAATCTTTTATGGTCCCTAACCAAAAATCCTGAGGTAAAAGTTTAATAACCTGAGGTAAATCTTGTATATGGTTTATCTACTATATCTAGTCTATCACATACTGTTCATTCACGCTTCCGAATTAACTTCGTCTCAATAATAGTGCAATCTTTTATAGTCCCTAACCAAGGATCCTGAGGTAGAAGTTTCATAACCTGAGATAGAAATTCATTCCGCTTTATCAATATTAAAGCAAATAACATTATGTACAAAGCTTTCTTAATTCTGTGGCTTGAGGTTCTTTGGCATTTTGGCCAGGATCCCTTTTCTTGGAGCGCTTCAATAAAAGACATCCCTTTTCTTGGAGCGCTTCAATAAAAAACAACAAAACCTGCACCTCGAGTCTGGTGTTCTTCATTGGCCTCAGCACCAGGCTCAGACCCGAATTGGGGACACCATATTTATTGGTCATGATTGGATTTGCTATTTCAGTCAAGCAAATGGCCATGAGTGCTGGTAGAGGTTAAGATAGTCACACCAGCTTTCTCTACCTCAGGGGTTCTCAACCTTGGCAACTTTAAGTCCACAAGTCTTAAAGTTGCCAAGGTTGAGAACCCCTGCACCTGCTGGCAAACAGGTTGTAGTCTCACTCATGCAACTATAGACCGGTGGATATGTAGTGCCTATGTCATCTTTTCTATTTTTACGGGTGAGAGAAGTTAGCAGTTAAGGAAGCTAAGCTTCCCTAGATCCGTACTTTGGGGAGATCTGAGCACAACCCCCGTCGTCCTTCGAGGTACAGCCTTTCACCAACCTAACCCCGCCTATCACTGCCACTGTGCTGCTTTGCTTGCCACGTGGGCTTGAAGGGTCCTTTTGAAAAAAATGAGTCGGCTTAGAAGCGCCTGCGCTTAAAAGAGGCTGCTCTCAGGGTCTCACAAATGGGTGTTGAAAAAAGAAGAGTGGAGCAGAGATTAGGAGTGGTTGTTTCCAAGCGCGATCGAAGAAATGAAATCAGTTCGTGGGGGAAAAAAAACCAGGCGGATGTGTTAGCCACCCTGGAGGGAAGAAGACTGGGAAAGCGCCTCTAACCGGCACTGAGTAGGGGACTCGGGAGCGCGAGGGTCCGCTGTGGGGGACGCCGGTGAGAACTAAACAGCGGGAGCGATGAGCTTGGAAACGGGGCACCTAATCTAGGGAGAAGTAATAGTGGGGTAGCACTTACAAGTTGATGTAACGAAGTGAGTAAGTGTAGACGTTTCTGTTCTGAATTCGGCTCTGCCACGCAGGGCACCGAATGCCTTTGTCAAGGCGGTGGGGCTCTGAAGTTTGGCTCTCGATTTGCACAGTGGGGACGACTAATAGTGGCCTGTCTTTAAGAGCTGTTGCTTCTAAAGATCATTGAGATAATATATGCAAAATAGTTGGGAATACATCTATAAGCGGTGCTTCTGTTATGAACACATGAGCATTCAATCCTAAACTCGAATTTCGAGAGAGAGATTAGATTGCAAATTTCATCCTGACTCGTGGACGTGCTGGTTGAAATGAACGGGCTGTCTGTTATTCAAAGTCTGGAGAAAATCTCTGGCAAAAACACCGATACTGGATGGGTCTCCAAGAATGCAAGAATAGAAGTAATATTTTCAGTGTTGGGAGGGGGGTGTTAAAGAATTGCTGTAAAAAAAGAACAAAAATGGCAAATTATCAATGTTTTGATAGCATAATCTGTCCCTAAATATCATGATTACCTAGTTGCCTGCAAACCCTGTTCAATGTCTTTCCTCAATTTACTAATAAAATACATGCTAGAATTACCAAGCTTGGTGGTGAGAATTTAATTTGTCCTTGAGTGTGAGTCAAGCTGCATGTATGATTCAACTCTGGCTTTAACTCAGACATTTTTTATCAAGGTAAATAAACAGTAGCAGCCAAAAAGTGCAAGTAAGAACTTTGAGGTTTAGGACTCACCAGTTACATTTCAGACTGCACTTTTCAGCATCCCCAATTAAAAAATAATGTCTATGTGTAGAAATAAAATGTACCTAAGAAATTTTGCTGCCTCTGTGATGTGCTTCTTTCCTCCACGTTGTAAAAAAGCATGTGCATCTGAACTGGTGTAGTTCTATGATGAAACTTGGTTTGGGGTGAGTTAGATTATTATGAGGTTCAAGAAATTTGATGGTTAGGGGTCTACAAAGTGGATCATGGCAACTGAAAAATGGGAAGATAATAGAAATTAATGAATAAGAAAAAATAAAGTAATTGAAGATTTCATTTGAAGACCTAGTAAAGTTTAGTAGCTGAGATGTATTCTGGATCATTCTTTGCTAGGTTTTAATTGATTTGATAAGCGTGAATATTACCTTCAGTGGGCTCTGTTCTGTTTAGAAAAAGTTTAACAGCTGTTAAAATATGAAAATGTTTACTATATTTACCAAATACATTTTGTCCTTCATTTTTTTTATATGTTAGGCATTTACCAAAAAGAGAGATTACTTTTAATTTGATTCTCTATAGAAAGCATAGCAAGCTAGCAAACATTTTACAGTTCTGACTACTATAGTTAAATATAAGCAAATAACTGGGAACCTGCAGCTCTAATTGCTGCCTTTTGGCCTGTTGCACAGAAGGTACTTTGTATTCTATACCTGAACTCAATGACTAACTGCTACCTTTCACAATGCAGCTTTGTATAATAAATGGTACTAGCTAGAGTCTGGCTGAGTACAGGCATTGATCTGGTATTTTAACTCATGCATATACTTGTGTTTTGTGAGATGAGGATGAGATGCTGAGGCCTTGCAGAAGCTTGCTTTTGGGTTAAGGATCCTCCCCCCCCCAACCAAAAAAAAGAGCATTCATGCATCTTGAACTTAACATCTGACTTTGCAGGTTGCTTGCCCATACCTAGAAAGATGAATGATTGGATTTCAAGCACTGTCTGCCTGTTATTGTTATTGAGTAGTGTTTGCGCCCGGAAGAGCCAAGATCTCCGCTGTGGAGGTAAACTAAGCTATTTTTTAAAATTAATGAGTTGATAGAATATTTAAACATTTTAAAACAGAAAAAAAAATCACTGTAGCTTTTAAAATGTGCATCTTCTGGAAAATATTTTCACACTGACTATTAAGGAATACCAGGGCTGTTTGGTTGAATTATATTTTTGAGTGAAGAGATGTCACTGCTGTGTGTGTGTTTGTGTATATATTACATGTTATTCTCTCACTCTTCTATTCAGGGTGTGGTTATTACCTTTAAAGCCCTTATGGCATGGGTTCAGGATATCTGAGGTCCTGCCGCATTTACTCCAGTGAAGGAGGCTTGTTGTGGCCTCCTTTGGCTAACAGAGTCTAGGACAGTGTTTCTCAACCTTGACAATTTTAAGGCATGTGGACTTCAACTTCCAGAATTCCACAGGCAGCAATGCTGGCTGTGGAATTCTGGGAGTTGAAGTCCACATGCCTTAAAATTGTCAAGGTTGAGAAACACTGGTCTAGGAGAAAAACCTTTTCCACTGTGGCCCCGGTCCTTTGGAAGATTCTGCCACTGGAGATGAGATCCACCTCTATCCTTCTGGCCATCTAGAAGGGCCTTAATACCTGGCTATGCCAGCTGGCTTGAGGCTCCAATAGGGATGGTATGTATTGGAAGTGGTTGACAGGGTAAGACTCCATCCCTATGCTATCCGTCTCCTTGGTTTTTAGTCTCTAATTCTCATTAATTTTAACTGTTCATATCTATCTTTTTAATCATTTTGTAAGTTACCCAGAGTCACTCTGAAACAGGCGGCACATAAATTCAATAAATAAATTAATAAACTGTTACATGGAAATAGAAGGTTGACTCAAGGTCTTATAATAGAAGATAGAAAAGGATGGCACAGAGGCTTAGCCTAGCAGTTTCTCATCTAGTCCCTGGAGTTCTCTCTTGTCCTAAAAAGCATCATTTGATACGCATGTTACTTTCTTTGCAGCAAAATATATTCCTCTGCTTATACAAACATGCACTTAAGCTGTTTGCTCATGGACCAGCGGCTGAGATAGCTGAGCAAATGCATTATTAAAAATCTTTTGCCCATATCTTATGACTGAATAGTTAACATGCTACATTAAACCAAAACCTTGTTACTATCTACTGACAGAAAAGCGTTAAAAAGCCTTGTGCCTTATGTCTTCACTTATGCTAGAATGAATTTACTTGGCAGGGCTAGTAGAATTTATCTTCAGTCCTTGATTTCCTTCTCCTAGATAAATTCTTCTTCAAAGCCTAATGCTTCCGTCAGACAATAGTCTCTCCCAGATTTCCCCATTTTCTTTGTAGACTAAACAGTTGGCTTTCATTCAAATTCTGCATGGTATATGCAAAAAGGCTGCTGAAAACTGGCTTCCAAATAACTGTTTCAGGTCACTAGATAGTGCCAATAATGTGACTTAACAGCAGAACTGTATATCATTTCTTGTAGTTGGTTGCACACTGGACGTTTTATGCCATTTGAAACATATTTTCCTCTTAACTAGGAAGCCGTAACTGGGAACTGATGTTCTGCAATATTTGGAGAGCTGTAGGTTACTTTTTTTAATCTTTCAATCTTTTTTATTAATTTTTTTTTCATCAATATATGTTAATTTTTCCAATCAACAAGTTGTCTAGAGTTTGCTAAGCTAATACATGTTCAATTCCTAATCCTTCATTCTTTTCTCTTACCAAGAATAAAATAAATTCCAAATTTGATAGTAGTCTGTATCTTCTTTGTCTTTCAGCCTCATAGTTAATCTGTCCATTTCTGCACATTCCAATATCTTCCTGATTATTTCTTCCTCTGATGGCAATCCTTCATTCTTCCAGTATTGTGCAAAAATTATTCTTGCTGCTGTGGTAATATGTAGAATTAAGTATAATTTCTGCTTATTAGTCTTTTCAAACATAATGCCTATTAAAAAAAGTTCAGGTTTAAAATCCACTTGTTCGTCCAATATTTTTTCTAACCACATGTGTATATTTTTCCAATAAGCCTTTGCCTTCCCGCATGTCCACCAAATATGATAATACGTGCCTATATTATGTTTACATTTCCAACATCTATCTGACATATTTTTAAACATTTTTGCTAATCTTCCTGGTGGAAGGTGCCATCTATAAAACATTTTATACAGATTTTCTTTGTATGAAATTGACATTGTTAATTTATAGTTTCTCTCCCATAACATTTGCCATTTTTCTAATTCTATATTATAACCAAAAAAATTTGCCCATCTTATCATTGTTTCTTTCACTTGTTCACTTTCCATATCTAAAATTAACAAAAAATTATACATTTTCTTAATTAATTTCTCATCTGAGGTTAACAAAATCTTATCAAACACAGTTTGATCCTTGTAAAATCCATACATTTTTACATCTTTTTCATATCTATTTTGTATCTGTAAATGTGCCCACCAGGACAGATTAATTCCTAAATTTTCCAATTCTTGTTTAGATTTTAATTTCCCATCAATATCTAAGATATCTTTATATGTCCATACTTTTTCAAAATCTACCAGATTCGGATGTATAAATGCCTCGTTGACAACCACCCTGGAATTTTTAAATATATTTTAGCTTTAATTTTTTCCCATACTGTTAACAAGGCATTTCTTATAAAATGATTTTGAAAGTACTTATGGACTCTGTTTTTCCCATACCATAAAAAAGCATGCCACCCCATGTCCTTCTAAATACAATAACCTTTTATTTCTAAGTGTTATCCACACTTTCACCCATGTTAACACCGATGCTTGATAATACAATGTCCATTCCGGCAAACCGAAACCTCCATTTTCCTTAGCATCTTGTAATGTTTTCATCTTAATTCTAGCTTTTTTCCCCTGCCAAATAAAATTCAAAACCAATGAATTTAAATTTTGAAAGAATTTTCTCTCAAGTTTTATTGGAATTGTTTGAAATAAAAATAAAATCTTTGGCAACACATTTATTTTTACTGTAGCAATTCTTCCTAATATTGATAGTTGGAGATTTTTCCATCTTTCCAAGTCTAGCTTTATTTGCTTCAATAATTTTATATAATTGTCTTCTTTTATTGACGAACACCTAGCTGAAAGGTAAATACCTAAATATTTAACTTTTCACTACTTGTACCTCTGTTTTCTCTAGTATTTGCCTTTTTTGTTTATCTGTGAGGTTCTTTACTATTACTTTAGTTTTATCTTTATTTATTTTTAGTCCTGCCACTTCTCCATATTCTTCTATCTTTTCCCATAGTTTAGGAATCATCTCTAAAGGTTCTTCCAAAATAAATACTAGATCATCGGCAAATGTTTGTAATTTATATGTTTCATCTTTTACTTTCAATCCTTTAATTTCTGTATCTTGTCTTATCCTTCTATTTAATACTTCCAAAGTAAAGATAAATAATAATGGAGATAGTGGACACCCTTGTCTCCTGCCTTTTCTTATCTTAAAGCTCTCAGTATAATCTCCATTCACTATCACTTTTGCTTTCTGGTTACTATATATTGTTTTTATCATATTTGTAAAGTTCTTTCCAAAATCCATTATTTGTAATTGTTGAACCATAAATTGCCAAATTGTAAGTTGCTTAGTTCTACATATGTGCAGAAGTTTTTTTTTTTAACTTGAGAAGCAAGATTATTAGACTTATGCTAGGAAATGCCTTCAGGAAGGGATCATATTAACACCATCCTTTATTTGCTATTCCTTTTGTCTTGCATCCTAGCTCCTGATTTAAAGCATTATCTGTTATAACCCTGCTTGCTTATTAGTAGAAGAAAGAAGAGTAGGAAAAGGAACTTACTTCATCTAGTAGTTAAGATGCTGGCCTAGAAACCAGGAGTTTCTAGAAACTAGCCCCCCCACACACACACTTAATCATGAAAGCTGGCTGGGGGACTTTGGGCCAGGCACTGCCTCTCAGCCCAACACAACAACAATAATAATAATAAAGTTGGAAGGGACTTTGGAGGTCATCTTGTCCAACCCCCTGCTGAGGCAGGAAACCTATACCATTTCAGACAAATGGCTCTCCAGTTTCTTCTTAAAAACTTTCAGTATTGGAGCATTCACCACTTCTGGAGGCAGGTTGTTCCACTGGTTAATTGTTCTAACTGTCAGGAAGTTTCTTCTTAGTTCTAGGTTGCTTCTCTCCTTTTTTAGTTTCCATCCGTTGCTTCTTGTCCTGCCTTCGGGTGCTTTGGAAAATAGCTTGACTCCCTCTTCTTTGTGGCAGCCCCTGAGATATTGGAATACTGCTATCATGTCCCCCCTCATCCTTCTCTTCATTAAACTAGATATACCCAATTCCAGCAGCCTTTCCTTATATGCTTTAGCCTCCAGTCCCCTAATCATCTTTGTTGTTCTTCTCTGTACTCTTTCTAGAGTCTCAACATCTTTTTTACATCGTGGTGACCAAAACTGGATGCAGTATTCCAAGTGTGGCCTTACCAAGGCATTGTAAAGTGGTATTAATTCTTCACGTGTCTTGATTCTATCCCTCTGTTAATGCAGCTCAGCACTGTGTTGGCCTTTTTGGCAGCTGCAGCACACTGCTGGCTCATATTTAAGTGATTGTCCACTAGGACTCCGAGGTCCCTCTCACAGTTACTACTATTGAGCAAGGTACTCCCTACTAACAAAGTTATTGTTGTTTTGGAGAAAATAGGAGGTAGGACTATTAGGTATGTTTACTGCCTAATATATGTATGTTGATAAAAATATAGTAATAATAGCAAAAATAACATTGCAATTGGTACTGAAGGCAAAGAAGAATTTGGCTATCTAACCCCTTTCATGCTGTCTATATTTCCTTTTCTGACATAGACTCTAAATTCTTTGCTGAGGTTACTACTAAATACATTTGTTACTAGGCATAGACACAGTCCCTAGCAATGATTCCATCTGCAGCATGCTGTGTTATAAATAATGCATTTGTTCAGCTGCCAAATGCCGAAGAGTGTTCTTCACATCAGAGGAAAATCATGGAATTAATGCCTAAGTGATGGCTAGCTAGAAAGAAGAAAAAGAAAGAAAGGTTAAAATGGGACAGATGGCCATTTGACTGACAATTAATGAGAAGGAAAAGCTGCTTTGAAATTTAGTTTAATCTGAGTTTGCTAACACTAATTTACTCTCCTTTGTTCATTTGCCGAGATCTTTAGCTATGATTATAGGTTTGTAAAAGATCTGGTGATTCAGTCCAGCATCACAAAAAATGGAAATAAATCATGAACGTATGGAAAATCCTTATTAAAATTGTCCCTTAACTGTTCTATAGATAACTGTATTGTTCTTGATAAATAATAATTCCTAAATGATGTTTGCTTTTAGTATGCCGGGCTCTGGTGGATGAGCTGGAATGGGAAATATCTCGAGTAGATCTGAAAAAAACTATCCAAATAGGCTCCTTCCGCATTAATCCTGATGGAAGCCAGTCCATAGTAGAGGTAATACATTCCATACTTGACATAGATTAGTTGAATCTTTGAAAACTTCCATTACAATTGCTGATATGGGCAAACTGTGAAATGGTTAAAAAGCTCATGTGAGGGAAGATTTTAAATTTCTGATGAAAGTTTTAGAGTTTCTTTTTACCATGGTTTCCCCTGCCAGTGTCATGCCCAATATATTGTGAATGATATAATTAAGAGCTTTTCTTTTTATTTCAATATTGATGAAAATGTTGGAGCACCATCCAATAATTATAGTCAGAAGATTATAATCATACTGTAAACATATAGTAACCTACAGTCAAAACAGTGGATTAAAATTAGTGGTCCATTGTCTACTAAAAACAATTACAGCTGCAAAAATAATTAAAGTTAAGAAATTATTTTGCTTATGAAGTACCTGATGATTATTCTTCTATAGCATTTGTGAGAGTTTTCTAATATTTACAGATCATACTTTGTATCTCCTGTGCCAGACTGAAGAAGGAATTGCAGTTGTCTCTGATAGACAGGGAGAGCTTCTGTCATCTATTTAAAGGAAGTATTAATTTGCTCTTAGGTGCCCTATGCCAGATCTGAGGCTCACCTGACGGAGTTGCTGGAGAACATCTGTGAAAACATGAATAACTATGGTGAGAAGGTGGATCCTTCAACTCGCAGAAAGAATTATGTCAGAGTGGTCTCCTTTGATGGGACCAAGATGGATCTTTCTGAAACCAAATATGATGGTGATGTGACATCAAGCTTGAAGTTTGCAGTAAGTGATCCAGAAGGCAAAGCTAGATTAGGAAAGATGTCCTTTCTTTTAGATACTCCTAATTGTGATGTATCACTTTTCTGTAGAGCCACACACTAGACCAGGAGAGGCATCTTAGCTCATTATTCTGTTCTAACAGTGGACAACCAGATACCTACAGAAACATATGAGTGAGACATAAATGCAAACATTCTCTTGTAGTAATTATTCAGTACAATCCAGTAGTTGTTCTCCTTAACTTTACCAGCAACTGCTAATGAAAGACAAGCTTCACAGCTTAGTGAGAAATTGTTGAACTTGCATACATAAGATTTCAGAAGAACTCGAAAAGACACAATGGATTTTTAACCTTCTGCCTTTCTTTATTTGATTACTTTACTTGTAATCTGTCTCAATGTAATCTGTAGCTGTATAACCATTCTCCAGCATGGTGGATGTAGAATCCACTGATTGGGTTATTTCAGCCTTCCTGCTCAGAGAGACTAAGTCAGAGCTTTAGTCACGCCTCCCTTTGGGTGTGTCTTCCCAGTTTTGACTTAGTCTTAGGCTCAGCAGCACGCAGGCTTATTGGCTCCATAGGAATATTTTCTATTGATCAGTTTAATTCGGTTTTTCTCTTTAAATTTATTCTAAATTCCTAAATTTATAAACTGTTTTGGGTTTTGGCTAATTTCTTAAGGACTCTGTCCTTCCACGAGCCTCGAGTCTCTTGGGCTCCGGCAGGGCTCTTCTCCTCCCTTCGAGGCCTTTAGGCCTCCCTCGAAGCAGGACCCTCGGGTAGTCTTTCACCCGTTTTCGGGCGCTCCCTGAACGGTGAGCGGACCTACATAGCCAGTGGATTTCGATCCGAGGACTAGGCGCACGAGGCTCCGGCATCGGATTCACCGCGACTTTCCCGTCCTCAAACCGCAAGTTCCAAGACGGGGGGGAGCGGGGAGCCCTGGCTACGTTGCTCTTTGTTTCCCCTTATTGTTTGGCTTCATCTCCTTCGTTAGGAAATACGAGGAGTTGCGGCCGCCATTTTGACCATGTGGTCGCCAGGCGGTCACCATTACAAACTCCTGCTGATGGCCGCCATTTTGGATTTCTAGTAGTCAGGGCCCGCTAGGCCGCTCTTCGAGAAACTGTCACCTTGACCTGTGCTGACAGGTCTAAGCGGGGGAACAAATTGCGGGCTGTATTCTAGCAGTTCGTGAGGTCCATTGGCAGACGCCGTTTTGACCTCTAGACCGATTTGTGCCGGCTAGGCCGGACCTCCAATGGTTATCCGGGGCTGCGTTGGCAGGCCTAAAAGGAGACAAATCGTATATATTCAGGGGGTTTTCTCACTGTTCCTTTTAATTAATAAATAAATAAATAAATAAATAAATAAATAAATAAATAAATAAATAAGAATTAAAATATAGGAGGCTGTTATAAATTAATACAATAATAGGAGGAATAATAAGGCACACAGTGGGCTCGATATTGCCCTCGGCCCTGTTCTGGAGTGAGGGTTTCTTCTGACTGCCTGTTACTGATAGTAATGGCCTTTAGCCACCAGGCCTAATCGGACAGGCCTACAGACCTGTCTGATTGTTCTGTCTTTGCATTTTTTGTTCAGTGTGAGGAACGGTTGCGCTCCATCTTGACTATTGATCTGCATCCTTGGTTCCCCTTTCGCTAGATATCCTCAATAGGCCCTATCTAGTTGCAGTGGCAGACAGTTCCTCGCCCCAGGCAACACAAGTCTCTGGTGCACCCCCTGCACAGTCAAGGTGCAGATCTATTGAATTGGAAGCAGGGGGGAAGAAAAAAGCCAAAACCAAACTACTAAAGAGACTTCCAAGACAGTCGAGCGAGAGGCCTCGAGGAGGCACCAGGCACTGGAGAGGAAATTCTCCAAAGCACAGCGGCTCCTATCCAGAGAGGCCGAACCGGTTCCCCCCGCCCCACTGGATACTGCTAACTTGGAGCCCCCTTTGGCGCCTGTGCAAGAAGCCGCCTGGATTAGTTCTCCTCGGGGCAACCGAACAGGCAGGTCCCTCTCACTCCTCCCCCTCCTTGCAGGGCCCCGAAGTTGTTCACGCTCCAACCATGGTTGGGGCTATCCCTAGGGACCAAGGAGATATGTGGTCTCAAAGCCTATTTCAGGCATTCATGCACCATGCCTTTGTTCAATTTATGTCCTCCTCCAGGAGTTCGCAGGCCCCCTCCCAACATCTGCCTCCCCCTACAAGTCCCTCTTCTCTGCCGGGACGCACCACGGCGCCAGGTTCAGATATCTCTGAAACTTCCTCTCAAGTAGGAGAGGGGGAGTCCGTGGATTTGGCTATAGCTGACACTCCCATGTCAGGATGAGGAGGCAACGCCCCAACAGGCATCTGCCTCGAGTCTCTTTGACCCATCCGTCTTTAAATCCCTTCTTTTGAAGGCCTGTGCAACCACTAACCTGACTTCAGTTCAGGAGGAAAAGCCTTCTACCTCCACAGATCAGGAGTCCAATCCTTTATTTGCGGTGAAGGTTTTGGACCAAAAGCAAATTCCTTGCCCCTTTGTGTTTCGGGATGCGGTTGAGGCCCAGTGGTCATCCCTGGCTACCACCCCAAAGGAAAGCAGTATGGAAAAGAAGCTGTACAACGTTTCTCCTTCATTCGCTTCCATACTAGCAGTCCCAATGGTTGAACCCCCCTTAATTTCTTTGTTTTCTAATTCCGTCGTCTCAGGTGACATGGCAGAGGTTCTAAAGGCGGAGGACAAGAAGTTTGAGTTCTCCTATAGAAGAGCTCATCAGGCCTCAGGGCTGGCCATAAAGGCTGCGACTTCTGCTTCTTTCTTCGCCAGAACGGCCATCATGTGGCTCCGCGATCTTCAGACCCTGGTTCCCCCTGATCAGGTCAGAGTACACCAGACACTTGTGAAGCTGGTGGCAGCCTCACAATACATGGCTGACGCCTCTCTCCATTCGGCCAAGTGCTCGGCCAGATCCATTGCCGCCACAGTGGCCTCTCGTAGGCTACTGTGGTTGAAGCAGTGGAGAACGGATCTAAAGGCCAAATGGCATCTCTCCACAGCCAAGTACGCGGGAAAAGATCTGTCTGGCCCTATTCTCGATCCACACGTGGTCGAGGGTAAGGACAAGCGCAAGCTTCTGGTACACCCCTCCAAGAAGTCTGACAGGCGGCCACAGCAGGAATTCCGTAGGCAGTCCTTCCATCCCTTGGGCTCTTGGGAGTGGCGACAGCCCTTTCGGGCAGGGCAGTCCTGGGATTGGTCCAGAGGTTCACGATCCTTTCCTCAGAGGCAGGATTGACAACAGGACCGCCCAAACACCGGAGCCAGGGGTCAGTCACAGGCCAAACGCCCCTTCAGAGGTTCTGGAGGCCGCCCCTACAGACGCTCTAAGTGACACCATCGGGGATTTCTGCCTGGAGCAGTTTTACCAGGTCTGAGAGCAGACCATCACTGACTCTTGGGTCAGAGACACCGTCAGACGGGGTCTGGCACTTGAGTTTTACTCACTCTTACATGATCGCTTCCTATAGTGCCCAGTATCACGGAACCCCTCAAAAGCACGTCTGGTCTCCACCGCCATCAAGCACCTTCTAGAAATCAGGGCCATAGAGGCAGTCCCAAGGGATCAAATTGGAACAGGTTTCTACTCCATCCTGTTCGTGGTCCCCAATGCATCAGGAGGATGGAGGGCGATACTGGACTTAAAGGGCCTGAACCGATTTCTAGTATACAGAAGGTTCAAGATGCAGACCCTAAAGTCAATACTGGTCGGTATCAGGAAGGGAGATTTTCTCTCCTCCATAGATCTCACCGAGGCCTACCTCCACATCCCAATCTCCCGGGAGCACCGCAGGTTCCTGCGCTTCTGTTACGCACACCGGCATTACCAATACCGGGCCCTTCCGTTTGGCCTCTCTTCGGCCCCAAGGATCTTTACGAAGGTCCTAGCGGTATTGGCAGCCCACCTTCAGATGATACCGGTGCGCGTACAGTGCTACCTGGATGACATCCTCGTACAGTCCAGGTCCCTTTAGTCAGCAAGATCAGATCTGTTGACCACCATTCATATCCTTCAGGATCACGGCTTTTCGGTAAATTTCAGGAAAACCTACACTACCCCCACAAAACGGCTCCTCCATCTAGGAGCCCTGATAGACTCCGACCTTTGCAGGGTCTATCTCTCCCAGGAGCGACGGATGAGCATCCGGAAATTAGTATCCTAGATTCGGGGAGCGAGGACAGTTTCACTGGTACAGCTCTCCCAGCTCCTGGGAAAGATGGTATCTTGCATGGGCATAGTCCCATGGGCAAGACTGCACTCGAGCCTCCAGTGGTTCCTCCTCCCTTTTCAGAAGCGGAACCTCAGCGCCTCCACCAGGAAGGTCCAGGTCCCACCCCACATACTCTCATCCCTCCAGTGGTGGTCTTCCGCAGCCATGTCCAAGGGGACCATATTCAAGGAGCCCCTCAGGCTCGTCCTGACCACAGATGCCAGTCTGTTCGGTTGGGGGGCTCACCTCCAGACCCATTTGGCCCAGGGGCGATGGTCCAGGGTGGACCTCAACCAAAATATAAATTGGCTGGAACTCAGGGCGATTCATTTAACTCTCCTCCATTTCTCCTCCCTAGTGTCAGGGAAACATGTTGATTCTGACAGACAATGTGGCAGCCAAGGCTCACATCAACAAACAGGGAGGGACACATTCCTGGGCTCTCCTGCAGGAGGCCATGGAGCTAGGTTTGTGGGCAGAGGCCAACTTGGGCTCAATCAGAGCGGGACACATTTCGGGGGAGGCAAACCGACAGGCAGACTCCCTGAGCAGGGCGACTGTGGACCACTCGGAGTGGCGCGTGGACCCGAGATTGTTTGATATGATCGTGAGCAGGTTCGGCAGGCCATGTCTGGATCTGTTTGCCTCCCCGTCCAACGCCCAACTCCCCAGATTCTTCACCAGATTCCCGACAAGGGCTGAGGGGACGGATGCCCTTCGGTGCAAGTGGCCGGAGGGTCTGCTTTACGCTTTCCCTCCCCTTTCGCTGTTACAAGCCACCATTCGCAGGCTGATATTGGAGCAGGCGGAAGTAATATTGGTTGCTCCATATTGGCCTCGGCGCCCGTGGTTTGCAGACCTAGTGGATCTGTCTCTGTCTCCTCCATGGAGGTTCCCCCCGGACTGAGTAGCTCTCAGCCAGGGGGAGCTCCAGCATCCGGACCCTCAGCGGCTTCAATTAGCCGCTTGGCACTTGAGCGGGAGAGTCTAGCTAAGCAGGCCTATTCCTCGGAGGTGATCTCTATGATCCAGGTCTCTAGACGCCCCTCGACGAACCGGATCTATGACACCACGTGGACAAATTTTTACCAGTGGTGCATCTCACACAAATTGGACCCTCTTTCAGTTACAGTCCCTAACATTTTAGATTATCTGCTGGAGGGCATTTCCAAGGGCTTGTCCACTAACACCATCCGTAGGCAGGTTGCGGCCTTGTCCACGGTCCTCACCTGTGATACTCTGGGTCCACTTTCTCACCACTCAGCAATCTCCGCCTTTCTTAGAGGGGCGGCCAATTCTGGTCCTCCCACAGTACATAGATACCCATCTTGGGATTTACCTACTGTGTTGCAGGCCTTAACCACTGCTCCTTTCGAGCCTCTCCAGTCTTGCTCTCTGCATTTTCTCTCCTTGAAGGTGGCTTTTTTAGTTGCAATCACTTCGGCCAGAAGGATTTTGGAATTGGCCGCCCTCTCAGTCAGGGAAGATCTCTGTATCTTCCATGAGGACAGAGTGGTCCTTAGATTAGACCCCTCCTTTATTCCCAAGGTGAACACCGGTTTTCATAGGTTATTGGATTTAGTTTTGCCAAGTTTCTGCCCAAATCCTTCTCACCGTCTAGAATGCCAGTGGCACAAGCTGGATGTACGCAGGGCTCTGCACCTCTACATCAAGCGTACTGTGTCCTTTCGCAAGTCGGAGTCCTTGTTTGTCTCTTTTCAGCCCTCTGCCATGGGCAGGAAGGTCTCTTCTTCCACCATTGGCAGGTGGATCAGGGCTTGTATTGCTAGGGCCTACGCTTCCCAGTCACTTCTGGTCCCAGCTCGTATCACAGCTCACTCCACTCGCAGCGCAGCGACCTCTGCGGCCTGGTCTACCCAGGCTTCTGTAGAGGAGATTTGCAGGGCGGCATCTTGGTGGTCTCCATCTTCTTTCATTACACACTACAAGATTGATAGGTTTGCCGCGGCGGACGCCGCATTTGGCAGATGGGTTCTTCAACAGGTCATTTCCTCTAGGGAGACACCAGCCTAGACTTTCCCTCCCTAAGGGACATGGGGGGCTTTGGTATGTCCCAATCAGTGGATTCCACATCCACCATGCTGGAGAAGGGGCGTTGTCTTACCTGAACGCCTTTTCTAAGCATGGTGGTGTAGAATCCACACCCTCCCTTGGATAGTTGTCTAGGCTTGCGTATTGTCAATTTTTTTGTATTTTGGAGTCATTGCGTCAGACTTTGTCAGGATCCTTCGCCTCGTCAAAACTGGGAAGACACACCCAAAGGGAGGCGTGACTAAAGCTCTGACTTAGTCTCTCTGAGCAGGAAGGCTGAAATAACCCAAATCAGTGGATTCTACATCCACCATGCTGAGAAAAGGCGTTCAGGTAAGACAACGCCCCTTCCCCACTTCATCCCAGTTTATATTTTACAGCAGTCTAGCTATTTATGCATCTGGTGAAGTGAGTGCAACTTATGAAAGCTTATGCATTATGCCATAGACAAGACATGTCAAGCTCGCAATGTCATGTGACATCGTGAGACATATCGGGACTGTTTTGCCATTGCCGGCAATGGGGTGGTCGCAGCTTCCGGATGATGCGTCAGGCCCGTGTGCTGGCAGTTTGACACCCCTGCCATAGACTAACAGTTTTCCTCTGATGAGATCTTAGTAGTGAAGGGTTATGATGACAAACAGCTGACATGCTATTTATAACTATATGGCTAAAGCCAAATTCTGGTTGCAGGTTGTGAAAGATAGATTGAAGAAGCAACATTGATTTCTGAGGTATTGCTGAACTCCGTAGTAGTCTGTGGTTCACATGCAGAGTAGCCCTACGAAAATACAAGTATATTTTAGGAGGAGCTTTATAAAATGACAGGGCCATCTCCTTTCCCTTCTGCCTCTAAAACTTTTGGAATTTTTTCCTTGCATAAATCAAGAGCTACATGATTGTCAGTCTTTTTCTCAGCATTGCTGTTTCTTAAAAGCTCTGCCTGCTTCAAGAAAGTTAGTTCAGAAAATGTAAGAGCATAACACTGCTTTAACATAGCCAAAGTTGAAAATTATGTAGCTGCTTTAATCAGCCAATTCATTAAGGTGGCCATGTCCTTGATGCAACTTCTGCGTGGAAGCCTAAAAAAAAGACACAGCTGATTTAAGGAAGTGCTGTACTCCTGTTGTTGTGTGCTGACACACCTTTTCCAAATCATTTTCTAAGCATACGCAATCTTATTGCCCATGTGTTCTATGATTGTTCTGTTGTCGAGGGAAATTTGAAGAGTTGTGAAGACACACATATTTGACTTCCACATATAATTAATGGGACTGCATCAAGAAAGTCAGAATAACCTGTTGATAGCTTCTGAAAAGAATAGATTGTATTATGCCAATTAACTATCTCCCCTTCCTTCCAATGAACTGTGTTTTCTCTCTAGTGCAGTTTGGCAGAAGGAGAGAGTTGTGGCAATTGCCTTGAGTTGAGTTGGTCTAGGTTTGCTGGGCTTCAAAATTGGCTTAATTGGCCAATAGACCTGGGAGAATAAGAAGCAGAAGTATGAAAAAGCTGCTCATTGAATTCCTTGCTTCTCCTCACAGTGCGAGAAAATAGCTGAAGAGTACGAAGATGAGCTCATAGAATTCTTTTCCCATGAGGCAGAAAATGTCAAGGACCGGCTGTGCAGCAAACGAACAGGTAAGCACAGAATCAGAAGCACTGTTGAGTTTTTAAAAAATACGCTCTGTCATGGCTTTATTTGACCATCTGTGGGGTATATAAGTCAGAAACCAGTCTGTAAGTCTTTCACTGATTGGCAAATTAAAAGCATGCTAATCAGTAATAAAAAGACGCAGTCCATACATACTTAAGCCTGAAAGCTTCCTGGTTGACTTTGGCCATTGTTTTCTCAGCTCATTCTACTCATAGGGTGGTCATTGTAGGGGAAATAGGAAGAGGGAACTCCCCTGTATGCTGCCTCAAGTTCTTGGATAAAACATGGACTTTTCGTCAAATGGAATGTTCATCATTGGTCAATTGACTTATAATTTTAAAATACTATTAAAATACTTGGAAAATATTTTAGTTGGTAGCTGCTAGGAGGGCACTTCTCTTTTTTTTTCAGAAAAGTGTTGATATTTTTTTATTTATCTCATTTATTTAATCGCACATCTCACCAAAAACAACACTGTGCAGTGTACAACAATTTATTGTCTGTTTGTACTGTTCTTAGGTATTTAAGTATATATAAAATGAAAACATCTCTTCTGTTATTACCACCACATAACATACACTGCTTCATGTGTTGTATGTTTGTTCTCTAAACTTCTCTCTTTTTCATGATACCCTCAACTCCATCCAGTAAGGAGTTTCCTGTCTTTCCCTTCCTCTCAACTAATTCAATCTTTCATCTTTTTTTTTTCTAACTGAATCCTCATTTATTTTCTCTCTGTGACCAAATTATCTCAATGTACTTCTTTAGTAGTGAGCACTTATGCAATGCTTTGTTGGTTCGTGAATGCAAAAATAATCCAAGCTTGTTCACAGTATGTTTTCTCTAAATCAACAGATGTGTAATAAATAAATAAAGAGGTAAAATAATGAAGGCAGAAGGAAAGGAAAAATGTTGCCTATGCTTAATTTAGAATCTGGCTTTTAACCTAGATGTGGCATCCCTTAATAGAAAAAGTCCCTGTTCCTGATATTGTAGTTGTACGTCTGCACTTCATTTCAGACATCACACCAAAAGTAATCATTTCAAATGCAGGTCAGAATTCTAGGTAGCTTTCAACAGACTGAGGAACAGCTCTTTTTTTGGGCTGAGGTAATAGTTGAAATCCTTTTTGGTCTGTGAATACTCTTCTAGCTTTGAGCTAGTGATTTTCTTTTCAGCCAGACTTACCTCTTGCATAAAATATAAAGAGTTGAGGAAAAAGAATTCATCTATAACAGGGATAGGCAACCCAAAACACTCAAAGAGCCACTTGGACCCGTTTCCCACCGAAAACAAAACATTGGGAGCCGCAAAACCCTTTTGATATCTAAAATGAAGATAACACTGCATATATCCTTTTTTACCTTTATTATAGTTATGTGTGTATATATATATATACACACACACCTATAATAAAGGTAAAAAGGATATATGCAGTGTTATCTTCATTTTAGATGTCAAAAGGGTCTCTCTCTCTTTCTCCCTCCTTCTCTTTCCTCTTCGTCTTTTCTCTCTTTCCTCTCCCTCTTTCCTCTCTTTCCTCTCCCTCTCCCTTTCTCTTTCCTCCCTCTTTCTCTCCTTTCTTTCCTCTCTCTCTTTCCTCTCCCTCTTTCCTCTCTCCTTCTCTCTTTCCTTTCCCTCTTTCTTTCCTCTCTTTCCTCTCTCTCTCTCTTTCCTCTCTGTCTTTCTCTTTCTTCTTTCTCTTTCCTCTCTCTCTCTTTCTTCTCCCTCTCTTTCCTCTCTTTCTTTCTCTCTCTCTTTCCTCTCCCTCTCTTTCTCTTTCCTCTCTCTAATTGTGTCGGATATGTACTGAGAACTCTATTTACAGATTGACAAAAAAGTAACAAGAACCTATTTATTATATATAATGTTTTATTATAAATCGTGAATTGTATATTGCATCTGTACATCTGCTGTGGTTTTGTGATGTGCAAATTTCAGCATGGGTTTCATTGAGGTTTTCAGTTGCTTTTCTATTGTTTGGGGGAGTTTAAAAAAATTGTTTTGGGTTTGTTTGGGTTTTTTTTGGCAGGACACAGCCAAAGACCCAAGTTTATATTAAAAAAAAACCTAGAGGAAAAATAGACAAGCTAATACACCCTTTCGCTGAAGAAGGGTGGAGGGAGGGGGGGAAAGGGAGCGAAGTTTTCTGAGTTCTCATTGGCTACCTGTAAGCCCAAATGAGTACAGTATTCCCTCCTCCGCATGTGCCCCTTTATGCCAGTGCTGAGCTCAGGGTGAGTGCATGCACGTGTACGCATGCGTGCGACTCCCCGCTCCCCCCGCCCACCTTTTGTCCTGCTCTCTATTCCCTTCTGTTCCTGTTTTGGAAACTTCCGTACTCCAATCCTCTGGATTGGCACCATCTAAGCCGCTGCTGCTTGCTTGATTCCTCTCCCTGGCCCCAAAAATCATCTTTGTCCAGCCCCCGAATCCCCCACCACCACTCTTTTTTTCTTTTACTGCTCCCTCTCCCGCACCCCAATTGGTCTTTTTGTGTATTTAGGAAGGAATTTTTAATAGACACTTTATATTAAAAGAAACCTATATATTGAGTGATGAGGCTGCCTCATGTGCTTCTGTTAGCTGTTTGGTTGGACGCTGCTTGGGGATCTGGGAGGGCAAAGGGGGAGACGGCTTCGTGGTGAAGGCTTTGCGGGGGTGCTGCTGACGGGATGGGACAAGCGAGGCAACTATGAGGCTTGCTCTTGGCTGCGCCCCGCAACAGCTCCAGGGGAATCGAGCCCAGCTTCCCGGTGCTGGTATCCAGGAGGTCGATGCAGCTGAGTTCGCGCTGTGACAGAAAACTAGCCAAGCACCGCAGGTGTGAACGCAGCCATGGCGGCAGCCTTTGCACGTGGGGTGGCCGAACACGGGACCGAGATTTGGGCTGCTTGCAAGGCAGCGCCCCTGAAAAGCAGAGCCTCTCTTTTCTCCCATCAACGCTCCTGCTCCAAAGCCTCCGACCCCTCCATTCTAGCAAAGCGCTACCTGCTTTCCTTTTTTCTCCCCCTTTCCCTCGGTCCCAACTCAGTTTGGCGGGATGGATGAGATTTCTCCTGGCCTGGGTTTCAAAGGCGTGATTAGACACACAACAACGCCCACAATAATTGGGCCACGAGGCGCAACTTCCCCCAGGAGGCAGAAAGAATTGGGGCAAGCAGCGTTTTGGAGGTCAGGCCGGGGCTCGGTCGGGCCCTCGCAGGGCACAATTAGGGGCGGCTCCGTGGAATTCCGGGTGCTTGACTCATGGAGGAAGCCGGACGAGAGCCCACAATTAGCGGGCGTGCCAGAAGGCGGTTGACGTGAACAGCCCCACGGGATGGGATTCATGGCCAGCTGACCATAGGGTGGGAATGGCTCCCTCGCTGGGGCCGCTCGGTCCCCCTGCCATCCAGCCGTCCCAGCCTTTCCAGGGCCAAATCTTGCAGGAGGGTGGCGGGAAAGGAGGCATGCTGCTATTTGCACAGCCGCAGTCCCAGCCCAGAGGAGCGGCCCGGCCCGGCCCCGCTTCCTCTCCTGTTCTGGGCATGGGGAAATGGGCGGAGGTCCTGGGAAAACCAAGCATGGGGGAGCAGGAGGCAGCAGAAGGCATCTGGGCACCACGGCCCGGCCCATGGAGACACATGGCCGGCTCGGTTGCCCAGGGAGCAGCCTGGGGACAGCCCAGGGAACGATGCCGCTGTTGGCCGCCCCCCCGCCGGGACTGCCGCCCGGACCGGCTTGGGGAGACGCGTGGTGGGCTCGGCTGCCCAGGGATCAATGCTGGCACTGGCCACCCCCCCAGCCAGGACTGCCGCCTGGGGGGCAGCAAGAGGAAGAAGGGGAGGAGGAAGGCAAGGAAGCCGCCACCGCCGCCCCAGCCGGGACTCCGCGCTGCCCGGGGCTCACCCTCCACCCAGCCAATGTAGCCTGACTGATTTCCTGAGAAAAGAAAAGAAAAAAAAAAAAAGAAGTAAAAATCCTCCGAAAGTGAGGGGAGTGTCTTTGTTCCACTCTCCTCTAAAAGAAAGCGGTGAATTAAGTTTAGGGGGGAAAAATTGAAAGATGGACTGGATTTGTGACAAGGCAACCAAGATGACCAGAAAGAAAAGAAGCACGATATTGATGAGATTATTATTGGTAGAAATTTTAGAAAAACCTTTATATTTAATTGTTACCTATCAAATTAATAAGAATTGTATTAATCTAGGTTGCAAAGAGAATATTATTGGAAGAAAAGAAAATCAAGCAAAGTTATAATGTGGATTTTGGAATATAGAAATTAACCGATAGTGATTACTTTGTAAATATAAACCCAGATAACACACTGTTTACCAAATATCAAGATGTTTATATTAAAAAATCAATAAAATATATTTTTTTAAAAAGGGTTGGGGAGCTTTTCCAGCAACTCCAGTCTTTATGACTGTGGAGAAGAATCCTGGAATATCAAGAGAATGGTATAAGAGTACACCAGATTTTCCACTCTCCATTTGGTCCTCCGTTATATATTTTACAAAATGGAGGTTTACCCAGTGCCCTAAAAACTCAAGCGACCTTTCTCTGGATTGGGAGGATATTGAAAACTGCTTGCTGTCTTTTACAACTGTATGCTATATAACTTAAGCATGTAGAATAAATTATTTTGTCTTCTTCCCTTCTGTGTGTTTTCCTGGCTAGGAGATGACAAACGTCCAGTTGCCAAGAAGCCATTTAGAAAACTGACTTTTTCTGTAACATTGACTTATTTTTGGATTGCGTATCTGCCTGTGCTTGTTTCCACCTGACCTTTGCCCTTTCGTGTTTGAGAAGTGGAAACTTGCTATAGTGCTATAGCCAAAGACCAGCAGCTTTTTTCTGACCATTAAAGCACGGTGTACGGTAGTAACTCCTGTTGGCTGTGATTTCAGTTTCATAAGTCTTTTGTAGCAGCTGGCTAAGAAATTAAAATAAAAACCTTTATTTCTATGCTAAAGCCTGCCAAAGGAAAAAGTCTATGGAAAATTACATTCTTAAGAGTCATATAATGCTTTTAAGTGCAGCTAGATTGGCTTGAAGGAGTGTCCTTAATAACTGACGTGGAGTGAAATCAATTGCATAGTCACCTGATGATCTGTCCATATAATCGGTTTGCCAGAACCTTTGGAATTGCGTGGCATGGCTAGAGTTATAATTATTCCTACTGATTAGGAAGGTAATAAGTACAGTAAACTCTGATCCTCTGCCAGTCTTTGAGTCATCAGTGATCTAGCTTTCAATGTGAAAGAGGAAATGTAGATGGAACTCCATACAAAAATTGTAAGTAGGCCTCTTAAACTAGATAGACCAGGCTTTCAGGAAAAAAATAATAGGGCTGGCAGGTGTGCAGGCAAGATTTCTGGGTCATAACTTTTGTAGGCTTACAGAACCAGAGATTAATTAAAATGAGAATATTACATCTTTCTGATGAGCCTTCCTCTTGTCCAAAAATAATAATTTGAGTCACTATTAGAATTTGGAGATAAGGTTTAAAATGGGTTGATTTATAATTACAGAATCTAAGGTGAGAGAAAGGCAGGCAGGCATAAACAAGATTAGTCCTAAGAAAAGGCACAAATAGAATAATTTCACCTTAAGTGTTGTCTTTTTGGAGTGTCCTTACATGATTAATCAAAGTAAAATCTAAATATGCATATATAATTATTCAAAATAATTAGCAGGATTCTAAAAATAATTGATTGCAAGATGTGGTTTTTAAAACTCTGTGATTGAATAAACCCCATATGGTTTTGTTGGCAAATGGTAAATACTACATATTTTACAAAGCATAATGATTTTGTTTGTAAACAAGTTTAGCAAAGTGAAACAAGCTACATTAGATTTAGAACAGTGTTTCTAGGTCTTGATAACTTAAAGGTGGATAGCCTTGAATTTCCAGAATTCCCTGGCATTAGCCCAGCTAGGGAAGTAATTCAAATTCAAAAATTGCTGATTGTAGAGGTATGTTTACTGTGATAATATTCTTGGGAACAGCTACTGATATTATATTGGATAAGTGTAAACTAGTCATGCTGGCTAGCTGGAAGTTCTAGCTCTTGTAATAATGAAAACTTACGCTTTTTTTTATAGATCTCTGTGACCATGCCTTACATCTCCCACATGATGAACTGTGAAGTGTAAAGGTTGACTGACCTGGTAGAAGACTTTGCCTAATTCTTTGTAGACTACATCCCTTTTTACAAGCGCTTGTAATTATTGTCCCAGGAGTTGTCATTCAATTTGGGGGAAAGTGCAGAACATCCTAGAAACTGAAGATTGTGTATCAGAGGAGAGCAAAAAAATCCCAAGACAAGTTTCTTTGTAGAATTTTCTGAAGCAAACAGAAGATGATAGATCCAACATTTGACTTTTTTAAGCACACACTAATTAGATTGTTTTGTAAAAGGAAAGAGATTTCTATCATTATCAAAGTCCACTTTGCAGTAGCATTGACACTGTTAATGCATTCTAGTTTTTAAAGTAAAAAATGCTTTGTGGCTATATGCAAACTCTGATTGCAGATTATCTCAAGCAACCAGCAATACAACTTCCACATTCACTTCCAAAATAGAATTTGAACAGAAGAATCTTGTGAATGTTACTTTCACTCTTGAACCCATATTATTCAAGATCTGGGGCAGGACAGTCATTTGTAAAACCTTTCTCTGAATGGGAAAGATAAATAGAACCTATAGAGATGCCCTCATTATAAAGCCAAAGAGGGGACCGTTGTATAGCACCTCCCCAGTCTTCAACACAACTGTGAACTATGGTTGTGATGGCCATATGGAGGCCACATAACATTGTTACTGTGCAGGGATTGCTCCATACTGTAGATGGAGTATTTGTAGAACATACCCAGTTGGTTATTACATGGTTTAATTTTGTTGTGTGAAGAGCCACCACCTGACCTCAAAAAGTGGCCTCTAGGAATGATTGGCCATATTACAGAGATTCTACACAAAACATTCAAGTCAGATAGCAAGCCAGTCTATACTGTCTGTATGTGGAGTGATCACCACACAACAGTCTTTTTATTGTCTTTTAAATTATTACATAAAATGGCTGCTACCTTGCTGTGAGATGTGAGTGAGATTCAGGAATCTGCTGATTTGAGGCATCAGACAGTTGGAGAATGGGGAAAATGTTGTACTCTTCTACAGGCTTTTTACATGTTTTATAACAGTTTCTTTTAACCTATATTTTCATGAGAGGATAAAATACATTCCAGTGATGGCAAGATAATAAATTGGAATTGGGACCTAGTCGAATTGGCTACTGTTTTTTTTCCTCCATTTTTAATTGAAAATAATATTAAAACATTATAGAGCATATTGACTTTACTGCTATTAACAACAATCTTAGATTATTTTTTTCACCTTACAATGGGGAGTTCAGTCACTTGCATCATCAAAAACATCAAACATGTACATCAAAAACATCAAACAAATTTATTCAGATAATGCCCAGAACCATGCTGGATTCACATGTCATATTAAGTCACATGCACACAAATCAGATTACAAGCCTTTGATTTGCTTCTATGTCCTTCAACTTTAACTACCTACTGTATCTAATATGAAATACTACTGGTCTGGGATGGTGAAAAAGATTACTAAACTAAGACAAAGAATGCCATAATTTACCCTCCTACATGGGAGCTAAATAGCCATTGTTATGCAGATTTTTAAAACATTTACATAATACAGTTACTATAAAATGATTTTGTAGAGCTCATATACAGAGCTTAGCCTTAAAATGATTTGATTTATTATATTGTGCAAACATGGCCTGCTGTAGTTTATTTAGTAAATAATTGTTAAACTATAGTTCAGTACAATATGAACCAGATTGATGTCTTCCTTATATTTTCAATTTCCATTGGAAAGCAGTGAAACTTGTCAAAAGCAGCAACTAGTTGTATTTTCTGCCTTTATTGAAACATTTTTTTCATTAGGCAGAAAATGATCAGATAATTTGCACTTTAAATTATTTACCAAACGCAAAAAAAGCAATAAGAAGTCAGGGTGTGCTCAAAGTTAAGACCAGTACATTGAATTGTGCTCAGAAGCAGACTGGCAACTAAGTGTAGATGAAACGACACTAGGATTCTCAATGCATATCGCCGAACTGTAGTATAGGTTGCTGCATGCTAAATTAACAAAAATTGCCAACATTTTTCAAAAGCTAGTCTCCTGAAAGAGAAATTACCACTGAGTTATCTCTACTTTGATAGTTGTCATGGCTTCTGTGGACTTTTCTAAAACAGGTATGCAGCTCTGTTAATTTGTGACAATCTGGGGAAAAAAAGCACCAAGTGATCTTGGAAATACTGAGATTATGTTTCTGTAAGGAACAACCTTCATTCTCAAGGTCAAATTTGTGTGCATTGTATATTCATGTAAAAAAATATTGTTAAACATTTACATCCAAAAATGGTTGTCTTGCTAAGATGCTGTTACCCCCTTCCACTTGCACTGCATGGAAATTTACATACATTTCTATATAGAAAAGAGATGTCTATATCTTGAATTACCCATGGACAAAAAAAAATCTCTTGCATTTAGGAATGCTAAATGACATTTTGATTCAGTTTGAGGACTCTGCACTGTCATCTATCTGCTGTGAAAGAATACAGGCTAAAGGCAGAATGTGTATTTGGAACTTTGCAGATTTCAGGAGGGTATGCAATAGGTAAGGCACTCAGCCAAATGAAGCAAGAGGCATAAACCAACCCACCAGCTAAGGAAAGGCCTTTGTCCTGCAATATCTCTTGCCTTATCACTCTTCCCACACTCTTCCGATCTGCAATATGTCAATACTAGCACAGTGCTGAGTGATGTTCAACTACAGTACTGCATTGAAAGGAGGCATACTGCTGATTGGGCCTTTGTAAAAAGCTGAAGGCATGGCGTTTGTAAATTGCTTTAAGGAGAGTTGGGCTTTTCCTGTACTTTTGCTTGAGTCAAAGGACAAGATGATATGTTCTGTAACTAAATGAATTGATTTAATTGTACTTGTAAAGTGGAAAATTTGAGCATGTTTGTTCGAGGTGAAACAGTCCTGTAGCACATGGTTCTTCCACCTTGCAAATGCTTTCCATTTGCTTTGTAAAGTAAGTATATCCTTAAAAATTATTCCAGTTTATACATTGCCTTAAGCTATGTATCAAATCTGGCTGGATTTTGTACAATTGTACAAACCAGTAATGAGCAATTAAAAAGTTATATTAACTTCTGAGGAGCAGATGTGTGCATTGTCCTCTGGTAGATGTGCCTGGGACCAAGGTCACAAATATTTTTATTTTTGTTTTGATCACGGGAAAAATGGCCATTTTTGCTGAAGAATTTTAACATCATGACTTAGTAATTCTCTGGAGACTGCAGATCTTCTACCCCTGGCTAAACAAAGCTGATATATAAAATAGGGTGTGTGTGTAGGTGTTTGGTTCTTCGGGTTTTCTCCCTTGTAGAATTTGAAGTGTCTTGGCAACGTTTTGACGAAGTCCCATTCATCATCTTCAGGCTGGTGCTTTCGGCTTCGTGCTTCTACATACATACGTACGTACATACATACATACATACATACATACATACATACATGTAGGTCTTCGGTTATTTGGGTTTTCTCCCAAAGAACTACATACAAACACCCGCGAAAAAAACCTCAGAAAATTTAAACTTATTGAGAGCAGAACTGCTTCCCACCTTCGCAAAACGGGAAGCCGAGGCTCTCTAAACCAACGCTGACAAGCGGAAACGCGCTTAGCGCACTAAGGCGCTTTCTCCGATGCCTAGATAGCAAGCCACGCTCAACGTTCGACCCCGCCCTTCCCGTCCCCTCCGCGCTCAGCCAGGCCTGCCCATCACCGCCTCGCAGCCAATCGCAGTGCTCGCCCGCCGCCGGAAAAGAGGCGCGGCTCTTTGGGCGAGAGGGAGCGACTCTGTTCATGCCGCTTTGGGCCTTCTCCCAGCCTTGCTCCGCCCTGACGTTGCCAGAACCCAGCCCGGCTCAGCCAGCTCGTCTTCTCCCCTGCCCCCCCTCCCTTCCCCGGGTCTTCGCTGCCTGCTTTTTCTGCCCGCCTCCAGGACTGTCCCCTCACGAGGGCGGCTTCTGCTTTCCCTTTCGCCGCCACGCCAGTTTGGTCGCTGCTCGCCATGACCTTGTTGACTGCCGGTAGCAGGGCGGCCGCGCGCCTCTTGGGAGCCAAGGTGAAGGTTTTTTCCCCCCTCCCATCTGCTCCTTCCCTTTTTCGGGGTGGGTGGCTGTTCTTGCGAGCGCCATGACCGCTATTGCCGTGACTTGGGCTTGGCTCGGGGGGGGTGGGGGGAGAGGAGAAAAAGGGGCTGCAGCCTGTCACCGCAGGGCAGTCTCTCTCGTCTCCGCGTGGAAGTTCTCAGTGCTTCCCTTCCCACGTCAGCTTGCAGGCCAGCCGAAGTGCGATTTGGGCAGGGTGTTTCCCCCCGCACCCCCCCCCTTTGGTGGTGCCAGCCCTACGGACGCTTGGCATGCAGAGCTCCTTGTGTCCTTGGGGTGGAAATGGGTGTCTTTTCCCCCTCCGCGCTCTCTCCCCAGCAGCTGCGATGATGAGAGAGTGCGTTTAAACGTGCTTTACTCTCACTCTTTATTCTCCTTTCTTGTCCCACTGTCGCAAAGAGATTATTATGCGAAGGCTGCGGTTGTGAGGGTGGGGTGCTGTGGAAACGGGCGGGAGGTTGGTAGTTGGAGATCTGGCTCGTTAAAGAAAACGAACAAACGCGAACAAACAAACGTCTTCTCTCTCCCCCCCCCCTTTTCCTTCCAATACTGCGAGGTTTGACCACCTTGGCCTTTATGGTATTCTTTAGGCCTTGGCGGGACGGCTCACACTTTTTTCCGTTCACGTGACCTCTGAAGGGGAAGCTCTTGGATCTCTCTGTCATGTTCAGTCTGTATATAATATACTCGAATACAATTTTAAATTGGTATTTAGGGGAAAGGTGTATGCTGGGTATTCATGTTCCTTTGTAAGGCATGCAACTGATAGGCTAGACTGAGCTGGTGGAAAGACAGCTTGGAAAAATGTGTCTCTATTCCACTCCCCCCTTTCAGATCTTCTATATTAAATAATCTGATAATTTGTAGAAGCTGTCCATTGGTAGATTGCTTGGAAGGCAGTGAAGTCCACTGTTAAAGTGAGCAATTTTTTTGTCAGTTTCTAGGGAGGGCCACAAAAAATGAAACATGAGTTTTGTTTTAAACATAAAACAAAGGATTTCATTCCCCAAATTATTTTGGACTGAGTGTAGTTTGGTAGAAACAAAAGCTGAAACGTTTTTACTGTTCTTTGTTTCAATAGAATAAACACCTGATACACTTCCTGAAGTTCTGTCTATGGAAAGCAGTAGGATTCAGATTAAGCATTTGGGACTATCAAAATCTGGATGACCATTAGATAGCAGCAAAGAAAACCACCCAATTATAGGAGCTGAAAATGTACCATCTGAACAACTTTCAACCCATGTCCACAATAAAACAGCTGTTTAGAACTGTATCTGGACAAAAAACCTGAAACGTGCTTATTTTGGTTTGTACATTTGAAACTAGCTGTTCCTTGTACAACTATTAATATTACATCTGAAGAGGGTTAGGCCTGTGCCTTTTCCTTTGAATAGTAGTAGTAGTCCCTTAAAGTTAAGCTCTTAATGTCTGATTATATTGTTGATTTCCTAATGTGACAGTGGTAATCAAATACATTGAAGGGGCCAAGTAATTCTCTCACAATTTTTGCTGCAAACTTGCAATTTTAAAGCTATTTGATATATTGTAATACTCAATTATATCTTAACATAGTATATTAGGTAATGTTTATGGGAACATGTTCTTGAAGATGGTAATTTCCCTTTTTGAACATTTTTTGATAATCTTCTCTTTTGGCATACAATCCCATTATCTGACTTTTACAGAAAGTTCAATAGCCTGTTTGCTCTTGTCTTGCCAGGGAGTCTGCCCATGATCTGTTTGTAAAGCAAACAAATTCTCTTTTTTTAATCTGGCCTCCAGACCTACTAAGTTCCCTAGCAAATAGATTCAAATGCTGATCCCAGAGCACTTATTTTTAGATTTATTTACCATTCCTGGTTTCCCCCACCCTGTTGCTGTATTCAGCATTTCCCCCCCAAAAGTTTAATCTGAGCCAATTCTGGGTAGAACAGTGATGTGGTACTTTCATGTACAAAAAACATGGATAGCGAAGACTAGGATGAAAGCCAGATAAACTGCAATTGTAATGGCCTGCATAAACTGCTGATCTTTATGTTCTTAATCCCTTTTTACTTTTGACTGCTGTTTTTTTCTGTTTTAGTTGTTTTTATATTTGTGCATTCTATTATCTTCTGAGTAATTGCATTTCCACTACTTTTCAGTTTATTAGATGGAAGTTGGAAGTAGTATTTTGTAGGAATAGGATATGTAACATGTTCTTGGGCTCTGTTGTAGGATTAGGGATTTCTATGAACACATGATTCTCTCTCCTATGTTAGTTCTTATAAGTGGCAGCAGGTATTCCAGTTCCAGGAGCAAGAAGCGTTATTAATAGCTTGAAGTTTAAATACCTAGCAGGATTTATCATACATGTTTTTCCAGAACCTTTGATACTTTGATAAGTGCTTTCTTTGGAAATGTTCTTCCACCCTGCAACGTATCCTGTGGTGTCAATATGCTTTAGGGAATGTACGGTATTCCCTTTCTCCTATAGGTTCCCTCATTTTCTGTGTATGTGTTGGCATATAGAATATACTTAAGAGCAAATGGGAGGTTGACAAGAAAAGGAAGGATAGACTTGCACTATAGAGTGTAGCCTAATGGCTCCTATATTTATATGCCCACAGATATTGTCTTGCTAGTTATTTAGAAGTGCTTGCAAAATGATAAATATCTTTGTGGGAGGGATGTAATTGGAATGACAGCGGGGTTTTTTTAATGCCTTAGTTTCATCGTTAGGGAAACACATGTATTGGGAATAGTTATATGTTCAGGAAAATGATGAACCCAGTGACTGGGTTCATGATTTTAAGCCTGATATATTCTATGTAAAGTGTGAAACTTTAGGTTGGAAATATGAATCCCTCATGCTTAAGAGTTTGGGGAGAGCTGTAATTATGCTTGGGCTATTGTTGTGCAATTAGATGCAAACATGATTTACTTGCCTATCCCACTATAATCAGCGGAACAGGCGTCTGCCCACTTTCTATGCACAGAGAAGATATGTTGATTAGAAACTTAGTTTTGCCCTAAATTTCTGTTAAAAGCATGTTGGATATTTTTTTTTAAATCACAGACATTGTGTTCTGAAACTAAAGATGTGAGATTATATTCTATTTCTGCAGTTATAGATATAATTGTGTATTAAATGAGGAAAAAAGGGGTAGGCAGGGATTTTTTTGTCATAGGACGCCCAGAACGGAGTTCCGGCACCTTTTTTGGATGGAACCTTGTAGGGTAGGCAAGGCGGGTTGTATGACGTGTGTGAGTTCTGGCACCCTTTTTTTTTTTTTTACAAAAAAAAAGCACTGGGAGTAAGGTAACTAAAAGTAAAAGGAGGAAGGAAGTCCTAAATGTCAGTGAAGTAAAAACTTTATTAATTAGGCGTAGGCTATTTTGAATGGACTCCTTTTCCAAGAGCATTATAACAATGATAGAGAATGGAGGGGAGGGAGGGGGAGGTAAATATGCTTGTTATACAACAAGTAGGCCAAATCCAGAAACATTTATTTGCTGTTTGGCTGGAATGACTTAAAACAACATTAAAAAACATTATAGAAGCATTAAAATGTATAGTTTGTTCAGTATTACCTAAACTTTGAAAAAGACATGGAAACTAAGAATGAATTAATACATATCCAAAAATAAAAGTAAAAATTACAAAATTTTCACTCACTAGTCATTTAAGGTTTGTTATATGTTTAGCCAGTTAATATATATAGCTTGTTCTAATTCCCAAAATGTAAAAAGGACTTTTTGATCTCAATTTATACTTGCACATATATGCTTATGCTGACAAAACATCCACTTGTTGGAATGGATGAATGAAACAAATTCAGCTTTACTTTCTTTATAACCCTTATTTGAAGTTAGGAACATATATTGATGGTCCTAAGAAGTAAATTTTAATACTTGGTGATTCTTGAATTAACTAAATTCTGATCTCTGTAGTTTCCTAAATTTAGTTTTTGTTGTATTTAAAACAAAACAACAAACCCCCCCCCCAAAAAAAACCTCCTAAAAGCAAATAACACTACACAGGTATGTTTTCTTATAAATAAATGTAGTAAACATATTTGACAACCCTATTGTGTCAACTTCAAATAAGGAAAGGTGCTTGATTATATATCTTGTGTGAGAGACACTCCCAGCTGTTTAGACAATAGCTTTGCTGCTCCTGGCAGGTTGTTTCAACAGCTTCACTTTGTGTTGTCATATTAGTCTTGATCCATGCTGTCATTGGGGCTGCTTTTACTCTTCTTCTTGGATACAGTTGAAAGCTGTGAAAGAGAAAAGGAAGAATAATTGGCATTGCCAAACCTTGATTTGAACTAGTATCCTCTCAGTGAAAAGAACAAGAAGAGCCAGAGGTTCTTGCTTAACCAGTTGGGGAGGTTTCTCCCCTCGGTGAATTAACAGCCATGCTCAGATACATTGGCAAGGTTGCATCATTCAGGTGCTGATAACCAGCTTAAAATGACACGGAGCCACTTGGCTGGCCTTGTCTCACCTTAATTGTACTCATGATTGAATGATGTACAGTTTATTTATTTATTTATTTAATTTGGACTTATATGCCGCTCCTCTCCGAAGACTCGGAGCGGCTTACAACATATATAAAACAATATTCACAATCTACCAGTAAGTCCAAAACAAAAAAAAAACATTAAAAACAAAAACCCAACACACATTCATCATTCACACAACAATGCACAATTATCCCCAAGCCTGCCGGCAAAGATAAGTTTTAAGATTCTTTCGGAAGGCCGGGAGGGTGGGAGAAGTGCGGACTTCAGGGGGCAGTTGGTTCCAGAGGGCGGGCGCCACAACAGAGAAGGCCCTCCCCCTAGGATCCGCCAGACGGCATTGTTTTGCTGACGGGACCCGGAGGAGGCCAACCCTGTGCGCTCTCACCGGTCAAAGGGAAGTATGTGGCAGAAGGCGGTCCTGTAAGTATCCTGGTCCAATGCCATGAAGGGCTTTATAGGTAATGACCAACACTTTGAATTGCGCTCGGAGACCGATAGGCAACCAATGCAGCATGCGGAGAGTTGGTGAAATGTGGGCACAACGTGGAAGGCCCACAATTGCTCGCGCAGCTGCATTTTGCACTAATTGTAGTCTCCGAACACTCTTCAAGGGTAGCCCCATGTAGAGAGCATTGCAGTAGTCGATCCTCGAGGTGACAAGGGCATGTGTGACTGAGTAGAGACTCCCGATCCAAATAAGGGCGCAACTGGTGCACCAGGCGAACCTGGGCAAATGCCCCCCTTGCCACAGTCGACAAATGATGTTCCAATGTCAGCCGTGGGTCGAGGAGGACTCCCAAGTTGCGCACCTTCTCCGAGGGGTTTATGGATTTACCCCCCAGGGTAATGGAAGGACAGATTGAAATGTCCTTGGGAGGCATCACCCACAGACACTCTGTCTTGTCTGCTCATGGTGCTAAATATTGAGGGTTGTATGGTTATTGGCATTTATTATGACAGTGACCTCTAAATAATGATAAGATCTGAAAATGGGAAGAATATTCTATTTTTCTATAGATGTACCTTCAGTGTCAACCTTAGGAAGCCAAGCAGATCAATCCCGATAGTCTTTAATTAGCCCTGCTAGATTTGGGAGAAATAAAACTGCAATTGCTTGTCCCTGTTTGAGAGTCTCAGCATATCCTCTCTTCTGCTGTCTGAGTATATTTATGTATTTATTTATTTATTTATTTATTTTATTAAATTTCTATACCGCCCCTCTCCCGAAGGACTCGGGGCGGTGTACAGCCTAAACTTTAAAAAACATATAAATATACAAAATTTAAAATAATTAAAAATAAATTAAATCATTTGGCCAAAATCCTAAAACCCAAAACATACAAAATTTAAAATCTTAAAAAAATACTCAGAAGCTTCTATGCCAGGCCGGCCTGTCGGAAAAGGAATGTTTTTAGTTCCCGACGGAAGGTGCGTAAATCTGTTATTATACGGAGTTCGGGGGGGAGCTCGTTCCATAACGTGGGAGCTCCCACAGAGAAGGCTCTCCCCCTGGGGGTCGCCAGCCGGCACTGTCTGGCCGACGGCTCCCTGAGGAGGCCCTCTCTGTGGGAGCGTACCGGACGGCGGGAGGTATTTGCTGGCAGTAGACGGTCCTGTAAGTATCCGGGTCCGATGCCATGGAGCGCTTTAAAAGTGGTCACTAACACCTTGAACCGCACCCGAAAGACCACCGGCAACCAGTGCAACTCACGCAGGAGCGGTGTTACGTGGGAGCGCCACGACGCTCCCATCACTACCCGCGCGGCTGCATTCTGGGCAAGTTGGAGCTTCCGGATGCACCTCAAGGGGAGCCCCATGTAGAGAGCATTACAGTAGTCCAGCCTGGAGGTCACGAGGGCATGAGTGACTGTGCGTAGCGAGTCCCGGTCTAGGAAGGGACGCAACTGGCGCACCAGGCGAACCTGGTGGAACATCCTCCCGGCCACGGCCGTCAGATGGTCCTCTAAGGACAGCCGTGAGTCCAGGAGGATTCCCAAGTTGCGAACCCTTCCTGTGGGAGCCACTGTTTCGCCCCCAATACACAGCGATGGAATCAGCTGGCTGTACCGGGATGACGGTAACCACAGCCACTCGGTCTTGGAGGGGTTGAGCTTGAGTCCGTTTCTCCCCATCCATACCCGCACGGCCTCCAGGCACTGGGTCAGCACGGCAAGGGCATCGTTGGGGTGGTTTGGCGTGGAAATGTACAGCTGGGTATCATCAGCGTACTGGTGGTACTCCACGCCAAAACCACGGATGATCTCACCCAGCGGCTTTACATAAATGTTGAACAGTAGAGGCGAGAGGACCGACCCCTGAGGTACCCCACATACGAGGGGTCTCGGGGTCGACCTCTGGCCCCCTGTCAACACAGACTGCATCCGGCCAGAGAGGAAGGAGGAGAACCACTGCAAGACAGTGCCTCCTATGCCCAGCCCCTCCAACCGTTGCAGCATGATACCATGATCGATGGTATCAAAAGCCGCCGAGAGGTCCAATAGCACCAGAACAGAGGAGCAACCCCTGTCTTGGGCCCGCCAGAGATCATCCACCAACGCGACCAATGCTGTTTCCGTGCTGTAGCCAGGCCTGAAGCCCGACTGGAACGGATCGAGATATGACGATTCCTCCAGGTGCTGCGGGAACTGTCGGGCAACCACACTCTCAACAACCTTCGCAAGAAAGCGAAGGTTGGAGACGGGACGGTAGTTTGATAAAACGGCTGGATCCAGGGCAGGCTTCTTGAGGAGGGGTCTCACCACTGCCTCTTTCAAGGCAGCGGGAAAGACACCCTCACTCAAGGAAGCGTTGATAATTGCTCGGAACCAGCCTCGTACCACCTCCCGGGAGGCCAGCACCAACCAGGAGGGGCACGGGTCCAGTAAACATGTGGTCGCCCTAAGTCCCCCCAGCAACCTGTCCACGTCCTCGGGGGTCACGGGGTCAAACTCAACCCAGGTAACAGTCTCAAGACCAGCCTCCGCCTCTCCCATTGGACATACCCAGTTGAAGTCGAAGCCTTCCCGTATCTGAGCGATTTTATCATACAGATATTTTCCGAAATCCTCAGCTCTACCCTCTAAGGGGTCTCCCCTCACCTCCTGATGAAGGAGGGAGCGGGTCACCCTAAACAAGGAAGCTGGGCGGTTATCTGATGACGCAATAAGAGCAGTGAGGTAGGAATCCTTATGGTAAGGATTCCATAAACACTTGACAAATAAAAAATTGTCTTCTGTAGAAAGAAAATACTGGCCTGGATCTATTATCCCTGACCCTATTTAAAAGGACAGAAAATGTGATGACTTGATTTTCTATCTTTTTTTTATATGTGCAGGGTAATGTATATGTTAGTATAGAGTACAGGTGTCAAACTCGATCATGACACGTGACAAATTGTGATGTATTGTGATATTTTTTGCCTTTGCAGAGCCGGGGTGGGCGTGGCCTGTGCGTGATGCATCTGGCCCGCCAGTTTGACACACCTGATATAGAGTGTATGTGGTCTGCTAGCATATCTTCCCTTCCAGACCTAAAAAAAATGGAACCTCTAAAGGCCATTTTAACCAATGAATGCCTTCCTCCTCTGCATATATACTCCAGCCACTTCAAAACTGCCTATTAAAAAGCTAAATCCATGGGAAGGATTGGTTTGGAATTTGGAAATGCTTTTTTCACACATACGTGTTGATGCTTGTTAATGTATAATGATTGAAATATAGAGTAAGTTTTAGGCTTATATATATGCATGTGGGTAAGTATGCGCTGAAACCATGAAATGCAGAATCTGGACACAGGTTAGTTTCTTGGTCTCTCTGAAGCTCTGAGAAGTATATGAGCATGTGACAAGTGTTGGCTGAAACCTACAGACCAACCCAGGCTTCTGATTTGCTTGTTTACTTCTCAGCCTAACCTGTTGCCCTGGGATTTTCTAGGTGTCTCACATCTAAGCACTAACCAGATCCAGTCCTGCTTGACTTATGCCAAAGAGAATGAGGTCAACTAAATGCTGCTACCTATTGTAACCATTTTGTGAAACAACAGTGGAGGGAATGAAACCCAGATTTCTTCTGATAAGCGTAGCAAACTCTATCATTGGAAGTAGCTCAGCTAATCTGTGCTTTCTGGAAATTAGGGCAGATTTTGTTCAGGATATAGTAATTACCTGTACAAATGAAAGATTTTATTAGTCCTTGGTTAGAGATTGCCTTGCATAATGACCATTTGCAGTTACAACAGTGATGAAAAGGTAACTTAATGATCAGATCTTGCATTTACGACCTTCACAGGTGTAAAAAGCAAAGGAAGATTGTAGTACAGTAAACTTTATCATTGCTTGTTTACCAGGGGATCTCTGAACCTGTTAATGGTTGTTTAATAAAAAACATTTCTGTACTAGGTACGAAGAAACCTACTTAGTTTCTAGCATGGACATACTAATGTGTTTTCTCTCTCTCTCTCTCTCTATTTTCTGTTAAGCTTTTTCTTTGGTTTATTTGACTTTTATATAAAAGTTCCTTGAATTAAGCTTGACCACGTGGGCATAAGCTTGCAGTTTTCTTTGCCAACAAGACAAAAATTATTTCTGGATGTTATCTTTCAGAATGCTTGTTTTAAACTTCCCACTGTAAGCTTGCAGTCCTAAAAGTCCCTGGTGGTCTCTCACCCTAATAATAAACAAGCTTGGCTATACTGAGCTAAATGTAGGTAAGACCTACTACCGTGTTTACCTCAAAATAAGACCTATCCCGGAAATAAGCCCTACCTTGATTTTTGGGGGTGGGCCTAATCTAAGCCCTACCCCCAAAATAAGCCCCAGTTTTAAGGCTCTGCCTACCTGCCTTCCTCTTCCCTTTCACTCCCCTTCCGAGCCAGACTGCTGGTGCTTTCAACCCCCTGGCTCCCTCCACAGCTCTGCCTACACAGTCACTGAAGAGACAGGGGAGGGTGCTGAAGCAAGCGGGCATCTTGCCTGCCGCTCTCGTGCTGGCTGCCCCTTCCCCGCCAGAGCCAGAATGCTGCTGCATGGATGCCGGGCTTCCCTCTGGCGGGCCTGGGCAGCTATTAGAGATGGGCCCGTTTTAGTGCCTGGCGCTCTTGGGGGAGTTTGTCTTGCCACCTGATTTCCAGCTCTGATGCATTTCTCTGTCACATTTCTCCATCGCGTTTCTGCGCCGCTGCATGCAGGGAAACAAAAGACGTTTGTAGGACTTAAAAAAAAAGTTCAATCAGACCTTCCAACTTCGCAAGATCTTTCGCGAGAAGTTGGAAGATCTGATTGAACTTTTTTTTTTTTTTAGTCCCATAAACTTCTTTTGTTTCAGTGCGGGCCGCAGCTCAGAAACACAATGGAAAAATTAAAAGCAAGTTAGCAAAGAAATGCTTGGGCATCTGGGCAGTGGTGGGGCAAGCTCTCCATCTCTGCAGCAGTGAAGAAACACAATGGAGATGGAAAGCAAATGGCAAGGCAAACCCCCCCCAAGGGCGCCAGGCATTGAAACGGGCCCATCTCTCTCTAGCAGCTGCCCAGGCCTGCCGGAGGGAAGGCCGTCATCTTCTGAAATGCGGCAGCATTCTGGCTCTTGCGGGGAAGGGGCAGCTGGTATGGGAGCTGCAGGCAGATGCCTGCTTACTTCAGCACTCTCCCCGACCCTCTGGGGCTCTGTCAGCGCTTTGGCCCTGGGCTGCTGCCTCCATGCTCACCTCTCGGGGCAGGCCAGGAAGGCACCCCCCGAGCATCTTTGGGGCAAAGCTCCCCGCACTCCACTTGGAAGAGTGTTGGCCTGGCTGCCCCCCGCCTCGGGATCCTTCCCATCACTGCCCAGCACAATTGCCCTAGGGCTGCAGGGGCTGGCCTGGCCTGGTAATTGCATGTGCCTCCCCGAACTCTCTCATACTTTTAGTTGGTCCGCCCCCTTCTCTGAGGTTGGCCTATCGCCCCACACTTCGAAGCTGTGCATCTCCACCTTATGCACAGGTCACGCCACACCCCCGTATGCTTGCCACCTCCTGTAAGTAAGATATCCCCTGAAAATACGATCTAATGTGTCTTTTGGTCCAAAAAAAATATAAGACCCAGTCTTATTTTCGTGGAAACACGGTAGGTGCAACCATTGACTGGCAGTGCTTAAATACTAGGTTGCTGTGTTCAAATGCAGGTTTAATAGTGCTGTTATTTGGTTTGGACAAAACTCAGCAGCACTTTTTTGTGCGGCTGCTGATAAAAACAGGATCGCCAACATGATCACCAATGTCCGATAACGGATATGGCACAAGAAGAAGAAGTTATTGAAATAAACCAGTTGAGCACTAGCTGGTCTGACAACCGATTTATCCATTAAACTTGCCTTCTCAAAGAAGGAAACAAAAGATAACTTAAAGCTGTATTGATATAGGTGGCAAATAAATAAATAAATATTTAGTGACATGGGTTCACCATTGAAGTGTGTTTAGATTTTTTTTTCCATTTTCCTGTTGTGCATTCTGCATACATGAAGGCCTGCAGAGCATGAAAAAAAGCTTTGGATTTTAAAAGGACTGTCCAACTAGCAAATTCAACATTTAGGAAACTCTACGGCTTTGAGTTGCCATAAAAGATAAGCTTTATTGAATACACATCTTGGTACTGAAAAAGCAAAATCAACTCTTAACTTTCCCATGCGAAAATCAAGTTAGTTAACAGTAGCTTTCCATAACCCCCCATCCTCTCCAAGTATTCACATGGCCCAATCACATTTCTTTGGTTTGTTATGGTCCACTTCCCCATCAAACAGCTGCTTTTGTGACCTTGGTTCTCATGGTCCGTAGAGGGCTTCTTAAAAATCCCATTTCTCCCAAGCTTCCCCTCCTCCCTATTTCTATGGCAAGTTGAGTAGCGACAGAGGTTAGCAAACATCCTAGCAATTTAAGCTTGACAACCCTACTGTAATATAGGACACGTTACACAAGGGTGCTTACTGAAACCATATTATTTCTGTACTTTTTGCCCGTGAAGTAAAAGTTGGTTTGACATTAAAACATCTAATCTGGTCAACACGGAAATAGAGATCATGTAATCTAGTCTACTTATCCTCAACCTGATAAATTCATGATATATTGGGGCTGCAACTGCTAAAATTCCCACCTGGCATGCAAGTTGCTAGTTTGCAGGAAAGCTAATACAATCAGTTAAAATTCCTGACTTCCTTATTAGATCAGCCTATTGCTAAGGATTACACAGAATCCTACCGGTATAATAATTATTGTGGTGAACATCTACATCGCATGGATCCTTGACTTCATAGATGTTCCTGAGTAACAGGAAAGTTTAATTGAACAAATGAGAACAAGTCATTCTAAAATTCTCATCAAGGGCTTTGGGGCAGGGTGGTTCTGAACTGTATGAGAAACATGAGAAAGTTAATTAGAAGAGCCCCTTTAAGTAGGGGGTGGGTCTACTGTCTGAAGCATTTTTTTAAAAAAAATCACTGACTGAGTCCTAGGAATTTCTTCCCGCTTCAAATGCTTGATACTTTCTGCAGTAGTTTTCAGCATATGCAAAACTGTGTGCTATTTTGAGAGGCAAATGAAATAGAGAGAGTAATAATGCAGGTGGAAGGAAGCTTGAATCCTGGAAAGCAGGGATAGAATCTGTGAATTTTATATAAACCAAAGCATTTTGTGTTGCTAACTTGATTGGTTCATGAAGGACATTTGGAAAAAAAATACTGTGGGGAGTGCATGTAGGCTTTTTCTAGAGTTTTGGAGGTTCCTGGCAAGAAAAGCTTGCCAGAAACCACCAACCCTCCACACTTCCATTGCTTTTGTTTCTATTAGCAAATTATATCATTTAGATTCCACGTTGGTCTATTACAGGGGTTCTCAACCTTGGCAACTTTAAGACTTGTGGACTTCAATTCCCAGAATTCTGGGAGTTGAAGTCCACAAGTCTTAAAGTTGCCAAGGTTGAGAACCCCTGGTTAAATCAAATTTCAATGTTAACATATGTAGCTCAGAATTGAACTGTGGAGTCCTTGGTGCTCCCTGAGCATGATTATTTGCTTGCAGGTTTTTTATTACCCAACTTAGGTAATATCAGTGCTAGTGAGTGTGGGGCTTGTCCCGTTTTTATACAGTAGCTTGTCCTGCCAGTGTTGGTGGGGGTGTGGTTTCCTCCATGGTAATTCCTTGATTAAGATACTTCCTGCTTGATTGTTTAGTGTTAATCTGCTTTTTGGTTGCTGAAGGAGATATATTCTGATCTTTTGGTTTCTTCCTTAGCTTAGCTTTTTCATTTTGAGATTTTTGAGATTTTTGAGATTTTTGACACCCCCCCTTTTTTTTTAGACTCTGTTGTCTCTTGTGTTCTCTAAGTTTGGTCATTTGTTCACAGATATTTTATTATTACTCAACCACTGTAGGTAATGTCATCATTTCCTAGTAGGGTAATGAAAGCAAACAACCAAACTCACAAGCACCAAGAACCGCACAGTTTGAGCATAAGCCATACATATTCCCTTTTATTGGAAGAATCAATATATGTGTCAGCATAACATAGTTAGGGATTATCATTCCCATACTTCCCTGAATCTTAGAAGCTTATTTATGTTGCCAACCTAAATGCTTTTCTGACTTTCTTCTCTTCTGCCCTGGATCAGATAAAGTTTGCGAGATATTGTAGATCTGAGAAGCCTAGACATTCCACAGAGCATGCTAAGCCAAAACCAAACAGAATCAAACAAAATACAAATAGTCTTCAAGTTACAACCACAAGGGAGCCCAGAATTGCAGTCATAAGTGGAGGCATCACATGGTCGGATTTGATTTTATGACCATTTTATGACCGTTATAAAAAGAATGGCTGTGGTCATTAAACAATTCACATGAAGGTTAAGCAAATCTGGTCTCCTGAATGGGCACTTTTGCTGGAAACTGGCAAAAATGTCACAAATTACAACTATTTGACCATGGAATCCGGAGCTGTTGCCAAGCTCCCAAAATACACTCATAAATGTGGAGGGGTGACAGTCATAACTTCGAGGATGAATGTTAAGAATCTTTTTATAAGTTCATGATAACTTTGAACGGTCGAGGACTACCTATATAGAACATTATGTGGTCTTAACCATTGAGTCTTTTAAGTCAGGGGTCCCCAACCTTGGCAATTTTAAGACTGGCTGGGGAATTCTGGAAGTTGAAGTCCACAGGTCTTAAAACGGGTCCCCAACCTTGGCATCTTTAAGTCGTCATTTTCAGTTAATCCTAGTGAAATATATGAATGCAACCATTGTGGCTCCTTCAACAAGTTAAAGTGAAGCAAACTTGATAGCTTGTGGGGTTTTCCGTTGAACTTCAACTTTGCTAGTGACATCATTAATAAGTGTGTGAGAATTCATAGCAGAGTTTAGCAGGGCATTTAATATGGGTGTATGTGGTTTCAGTTGTTGCTACTGTATACAAACTGTAAGTTTGGCCTTGTATTAAACTTGAGAGTAATGATTAATCATTGACTTAGCCAAAGCTGTTACTGTGTGGTACTGCATTCATATTTAGTTTGTTTACCATATTTGTGAGCTGGAAGCCAGAAGATAGTCTTAAAAAAACTTAGGGGGATTTATCATACAACACCGTCAATACATTTTGAACCTTATGAGCTTTATTCTGATAAATTTGGTAACAAGGAATGTATTTTTCCCCCTTAACAGAAAGTACAGACAGAAGATTTCTTCTAATTTTGATTTGTTTTTTTAAATTGCTGCAACCAGCTGCAGAAATTGCATTCTACCATTACAAAATATGAACAAGGCAATAAGTGGAAAGGAAAAAAAAGATGTTAGAAAGAAGAGCAGTACAAATATTGAAGTGGTTAGAAATATATTTTTAATGTGCCAAAATTATAGCTTTTTAACTGCTTCATATCTTTCTTCTGTCTCGAACATAAGTAGGTTACATTCAATCCAAAGAAATATAGATTTACAGAGAATAATTGCACATCTAGATTTTTGGTAAACAAGACTTTTGATTCATCAAGGAGACAGTGAGGTTCATCATATTGTAAGCTCCATGTTACTTCTTAATAACTTCGTTGAGTCTTGAAAAAACAAAAAAGCATCTCTAAGTTGCTAAGTTAAATCTTTACTAGCTCACCTGTCCAGATATCTGCAGTAATAACTCACATCTCAAAATAATAAAAACGAATAGAAATTTCCCTAGATCTGACTACATTCCAAAGCCTTTAGGATTTTGTAAATGTTAATTTGAAACGCTGAGTATATAAACTCAAAATCTGCAAAATGCTAGTGTAGAGTTATAGTGACAAAATATAGCCCTGGAAGCAGATATAAATTATTTTTATATTCCATACTAAACAGTTAAATACTATGATGGAATAATTGCAGCTGTACTCTTCCTGATCTTCCAAATAATGTATTTAGAACAGCCAGTGCTAGTTGGGAATACAGCTAGTCCTCAAGTTACGATCATTCAGCGACTATTAGAAATTATGGCAACACTGAATGAAGAGACCCTGAAGTTACGGCTGTTATAGCATCCCCAGGATCAAAATTTGGGCGCTTGGCAACCCGCCTGCACTTAAGACCACAGGGACACTTCTGTTCTTCCTACCCTCCCTTTCTTCATCCATTTATGCCCATTTGACCTCTTCCGGTATAGAAACCCTGCTGCCCTAGCTGAGTGTTCTCTTCTTGCTCTGCTACATACCAAGCATGCCCAACCTGGCCCTTGAGACTTTCCTAGGCTCCGCATGATGGTTTCCTTGCGAGATCTGGGGAAGATGGCTTCACATAGAGCGTAAGCAAGAAGATGATGAATGTCAGCCGGCGGGGGGGGGGGGCTCGGGCTGTGGGATGGCAAGGGTAACTGCAGCTGGGACTGGGCTGGGGTTTCCAGGGTCACCTGTAGCTTTGGGCTGGATGAGGCTGGGGCTGGTTTTGCATTACAAAGTGCTTTGTACTGTGGCCCAGGGGCTTCTTGCAGCCCCAGAGATACAGCACACCAAGAAGCCCCCTTGTGCCACACTGCCGAGCCAGGCTGAAATGGCAGAGGCCTCTGGGGCATCTACCGCTTCCTGAAAAGCAGCCCCAGAGCCACAGCATGAGAAGCAGCCCTAGAGCCACGTGGGTAGGGCGGGCCAGTCCCAGTGGGATGAGACTGACCCTCAGGTAAAGTGGACCGATGCCATGTAGAGCTTTAAAGGTGATAGCCAGCACCTTGAATTGTACCCGAAAGCAAACCGACAATCAGTACAGCTGACCGAGTGGTGGGATTGCCATTGCTAAGTGTTGTGGTTAGGTGAAATTGCACTTTATGACTTCCACACTTAGGTAAATTCTGTCCCAATTGTGGTCATAACTCGAGGACTGTCTGCATGAAGATAATCCAGTACATCAGTAGGATATTTGTTTGAAAAGGAAATTCAATCACTTGCTCATAAAAATAGTTTGAAATGACCATATTTTGTGTATCACCCAATTAATATTGTTTTTATACAACTTTCCTTTGGGAGTTGTCCCAAGATATTTCTCTTCAGTCCAGAGTGAAGAAGAAATAAAAGTTGCTTAGATACAGCTCTAGGAAGCACACACCACTTGTCCTTAAGCCTCCTCCATTTGCTTTGAGCAATGACTAAGATTTTTTCCCCCTCTGATCTGCTCTAGGAATGAAACAGCTTTCTGATGCATGATAAAGCTAAGCCACACTGCTGTCTTTTTAATGTTGAACTTCCAGTTTTGGCAGTATAATTGATTATTTAATAGTCTTAAAACTGAAAGTCTCTATTTTTGGTTACCGCCGGCTTTCTCTGCTTTTTATTTAGCGGAATGATTTTGTGGAAACAGCAATAACATTTTCAGAAAGAGTTTGACGATGCCCCAATATTTTTAATGGGCCTAGCTTTTAGCAGTATTTGTAGTGGGATATTTTTTGCCAATCAGAGAGATGTACGTGTCAAGCCAGATTGCTCACTTTCTACGTGGGCTGCCCAAGAACAAAAGCCTGCAGGTATGTGCTCTTCAGAAGGCATCAGAAGGAAGGCTGTTAAAGAGGTAAGCAGAGAAAAAAAGACAAGAACAAACATGAGTTCAAGGATGCTGAGAAGTCTCTGCAGGGAAGCTGAAAGTCAGCTGGAAGTAGGCAAGGAATTGTCAGCAGTGTTTGTGAAATTCCTTATTAAGGAACAAGCATTTTATAATTTGGCTGAGTTCTAGAAAGCACTTGCTATTCCTACTTAATGGGGGAGAGTAACTGATTTTGTCAAAGGTTTTGCAGAGTTTTTAGTTCAATGTATCTGGTGCCTCAGATCTAGACGAGAGTATCAATCTGAAGGATTATATGCAGAATCCTCTCGTTATTAAGGGTCGCAGCTGAGCTTGAGCACATATTTTCCATGCAGAAAGTCCAACCCCTGGCCCCTGTAGGAAAGGCTGTCAGATGCTGCAGTCTTGAAACCTTGAGAGATGCTGACAGGCAAGGCAGACTAGAAAATGTCTTGGGTTGTTTGTAGTTAGCAGCAGCTTCATATGTTCAAAGTCTTTAATTAAATCAGCAAAAGAGCCCTCTTGAAAAAGACTTCCACTGTCACTGTGGCTTATTTCTATGCTGGGATTAGATAAAATCAGATCTACTTAAGAAGCAATGAGTTTTAACAAGTCTCCAACGTGATGGCCTAAGCTTAGTTTCTTACAGATGGGCCTACCAAACTATATTTTCCTGCAGGCAAATGGTGTTCAGTAACTCCATATATGGTTTTATTCTGTATTTTTAAACAGGTGGTTCATTGCGTTAAAGCGTTATGTAGATTGTTTGGTTTGACTCAGGATGTGGTATGAATCAGGCACTCTGATTTGTAGAGCACTGTTTATTTCATCAAAGGTATTTGCTACCCGCCCCCTAACAGTTCCAGATAGCTAAATATTATAAAAACATTTGCCCAAATATTTCTGTTCTCGAGATATTTAGATTACAATTCATAGGAAGTCTGACCATTGACTGTATTAGATGAGATACAGTCCTTGGGCCTCTCTGAGTTTGATTGTTTGTTTGCAGATGTTTCATTACCTAACAAGTGCTAGAAGGAAGTGGGAATCACTCTCTACCAAACTCAGACGGAATCAGGGACTCTACAGTTCAACCTGAGCTACATATATTCTCCTCTATTTATACTAAATGAGATTTGTGGAAGTAGCATTCCAAAACATATAAAAGGCACCATATGATAGAGAAATATATGTGTAGGTTGGTGCAAAGTATGGTAGAGAAAATAGGCTAATGATAAGATAGTATCTATTAGTGAATATCAGCCAGTATTTAAAAGTTAAGTTTTTTCTAGCTTTATACCTCTTAGTTTTGGCCTGTTTTGTAATTAAGATTGTAGGAAACTTGTTCATACCCCAGATGTGGCATTAAGCTGAATATGAAGATGAGTTTGGATTGCAACTACTAAGCAGAGATTGCAGCGTTGTGTGTTATTTCTAGCAACAAGTTAGGAGAGAAAAACAACAACAGTCCAAGTGTTACCCTCCCTAAGATGATTGGACGGCGAAAGTAGCAGTGATCAAAATTGACAGGAGACTATTAATAAATGTTGAGCTTCCCCTAGGTCAGCCCTAAGTTTATTGATTTTCTGGAAGTAAGTCAGGTATTTACTGGGGCTAAGCCATGGTGTGAAAATTGTTACAGTACAGTACAATTGTCAGTTTACCTGACACTGGGGATTATGTTAGTGCTGCTGTTGCTGCTTAAAGGGGTAGCCAGCTGCTGATCTCATTCTTCACTTCTCTTTGGATTTCCAGACTAAACATTTTAACAGAACCGAGTAGTAAACCAGATGCATATTTGGGATTAACAACTAATGGGAATGCTAATAGGGTATAATAAAAAAAAGAAGACTGATTTAAGGACTAAGTGTAAGAGCAAGAGACATGAGAGGGTGATTAATGGAAGGTATATATTAAATAGACTAAGAATGTACGCGTTGAAGGGAGGGGTGTATCGACATGAAAATTATTAACTTTAATAAGAAGACTTGTTTGTTTGATGTACAATGGATAGATCTGAAAAGAAGTGAAACTTAAAATTTTTAAAATGTAGTTGGCTTATAGTTAAACTTTGATATATGGAGTGAGGAAGGTCTACAAATTTAAAATGATTGTATTAAGTTGAATGGCTTTAACTTGAATTTTTTCTTTGTTTGCATGTACAAATGGATATCTAATAATAAAAATTTTTTTTAAAAAAAGAAGACTTGAGTGATAAGAATTTAAATCATTGCTCAGCCATGAAAGATACTCAAGAGGTTCCAGACTGAACTGAATTTGAGTGCTTGAGTGTGGTTGCCGCTGGCCCATATTACATTCTTAAAGTCAGTGCTATACATTTCTTCATGTAGCAAGTAAACAGTTACTGGTTTTAATTGTTTGTATATATATATTTTTTTTCCAATATTATTGTTGTATGCTGCTGAGAGTTCCTTGATTATGATGGTTCAGAAATCCAGTATTTTCAAATATTTGTCAAGGAGGGGACTGTGATGGAGTTAAGTGGGACAAAGTGTGCTAAAAGTGCATTATAGAGCATAGAGGATTATTAGTATAGAACTAATGTTTAAAATGCTACTTCTTTCTCTTTTCAGAATTCATCATGTATCATTTTTGCTGCAAGACATGCAAGTGCTTCTACAGTAAGTTGTTTTGTTTTTCATTTCTTGTAGGATGTACAAAATCTGTTGGTTGACAATTTAAGTCTTGATTATACCGAAGACCAGTCTAGGTTGGTGACTGCATTACTGGTGTGCTTGGTGTCAGTATATACTTTTTTCAAATTCAGTAGCTCCTTCCCATTGACAATACATTTCAGGAGATAGAGGAGTAGTTTGCAGTTGTTTGACCATTTATGCTTACGATGAGAATTCATAGTAGAACCATACATACAGTGTTGTAGTTACTGGAGAAGGAAAAAGTGATAGTTTTTCATGTTGATTTTTAAGTTAGGAAGATTTCAGAAGCATTTCCATAGCTAGGCAAAAATATAGTTTTGTTTAAAGTTTTGTATTTCCATTGAAATGCTATACCAGGGGTAGGCAACCTTGGCTCTTTTATGACTCTTGGACTTCAACTCCCAGAATTCCTGAGTCAGCATGGCTGACTCAGGAATTCTGGGAGTTGAAGTCCACGAGTCATAAAAGAGCCGAAGTTGCTTACCACTGTGCTATACCAATGGTTTTAACATATGATACCATTGATAGTCCATGCCTTTTTAATTTGTATGCAAGAAAACTAATGGAAAAAGAAAAAAAGGTTCAGATTACTTATAACGGTGTGAAGAGAAAATAGTCTACAATCTCATCTCATTCTTTTGTGCTCAGGTAAAATAAGATGATGAGCAAAAATGGTACAAAATTACTAAATCTTTTAAAAAATTAAATCAAGATTTTTGAGGTCATTTTCATCAGCAAGTTATGAAACCACTAGATTAAAGCATAGGCAATTCGCTAACACAACGAAATGGTAAATGTGAAAAATTTGAAAATGTGACCTGAAGGGGAAAAAAGTATAAAAATAACAAAAAGGGGTTGTGGAATCTACTGAGTGAACCAGATGTCATGGTATTAGGACAAAACTTTTCTTCGTGTAGATTGCACCCAGGATTACTGTAAAATAGTTATTAAACAAATATGAGCAATATTTTATTTCATATATCTACTTTTTTCTCTCTCACATGCCACTTTTCTAGATTGGCTTTCTACCATTGACAATAGTTGATTTGTTGCGTATAACATTAGACATCATTTTATTTTCAGAATCTGAAAGATGTTCTTGCGAATATGATACCCAAAGAACAAGCAAGACTTAAAAGCTTCAGACAACAACATGGCAGTACTGTCATTGGACAAATCACTGTAGATATGGTAAGTTGTATTGCTCTGCAAGAGAGAGGGGAGAATACATCAATGCGCAATTAGTCTGACTTCTGTACCCTGCAGGAAATGAAATTGTTATCTTCAGACAAAATTAATTGTAAAGGAGCATCTTTGCTTTTGCTCTCTTTAGAGATGCTCTCATCTGGTGAGATGCTTTTAGGGAGATGATGGTGCGTTGCTGGAATGCTCTGCATTCCAGATATTAGGATGAGGTTTAGATTAAAAAAAAAATCAGAAAATGTTTGAGTGTATGAAAAAAGAAAAAGGAATAAGATTCAAATCCAACTGTAGATTACATAAGATTCAGCTTGAATGTCTCAAGTGAAAAGCTGGCAAAAATGAGGACTAGAATTAACTTCTCTGGGATCTTGGAGAATTGCTTAGTATTTGTTTCTCAATGATCTGCATTATGTAGAAACTATTTTCTTCATATTTGAATTGCTTCAACTCTTGTGCTTAATCTCCTAAAATTGAAAGAGGTTCTTGACTTGGAACCTACTGCTGGTGGTGAATTGATCTTAATTAAGGATGTGTCCACCTCTTTTTTTCAGAGCGAATAACAATAGATTTGATTCTGAACAGAAAATTATATCAAACAGTTCAGAATCTGCAACCTGCATACATCTGACAGATTAAAGCCTTTGCATAATATCTCTTCCTTAATTTATTCTGAAATGTGTACTCTTTGTGTAATACTGCTTCTGCTTATCAGAGAGGTAACCACTACCCAACCTTCAATCCCTGGAAATCTTAATCACCTCTCTATCTTTTAAGGTTTCTATTCACATGGTATCGATAGTTTCCACCATATATCTACAGTTCTAAATGTCTGCATGCTCACAGCTATGTCATACTAATAATAAATTAGAAGCTGAGTACCATCTTACATCACAATACTGGTTTTGGTCATTGTTTCAGCTTTGGTCTAATTTCCTGTCTTAGTTTAAGATTCAGCCAGTAACAGCTGATATTTCTTCACTTATTTAGAAGTGAAGAAGTATCAGCTATTACTGGTTGAATCTTAGGCTCATGGGCTAGGGAAGCAACATTTGATTTGATATTTACATCAGATATTGCTTCCCTAGCCCATGAGTTCCGATTTCCTGTAAGAAATTACATTTTCTTCTTATTGGATACACTCTTGTCCATTCATTTTGGTTGCATATCCTAGGCTTGTTTATCCACTAGGCCTGGGTCTTCAAATTACATTGCAATCCTTAGGAGATGTACAGAGATGTAGCTAGTTTAATTATCTACCATATGACTGGACCAAAGCACATGTATTTATTCCAGGAAGAGGCAGCTCAGGGGATCAGGAAAATACTTAGGACAGGGGTAGGCAACCTTGGCTCTTTTATGACTCGTGGACTTCAACTCCCAGAATTCCTGAGCCAGCATAGCTGGGAGTTGAAGTTCACGAGTCATAAAAGAGCCAAAGTTGCCTACCCCTGACTTAGGACATCGGTATGAACAAGTGAATAGGGAAACGAAGGCACTGAGAATATTAGCAAGCAGGCCAGCAGACAGGTTAGGTGTAAGAGGAACATAAGAAATGAGGTCAAGAAACCTTGCCCTGCTCATCTGCTAAGACACCTCCAGATTTTGTTTTGACCAAAGTCTGGAACAACCAAATTGGAGCCCATTGGGAACTGTTTGTGGAACTTTTGAAACTCATTGCTTTCAAGAGGGAACATGTTTTCAATGTGATACTCTTTGCTAGCAGGCATCTACTTCACTCTTCCCATCTGCTTGGTATGCTTTTTCCTCATTTTGTCTCTTTACAAGAAGCACTTAAAGTTGAGACAGGGCAACGGCCTTCAGTATAAATTTTATTTCTGAGTGTGTTTCTGCATTCATGGCAGCACCAAGATAAAACTGATGAATGCCTTCTATAAAAAAAAAAGAAAAGAAAAGATAATTTGGTATGTAGCATTATATTGGTAGATAGGAGAAATGATCTGGAGACAGGAAGCCATGATAAAAAAAACAGGGTAATGTTTTATAATTTTGCATGTCTTTTAAGCATTTGGGTTTTTTGTTTTTTTTTTAAAGGTGCTTTGTATGTTTTATGGAGAGAAGGGTGAAATGTGATATTTGGAGCTCAGGTTAATCAATCAGAATAGAGCTGAAAGGGACCTTGGAAGTCTTCTAATCCAACCCCTGCTCCAGCAGGAGACCCTATACCAGCGGTTCTCAACCTTTTCCGGGGCTCGACCCTGGCCCGCATCGCGCATGCGTGGCGCGATGGGGCGCATCGCGCATGCGTGGCGCGACGGGGCGCATTGCGCATGCGTGGTGCGACGGGGCGCATCGCGCATGCGTGGTGCGACGGGGCGCATCGTGCATGCGTGACGTGACGGGGTGCATTGTGCATGCACGGCACGATGCAGCATCGCGCATGCGTGGCGCGACGGGGAGCATCACGCATGCGCGGCGCGACGGAGCATCGTGCATGCGCGGAGCAACGGGGAGCATCGCGCATGCGCGCCGCAACGGGGCGCATCGCAAAGGGGGAAAAAATGGCCGACCAAAAAAAATGGCCGACCAAAAAAAAAATGGCGGGCCTGCATCGCACATGCGCGGTGCGACGGCCCGCATGGCAAAGAGGAAAAAAAATGGCTGACCAAAAAAAAAAAGGCTGACCCCCCAAAAAAATGGCGGGCCCACATCGCGCATGCGCGGCGCGACGGCCCGCATGGCAAAGGGGGAAAAAATGGCTGACCAAAAAAAAAAAGGCTGACCCCCCCAAAAAATGGCGGGCCCACATCGCGCATGCGCGGCGCGACGGCCCGCATGGCAAAGGGGGAAAAAATGGCTGACCAAAAAAAAAAAGGCTGACCCCCCCAAAAAATGGCGGGCCCACATCGCGCATGCGCGGCGCGACGGCCCGCATGGCAAAGGGGGAAAAATGGCCGATCAAAAAAAAATGGCTGACCAAAAAAAAATTGGCGGGCCTGCATCGCACATGTGCGGTGCGACGGCCCGCATGGCAAAGGGGAAAAAAATGGCCGACCAAAAAAAGGCAGACTGCGGTGTTTGGCGACCCCCGTGAAATGGTCGTTCGACCCCAAATGGGGTCACGACCCACAGGTTGAGAACCGCTGCCCTATACCATTTCAGATTGATGGCTGTCCAGTCTCTTCTTAAAAGCCTCCAGTGATGAAGCATTTACAACTTCTGGAGGCAAGCTGTTCCACTGGTTAATTGTTCTCATTGTTAGGAAGTTTCTCCTTAATTCCAGGCTGCTTCTCTCCTTGACTAATTTCCATCCATTGTTTCTTGTCCTGCCCTCTTATCTCCTAGTTCTGTCTTGATCAGCTTGTTTTTCTCTGATTCAGTAAATGAATCAGTAAATTAAGTCTTGAAGTAAAAAAACAAAAACAAAAAAACATGTTTATGAAAACAGCTTGGAGTCTTCTCCTCTACAATTGTCTAACTTTTAGAATTTTTTTCTGAATTAGCATGCTTATCTTCCTCTGCAGCTATTTTTTTGAGAGCCTCCATGGCATGCTTTTAAACTTCCCAAAACTTAAATCCCAGGCCAAGGAGGCATAATAAGATATTGTAGCATTTTGCATCTTCTCCCAAAGATGCCATGGGAAGGAGAGGTATAGAAACGTGAAAGTGTGGGGAACGCGCTAGAGAGGGTTCTAAAGGAAATATATTACAGTATCTGAATTCTTTTCGGTCAGGATTCAGGCACAGGCAGAGGACAGAAATTGTATTGGTCATTCTGCTACAATACATGATCTTTGCTGTGACTTTGATGAGTGGAGTGCCTCTCACCTAATCCCATTAGATCTTTTGACAACATTCAGTACCACCATCGAACACATCTTGTTTGGACCATATATAAGAGTTATGGACACCATTTTGATGATTCCTCTCCTCTCTGAATAGACAATTCTAGTCAGTGGTGGTAGGGGAGAAATGCTCAAGCCCTGGGGTCCTCCAGTGTGATGTCCCACAAGGCTCAGTCCTTTACTCTGTGCTATTCAACATCTACATAAAATTGTTGGAAGAAGACATCTGGAAATTGGTGTTGTGATGCCATTAGTATGCTAAAAATATCCAGCCATACATCACCATCTGAGATTGTGTCAGAGATGTCGTACAAGTTCTGACTCAGTGACTGGAGTCTGTGAGGAACTGAATGGAAGCTTAAATTATGCCCCTCCAAGATGGAGTTGCTCTTTGTCAATAAACATTAGAGCACAATACCAAGATTGAGCTCAGGATTGCTCTGGTGGGGATCATGTTTGTGAAGGAGGTGGTCTGACTTGGGAAGCCAACTTGACTACTGTTTTCTGATTAAGCAGCAGGTGGAAGAAGTGGCTAGGGGAGCTTTCACCCAATTTATGCACCATTTAACAATCCTACTTAGATAAGGATGCCCTGGTGAGGGTAACTCACACTTTGATTGCTACTCAGTTGGAATACTCTTAATACACTCTATGAGGGGCTGCCTTTGGAAATGACCCAGAAGTGCAGCTGTTACAAACCACAGTGCAAGAATGCCGATGGGGGAATCCCATAAATCTAGAGTAACACCTCAATAAATTTGACACACTGGTTATGGGTAGGCAGGCTCCCAGGCTCAGTTAACAATGCAGGTTATACCTTTAAAACCTAAATGGCACGTTGTAGAATAGGATTTGTCCACGTGGAACAGTCATGTAAGGAAGGTCTGCTAAAAGTCAGTCCCTACAAGATGCATTAGATATGAACAAGATACCAGGCCATCTCAATAGTAGCCCTCATTTTGTGTATTGCAAGCTTTTGTATTCCCTTCCTCCATAAATTCATGTAGCCCCTACATTCTTTGTTGTTCCAAAGCAAATGGTAAGTCTTCTTTAGCTTAAGCTGAATGGGGGATGCCAAGATAGCTTCATGTTTTCCTAATGTTTGTTGTTTTAATTTGAATCTATTTTGCCCATTACTCAAGAGTCCTTGGTGATTGGGGAACGTCAGAAATACTGACAGATAAAAGAAATAAATTTTAACATTACTGCCTCAAGGTCTAGTTTTTCTTCTCCAGCTTTCCACAAGCCAGTCTATGCTAATGAGGAGAATTATATCTCCTATTACTCACTCCAAGCACATTCAATTGGCCATGACAGTTTAGCTTAAAGAAAGTTGTAGTTTAAAACATCCAGAGAGTCCCATCTTGAGAAAGTTATTGATACAAATCTTTGGGACGAGTTTAGGAAACTTCATTTCTGGCATTGCTCAGTAATTGATGTAAAAGTTTAACTTGTCGGGAAAAGCCTAGTCATGATTAAGCAATGCAGCAATATCGTTGATTTTATTTGTAACCCAGTTCTTTCCCAAGCGTGGAGCTGCCAAAGCAGTTTTCTTGATTTCTATTAACTTCCTAGGCTGTGCTAAGCCTCGCTTTGTTTCTGAATTAGAATTCATCTCATTAGTTGCTTTTAAATTGATGTGAAATACTATAGCAGGTTTTCTGAGTGCCAGCTGGAAAGCTAGCCTTGATGTTTGTTAAAAAGCGCTGTTCTATTTGACCTGATTGAAGCTGCTGTTCTAGAGAAAAAAGCGGATAGAAAGGGGAAGAATTAAGGCAAACAGGGAGCAAGAAACACTGTTAAAACTTACCACTGTTGTGTTTCAGAGTGCTAAAAGTGATGGAAAATTACTAAAACCTGGGAACAATTCTGCACCAATTTTTCCATGACATATAAAACGTGAAATACATACAAAAGTATATCAACAAGCTAACTGCAAATATGACTTAAATCATCTCAGACTGAATGGAGAAGGGGAACTTGGAGAAACTAGGAAGCCTGAAGACTCAGACCCAATTTCTGTCAATTACTGTCCAGTCAGATATTTGTGGGGACAGACATAATCAAACAAGGCAGGAATTTTTCTGCCTTCTACATTGGGTTAACTGGAGGATTACGGTGAAGGCAAATTTCTCCTTCTTTTAAGTAACACTCTTTCTTCTCCAGCTCTACGGTGGCATGAGGAGTATGAAAGGGCTAATATACGAGACCTCTGTCTTGGATCCTGATGAGGTAAGGAGGGCAGAATGGGCGCCATTACTTTTGCAATTAGCTCTTAGCCTCTCCGTTGAAATGTGGTTTCTTATCCTGCTTCCTGGGTTGGTTTTTAGGGCATTCGTTTCCGTGGCTACAGCATTCCCGAGTGCCAGAAGCTGCTACCCAAAGCCCCTGGAGGTGCAGAGCCTCTTCCTGAGGGTCTCTTTTGGTTACTGGTGACAGGAGAGATTCCTTCCCAAGAACAGGTAATAAGACATGGCAAAGATTGCTGGGAGGCGGTTACGTTCATCCCACTTAAGTGACCTGCAAAGTGATTGTGGAACCTTTTTTTGTGTCTAGAGAACTGCTGGAGAAAACAGTTAAGAGCTCTATAGTAATGACAAGAACAGCCAAGACCAAGGGCATTGGTGTTGGATAGCACTTTTCCCCCTAGGTATATAGACGTGTGACGTTGTGGTTTTCTTTTCCTAGGTGACTTGGGTGTCTCGAGAGTGGGCGAAGAGAGCGGCCCTGCCCTCCCATGTAGTGACTATGCTTGACAACTTCCCCACCAATCTTCATCCCATGTCACAACTCAGTGCTGCTGTCACAGCTCTCAACAGCGAGAGCACTTTTGCCCGCGCCTACTCTGAAGGAATTAGCCGGACCAAGTATTGGGAGGTAAGCCACAAGCAGCAAGCTTTCCACAAGCATTGGTAGAAGAGGTTGTAGAGGTGACTTCAAGCTTGGTGCAGTTATGAATGTGTGGTAGGATTTTCTTCACTATCTGATTGAGCTATATAGAATTAAAATCCAGAATTATTTGTTGGAAAATGTAGGTATATATGTATGTACAAATAGAAAATGCATACATGAATGGCCTTGGCTGTGCCATAGAACAATTCTAGTTCATAGTGCAGTCACTGTTCTGTACTTGTTTTTCTCTGAGCTTCTTTTTTAAGGCTGAAAATAAAAGACTATACCTATTAAAATTTAGAAACTGGAGTAAGCCTTTTGGTAGTTTTTGTTGGTCAAAGTTTGATTGTGCTCTGCATAATTGAAAGCACAACTAAAGTCACAGCAAAATCTGAAGATTGTTTCTGCAGAATCTTTTTATTGCACCTGCCAATTGAAAACTTTGTGTACAATATATGTAAATGCTGCTAAATACAAATTTGATTCTAGGGCTGATTTGCTAATGTTAAGTACTATGCTGCTTAACCTATCAGGATTTTGATAGGGCTGTAAGCTTACCTCTGAACCAGCAATTGCAAAGGAAAGAAATCTAGCAAGTTAACTTTACTAAATTCTGAATTACTACTGTATTCTAACCATTCAGTTAACCCAGTCATTAACTTTTCTTTCCTGATAATCCTGTTACTGCTCAATCATTTCAGATCCTTTGTGTGACCAAGTAGACACAATTTCTTTATGGTTAGCACATGGTAAATGACAAGAGTCAGCTTAGCATATGACCTTGGTTCCCAATCTCTGGACTCCGACTGTGGCTGTCCTGGTAATATGAGACCTTGAGCGTAATGACATGTGCTCTGGCCTCTGTGCACAGCCCTCTGGACTGAGGCAAGGAGACTTTGGTCTGGCTGTATAGATCTTTATCTGCCAGGAGGTGTTGCTGTCTGATTTGCAAATGACAGGGGGCGGGGAGACATTGCTAATTTTACTTGGGCTGTAAATCTTTTCAGCAAACGGTTTGAAACTGGGGAGTCTGTTAGAAGAGATTAGTTTCTTTCCAAATAAGAGTGATAGCTTTGGTTCTATCCTTGCCACTGATGATATCTGGTCTTGAAATGAGGTGAAGAATGAGATCCTGTGGACTTTCAGGATGCATCAGTTTTCCCTTCTCCGCCTTGTCATTCTTCAAGTTTTCCATAGAGAAAGAGCCAAACGTTCCTATGCCTCCTGCTCATAGAAAACAGCTGCATGCAGGACAGAGCAGCCTGATTCAGCAGCTGCTTGGTCAGTGAAGAACTTCCTTCCCAGAGCATTCCCTCTGCAAAAACAAAAAGCATTTGCTGCAGAATGAGTGTAAAATCGTACAGGTAGTCCTTAACCTGGCACTTGTGCGATGTCACAGTTGCAAAACATACAGTTGAGATGTGAAGCCCTGCTTTGAAGAGAGATACTTGTTCAGATAATATTGGAAATGGTTTTTCAATTGTGGTTGTGTTCTCCATCTGCCAACCAGCAGAAGACCAGGATGATTGGCACATTTATCCCACCAGGCTGCTCATTAATGCTCGGTGGGAATAAGGACCAAAAGTCTAAATGGGGATTGTAAAACAAATCACTGCTACCCATCCCCTTTACTATGGGTATTTATTCTTTAGTCTTTACAAAGGCTCTAGGCCAGAGGCGGCACTCAGAGCCCTCTCTGTGGGCACGCGCGCTGTCGCCCCAGTCCTAGGCCTTCAGCTGGGTTTTATAAAACTTTTTTGCTTTAGGCCTGCGCCGCTGTGTGCAAAAAAAAAAAAAAAGGTTCTATCAGTCAATTTCAACTTCTCGCGGGGAAAAAAAGGTCTTGCAAAGTTGGAATTGATTGATTGAACTTTTTAGTCCCACCCAATCTGCTGTTACCACCCCAGCCACTCCCACCCAATGGGCCACACCCATCCAATGGGCCACACCCATCCGGCACCCAACGATGCATAAGTGGGTTTTGGGTTGCAGTTTGGACACTTGGTCTCTAAAAGGTTCGCCATCACTGCTCTAGGCAGTGATATTTAATAGCAAACGCCGGCGCTTAAGCAAGTAAGAGACAAGAGCCGTCTAGCCCCTTAAGGATAATCTTATAATGGTCTTACAATTCCAACAGGAAGACCTGCTTATTTATTTGTTTAAAACATTTATATAGCTGTCCACCTTTCAGCCAACTCTGGGCTGCTCCCAATCAAAGATTAAAAAACATATGAAATCATGTTAAAAACTATAAAACAGTCAGTTAAAACATAAAACATGAAAAACAATAGAAACCTTGAGCCAAACTTGCTAATGTGCCATCATCTAATCTTTTTCCAAAGCTTTCGGGAGGGGGGAGGAACCAGGTCTTTTTCCAAAGCTTCAGGGGGAAATCAGATCACTTAATCTTTTTCCAAAGCTTCAGGGAGAAAACCGGTCTTTAAAGCCTTAAAAAAGGCATATGTTCTTATACGAAGAACATCTTGAAAACTGCATATGTGCTTGCCTTAATTGAAACTACTGCAGTGGGAGTCTGCCAGCAGATCATGTGCCGCTGGGAGAATAGCCTTGTCAGCAAGTCCTTCCAATCCTCTTCTCCTCTTGTTTTGCCTTGTAGTTTATCTATGAAGACTCCATGGACTTGATTGCCAAGTTGCCTTGTATTGCTGCAAAGATCTATCGCAATCTCTACCGTGAGGGTAGCAGCATCGGCGCCATTGATCCTGCCTTAGACTGGTCATACAACTTCACCAACATGCTGGGCTACAGTGACCCACAATTTATTGAACTTATGCGGCTCTACCTCACGATTCACAGGTAAGCCATCCCTATATGAAAGTCCTAGACCTAGATCCTCTAGGTCAGGGGTCTTCAAACTTGGCCTTTTTATGACTTGTGGACTTCAACTCCCAGAATTCCTCAGCCAGCGTGCCTGTACAGTAGTGGCCAAAATTGTGGAAACCTTTTTGGGAAAAGTGTACAATAGAAATGCCACCTTTGGTTAAGTTTTCACCAATTTTTCTTCTAATTTCTTTATAACTGTAGCCTTGTTCACTTAATAATACTATTTTACATCGCTTTCTGGGCGACCAGTCAACTGTTTGCACCATTACTTTAATTTTATTACGTTTTACAGGCTCACTAAAATGAAAGAAAAAAACACCAACTTGATAGCGATCACATAACACACTGACAAATATCCTTCTCTCAGCTTCAATACATGACATCAATAACTGAATCCTACTGTGATCTGATTGGCTCCAAGATGACACCTGATTGGCTCTCTAAACACTCATGCTCATTGGCTACAATTAGATGAAGGAAAGCTACCTGATATCAACCTAAGCAAGTTGTGCTTCCTTTTTCTGGTTATTTGGCTATAGCTTTTCATAGAATACAGTATAGATAATTGAACAAATTTTGTTGCATTACATTCTTGATTAAATTCTCTTTCCATTGATATACAATTTTATGGTACTATTCCCCAAAAAAGTGGTGTTATTAGCCATCAAACTTCAAAAATACACTTTTCCCAAAAGGTTTCCACAATTTTGGCCACTACTGTACTTTTACAGCTATAGGCTGAATTGAGCAATGGAGATATATAGAGCTTAGGTGACAGCTGGTTGATAATTGTTAAAAACAATCTGCAGGGGATGAAATCACACCCAAAATTACACAGAGAGGCTACAGTTGCAGCTCTGGGTAATGCATGTGCTGTTACAGGAGTAATCCAAATTCTTCCAGTGTGGCTAAATTTGTAAGTGCAGAGGTATCTGAATAGATTTAAGCTGTGGATAATAATACAGGTAATCCTCACTTACTGACTGCCTTGTTCAGTGCCCAAAAGTTATGATGGCACTGAAAAGGTAGATTTACAACCAGTCTTCAGACTTATGGCTCTTGCAGTATCCCAGTGGTCACCTGATCCCAATTCAGATGGTTCACAACCAGCATACATTTACAACATCCCACAGTCCCGATTGCCATTTGTGACCTTCACAAGTTGGTTTTCACCAAGTAAAATCAATGGGCAAGCCTGCAGGAAGTCAACAAACTGCAATCATGTGACATCTGACTTAATGACCTGCAGTGATATTCTTAATGACCATGATGAAATTGTGAAATGATGTTTCACCTAACAACCGCATCATTTAGTAATGGAGTTGCCAGTCCCAATTGTCAGTAAGTGAGGACGAATTATGGCTGGATTCACATATTCATGTTACGGTTACTTAAGTATGGCTGGTCAAGTAAGCCATCGTTGATTGGGTTCACTCATTGCAGTTAGCCATAGTCAATTATAAACCACATTGACTGAATTAATACAACAGAGGAACAGAGGAAGCCAAAATCAAATAATTTCACATTATCATTTTGCATGATGTTTGAAGCTGGCCTGTGTTTCAGTGTCTTTGAGGGCATTGTTAGTCAAAGGCATAACATTTAACTGTCTAATTTCAGCTGTAGCATAAACTCCTGGGTTCAATTCACTGCATAGTTTCACTTTTTAAAAGCTCTTGGGCTAGCAAGGACTTCTGGAAGCTGCAGTTGGTTAGACTGCCAACAATATTGATCTAAATAAACTTGCTAAAGCTGCTGATGTTCATGAATAAATCCACCTAGTGGCAAAAAACTTTTTTTTCAGCAGAAAATTGCCCAATGCAAATGTTTGAATATTGTTATACATTCATAGATGTCTGGTACAAACAACCATGATGAAAAAAGCTTGAAGTATGTCATGGCACAAACCCTAGCTTTGCAGTCTAGTCCTGACATCAGACGTGTGTATAGGTCACCTGGTTTTGCATCATGATACACCTAATTTTTAAGCAGCTTTTATGGGACTTCTCTGCATACATGGGTCTTGGGAAGGTGAGATGCCACTATATTTTTTTCCTATAATTCTTAAGTTAATTTTGTCAGACAGCCAGTAAGGGAAGACTGTGTCATACTTGTCTTTAAAAACTAAAGTCTGCAAAAGTCCAGGATTGCAAAGACGTGTCAAATACTGAACAGAATTAATATTATAAAGGCCTTCAAGTAATTTAGAATAAAGGTAGACAATTTAGAGCCTTTATGCCAAACCTTGAATGCAAATTCAAAATTCCTCCAAAAGTTATCACAAGTAACAATTGTTAGTGTGATTTAGAATAAAAAACCCTGAGGTTGAGCTCAGACCCTACTGACCACGTGGCACATGAAAGAGGGAAACATTACAGAAAGTCCACAGCCATGGGGGGAAAAATGGCCTCCCACTCTCTTTTTTGGGGTGGGTAGAAGGAGGGAATTAGAAAAGTTAACAAAAATATGCATTTTTTTTATCTTTATACCATATTTTATTGAACTAAATCCACTTTACTAATCTGCTTTACTATTTTAAGAACTTTGGTTTATTTATACATTTACAATATTGGATACATTTAATAACTGCAAAATTCTAATTTAGCCTGATAGTTTCACTTACTGATTGAATTTACTTTAAAGTGTTTTAAACGTTTTCTTTTGGTACTTTTTGGGCTTCTTCTGTTCTTAGAAGCCTCATCAAAAGCACATCCATGGACTTCCAGATCAAAATTTAGCACTGGATAAGCCCTCAAGCAAATCAAACATTTAATTTTTTCTTTTTTTAGGGCCGAAAATGGTAATGCCCACCTAAGGACACAGGATAGTATTTGGCTGTTGCCTTGGAAAATTATCCTGCATTGCTAGTTCTCTAAGCACTGTCAGGTTTTTATACTGTATTCTCAGTAAAAGACATGAAATACAGGTAGACCTTGGGATACGATGGCAATTAGAGCTGGAATTCTGTCACCCAGCAATGTAGTGGTAAAGCATAGCATCACTTTAGTTTTTGTTGGTGTTGTAATCCAGAAGGTGGGTGGTCCATTAAGAGAGGACCTCCTGTGGCTGAAGTCCTGGGTAAGCAGGCCAGCGGGCAGATGGGTTAATGCTGGAGATGCTGAGAAGCAGGGGTGGGCGAGCAGAGATTGTAGGCAGGTGGGCTGGCAGAAGCTACAGAGGGTGGCCCCACAGGGACCACTAGGACTAGCTGTGATAGAAAAAAATTGAATGGAATAAAGAATAGCAGTATATAGAAATCTTGCCTTTCTGCATTCACTGTTCCAAAGGAAAATATTTTATTAGAGTTTTCTTTTAATTATTCCTCCCCCCAAAAAATCAATTTAAGAAAAAAAAAACCCTGAGGGGAATGTTTCCCCCCTTAATTTCCCCTATTTTACGACATGTCCATGTAGTACTTGTTATTTAAATTTAATTAAATTGAGGTTTGTTTTTTTTAAATATTGGCCTCAGTTACTTTTTTGATTTGTGCAGCCCAGGCTTACACAGCCAATCTGGAGTTGGGCGCTGCCAAAACTGAATTAATTGAAAAAGCAATTTTGCCCCCAAGAATTGATCAATGACTAATAGCAGGTTTCAGTTCTCCACCTCAAATATTCTTCTTCTCTCTCCCCTTCTCCTTTTGCAGTGACCATGAGGGTGGCAATGTCAGTGCTCACACTAGTCATCTTGTGGGCAGTGCTCTCTCTGACCCTTACCTAGCTTTTGCTGCAGCTATGAATGGTCTGGCTGGGCCTCTGCACGGTCTCGCAAATCAGGTAAGTGGTCCAAAAACCGGGCAGAGCTTTTGAGGAGCTGCTGCTGCTGCTTCTTCTTTTTTTTCCCCTAACAAGGTCATCAGATCTCACTACTTTGTTACAGGAAGTGCTGGTGTGGTTGACAAACCTACAGAAGGAACTGGGTGAGGATGTATCTGATGAAAAACTGAGGGACTTCATTTGGAACACTTTGAACTCTGGCAGGGTGAGTGCTGATATCTCTGCATAAGTGGCAGCTGCAAAGGAAATTTGCATCCTCATAATTTTAGAACATCTCTAGGCCCCACAGGCATTCTTTAAAAAATATGGGTGGCAGCATTTTAATATTTCATTTAGAAATATGTTCACCTGCTGCTTCCTCCCACTGTTGATTGCAGCAGTATATCTACACTCAGTCATGTGAACCATTGTAAGGTAAAGTTGAAGTATGATTCCACAGTAAGATGGGTTTATCCTTTCTAAAACAAAGAAAAGAGTCGTGCTAGCAGTACTCTTATCTTCTGGAGAGCTGTGATTGTTGGTGATCAGTCATTGAAAAGGAAGCACAAGAACCTGTTGTTCATGGTCTCTCGCGTTGTTCTGTACTCTAAGCAATGTTCATGTTGTAGGTGGTTCCTGGCTATGGACATGCTGTACTGCGGAAGACAGATCCCCGCTACACCTGCCAGAGAGAATTTGCTCTCAAGCATCTTCCCAAAGATCCTCTCTTCAAGTTAGTAGCCCAGTTATACAAGATTGTCCCTAATGTGCTTCTGGAGCAGGGAAAAGCCAAGAATCCTTGGCCCAATGTGGATGCACATAGTGGTGTCCTACTACAGGTGAGTTGCTAGTTCTAATATCCTTCCTTCTTGCAGGATGGGGTGGAAGACCTGTACTCTGCATTCAGATGCAAACTAAAATGAATGGTTGCGCTGAATGAAATTGTGGTCACGAAGGATGATATTCAGAGAACATATTGCAGAAGGTGCTATCGTATTCTTGTATGCTAACAGTTTGGTGGGCCTCTCAGGTATTAACTGATTAGTCAAAGAAAATTTGATCAGGTAAACCTCAGCCAGTGTGAACTTACCCATAGCTGAGGGAAATTTGTGTATGTTAGTCAGACTGTCTCAGCATTTAGCTTATTCTACTTCAGGGGTTCCCAACCAGGGGTGCAAGATGGTATTCCAGGGGGTGTGAAAACTTGGGTTTTCAAAATTATAGTGTATATGCATAATTCATTATTATTTTGAACTTTTTTTTTAGAGGTGCTACAAACATTAAGGCATTTATTAAACTATTATAGTCAAAGTCCTGAGTTTCAGCCATCCAATAGATATTACACATTACAAAACCAGTATTGAGTGACAAGCTCAAATGTTCCACAGAAAAAGTATAAAGCAACTTGTAAGAAACTAAAATATTTAATTATGCCTCATCTTTGGGATCAAGGGAGGATGGCATTAATAAATGTTTAACCCAGCAGCTTTATTAGGTGATAAAATAGGAGAAAACATTGGCTGTGAAAGTCTGTCTAGTATTCCAGACATAGGGCTGTGTGCATCACAATTTTTTAGCTGTAAAGATTTTTTTATGCTATCTACTGTAAAATATGCAAAACTCAAAAATACTTATTTTTCACAGGTTACCGTGCTTTTGCTATGTAATGAATGGGAAATAAGAAAACGATATAAGTTGTGCCTCTATAATCATTAAAAAATTATTCTGCAGTCTTTGTGGCTTTTTAAAACCTTGCCAAGATATACCCACCATCTATTTCAAGCCAATTGTGATAGCACACTCTACCCATAGAGTCATTTCTACAACTGCAATATTGAAACCTAGTCATATTCTTCATTCTCTGTATCCCTTTTGTCCATTCTACAGGGAAGATATTTATTTGAAAGTTATATTATTTTGAACTTTTGTAAGGGGTACAAGAATATATCAGAAGCGTTCTAGGGGTGCGGTGTATAGAAAAGGTTCGGAACCACTGCTGTACTTAGTTTGCTGCTCTTTTTCTTCCTAATGGCTACTTTCCAAATATTTAAAGATAAATAGTTTGAAGCTCCATAGCCTTATGATGTCTTGCCTGGTGTCTTAACCATTGCACCAAGTATACAGAAATAATTCATGGATGGTTTTTTTGCAGCATGAAAATGTGCAAGTCATTTTCTTCTTAGTACTTTAGACTGATGTGCTAGCTGGTCCAATAAAATCAGACTATAATAAAATAAAAATGACAAATCCTTTTCTGCCCACCTGCCAAAATCCACTCTGTAGTGGGGGGATGCGTTTCCATTTTTCATACTATATTCTTTAGAAAGACAGGCTCACTTGAATTAGGCTTTCTGCTGGTGGGTGCTAATGTTATCTTGAGCAGGCATTTGATATGAAAAGAATGAGGAGACTCTGAAACGATGTGCAACAGAACCAAGATCCCAGCCAGCTTTAAGTTAATTAGGAGGAAAAGCATACAGAATATGCCTTCTGTCCTGTTTAGGTTGTATGTGGAAATATTGCTGGGTTGCCTTCTAACCATTGCTGTTTTCCCACCCTCTCTGCAGTACTATGGCATGAAGGAGATGAACTACTACACTGTGCTGTTTGGTGTGTCTCGAGCCCTTGGCGTTTTGTCACAACTCATCTGGAGTCGGGCATTGGGCTTCCCACTGGAGAGACCAAAATCCATGAGCACAGATGGGTTGATTGTGCTTGTGGGTGCAAAGTCTGGTTAAAAGCAAGGGAATTGGCAAGGGTTTTAGAACTATTGAGGGAATGATAGAGAAAATGCAACTTTTTTTGTTTGTTCAAAGGGCCTTGAAAAGATCCTTCCTTAGAGGCACTGGCCATCACTTTTTCCAGGTTATTTATGAAATAAATGCAGATAAAGATAGATTCTTATGCCCTCCACACATTACCTTAATTGTCACCAAAAGTTAGATTCAGAAGGGCAAGGCCTCCCTCCCATGTCCCTTTCTCCACAGGCAGCTCTTCCCAACTTGAGCTGATGCCCAAAGCTAAAGAAAGTGCTCCTTTCCAGTTCAGATTCATTTTTGTTGCCCCATGTTTTACCACTAGGAGTAGAGGACGCTGCCCCTTTCTATACAATCATGTCATTACCACATGCTGTGTTGAACCACACCTTTCATCTCCATATAGATGGGGTGTTCTGCATTTGAACAATGTGCTCCTTTTTAAGCCACCTTGGAGTGTCGCTATTTTATCAGTGGGTGAGAGGGAGGGATGGTCCTCTACTTCAAGATGTCCAGCCTTCTTCCCATTCTGTGCTATTTTTATTCTGTTACCGTGTGAAGCAGTGGATTTATGTTCTTAAAAAACAGTAAAGATGCCGGCTTGAGCCACCACAGTAGCGTGCTGAGCAAGTATCGCTTACCTCTTTGTCTAACAAAGAGGAACAATTTGCTTTTTTCTCCTCAAACTCCCACAATACTTGATTTCCTTGATTCCCTTTGGGCACACACTCTTCTCTCAAGTGGGACATTTTCTCCTCAATATTCTGATTTTTGTGGGATGGTGTTTTGTTTCCCAAATCAGAGCCATAGTGATAGCTATAGCTAGGAACAAAGCGGCACCTTACATTGCAAACCTCTTTCCCGTATTTTCTCTCCCCTGCACCATTAACTTCTGCGTCTGAGCGGTGAAATTGGAAACATGCGAGTGGAGATTGCCTAAAATATTGGTAATGCTTTTATAAGCGCAATTGTGAACATGCTGCAAGGTGGCATTAAATCAGTTGCCACCATTTTGAGACAAATAGAATCCGCCTCCTTTCCTCTCTTGAAAGGACTTCATACACTCCTACCAATGTTTGTTTTTCTGTGTTTGTGGGAAATCCTTTGTCCTATAACCTCAAGAAAAAAACCTCCACTTAAGCTGAAGACACAGGGTGCCTGTGTAAGTATCAGCTTCCGTTGCAAACTTTGGATGGTTCTGTATAAACTGAAAAATAAATGTTTTTATTAACAAGTTACAGTGACATTGTCCTTTTTTTTTTCGTGCAGAACATGGTGTAGCTTTTTTGCCTGGAGCTTTTTACCATTGGTCTCTCACATACCCCTCCCATTTTGACCAGAATTTCTTTAGAATACTGGAGTGAGGCAGTAAATGGAGTAACAAAAGCTGCTGTGTGGATAGATGGGGCAGCTCTGAGAATGACTGGTTAGAGAGAAGAGCTGGCCTGTGTAGTGGTTTTTCCTTTCGTTGTTTCACATCTATCTGCTTTTTTTTTTATAATAAAAATTATTTTATTAAAACCATCAACATTAAACATAAGTTCATATTAAAAAGCAATCGTCATATATCCTGCAATACAACTCTAAGGATCAGTTTTTGTGAACGTCTGATTTAGTAAACATTCCTCACTCCTCACGTCAAGCCTGCAGCAGTGTTTGGGATCCTGAAAATGTGCAGTACTATGCTATCTGATCTTGCCTCTCTTGTTGATTTCTTCAGTACTTCCATCCTGAAATCTGACTTTCTACACTCCGAAGAAGCCTAGATCAGAAAGCAGTAGGGAACCCTACTGTCCAGTTCTGACTTTTTGCTCATCAGGATCTTGCATATCACATAATGCTAAATCACAAATGGGTTCCCTTTCATTTTTTTCATTGGGCTCCTTTGGCCAATCATAAGTATACATTTATGTGCTTGCTTGATCCTCATAAAATTATGTCTGGATTGATAACTTGCTATTTCCCTGTACAGAAGATTTGCACAGTTGCAAATATCTCAATTCCTTTGAGATGGCAGTATTGACTTGCCATTCTGTGCTGGTTGTAGAGAGTTAAAAATGTGAATGGGAGCAAGGATTCCCCACATCTCAATTAAATGTCGTCCTATCTGTTTATGAAAGATTGTATTGCCAAAATTTGGTCATTTGCTATAATATTTGAGGGGCACACAGACAAACGTTCTGTGTTCCAGAAGCAAATCCTCCCATGCTGATATTAAGAAAGTACATCAAAGTAGTTTGGGTACAAGATCATGCATTGTTTTGTGTGACAAATTGTACATACAATCATTTTTATGCTATATAGCACTTCCTTGCTTTATTCAATATTCTGCGTTCACATGCGGTATTCAAACAAACGAACATGTTGATGCACAATCTACAGTAAATTGATTCATTGTTTCTTGCAAAATCAGAAAAAACGTAGACTTTTGGCTGCAAGCTTGTAGATGTACAAAAGTTGAAATTAGATCTTCTAATCAAAACCTCAGTTCAACTCGGGAACAAACTTTTTTTTTTTTTGTCCTTGAAGTGCATAGTGCACACTGGCAGGAAGTCAGTATCTGCTGTGGATTGGTTGGGTGTGCGCCATAGAGGGGAATGAAATGCAGCTGGAATGAACTTCCCAGAAACATTCTATAAATAACCCAGGTCTCTTGTGGACACACAGCAACGAATAGTTTTTGTTTGATCCAGCAGCATCAGAGTCTAAAACATATTAATGAAAATATGCATTTGATACAGGTTTCCTCTGAATAGTGTCATTTTGCATTACTGTACAGGTTGCCCTATTTTGAATGTGTTTGCTTTAAAAAAATCTATTGCTGAATTATAAACCTGCATTGTGAGCTTTGATTTAATATGCTCAAAGATAAAGATGCGTATTTCATTCTGAGATTAGGTTGACTAACTGGACAGGACTCAAAGATGAGAAGCATCTTTTAAATGCACACTTAATTATCTGTTCAGCTTTTGTTTTAAAAGTTTTCTTTGGGAAATAGACACTTAACAATAGTTGAAGCTGTTTTTTAGGGTGAAATGTACAGCAGTGACTTTCTATGTGACCAGAAAGTGAGCTGACTAAAATAGTGGTATTTCAATAATCAAAAATATATGACTGAAAAGGATAGACCTACCACATATAAGGCCATAAGTAATGGCTCTCAGACACTGAAAGAATTAAGGGAGGAAGCTGGGCTGTGGATCCCGCATGAATAGGTCCATACAAATTCAATTCCAAGGATCCAAACAGGAGTAGAAGGATTTTCTCTGGTGGGATTTTGCTTTATTAAATTGATATGCTGCCCATCTCACTATCAAGTGACTATGTCATTAATCCTGTTGGGAGTCCTCTCTATTGGCAAAAAGCCAAGTAAGAAAAGACCCAACTGGAAATTTTGCTTGCATAGGTTTTTATAAACTACTATTTAACCTATTTAACCTTATTTGTGTGTGCGCATGTTACTGGGAGTCAAATGTAATATTCTTCGAATGGCTGACCAATTTCATTCAGCTCAAGTAATTTTTTTTTCAACACCTTCCTGATTCTTTGATCTGAGTATGCATAACAAAAGTTCTTAATGAATCAGCAAGGCCCTGTCTTTTGAGGAAAAGGGAGTTCACCTTCAGTATAGTTACCCAGGTTCTTCAGCTACTGAAGAAAAGATTGCTTCCCCCTGAATAAATTGAAGCAGTTGACGTGGCAAATACTTTCTTCAGAAGCTACGAGCATGGCTTTAGGTCAGTAGTTCTCAACCTTTTTCAGGTTGAGACCCCACTTGCGCCGCCCATGCGCGGCGCGACCCCGACCCGTGCATGCGCGGCGTGCACGCGGCGAAAAAAAAACAAAACAAAATGGCGGACCACAATGGGCCAATCCACGCATTCGTGGCGCGCACATGATGGCCCGAACCGCGCATGCGCGGCACGCGCAAGACAAAAAACCCAAAATGGTGGACCACGACGGGCCGATCCGCGCATGCGTGGCGCGCGCGCGACGGCCCGAACCGTGCATGTGCGGCGTGCGCGCGACCCCAAAAAACCAAAAAACAAAACAAAATGGCGGACCGCGGTGTCTGGCGACCCCCGCGAAACGGTCGTTCGACCCCAAATGGGGTCGCGACCCATAGGTTGAGAACCGCTGCTTTAGGTTGAGAAACCCCCTTATGGGAGAGCCCAAAATCTCAATCTGAAACAGCCCATACTTCTAGGGATGCATAGACTATGTTACATGTCTTATGTTATGTCTTGGCTTGGATGTATTGTAGTTGCCTATGCTACAGTGTTTGTTGGGTCTCTTCTATGCAGAATCAGTGCTTCAGGTTCACTTCTTGTAAGGTCAGTGCTAACTAGCCTCTCTTGCACCTGCAGTGTGTGGTTACCAATTTTGTAAAACAGTTCAGTGCTCCTCATTTCTCATGGAATTGAGGGCATGAGAGAGTACAAGCACCCCAGACAGGCCTTCCATACTTCCAGAGCGTAGCAGTGGTTGAAGTAGGCAAATACTTCCCTTCACTAGAAGGGGAATTTTGCTGTCCTTATTTAGCAACTGTGTTCTAACGTCCCGTGATCCTTAAGATGTCCTGCTGACTTCCCAACACATCCCTGCCCTCATATAAGGCACAATGACTGAGAGAAAAATCACTGCATCTCTTCACAAACATTTTATTAAGTCTATAAAAATGCAGTTGGGATTGTTCAGTTTTTCAATAATCAAATAAGGAAAAAGGATAGGGGAAAATAATTTCATTTACTGTGCATGATTCTGTCCTACCTTTTTTTTTTTTTTTGTCTACAAACATACCCTTACAATGTGAGGTAGCACGTACCAGGCTAAGGAACATAAGACAGCTAATTGAATAAAAATATGTGCAGAGGGAGAAACAGAAGGCACAAATTTAAGACATTGTTTTGACAAAAGACAGCAGAAAATTAGCCATTTAATACAGATGGACTTGAGAAAACTTATATTCTTCAGGTTCATTAGATGCCAGCAAAAAACCCCACTACAGCTATGCTACAACTGGTATGAAACTTAAGGAACAAAATGTTTTTAAAAAAGCACCTGAGCAGGACAGCCTGCTTATCTCACTTTATAAATTGGTTAACTATGCCACAATGCCTGATTTTGGTTGTGCCTAATTTAATATCCAACTGATTTCAATGGGATTCCAGTTCAAATAACTGGATCTGCATAAAAGCTACTTCAGTGGAGGCGATTGAGAAAAAAAATTACTGTAATGATTCAAGGATTTCATTTACAATAATTTAAAGTAAACAAGAGCTGCAAATCTGTATCCTGCTCCTTGAGAAAAAGTTCTAATATGTTTCAAGATTAATTTGCCTATCAGTGACTAAAAATAGCCATCATCCGTTAACAGTAGCTGGATCTGATCCCCTCTTAGCAAAATAATGGATGCAAAATTGCCTTTTTTTTTTTAGTTTTAGAGGCATCCACCTGTGTTAAAAGGACCTCTGAAATCCGCATTCATAGTGGCTATTATTACAAACCTATTGTGTGAGGTATACCTTATATTCATGAACAAACCAGCTTTGTAGAACATCAGCTGATCTCAGCATGAAAAGCAAACAAAGGCAGACATGGATGGGTAGATGCCTCCTGTATTGTTATTCAGAAGTCAAATTGATGCCAGGACAAGTGTTATTTTAAACTAGCGTTCTAGGAATGCTATGGACAATATGAATATTGCATAATTCTGCGTTTTATAATCTTGAAAATACAGGAGGCAGCTACAAGATCCCTAAGTGGCTACTTGCTTTCTGAGACTCTTAAAAAAATGTTACTCCTAGCAATTAGAAACTTTTTAAAAAGAGAACACTAGGTTTCTTTGGACACCGATTTCTACATACATCAAGTTTTGGGTTTTGGTTTTACTCCTGGAGAACAGGAATAGCCACACTTAATCAGACCACTGCTGTCAAAACTGCCCTTAATCTTTCTCTTGGACTGTTGCACAGCTATCCAGTTGTTCTAAACCTGGGCAGTTCTTAATACGATTATGCAGAAGTCTAACCATGTTTAGCAGGGTTCAATCTCAAGGAAGCATGAATAGGTTTGCAGCTTTGGTCAATTTAAGGTGACCCAGAATGTATTTCAAAATCCTTGGGGAAGTGTTTGTTCTTTAAGTTGCATTATTATTAATACCAGTATATTAAGTGTTTTGAAATGCTTGTTCCTCATAGTACAGTTATGCAGCTGAAAAAAGCCACTACAGCAGAGTGGGATTTGAACATGCCCCATTCTTCCAGATAATAATTGAGCTTCATTGAAATATATGCTGTATTCAGGACTTACGGTGTGTTGCTTACAGTTTATACATACTGCATGAAAATCTGCCATGCATTATTGGATTTAAATTTAAAGGCTCTGGACTGTGTCAGTGAAACTTACTATTTTCTATTAGCCCAACTGCTCATCCTCCTTGTATATAACAAGGGCAGCTAGTCAGGAAGATCTCTAAAGTTGCAGTCTTTTTCTTTCTTTCTTTTTAAAATCATAACCCAAGATGCAACCTGCTGAGGAAGACAGAACCCTGTCATTTAGATATTATTAGACCAGTAAGATATTTGACGTTTCCTAGGAGCGACTTCGCCACTCTTAAAAAGGGGGTGGGAGAAGATACTCGCTCAGGCAAGCATTCCAGGCAGTCTAATTTAAAAACACAAATACCCTCTTGTCTGAGACTTAAAGACTACTGCAGGCTGTGCCCTCTGTGTGGAAGCTAGTCATGCATAGGCCACAACGACAAACTAAGATAAAGAGCAATCTCAAAGCATTTTACAGGAATTAAGCAGTTGATGAGTTTTAAGAGGGCGGAAGGAATAGGAGCATATTTAAATATGAATGATGATAGCTGGGAATTTGCTGAGAAAAAGGTAGCCATTATAGGGCCAGATCCACATAACTCTTGTCACGACAGTGGAGCCAACACTCAAAACCCAGGAAGAGAAGTGGCAGCTCACTGATTCGTGGGAATTGCCTCAAAGCCAAACTGCTTTGCATCAAGCAATTCCTTTCCAGAGTTTGGCAAGGATTACAATCCACAGACAGAAGCAGCCCTGGCAGATTTTCCCCCTCCCCTTACATCAAAGGAATCTGCTTCATGACAGGCACCCCCAGTACAGGCTCTATCTCATCCCTGGATCTGTGCATTACTCACTCTTCGCTATTCCAACTTGATGGCCTTTCATCTGTGACAAAGTAAGTCTGGAGAGTCTGATCCTAAGGAGAAAGTTCTGAGAAAAATCATGGTAGTCACATATCCCTGTTGAGCCATTCCTTCAGCACAAAATAGTTCCTTCCTCCCCCCCTGTAAACACTCCCCAGGCAAAGGCCTCTCAAAATGCCTTTGGCACATTGAAGCAGGGCCTAGCCTTGAGGCATATTATTTTAGACAACCCCCGAAAACATTTATTCATTTTTATGAGTTACAGTGACACCCAGCCCTTCCCATAAAAATATACATATCTGATGCACTAGAATTTCTCTCACACTCCCCCCAAAGTTGCATCTTCATCAGACTGCACATGCACACACACCCCCAGTATTTTTAGCATCACGCTCAGGATGACCCAAGCCTACATGGTAGACACTTGTTCGGGAGCTTGGTCACTCTCTCCACAGAAACACAGCCAAAGTGGCACTCTCTTCCTAGCCTTGGCAATCCTGCACACACGTGGTTTGTGCAAATAGTGCTTTTTAACAAAAATAAAATTTCCTTGGTAACTAGAAAGGGGACAGAGGGTTTACACCAAACTAGACAACACAAAATTAGTGTTAATGGGGTGGGGAAAGGAAGGGTTTTGGGATACCCACAATGGGGATATAGCCAGTACAGCAGCAGGGAATTGAGGTCTTTCATCTTGGAGCTGGTTTGCTGAAGATTCCAGGTAAATTTCTTCCCACAAACTGTTTGGCGACGTGATGCTTAATTGCTCCTCTCCCACATTCACCCTGGATGCTTCATCTTCACTGAACCACAACTGATACAGCCGCTCGTGGCACAAAAATATGTGATGGAAGACACAGTTTCTTCAAAGTGGAAGCCCTCGGCCTGCTAATGCCATTTTCCAGTCTCTTCACACAGAGCAGCAGAGGTGGAGCTGAGTAAACTGAAACAGCCAGTTAGGTCATAAGAGTGGCTTTGCTGATTTAATTACTCCCAAAATATCCTGGCTGCTGAACTTCTGAAGTGCTTGCAATCAAAACATCTGCTGGTAGGGTAGCATTTGAATTTTGAAACTGGTATAAAATCATCTTGGAAGGCCGTACAAGCTGGACATTAAAGAAAGCTTCAGTAGTCCTGCAATAGGAAGGACCACGCTCTTTCCCCTCACGTTCCTTCCTATCTCAAAATACTTTCATTAAGAGCAACATCTATTTTCTAAAATAATCCCAACTCCAAAAGAAAGCCTTTCCTTGACCCCCATCATTCCCTCAAAAAAGGCACTCATTGAGCAGCTAAGTGGCTGCCATTTCTTTCTGACCTAACCCAAATGATGAATAGGAAAGGTGGACGAATCCGATGCACCAAAGAATGCCAAAGCCACCCCCAGGGCAACTACTCTAGTAGGCCCTTCTCTTTTATCAAGAAGTGGACTGGTCGTCCTTAGGCCCACTGAGAGAACTTAAGTTTTTGCTACCTCTTTCTCAAGAAGTCAAGGAACAGCACAAACTACAATCTAAGGCAGCCACAATGGTATGTTTCATAGAAAGAAGCTTCAAATGAAGTATGCTAAAAAGAAAAAAACCCAGCATAAAATTCCTGGCAGGTAAAATAAAAGTGAAGACTGAGACGCTGCTCCAGAGGTAACATGGCACTCTGACCCTTTCCTTAGGAATAAGTCTTGATCATCACACCAGGCCCAGTGGATAAATTAAACAGGATATCAGGAGAAACCAAATAAATAGATAAAAACAAACAGCTGGGGATGCTGCAAGCAAACACCCAACTTCAAGTGTCCGCTGAAGTGACCAAAGCCGCAGGCACCCTTCACGTCTGATGGACTTTGTGGAACATGAGTTCTTGAGGAATGTGGGTCTCGGGGCCATAATTCTTCGCTGCCCGGCGCTCAAAGGCTGCCACCATCTGCTTTACTACCTCATCGAAAAAAACGGCAGCCAACTGCGAGTGCAGCAGGGAACGAAATTCAAAAGAGATCTGAGGAAAGAGAACAGCACATTGGACTACTGTGAAGATCATTTTTCCACAGTGAAGCTAGGCCATTTTACAATGAGAAAGCCCCTTCCCCTTGCTCCAGAGAAGGGTCTAGAAAAGATTTGCTGTGGAAGAATAATTTTGAAATTACAAACCAGGAGAGACTACACAAAGCATTCTTAAGTACAGCAGGAATAACAAGTACACTTATAAAAACGGTGTACAACTACTTGCTGCAAACTGGTGAGGCTCCAATTTTTTCCTACAGAAATTGCCCAGGGGTGTATTACTGTGATAATAAATTGGGATGGCCCAACTGACATCTACTTCGTGCTGATCCATCTCTAGTTGGGGCAGAGGCAGAAGGAAAGGAGGACCACAATCTAGTCTCAGTTGGACATCAAGAGTGGCTCTAAGTACAGAACAATAGTGCCCAGCGGGATGACACAGAACCCCAAAGAGTTCCTGTTTACGATGCACATCTAGCTAAACTTTGACTATTAGTAATGCCACTTTCTCTAACTAAGTCAGGACTAAGTCAGGACTGCCGGAGAACTAAGTCAGCATCTGCCATAAAGACAGCACTTGGCTGAGTTGCTCATGACTTACCTACGGTATGCTCCTTATGTTTCATCTATAAAACCAAGATTTCCATGGAAATGGATTTGGCAAGGGAGATCTTTATAGCTAAGGTTGTAACCTAATGGGATGGGTGGTACAGGATTTACATACTTATCCAGGTACTGGAATGGTTTCTTGCTTTTACACACTATAACTCCCACTATAGTAGGTGCCACAGGGGCATCTACTAGGTGGACTGCCTTTGGCAAGTACAGAGTTTGGAGGCCAGAGAAGTGACCTACCTCAATGACCTTGGAGTTCCCTAGTCTGCTTCAAGGAATTCATTCAACAACTCTAGGAAATGAAGGCTTGTGGTAGGAATGCTCAGTACCAGAAACATCTCTGCCACCAGAATACAGTTCTAGTTCCTTCACAACTAGGATCTTACAGACTTTTCTCAGTAGTAATGGAAAGTCCACCTTTTTTAAAAGCTAATGGATGCAGGGCCCCCAAATCAGTCCTCATTTATGCAAGAGCTAATGAGCTGGTGAGGAATCCCATTAGCCTTTGTGTGCTTACTGCGAAGTCCAGGGTACAGGTGCGAGGATAGCCTGGAATGCCCGGACTGAAACGCCAGCTTGTCTCCAGATGATTGAAAAGTTTTCCATCAGTGCAGACTGCCTGGGGAAAATAATAGCAAAGATTCAGGTTGGCAGCAAAACCCACACAGTGTAAATTAGCCAAACTGATGCCCTCCAGATATGCTGGACTACAACTCCCAGAATTCTCCTCAACATGGAGGACAGCAGAATGGCCAATAGAATGAAGAGTTCCCATCCCCACTCTAATAACAGCAGCTCTGGATAAAGATTTATCCATCAACCTGCATTTGAGACAGGTATCTCGTGTCTGCCTCATGAGTATCTTGCTTCATATGTTGTGTTTAGGGAAAGGGCTTCCTGTTGAGCACTTTCAATATTTTTAATTTCCATTAAGTGTTCTCTCAATGTCAGTGCCACCGCATTCATCAAACTTCCCTCCAAATTACCTGAGGCACCAGGACAAATTATTAATTACGCAATGCTTGTTATTATATCGTCATTGCAACACTGAAGTATCATCAGCCTGGTTAACCCACAGCTAGACAACTCACCTTCACCAAATGGGGTTGCACCAGTGTCACAATAGAGGTATAACGTTCCACAACAGGAGGGAATCCAACTTCCAGCTGGGCCTTCACATGTCCTGCTCGCTTAGAGACCACTGTTGATTTCTTACACCATGGAACAAATTCCTTATATTCATTCACATTGGCCACAACACCATACATTTCCTGCATGGAGTAACTGCAAATAAAGAGAGAGTGACTCCTTATGTTATGTCCACAATGATCACATGTCCACAATGACATAGGTACATGCATACCACAGGATGCTGGAATATCTATTAAGCTGTGAACATTGAAAGGAAACATTCAAAATCGCATTTCTTCTTCACTTGTCAAATCCAAGATCTTGTTTTAGAAGAGAATGGAAGAAATAGGATGGATGTTTCATTTACTTATTCTCTTAGATTCCATTGTATCCAAGAGAACTAATGTACAAGAAATAGGAGCCTGGCTCCTCCTATGATTGATATATTCTGCTGTTTGGAGATTTTAGGCATTCTGTTATTTGAGACGGGCAGTAAATTATTTAATATAATATCTGCCTCTTTCCAAGTCTTGCAAAACTCCATGTAAGTTTCAATCTTATAGGTATCTATATTAAAAAAAGAAATTTAAAATAACATAAGATAAATTTTGAAAAAAAATGGAATCTCTTAAAAGCAAAGATAAGCCTGCAAATCTGACCATTAACTTTATTGTCAAATGTCTATTTCAAGGACAACTACTGTGCAGTGAGAAAGGTTTAATTACTTATGCATATTTGGCACAGTATTTCCAGATTCAGAAAAGAGACTAAAGACACAGTGAAAATTGCTCAGCAATGGTACAAATTTACTATGATTGGTGTATTTACAAATTGCTTGAAGGATAAAAAGGGATTTCAAGAAAGGGGAAAGAACCTTGATAAAAATACAGAAATTGCAGCACAAACCCAAGGTCATCTATTGGGACTATTATAACTGTAAATGGTTATTGAAATATGACACAGAAATGGAACAAATAAAAAAACTATGATAAAATCAACACAAAGCTTCCAAGAAGTAACCACAGTACAATGAGAAAAATAGAAATATTTAAGTTAGCTGTTGGGAAACAAATGGAAAGGAAGGGAAGAAAGTATGATAAAAACATGTTTCTAGAATGTTTTTAAATATTTTTCTTTGTACTCTATTCTTAACTTTCTAAAAATCTGGTAAAAAATGAAAAAATAACAAAGAAATAAAATCTTTGATACAGAACTGGCAGAAAAAAGGAGACGGAGCAGGAGGAGGGTAACAGAAGGAAAGTCACTGGGACTTTCTTTTTATCAGCAAATTCTCCCAAATACTTTCTCTGCTTATGCAACCGCAGAAGAAAACAAACTCACAATCTTGAATACGATTGCAGCCTGCTACAAATAAAGAAATACATAAAATCCATGTTTCCAACCCACTTATCAATTGCAAGCAAAGTTCAGTTCTCTTTTTGATAACACATTCCTTATTGCTGCAGAGGAAGTTAGGCAGAATGAATATACAGTAAATCGAGAATATTCATAGAAGATAAGGTTATCTATAGATTCCCAAGTATCATACAGCTTGGAAGAATAACAAAATGGCCAATCAAGATCATTCTTCCCTCCCATGAGCTGGGGAGAAGAATTTAAGCTAATTAATCCCTGATTGCATAATCCAAACTAATGACAGTCTAGGTAAATCTGCACATAACAGTTCCTTTTCTGACTCTTGATTGTACACCTCCACCTTTGCATAGGTACGGGAAGGTAATACTTCGTGGAGAATATAAGGAGATTGGTGCTGCTGTTATCCTGAAGTAAGCAGCCTCAGTAAAGATTTTGCTGATTATGTACAGGTAGTCCTCAGTACAGGTAGTCCTCAGCTTATGACAATTGAGCCCCAAATTTCTATTGAGACATTTATTAACTGAGTTTTGCCCCATTTTATGACCTTTCTTGCCACAGTTAAGTAAATCACTGCAGTTGTTACGTTAGTCATTGACTTTGCTTGTCAGAAGGTCGCAAAAGGTGATCACATGACCCGGGGACACTGCAACCATCATAAATATGAACCAGTTGTCAAGCATCCGAATGTAAATCACGTGACCATGGGGATGCTGCAACAGTCATTAAGCGTGAAAAATGGCCATAAGTCACTTTTTCAAGTGCCGTTGTAATTTTGAACAGTCACTAAACCGATTACCTGTGTTGCTTTAGCTTCCTGTAAAACAGGGGTAGTCAACCTTGGCTCTTTTATGACTCGTGGACTTCAGCTCCCAGAATTCCTGAGCCAGCTGTGAACCAAGGTTGACTACCCCTGCTGTAAAACTTGACTGGTCACTGTGGGAAAGAGGACACCGGATTAGGCAGACCATTACTTGGATACCAGGGTTCTTCCCTTGTGTTTTTATCCCTTACATTAGAAATAGGTCCTCTTCAGTTGCTTTGGACTACGAAATTTCTAGTCTTAAAAACCTAGAGTTCTGTATATTGTTCATATAGTAAATGATGCTCGTGTGGGTCACACAAAACGATATTCGAGACAGTGTGTACATTTTTCCTCCATCATGAAAACACCCTCATGCAAGCCATGTCAGCTCACCCAATGATCCTCCTCTCTGAATATTCCTTCCGTTTGTTGATGAAAGGTCCTGTAAAGCTGATAAATGTCCGGCTGTGCTGACCACTGAGATCCCAATCTAGACTGCTGATAATATGAGGGTCTCGGATCACCAGACTTCCACAGCATGGCATATACCTGGAACTGAAAGATCCCCAGGATTAGCTGGCCTGAATAGAAATCTACCAAACTTTCCCAGAGTCTAAATTCAACATCCTTTGTTCTTGAATAACCTAACAGAGGCATCACCCACTGATTCAGAAAGCTGCAAGTAAAGTAAATTGCAAGCATGACCTAGCATGGTGCCCTGGACTGAAGTCCTACGTGTACATTGTTGGCAAATCCTCATACATATAATGGGGGGGGGGGAGGAAGTTCTGATTTATCTTCAGTCGATTTTCACAATAATGTGAAAATCACACTACAACTGTGGGGTAATTAACTTCTAAGGGCAAATGCTCTTGTTCCTCTTGAGAAGTGGTGGTGGGGGGAATGTTAGAAGAAAAGGACTGTAAAAATCATAATCTATGAATTTCAGAGGGCTTCTGATGATCTCCTTCTGGTTCTGAAGCTCTTGTTATCACTGTATCTGCGATTTCTCAGATTATCATCTCTGTACTTGTGAAAATTAAACTTAGTAGCATTGGACAAACATTACTCCACTCCCCAAAGTACAAGTTGTTCAACAGAGTTACTACAATCTGAATTTTGTCACAAATGTCAGGATAAATTGTGTATATCGATACCATCTTCATTCCTGCAGAAACTGGAAAACTGAACTTGATCACATGTACATTTCTCTAAATCCTTGGCTGCTACCTTCCACTCTACTTGTTTTACAACATGCTGTCAAGTAGCAATTTTAGATACAAGTTCGGTGCTATTAAAGAAGACTACTAAATGTGTTTTCAAAAGTAGCCTTAATAGGCACAGAGAGCAGGTCATTAATTAATAAACAGTAGTTCTCTTCTTCTCACTTCACCTTGCAGCCCTACCTCTGTTTGCACCACTGATCACCTGCTGTTCAGACTGACCTCAGAAGATCAGACTCACCAACCTGAGGGCTACAGGGAGAAATCCCGCCTGAAAAAAATTGGAGTTGTTTGCTATCCAACGCAGAAGAGTCCAGAAGATAGTGTTTAGGGACTGTAGAAGAATCATGCCAGACCAATCTGACCAGGCCAATGATGTTGGGGTGATCCCATCTCCAAAGGTCCTCTCTTTACATCACCTCTATGAGGCCAAAATTGTGAGGACACAATAGAAAAAAAAAAGATGTTGCTGGGACATAATTATGCTGCAGTTAGATGCAACTGAGGATAGGCTCTTAGATGTTGGCCTTTTCGCCTCTTTTGCTTTGGATGGGAAGCTCTTTCTGCCAGAAAAACCCCACATACAGCGGCTGACTCCCAACTGGAATTATTAGACACCTTAATTAAAGAAGAGAGAGCAATTTTCCTGCTCATTTTCCCATGACGCTTCCTAAAATTCAGTTGGGAGGAGTGATCAGAAATGCAAAGCTTTTGCATTTTCTTCCACGTTGGCTAGCTTCTATCTTGTTTGCAGGCCAGCTTAGCTTAGCTTAACTTACATAATTATTGTCGGTGAGCCTTCCCCCATCAGCAGCTAAGCTGTTTTTTTTTCAACAAGTAAATATTCAGGATGCCTGGCCCTAGTGGAAACCCTATCTATGAAAAGAGGGATAGATTTCCTGTCAGATTGAATGTCACCAGGAGTTTAAAAAAATACCTTTTGTTTGGACCGACAAGCTTTCAGTCTACTTAAAACTGTGACCAATGAACTGAAGAAAAGCCCTTGTATGTCCCCTGTTCCTCTCTTTGGTCTAAATTTCATCATGAGCAAGATGGGTCTGGGATAATTTTGGCTTCAGAAAAACAGCAGTTGAAGGTTTTTTTTTGTCACAACCTCCTCCAATCTGGTGCCCTCCAGGTGCATTGGACTACAATTTCTATCATCAGCATGCTGACCAAGCATAATGAAATTTGCAGCCTAACACACATCTGGAGATCTAAAAGTAAGAAGCTGCCTTAATGCCTTTTTCAGAAAAAAGAGGTGGGGGATATTAATATGTAGCAATATACCACAGTATGATGGATGCAGCTAGCTAGAGCTAAGATAAAAAGAGGTGTGAAATTTAACTTAGAAGATGTACAAAGAATACATTGCAGCATATTTCAAGGACAAAAAAGAATGCGGAAAGAATGGCAATTACAGATTAGCTGCCCAGCAGGTTAGCGAAGACATTTACTTGGGAACACTGCCAAGCAAGCAATTGTGAATACGAACAATTACAATTACGTAAAGAAGTTAAAACAACAGAAATCCCCTGGACACCACAGATGAATCTCTTTCATCTGGCATAATCAGCTGAAGTAAGTTTCAAATGCCATCAGTTTGTCCCCCACAAAGTTAAGTGAGGTACTAAGCTGCATCTACCAGCATCAGTGACTTGCGGGCGTCCAGAATCCTTATTTCAATCTGTGCTTTGCCTGGAGATTTTTTTTACCAGACTCTAAGCTTGAAGGTGAAGTCTTACCCTGGTGCAACAGGATAGCAGAGCAAACAGTCAGAGGGAAAGACATGAACACTGCAAAGCAGCAAACATTCAGGAATCATTAAGCACTTACCCTAATACCCATTTGCCTTTGGTGCCACTGCCAGAGGATAGCTCAAATGTTTCTAAAGGCGATGTGGAAGAAGCTAGTATATCTCAGTAAGATTTCTAATTTAAGAGACTGGATTCACATATCATGCTAAGGCATACTTTTGTCTGAATTTGTTGCATAAGCCATATTCCCCTAGCTCACTTGTATTACTAAGGTGTAACCCATGATTCATATATAACTGTGGTTGGAATCAGTTGCCCTGCTAAGCCAAAAGTAAACAGACAACATTGTGAATTAACCCAACATGTGCACGCAAGTCAGCATCTTGGAATTCTTATATGTAATAATGTATTTCTATCTAGCCCATCTCAAAAGACCATTTTAAAACTAATTTCTTTATAATATTACCTGATACTTGCCATTTCATTTTTTTTTTAACCTAGGTCCTTTTCCCCCTGGTAAAATTAACTCCCCAAAATAAAACATTCTACAACTTTTAAAAAAAATCAAGTTTAAAAAAATCAAGTTTAAATCTCAGGTTTCTTTAAACACATCCGGTTAGATACACATACTGTGCTTCCAAACTAACCCCCACAATCGCATGCAATTTTCAGAGAAAAAAGAAGCTAAGAAATATTAGAAGAACCATGTATATACCGGTAGTTACTCACTCCCACTACACTATATATTATTTTGGAAGGCTTCTCAAGTACAACTAATTCTAGTTTAAAACTAAGTTCCAGGTCATATGGAGAAATAGTACTTTGGAGTATGTTCATTGGGAAACCAAATCCAAAACCAAATCCTATTTGGAAGTCTTTTGCAAACATTGTTGCAATAGTACAATCAAAAGGTTATATATTCGAAGTATTACTGGACCCTTCATTTTCAGGTTTTTAAAAAACTGTTTAAGGATATTTCTGGGGAAAATGAGTCCTCATAAGGAACAATCGTTTCCAGATCTGAGATAACACAACAAATAAATGTTAAAATATCCATCAAGATTAAAAAAAAATCTTCCTCTAAAAGACATGAACCCATTCAATTCATTACCTCTTACTTTATAAAAGACCTATGAAATTTACAAAAATAATTTCATTCCACATGAGAGGAAAAAAATTGAAACTCAAACATATAAACCATATCAAGCTGTAGACTGAATATATGGTTGAGTGTTGATCTGACTAAGGAAATTTAGCTCATAGGTCATGCTCCTGAAAATCCTGTTAATTCATTACATTAACCTAGAACAGACATGTCAAACTCGCGACATCACATGATGTCACGAAACGTATCGGGCCAGTTTTGCCATTGCCAGCAATGGGATGGGCGCGGCTTCTGGATGATGCATCCGGCCTGCGAGCTGGCAGTTTGACACCCCTGACCTAGAAGAGCAATATCCCAATGCCTTTAAAATTGGTTTAAACAGATGGGGAGCTGAAACCAGTAGTTCAACATCTGGAAAGCCATACACTGTACTCCCAACCTTCTCCTTATGGTGACTGAAGACCATTCTACCTAAAACAAAATGGCCCTTCTCATTAGGTTATATCATCACATTTTAATTCATAGAAGATAAGGCTAGAAAGGGGTACTTTGTTCTTCATAATTTAATTCATACATGCACATGGATTAAACATGATGTGAGTTTGTAACTGTTGACTGTAAACTTTCTGCATGATAAAAATCTTGTTCTGGTAGATCTCTGACTGGTCATTAACACAACTACACAAAAGGATGATTACTCACACACACAGTATGTTGCATACAGTGTGCTTCCTGTTTGGAAACTCATTTAGTGCAGAAGTAAAGAAAGAATACCAATTACTAGGAAGTAGTTCAAAAGGTACATGCATTTGGGCACAGAGGGTGTCAATGTCTATAATGGAAGTGACTCTGTTGGTACCAGCTTTTCTTAAACACTATAACATTTCATCTCAAAGTATTTGCAAAGAAAACTTTCCCAGTTTAAAAAAAATAAAATCAAAACACAGCATTGTCCAGCTAGCTTTGTTTTCTAAGCTTAGAAACTTTTCAAGTTGCTGCTGGAACTAAGGCAGGCCTTTAAGCTTCACCAAAGCAGCAGGAATCAAACATCAGTCTAAAAGCCCCAAGTAATTTTTTTTACAAAATTATAGATTAGCACAGAAGCAACCACACACATTCTGAGTTCTCTTTGTTACTATTTCAAATAAACCAGTTACATATTTTTTTAAAAACCCTTTCAATCTATTTCATAGAGTACTTCAGACAGTTAAAAATGGAACTTGATGCTTACTGTATATGTGTGGCTTAATGGTTAAGAAGTTGAATCACAGCTTCAAGTCCACCCTCAGCCAGTGAAGCTGATTGACTGACTTTGGTTCAGTTAGTATTTCTCAGCCAAACCTACCCCATAGGATAGTTGTTGTGAGGGAAAATAGAGGGTGGAGTGCTATGTATGCTACTTTGAACTCATAAAAAATATACATATAACAGATAAACACACATGTCATTCTGTCATGTTAGAAGACAGCATTATTGCCCTGAACTGCAAAGAGATTGCCATTGCTCTTTGCTTATAAAAATCCAAACCCTTATCTTACTGGAGGCGTAGTCTTTTCCATTTACTTCCTTCATTACAGGCACACATTCATTAAAAGAAACTCTTACCACATCCAGGGAAACACAATCAGTGGATCTCATAATGTAATATGTAATGTAATATTCTCATTTTTATTGCCCCAGGCTCTGATCACCGTTATCACCAGTAACTCGCCATGAAATCCCACAGGATTCTTCTAAAAGTCTTCTAACTCGGGGGGGGGGCTCCCTTTCCATTTTAACTTCTATTTCGCTTTCCCAAACCTCTCTCCATTTACTCCTGCGATGGCCTTCTATAAATTACGTATTTTATTCCCCCTGAACGAAGAGCAAGAAGATAAAACACTCAGCCTCCTTACAAAGACTTCCCAGATCCTTGTTCAATTTCATCCGTTTTCCAGACGTCACATGCTATTAGATCCCCCTCCCCAAAAATCTCAAAAAAAAAAAAAAAAGCCAGGGTACTTCCCCCCACCTCCCGATTGAGTCAATCTTTTCCTATACACACAACGCTTAAGGATCCACCCGCTGAATCTGCTTGCCATACACCTGGCAAAAGCCTACAAGCTCCTCCCGTGCCTTCCCCCCCACCCGTCTTCCTCCCTCGCTCCGCTCACCAGCCAGCCGCGGCCGTCCTCGGTCTCAGCCCTCCCCGCACTCCCAGTTGCCAAATTTCCCGGAGCCAGCGAGTCGCCATGGGGGGGCGGAGGGGGGGGAGACCAGGTGGAAATACCCCTCTCTCGACCGTATCAATTCCGCCAGCGAATAGACAGACACCGGCGTGAACTTTCACCCCGTTGGCGTCACAATGTCCTTGCGTCGCCCGGTATATGTCACAGCGCCGGAGAAAGGGCTGAAGAGGAAACGAGCGCAAGGCTTTGTGGGAGATGTGGTTCTAAGATTACGCCCGGGTGAACTGAGAATTCTAGCTTCTCTTCCTTTGCGTACCGCAGTCTGCAAATTGTTGGCCGTTTATGAGTGTTGGCTTCTTTTTAAGTCACCTTTATCGCCAAAAGCTTGGGTATAGTTAGTGTTTGGATGGAAGACCATCTCAGAGCTGTTGATGAGATTGGGAAGTGGGGGGAAAAATGGGAAAAGATAATGGCAAACCATTTCTGAACTGTTATTAACTTAATATATATACATATATGCCCTTTCCTCCCAGGCTAAGCCACATTTGCATACAGTGGAAAAGAAATGAAAGATATAAGAGGAAGAAAATACAGCTAAACCAACCTTGAATCAAGTCAATTTACCACTACATCCCTTTCAATTCTTAAAGCATTATTTCCATTACATCCATAAGCTAATTTGTATGTTGCTGTTTGTTCTTTAAGGATAAACATGTCCTAATAATTGAGCCTCAGGCACAATTTGAGGTAGGTTTTACTAAATGCATGAATACAGTCCTTAACCAAACGGAGCAATTTGTTTTGTGCAAAATCAGTGAGACAACATTACAGTTGTCTTAGCACTGAGAATTCACTTGAGAACCAACACTGAAAGTCAGTTTCAGTTTGGTCATAAGCTGCCAAATTATATTTTGTTATTCTTCATTGGTACATAAGTCAGGCTTGTACAACTGTCAAGAAGTGGGCCTAGAACAGGCCCTATCATCAGAAGTGATTTTTTTTAATTTAAAAATTCCCTTTATTAAAACAATCAGCATTGTACATAAAATCTTTGTATGCATCAAACATCATGGCATCTGATATACAACACTACGTATTATTCTTTGTAGACGTCTGGTTTGGTAACATTCTTCACTCCTCACTTCAATCCTCTATTATACACCTGTTACATTTTTTTTTCTCTATGATCCCTAACAATAGGTCCTGAGGTAGTAGTTAAACATTAAATGTAAGATCATATTAATAATCATATAGAACACTACATATAACACTAGGTATTAATCTTTGTATACATCTGGTTTAGTAAATATTCTTTACTCCTCACTTCCAGCCTCAACTATATGTCTGTTATATTTTATCTTTTATGATCCCTATCAAAAGATCCTGAGGTAGAGATTCAATAACCTGGGGTAAAAGTTCAGTCTGCTTTATCAGAAGTGATTTTTAATATCTGTCCTATCAGTTATTATATCGGTTTGAATAGTAACAGCCATCTCCTAGACATTGCAATCTACTGGACCGCAGAGCTGTGTGTTTTAGCTAATCTGCCATGCCCAAGAGCTCATGCACAATATCATCCCCACCCCAGCACATTGCTAAGGAAGCCTCTGCTTATCTTTTCTTGATATGCATTCTGGAAAAAACCCCCAAAACAAAGATGTTTTCCAGCTTCGGATCTGGGTTATTTGATTTGTACTGTACTAAGATAAAGTTAAGAGTGGGAGTCCTGCTCTGCTTCTATAGACAGATGAGATTGCTGACAGCACACACATATACAAGAGGGATCAAAAAGAGAATCAAAATGAACATAAATAAGCATAAATAACAATCAGCAAGCAGAAAATCAATATGGAACACGTCTGATGGTGCAGAGATTGCTGCTAAAAAGGGATTTTAAAAATAAAAAAACCCTGTACTATGAAAGAATGTGTTTTGGTAACTCTCCCTTTTATAGTTTTAGGGAGACCTTCCCTGTCATTGTGCAGAAACAAGGTTGTTACAAAAGCCTAGCAGCAGTCTTGAATAAGTTGGGGAGTAAATGCCTCTTGGAGGTTGAAGCCTCCTGGCTTTGGTAACAGAAAAGCTGGGCAGTCAGTTCAAATTATACTGCAGCTCAGTTCTATGAAATGGTTGGGCAGATCACGTTTCTAGCCTGAGACCACCCAGGTTTACAGAAAATGATCTGAGAAAGGCCATATGAATGGAGCTGCTGCTTAAGGAACTTCTGCCAAGGGTAAGGTGACCAACTTTTTTACAATGAAAAGGAGGACACAAATAGAACAAAAAAAATTGTAAAAGCTGGCTCGGCCCATGGAAGGTCAACCGCCCGCCGCGCCTCCGCCCACAGCCTCCCCGCCAGCACCGCTGCCCTGCTGTGTAGAGCGGGCCCCGCGGCTCCCAAAGTACCAGCCGCGCCGGCTCCAGCCCCGGGGGGGCAGCTCGCTGTCAACACACCCCGCCTGCAGCCGCCCCGCCAGCACCACTGCCCACCCTGCACAGCCCCGTGTAGAGAGGGCCCCGCGGCTTCCACAGCACAGGAGGCAGCCAGCCACTGCCGCCCCTCACACCCCCACCCGCAGCACCCCCACTGCCCCTGCCTCTTGTACCCGCAGCCATTATTGCCCTAGCAGAGCCGAAGATCAAGAGAAATTTACCGCTCCATTCTCCTCCAGGTATCTTCGGAACTAACTAGGACACGGGTCAGCAACCCGCGGCTCCAGAGCCGCATACAGCTCTTTCAGCCGTCTCCTGCGGCTCCCTGTCCTCAGCCACCATGTGCAGTCTGAAAAAAAAAAGTGGGACTAAAAAAGTTCAACCAATCAATTCAAACTTCTCATGAAGGAGGATTGCTGGAAAAGTGTCCCTGGTAAGGAGCCGCGGGTGGCCAGTCTCGGGGTGCCTCTTCCCTGCCCAGCGGGTCTCCCCTCACCCTGATCCGCTGCTGCCTCTTAGTTGGTGGGGTCGCCGGGGGTCTTCCGGAGCTTCCCCTCTCCACCTGCGCCTTTCGGCCATCTCATGGGCAGCAGATTCCCCCATGGCGCCTGCCTGGCCCTTTCCACACTTGCTGTGCGGTCCTCTTGGCCATCCTCCCACTGCCACTGCTGCCGGTCGCGCTGAGCGAGACGGTGGTGAGTGGGCAACCGCGCCACTTTGCCATCCTCCCGCTGCCACCGCCGCTACAGGAGGAGACCTTGGGCTGCAAGGGCGGCGGGGCTGGCCGGGACGTCCCCACGGCAGCATTCCCTGTTGCCGGCGCGGCCGCCCATGGTGCACCCAGCCTTGGCGCCCTCCTCTTACGACAGCAAAGTGGCTGAGGACACAACGGGGGTGGCAGCTGGGCTGCAACGCCACCACCGGAGCCGCTGCTCCCGTCCTGCTCTCCCTCCCTGCCCGTTCGTCTAAGAACGCGGCGGCCGGGCCACACCACCACCACCACCACCACCAGAGCCGCTGCTCCCGTCCTGCTCCCCCTCCCCACCCGTTCGGCTTAGAACACGGCAGCCGTGCTGCGCCACTGCCAACCGGAGCTGCTGCTCCCATCCTGCTCCGCCTCCCCGCCCGTTCGGCCGAGGACATGGCGGCTGTGCCGTGCCGCCGCCACCAGAGCCACTGCCTCCCGTCCTGCTCCCCCTCCCCGCCCATACTTTGTATAAATTGGAGTTTTCTGCCACAGGCACTTTGCTAAACGTTTTCTCTAAACATCCTATATATCTGGGAAGGAAATCTTTGATCCTCCAAATAGGATTGAACTACAACTCCCAGAGTCCTATCAGCAGGTGTTATAGTTCAGCAACACCCAAGTAAGTTCCTCAGCTCACTTTTCAGTGCAGGATTATATTGCTTACAAACATCACACTGTCCTCTAAGATTACCAGAAGAAGCATCTAGTTTGTGCCCCTTCTTTTCATGTTACTGTGTCAGCCATATAAGACAACATCATATAGATCAGGATTACTTTTACAGAGAGAGAGAGAAAGAGAGAGGAAAGACAAAGAGAGAAGAAGAGAGAGAGAGGAAAGAGAGGAAAGAGAGTCAGGAGAGAGAGAAAGAGGAGAGAGAGAGAGAGAGGGAGAGGAAGAGGAAAGAGAGGAAAAAGGGGGACAGGAAAGAGAGAAAGGGGGAGAGAAAAGAGGAAAGAGGTAGAGAGGAAAGAGAGAAAGAAAGGGGGAGAGGAAAGAAAAAGGAAAGAGGAAAGAAAGAGAAAGGGAGAAGAGAGAGGAAAGAGGGAAACAGAAAGGAAAATGAAAGAAAGAAAGAGGGAGAGGAAAGAGAAAGAGAAAGGAAAAAGGGGGAGAGGAAAGAGAAAAAGAGGAAAGAGGGGGAGAGGAAAGAGAAAAAGGGGGAGAGGAAAGAGAAAAAGGAAAGACGGAAAGAGGAAAAAAAGAGGGAGAGGAAAGAGAGAAAAAGGGGGAGAGGAAAGAGAAAAAGAAAAAAGAGGAACGAGAAAGGAAAGAGAGAGTCCCTTTTGATATCTAAAATGAAGATAACACTGCATATATCCTTTTTACCTTTATTTTATATACACACACACACATACATATATATATATTAAAGGTAAAAAGGGATATATGCAGTGTTATCTTCATTTTAGATATCAAAAGGGTTTTGCGGCTCCCGGTGTTTTGTTTTCAGTGGGAAACGGGTCCATGTGGCTCTTTGAGTGTTTTGGATTGCCTACCCCTGAACTAGGAGATGGTGTAGTTGGGTAGCAGGAGGGCTGCTAAGTTCCTGCCAATTCGCCTTCGCTGCAGACAACTTGCATGTGCAAAGTCTGCTGGCCTGGTGTTTTGGCGCGCTCAGCAGCAATTCCTATTGGCTTTCGAAAGCCAATAGGGGGAGTAGCACAGCTCATGTAAAAGTTGAAAAAAAAAAACATCAAAAAAAGGTGCCGGAATGCAGTTCTGAGTATTATATGAGGGGGGAAAAAGCCCTGCAGATTAGTCTTCAAATATCAAAAAGGAGGACATGTAGGAGGACACCTTTCAAGGGAGGACAAAACTTACAAAAGGAGGACTGTCCGCCCTAAAGGAGGATGGTTGGTCACCTTACCAAGGGGCCTGGAAACTATCCCTTAAAACAGAATAGAGTGGCCAGGTGGGATGATACATGAGTTTAACCCAATACTTAATTACTAGCATCATCATGGTTTGTGCAATCTGAACCATAGATTCTTTAGGGTGCAGTCAAAAATGCCAAGATGCTGGGCATAAAGGTGCAACGCATACAAGTAACAGCATTGCAACTGTCTCTTGACATTTTTGACCACCCCTGTAGACATTCCTAATCTGAGCTATTGCCACCTGCTTGTATGAAAGGTGAAATAACAAGGGAAACCATTGAGAAGGACTGTAAACTACACTGGAAAGTAACTAAGCAATAGCAAATCTCCAGAAAGCCAATGGTAAGCCAATATTTCCATATTTTTTTCCCAGGAGACTGCACAGAAATGTCAAGGAGGTTCTCAGGAATCAAATTCAGCCTAAGCTAGATATTATTTTTCTTAGAGCAAGGAACATTTTGGTCCCAATATTCTCAACGGCAAGGTTTTCTGGGGAAAAATGTGTGAAATTACACATCTGCTAATACCATATAAATCCTACAATGTGCATATTTTATCATGATTTCTGTCCAAGTGCATAATTACAGATGGTATTTTTTAATGAAACAGCATGCCTGAGGGTGCAAAATATATGCAACTATCTTCAATATTTATTTATGTATTTTTATTCTGCTGTTATTATTTTTATAAAAAACTCAAGGCAACAAACTTATGTAATACTCCTTCATCCTCCTATTTTCCCTCCAATAACCCTTTGAGATGAGTTGGGCAGAGAGAGAGTGTAATTGCATATTTATGTATACACTTATATGGATATATATAATTACATATACATAGGTCTTTGGTTATTTGGGTTTTCTCCCGCATAAAATTGGAAGTGTCTTGGTGACGTTTCGACGAAGTCCCATTCGTCATCTTCAGGCTGGTGTTTTTGGCTTCGTGGAGCACAAAGCCGAAAATACCAGCCTGAAGATGACGAATGGGACCGTCAAAACGTCGCCAAGACACTTCCAATTTTACGCGGGAGAAAACACGAATAACCAAAGACCTACATACAAACACCTGCGAAAACCTCAGAAAACAAATTACATATACACTTACATAATTACATATACACTTGTCTGGAATGGTATAGGGCAGGGGTAGGCAGCCTTGGCTCTTTTATGACTCATGGACTTCAACTCCCAGAATTCCTGAGCCAGCCATGCTGAGGGGAAAGGGAGAGATTTCCAAGCTGAGCCATGCTGGCTCAGGAATTCTGGGAGTCCACGAGTCATAAAAGAGTCAAGGTTGCCTACTGCTGGTATAGGGTCTCCTCCTGGAGCAGGGGGTTGGACTAGAACAGAGGTAGCCAACCTTTTTGGGCACAGGGGACCGGTTCCATGGAGAGAGGTTTTTCCACAGACCGGAGGGTGTGTAGTTTTGTATGCTGCCTGCATCCCCCAGATGGGGCTTTGCTTGTCTGTGGAGACCGGTTGCTGGCATGCTGCGGCCTGGTACTGTTCCACGGACTGAAGGTTGGGACCCCTGGTCTAGAAGACCTTCAAGGTCCCTTCCAACTCTGTTAATCTGTTACTTTGTTACATAAATTAACCATAACTACCTATATAATGCTTTCAAAAGGAATTCCATATATATTTTAACATTATAATAGTTCTTAACAAAAATAAGGGTTTGTCTACAGTAGCGGTTCTCAACCTGTGGGTCGTGACCCCCATTTGGGGTCAAACGACCATTTCACAGGGGTCGCCAAACAACGCAGTCCGCCATTTTTCCCCCCTTTTCCTTAGCTGTGCTACTCCCTCTTATTCTATTGGCTTTTGAAAGCCAATAGAATGGACTCTCTTGAATAAAGTCTAATTCTATTGGCTTTCAAAAGCCAATAGGAATTGTCCAGGCTGTCTCCGCCCTGCTGAGCCCGCCAAAAGTCCCAGTCTGCAAACAGTGCTGCAAGTTGTCTGCAGCGAAGGCGAGCTCTCCAGAAGTTTCCACACCTCCCTGATGAGCAACTACTAAAACTGTAAGTAAAAGAGGGCCAGGGGTGGGAGGTGGGAGGCCGGCGGGCGCAGGGAGGTTTTTGGCGTGCGTGGGGCCCGGTGGGTTTTTTACCTCCCTTGGGCTGGGCCAGCTGGTGGTCCAGCCCGTTGTTGCCCTGGGCCGTCACCGCCGCGGCCGCCCAGGAGCACCTGGGCCTGCCTGCCGCCGCTCCGAACAGGTGGCAGTGAAGGTAAGGCTAGCAGGGCAGCGGCGGGCACAAGGAAGGTTTTTGGCGCGCGTGGGGCCTGGCGGGTTTTTTTACCTCCCTTGGGCTGGGCCAGCTGGTGGCCCAGCCCGTGGTCGCCCTGCGCCGTCGCTGCCGCAGCCGCCCAGGAGTGCCTGGGCCTGCCTGCCGCCGTCCCAAACGGGCAGCAGCGAAGGTAAGGCTAGCAGGGCAGCGGCGGGTGCAGGGAGGGTTTTTGGCGCGCGTGGGGCCCAGCGGGTGTCTTACCTCCCTTGGGCTGGGCCAGCTGGTGGCCCAGCCCGTGGTCGCCCTGCGCTGTCGCTGCCGCCCAGGAGCACCTGGGCCTGCCTGCCGCTGCCCCGAACAGGCGGCGGCCTACGCCTCGACCGGCGCAGGGGGCAGCACCACGCATGCGCGGCGCAGGATTTAGCACCACGCATGCACGGCACAGGGGTTAGCCCCACGCATGCGCGGCGCAGGGGGTAGCACCACGCATGCGCGGCGCTTGACAGGTCGGGGTCACGGCCTGAAAAGGTTGAGAACTGCTGGTCTACAGAAAAGTCTACCTTGCATAAGAGTGAACAGTTATCTGCATAACTGAGATCAATAACTGCTGAGTATAAGAAAGGGTGGGGCTGCAGTTACGATTTACATTTACTCTTAGATTCACTTCCTGACTTCTTCAGGGAGGATTGGAAAAGATTTTCCTCTGAAACCAAATAGACACATGGTAGGTAGCACAGGGAACACTTAACCAGCCAATTGAGATACAAACTTTCGTGAGCAGCACCCCTGTCTGAACTGCCAATGTCAGGCTCAGGTAGTGGCACACAGAAGTGGGACACAGAGCAGGTCATTAAAATTTCATTGTATATTTAAATGTAGGATAAATGTGGGAGAACAAGCAGCCTGTAAAATATAAATACCCTTCACAGAAAAAAAAACCACCTGTTTTGATAGTGGCAGTACACAAGTCCTTTGACAGAATCATTGGTAGGACTTAAATTATGAAATTATGAAAATTATTGGGGTATTACCACACTTTATCAGTCAAAGTAAATCAAGATTTGTAAGATTATTTTCCAAACTAAATCAAGTTTTAAATCCAACACCATCTGTAATGCAGATCTATAAGATGCAGTCTCATTTCTGATTACTTAAGGGCAAGAAGAGTTGGTGAAATGTGCAATTCCTTTTCAGAGCAGCTCTTTTGTCAATGTATGAATTGCAATGTGTCATAGCAAGCAAATCCTAAAATTTACTCTATCTTGGGAGATTTCCAGAATTGAGAGCTCAGTGATGAACTGAAATGTCAGCATACAATTTTTACGCCTCTGCCATTTCACTTTAATTTCACTATTAGGTAACATGGATAGTTATAGATACAATAACAGGATTAAAAAAAGTGCTTGGGCCCACTGTCTTCTAATCCCTCCCTCATGAACTTGTCTCAATCACTAATTCCTGTTGAAAATCAAGCAGGAGCCATCTTGTGCCATGTCACATGGCAAGATAACCCTAACACGCATTTCTTCCTTGGCCTCCACCCTGTCAACATAATTGTACTTTAGGATTTTATTGCAACACATAGAAACAACTATTTCCTTCCATTCCTCTAATTCTAAATGAGTGCATTACAGCAGAGAATGTGCAGTTTGTCTTCTACAAGAGATCTGTGTAAATTGCAAGATATTCAGGACTAGGACAATTCTATGTATTAGTGCATCTAAAGTGAAAAGCCAATGCAGGTGGTCCTCAATTTACAACCATTGTTGAACCCAAAATTTCTGTTGCTAAGGGAGGCAATTGCTAAGTGAGTTTTGTCCCATTTTATGACTTTTCTTGCCACAGTTGTTAAGTGAATCACTACAGTTATTAAGTTAGTAACACAGTTGTTAAGTGAATCTAGCTACCCACTGACTTGGCTTGTCAGAAGATTGCAAAAGGTGATCACATGACCTCAGGACACTGCAATTGACAGAATTAAGAATTGCCAAGCACCTGAATTTTGATCATGTGACCATGGGGGATAATGCAACAGTTATAAGTGTGAAAAACGGTCAGAAGTCATTTTTTTCAGTACTGTTGTAACTTTGAACAGTTACTAAACAAACCACTGTAATTCGAGGACCACCTGTAACATGTATAAGCTCCTTCTCATTTGGAGTGGAATTTATATGATGTCATAACTAGTAACAGAAGTACAAAATTAGTGTTCTTTTTGGAATCAAATGCTAAATGCCCATTGTTCTATGGTGTTATTATATATACACATATATAGATAGATATAGGTATAGATATAGATAGTTATAGATAGATATAGATATATGGAAAGACCTTTGCAAAAAATCAAGAAAACTTTTGTTTGGAGTCCCCACAGTTTAACTGTCCATTTAGGGAGCGGACTGACCTTGAAAAGCTAAGTAGGGTTGACCATGGTCAGTACTGGTATAGAAACCAACAGGGAATGCTGTATTGAAGACTAATCTGGGAAGAAACATCTGTAATAAGGCAATAACAAGCCATATTTCTATTGTTGCAAAAAATAATCTACATAGCCAACATGAAGTCATGGGAACTGATCCTACTTTAAGAAATCTGTTGTATGCATTAATACTTAACCTTGTCAATTACTTGAAAGTCTGAAAAGGAGGAAATCAAGAACAGTTTTTTCATTGTGATATTAACCACGTATGCCTGCGCTGAATATACATTCAGAGGGACGGTGTTCCTTAATTCTTAGATCTGACCTATGAATTTGTGTCAGGACCTAACTTGGTTCATCTCTAGGCTACAATGCAATTGATCAGATGCATCAATCTTATCTCAGGTGCATAAATACTTGGATGAAGGATAGGACAGGATTATAGACAGCCATACAGAAGTGAAGTGGCAAAAGCACAAAGAGTAAAGATTACATTGATCTTGTAGACCAGTGGTTCTCAACCTTTTTAATGCTGCGACCCCCAACAGGTCATAAGTCGAGGACTACCCAACTGGTCGTAAGTTGAGGACTACCCAACCGGTCATAAGTCAAGGACCCCAACTGGTCGTAAGTCGAGGACTTTCCCTGCCTGGGAGCGCCGCGCATGCGTGGTGCTGCCCTGTGCGCCGGCCGAGACGTAGCTGGCAAGGCCCAGCCCACGGGAGGTAAGGCACCCACCGGGCCCCACGTGTGCCAGCAACCCTCCCTGCACCCGCCGGCCTCCCACCTCCTACCCCTGGCCCTCTTTTACTTACATTTTTAGTAGTTGCTCAGCAGGGAGGGTTGGAAACTTCTAGACAGCTCGCCTTCGCTGCGGACAACTTGCAGCACCGTTTGCAGACTGGGACTTTTGGCGGGCTCAGCAGGGCAGAGACAGCCTGGACAATTCCTATTGGCTTTTGAAAGCCAATAGAATTAGACTCTATTCAAGAGAGTCTATTCTATTGGCTTTCAAAAGCCAATAGAATAAGAGGGAGTAGCACAGCTAAGGAAAAGGAGGAAAAAATGGCGGACTGCGTTGTTTGGCGACCCCCGTGAAATGGTCATTCGACCCCAAATGGGGTCCCGACCCACAGGTTGAGAACCGCTGTTGTAGACAGTTATGTTCAAATTGAATATAGTGACCCTTTCCAAAGGTATTGTAGGGAAGAGGATTATCTTAGTCTATTTGTGTTTCTGTACCTTTATATCAGTGTTGACTCCTGGTCACTGCCTGGAAAAGTCCCTGCAGTCTTCTTGGCAAGAAGAGGTTTCCCACTGCCTGCTTCCTAGGGTTGAGGGAGAATGACTGGCCCAAGGTCACCCAGATGGCTTTGTGCTTAAAGCAGGACTAACATCCAGTCTCCTTGTTTCTAGCCTGATACCTTAACCACTACACCAAAATTAGTCCATGATAATCCCACATCAGGTGTCATGAATCTATAGTGCTTTTCAGACTAACAAATGTTATATTGTCTTATTTAAAAGCATACATTGCCATGGTATGGAGTGAACTGTACCTAGCGAAAGCTTATGGCTTTAAATAAAATGTGTTCATCTAAAAAAAGGTACTACCAGACTTCTTTTCAAGAACCTCACCTGCCAGCCTCCAAAGTGATCTGATATGCATACTGTGATACTGTTTTATATGAACGATGCAGTATTCTTATCACACACACCATCTGGTTTAAAACAAGCCTCTGTCCTTTGACTATGTATCATAAACAGAAAGCTCTGAAAATAAATTATTCTAAAACTAAAATTCTCATACTTGCCCAATGCCATAGAACAGTGATGGCGATCCTTTTAGAGACCGAGTGCCCAAAAACCATCCGGTCCCCCTTCCCCCCCGCATGCCTCCCTACTCCATCCCCCCGCTCTGCCCTGTCCGCCCGCAGGGCCACCCACCGCCTCCGTGGCCTGCTGCAGATCGTCCAGGCAGCCCTGCAGCACCATAGCGGCCATGCCTTCTGCCCGCGCCCCCGCAGCATCATCTGCACGCGATGGGGCACGAGGGCAGAGTCTTCTCCCTGCTGCCCGGCTGCCATGTCCTTGGCTGCGCTGCTCCGTGTGGACCGCACCTGGGGGCTGGTGGTGTGGAGGGGGCTGCGGGGAGAGGCGTGGCTGGAACGACAGCACGTGTGGCCACAGAGAGGGCTCTGAGTGCCGCAGCTGGCACGTGTGCCATAGGTTCGCCACCACTGCCATAGAATCTGTGTTTGATGGGTGAATCAACATGTAAATATTTAAGATTTGAAACATTGTTTGCGGAGAATATTTTACTTTTCTAGTAGGTATAGGGCACATTGAGCGCATCATCAAAATTACCTAAAATTATCAATAGTCTGCAATTTTTTTTATTATTTTACTGGGGCATTATTTATGCTGGCTATTCTTTAGATATTTGAAGCAAACATTCATGTATGTCTCATTTTGATACCCTTTTGGTCCATTGGGCAGAGCACTATCTAAATTCCTAAGGGTTATTTTCCAAACAGCAGGAAATGTTCCTAATGTGATCTAGTTGAAAGTATTGTTTTTCCTGTGAAGCATCTGAATCTTATTCAGTTGTGGTTCAGGCCGAGTCATGGGTCAGAAACGGCACTAGTCCCGTTAAAGCACTGTTTCTCAACTTTGGCCACTTGAAGATGTGTAGATTTCAACTCTCAGAATTCCCCAGCCAGCATGGCATGGCTGGCTGGCTGGCATGGTTGGCTGGGGAATTCTGGGAGTTGAAGTCCACACATCTTTAAGCAGCTAAGGTTGAGAAACATGGTTTTAAAGGATAGCCCTTATTAGGGCCTGAATGGAGAAATATCTGCCCCTCCTGGTCATATTGGATTTCTTGGTTGCATTCAGGTACCTTTCTGGAGTGTCTGCAAGGGCTGGGAAATGGAGACACTGCTTTGGCCATACTCCAAAACCTCAGAGCTCTTTTACCAAGCAATTGCACCAGGATACTTGCGGGGCCGTCTTCTGCCTCATGAATCCCAGCGACCGGTTAGGGCGCATAGGGTTGGCCTCCTACGGGTCCCGTCTGTTAGACAGTGTCGTCTGGCGGGGCCTAGGGCAAGGGCCTTCTCCGTTGCTGCCCCAGCCCTCTGGAACCAGCTTCCCTCAGAGGTTCGTACTGCTTCCTCCCTCCTAGCTTTCCGGAAAGTGCTAAAGACACATCTATGCCGGCAGGCTTGGGGCATATGAGCTGTGCTCTGCCCCTTGGCCCTAAGAGTGTCCCGCCATCAGCGGCTGTGAGCTGAACGTGTTTGTATGTTGTGTGAATGGAATTAATTTTTAATTTTTTAAAAATTTATTGTGTTTTGAACTGTTTTGTTGTTGTGAGCTGCCCCGGGTCTTGGGAGAGGGGCGGCATACAAATTAAATAAATAAATAAATTAGAATAGAATAGAGCGGGAAGGGACCTTGGAGGTCTTCTAGTCCAGCCCCCTGCTGAAGCAGGAGAACCTATACCAGGGGTAGGCAACCCATAAGAATATAAGAAGAGCCATGCTGAATCAGGCCAAAGCCCATCGAGTCCAGCATTCTGTGTCACACAGTAGCCCACCAATTGTACATGGGGATCTTGAGCAGAAAGAGAAGGCAAAACCCTCCCTTTCCCTTGACCCCCGAAAACAAAAAACCCGGAGCCGCAAAACCCTTTTGATATCTAAAATGAAGATAACACTGCATATATCCTTTTTTATATATATATATATATATAAAAGGTAAAAAAGGTAAAGGTAAAAAACATATATATATGTTTTTTATTTAAATTGCTAACAAAGAATAAGGGAGATCTGGGATAGCTATTTCGAGTTTCTTAACTCTCCTCAGCCAGAACTTACCCTTATGAGATTCGAACCTGGGCTGTCTGCATGTTAGGCAGTTGTATTAACCTCTAGACCACAGGCTCTGTCTCACTTTGTTAGCATTCAGGGAGGGAATAGATGTATTCTTTGTTAGCAATTTAAATAAAAAACATATATATACTTATTCCTGTGGATGGCTCTGGGTTGAGCTGAAACAGGTAAAAGAAAGAAAGATTTCTTTCTCCCATATTTGGGTTTACAGGATGCAATTTAAGAAGAAACACTTGATATACATATACATATATATATATATGTGTGTGTGTGTGTGTGTGTGTGTGTTTGTGTATATAAAATAAAGGTAAAAAGGATATATGCAGTGTTATCTTTATTTTAGATGTCAAAAGGGTCTCTCTCTTTCCTTTCTTTCCTCTTTTTCTCTTTCCTCTCCCCCTTTCTCTTTCCTCTCCCTCTTTCTCTTTCTTCTTTCCCTCTTTCCTCTTTTTCTCTTTCCTCTCCCTTTTCTGTTTCCTCTACCCCTCTTTCTTTCCTCTTTCCCTCTTTCCTCTCCCTCTTTCCTCTTTCTTTCTTTTTCCTCTCCCTTTTTCTCTTTCGTTTTCCTTTCTCTTTCTCTTTCCTCTCTCTTCTCCTTTCTTTCTCTTTCCTCCTCTCTTTCCTCTTTTTTCTTTCCTTTTTCTCTTTCCTCTCCCCCTTTCTTTCTTTCCTTTCCCTCTTTCCTCTCTCTTTCCTCTTCCTCTTTCTCTCCCCCTCTCTCTCTTTCCTCTTTCTCTCTCTGTCTCTCTTTCCTCTCTTTCTCTTCTTCTCTCTTTCTCTTTCATCTCTCTTTCTCTCTCTCTCTGTAAAAGTAATCCTGATCTATATGATGTTGTCTTATATGACTGACACAGTAACATGAAAAGAAGGGGCACAAACAAATGTTTGTAAGCAATATAATCCTGCACTGAAAAGTGAGCTGAGGAACTTATTTGGGTGTTGCTGAACTATAACACCTGCTGATAGGACTCTGGGAGTTGTAGTTCAATCCTATTTGGAGGATCAAAGATTTCCTTCCCAGATATATAGGATGTTTAGAGACAACATTTAGCAAAGAGCCTGTGGCACAAAACTCCAATTTATACAAAGTATGGGTGGGGAGGGGGAGCAGGACGGGAGGCAGTGGCTCCGGTGGCGGCGGCACGGCACAGCCGCCATGTCCTCGGCCGAACGGGCGGGGAGGGGGAGCAGGATGGGAGCAGCAGCTCCGGTTGGCGGTGGCGCAGCACGGCTGCCGTGTTCTAAGCCGAACGGGTGGGGAGGGGGAGCAGGACGGGAGGCAGTGGCTCCGGTGGCAGCGGCATGGCCTGGCCGCCACGTCCTCGGCCGAATGGGTGGGGAGGGGGAGCATGACGGGAGCAGCAGCTCCGGTTGGCGGTGGCGTGGCACAGCCGCCGCGTTCTAAGCCGAACGGGTGGGGAGGGGGAACAGGACAGGAGTAGCGGCTCTGGTGGTGGTGGTGGCGCGGTGCGGCTGCCGTGTCCTCAGCCAAACGTGCAGGGAGGGGGAGCAGGGGCTCTGGTTGGCGGTGGTGCGGCCTGGCCGCTGTGTTCTAAGCTGAATGGGTGGAGAGGGGGAGCAGGACGGGAGCAGCGGCTCCGGTGGTGGTGGTGGCGTGGCCCGGCCGCCACGTTCTTAGACGAATGGGTGGGGAGGGAGAGCAGGACGGGAGGAGCAGCTCCAGTGGCGGCGTCACAGCCCAGCTGCTACCCCCGCCGTGTCCTCAGCCATTTTGCTGTCGTAAGAGGAGGGCGCCAAGGCCGGGTGCACCATGGGCGGCCGCACCGGCAACAGGGAATACCACCGTGGGAACGTCCCAGATGGCCCCACCGCCCTCGCAACCCAAGGTCTCCTTCTCCTGTAGTGGTGGCGGTTGCGGCAGCGGGAGGTTGGCGAAGTGGCGCGGTTGCCCACTCGCCACCGCCTCACTCAGCGTGACCAGCAGCAGTGACCGTGGAAGGATGGCCAAGAGGACCGCACAGCAAGTGTGGAAAGGGCCAGGCAGGTGCCACGGGGGAATCTTCTGCCCATGAGACGGCTGAAAGGTGCAGGCAGAGAGGGGAAGCTCCGGAAGACCCCCGGCGACCCTCCCGACTAACAGAGGCAGCAGCGGATCAGGGTGAGGGGATACCCGCTGGGCAGGGAAGAGGCACCCCGAGACTGGCCACCCACGGCTCCTTACCAGGGACACTTTTCCAGCAATCCTCCCGGCCACCACATGCAGTACGAAGAAGGAAAGAGGTTTGTGGGCAGTCCCCCACACCAAAGAAGTTCAACCAATCAATTCAAACTTCATGAGAAGTTTGAATTGATTAGTTGAACTTTTTTAGTCCCAGTTTTTTTTCCAGACTGCACATGGTGGCTGAGGATAGGGAGCCGCAGGAGATGGCTGAAAGAGCCGCATGCGGGTCTGGAGCCGCGGGTTGCTGACCCGTGACCTATACCATCACCAGACAAGTGACTGTCTAGTCTCTTCTTAAAAGTATCCAGTGATGGAGCGCCCATAATTTCTGAAGGCAAGCTGTTCCACCGGTTAATTGTCCTCACTGTCAGGAAGTTTCTCCTTAATTCCAGGTTGCTTCTCTCTTTGATCAGTTTCCAACCATTGTTTCTTGTCTTGCCCTCTGGTGCTTTGGTGAATAACGTGACTCCCTCTTCTTTGTGGCAGCCCCTCAAATACTGGAATATTGCTATCATGTCTCCCCTATTTCTTCTTTTCTTTAGATTAGCCAAACCCAAGTCCTGCAGCCATTCTTCGTATCTTTTAGTCTCCTTTGATCATCTGAATTTTTTCCAGACTCAACATCTTTTTTGTGATATGGTGACCAAAATTGGCTGCAGTATTCCAGGTGTGGACTTACTAGGGTTTTATAAAGCGGTAATAATACTTCACGTGTTCTTGATTCTATGCCTCTGTTTATACAACCCAGGATTGTATTAGCTTTCTTGGCTGCTGCTGCACACTGCTGGCTCATAGTCAAGTGATCGTCCACTAGGATTCCAAGATCCCTCTCACAGTTACTGTTTTTAATTAAATGACAGCATTCCTCCTTCCCCCTATTTTCCATCAATGGTCAAATTATGGAAGGAGGAAAAATGTCATGTTAGAGATGGTTAAGAGCAACAATGCTTAACTTGAGCTTAGACTCAGTCTTTGTATACTCTCCAGATTTAATTAAGGGCACAATTCACATAAGCCTCTAATATGGGTGCTTTGCCATTTGAACAAATCAAGAGTCTTTCCTCCACTGCTATAAAGCGTAAGTTGTGCAATCCATGAAACCTAGTTTACCATTCCACCCATAACAGCTAGATATTTTTAAAAGGAGAAGGATAAAAGAATATGCTTTTAACAGTGGTTGCTGAAAGCCATCAGTGGGAAAGGGCTACTGCTCTCTAATCCAAGCGTATTAGCTTCCTAAAAGCATCCAGCTGGCTTTGGAGTGACACAGATGGTTAAACTAGATGGGCTTGTAGTTTGACTCAATATAGGTGTCATGGTTCCGACAGATGAAACTCTTCAAAAGAACTTTGAGGCATTGTTTACCTTAAAGAATTTTTTATTTGAGAAACAAAGTATCGGCACTACATAGTTAAAGCCAAAAACTGAATTCCCCTCTCCTGGGCACAAAGTAGCAAAGCACAATTCTCTCGTCCAATTAATAGTCATAAACCACATTCCCCAATTAGCCTGAAGTATGGGCTTTCTCCCCAGCTCTCCAGCCCAACAAATCTTTATCAACTCTGGGCACAATAACCTTGGATCCCCAGGGCTGAGTTATTACTGTTATTACTAACTGGACTTTCATCCACATCCCCCCTCCCAGCATCAACTAACTCTAAAAGCGAAAGAGAAAAGATGGCTACATTTCCATCTGTTCTCAAAGCAAGAACATCCAATGTTAGCAGAGTTGACATCAGGCTCTGTTCTCAAAGAAAAGCTATCCCTATGTAACCCTTTCTAGCATATATAGTCCCTGATATTTTAGCCCGATTCCGTGTTTAAAATAAACATAAACACTTGATTTGTAAATAAGGTCTGTTTTTAAAACAGGTAGAGACAGAATCAATCTCCAAAATCAGACCAAATGTTCATCTCCCAGGGATATAATATGACCATGAGAACTGGCTATATATTAAATAGCAGTAATTGCTACTGTATACTAATCTAATATACCAGTGGCTTTATTAGCAGAAATTAATGGGTGAAACTTTTACAGTATGAATATAAAGCATCATTACTTGGACATGTCTGCTTATTAAAGAAGCATGAAAGGCAAAATGATAGGAGTGGATTTAAGAAAGATAACTATAAAGCTAGTATTATATGGGACAATTTTGATCCATGACGCTTGGAAGTAAATAAAGAATGGACAGTGCCCTCTACTGCACTCTGCACAACATTTCACAACCTTGAAAAAGCAGCTTCAGCTCCCATAACCCTTATTCAAAATAGTGCTGTCTATGTTAAATGGGAATTATGAAAACTAATCTAACCCTGTAAAAGGCACTATTGGCCATTTTTATTATTTATTGTACTAACATCCATTGTACTTTTAGAACAGTAATTGCTCTCCTTTCAATATAAGACTTGAAGTTTAGATGTTAGTCATCAAATAGTTACATGCAACCACAAATTATAAAGCTTTAGGATAATGTCTAAAAAACCAAAGATCAAGTCTTACAAGCACTGTAGCACTTCAGAGGAATAATATATTTCCTAACCTTTCTAAAACATTGTTAAGTATGAATAACCAATAAGATAAGATAACCTTTATTGTCATTTTTTTTACTGTGAGCACACTGGCACACATTAAAAATGAAATTCTGTTGCCTGCTCTCAAAAGAAAGTATATATCTACCCATACACATACATAATACACATATACACATGCTATATACATACATACATACATATATACTTACACATATACATACACACACACACACACATGTATTAATGCAGCGGTTCTCAACTTTTTTCAGGCTGTGACCTCGGCCTGTATCGCGCATGTGCAATGCGACGGCTCGCATGGCGCATGCGCGGTGCTACCCAGCGCATGCGCGGTGCTGCCCCCTGCGCCGGATGACGGGCAGCGGCAGGCAGGCCCAGGTACTCCTGGGCGGCTGCGGCGGCGACGGTGAAGGGCGACCACGGGCTGGGCCACCAGCTGGCCCAGCCCAAGGGAGGTAAGACACCCGCTGGACCCCACGCGCGCCAAAAACCCTCCCTGCGGTCCCGCTGCCCCACTAGCCTTGCCTTCGCCACCGCCCATTTGGGGCAGCGGCAGGCAGGCCCAGGCGCTCCTGGGCGGCCGCGGCAACGACAGCACAGGGCGACCACGGGCTGGGCCACCAGCTGGCCCAGCCCAAGGGAGGTAAGCCACCCGCCGGGCCCCACGCACGCCAAAAACCCTCCCTGCGTCCGCCGGCCTCCCACCTCCCACCCCTGGCCCTCTTTTACTTACAGTTTTAGTAGTTCTCAGCAGGGAGGGGTGGAAACTTCCGGAGAGCTCGCCTTCGCTGCAGACAACTTGCAGCACCGTTTGCAGACTGGGATTTTTGGCGGGCTCAGCAGGGCGGAGACAGCCTGGACAATTCCTATTGGTTTTTGAAAGCCAATAGAACTAGACTCTATTCAAGAGTCTTTTTTTGTGCCTTTTCTGAAATCGACAATGATCTCTTTAGTTTTTCCTATGTTTAAGACGAGGCTGTTTTTATTACACCAGTTCACCAAACTCTCTTCCTCCTTGCAGTAAGCACCCTCATTGTAAGAGGGTGAATAAGAACCACAACTTCACAATATGGTTGGTGGCAAACCTTGCCCAACAGTCATGGATCAACAGGGTGAGCTGAACCACAGTGGACTTAGGACACCGCCCTGAGAAGAACCTGTGCTCAAGAAAATGGTATAAGAAATATTAGTCCCAACTCACACATATTGGGGCCTATCAATAAGAAAATGAAGAATCCACTTGCACAAAGGAGTATTAAAGCCTAAAAGGCCCAGTTTGTCTACTAAATACTGGGGAATTATTGTATTAAATGCCGAACAGAAGTCGACAAATAGCATTTGCACAAGTATTTCTTTCCTCTAAGTCAGACATGTCAAACTCGTGACATCATGTGACATCATGCAATGTATCAGGACGGTTTTGCCAATGCTGACAATGGCGCAGCTTCTGGATGACGCATCCAGCCCACGGGCTAGCACTTTGACACCCCTGCTCTAAGTGCACCAAGCTCAGATGGAGAACAGAAGAAATAGCATCCTCTGTAGAGCAATTTGGACGGTAAGCAATCTGGATGGCAGGCAATTTGAATGATATTGAAAGGCACACCAAATTTTCTCAAAAATTTAAATAAATCAAAATAAAATGAAACATGATCAAATATTCTGTATTGATTTTAATTATATAATATGAAACAATTCTAATCTTATTAAAGATTAATAAAGATTCGATCCAAAACTTAGTACCTTTTTTTAACTTGAATCTCAGCAAATTTATGGGATACAGTGATAAATGGATATAAGATCAAAGACTCTTAAAACATGATAAGCAGAGGTCTATCCTTGAGAAACACAAGGGAAGTCTATAATTTTATATTTGGGCAACAGTCATAAACATTTGTCTCCCATTGGCTGACTAGCTTATAATTATATGCTTATATAGAGTTAAACAGAAATTACAAAGCAGAGTTCTTAATTTCTTGAATAATTATGAAACTGTTTTTATGAGTCGTGGGTAGCACTTAAGTCAGCAGAGACCTTCCATCTGTATCATGTTAAATTAACTGCAAAATCCTATATGGATACACAGAAGATATTTAGTAAAACTTTTTACTTGAATGTGGGCCCTAGTGTAACACAATTCCCATAAAATGCAAAGGATTAATATACAACTGGCATTTTCAAATTTGCATTTTGCAACACATTCCAGGCAGATGTATGGACAGGGACTAGAGGAAAAGTATACTCTTTAACATAAATTGTCCTTTCTACAGTTTCCAAATCCTAATCTGTCCAACTACACAACAGATTAAAGATAAATTTGTATAGCTTCTTAGGAAGCATCTAATGAGTCTTGTGTTTTCATGTAAACAGAGTAGTTTTTCACAGACTAGGTAGCAAACTTACCAGAACACAGATGATTTTAAAAGCCATTCTCCAGTTCAGAGAAAAGTGAGCTACAAATATCCTAAAATATCTAGTAGTGATCTAAAAAAGCAGCGCACATAACACCATTTTACGAAGGAATCAATATTGTGGACAGGGATAAGCATGAAACTGCTTATTTAAATGATACATGAAGTGAATCCCGTAAATGTTAAAATTTGGAGCTGAGAATATTTTAAACACCCATCCATCCACACTCCACTTTAGCCTAAATCAATAGTGTGAAGATACCACATTCTCATTTTTCTCATTGGAATCTAAAACCACTTTAAGTAGTGATTTATATTTCTACAACTCATGACTACAAATTTGTGTTTGTACACTATGCTTGAAGGCGAACTCTTAAATTGAGAGATAAATGGGGTAAAGCAACAGAGTTAAATATGCTTGTCCTGCCTGTGGAAGTTTCTATGTGCTGATTCTAGGGTTATACTTGAGGGGTGTATGTGTACACATATTCTTGTGAAGTGCAGCTCCACTGGGAGACCTAATTTAATTAACTATTTGTGTTGCAGACCTTATCCTTTGATATGTGTGGCTTAAGTCTAACTTATTTGGGAGTTTGAGGAAGTTTGGGTAAAGGATTGCTATCTTTTGATTAATTTAGTTTCAGTTTGACTGTCAATTATCTAGTGATTCTCAGACCGTTGTGGATTCTGTTAATGTTTTAAGGGAAGATGGAAACAGTATAAAGAATAAAATATATTTAGATATAAAACTTCTCACAAGGTAAACTCCAAGAACTTCATAGACGGGGTTGTAGTTTTCTGGCAATATTCTGGTATGGGATTTTTGCTACAGGCTTTGCTTCGGATTGTTTTTAAACTTTTAAACTTTCCACTCTTACCCCGGTCTCCCATCCAAGTACTATCCACATCCAACCCCGACTTAACTTTTTGAGGCCAAGATCAATCCAATGTAGCTGATGCAGCGCCAGTCTCCGACGCGGCGTTCCTTATTTGCCCTGGGTACAGACCCGCAGATGTTTTTGCATGACACACGTGCGTGGCCATGCTTCTCGGAACCAGGGTTGGCTCAACCCGGTCTCTTGGGTTTCACGCCCCAGGTGCCGCCGGCTAACCACGCAGGCCCGGCGGGCGAAAAAGTGACCGGGGCGCGGGTCGAGATAGGACCGCAGCTGCAGGGGAGAGCCGGCTTCAGGGGCTCCCCGGCCTGGTCCCCGGGGGCTGGGAGGAGCGGCTGGGCGGGCTTCCCCGGTAGGGGTCGCTACGTCGGCACGGCCGGCCTGCTTTCCTCCCTCCGGTGGGCGGGCTGAGTTCCTCCCCGCCCGCCGCCCCACAGCAGCCGGAGGGCGCCGCGGCAGCCGAAGCGCGATCGATGCCGGGAGCGCGGAGGAGAAGGCGGCGGCGCTGCTGAGAGGGGGGGCGGCCCCGCCCGGAGATGGGGATTCTCAGCATCACGGACCAGGTATGGCGGGCGGAGGAGAAGGCGCCTCGTCTGACCCCTTTCCCTGCGCCTAGCTCTGGCCTCGGCCCTCCCTCTTTCTGCCTCGCTCGCTGGCCCGCCGCGCCCGCTACGCCAGCCGGGGGATGCACGGCCTAGTGCAGAGCCGCTCACTTCGTTTCAGCCGGAGCAGCCTGGCTTCTCCCTGCGGCGCGCAGCGAGGGCCTCGGGATGGAGCCGGCGTTGGGCAGGCGAGAGGCGGCGGGCTGGCCTGGTCCCGGCCAGATGCTACTAACCTGCGAAGAATGCCGGCGGCGGTGCCCGGGTTGAGCCCTGCTCTTTCCCGCCTAAGAAGAAAAGAGTTCTTGCCGCCCTTTCGCCGACGTGCCTCGGCTGCGCCTGCTTTCCCGTTCCCCTAGGCAGCCCTTTCCCACCGCCTGCCTCTGTTTCGGGCCCTCATTTCTGCCTGCGAACTCCTCTCCGTCCCTGTTTGCCTCCTTGCTCCACTCTCTCCTGTTTCTGGAGTGCAAGTACTTCTTCCCAACCTAGGCAGGTCCTCGTCTTAACAGCGGCCGCCAAAAGGGAGATTTTTGCTAGCCCTGTAATTTCTCCTAGCATCATACTGTAGGAAAAACGAGGATTTGGGCCTAGTGGAGCTTAAAGTATTCTGCATTAGTTCTTAAAGATGCAGAATCCTTCTCAGATCATTCATTTTATATCCTGCCTTTCCTTCAGGAGCTGGAGGTTGCATATAGAGGACTAGCTCCTCCGGTTTTTTCCCCATAGCAATAACCCTCTGTGTGTTTGTGCCTGCGGGTGTGCATGTGCGTGTATCTGGCATATCCAGCAAATTTGCTTCTTATCCTTGTTCTCCATCACTGCATCCCTTTCTGCTTCTTCCTCAGACTGCTACATTTCTTTTTTTGGTACTCTTAGTACTTTGTTCACATCAGGCAAGATACCAGTACAAGATTCAAGCTTTTTACTTGTCGAAATACATTTTTTAAATCAGTGGATGAGGTCAAATAATTTGTTTCTGGGTAAGTATTTAGTCATACTTTTGGCGAAGCTGTATTATGATACATTCAACCAGTTAGAGAAGTATGTTTTGGCGGCCCTTTCTGTTTTCGAACACTTTAGAAGATAAAGCTTACCTCTTTTTTCTCATTAGGCCACTGCCATGTTTGTGATTTTCTTGTACATTTCTGGTATAGTTTATTGTCCTTTGTTTCTCTCATAGTCTGCATTTCTTTTCATTTGCATTTTTCCTGGCAGTTTATTCACATTGTTTCTTTTGCAATATCCATATATCTACAGTACTTTAGGCTGTGGTAGTCCCTGAATGTTAACATTTTCCTTTTCTGGCACCTAGATGGAATTCGTTGACTTTTTTGTGTTATAACTTGTGTTATAACTTGTCTAGTTTTTATCTTCTTAGTCTTGATTGTATGTAGCACAGTGATCAGTGGCTCATTTTACAGGGTTTAAATGAAACTTCCAAGTATTTTGATTGCATAGTCACATCATATACTATTTCTCTTTCTTAATGCAGAAGACATAACTAACCACAGTCACATATCATACTATAATATGATTCGATTTTAGCTTAACATGTTATGTGAAGGCAGCCATTTATCCACTAAGCTATAGTTAAACAAGTCATGTTCATCTTCTCCAGTGTTCTGCTACTTTGAGCATAATAGAAACATTTTAATACCAGCCCACCCAGTTTCAGGGTCTTTTTCTTTTTCTCTCTCTTGGATGGACATTTTTGCTACAATGTGGTTTTATTAGAGTGTACTGAGTATTAAGATCTACTTCCTCTAACCATGTTTTTATTAGGATTGTGATGGGAGGGTTTCTTGTCCTGGTTAACCAATGGGTATAAGGTTCTTCAGAAGCAGCTCTGACTTGTTTTCTACATTATAGTGGAAAATATTGAAATGGAATTTTAACAGGGACGTATATAGATCTGTTTATCTAGATAAAAGAAGTTTGATGTTCAAAAAATATAGTGGAAGATACCTGTTTTGGAGTAGCAGTTTGAATATATAATAATGTATGACAAATATGAGTCAGCAGTGTGATACAAATAGAATTTTTTTTCATCTTCATCAGTAGAAGTATAATTTCCAAAACACAGAAAATAATTTAATGCGTTCTGCACTTGTCAGACCCAATGCTGTGTTTCTGGGAATTGCACTAAGAAGGATCAGAGAAGAGTAAACAACATGGTAATGAAGCACGAAACTTAAATTCTGACAAGGAGAATTTGAAGGAAATGAGTTGGATTGTTGCACCAGAGCCTCTCGCTCTGTGTTATCATCCCAAAGTGCAGGATACAAAGTAATTATAATAAAGCTATAACAGAGTCAAGTTGAATATAATTAAAAAGAACAGTTAAAAATGTTCTGGTAATGTTGAGCTCTGTTTGGTGAATGTTTAAATAGAGGCTGCGTGATTGTCTGTTGATATTACTTTATATCTACTGGACTCCTGCACAGAGGAGGTTGGATTCAGTGATATAAATGGTCCCTTTGATCTTTCTGATTCTAATTCTTGGATCCCATGGCCCCCAGCAGATGGAAGCAATGTCTCAGTTTAGATCTACCAAAAATGAGTATTGATATTATTTTATGTCCTGCCTTTCCTTCCCCGAAATATCTGAAAGGCAGCAGGTTATCTACCCTACATTTAGGAAGTAAGCATTTCACTTACATCAGTAAGCTACAGGTCCTTAACCACAATTGAGACCAACATTTTTGTTGCTAACAACTGTTTTAACAAGGCAGTTGTTAAGTGAGCTGTGCCTCATTTTGTGATCTTTTTGCCACTGTTAAGCAAATCACTCCAGTTGTTAAATGAATCATGCAGTTGTTAAGTGAATCTGGCTTCCTCCATTGACTTTGCTTGTCAGAAATTGGCTAGGAAGATTACAAATGATCACGTGACCTTCCCCAGACAGCGCAATTGTCATAAATACATGCCAGCTGCCAAGCACTGGAATTTTGATCACGTGACTATGGGGATGCTGCAGCAGTTGTAAATATCAAAAATGGTCATGTGACTTTTCCCAGTACTGTTGTAACTTTGGTCACTAAATGACTGGTTGTGAGGAATACTTGTATACTGTATAGTATTCATAAGGAGCTTGTATGCATAAACAGAAACATTGCCTTATCCATTTCTTTGAGCTAGAAGTCAGAAAGCGGCCTTTTAAAATACAGACTAAATTGAGTAATAATCTCCACAATATAATTGGAAAATGTGTTACAATAATTCTAATTTAGCCATATGCCAATTTTGCGAGTTAATTTTTAATTCTCAGTGCTGGAAAAATCCTAGGTTTCTAAATTATAATACCGTTAGATTCTCCACCCTATTGCCATGCCCTTTCTGGCTGTTTGGTTTAAAACATTAGTCTAGAATTTAAAATATTTTATTTCATTAACCTGATTTATATAAATGGAGAGTTAATGTGAAATTTTCCAGGTTTAACATATCTGATAAAACATATGCACTTAATTTAGATTTTTGTGACCTTAAGGACAGTGGGCGGTATATCATACAGGTTGCTCCAGCAACTGCCTGGACCAAGATTATAGGGCATAATGGGTTCTATAGGAAGAGGTTTTTTTTTTTAAAGAACGATATTGAATCCACTGCATTCCATATGGATGACTCATCTTTCCCCCTTTATCCTCCCTCCTTTTGCTATTGTGTCCAAGGACTTGGAGGGAAGTAAACCTGAGGTTAGTTGGATTGAAAGACTTTTCTGAGAAGAGATACAGAGGCTGAAGGTTTTCCTCTGGAAGATGAAACGAACAGATGGGATTAGATCTGCCTTGTACTAACTAGACTGTACTGAGTGTGTAGGTGGACCAGGAGTATATTCTTTTTTTGTGGAGGATTTGTGCAGTTTAGAGTGATGCATGTTTGTGTTCTTTGATTATATTTCTCTTTGGTGTAGGACTTGTACACAATGAAGTATTTTTTGTTGGTGTAGATTTCTAAACCACGACAGCAACACAATTCTTAGTAGTGCATAGAGATAATTCATATATACACCTACACCATAATGTAACAGTTACAAAAATTAAAAATCATCCCCCCCCTCTCTCTCTCACACACACACACCGAACACAAACATCCCTACCTGCCATTTTCCAATAAGTTGCATTTTAAAGCCCTCAAGAAGAACTTTTCTTTCACTTCCTTTAGAACAGAAATGTCAAACCCAAGGTCCGGGGGCCAGATGCGGCCCGCGAAGTGGTTTCATGTGGCCTGCGAAGCCATCCTGGGAAACAGTGAGGGAAACGGCCCCCGCTGCCTTGGCCCTGGCCCAGGCCGGCCGGCCAGGAGCCAATGTACAATTTTGTGGTGGCCATCTATGCTGAAAGGCATTCAGTTTTAGCTCCACAAGGCTGTCCAGAAACAGCGAGGAACCAGCCCCTGCTGTGTCAGCCCCGCCCCCTGGGTGCATGCTGGGGAGGTGTCACCCTTTGTGAGGAATGAAGAAATGGACCATGCCTTGGCGCTTGCCCTGGTCCCACCCCCTTCTGCCAGAGACCCTCAGATCTGTCCCACTCCTGCCCAGGCCCCCTTGACGTGAATGATGTAGAGCCCACCCAGTAGGCCACACCCACCCTGGCCACACCCCCCCCCAGGGCAACCACAATGCTGATGCGGCCCTCAATGAAATTGAGTTTGACACCCCTGCTTTAGAAGGACACCTATCTTCTTCGAGGAGACTGTTCCATAACATTTTAAAAATGTTTTAAAAAACAGCTCTTCTTGGCAAATACACACACACACACACACACACACCGGGCAATTGTAGCTGAGTGCCAAACCCTATAGGATTTTATGAGTTAAAAGCAGCTCTTTAAATTGCACCCAGAAATCTGTTGGCAAGCAATGTATTGTTTGTAGCATAGGTGTAATGTACTCAGGGTAACTAGGGCTAATTAACCCACAGGTTGTTCCATTTTGTACCAGCTGCACTTTGGATGATTTTTAGAGGCCTCTTCATACAATATAGCATCTTGCAGTAGTCAAAGCAGATCATACATAATTGGAAGCATGCATCACTGATATAGGGCCCTCTTATTCCATATAGGGCTGCAGTTGGTTCGTTAACCAAAGCTAGGCGCGAATGCCCACTGGGTTGTACTCCTGCCTCTCTTTCCATATTTTTTGCGATAAAACATCAAGCTGATAGAGAACATTGTTGCATAAGCAATAGCTTATTTTGCTTAGATTCAACTTCAGTCTGTTTCTTTCCATCTAGAGTCCAATAGTCTCCAGGCTTTTGTACAAAATATTGACGGTGTCACTGGTGCATACTGAAGAAATGCTGAAGAGTTGAATGTTAGGAGCATATTGATGATACCACACTCTGAAATGACAGATGAATTCTCCCAGTGGCTTCATGTAGTTAAAATGCAGGCAGGAAGAACCAAGCAACTAAGCCCTATAGCGTTCCGTCTATGATAAACCACTGGTTTGGAATCTCTCCCTGTACAACTACTGATTTGAACCATTCAGTGTATGAATTAATGTATCATACTGGTGCCCCCAATCCAACAGATGAGCCAGAAGATTACCATGACTGCTCATATCAGGGACAACTGAGAAGACTAAAAGAACCAGAAGAAATCCATTCCTTGCATCTAGGTCCTTGAATAGGTAGTCAGATCAGTGCAATTTCCATCCCATGCCCAGGTCCAAAACTTAGCTCTGAAAAGGGCCCATATAATCAACTTGTGAGTTGTTCTGAAGTTGACGCCCATCACAGCCTCAACAATTCCCCCCCCCCAAAATATTGGAAACTGAGCAATTATTGCCTAAGGGAGGTTTTTGAGGAGGGAGCATATCACCATCTCTTTCAAAGCTGTAGCAAATATCCCCTAGTGCTCACTACTTTCCAGATACATATGATCATGCCCCCTCCTATCTTCTGCATAAACCAAGAGGGGGATGGATCTAGCCAATAAATAAGATTGGATATCTTACCTACTTTGTTGGACTCCACAGGTAAAAAGAAGTGGCAGTTAACACAGCCATATGTTGCTTTATTTTCTACTTTAAACCCTATCCATGCAGAGTCAAAAGTTTGGGAAATCTGGTTACTTGGCAAAATGCCATGGATCAGTAAAACATATTTATGGATGAGCACCTCTCTCCTTCCCGAATCCTAGTGTTGAGATTGATGAAGGACTGCAAAGCCAGAAGGGCAGAAGTAGCATTAGCATCCTTGCCCTATCAAATCTCAGTATTTTACTGTATATCTGATCCACCTGCTCATCTTTCATCAAATTCTGGATAAGCATCATGTTGTTATACCCAGATTTGGCATTTTCCATCACCAAACGCGTACAGTGTTAGATGACTTGTATTTTGTCTGCAACAGGTTAAGCTGGATAGACATAAATAGTCATAATGAAATATAAAAGTGCAGGATTCTGTCTGAGATGCTGATAGTATTAAAAGGTGCTAAACAGGGTATTGCATTTTTAGATCAGCATGCTTGAAGCAATTGAAGAATATTTTTAGGCTGGTTTCAGGCCACTTCTGAAAATACTGGCATATGAAGGTTGTCAAGAGTATTTAGAAGAAGCAGCTAGAATAGATCCAATGTTTTAGATATTATACGGTATATTCGTGGAATTCAACTTGGTATTAAGATGTTTAAATACCCCACAATTAATGCATGAGGTATAGGTTGGTCATATCTCCGCCACAAAATTTATATTGCTGTAGAGAGTAAAAAGATGTAACTATTCAGCTACCTTTCTGCAGTTTTCAACTAGAGAACATAATAACTTACGTTAATTGTCATTATTCTGAAAAAGAATAAACAGAACAAAAAAGCTTTACTGCCTTGCCTGCATTTATTTTTGAGAAAGCACAAATGATAAATCTTTAATGGAGGGCTATAGAAGCCTTTTTCTTTGGGCATTTGTCTGAAGCCTAATCAGCGTCGAATAGATTTGGATTTCATACAGAAATTGAGATGTGTAAATCCTCATAAATTGCTGCAGCTATGTTTTGGTTTTGCTACTTTTGGGGAGGTTCCAGATAATTTTTTTAAAACTCCCCAAACACTTCATTTTCAAGCAACTATGGTATCTGAAACTTAGATGTTCTTATGAACATATTTGGCTGCTTGGTTTTATTGAAATGAAACATTGGAAATGAGACCTGGAGCTCTGCTAGAGAAATATAAAAAGCAAGCCCACTCAAGCATAGATATGTGCATGCATTCAGGCCTCCACAAGCCATCTTCACTTCTCCTTTCTCATGCATTGGCTGATTGTCATCCAGCAGATTTGCTTAGGGTGACTAATGGAGAAGAGTTAGCATTGGAATCTCCTGCCTGGCTGCTGTGACCTAATGGATCAGCACTTTGCTGATAAAGTCATTTAGTTTCACCAGGAAGTTGAATCCTCATGGACATAGTGCTGATTAGATAAGTGGTTCTCAACCTTTTCTTCATCACCCCCTTTAAATACCTTTTGTGACCACGGCCATGGACTACCAAGACTTAACTCAAGATTTAAATCATAATTTTTCTTCAAGCCTATGCGGATCCCCATGACAACATTGTGGCCCCTTACAGGTCCACAGACCACAGGTTGAGAATAGCTAGATTAGGTAATTGCTGTAGATAATCTTGCCATATTATGTGGAACTTCTCTTGTCCTATGAATCCTGAGGAAGTGGGTAGGGTGCATCTAGGTCAGTGTTTCTCAACCTTGACAATTTTAAGGCTTGTGGACTTCAACTCCCAGAATTCCACAGCCAGCAATGCTGGCTGTGGAATTCTGGGAGTTGAAGTCCACATGCCTTAAAATTGTCAAGGTTGAGAAACACTAATCTAGGTCAATGGTGGCGAACCTATGGCATATGTGCCAGAGGCGGGACTCACAGCCCTCTCTGTTGGCACATGGGCCATTGCCGCCAGCAGCAGGTCCATCAGGCCGCCACTGCTGCCCAGAGCAGGAGCCCCGCCCAGCACAAAGGAGGCAAAGTGGCCAGCTAGCAAGCTGGAGTAGAGATCGTAGAGCAGAGGTCACCAACCATTGTCGATTGGTGGACTAGAAGAAAAGGGAGGGGGAAGCATTTTACATGTGTGCATGTGCGCACGGGGCCATGAGCACGCACACGCTGCAAATGGGGCGGAGCTAGTGCCTGCATGATATTAGCCCTGCCCCATTCTTGCATGGTGCAGCATCTTGTATCTGCACCCTGAGGTGCGGCGGCAACTGTTTTTGCGCTTTGCAGCACAGTGGCCCATTTTTGTGCCCCCGGTTTTTGCGTGCCACAGGCGGCACTCATAGGCACCTCCCTCCTCCCCCCCCAGGGCACCACAATGCTGATGCGGCCCTGGCACTTTGCGATAAGTAAGTGGGTTTTGGGTTGCAGTTTGGGCACTCGGTCTCTAAAAGGTTTGCCATCACTGATCTAGGTTATCCTTTGCAACTTGTAACTTGACTCTCTGCCTGTCCTGACTTTTGCAGTACAAATAGTCCTCAGCTTAAAAGAAGCGTTGGACTTACCTGAACGCCTTTTCTCAGCATGGGGGGATGGAGAATCCACCGATGGGTTAACTTAGCTTACTTGCCCAATTGACTAGGTCCAAACTTTAGCCCCGCCTCCAGCCGGAAGATCCTCTTTCCCCAGTTTTTACCTAGTCTTTATGCCCTAAGCATCTCGTGCGGTTGGCTCCGCGATTTAGTGCTTTTTGTTGGTAAAGATTGGTTTGAAACAAATAGTCCTCAGCTTAAAACCATTCATTTAGGTGACTGTTCAAAGTTACAGTGGCAATGAAAAAAGTGACCTATGACCATCTTTCACACAACTGTTACAGTGTCCCCATGGTCACATGATGAAAATTTGGATGCTTGGCAACTGGCATGTATTTAAGATGGATGCAGTGTCTTGGGGTCACCTTTTACGACCTTCTGACAAAGTCAATGAGGAAGGTAGAGTCACTTAACCGTGTTACTAACTTAACAACTGCAGTGATTCACTTAACTGTGGCAAGAAAGGTTGTAAAATGGGGAAAAACGTAACTCTTCTTTAGCAACTAAAATGTTGGGCTCAATTGTGGTTGTAAGTCGAGGACTATCTGTAATGGGGATATGGATCTGGGAGAGTCTCATCGTCTTTTTATGGGAGGGGGAGCTGCTAATGGTTTTGAAAGAAGGTTTAGTGTTCCCCCTTCTAAACAGGCCAACCCTGGATCTGATCAGTCTCTTACTTCAATTTTTGGGGGAAGGTAGTTGAGATAATGGTGACAGATCAGTTATACAGCATCCTTGAAAAAGTGGATTATCTGGACCCTTTTGAATCAGGGTTTAAGCTTGGATACAGGTCTAGGATAATATTTCTCATACTCCTGGATAATTTGGACTTGGATAGTATAGTGCACCTCATTGGGTTGGAGGAAAAGTGAAGTATAAGTGAAGGCAGAAGAGTTTTGGTGGGAAAGTGTTCAAGTTGTTATGGTGGATAAAAATATTTGCTGTTTCCCAGATCATGGTGCAAATTGACTATGCTGTCACAAATTATACAAATTGTATAATACATAAAGCAAAGGGAACATGTTGCTTTTGACCTTTATAGCTTTTAGCTTGCCATCTAAATAGGCCTGCTCACTTTGAATTGTCCCAACCTGTTAGATCATTCTAGGAAGAAAATTGCCACAGTTCCATATTTCTAAGAAGCAAGGGGAGGTGAAGATAGATATGCGTGAGATTATGAATGTGATTAATTTTTAAATTTTTGTTGTATTGTTGTTGTAAGCCGCCCTGGGTCCTAGGAGAAGGGCGGCATATAAGTCTGAACAAATAAAATAAATAAATAAATAAATAAATAAATAAATGCTGCATTGGAGTAGCCTCCCAAGAGACTGGGCCTTTCCTTAATTCTGTTCAGGAGGATGTTAAGGACTGGGGTGTTTTGAAGAGCATCGTAGTCAGTGTATCTTTTTATTTTTATTGTTCTCATTCATAGTTTTTTATTTGGTTTGGTGTTACGTATTTTGTCTTTTATTTATTTTAAACTTACTGTGGCGGTTTTCATGTTTTTCATATGGTGTTAGCTGCTGTGAATTGCCAGCTTATGATGGGGTGTAAATGTAATTAAATTAAGTTAATATAATAAAACTATAAATCATGTGTTTCTTTGATATGCAAATATACCCCTTGTGGCATACCATTATATGTGATCATTTGCTTTTCGTGTGTGAATGTAGCCATTCATTTTGTCTGTCCAACATTTCCCCATGATGACCAATGCAGAATGAGGCCTCAGAATGATGTCCCCAAAATTTTGGATGAGACTTTCACTACCTATAAAAGTTGTTGCTGAATTTTAGTTTTTAAAGTGACCGAAGAATGATTATATACATGAAGAACAATCATGTAAACTATATTGTAATGCAAATAGTTCATATGATTTAATAATTATGTATTATTATTCTATATTTGTTTAATGCTTCCTCCATCACAAAGTTAAATTGAGGTTTATCCAGATCTCTTCCACTTATTTGCAATTGCATAACCAAGTGCAGTTATTGGAAAAAAGGTTGGGCATCATTAGTTTGTACCCAGGAAGAAAATGAAGTATATAATCAGGCTGCTGTGTAGTATCTTATGCCTTCCATCCTGGAGAGAGCCAACAATCACGTGGAAGATATAGTTATGGACATAAACCTCTAATTATTCTACTGAATTTATTTAAGTTAGGTAGCCTATACTCTGCATAAATGTTGTTGTGTGTGGGCTGTTGTATAGGATGGAAGACCTTATGTTCTCAGCCAACATAAATATTTATATTCCTGGAAGGTGGTTATAACAGTGAAGTAAGCAGGATAGAAGTTGAAACCAATGAATCGTCACTATGTTTTGCATCAGAGGTATTAAAAAGAGCTTGAGGGAAAGTTTGCATATTATGTTACGCATAACAGTTGTTTCATTTTTACTTAGCGTGTTGTGTAAACTTCACTATAGTGATTTAGAAATCATGATATAACTTTGTGTAATAATTTAAAATAGAGTCATCCTTGATTTACAATAGTTTGTTTAGGGACAGTGAGTGCAAAGTTACAATGGCACTGAAAAAAGTGACCTATGACTGTTTTTCACACTTATGAGTGTTGCAGCATCCCCATGGTCACATGATCAAAATTTGGATGCTTGACAACTGATTCATATTTATGACGGTTGCAGTGGGGTCATGTGATCACTTTTCTGAACTTCTTACAAGTAAAATCAATGGGGAAACCAGATTCACTTAACAATCATGTTACTAACTTAACAACTACAGTGATTCATTTAACAGATATAAGATATAAGATAATCTTTATTGTCATTTTTTTTACTGTGGGCACAATGGCATACATCAAAAATGAAATTTAGTTGTCCACTCTCAAAGTGAAGAACGTACATAACACACACCTAAACATACTATATACAACATATGTATAGACCCACACCCCTACATATACATAACAAATAAATATTAAACACTGTTCATCTTGAATATATAACGCAGCGGTTCTCAACCTGTGGGTCGCGACCCCATTTGGGGTCAAACGACCATTTCACGGGGGTCGCCAAACACCGCAGTCCACCGTTTTTTTGTCCGCCATTTTTTTCCGCTTTGCGATGCGGGCCCGCCATATTTTTTTTGGGTCGGCCATATTTTTTTTGGTCGGACATTTTTTTGGGGTCTGCCATTTTTTCCCCTTTGCGATGCGGGCCGTCGTGCCGCGCATGCGCGATGTGGGCCCGCCATTTTTTTTTGGTCGGCCATTTTTTGGGGGGGTCCGCCATTTTTTTCCCCTTTGCGATGCGGGCCCGCCATATTTTTTTTGGGTCGGCCATATTTTTTTGGGTCGGCCATTTTTTTGGGGTCTGCCATTTTTTCCCCTTTGCGATGCGGGCCGTCGCGCCGCGCATGCGCGATGTGGGCCCACCATTTTTTTTTGGTCGGCCATTTTTTGGGGGGGTCCGCCATTTTTTCCCCCTTTGCGATGCGGGCCCGCCATTTTTTTTGGTCCGCCATTTTTCCCCCTTTGCGATGCGGGCCGTCACGCCGCACATGCGCGATGCGCCCGTCACGCAGCGCATGCACGATGTGGGCCGGGGTCGAGCCCCGGAAAAGGTTGAGAACCGCTGATATAACGGAAGGAGGAAGCTTGAGAGTTCGCAAGGTTAATGCTGTATGGAATGAAACTCTGGCTGAATCTGGATGTTCTGTTTCGGATACCACAGAGCCTCCTCCCAGAAGGTAACAAGGAAAACAGGTCGTGAAGAGGAGGGGTAGTGTCCCAGATAATCTTGCGGACCCTGCTCAAGCAACGCTTCTGTGCTATGTCCTGGATGGGAGAGAGGGAACAGCCAATGATCTTTTCGGCCATTCTCCCCGCTCTCTGTACTGTCTTCCTGTCTGAAGCAGTGATGCTTCCAAACCAGACTGTGATACTGTATGACAGGATGCTCTCGATTGTCCCCCTGTAGAAAGTGGTCAGGACAGGGGAAGGAAGATGTGCTTTTCTCATTCAACGTAGAAAATGCAGGCGCTGCTGTTCCTACTTCACCAGTGTCTCGCAGTTGAGTGACCAAGCCAGCCTACTCATTAGCTGCACACACAGGAATTTGATGCTGGTAACCATCTCCACAGGTGAATCATTAATGCCCAGAGAAGTGTGGCTGTGCCTGCCTTTTCTGAAATCGACAATGATCTCTTTGGTTTTTCCGGTATTTAAAACTAGGCTGTTTTCCTTACACCAGTTCACCAACCCCTCAACCTCCTTGCGGTAAGCTTCCACCTTGTCATCATGAATAAGGCCCACTACTGTTGTGTCATCTGTGAACTTCACAATATGGTTGGTGGCAAACAACTGTGGCAAGAAAGGTCGTAAAATGGAGCAAAAGTCTCTTAACAAATGTCTTGCTTAGCAACAGAATTTTTGGGCTCAATAGTGGTCGTATGTTGAGTGCTACCTGTACTTATAACATGCCCACTATCCAGAATATTTCATGAAAAGTTACAATTGTAACTTTGTAACATTGGTCACTAAATCAATGGTTATAAGTCAAGGACTATCTGACAGGAGTACTAGTTCTATTTTTATTATAAGGTTACATTAACACAGCGGTTCTCAACCTTTTTCAGGCTGAGACCCCAACTGCACCGCCCATGCGCGACGCGACCCCGACCTGCGCCGCCCATGCGCGGCGTGATGGTCCGAATCACGCATGCGTGGCACGCGCGATGGTCCAAATCGCGCATGCGCAGCGCCTGTGACGGTCCGAATCGTGCATGTGCGGTGCGCATGACAGGTCAAACTGCGCATGCGTGGCACACGCGACGGCCCGAACCGCGCATGCGTGGCATGCGTGCGACAGCCCGAACCGCGCATGCGCGGCATGTGCGTGACGGACCGAATTGCGCATGGGTGGCGCGCGCGCGACGGCCCGAACCACGTGTGCGCGGCGCGACAGTCCGAACTGCACATGCGCGGCGCGACGGGCCGAATCGCGCATGCGCGGCGCGCACGCGACGGCCGAGGGGAAATGGGGTAAAAAAATTGGGGGAAAAAAATGGTGGACTGCCGTGTTTGGCGGCCCCCGTGAAATGGTCGTTCGACCCCAAATGGGGTCGCGACCCACAGGTTGAGAACCGCTGCATTAACAGGATCTTGCAAGACTGATGAAAGTAATTCTGCTTTCCTTTTACCTTCTGGAAAACTAAATAGAGTTTCTTTTGAAATGTTTCTCATGCTATTCCCTCTTCTATGGCTGAGACAGCTTTTACATGTGGTTGTCTAGTCTGTGGCTCTCCTTCCTGTCTCCCAGCCTCATTCCGGCATACCATTACAGTTCTTGATGATCCAGATCAACAGATGTAAATCCTACCTTATATCCCATGACCGTGGCAAGTTGCACAGAGTTCAGGAAAGTCTATGCAGGAATGTCTGCCTGCTTCAAAGATCAGCAAGATACACAACTTCCATTCTCTTTCTCTCTTTTTATCTTTTGGCTTGAAGAAAGGATGGAGGCCCTTTATTGCAGTAAAATCGGTTTTGTGTTGTTTTTGCATGCTCCCAACACATTTATTCCTTCTGTACTCTTCGCAGGTAGGATATTAGAAAAGAGCAGAATAACATACCGTAGTAGCCACAAATAATGGATTGCCAAAATTGTGAACTCTTGCATGTATAGTGCAAAAATGGCAAAGAAGGTCTACAGTAGTTTTCTCTTCTTCTCCCATCACCTTAAAGGAACTTGCGCATATGGTAGCTATGATCAGTTCGTTTATCCTACCCTCTTCATCAAATGGTGGTATGGGTTATTTTGTGACTAAAGGATTACACACTGCACATGCCGAGATGACCAGAAAAAAACTAGCACATTTGCTTTCTGGTGCAGTTCATCCTCAACTTACAAGTGCATTTGGAAGTGGAATTTTGGTTCTAAGTCACAATGGCTATAAGTTGAGGCACCCATATGGTTGGACCCAATTTTACAATTGTCTGTATGACAGTTGCAAATCCCAGAGTTGTAAGTGCGAACCTATTCTCCCAAATAGGTATTTTTTGCCAAAACCAGTAATGTAACCACAGGATGCTGCAATTAGTCATAAATGTGAACTGGTGGCCAAGTGCCTGAAGTGTGGTTATGTGACTGGAGGGGGGTGTCTGACATTTTAGGATGGCTGGAAGTGTTTTGCAGACTAGACCACCCTTTCTGAGGCCATCTTAACTCCAAATGGTCTTTAAACAATCAGTTATAAGGAGTGCATCCAGAATGCCGGGTATTTTGTGTGAGCAGCCATGATGTGATCTTAAACGTCCAAATGTGCCTCCTATTTGAAGCTGACTATTCAATCACATCACCCCTTCTGTCTGAGGACCTAAGATACAGTGCGTTTTGTAAAATTCTTTGTTCAGATTTGTGGGTTTCTGCTACCCGTGTTTCCCCGAAAGGAAGAAGTGTCTTACTTTCTTTTTATCCCCAAAAGCCCCACTATGTCTTACTTTCGGGGTACGGCTTATATTGATTGGAAAACAATTGTCAGTTTTATTTTAAGTATTTTAAGTATATTAAGTATTTTAAGTATTTAAGTATTTTAAGCAGGAGGCGGAAGTGGGCAGGAGTAATATGTCTTACTTTCGGGGTACGGCTTATATTAGCCGACCCCCTGAAAACCCCGATACGTCTTACAATCGGGGGTGTCTTACTATCGGGGAAACACGGGTATTAATGGTTGATTTTTTTTTCTTAATTTAATCTTAGTGTTTTCTATTTTTTATAGCCTCCTCTGGTCCAAGCCATTTTTAACCGTGACATAGAGGAGGTACGGTCATTACTGAGTCAGAAGGAGAATATCAACGTTTTGGTAAGTGTTGGAATAACACTTTTCTCTTGGTAAAGGGTTCTGCTTGATTCTGTTTCTCTTGACTTTGCACACATATATTTCCCCAAAATTGGCCTTTCCTTCCAGCTGGCTATTTTGTGTCCTCTTTATCACCTGAACACCATATGTATAATGTGTAGATCAGTGGAGTCATGTTTGTATTCTGCCATGAGGATCAGTCATTAGGTGTGACATTCCCGCCTCTTAGAGAGCCAGGGTTTAATTGGGCTCTCAGTGGGCCCTTTTCAAACAGTTTTTCAGTCATATCTTGACATTGGTTCCAGATTTGTAAGATGATTATAATGATTAAATGATTCTAAGGTGGTTGTAGTTATAAATAGATATGGATAGCAAAGTACTTTGTATATTCAGATTTAGTGCATAGCACAGGGATTGTTCATTATTGGTAAATAGCTACTTTGTTGGGAATTGGCTGCATAGTACCAGATGTATTGGTCTAGTTGTACTGAGCAGTGGGTGGCACCGGAATTAGCAGTTGTGCTTGGCATGAAACGTGTTCTGGATTAGTCTTGTGGTCTCTAAGTGAGAACAGCTAGTGTTGTATGTTTTTATTTTATTTTATTCTTGCACATCCCATGAAGCTGTATTTGGCTTTTCATTCTATTCTAGCTCACTTAGCAGAGGCACATAATACAATTCATGCCTATTTAATATATAAACCTTGCCACAAATTGTGCTATTTATGAGCTGATTTGATCTCAGAACCAGGGAGTGATATTTGAATTGCCAAAATCCATCTGCATTGCATTCACTTTGAACAAGATTATTCTTTTAATTGGTGTTGACTTTTCAAAACTTTGTTGCATTTGCTTCTAGGGGCATAGGTAATCCTTGACTTACAACCACAGCTGGGACAAGAATATTGCTTGCTGAATGAAGCAGTAGTTAAGTAAAATGCCACATGATTGCTTCATTCAAAAACCACAATCCCGGCAATTTTTCTAGGTGGTTAAGTGGACAGAGTGAAAGAGCTGCCTACCAAAGAATTTTGGCTCAAAAGCCCGCAGGGAAGATTTCAATTCTGTTTCTGCAGCCTGCCAAAGGATTTCCCCTTCCCTCCATGCATAAAGCGGAAATCCTTTCTGGGCCTAAAGGAACGGAGGTTTCTGCAACCTGCAGGAGGACTTCAGCCCTCCTTCAGCCCTTTCCTTTGCAATCTTTCCTGACTGCTTTCTAACCAGCTTTCTGGGGAAGCCTGCAGAGAAGATTGCAAGTGGTCAGATGGCAAATGGTTGTGGGGCACTTGGCAACCAGTCACTCTGGTTGGCAATCTGGCTGCCAAGTAACTGTAATGAGGTCATGGAGTAATTGTGGGGGGGATGCAGTGATGTTTTAAGATGGCCGGAAGTGCTTTATGTTGGTAAAGCACCCTTGCCAGCTGTCGTAATTTTGAATGGCCTTTAAATAACCCGTGGCAAATTGAGGATGACATGTAATGAAAGCTAGAGTTACTAAAGTAACTGCCAATTACAGATAGTCCTCTATTTACAACCATAACTGAGCCCAACATTTCTATTGCTTAGCAAGGCAGTTGTTAAGTGAGTTGTGCCCCATTTTACTCTTTCTGCCATGGTTATTAAGCAAATTACTACAGCTATTAAGTGGCTCATGTAGTGGTTAGGCAAATCTGGCTTGCCCCCGTTGACTTTGCTTATTAGAAGCTCCCTAGGAAGGTTGCAGACAACCAACTCAGAACCTGGGACACTGCAACCATTGTGAATACATACCAATTGCCAAGCACTTGAAGTTTGATCATGTGACTGTGGGGAATCATAATGGCGAAAACTCCTTGTAAGTCATTTTTTTCAGTGCCATGGTAACTTTAACAGTCATTAAGTGAATGGTTGTAAGTCAAGGACTACCTTTGGAGGGTCTGTCACAACTTCAGACAGCTAATAAGCAGCCACTTGTTAAGATTTTCCAGAGTTAAAATTTTCCCACTGAAAATATTCTAATTCAGGTGAATTTAGGCCTTGAGAGTTATATGAGCTTTTGTTGTTTTCTTGTCTACTGCTCCATGTTCTTTCCAACATTGCAGTAAAAATATTTTTTTTCTGTTCCTCAGAATTTTTAGAGCTTTTTAAAACATTCATGTTCAAACTTCATAAAAGAGGCAAGGTTTGTTTTCTACATCAAATAGTGTAGTGCCAATATTTGTACAGACTGTAGATATTGAGATGAACATACCGGTAGTACCACGGACAAAATATTTCTGGATAAAAAATAGTTGGGAATATGTGATGGTAACGTAAAGTTATATGCATCTAATGATAAGTTATTGCAATATTTCTGATAAAATCTAAGTTACAGAAATGGATACAGTCAAATATTTGAGAAATTTTAATGGCAAGACTGTCATGCTTTGGATGTGCCAATCTATGATTGCACTGTTAGCTGCCTTATATTTAATTGGATTTCCAATTCTGTCTGGTGTAGGAGAGAGCAAATTGAGATTAACCAGCTTGCTATCAGTACACTTGCATACATATTTTGTACTGTGTACTATTCTGCTTTCTGAGAAATGTAAATATATAATGCAGGCACCTTGACAGAATGTCACTGTATTGCTAAGGATTTAAAAGTACACATTTGACTAATGTCAAGGATTGAACACTCATTAGACTTACTCTTATTTTCTTTGAATAAAACACAAAATTAATGTTAAATTATGATTGTGCAAAAATGTCAGTAGTTCTAGACTAATTGGCTTTCACAAAAAAAACACATGTTCGCAGCTACTGAGTTTTTATTCACTGACGAGCCATTGGTAATTGTTAAGAAACCCTAGAAATTGCAGGAACGGTTTGAAAACACCTTGAGACCTTTACTCCATTTGTCGTAGTTAATTGTTCCTTGAAATTAATCGGGAAGAAAACGTCAAAGTAAAAGATAAAGTTACATATTCATGACAAAATACCTTCCTTCTAATTAAGACCATTGAGCTTGGCTAAGTTAAAAGGAATAATTGGGTTCAAAAGCAGCCCAAAAGGGCCAATTTCACATGTGGGTTGAAAGAAGAGGCCATGATGACTAGATAGTGAGGGCGGTTGGATTAATTTGTACTTTCTGTCATCACTGGAAAAAAACAAGAATAGTTGGGTAGACAAACAGGTAGTTCTCAACTTACAGCCGCTCGTTTAGTGACTGCTCATCGTTACAGCAGCACTATAAAAAAAGTGACACAACCATTTTTCACACTTAGGACCTTCGCAGCATCCCCGTGGGTCGTGTGGTCAAAATTTAGGTGCTTGGCAACAGGCATGTATTTATGATAGGTGTCGTGTCCTGGGGGGGTGTCACGTGATCGCCTTTTGCAACCTTCTGACAAGCAGACTCAGTGGGGAAGCTAGATTCACTTAACGACAATCGTATTACTAACTTAACAACTGCAGCGATTCACTTAACAACTGTGGCAAGAAAGGTCATAAAATGGGGCAAAATTCACCTCACAATCATCTTGCTTAGCAACAGAAATTTGGGGTCCAGTTAGTAAGTCGAGGATTGCCTCTATAAGATTTCTTAAGATTTTGTTACTGAAGTTGTATAATTCACTTTATGTTCTGTCCACTCAAAGGATCCTCAATTATTCCTGACTTGAGGCAAATTAATTATCTAATCAAATATTACTGACTTTTGGCAGATAACTTGAGTGTATTTATGGAAGATATGCTTATTGTATAGGCCAGAGGTAGGTAAACTTGGCTCTTTTATGACTCGTGGACTTCAACTCCCAGAATTCCTGAGCTAGCCATGCTGAGGGGAAAGGGAGAGGTTTCCAAGCTGAGCCATGCTGGCTCAGGAATTCTGGGAGTTGAAGTCCACGAGTCATAAAAGAGCCAAGGTTGCCTACCCCTGGTATAGGCAGACAAGTTTAGTATTTTTGCTACTTGGTATCTGGCATGTTGGATAAAAATATGTTTTTTAAAAAAATATATATAAATGAGATTGATTTTAAACTTTAATTGAAATCAGATGTTAAATCTTGATTTTTTTTGTATATAGATATATTTGTGAACATAATTTCTACTTCATTAAATTTGCTAATACCCTCATAAGAAATAACTTCTTTCTGAAATTGTGAATTAAAAGAAGTTAAATAGCAAATTTGAGTAATTAAATAAAAACATTTAAAGCTTTTGATTTTTTTTTAATACATCACGGCAAATGCATCTTCCAAACATCCACAATAATTAATTGAATGGAAGCTGGTCTAGCTTCTCATCAGTTCCCAAATATCTGTTTGCTTGATTCGAGGAGCATCTTTCAAAATTTTGGACAAAAATTATTTTGAAAGGCATTTAACACAATTCCTTTACAGGTAATTCCTGGACTTACAATCATCCGTTCAGCATCCATTTGAAATTAAGACCATGCTGAAAAAATGGACTTAGTATCCATACCCAAAGTTATGGCCATCCTCCCCGGTCACATGATCAAAATTTGAGCACTTGGCAACCTGCACACACAACTGCAGGGGCGCTCCACCCACCTATCTCTCCTGTAATCTATGCCCTTTTGGCTGCCCTGCATATCGGCAGTCAGTGACAGCAGCAGTGCCAGGGCTGGGGCTGAATTAGAGGCCTGGGGACTTCAGAAGTTTCACAACTGCCACTACCTCCAGGCTTCTTCATCCCCAGAGCCACTGCTGTCACTGAGAAACGCGGCCTCAAGCCCCACACCGCGCCTTGCCATGCCGGCACCATTCTGCAAAGCCCCAGTTGCTTCCGCTGCCCTGCATTCCACACGATATGCAGCACCTCACTTACCTTTGCCTTTTTTCCTCCAGCTGCTGACAGGCTTACCCAGTGTACGCAAGGCAGCTACTGGCTGCACCAGGCCTTCTTAACAAGGCCACCTTGTGCCACTCTCACCAGCTTTTAGAAGTTTCATTTCCCCCAAACCACGTGATTTCAGGGATGAGGCTTCTAAATACGAGAATGGAGCTTGAGGGTTACATCCATTCATTTATTCACCAACTGTTCAAAATTACAGTCACACTGAGCAAGGGATTTACAACCACTCCTTGGAATCCCCATGGTTACATGATTGCGATTTCCAATATTCCAAGCTGGCTTCCCATAAGCAAAATCAATAAGGAAGTCAGCAGGAAATTGAACGATCGTGTAATCGTTAATGACCTGAATGGTCCTCGCTTAACAATGGCAATGGACTGTTGGAACTGCTTTATGACCACAGCAATGGCAACTCTGGTCCCCATTGCCATGCCAAGGGTTACCTACAAATAAGTAAAATCCACCATTGGGTTTAGTCACTGTTTTTGACTCTTGCCATATAAACTTCAGAAATGTGCAGCCAGTCCTCAACTTAAGACTACAATTGGGACTGGAATTTCCATTGCTAAGTGAGGCAATTGTTAAGTGAGTAGCAGACTCAACTTTTTTGTCATAGTCATTAAGTGAGTCACAATGGTTGTTAAGTGAATTGCATGCTTGTTAAGTGACTTTTCCCATTGACGTTGCCTGTTGGAAGCTACCTGGCAAGGTCACAAGTGATGATCAAGTGACCCTGGGATGCCACCACTGCCATAAATACATGCCAGTTGCCAAATGCCCAAATTTTGACCATGCGGCTGCTGTGATGGTTGTAAGTGTGAGTACCGGTTATAAGCCACTTTCTTCAGGGCTGTCATTAAAAATGAATGGCTGTAAGGCAAGGACTACCTGCATTGCAGATCTAAGCACAAGATGATTTTAACCACCCAGAGTCACTCTTGATAATAAGGGTGGAATATAAATTTAGTAAATAAATAAATAAATATCCTTAGATTATGCAGAATATAGAATGTCTATCTATCTATCTATCTATCTATCTATCTATCTATCTATCTATCTATCTATCTATCTATCTATCTATCTATATTGATTATTTTGTTTCCCCAAATCAGGACCAAGAGAGACGAACCCCTTTGCATGCAGCTGCATACTTAGGGGACACCTCTATTGTTGAACTTCTAATACTATCAGGTAAGGATGTGACTTGGATGGTCACAAAGAATGAATGAGAGCTCATAAAGCATTATAGTGCTTTCCACCTTAAAAGTGCTGTAGCTAGCAGATTGCTGTTAGTAATATTCTTATTGCTAGTCATGATTCTCAAGCAGTGGAGATTTATGGAAATGTTCTCCTTCTGTTCAGTGAAGCTATTTAAAAACTGACAGCTCTGAATACTGTAACTCTTCCTGTGTAGGTTGCAGGGCTGAATTAGCGTTCTGGACAGCTGAGCCAACACAGATGGTTTTTGATCCACATGCTAAATCTTTCCAAATTAACGGCCATAAAAAACACTGGCTTATAATATAAACTAAAGCAAGCGATAGTCTTTGAAGACTGCCGACAACATTGCCACATCATTTTTCTCTTTTTTTAAAAAAAAATCTGCATGAAGATTGGAATGAGCTTTGATTCTTTCAGCCCCTTTATTAGGCTGGTTTCTACGTACTGATGCTTACTGATGTCAAGACTCTGAACAACAAAGATAATTAGGGGGCTGGAGGCTAAAATGTGAAGAACGGTTGCTGGAATTGGGTTTGTCTAGAAGTGAAAAGAAGGACTAGTGATATGATAGCAGAGTTCTAATATTTGAGGGGCTACCACAAAGAAGAGCGGGTCAACTTATTTTCCAAAGCATCAGAAGACAGGACAAGAAGCAATGGATGGAAACTAATCAAGGAGAGAAGCAACCTAGAAGTAAGAGAAATTTCCTAACAGTGAGAACAATTAACCAGTGGAGTGACTTGCCTTCAGAAGTTGTAGATGCTCCATCACTGGAGGCTTTTGAGAAGAGACTGGACAGCCACTTGTCTGGAATGGTAACTTATGGTGTCGCACGACGTATCGGAGCTTTTTTCCCATTGCCGGCAATGGGGTGGGCATGGTTTTGTTGTGAAGTGTCCGGCCCATGAGCCGGCAGTTTGACACCCCTGGTATAGAGTCTCCTGCTCAAGCAAAGGGTTGGACTTGAAGACCTCTAAGATCCCTTCCAACTCTATTATTCTGTAATATTTCTGTAAGATGAATTGTGTAGAAAACTATGGAAGTTAATTCTGGGGATTACATCTTTTTCAGATGTGATTCACAATCCCCAACCCCAAATCTTTGAAATAAATGATGCTGATTTAGCACATAGAATGTTTGGCCGGTAATGGGACAATTGTTTTAATTTTCAACCATTATTTTTTTAAAGACAGGGATACCTCCTAAGTGCAGTACTAAAGTTCTTTTCTTATTAATTAGTTGGCAGTTTCCTTTGGAAACAGCTGTTTGTTAAATAAGCACTGGGATTAAAAAATAAAAATGGTCTTATTATTAAGATGAAAGTCTAAGGAATGCCTTGCTATTCAACCAGTTTAATGTAATCTTTGTTTTCTTCTCTTAATCATGCTTGAGACAACTTGCTTCATCTTCATCCCCTTTATTTTCTTTGGATAGGTGCTAACGTCAATGCAAAGGACAGCCTTTGGCTAACCCCGTTACACCGTGCTGCAGCTTCTCGTAATGAGGTAAATGTCAAGTCTTTCACAGGGTGCCATAGTCATGCTGCTAGTAAAATGACAAAATAAATTCCAGACATCGAACATAATAAACTGCCATGTTTAAGCCAAGTTCATTTCCCCTTTTATCTTTTTATTCTTTGTTGTAGTAAATATTTTGAGAATCTTGCAGAACAGTCTTTATCTCCTTGGACACGTTGGGTAGCAACACCTTTTGGACGGCAGAGTTGAAAAAAACCACAAAAAGGCTTGCAGGCTATTACTAGCAGTACATTTTCCCATGGGACAAAAGAGTGAGGCAGGAGTATAATGGTGATCGTCTTGTAGTGACTCGTTCCTGAGCCTTCTTGTTTACTGAGGAAGTTTTGTGTCTACATTGGCAATATACGAAATGTAAAGAAAGTAGAAAGAACAAGGTTTATTTGTTTGTTGTATCAGCTTATATACTGCCCAATCACAAACTCTATGTGGCTTATACAGTTAAAAACAACAACAAACCACCTTCCTTTAAATATCAGCGACACTGTGGTTAAAAACCATACCCTAAACGATATATAGGTCCAAAACCAAAATAGCAATGCCTAATTGAGGCGGTAAGGGTAGCAAAGTGACAAAACTCTTCTGCCCTGATTGTATCTGCAGATAGCTTTCTGGTGGCCTTGTTTCAGGTGATACATAATTTTGGATACATAATTTTGGATAAAGGGATTTTGGAGGACCCCCTACAATGCCATGCAGAAAAAATTTGCCGAACATCTGTTAAAGTATCTCATATTCATTCTCAACTGGACATGGGCCTTGTTGTAAATCCTGAAAGGATGCCTGGGACAGTCTTGCCTTGCTATCTGGGAATGGTTCGAATCTGTTGGGCCTGAGGGAAGTGTACAGGATCCTTATGACTGTGAGCTCAGCCACCTGTTCTTATGATCCATGCCCGTCCTGGCTCACTAAAACTGCCTTGGGGATGTTGTGTGAGTGAATTCTACAGATGGTCAATGCTTCCTTGAGTGAGGAGATTGTTCCTCTGTTTCTTAAGGATGGGCTGGTCTGCCCCTCCTCAAGAAACCTTCTCTGGATCTTATCATACTGGACAATTTTCTAAGAAGGGAAGGTGATTAAGAAGGTGGTTGCACTGCAGCCACAGAGGCCTGTGAATAGAGAGGAATATATGGACCCCTTTTTGTCAGGATTCAGGCTTGGGTAGAGGATGAAAATGCTATTGGTCACATTTTTAGGGAATCTCTGGCAAGAGTGGGACAAGTGTTGTATATCTGTCCTTGCTGTCCTTGGCTTCTTAATGACTTTCAGTATCATCAACCACGGTAACCTTCTGGATTGAATCTGTTACTTGGGGATGGGCGGCACTGAACTGTGCTAGTTCTGCTCCTTTCTCTGAGGTCAATATCAGTCATTGGGGTTGAGAGATTTTGTGCTTGGCCCTACTATAAGGAGTGCTGCTGGGTTTGGTGCTCTCCCTGCTTCTCCAGCACTAGGAGATGGAGAATCCACCAATGGGTTATAACTGTATTCCTGCCCAATCAGATCAAGTCAGCCAAAGCTGCCACGCCCCTTCCTGGACCACAGATCCCAGTTTTGACTTGATCTGGCCCAGGACGGACATGAAACGTGGCTCCTAGGCAGATACAGTCACCTATTGGTGGATTCTCCATTAGCTTAGAGCAGGATTTAAGAAATTTATTTAAGCTTAGAGCAGGATTTAAGAAATTTATTTAAGCTTAAGCAGGGGCTGGGAGCTTGTCTCCTAGCCTCCTCTACAAGAGACAAGCTACAGGTAAGCAGGGGGAAGGGGCTCCTTCCCCACTCCCCACTTGGCTCCCTCCCCCCACTCGATAGGAGATCGAGCGCCAGCCGCAGGACTGCTGAAGCAGCCAGGAGGAACGTGAGTATTCCGTCGGTTGGCGCGGGGGAGGGTGGAAGGAAGGGGGGAGGCGAAGGGGAGGGGGGCCCCCTCACCCTTTGCCGTTCGCGTTCCCCCCTCCGTTCCAGGGACCGCGGGAATCGGCGCCGATCAGCTGATCGGCGGTCCACGCGGCCTCGCGGTTCTCCTTCCCCCCTCCATTCCAGGGAGCGTGGGCGTGAAAAATTTCAAGCGCGGCGCCGATCAGCTGATCGGCGCTCCACGTGGCCTCACGGTTCCGCGGGGATTTTAAACGAAACCGACACCGATCGGGTGATCGGCGGCCGAGGAAACCGGCGCCAATCAGCTGAGCGGCGGACAATCGGAGGCTCCGCCGGATCGCGTTCATAAAGGAAAGCGAAAGGGAAGTGGCGGGGGCCGCAGCGGCATCCGGCGCCGATCAGCTGATCGGTGGCCGAGGAAACTGGCGCCGATCATAAAAGAAAGCGAAAGGGAAGCGGCGGAGGCCGCAGCGGCATCCGGTGCCGATCAGCTAATTGGCGGCCGAGGAAACCGGCGCCGGTCGGCTGAGAGGCGGACAATCAGAGGCTCCGCCGGATCGCTTTCATAAGGGAAAGCGAAAGGGAAGCGGCGGAGGCCGCAGCGGCATCCGGCGCCGATCGGCTGATCGGCGGCCAATTGGAGGGCCTTTTTAAACAAGGAGAACGGCGCCGATCAGCTGATCGGCGGCCGATCGGAGGCCTCGCCGGATCGTCTTTCCCTTCCTCATAACAAAGGAAAGCGAGGGGGAAGCGGCGGATGCCGCAGCGGTCGCCATCTTGACCACGCGGCGCGAACGGCTGCAGAGGCACAAGAAACCGGCGCCGATCAGCTGATCGGCGGCCGAACGCAGGGACCTACAGAGGCCCTGCCGTCTTGCCGGAGCGTGCAAAATTAGACACAGAAACCGGCGCTGATCAGCGGCCGAACGCAGGGGCCTACAGAGGCCCTGCAGGATCGTTAGCAAGAGGAAGAGAAGGGGAAACGGCGGAGACCCCGGCGGCCACCATTTTGACCACGCGGCGCAAACTGCCGCAGAGGGCAAGCAGGGGGGGGGGCCCACAGGCATTCAGACGCCGGGCCCAGCCAAGCCAGGTCTATTCGGGTCTACCTAGGCCGGTCTTTTTTCATACTTAGACCAGCTATAACCAGTGAGGCTGTGGCACAACCTAAAATCCCCTTCTCAAGCTTGGTGTCTCCCATTGCCTGGTTGTTAACTCTATTGGCTCCACTCGGATTCCAGGCACCTCCATTAGTGTGTCTGTCCTTATCTGAGCAATCGATACGTGGATTCCAGGCGCCCCCCCCCCCACAGCGGGCCTGGCATTATCCACCGTATCCACCGTATTTCTAGCCGGATTCCAGGCGCCCCCTGTAGTGTGTCTGTCCTTATCTGTGCACAGCCGCAGTTGGATTCCAGACGCCTCCAGTAGTGCGCCTGTCCTTATCCACACACAGGCTGTCCCTGGGTTCCAGACGTCCCCTGTAGTACGCCTGTCCTTACTCAGTGGGTAATAATCTCTAGATACCCGGGGGCCCCTGTCGTGTCCCGGCGATATCGGAGAAGGGAGGAGGCCACCCGGACCTCCTCTGGAGCCCTGCCATCCTCATCAGGTCAACCTGGTCTCGAAGGCATCAACAGGACGGCAGCCAAATCTAAGGTTAGATCTGCCACCAAGACCTCCAAGAGAACAGACAAACAGGACAAGAGGAGACACCAGGCTTTGGAAAAGGAGTTCTCCATCTACTTCCCAACAGGATATCTGGCCAACGGGGGAAATACCTCACCCCCCGCACAGTTGGGAACAGACGACCTTCGGTTCATGGCCCGAGTCCCAATCACAAAGGCCCCTCAAGGGACCCCCGAGGCCACGTTCACCCCCACAATAGGACCGCCTAGCTCTACTTATCGCCCAGACCCTGGATGCCAGGGCGCGGGCTCCCAGATCAGTAATCCAGACCCGGAGAAGGGGGCATACGATAGCCCCGCATTTTCCTCAGCATCCCAGGCATCGGAAGACTCTTACCTAGATGAGCCAATAGCAGATCAGGGGATACCAATGTCCGAGGAGGAGGAGGACCCACCGGAGGCCCCCGCCTCCGGAAGTTATTCAACCCCTCCTCCTTCGTTACCTTGCTAAGTAAGGCTGCGTCTACCGCTCACCGGGGCTCCGAAGCCCCGGCGGCAGCACCCCCCGATCCACAGGATGCGGAGGCAGAGGCAGACTCAGCAATCTTAGGGCTTCCAGCATCTCTGGTAGGCGTTTTTTCTCTGGCTTAAACATTGGCGGGCTGATGCTAGGTCCAAGTGGAAACTAGCAGCGGCCCCTACCAAGGGGGCAAGTTGTTCGGAGACGCTTTGAACCCTACACAACGGAAAACAAGGATAATCGTAGGGTCCTTAACCATTTGTTTAGGAAGCAGGACAGGCGCGCCGGGGTCTACCCACGGCGACAGCCCTTTCGGGCAGGAGCCAGGTACAGTCATTCTAGCCATCCCACCCCATGCGGACCTCCCATCGGGGGCAGGCTCTCCCTGTTTGCCCACCAGTGGGAGGTCACCACCACGGACGCATGGGTGCTCAACACCATCCGCCACGGCCTTCCTGGGAGTTGTCTCCACCCCCCACCAAATCGGTTCCTCCCTTGCCCTACTCCACACAGCAGAACAAGGAAAGGGTTGATGGACGAGACAGTACACCGCTACTTCACATACGGGCCATAAAACTGGTTCCGCTGGACCAGAGCGGCCAGGGATTCGACTCCATCCTCTTCGTCGTCCCAAAGGCATCAAGGGGATGGAGAGCCATCCTAGACCTCAAGGGGCTAAATTACCGCCTGGCATACCACAAATACAAGATGCAAACTTGGGAGGCGTAAGGAAGGGAGACCTCCTGACGTCCATCAATATAACGGAGGCGTATCTCCATATCCTGATCTCTCTGGCCCACCGACGGTTTTCTACGGTTCGCCTGCAAGGGGCGCCACTTCCAGTACAGGGCGCTCCCATTCGACCTATCCTCCGCTCCAAGGGTCTTCACCAAGATCCTGGCAACCTCTAGCAGCCAGCCTAAGGATGGTGCCGGTCGGAGTCCAGTGCTTGCTGGATGACATTGTAGTCCAGTCCGCATCCCGACCTACATGTGGCGGTAGGGCTACTTCAAAGGCAGGTTCTCCATAAACTTTCCCAAAAGTCACCTAGTCCCTTCAACGAGATTACTCCACCTCGGCGCCATCATAGACACCGTGGAGGGCCGGGGTTACCTATCCCAAGAACGCCAGGACAACATAAGACGTTCGATCCTCCAGATTCGCAGGAGTCAATCCGTAACATTGGCCAGCCTCTCCCAGTTTTTAGGGAAGATGATCTCGGCTATTGCCTTCGTGCCTTGGTCCAGGCTCCACTCCAGGGAACTGCAATGGCTCATGTTGCCCTTCCAGAGGCGAAACCTCAGCGCCTCCCTCCAAGGAATACACCTCCCGCTACAGGTACTACAATCCCTCAGATGGTGGCTATCACCAGCCATAGGCAGAGGGTCAGACTTCAGGGAGCCGGACCGAATAATACTCACCACGGACGCCAGCCTCTTCAGCTGGGGAGCACACCTTCACTCACAGTGTGCACAGGGCCGGTGGTCCAAGGCGGACCTCCATCACAGCATCAATTGGCTCGGGTTACGGGCCATCCACCTTGCCCTACGTCACTTCCAAGGCCGAGTGGCGCACCACCACGTCCTGGTCCTCACCGACAACGTGACAACAAGGGCCCACATAAACCGTAAGGGGGGCACTCGGCCCCGAAGACTTATGGGAGAGGCCCTCCTGCTGGGAACCTGGGCAGAACACAACTAGCCTCTATCAAGGTCGATCACATATCAGGGGAAGCGAACACTCAGGCCGACTTCCTGAGCAGAACAATGGTGGACCTCTCAGAGTGGCGCCTTCGCCCGAGGATCTTCAACAAAATCTGCCACTGCTTCGGCTTGCCACAGGTGGACCTCTTTGCTTCCCCGCACAACGCTCAGCTGCCTCGATTCTTTTCCCGTTTTCCAGCCAGGGAGGCGGAACAGACGGATGCCCTCTGGAGTCAGTGGCCACAGGGCCTCCTTTACGCCTTCCCCCTGCCCTTCTTTACGCCTTCCCCCCTGCCCTTCCTTACGGCAGTGATACGCAAGCTCATCAGGGAACGAGCAGAGGTACTCCTAGGGGCCCCCCATTGGCCAAGGAGTCCCTGGTTCGCTGACCTGATGAGCCTCTCCCTTGCGGAACCCTGGAGGATTCCCCCGGAACGGATATCGCTCAGTCAGGGAGACATCCGCCACCCAGATCCTCAGTGGCTCCAATTAGCCGCCTGGCATTGAACGCTCAATCTTAGCAGAGGAACTCTGCTCCCCAGGGGTCGTCACCATAATGCAGGCCTCCCGCCGCCCTTCCACCAACCGCATCTATGATGCCTCATGGGAAAACTTCCAATTGTGGTGCCCCAGACGGCGGCTGCCACCCACGGACTTCACAATTCCCCATATCGTGGACTACTTGCTAGCCGGACTCGACAGGGGCCTGGCCCCAGACACACTGCGCAGACAAGTTGCAGCGCTGGCAACAGTGCTTACATGTGACTCAGCAGGGACCCTGAGCCGACATGCGACGTGCACTACCTGTCCCACAAGGTGGCGTTCCTAATGATAATCACGCCTGCACGGCGCATCTCCGAATGGAGGTAGTGATCATGTTATCCTTGAATTCTGCATAATAAGGGAAGGAAAGTCTGAGAGGACTCAGACTTCAAAGTTGGACTTCAGACGGGCAGATTTTGATGGACTCAAGAAGAGGGTAGGGGGGATCAAATGGCTGAATGTACTAAGGGATAGAAATGTCCAAGAAGGATGGGATATTTTGAGAAATGCAATACTAGAAGCGCAATCTTTAACAATTCCTCAAAGAAGGAAGAATGGGAAACATCTAAAGAGACCAGGGTGGATAAACCTAGAACTTAAAAACTTGCTAAAAAGGAAAAAAGAAATGTTTAAGAATTGGACGGAGGGATACATATCTAAGGAAGATTATAAAGCAATCTGTACAAACTGCAGGGCAAGTATCAGAAAAGCTAAGGTTAATAATGAATTGAGGCCTGCAAGAGAGACTAAAAACAATAAAAAAGGGTTTTGGGGATATGTCAAAAGTAAAAGAAAAGTTAAAGAGGCTATAGGAAGTTTAGAGAACGAGAATGGGGAAGTCGTCAAAAGTGATCTTGAGAAGGCGGAGATTCTAAACTCCTATTTTGTATCTGTTTTTTCTAAGAAAGATAATGTAATTGCAACTGACCTTCACTGTGCTAGTGAAGGACTAAGAGAATTAAGGCATGTAATCGACACAGAGAAGGTAAAGGGAACAGTTAGCTAACTTAAATGAGTTTAAGTCTCCAGGTCCAGATGGATTACATCCTCGGGTACTGAAGGAATTAGCAGAAGTAATTGCTGAACCACTTGCTGTAATCTTTGAAAAGTCATGGAGAACAGGAGAAGTCCCAGATGATTGGAGAAGGGCAAATGTTGTCCCTATCTTCAAAAAAGGGAAGAAGGCAGACCCAGGGAACTACAGGCCTGTTAGCCTGACTTCAATACCAGTAAAGATTCTTGAACAAATTATTAAGCAACATATATGTCAGCATTTGGATGGGAATTCAATAATTAACAGCAGTCAACATGGGTTTGTAACAAACAAGTCGTGTCAAACTAATCTAATTTCATTCTATGACAAAATCACGGAATGGGTTGATCAGGGAAATACAGTAGACATAGTATTTCTGGATTTCAGCAAAGCTTTCGACAAAGTATCTCACACCATCCTCATTGAAAAAATGATCAAATATGGGATTGACAGGGTGACTGTTAGGTGGGTTCATAACTGGCTTAGTAATCGTACTGAAAGAGTGGCTATAAATGGCTGCACATCCAACTGGAAGGAAGTCTCAAGCGGAGTGCCACAAGGCTCTGTTCTGGGCCCAGTTATGTTTAATATTTTTATAAATGATTTGGATAAGGGAATTGAGGGAAAACTGATCAAATTTGCAGATGACACAAAGCTAGGAGGGATTGCAAACACCAGAGCAGAGAGAGAAAGGATTCAAAAAGATTTGGAGAAACTCGAACAATGGGCTGCAACTAATAAAATGGTATTTAACAAGGAAAAATGCAAGGTACTACATCTGGGTAAGAAAAATGAAAAACAAATATAGTATGGGAGGAATCCAGCTGAACAGCAGTACATGTGAAAAGGACCTCGGTGTCCTAGTGGATCATCGATTGAACATGAGGCAACAGTGTGAAGCAGCTGCAAAAAAGGCAAACACGATCCTGGGGTGTATCAAGAGAAGCATAGAGTCCAGATCACGTGAAGTTATTATTCCCCTCTACTCTGCCTTGGTCCGACCTCACCTGGAGTACTGTGTCCAGTTCTGGTCACCCCAGTTCAAGGAAGACACTGACAAACTGGAGCAGGTTCAAAGGAGAGCTACCAAGATGGTGAACGATCTACAAACCATGTCCTATGAGGAACGGTTAAAGGAATTAGGAATGTTTAGTCTACAGAAAAGAAGACTGAGAGGAGACATGATAGCTGTCTACAAATACCTGAAGGGCTGTCACAGTGCAGAGGGATCAGCCCTGTTCTCACTTGCCCAAGGAAGGACTAGAAACAATGGGATGAAACTGCAGGGGAAAAGATTCAGATTAGATGTTAGAAAAAAATTTCTAACAGTAAGGGTGATCAACCAGTGGAACAGGTTGCCACAGGAGGTGGTGAGCTCCCCTTCGATGGAGGTCTTCAAGCAGAGACTGGACGGCCATCTATCTGGGATGGTTTAAGGAATCCTGCCTCGAGCAGGGGGTTGGACTCGATGACCCGGGAGGTCCCCTCCAACTCTACGATTCTATGATTCTATGATTCATCCTGAAGGTGAATTCCCTATTCCATAGGTCGCAGGACATAGTGCTACCAGATTTTGCCCCAACTCGTCACACAATAGGGAGCGACAATGGCAGAGCATGGACGTCCGTAGGGCGCTGAAGTGCTACATTGCACGTATGGCAGAATTCCGTAGGTCCGAAGCCCTGTTCATACATTGCACGTACGGCAGAATTCCGTAGGTCCGAAGCCCTGTTCATATCGTTCCATCCTTCCTACAGAGGTCGGAAGTCATCCTCCTCCACAATCGACAGGTGGATCAGAGCGTGTATCGCCGGGGCGTATCAGGCGGAGACCTTGCCAGTCCCGAGAGGGATCACGGCCCACTCCACACGAAGTGCAGCTACCTCCACGGCCTGGTCCACACAGGCATCCATTGAGGAAGTGTGCAGGGCAGCCACAGGGGCTACACCATCCCCTTTCATTAGGCACTACAGGATTGATAGGTCTGCCTCGGTTGAGGCGGCCTTTGGCCGGAGAGTTATCCAGCAGGTCATTCGCCAAAGTGCCACACCGGACCAATCTGCTGCCCACCCTCAGGGACAGTAGGCTTTGGTATGTCCCATTGGTGGATTCTCCATCTCCTAGTGCTGGAGAAGGGGCGTCTTACCTCAACGCCTTTTCTCAGCACGGAGATGGAGAATCCACTCCCACCCTGGTAGGTCATTTAGGCCTAGGATTAGCATTAGTGGAAGGAGCCACGATGTCGCACGGTCGGTCAAGGGCTATGCTCGCTTCAAACCTGGGGTCTGTGGTCCAGGAAGTTGCGTGGCAGCTTTGGCTGACTTGATCTGATTGGGCAGGAATACAGTCATAACCCATTGGTGGATTCTCCATCTCCGTGCTGAGAAAAGGCGTTCAGGTAAGACAACGCCCCTTCTATTTAACATCTGCATGAAACCACTGAATGAGATCATCCATTATCATGGGGTGAATTATTATCAGTACATTAATGATCCCCAATTATATGTTTTCTCTCATGGAGAATTAGGCCATGCTGTTGATATCCTATCCCAGTCCTAAGGCCTGTGGGGGTCCGGATGGGAAACACCAGACTTTAGCTGAACTGTGGCAAGACTGAATGGCTTTGGGTTTGGGGGCCTTCCATTTCTGGGACTTTCCCATGTTTGGTACTGGATGGGGTTGCACTTCCCCAAACAGACCCATTGTGCAATATGTGAGTCCTCCTGTTCAAGTATTGTGTGCCAGTTGCACCTGTTCCTGGATTGGAGCCTCTTACACTCAGTCTTGCCCTGATTATCTCCTGGGTGGACTATTGCAAGAAGCTCTTTATGGGGCTATCTTGAAGAATTCAGTTGGTACAAAATGTGGTGGTGCAGGCAATGTGTACCCCTAGATTGGCTCTCATTACACCTCTGCTCCACAAGCTGCATTGATTGGCAGTTTGCTTCTGGATCCAACTGAAAGTGCAGGGTTTTACCTTTAATTGGGACTGCCTCTTCCCAATTGCATGTGTCTGTCCCATCCATCCTGCAAAAGGGTAACTTGCAGATTCCATCTATTAAGAAGTTATATCCTTCTCTGTGGATGATCATTCCTCTTAAGGTGAGATTGACTCCATTTCTGCCAATCTTCTGAAGTTCTCTCAAGACAACGTTATGTCAGCAGGCTTGGGGATCCCAGGTGAATGGAGAACTGATGAGATGCCTACACAGTGTTTAACATTGAAGATGCTCCATCCTAGTCTTTTAATAATGTTTAATAATAATGTTTTTTTTACTATGAAATAATTTTTACTGTTGTATCTTATTGTACTCTGCCCAGAGTTGTGTTCATGAGACAGGCAACTATATAAATGAGAGGACTGAATAAATAAATCAAATGGAAGCCAAAGATATTTAAATAACTTAGTATGAACCTAGCTGTCTGTAACTTAATCTGAAAATTTTATTAACTGGGGTTTCACCGTGCCTCCAAATGTGGGACTGCAGTACCAATTATTCTTTGTGAACCTGCCCAAATTTCAGGATATCTGAGAATTTAGGAAGAGGTACTCTTAATATAATTGAGGTTGCTACCATATTACCCTATATGAAGTCGCTCACTGTCTTTTCTTGGGATTGCGAGATCACTCTAAACTGTAGCATTTTATCTCTTCTCAGTACCTTCCGTATTACGTTCTCTATTCTCTCAGGTTTTGCAGACTTTATACTAAACTCCTGTTCATAACACAGTACTATCTCTTCACTTGTTAGTGCTTAGGACTTTTGTAATAATACTTCATCCAGGCTTAAACACTGCCTTATGTTCTCCCCGTGGCAGAAAGCACTTAACCTCCTCCTAAAGCACTCGGCAGACATCAATGCTCGTGACAAGTATTGGCAAACACCACTGCATGTTGCTGCCGCCAACAGAGCTACCAAGTGTGTTGAGACCATCATCCCGCTGCTTAGTAATGTTAATGTGGCAGACCGCACTGGCCGCACAGCACTGCACCATGCTGTACACAGTGGGCACCTTGAGGTAAGGGACATCCTCGTTCTTCCAGACACATTTATGCATGATTTCTCCATGGGGTAGAGATGAGGTATAAGGGAGCAATAATGGAGATTTGTTTTGTTCTAAAGACTATTTCCCCATGCAAAAGCCAGCCAGAGTCTTTTGCTAGCCAAATAAACAAATAGTTACACTCAAACTCACATAACAGACTCTCCAGCGACTATAGTTAATGAGGGGTCCTGGGTGCTCTCTGAGCTTGGTTGTTTTCTTGCAGATGTTTCATTACCCAAACTAGGTGACAACATCAGTGCTAGGAGTAAAGAAATGTCTGCAAAAAAAACCAAAAACATCCAAGCTCAGAGAGCATCAAAGACCCTGCATTTCAACACTGAGCTACAATTACTCTTCTTTATTGGTGCTCTGGTTAAGGCAAAGCCCTTTGGACCAGTCCAGCATGGGTGCAGATTTGAAGGAAAGAAAAGATGAGAAGTTATTGCATGAAAATATTGTAGATGATGTGAATGAAGCCTTGGCTTTTAGGATGCTTGTAACAATTGAATAGAAGTCTTTGCTCTTCTAGCAGTAAAATATTTTTTCTTTCCTCGACTTTTAAGATAGTAGGTATGAGACTATTAGAGAATCAGAGCTTTGGGGATTTGAGTTTCTTTTTGTTTAAAGTACACATACCTATCATAGTTTGAAAGAAATCATTAGGTGCATATGAACTTGTTTTTTCAGAATGTACATCGGAATATAACTAATATACAAATAACATACTGAAGCACGATTAATTAATATGAATAATAACATAATCCAACAGCCATAGGCTATTTTGTCTTCCATAGCAAAGTTTAATACACAAATAGGTAACGTCTGATTTGCAGGCAAGTTTTTGTTATATAATAAGAATGGACTTTCAGATTATCCATATCTGGATCTCATTGTTCCATTTCCTTTTGAAGCACAGGTCCTGCATTTACACATATAAAGTGATCTATAGCATCCCCAGGGGGAGGAAGTACCATGTCAGCTGCCTTGTGTTTTTATTTTAGAATATTTAATTTTTACAAAAAATGTCTATTTTTTTTCCTAGATGGTAAACTTGCTCTTAAATAGAGGGGCCAATCTGAGCACATGTGACAAGAAGGAGAGACAACCAATACATTGGGCAGCCTTTCTGGGTAAGTCCCCCCCCCACCTTTTTGCACATCCCCTCTGTTGTGATTGATGTATTTGCTATGCGGGTCTTTCAAAGAAACTATATATAAAAAGATACACCCAGGATATTTGCCCAGTAAGAACAAAGGATACCCAATAGTAAATAAACGAGTGAGCCAGAGGTAGTAAGTTGCTACTGGCACAGAGCTATTTCCCCGCTCCCTTTTTGTTTATTAACATTTTTATATATTGCTTTACTTCAAACAGTTAATTAACAACATTAATGAAATCCAGAAACCACTCAAGAATCTGTAAATAATGATAATGTCAAAATCTCTATGAAATGTTTCCATCCTGACAGCCTTCTTAAATCGGAGGATGCTGTCTGAATGTCAGGAGTGATGCTGTTTCAAAGAACTTGGCACCGGTAGAAAAATGCCACCTCCTAACTCACCTATCCTCCTCATATGGAGGACCACAACTAGCACACCAGCTGAAGCTAGGAAAGACTTTTGAGTCCATAAGAATCCCCAAGTTGTTGCTCTGTTCCTTTGGGGGCAGCGTAACTCCATCTAGAGTCAGAAATGGACCTGGCAAAGAACAAGTTGGTTTTGGACCAACAAGATCTCCTTAGGTCAAGACTTACACTACCAGAGAGGACACATATATCTAATGCAGTGGCTCCCAACCTTTTCTATATCACGCACCCATAGAACACTTCTGATATATTCTTGCATCCCGTACAAAAGTTCGAAATAACGGCATATACACTATAATTTTGAAAACCCAAGTTTTTCGCAGCCCCTGGAATATCGTCCAGTGCAGGGATCTCCAACTCCTGTGCTGTGGCCTGGTCCCGGGCTCTGGACCATTGGGAATTGGGCCACACAAACAACAGGCACACTCACAAAACTCCATTTGCGCAAGCGATAGGCATGCATGCTCGTACACAAAGCTCCGTTTGCGCTACTGGCAGGTACACAGTCTTGCGCATCAAGCTCCAGTTGCACAATGGTGCCCACCAGTTGCACAAATGGAGCTTCGCATGTCAGCATGCTTGCCCACTGCTCGCACAGAACTATCCCCTGTCCCCACCACTGCCATTGCCGCCGCCACCGCCACCACCCTACCAGTCCACAGAGCCAGAAAGATTGGGGACCGTTGTACTAATGTAAGAGAACCAAAGATTCTGGAACCCCCACAAGCCACAAGCCTCCTCCCACATATGTGCTAGTAGTATTCAAAACTCTTCCCAGGAAAGGTTAATGGGAGATACATTGTTAGGAGCAGAGGTCCAAGGCAAAACCACATAGGCAGGAGCCCTTATCAGAACAATACTCCTAATTAAGTAACTGACTGCCACTTTATATCTGGCACCAGATACAGAATTACCTCAAAGGAATCTGTTTTGTCTTCAGCAAAGTAGAATGTCACACTAAGGTAAGGGACAGCTGTTACTGCTGTTACTAGATCTGCTGCTTACCATATCCATCTTTTAATTCCTATCACCTGTTGATTTCATTACTCTTGCTACATTCATCAGCAATCAGCAATGAATTACATAATCCCCTCCAGTTAGATGGAATTTAATTATACACAGAGGCATTAAGATAACATTAGCAGCTGTTAAACTGCTATTCGGATCCATTAACTCCCCAGTAATCTCTTTTATACTTGAGCTGGAAAGGAAAAAATTGGGACAGGAAAAGTTGCCATTTTTTTAACGTCATGGAACAAAGCTGTCTTTCATATTGTAATTGCTTATTGTCACGGAAGCAAACTCCACATCTCATGGAATTTTATACAAATTGAAAGTGGGGCACCAAATTAAAGGATCTTTCCCTCATGAACATGTCTCCCTGTTGGGACCATTGCTTCATGTGCACATGTTTATGGGAAATAGTGTGTAATACCTGTCCATCTCCTATTATAGTGAACTTATTTCACTCTGCAGTAATAGGTGGCATTAAACCTCTGTTTAGCAAGGTATTTATTAGATTTGTATGCTGCCCATCTCATCCAGAGGTGACTGTTATAGCAAATGCTGTATGCAGAGGTCCCCAACCTTTTGGGCACCAGGGACCGGTTCTGTGAAGAGAGGTTTTTCCGCAGCCCGGAAGGGGTGTGGTTTTGTGTGCTGCCTGAATCCCACGGATAGGGCTTTGCTCGTCTGTGCGGACCAGTTGCTGGCATGCCGCGGCCCGGTACTGGTCCATGGACCGGGGGTTGGGGGCCCCTGCTATAAGCTACAGAAATACTACCGATATACTATCACAAACCTCCATCTCTCTTTCCAGAGATAGTTTCCGTCAAGTATTGCAGAAATTTGTGTTACTTGATGTTGTCACCCTTTATGTCCCATGACATTCTTCTAGAATTTTGCTTTATTTACTTCTACATCGTTTTCTTACTACTTTATTATAGCTAGGACTATAGAGACATTGCTAGTAAAAAATATGCCATGGTTCTCCCTACCTGTTACATGTATGATATCTTTCAAAAACTTAATTCAAAACATTCATATTGTCTAGTTATCTTGTACACAGCTTTGGTTACTAAAAATGCATTAACGATGCAGCTTGAGGGCCAGTAGAAAGATGCATTTTTAAAACTCAGCTGATTTAAACTCAACTGGGTACACAATGAAGTGGATTCTTAAACAATATTTTTTGAACAAGGATATTCTTTTCAGTTGTGCATTTATTGCATTTATGAGGATGTCAATGGCTTCTGGGTTTTGAGCAGAAAACATCAGGTTTTCAGGTCAACATCTAAGAGAGTAAACCAGAATACTTCTTACATGTTACACTTACAAACTTTTGATCACGACACACCTTTTTGAATTCTCAACTACCAGTATTTGGTTGGATGGAATTGATTGTCAGAAAGCAAGAAAATAGTAGTGAAGACTTTAACAGATGTGTGTACTTTGTGCAATAGACATAATCTAATTTGCATGATGAATGCAGCCAACTGAAGCTAAATTAATCCACTTGGCCTTTGGAAAACTACATTTTCCAGTTACTCAGTCTGAGTGGGAGTAGCTCTACTGACTTTTGGAAAGTAACAATGAACTTAACAACCATTTCCTCATACATGCTGTACGTACTGTGCATCCAGAAAGTATTCAGACCCTCCACTTTTGTCAATTTTGTTATGCTGCAGCCTAATTCTACAGTTGTTGAAATTCATTTTCTATACTCAGTGAAAGTGAAAACAGAATTTTAGAAATGTCTGTAAATTTATTAAAAAAGAAAAAACTGAAATATCGCATTGGCATAAGTATTCATTCCATTCACTCAGTACTTTGTTGAAGCACGTTTGGCAGCAATTACAACCTTAAATGCAGGATGCTAAACTTGGACCATAGTGTAATGTTGTTTCTAGAAAAGCTAATGCTGCTTAAACTTTTGTCTTGGTCAAAAGAGGGGCATTGAGCTGCTGGAAAACATGTTGCTACTCTTTGGGGGGGGGATCTGTCTCCCTCCAATTAAATAAATTCCTATTGTCGCCATTAAAACTAATTAGGTTTTAACCCCAAGTATTACTGGCTCTCACTTAACGTTGCACCATGATTAACAGGATAGCAGGAATTCGTGTTAAAGCAGAAACTTACTGAGGAGGGAAAGAGAAGTTACAAGCCTGCACACTACTCATATTCTCCTCTTCTATCCTGCTTGAATAAATTTTATAATAATGCCCTTGGCATTCAAAATTTGCTTCTGCTGCATTCTGTATCATGCTCCACATAGTAAGATGAATGGGGAAAAAAATAATCCCTTTTACCTACAATCTATCATGATAAAATAAACTCCCTAATCTTGCAAAATCATTATATGTTCATTTATTCATAAGATTTGAATAATCCTTTCAGACTCTTTTCTTATCTAGAATACTGTAAACCCATTTGCTATAGCATGAAAACATTTGAATGGTTTCAGTCTTTTGCATTGTTTTTTTCCCCTAGGGCATTTGGAAGTCTTGAAGCTACTGGTAGCCCGTGGAGCTGACATCACGTGCAAAGACAAAAAGGGTTACACACTGTTGCATACAGCAGCCGCCAGCGGCCAGATTGAAGTTGTGAAGCACCTGCTGAGGCTTGGAGTTGAGGCAAGTGTGATGATAGTACCGGTTTTAGTGGATGCTGGGTTGCTCTGTACTGTGCCTATCCTCTTTTCATGCTTGTTCCCTTCAGATGTGCTCGTATATACCTAATTTCTGGCAAATTAGGTTTGCTGTAATGGTACATATATGTGTTTATATTAAGTCCCTAAGTCAATTTTGTATGCTGCCTGTTTTAAACAACACTTAGTCCTTGTTTTAAACAACACTTAGTTACTACAGCACGCTCAGTGGTCATTCGAACTTGCCATCTTGCTGAATTTATGATGTGTCTTGGAAATTCTGATTGTCACACCGTCCCTGTAGTCCTATGAGCACAATTTCTGGCCTTCCGTGAACAAAGTCAATAAGGAAGGTGGCAGGAATATGGAAGTTGCAGTCACAGGAGCTTCTTGCTTGACTGTTGCAACCCAGACTCTGTCACCAGGCGACCCGGTCATGTGATTTTGTGTTTTACAGCTGCATCTCCTAGCAAAAGCAATTCCAGACCCAAATGCCATTGTTACCTGAGGACTACCTGTGGTGTTTAAAAATTGAGAGCAGCTGCCAAGAGTAAATATTTTAGTCTTAAGTTAAGATGCAATATACAGATTTTATAAATGTTACAGCCTTCCAGATACAGTAATGCAAATCAAGGGAGTTTTATAGTATAATCCTATTATATAACATTGAAGCAAGACCTCATGGATTCGTGGAACTTCCTAAGAACCTGGATTGTACTTGATTCTAAACAAAGGACATCAAAAATTACCTGAAGCTAGAAGATTAAGACAGGTGTTTTTTTTAATGGCATTGTTGAGAATGTAGGTTGCAGGATTAGCCATTAGTCATTAATGACTCTTAATTATATACAGAGTCTTTACCCAGTTCCTCCCTCTGATGGAGATAAAAAATACTTGACTCTTTTAAAATCAAGGGGGAAACTGGGCAACAAATGGAAACAGAGGGTGTTTTTTTTTCCCCTAGCAGCCTCTGAATTATTATTTTCGAATCCTCAAGAAACTGGAGAATTCCAGGAAGTTAAGGGGCCTATTATTTGCATAGAAATAGATAATATATCTAGCCAGGAAACTGCGCTAAGACTTGATCTCTGTGTGATAACCATTTCTCTTTATTACTTTACAAAAGTTAGAGAACTAAGGGTAATAGTATCTATTCGTTCTTCAGACTACGTTCAAGAAGATTTTTTTCCCCTTTAGAATCCCCTTGTAATCAGAATAAAAAGAGGAATGCTATGAAACATCTCTTGCCTTTGCTTGGATAAAGAGCTCTCAGTTTGTAGCTGAACAGAGCCATCTCATGCTCTGTCTGGACCATTGTATTTTCTTGTAAATCGTGATCCGGACAGTTCTGTAATTTATTTTCTTTGTCATAACTTTAACATTTTTTAAAAAAATAGTTGGCTGATTGCCAAGATAAGATAGCCTTATCTTATCAACTTATTTTCCAAAAGGAGGGAAAGAAAGGTTGAACTTGCTAATCTCCTTGTCTATATGCTACCTGGTCAGGAATCAGTACCATGTAAATTATTTCACTTTGCATTGTGACCTTTTAATTGTCATAAAGGTAGGATAGAGAGTGAGAGACTGACCCGTTTTACCACCCAAGTGGCAGCAAGATTGCAGCAGGACTGCCAAGCTTCTATTTCAAAGCAAGAAGCAAGGTTGGGATTTTAACTATGGGCTTCTGAGAGAAAATTTTAGGGCTTTCCACCTTCTACCCTGTGGAACTCAGTCATCTGAGTTCAGCAGGATAGCTGAGTTTGTGTTAACAGGAAGAGCTTTCCTGTAAGCTTTTGAGAAGTAGAGAGACAACTTTGCCTATCCCAACAATAAGAAGATGTCTCAAAGACAAGTATATTGAACGCCAAGACTGCTGTGCCTAAAGCTGGGGCAGAAAATCCAGTCACACTGCTGGGGCTCTACAAACCAGTTGCTGTACCACTTGAAGTAAATAAATTGGAAATTGAGCTCTGGTTAAAGAGAATGAATTCCAAAGGGAACAGACAATAAGGTAGAACTGAAGGAGGAGGAATTTTTTTTTTTTTTAAAAATGAAACTGGAGGAATAATTGGAAAGATTGGAGCTGGCAAGAGAAGAAAATGGGTGCGGTCATCAGTTAAAAATGGAGTAGTTGAAGAGCAGAATGCCTTGTGATGCAGCCGGTCCATCACTCCAAGCCAACTTCTGTGAAAGTGTAAAAACTTCCAGGACAGAATTTTTGACCATATTCTGGATAGTTTTGAAAAGATTTGGTCAGCTACAGGTTGGGAGAAGATAAGTGTATGTAGTTTTTGAAACCATGTTTAATGGGTTATGTACTGTCGTAAGGTGACATGGACAACTGTATTCAACACCATCATGTAGCCACAACTAAGAACACCACCATAAAGTGCCCGAAGGAGTTTTAGTTCTTTATGGCAGAATATACCTGTTTTTTTTATCGGGGCTTCACCTGCAGAATGGAAAGGGCATGCACTATCTAGCATGAACATATTGGAGTCACTAACTTAACGAAACTTGCATAATTTGTAACTCAACTACCTGAACTGTAATCAAATCTTCCTAGCTTGTTAGCTCCTGGACCTCAGTGAGCAGTGGAAATGCATTAATATAATTCCACCATTCATTTAATTCCACCATATTATTCTTGAAGTGGAAGGAAATCCAGCAAGTCATTTATATTTATTTAATTATATTTTGCATTTCTGGACCACCCGTCTTCTTCAGAGAGTGAATCATATTTAGGACAGACTATATTACATTCAACACGAGTGGCACCACATCAAGTATCAGTTACATTCTTGCAGAGTCTTTAGCAGAGGAACGGCACATAAATAAAAGTAAATAATTAATAACTACCACAACAGGTACCATCCACTCTGTTCTCGGGGGTAGCTTTCTGACTAGCTATAAGAAGCAGACCATCTCAAGAAAGGTTTCCCCAAAGTGAAAGCCCAGATTGAATAAAAAATCCATGGATCAGAGAAACTTCCAAATGAAGATTTTACTATATTCAGTGAAAATGCTGTATCATCCCTGAAGTGAATGAATATGATAGCAGATGGGTCCTGGAACCAAGATGTCAGCTGTGCATTGCTTTCCTTGTCAGTGACCTCATTTGATCCAGGCATCCCCAAATGCTAAAGCTGTTTGCTATAAACCAAGCAGAGACTGCTTTAGTTAAATTAACTTTGTAGTGAGGAATGATTGTTCCTACGCCATGTGACCTGAAGAACATATTTGGAAGATCCTTCCACCTGGTAAGAAAGGCAGAGACCCCACCCCTGATTTCTTCTCTTAATATGTATTATTAAAGTTATTTTTGGCTAGAAACTATGGGGCCTGATACATCTATATTTCCAGAAAGCTATTGCAAGAAGGCTATTATGTTTGATTTCAATTGTTCAGTTCTGTATAGTCTTTCTTTTGAGTAAATGCCTGAAATGAATTGGGCTTTCTTTTGAGTATGAAGTGTAATCAGTACTATAAATGAACTACGGTAGGGAACACGGGCCTCTTTGAAATGGCTGAAATCCAGTTCTCCAAACCCCCAGGCAGTATGGCCAGTGGATAGGATAATAGAATTGTAAACCTCAATCTCTGGAAGTCCATAAATAATCCCTTAATTTGGGCTAGGGATGCATGGAGTTATTCTACTGGAAACTTTTCAAACCTTTTGGATTTTCTCCTCAGCAATGCTGTAGGAAGGACATATGTATTCCACCTTGATCCTTAACTAAGACATCTGCTTGATTTTGATTATTATTATTATTATTATTATTATTATTATTATTATTATTATTAGGCTTTGTTTAGCTGCTGCGGTGTCTGTTTTAATTATTTCTTTTGTTGTAGAATGCAATACATTTATTTCTGGTTCTGTGGACCACCTTTTAAGACATTGCAACCTAAAAGGCAGGGTATAAGCATCTTAAATAAGTACAGATAGTACTTGACTTTAAGACCACAATTAAGCCCAAACCTTTTGTTGCTAAGCGAGACAGTTATTAAGTGAGTTTTGCCCCATTTTATGACCCTTCTTGCCACAGTTGTTAAGTGAATCACTGCAGTTATTAGGTTAGTAACACAGTTATTAATTGAATCTGGCTTCCCCATTGACTTTGCTTGTCAGAAGGTTGCAAAAGGGGATCACATGACCCCGGGACACTGCAACCGTCATAAATATGGGTCAGCTGCCAAGCGGCTGAATTTTGATCACGTGACCAGGGGGATGCTTCAACGGTCATACGTGTGGAAATGGTCATAAATCACTTTTTTCCAGAGCGGTTGTAACTTTGAATGGTCACTAAATGAACTGTTGTAAGTCGAGGACTACCTGTAATGGTAAAGTAAAGAAGTACAGCATTTATTGGAAAGAAGCCGAGCATGAGTATAACTGGTTGGGCTTTCAGACAGCAGCAGCATATGAACTTTTCCCTTTCTGACCAAACCCTGTGTGCAACAACACGAAATGTCCACATATTCAAATGTCACCTTCCCATGTTTCTTCTTACAGATTGATGAACCAAATTCCTTTGGCAACACTGCACTTCACATTGCCTGTTACATGGGCCAGGATGCCGTGGCGAATGAACTGGTCAACTATGGCGCCAATGTCAATCAGCCCAATGAAAAGGGCTTTACCCCCCTGCACTTTGCTGCCGTCTCCACCAACGGAGCCCTGTGCCTGGAACTTCTTGTCAATAATGGAGCCGATGTGAACTTTCAGGTACGGCCACCTGGGCTGCGTGCAATAGAGCCGTGGGGGAAAAGGAAAATGACTTAAGCTTTCTGAGGACGGTGGGATAGGATTAAAAGCAAATAGGCTGACTAGCTTTGATCTTTGCAGAGTAAAGAAGGAAAGAGTCCTTTGCACATGGCTGCCATTCATGGACGGTTTACACGCTCTCAGATTCTCATACAAAATGGTAAGTTGTCAGCTATTTCCAGTTAAGGAAACCACGCGTAATAGTTTGCAGCATTGTTTTCTCAGCCTGAGATCTTACAAGACTGCCAGATCATGTATTTCAGTTATTTATTTGTTGACACTCATAGCCTAAAAAAGTTGCCAGTCCCTGCAGGTATTCGAACTTATTTATATCTCTTACTTTCAGTATTTTTTTTGTCATTTTGAATCATAGCAGCTCTGATTTCCACCAAATTAATTTCCCTTTATTGTTCTGAAAGTTAGGCATAAGGGGACATATATCTAAAGTTATTAAACATTCATTCTCTTCCCTGAACAGTGGGTCAGATTAGGTGACTTCTATAATCACTTCCAATTCTTACTATTCAGTGAGTAGTTTTGTATCAGACCTGGGCATTTTTATGGCCTGTGGACCACATCCAGCCCATGGGTGGTCCCAGTCCAGGCAGTGGGGGTGGGGAGTGAGGTGTTGGCAGCATCAGGGGCAGGGCAACGGGGTAGGGGCAGCGACGGGATGGCAGCCCTCCACAACAGTTCCAGTTTCTCATGTAGTCCCTTGGAAAAATTAATTGCCGATCCTTGTTCTATATCAGGGGTAGGCAACCCAAAACACTCAAAGAGCCACTTGGACCCATTTCCCACTGAAAACAAAACACCGGGAGCCGCAAAACCCTTTTGATATCTAAAATGAAGATAACACTGCATATATCCTTTTTTACCTTTATTATAGGTGTGTGTGTGTGTGTGTGTGTGTATACACATACATACATACACACACAGGTAAAAAGGATATATGCAGTGTTATCTTCATTTTAGATGTCAAAAGGGTCTCTCTCTCTCTGTCTCTCTCCCTCCCTCTCTATCTGCCCTTGGTCTGCCAGTCCTCTTCCCCCATTCTCTTTCTTTCTCTCTCTCCCTCCCTCCCTCTCTCTCTTTCTCTCCCTCTCTCTCTTTCTCTCCCCCCCTCTCTCTCATCTGCTCACCTGGCAAGCTGGCTTCAAGCTGTTCTCCAACAAGCTCGGGGTAGGCAACCTCGGCTTTTTTATGACTCATGGACGTCAAGTCCCAGAATTCCTGAGTCAGCATAGCTGGGCTAGCTAGCTCTTTCTTGCCCTTCCTGCTTCCTGCAGAGACGCAGCAAAGGGAGGAGCTCCGCCCAGTAAGCTTTTCAGCTCCTCGGAGAAGACTGAGTGCACTCTCTTTTACACACACACACACGCACACACGCACACACAGAGAGAGACAGAGACAGAGAGAGAAGCAGGGAAGCGCAATTGCCTCTCTCTATCTCTGTCTCTCTCTGCAAATGGCAGGCTGGGAGCCACACGGGAAGGCTCAAAGAGCCACATGCGGCTCCGGAGCCGCAAGTTGCTGACCTGTGTTCTATATGGTACCTTCTGATCTCCTGGTGGCTAAAGTGGAGTTGCCTTTTGCCTCTGAGCAAACTGGAGAAAAAAGATTGATGCAATCTGTTTGTTTCTCAGGCAGTGAGATTGACTGTGCGGACAAATATGGCAATACCCCCCTCCACGTTGCTGCTAGATATGGTCACGAGCTGCTAATTAGTACTTTGATGACGAATGGTGCTGACACTGCAAGGTGAGGGCATATTACTTATCCAAATGAGTGTTACGGTCATAGATCTAGAATTCTGACTTTTTTCTCTCCTAACCAATTAGAATTGTTAGGACAGAATAAACAACACTTACAATTGGCTTAAAGCCATGCTCAGCCAAATGTGTACTCTGCTAGTTAGCCACAACCAAATTGAAATGTGTCATTATTGGACTTTGTAGTAGAGCAGTGGCCGACTGACAATGGAATAGACCACCACATAGTTGAGGATGATGGTAGTTTGGAATTGATGTATGCAAAGTAGAAATAGCAATAGCACTTAGACTTATATAGCGGTTTCTAGTGCTTTACAACCCTCTTTAAGTGGTTTACAGAGTCAGCCTATGGCCCCCAACACTCTGGGTCCTCATTTTACCAACCTTGGAAGGATGGAAGGCTGAGTCCACCTTGAGCCGGTCAGGATTGAATCCCTGGCAGTCAGCAGAATTAGCCTTGCAATACTGCACTCTAACCACTGTGCCACCACGGCTCTAAATCAGTATGCTTATGTGTGTGTGTGGGGTGCCTATGTGGGGGTGGAGATCACTTTGTTCCTACTCTGTTTGTAGCCTTGGCCTTGTGTACTATCATGTTTTGATCTTTTATTCTTTCAGGCGTGGGATCCATGACATGTTCCCTCTGCACTTAGCTGTTCTCTTCGGATTCTCAGACTGTTGTCGTAAGCTACTTTCCTCAGGTAAGTTTTGTGTTGGATTCGGGGGGGGGGGGTTGGTTCCTAAGTAGACAGCCTTTTTTCTACATCTGGTTGAATTCAGAGCAAGCCAACAGTGAATGCTTAAAATAATTGGAATTGGCTTGAATTTATTACCTAGCAGTTGGCAAATATTCAGCATTTTTAGCCAGAATCTAAATTCAAGGTGTAAGCCTATATAGCTTCAAGGCTGCAGAGGGATTCTAACTTTTGCATATGACCAGCAAAATCCCCAGTCAAAATTGCCTCCAAATTATAGTAGTTAGTATGATGGAAGGGGTAAGTATATAGTTAACTGCGTTTATTACAATTAATAGTTAAAAATAAGTATTAATAGGCATTAAATAGCATTCACTTTTTATCCTAGCCCAGTGACAGTGAACCTTTTAGAGACCGAGTGCCCAAACTGCAACCCAAAACCCACTCATGCATCGTCGAGTGCTGGGTGGCCGTGGTCCATTGGGTGGCCATGGTCCATTGGGTGGGCGTGGCTGCGGTGATAACAGCAGACTGGGTGGGACTAAAAAGTTCAATCAATCAATTCCAACTTTGCAAGATCTTTTTTTTCCCCGCGAGAAGTTGAAATTGACTGATTGAACCTTAGGCCTAAAGTGAAAAGGTTTTATAAAACCCAGCTGAAGGCCTAGGACTGGGGTGATGGCGCGCGTGCCCACAAAGAGCGCTCTGAGTGCCGCCTCTGGCACCCGTGCCATAGGTTCACCACCACTGTCCTAGCCTGATACTTTTTACAATTCAGCATCTGATTTATCATTTAAAGGCCCAGTGTAATCCCCGGTGTAAAAAAAAAAAAAGCCTACAGAAAAATTGTGTTGATTTCATTAGCACTAAAAGAAATAGGTTAAAGCGATTTGGTTATGTGGAGAAAATAAATGGGGATTGAATCAAAAACCAAATAGACTGAGAGGAAGAGGAAGATGGAAGAAGTTCTGGTTGGATGGAATTGATGAGATCATAACAAGAAAGGTAGAAAGTTTAAGGAACACAAGACAGTATATGAAATAGCCCACAGGGGGAAAGTGAGAATGGTTTACAAGAACAGAAAGTTATGGAGAGAGATCCGAAACAGTGTTGGTAGAAATTAGATCATTTATATTTCCTTTTCTTATCTCTATATTTTTTTTTAGCTTAATATACCTTTCTACGTTTTCCATTACATTTTTTTTATCCCCAAAGGGACTAGCATAATATGTATGTATGAAGCGTGGCTTTCCTCTATATAGAAAAGGTTGGTTAATAATTTCAGTAAGCTTAATTCCAGAATCATAATTTCCTTGGTATCTGCGGCAGAGTCACGGTAAATTAATCCCATTTACCAGTCACCACGCATTTTCTTCTGATTCTCAGGTCAGTTGTACAGCATTGTCTCCTCACTCAGCAATGAGCATGTGCTGTCTGCAGGCTTTGATATCAATACGCCAGATAACCTCGGGAGGACCTGCCTCCATGCTGCTGCTTCCGGAGGGTGAGCAATTAATTTATTGTTATGAGGCAAGGCATTCCTTAGGATAACTCTGAAAGAAAGATTCCCACTCTTATTATCTTTAAATTAAGAGACAGGACAGGTAGTCCCTGACTTATGACTGATTGCTTAGCCACCTTTCAGAGTTACAATGAATCACCCCTGGGGATATTTATCACCAAGTTTCAAAGTCCTGATAGCTTTGCCCCCCCCAACACATGACCTCATTACAGCCACTCGACCAATGGCCCACATAACGTTTTCTGCAAAACCAATCCCTACCGAACATTTGGTTCGCTTTAACGACTGCTGCAAAAAAGGTTGCAAAATTGGGTCAGTGACATGGACGATCCATTTTACGACCATCAAGTAGTATCTCTAGACGAGCATCTGTATGGGGTTGACCATTTCTGTCCAGTTGGAGAAAAATAGGTTTGGAGAATGATGAATTCTTGGAATACTACGGTACTGTAATCTTCAGGTGGAGACAATTCTCTGTGAGCAAAGCAAATATTAGACTAATCTTTATTTGCATACAGTAATATTAATATTGCATTGCCTTTCGGAGAGGTAAATGCCATATCATTTTCCACTGTTACTATATCATGCAGTAAAAGACTTAAGAAATGCAGCTGGCATCTTTCTCTATCTCCACCTTTCCCTTCTAGACTGGGCACGACTGGTACATGGAGGGCATTTGTTGGGTTATCATTCTACGTTTGGAACTGAGACAAATTCTCAGCCTATCATTTCATCTGGGAAAAAACCCCACAATGTTATTCAGAGATATCTTCTTTACCCTTTGGCTTCTTTATAGGAATGTTGAATGTCTTAACTTGCTGTTGAGCAGCGGAGCTGACTTGAGGAGGAGAGATAAGTTTGGAAGGTAAATATAGAACATGGTCTCTTTGAGATCCTGGGTGAGAAAGAAACGTCCAAGATTAAAAGGCCATGTGCTAGGCCTCCTTGAGAATGAATTTAGAGGTATAAGTCAAGACATGTCAAACAACGTATCGGGACAGTTTTGCCATTGCCGGCAATGGGGTGGCCGCGGCTTCCGGATGACGCGTCCGGCCCATGGGCCGGCAGTTTATCACCCCTGGTATAAGTGGTTCTGTTAAAATGGTACTGAGATTGAGGTGCTCACTTACATGTATTTTTCTACCTGGTTGACCCTCAATGCTATGCTTTTGGGAGTTGGATAATTGAATTTGGGGTAATATTGTATTGTATGTTGCTTTTTAGTTTGCTGGTGTAACACAGTGGTAGCAGCCATGGCAATTTTGGGATGCCATGTCTGCTTTAAAGGTGGCAGGACTGGAATTTAAGTCCCTCTTGACTCATAGACTGAATTCTGGATCTGTTAAAATGGCATTTGTAGAACAATCTGTAAAGATTGCTTTGAGCATAAAATTATACAATTGTGCAATGCTTTTTTTGTATCGGAGCAGTTTTAAAACCAATGAAGAGGATTCAGACTTCTCATCTCTTCAATTTGTTACTTGGCTAGACTTGGTTGAGTAGCTGCTTCAATCTGGCCCTGTTGTCTTCTAATCTGGATCATGAACTGCCACTGCGTTGGTAAACTGGTGTAACCTTCTTATATGTCACATAGGAACAATATCTGAAACTCCCTTTCCTGCTTTTTTTTTTTTTTTATCCAGGACTCCTTTGCACTATGCAGCCGCGAATGGCAGCTATCAGTGTACGGTGACACTAGTCACTGCCGGAGCCAGTATTAATGAAGCTGACTGTAAAGGTTGCACCCCCTTACATTATGCTGCTGCTTCAGACACTTACAGGAGGTAGGGAGAAAAAAAGAAAAGGATATGCCTTACCTGGGTGCAATTAGTTTCAATTTTCTTATCAGAGAATCCTTCTGTGGAACTATCTTACTCTGTTTCCTGGCACCTGGAAATAGGTAGGATTGGGGAAACAATTCAACACAAAAGCCCTTACTAAGAAATGCTGTGAATCAAGGAATCAGTGTATATGTTCTTACTGAGCTACTTAGAGTAAAGGGGGTCTTCAGTTTTCCATCTGTCTGAAATATAATGCCTGTAGTCTCACTTATTAATATGTTTAGAAGTCTAAACTCTGAAATCTAAATCAAGCTCTAAATTGCTGCTGCTTAAAAATAAAATAAGTTTGAGGCTGTTATGACTAGACTTCTTGTTATTAAGATACACTTTATACTATTCAAAGAAATATCATTCTTGATTCTCACTGTGTTTCTTGGAGTGTATACACCATCTTAATGTCTACAAGCCTTTTCCTTGTATAGTAAGGAAGGCAAAAGCCGATGATAAACTTCTGTCTCATTGCCTGGGGGTTAGTTTAATCTCATTTGGGTAACTCTTAATTTTTGGCGCGATTCATCTACTGTGAAGGGTGCAGTTTAGTAATCCATTAAGCTATTGTGGTCATCAGTCCTGATCTGTTATGTATTTAACAAATTCTCATATCCGATTATTATAGAATATTTTTTGCAATAGATTCTAAAACGCAGAGTTTTACTGGATAATGTAGACCTGGGCATTTTACGGCCCACATACCACATCCAGCCTCCAAGCAGCCCCAATCCATCCCGCAGTGGCAACAGTAGGGCATCAGTGCGGTTGAGGGGTTGGCAGGGTGGGGTGGCAGCAGTGGCAGGGTGGAGGCCGCCCATAACAGTCTCAGTTTCTCATGTCCCTTGAGAAAATCAATTGCCTACGCATGAAATAACACATACACACATTCTGTGTATATTGGCAAAACTAATGTAGGTTTCTGTTCTTGCAGAGCTGAGACTCATTCAGGAAACAGCCATGACACTGATGAAGAGCCACTGAAAGAGTCACGACTGAAGGAGGCCATCTTGTGAGTAGCTCATCCGAACTCTCTTTGTTATCCGTTGAATAAACTTGGTTATTTCTTTTCTCCACATTATTTTTAATGCAACACATTGATGTTTTATGTTAGAGAACATTCATCTTCTCGAGATTCCATCAAAGTAACCCACATTGTTCAGCATTCAGCTTGTGTTAAATAGGGATAGAAAATGAACTCTCCAGATGTTCTTTCCTTCCTCAACTTACAAAGCAATCCTAAACAGATGCTTTTTTTATATAAATGCTCAATATGTATGCAGACACACGCCACACATTTTTCTTGAATGGATTTTTATTAAGTGCCCATGTACTAATTTGCTACAAAACAGGAAATCATCTGTGTTTTTTATGCGATATAAGAGAAAACACAGTCTCCTCCTCCTCCTCCTCCTTCTTCATGTTTCCTTATTACATGGAAGGAGCTACTATGTCTTCTTTATTGTGGTTTATGTGAACAGGGTTTATGATATAGTGATCATAATAAATCTGGATTTCCACAGAATTTTTAGAGCTTTTATATGCATCTGATGCTTGGGTTCATTGAATTATATTTATTCCAGTTGTTTAGAGTTCTTACTGGATAATGGTGCTGACCCCTCTCTCCGAGACAAACAGGGATACACTGCTGTCCACTACGCAGCTGCCTATGGCAACCGACAGAACCTTGAGTTGGTAAGTCTGAACTAAAGCTTGGACAGTTGGACTTTGAAAGTAAGAAAACTTCTGTGGACACTTGAAAAGGTCATACTTTTCTCTGTTGATGATTATTATATGGTTGATTTCTTGTAGAGCATTGGGAAGTGTTCAGATTAGAGACAAGCGTAGTCATATTGAGATACAGAAATTGGGTGGCTAAATAAACTCTCATGAGCTAGACAGTAATCTCCAAGAATGCAGATAGACTCCTTTGTTCCTAGTCAATTTCCAGATAAAGCATTATATCTATGCTTTACATAGAAAGATGTGTACATTGCTATATACTTCATTGCTCTTCTTGGTCTTCATGTTTAGATGTGCTTCTGCATACATTTCCGTTCCTTCATCATTATACTGTTTGTACACACACACACACATGCACACAAACACACACACACAAACACACACTCACTCTTTCTACTTGCTCTCAGCATTGTAAAATTAGTAACATCATTAGTACTTGCTATAAGATGCTTGTAAAGCCACTAAAACATTCTTCATACCTGTGCATCCTAAGAAATATAAAAAATATATTCTTTTCTCTCATCTGAAATAGCTTGTGTTTTCTTTTGACTTTTCTTTTTTTAATTGTACGTTATTAAATTAAAATATTTTTTAAAATATAAAATTTTGGAAAAAAGATAGGGAAGGGCAAAGTACAAGGAATAAATGAAAAAAGGAGAGAGAAAAAGTGAAAAAAATAATTTCCAACTTTTCTCAATACAATTACAAATATAAAATACATTAACCTTTTGATCTGAAATTCAGTAATACACAGCATTTCTATAATCATAATTCTAGTCAAGAACTAATATAGCATTTCTTTTGGTATCAAGCAAAAAGTCTAAAAGTAGTTTCCATGTAGAAACAAAACTAGACATTGTCTTTTCGTAGTTGGTTTTGTCACCTCGCCAGTTCCATTTCACCATCTTTTCTTCCATTGTGGGAATTTCTAGATCTTTTCATCTCTGCATGCAAATATCTCTCTGCTATTATCATATGTAAAAACATAGTCCCCTGTTTTTCCCCCAACTGCTTATCCAACATGCCTAGAAGAAAGAAATCTGGTTTCAATTTTACACTTTTAAAAAAAAATATTCTGAATTAAAATACATATCTGATCTCAATCTCTTATTTTTTTAATATGTCCATCAAAAGTGATAGAAGTTCCCTTTGGATTGATTAAATTTCCAACATACTGCATATTTGATACACCATTATACCAGTTTTAAATTTTTAAAACCATTCTTTTCCCTTTTTGGTCCAGGAAGAATGTTGACTCACCAATGGACTTCTCCTATCCTGTTACTCAGAAAATCTCTCTTTAGATATAAATTAGTTACGTCCCAAAAGGGCTTTAAAAAGTTTGTGCAAATGTTGTGTCCACATAGGCTGCATCATAGCTGTGAGCTAGATTGGAATCTCTCAATTCCCAAGCATTCAACTTGCACGTTGACCTCAAACACCCTAGTTCCTGCAGCATTCTGGAGTGCAAGTGGGCAATCTCATGTCTCCCCTTTATCTGGAAAGATGGTGCAGGCCAGAATTCGTCATGTGGCTGCTGATTGCCACCACAATGCTGTCCCCGCCCCTTCAGAGACATCTGGTTCACCATAGATCTTCATTTGCAAGCCCCAGTGTGGATACTTGCAATGGAAAAACATTTCCTGGAGTTTGTATATTAAGGCATTTGGAAAATGTACAGTAGTCCTTGACTTATGACCTCAATTGAGCCCCAAACCCTGTTGCTAAGCAAGACATTTGTTAAGTGAGTTCTGCCCCATTTTATGGCCTTGCCACATTTATTAAGTGAATCACTGCAGTTGTTAAGTTAGTAACACAGTTAAGTCTGGCTTCCCCATTGACTTTGCTTGTCAGAAAGTTGCAAAAGGGACATGACAACCGTCGTAAATATATGCCAGTTGCCAAGCATCTGAATTTTGATCACGTGACCGTGGGGAACCTACAACGGTCATAAGTGTGAAAAATGGTCACAAGTCACTTTTTTCAGTGCCGTTGTAACTTCAAATAATCACTAAATGAACTGTTGCAAGTTGAGGGCTACCTGTATTTATTTTTTCCTAGACAATGATTATTTTTACAGAGAAATGTTTTATATATTAAAAAGCCTTCAGAAATGTAGCGAAGTAATATATTTATAATGTGCTATTGAAGTACCTTGGGAAAATGCTTTCATGATCAGGAATTAAATTTTAGGTACTTAGAAACAAGTTGTCAGAAGCTTTGTACCTTGCTCCTAAATTAAGAACCTATCTCATCATACTCTTTTAATAATAACAGTAATTTTGGGGAACACATATAATTCCTAGACTAGGGAAATAATATAGGTTCTTTGGTCATTATTCCCAGAGGTTCTTCCCATACGTTAAATAAATAGATCTCAGGGGTTCTAAGAGCTAGATGGTTGAAGCATTTCTATGGTTGAAATTAGATTCCAAGCTTTTTCATTTCAGCTCCTGGAAATGTCGTTTAACTGCCTGGACGATGTGGAAAGCACCATTCCAGTCAGCCCTTTGCACTTAGCTGTAAGTCTCATTATATAAAGCCATATTGGGTACCGTTGGGTCAAATTTAATTACGGTAATTACCGTTCGAATGCCAATGTTACATTTCTTGCAGTGAGGAAAGTGGACCTAAGCTGTAGGTCTGCATCATTACATTAAACTCCTCTTGAGTCATAGCTTCCCTAAATCAGTCTGCCTGTTGATGTGCTTTCAGGCCTATAATGGTCACTGTGAAGCCCTAAAGACGCTTGCCGAAACCCTGGTGAACCTGGATGTGCGGGACCACAAAGGGCGGACAGCTTTGTATCTTGCCACGGAGAGGGGCTCTACGGAATGCGTGGAGGTACTCACCAGCCATGGTGCTTCTGCTCTTGTGAAGGAGAAAAAGAAGAAGTGGACACCCCTCCATGCTGCTGGTATGCGCATGTCTTATTTCCTATTGAGACGCTGGGATTCCTTCTCCTGGTTGCTCTTGCAAACAGACACAGACTTGGGGCATTCATTGGGTCTTTAAAGAAATGACAGTTATTAAGAAGCAGGAAATCCTGGTCATTATATTCTCATCTTATTTCTTACAGCTGCCTATGGGAACACAGATTCCCTCCATCTTCTCATTGACAGTGGAGAGAGAGTCGACATCACTGATGTCATGGACATCCATGGACAGTGAGTCTCCAGCTATAGATATCTATTTATTTGGTTTATAAGTCATTCTAGTGGCAAGCAGGCATGGGCTTGATCCTTACACATTCCAGTTTGCTGTACAAATCCAAAGCAGGCGTTTTAACCATTTTCACACTGTCTATTTTAATTGTATTTCTCCAAGGAGCAGATGGCATACAAATATTCTGAATAAATTTAAAATCTTTCTTTTTAACTAATTTAGAAACTGTCATGATCAGATTTGATTCCTAGCACTTTAAAATATAATTACAAATAGCACATCATTAAACCTCAAATGTAGCACTATACAAACCTAACTCCAAGCTCCAAGCCTAACTCCAAATTGTAGAAGTTAAGCCTTAAAAACTTTACAGGAGAACTTGGTTTTTACAACCTTTCAAAAAAATTCAAGAGAGGGTACCGGGTACTAAACTAAATGTATTGGAGCATGATAAGAGTACTAAAAAATGGCCAAAAGGAATATTTAGCTCTCTGAAAATCTGAGGAAAGAATACATTTCAGTGAAAATAATATGAGCAGATGATAGAGGTAATCTTAAGCTATGTCCCTCTGTTTGATCCACAAGAAGGTGTCCTAATGAATTCAAATATGTGCGCTTGGGTTTTTTTAGAATTTTGAGCTTGGTTTGTTGTGTTAATCATCATTTTTTAAAGCAAAATCCTTTCTTTCTACTTGCTATCTATAATGAAAAAAATTCCTAGAACTGAGAACCCAACTTGTTTCTATAGAAGAAGATGCACAGAAATAAGCTTTCTTTAGTGAAAAGCTACAACTGGAAGCTTTCTCAGTATATTCCATCCAAATGGCTTTTCCATTTCTGCTATTTTTTCTTATTTTCTAAAATTAGCAATAACAGCTAGATGCTCTTTTTTTGACCTGTGAGAATTGAACTGCTGGCAGCTGGCAGTCAGCAAAATTAGCCTGCAATATTGCATTCTAACCACTGCGCTACCAATGCCTGACCTATTCTCAATTTTCTCACAGGACCCCATTGATGTTGGCAATCATGAATGGCCACGTAGATTGTGTCCATCTCTTACTAGAGAAGGGATCCACAGTGGATGCAGCAGACAGAAGAGGCAGGACTGCACTGCACCGGGGGGTAAGTGGAGGAATTGTTTCTAGAGTCTTAGGTTATTAAATTAGCTCTATATTGAATTGATCGAACAAGATCCTGAAATAGTCTTATAGTCGTGGATGTGAAAAATTAGATATTTAAGTGTTCCATTGGAGCATACAAATCATAGTCTGTTCCTCATCTTTGAATTGTCACAACTTGCCACTGATTCCAGAGAGTGTGCTTGGGATTTGGTATACTGTACAGGTATTCCTCACTTCCCAACCATTTGTTCTGTAATCGAAGTTACAACATTGCTGAAAAAAACAATTTCATTTGTAACCTTTGCAGCATCCTTCAGTCATGCAATTGCCTATAGTCAGTACAGGTTGTCCTGTGTCTGACCTGTGGTTTTCCCCCCCCCCTTTATTCCATTTTTGCAGAGCAGAGAGAGTGAAGACAAATCTCTTCTTGAAACAGATTTCAAACTATTTGCTCTTCTACCCATCAAAAGCAGTGCAATCAATGGCAGCAAAAGAAGGGTCAGGCAAGGGAGAGATTGTCTACCAAAAGTGCTTGGTTTTTTTCCCCCTCCCCTTTCTCTTGCCACAAAATGAAGAGAATGGAGAAAAGGGGATTTCAAGAGCATGAGTGGGTTGTGTACTGCATCCATGGCTCCCTGCCTCATCTGTGGCATGATCGCATTGCTTTAGATGTGTGCAAGACTGTAAGCAGACATTCCAAAAGGCGGGGGGATAGAAGCAAACAAGAATCAAATGTGTGAAACAAACAAGAGTAGTCTTGTCGCCTTCCTACCAGAAAGCACAGCTGCGGTCGTGTGATTTCCTATTAGCTATTGCTTTACTTAGTGGTGGATTTGCCAATCCCAGTTAAGGTCATTAAGCAAGGACTACCTGTATGAAGATTGTAAACATGCTTGTGCTGGAAAGAAATAGTTAGGCAAAATAAATGCTAGTTGAGCAGCATCAGTTTTCATACAAAAATAAAATAAAAGTTTCTATTGTTTATAGGGCAAGATTTATTGTTATTATTACATGGTACTTGGATTACAAGACTGAAATACTTTGACCATGTCATGTGTGCAAATTCATTGGAGAAGTTAATGATGCTGGGAATGGTTAGTGGAACAAGAAGAAAGAGCAAGCAAAAAGCATGCTGGCTTGATAGCATCAAAACTGATACAAAGATGAATTTCCAACAACTGAAAGGGTAGCATGGAGAGCACTTACCTATAAAGTCACCAAGAGTCAGATAGGACTGAAATATTAAAATAGCAATTTGGAATTATTGAATAAAGAAAATACTTTGAGTGCCTGCTTTGCAAGTCTTATTTCCACTTGTGATAGATAACTTCTTTTCATTGCTTGCTGTTCTTTTTTTGTAGGCTGTTACTGGCTGTGAAGACTGCCTTGCAGCACTGCTGGACCATGATGCCTTTGTATTGTGTCGGGATTTCAAGGGCCGGACCCCGATCCATTTTGCCTCGGTGTGTGGGCATTCTGAAATCCTGAGGACCTTGCTGCAGGCAGCGCTCTCTACTGACCCTCTGGACTCTGTAGTGGACTATAGTGGCTATTCACCAATGCACTGGGCTTCATACAGTGGTAAGAATGTAGAAATTCATGCATACATTCCTTCGTTATTTTCTTGTGCCAGGGAGAGACTACCATAAGATCTGTCCAGTTAAATCACTGCTACAACACTTGGCAAAGTTAATTGCTATAATAGGACATGATGGTTGCAGCAGAAGACTGGGATGGCTAAAACTATGGATGTTCAACAGTTTTATGCAGCCTATTTACCTGAAAGGTGATTACATCTCCAACAGATTCAGTGGCTCAATAGATTGTAGGATAGATCTTTCCTTCTCGGAGTCATCTGTCAAGATTTTTAGATTACTTGCGGCAAATATCTTATGGCTGGATTCCCAGGTGCTGTGGGATGTATGGTTATAGGACATTGCCAGTGTGGATGGTGTCCACATTTTCTGCCTACAGGAGGGCAAAATAGAGAGTTCCCAAGCCTTCCAAAAACCCTACTTAAAATTTGCCCTCAGGACCCAAAGGAATCCTGTGTGGGTCACCTATGGCTAATGGGACAGTTTGTCCACTCTTGTTCTAGATTGTATCTTGTTCATACTGGCTTTAGTGGATGAAAATTGAAGGCCACACCTCTTCAGTATACTGATGTTTTCAGCTGTTTTATTGCAGGAGAATTCAGTGGTGGTGGGTAAATTGTCTTTCTGGCAAGCATATTTGCTATCACTGATTTCTCATTCTGGATCATCTGATAAACATTTCTGGAAACTATCATCATCATCATCATCAGAAGCTTTATTTTTTGCATTAAATCACAGGATTCATGTATTGATTTTGATTAATTTGTATTTCCTTACTTCAATTCGGAAAAAAATTCTTGCTGTAGATTACTGTTCTGAAAGGTATCTGACCTTACTGAACTTTTCTTTGTCAGGATTTATATATCATATTAAAGCAAAAATCTTGCCTTAATATAGAAGGTGAAAACAATGCAGCTGACTCCCATTCTACTTTTATGAACAAATCCAACCACACTGATTTCTGCATTTCAGTGTAGCTTAAATAAACCTGCAGGTATCGCCAAATGCTTGCAAACAAGCCAGGACTCATAAATCAACTCTAAACTTCAATTAAAATGGAAGAAGCAACAGTGCTTCAGGAAAGGGCCTCTGTTTGAGTGCATGTCTTGCATTCAAACTTGAGTTTATTATGCCAATTTTTTCCTGTTATGATATGTAAACACCGCCTTTGTTACAGACTGTCTCATTTAATTCAAGGTTCAAAAAAGTGTGGCTGTTAATTTCCAATTTCAGCCTGTGTTAAAGCTGCCTGAATATCTGAAAGATTTAAAAAAAAAACAGCTCACACATAGAAATCCTAGATTTTGCCTATAAAAATGTCATGGGGTTAGAAGGTGATCTAATAAATTCTCTTCTCTCTTTCCAGGGCATGAAGATTGTCTTGAATTGTTACTTGAACACAATCCATTTGCATACCTAGAAGGAAACCCTTTTACTCCATTGCACTGTGCAGTGTAAGTCTTGGTAGATCATGGAGATTTAAGTGTATGTTTGTGCAAATGCATTAGGATCTGCCATTTTTAGCAAACGAGAGGTGGATTTTGCTTTTCAAGTAGAGTTTGAAACTGTCTCTCAAAATTGCAGTCCTGCTCTATATGTATGTATAAAACCTCTCTCGGTACCTCACCTGACTTTTCAGTTTTTAAGAGTCTATAAAATTACAGATGACAGAATGAATTCTACAAAGCAAAATGCCAGCTTCGAATATCAGCTCTCTTTTCCATGAGTACCTCTGGGCCTCAAATGGATACACAAGTCTTAAAATAAAATAAAATTAGCTGTTACATCCAGCCCAGACCTATCACAAGAAACGCACTTGCCCAGAAAAGAAGACAAAAGATAAGGGAACAATTTACCACTTTGCTTTCTAGTAATCTTTATTAAGCTAAAAGAGGCTCTCTTTAGCCACAGCTTATTATTTTTTGAAAATCTGAGCCATTTGGGGGCGCTCTCTTCATTGTTAAACAACAAGGAAGAAGGCTGCTAAGGTAAGCTAAAATAAAGAAGTATGGACTATTCTTTAAAAAAAATTGATGGAGAAATATAAGGGCAGAATGTTGTGGATCTAGTTTATTATTTTTTAGTAAATTGTAGCTTGGTCTGCTTTTCTGTGGGTAGCTAAAACTTTCCGATTTTTATGATTCCTAAAAGGCCAGCAATTCTTAAGTGACTTATAAAAAAGCTACTCTTTGACTAAAGAGGGAGTTAAGGAATTAAGAAGATAGACGAGCAAATTATTAGAGATGTATTTGAAAAACCTTTAAATAAAATCCATCAGTTCATAGAACAGCTATGCTTCAAGGATATAAAAAAAATACTCAAAATTATTTCAGATATGCAAAATCTGATTATTATTTCAGATATGCAGAAAGTTACCCGATCACTGAGGCAATATCACAAGTAGTTGGCAATGCAGAGGAGTCAATTGTAAATTTAGAATATAAACCTAACACCAATTTTTATTTTGATGGTTTAAATATAAGCCTCCCAACACAATTAAAAGCTCCAAGACCTGCAAGAAAATATGCAACTTTTAAAAGGATAGGTTTGGGACTTTTTCCTTATGGACATTAACAACATTGAGAAATCCTTGAGAAAAAAAGATACTTATAGCTACTTGACAAACATTCCAGAGAAGAAAGGGATTTTATTCCATGGAAGACAAGCAGGAAGGAATGACTTAAACTTAATGAGTCAGTTGGAATTAGGATGGATTTTTATCAATTTGATATATGTAATTGAAAGAAACTCTTAATCAAAAGTTTGAGAATGTATTTTTCCTTTATATAAAATGCTTAAGTAATTCCTAAAGTTTGTAAAATATTATTGAAAGTGTATTTGAAAATATCTAGGTTAAGAGAAAGTGAAAGAAAAAACATGTATTAGTTTAAAGAAAAAAAATAGTTTTAAAAGACGTATACAAGAAAAAAATTACGTAACTTGGAGGGAGTGATCTAAATTTAATGAGTTAATTAGAGTTAGTTGGAATTTTATTGATCTGAAAATGAACTTTATATATGTTAAGAGGAAGTTAAAAAAAGATGTATTAGAACATTTTGATTTTAGAAACATTTTAAAAGAAAAGCTTAGTGTTTTAAAATGGATGCAAAAAAGTATTTTTCCCTTTAAAGTTAAAGAATCTGAAAGAATGCAGTGAATTTTAATATAAATAGTGATAATATAAAGATTGTTAAATGTGAATAGAAGTACACATTATTTCAACAACAAGGAAGATAAAGCAGAAATGGTTAGATTGATTGTTCTATTCAAACAGGAGAATATATTTATGTTTTTTATTTGGATATCACTTCTGGATTTTGTGCTTGTGATGAAAAAAAAATGAAACTTTAACTTCAATCCTCACGCTCATGACCATTGCAGCATCTCCACAGTCACATGATCAAATTTGGGCACTTGATAGCTAGCATATCAAGTGCCATATCCCAGAATTCTGTAATCACCATTTGCAATCTTCCCAGCAAAATGAATGGGGGAATCCGAATTTGTTTAATGACTGCCTGATTCACTTTAATAATTGCAGTGATAACAATTGTGACAAAAAAAAGATTGTAAAATTGAGTGCGACTCACTTAACAGCTATTTTGCTTAGCAATGGAAATTCTGGTCCTAATTGTCATAAGTCGAGGACTACCTGTATTTTGGAACATACAACTGAATTATGGAATGCTTGTTTCACATTGCTAGCAAAACAGTAGCATTTTTTTTTCTTCCCAAGACCTACAAATTCAACAAGGAGTTGATGGGCAAGACTGACTAGCAGATCCCTCTGATGACTTACTCCTTAGTTTTTTCTTATTTTTTACACCCAAAAAGAAAGTGGATAACAGGACATTAAACTTGATAAGGAGTTTTCTTGAAGGAATTGTCCAAAATTTGGAGTATTTTGACTAGTGGGAATTTTCCTCATCTGTTTTGGACCTCTGAAACCCAGATTCAGTAGAGAGGTCTTGAAATGCTTTTGTATTTGTTTGTCTCCCTGAAATAAATAAAATCAACCCCTGCTTGCTTACTTTCTTCTCACACTTCCTTTCTTCTCCAGAATTAACAACCAGGATGGCACTGCTGAGATGCTTGTTGAAGCATTGGGTGCCAAGATTGTTAATAGCAGAGATGCCAAAGGAAGGTGAGTGGTATCTTCCTGTTCTTCTTGGACATACTAGTTATATTACTCGGTATCATTGATCAGACCATAATTCTAATGGGAGATATATCCCTTCAAGATATACTATAGAGACTTAAAAAAATTAGCAGCATGGATTTTGGTGTCTTACTCCTATGGTTCCTGTCTTACGTAGTGCAAAATCCAGGCTTCATTCCATTAAGTTGTATGCCATGAGAGTGAAGACAGCTTAAATTTGAATCACCACTGTGTGCATCAAATACTGGACAAATGGGATTTTAATCTGATATGCTCTAGAGCAGTGTTTCTCAACCTTGCCAATTTTAAGGCATGTGGACTTCAACTCCCAGAATTCCACAGCCAGCATTGCTGGCTGTGGAGTTCTGGGAGTTGAAGTCCACATGCCTTAAAATTGTCAAGGTTGAGAAACACTGCTCTAGAGATTCTTATATGTGAGTGGCAAGGATCCCTAACATTTTTCAGACTTGGACCTACCCCCCAAATCCTGTATGATTGCCTTTACACTCCCCTGACTTACTGAAATCTCACAGGTTGGAGTCAAGCAATTATTGGGAATCCAGCAGGCACTTCATTTGCCAACCCTGGCCTTGCATTGTCTAAATAGTTCTAAAAAAACCTGGTACTAATATGTTATACAAGGATCTACATTCACGTTTACCATCAGTTTCTTAAGATGTGTCTCTCTCTCTGAGTATTATAGGAAATATGTGCTGTCAATAACAGTGTGGTCTATTGGAAGCAAATTATGTCATGCCTTTTATTATTATTTTTTCCTACCTCTTTAATATTCATTTAAGTTTCACTAAAGTGTGGCAACTGAGAGTGAGTTTTAATAAGGGTTTTGCTGTGCACTACAGAAGGTTTGCTTTCAGTGGATACTACACACCTTCTAAAAATAGAATTAAGAGATCATCCAGTGAGAAACCACTGAGCTTCTAAAGAAATGGAATGATATCAAAATGCATTGTAGGAAGCTTTAATGTGGCTTTAAAATACCAAAATAAATAAATCAAGTATGTAGGGGGAAAAAAACAAAAATTGAAACAGTGCTGTATAATTTATAGAGTTCTTTTTGAAAGCATGACAATTCCATCTTTCCTCTTCTTCCAGGACCCCCCTTCACGCTGCTGCCTTTGCAGACAACATCCATGGTTTACAATTGCTTTTGCAACACCAGGCTGAGGTAGATGGAACTGACCAACTGGGGAGGACCCCTCTTATGATGGCTGCTGAAAATGGCCAGACAGCAGCAGTTGGTAAGTGGTGCATCTTCTGTATTTATTTTTTTCTCTCTTTTTAATCACTTTTTTCTTCTTAGGGTAATCATTCTTCTGTCTATCATCATCCTAGGGAGGAATTAGGAACAATATTTGAGCTCATGTGAGCACTTCCGTGAATTTTGCATGATGTTTTTGTGCCTGAGATCATTTTTTTTCTCCCATCATCCCACATCATCCAAAAATAGCTATTGTGACATAATACACTTTGTCTCACTCTAGACCAGGGGTCCCCAACCCCCAGGCCATTGCCTGTTCAAAACTGGGACGTAGAAGCAGCAGTTGAATGCACAAGCAGCTCCACTTGCATGCCCTTCACTTGTGTAAATGGAGCTGCAGGCGCGAACACACTCACCCACTGCTTGTGCAGAATCATTTCCTTTCCCCGCCACTATCCCTTTACAATTTTGGAGTGGCCTAATTATGCAAATCATTTGCAGACAGATTTCAAGCATACAACTATTAGGAAGGTCTATGGAGAGTCATCCAGGCCATGATTGTTCAAAAGTGCTTTTTTCAAAAGACAGCTGGACTATGTCTTCATCCAGAATTGATGAAGCTTCTTGGATGAGCAGCGAAATTTCTTCTTCCTCTTCAAGGGAAAAAAACATAGTCCAATAGCCTTTTGAAAAAGCACTTTTGAGACAATCATTATGATGTCTTCCTCTATCACATTTTGTAACGTATAAAGGTTATAAGTATGGAAGTGGAATGGTTTATAATGTTATTTGAAGGTGAAGTGTGTAGTCCCATAAAAATACAAGAGGAAAAGGAAATGTCACAAGCTCGTGCAGTGGCTCTCTATATCTTGAGAAGAAAGACATTTTGTGACAACATAAGAAAAAGGCCTATATAGCACTAGATCAGTTTAACTTCCCTTGCTTTCTGGTTGACCTTCCCCTTTGATGCTGGGACTTTTAAATGTCTTCTCCAATATGATTCTGCTTCTGGCAAAAGCCAAATTATTTCAGAAGAGGACAGCAACATGAACCTAGTGGTATAAAAGTTTTCTGTCTTGATTTTTGGATAAAGGTGCCCTGCTTTTATTTCATTTTTCTCATTTGCCATTTTAATGTTGGAGGTTGGCTTCTATGACTTTGGGGTTGATGGTTATATAAGAATCTTTTAAATAAATGCACAATCTTTCATGTTGTATTTCCACACATTTTCAGAGTTCCTGCTGTACAGAGCAAAAGCAGATCTAACTGTGCTGGATGTCAACAAGAACACAGCTCTTCACCTGGCCTGCAGTAAGGTACAATGTCCAAATGTGGGATCTATAAAATTAATTTGATTTTTATTGGGAAGTTGAAAAGTTGCCCACTAGATATATAATGGGGATTATTGTGTTTTTTTAAAAAAAAAGATTTATTAAGAATTTACATAGAGATAAATACAAGGGAAGAAGGAAGGAAGGTTATGAAATATAATGACTTTTTCAAGTAACTGTATTAAAGATTATAATTGCAATAGTAAAAACTAATGCAAGCTAAAAAAAGGTATAAGCAAAGAAAAAATAAAATATGCAAAGGGAAAAAAGAAAAGATGTAAAGAAAAGGAAAGAAAGATAGTAAAGAAATAGAAAAGTTATTACCAACCTTCATCACAAATTCAAACAATTTTAGTAACTTTTCGCCTTCTTTTAAATCACAACAAATAATCTCCTTTTTGCCATATCCCATTTCTTTATAAACAGATCCATAAAGTATTGTAATTTTAGTCCTGATGTCAGAAAAAGTCTATTAAGGGTTACCAAAAATAACAACATTTCTTTTAACTTTGATCAGATAAATCAAGTTTATATTCATTTCTTTTACTTCTAACAATCTTAATCTTTAATCTATTCAAATAATGCCATGGAACTTGATTTTATTTCTTTTTTGCCTTTTCTCATGAATTTCTTCAAAGCTTTGACAAGGTTGTTTTGTTAGTCCAATGCAGAAGAATTATCCAAGTTATTCTCTTGGTTTATTGTTTGTATGTATATCCCTTTTCACTACTAAAACAGCCCATTTCTTCTGTATGTCCAATGTAATATCTTGTAACCTGTCATTTGTAAATCCACATTCAGCTCATTCTGTTTTGTCAGGTAAAACCTGTTCCTCTCCCATAACATATTTTAGACACAGTCTATTTGTAGAGGCAGATATTGCTGTTGACATTGTTAATGTTAACTTCTGACTCGCTTTTTAAAAATGCCCTTCAGTATTTCAATGTTAGAATATTTTACACCATTCCGTAATTGTTAGTCAAGTTTATGTGTTCTTCTCTTTTAATTGAAATATTTAGTATCCAGTTTTTAAAAGCTTACCTTAATACGTTTTTAAAACAATTCAACTTTCCTATGGAAAGAATTCTTCATAAGTAATTCCAAAATCTTATTTCAAATTTATCTGGAACTATTTATAACTTTTTCTAAAATCAGTCTTAATTACCTAACTTTTTGCTCTTTATTTTTTTTAAAGTTGTTAATTTGTATTTCTTTAAATTAAGGATTGCAGGCAGACTCATCCAGTATTTTCAGACTTGTCTCTCCAATGTTTTCTAATAGCTGAAAAGTAGTTAATAAGCAATTTCTGAATGTGATTAGAAAAGAAACTTACTGTCCTTTTAAAGGTACCGCCCAAGGTTTTAGCAAGATCACTGTTCCCTTGTTTCCCAGTGTTAAAACCCACTGGAGACTGTAGTCTCCTTGCAAGGAGCAACTGTCTGAAGTACTTTTGGGTGATCTCTTATCTTCTTCATGCAGAGAAGTTCAAAGAACTGATCTGCTCACTGGCTCTTCATTCTTTGCTATGGCTATCAGCTCTTGTTTTTGCAAAGCCATCCGTAGTCTTTCCATTTCTCCAGAATGAATGACTATATGAACGTATGAATGAAAAGGAAAAAAAAATGGAACTACCTAAATTTATGACTTTCTGACCTTTTCAGTATATAATTACAATCTTATCATGCTGCTCCCTCTTAGATCTTATACAAGTCTCATCACCCCCTCATTTAATTCATATTTTTTTAAAATCTTCAAACCCATAAATCATTCTATCTTTTTTTTTTCTTTCAGCAAAAAATTCATATAAGGTTTCTAGTCTTTCAGAATAGTTAAACACAGGAATGATTTTGATGATTGTAATAGAATGATAACTGAAGGCCAGAAATCTGCCCAATGAATTCTAAATCCTTGAGAAGACCCTTTTGGTGATACATGGGCAGTATTGTTGATAATGCCTTCAATAGCCCCTGTCTTTTTTCCTGTTTTACTGGTGAACTCACACTTATAAGAGAGCAAATGTAATCTTCATTTTCTCCCACCAGGAGACAGTGCAGCATAATTTCAGATAGAAACATCCCATCAGCATACAATATTTTCCAGTTCTTTTGTCACACTTTAACCCCCCTTTCCACGAACCATTGCTTAAAGTTTAGAATTTTCCTGCTGGAGCTTACGTATTCCTGCTTCTGTTCCGTGTTAATTGTGTCCTTTATATCCAGGCTTAATTTATTGAAGCCCGTTGTGTCAAAGCACATACACTTGCATGAAAAGGGCATGATAAGAAAGCCATGCCATATTCCTTATCAGAATTAAACTACAGAGCTGAGTGCAATTTAGGACTTCTTTTATCTTTTCTTTCCAGGGTCATGAAAAGTGTGCCTTGTTGATTCTGGGGGAAACCCAAGACCTTGGCCTTATCAATGCAACAAACAGTGCTCTACAGATGTAAGTACTCACACACAGCCTGTGGAAATTAGCAAATTTCTTTCCTACACTTTGTTTCTTATCAAATATTACTAAAAATAAATCAGCTAAAAAGGCTTCAGCAAGATGTTAGCTGATTCTAATGTGGGAAGCAAATCTCTCTTACATTTGGGAAAGCATTTTGACTATGTGTAGCTTAAAGATCTTAACTTATTAGAAGTTGATTTCACAGGTCAAAATCAAAAAAAAAAAAACAGATCTACATTTAGAAACCACTATGTCCTATGAGATACCATTAAATTCTACTGAAAATGAAGCAAAAAAGGAGAAGACTTCTATTTAATTATGGGAAGATTAAATGTGTTTTCAGTATTTCCTAACAAAACTTGGCTTTGTATAAGAAGTTGCTTCAGTTTAAGTTTGAATGAGTAATCCACTATTATTTACTCTGATAGGCAGTAGTTTTTTTTTTGGTTTTTTTTTTTTGATAGTTGATAGCCAAGATTATATTTTGGGGGCACTTTTTAGGATTATTACCACATATTATAATTGTCCTAGTTCCTCAGCCTATCACAAATCTCTTTCTCTTAAGTGTTTAAATTTAAGCTTCCAAAAACTAATCATATGAATAAGCAGGAATCTAAACAATCTTTCAAAGCTTTACATGTCTTGGCAGAGACATTCATTCCAATATTTTGGAAAAGTTTCTTTCATCTTTGAGGTAATCAGTCATACTGAAAATTGTGTTTAATAGACTTAATCAGTGCAGAGTCTTGGCTGCTTAATGCAGGATGGTGAAGGGAAATACTTCTAGATGAGATTGTAGAGTTGGATTATGCCACAGAGGCTTACTTAAGTGAGAACGGAGGCACAGGGTAAATTATTTCCACTTTTGTCAACTTCGTGTCTCTGCATTAACAGAGAAGATCTGGAGAAAGGACAAAAGGTTGCTACTCTTATGATTAAATGCTAATTGTACTATCTATAGTAGGAATGTTGGACCCACAACTGCAGAATGCATGTGGTCCTCTAGCATATAGGTAATCCTTGACTTGCAACCTTCATTCAGAAACTATTTGAAATTACCCTGGTGTTGAAAAAATGAACTTATGACCTGTGTCCAAAGTCAGCCTTTGCAGCATGCACCCGCACATGTGTGTGCATACACACACATACACACACAATCAAAATGTAGATATTTGGCAGCTCACCCACACTTAAAACCGCAGGGCATTTTTATCTCCCCTCCTCAAGATATTTTATTTATTCATCAAATTTAGCCATTGCCCATTTCATTCTCCAAATGAGTCTGGGCACTTTACACATACAAGTCATAAACTATAAAAGAGATATTGTTAAAAGAAAAAAAAACAGAGTGAAGAACAAAAGGGGAACAGAGTTAAAAAAACAACAAGTTAAAAGACGGAGGGAGCACCCACAAACCACCACAAGAGCATTTTGTGTCATTATGCTCTTTTGGTCACAATGCACAGTGGCATTCAGCAGCAGCATGGCTGGGAGTGTAGTAGAGGCCTGGGGCTTTCAGCAGTCTCAACCAGTTTCTATTGTCCCCAGGCCTCTACCTCAGCCCCAGCCCTGCTGCTGGCCACTGAGAAATGCCAGCTCAAGCCCCACCCTGCTGGCCTTCACTGGCTCACGCCATTCTCCAAGCTGTGCTTCCCATTCTTGCAATCTTTCAGAACCTCGTTGTCTTCCCCATGTCTTCCAAGAACAGGAAGTCGTCCCCAAGCCATGCATCCCATTCGTTCACATTCTCACACCACCCTCACAAACAGCAGGGTGGGAGTAAGTTAGAAACCTATTTATTTGTTTCAATGTTTAGTTACTTAAAAAGTTTGTAGGGCCACTCATCTTAACCAACTCTGAGTGGCTCACACCTCAGTCCTTAGGCTGACAAGAGTTGCAGTGAGGCTCCATACCTGTAGAGCAGGCTGAAGACAGCTATACATTGAGCCCCCAAATACACTTTGTTTTTCTGAGCCATTTATTTCTCTTCACAAATCTTTCCAGTGCCAAATTTTCTGGTTGCTACATGGTATATATATTTTTTGAGGGTACGTGAAAGTGAGCTGTGGAGAAGGTCCTGTTAGTACAATGGCAGTAGAATTTACGAATCCGAGTAAATATTCAATGTTCCTCTTTGCAAAGAAGAGAGCAGTGAGGTGAGCGTGAGGTGCAAGAGTCCTCCTCTTGAATTTAGCCAGTAGCATAACCATCCTTTCTCTCCCCACTGCAACAGGCCACTCCATATTGCAGCTCGAAACGGATTGGCCTCTGTTGTCCAGGCTCTGCTGAGCAGAGGTGCCACTGTGCTTGCTGTGGATGAAGAAGGTATGCATCATTCACATCTGGAAGCTCAAGGCAAGAGTTCATTTAGTATGGGGGGGAGGGGAAACAACAAAGTTTGATGCAGTAAAGATACCTGTCAAAGCAGGAAATCAGGAGTGCAGGCAGTTCAAATGAATGCATAGGTTTATTGTACACTAAAGCTCTCTACAAGAATCTGAACTACTAACAAAGCAAATTGGCGGTAGATAAGAGTCAGTTCAAGGTGGGCTGGACTTAGATCTCTTGTGGGCATGCAGGGACTCGAGAGTGATGACGCATTTGACTCCCCTCCCTCAGACTCAGTCTGGTCAACTCCTGCAATACTTATCTTAGTTTGTCTGAAGCAACTTTCCAATCTGGCACTCTCCAGATGTGTTGTAACTATCCCAGAAATTCCAGCCTGCACACCCAGAGGAATTATGGGAGTTCCCCAATTGTAGAGGTGGAAGTTTGGTGTAAAGTGATTCTTGGTCTCTCAAGACAGAATACAACATCGTGAACTGTTTACAGAGATTCATATACCTCAGAACTAATATCATAGAGTTAGAAAACCTGGTTTGTGCTTCAGTCCTTTGATTAAAATGCTTGGTGGGCCACAGTGGAATGTTTGTATAACACTATTATTCTGCTCATGCTACCATGTTTTCCCAAAAATAAGACCCGGTCTTATATTTTTTTTGCCTCCAAAAGAGGCACCAGGTCTTATTTTCGGGGGATGTCTTACCCGCTTACCTCAGACCGTTGCAGTCAGGCCTCCCATGCCATGCCACCTGTTGTACTGCTGCCCAACTTCTTCTGTGGCTGCTCGTGGCAGGCCATGTGGCGCACTGCGTGGGTGCTGCCATTCACGGCAGGAGGCCACATGATGCGTCATGCTGGTGCTGCTGCTTGTGGCAGGAGGCCACATGGCACATTGCGCTGGTGCCACCGCTCGCGGCAGGAGGCCATGTGTGTTGTGCCATGGTGTGTGCCAGTGGCAGCAATGGCACAAAGCGCCATGCAGTATCCTACCACGAATGGCCGCAAGCAGCCATAGAAGTCAGGCGACAGTGCAACAGGTGTAGTGGCGTGGGAGGCCTGATTGTGACAGTCCTAAGGTAAGAGAGTGTGGAGTGCGTCAGGCAGCTCCACATTCCCCGCCCTAGCTTTATTTTTACGTATGCGCCAGACAGCGGGATGGAGTGGGTGAGGTCTTAACTAGGGCTTATTTTGGGGGTAGGGCTTATATTAGGTGGACACATTAAAAATCAAGCTAGGGCTTATTTTCGGGAAAATACGGTTGTACACTTGTTATTTTTTCAGCGGTTGTTGTTCTTATCTAATTTTAGTATTGTATGCCTCCCAGAGTCAATATGAAGCCAGGTGGCTTTATAAAGGACCTGCATTTTATAAAAATGTGGAAATAGAGAGGGTTTTCTTACATACCCTACAATATTGAAACTCAGAGATTGGTGTTAAGGACAAGAAGATTTCTGAGAAGTTAAAAATGATATACCCAGCACTTGGTTAAACTGTGGAATTTGTTGCCATGGGTTCCTGTTGTGGAGGCTCCACTTAGATTGTTTGAAAAGGGGATGAAGCAGATTTATGATGGTTCTGGCTCTCAGAGCAGGTAGTCCTCAACTTATGACCACAATTGGGACCAGAATTTTGGTTATTGAGCGGTGGTCATTAAGTGAGATGTCACATGACTGCTTTGCTCAGCGACTGCAATCTGGTAGTCCAGTTGAAGTTATTGAGCAGTCTCATTCATTAAGAGGATGGAGTCCCAGTTGGGGAGTATGAAGTGCCTCAGAGGGTGGGTGGGTGGGAGACACTGGGAGGCCTGGCATAGGCTGTGCAGGAGGGTCTGTCCTCTTAGGAGCTGAAAATCCTACCTGCCAAAACCCAAGCAGGATTTTCAGCCCATAAGTGAAGAGACACTTGAGTGTGAGATCTGTGCTGGGCCTTTCACATCCCCCCTAAAACACCCCATGTTCCTTATATTACCACGCTGCCTTTCCACTAAGGAGCTGAAAGTCCTGCTTGGATTTTAGTTCCCGCTCATCCCTGGGGACGGGCTGAAAGAGCTCCCTCCCGAAGAGTTTCAGCTCTGTGTCTGGTTGGATTTCAGTAGGGAGCTCTTTCAGACAATCTCCAGAGACAAGAGGGAGTCTTGTCAACAAGTGGCAGCAGCTTGCAGCCTTCCCTGCTGACTTGCCCATTGACTTTCTGGGGAAGCCAGCAGAAAAGATTGCAAATTGTGATCACATGATTGCAGGGTGTTTGGCAACCCATCATAGATTGCATCCAGATTGTAATCACATGACCACTGTGTGTGTGTGTGTGAGAGAGAGAGAGAGAGCGAGAGAGAGAGAGAGAAAGAGAGAGAGACAGAGAGAGAGAGACAGAGAGAGAGATTTAGCAATGGTCTGATGTGCTTTACAAAGTGTAGTGTACCTTTTCTGATGCCATCGTTAATTCAAGCCATTGATAAGTGAACGGTCATAAGTTGAGGACCACCTATGCCTCTTACCTGTCTTCTGTTTCCTGAAATTTAAGCAGGATGCTTTTTTAAAAAAAAAAAAATGAAATAGAAAAAGTGTCATCTTAAAACACTTTCTTCTATTGAAAATATAAATCTGATATTTAATGCAAGGAATTCTGAACAACTAGTCCAATCTGGTCCTTTAACTTATACTCTGGTGGCCTCCTTTCCCAAGGAATAGCTTTGCTTTTGCTGTTGCTGCTATTCCTCTGTGGAACTGAATTTGTTTGTCTTTTCCAGGCCATACCCCAGCCTTGGCTTGTGCCCCCAACAAAGACGTTGCTGATTGCCTGGCACTTATCCTTTCCACCATGAAGCCTTTTCCACCTAAAGACGCCATCAGCCCTTTCAGCTTCAACCTCCTCAAGAACTGCGGGATTGCTGCCAAGACAGCCGCCTGCAGCGCCCTGCCCAACGGGAACAACTGCCCTTACACCAAGGATAGGCACAATGCCATCGGCTTAGATGGCTGTTATTCGGAATAGCTTAAAAACGATGATGGGTGATCTAGTATCTCTTCTATTTATTTAGGAATTCTATCAATATAGGACACTTTAAAGGAGAACAAGACTGGGAATGGGCCTTCCAAAAGGTCCTAGGAACCAAAAGGAAAGGAAAGGAAAGGAAAGGAAAAAACCTAGAGAAAGTGATCTCGGTTTCTGCATCCTACCTAGATACTTGCTTTGACCACTAGCATTTCTTTTGCTATCAAAATTAACAAAAAAAGAAGTGTGGGTTTCCAAACAGATCCGTCCTTTTAAAATGTTCTGTTTAAATTCACTCTAAGAAGCTTTAAAAATCTGCTCGTATTCTTCTTTCCCCTGCTGTTTGCCAAAGGGTATAGCCCATTTCTTCTGAGTTCAATGTTTCTAAGCAACCCGCCTTTTTCAGTCCCAATTTCTCAAGGCTTTGATGCTTTGAGTGAAGAGCCAATTAAATTTATTTCCTGCAGGGGGTTGTGGCAGCAGCCGAAGGACTGAATTTGATCATCTGGATCATCTTATTAACGGTCTCCCACACTTCCCCTCTATCAGGCCACCTTATCATTTGGGATCATTTTCTCTGTGTCCTCAGGAAAAGGGGAAAAAAAAAAATCTTTCTGAGGGAGCCAGCAGGCTAGGCAGGGAGCAGAAGCCTGAATTGCTGCTGCTTTTTGTTTTGCGTTGAAACGAGGAGAGGGAGGTTGATCGATGAGGGACCGCCAAGAAGGGCAGCAGCTGCTGGCAAAGTGCCACTATCATGGCTTCTTCCTGTAGGGTAGCTTTTTGTTTGTGTGTGTGTTGTGCTCGCCCTTTTTGATTCCAGTCAGAAAAACACTTGAACTGAGAACTACTGTACCCGGATACTCTGATACTTTAGGCAGCTCATAGTCCCTTGCGTGCGCCATAGATGCTGTTGCCCAACCAACGCGGTCCTCTTTAAAAACCTGTGTATGCGCTGCCAGAATTATCCCAACCATATCAGGCACTTTAGGGATTTTCTGTTTTTCGAGGCTGGGTTTTTTTGGGGGGTGGGGTGGGGGAGAGGGAAGGTTATCCTGTTTGCAAAATGTTGGGTCCCCAAAGAGAGTTTCTTTTGTGGTTCTCCACCCCACCCTCTTCCACCCCTGTTTTTGTACAGTGTTTCCCATTAGACAAGTCAGTGTTGCCTAAAAAGTTAAAGAAGCAAGCATTTATCTTTTGAAAAATAGCCAAAAGGAAAAAAGAAAAAGAAAAAAAAGCTTTCTGCAAGGAGAACGATGCACTTCAGAATCTTACAATCCTACATTTGTATTTATAATTTTTCCAGCTAGAATAACATCCAGCAGATTTCATTAGCGGGTGGTGTGTGTGTATCTGTCCGTCCTTCCATCCATGGGTGGGGCTAAGTATGAGTGCGTATTTTTTATTTTAAAATTCCTATTTATTACACATTTGAGTGTGCGCACTGTTTTCTTTTTGTACTGTAAACCGTAGCATGTGTAGAAACTAACAAAACAAAAAAAAGTATGTTCAAAGCCAAAGATTGGGATGTAGCAATCAGATGAAAGCTGCTGGGGCAAGCAAAACTTTAGGACCTAATAATCTTTTCCATCAGTTTCCCAGTCCTGCAGTGCTGTGGTAGGCTTGGGACTGTGTTTAGCAGAACATGTGAATTTCAAGAATGACTTATTCCAAGGCATGTATGTTTGGACCAGCAAGCTTTAAGGCTAGTAACCCTGGGAAGCAACTGGTTTTTATTTTCTCCCAGGGTGTCTTCTTACACACTCTCTTTGATTGTTAAAGGAGAATATATGAGCCAGCTGTAGACTGAATCCTTCTGCATCATGGTGCATTTTACACTTTTGACAATGTATAAGAATTTAAAACCCAGAATTTAAATGGACAGACAAACTTTATATCTCCTCTGCCCTGCCCTGCCCTGCCCTGCCCTGCCCTGCCCTGCCCTGCCCTGCCCTGCCCTGCCCTGCCCTGCCCTGCCCTGCCCTGCCCTGCCCTGCCCTGTTCATACCGGATTTATGATGCAGAGTGGACACCAATGCAATTGCTAGAGCCTTATTTATTTGCATCGACTGGTTTTCCAAAATAAAAAAAATAGAAGAATCAGAAACAGCCAATTCAGAGGGTGTGGCTCATGGCTAGATCTTTCAAAGAGGAGAGTTGAATCCAGAAGTTAGAAAAGATGATGATGATGATGAAATAATAGTAGTGTAGACAAGACACAAATCCCTTCCTTTTGGCACTGTTTACTAAAAGCCAAATGACACAGCCACTATCTTGCCCTTTGCCAAACAGTGCATTTTTCTAAAGGATATGATCACTTTTTATTTTTTTTATGGAGCCTTCCTCTGCTCCCCTCGCCTCCCTCTCCTGGCCTCCCTACTGGCTTTGTCTTTCTCAGAGATTTATTACACTGTCATTTGGGATCAGTTCTTCTAAGTGTTTGCTGAATTATTTTAGTTTCCTGCATATGGATAGGTTGCAAAAAAAATGGGGGCCTTAAAGGTAGTGAATTCTAGTCTTCAAACAAACCTAACAATGTCCTTCGACTAAGCCTTCTGCAGAGACTAGGGTGCTACTAGCTTAGCTGTTTCTTCTTTCTTTGATGCCCAAGGAATCTTAAGAAATCTCTTCATTTTGCAGCTGCCAGGTAAAGAGCGTATTAAAAGTTTCAATGCACTTGCCAAAAAAAGCACAGCGGACAGCCTGTTGCAGATTGGCCGTTAATGTTTTCACTGCACTATGGATGGGTTACTTTTCTCTGCCCTCAGTTACTCCACATTCTCTACCTTGAAAGAAAGTGTTAACCTTTCTACACCAAATACCTCATTGTTGGAATAGAAATGAACAAAACTTGAATTAAAGATTCCTCTTCTCCCCTGTCCCCCGCTTTTTGATGAGAAAGGTCCTTTTCAGCATCCTGTAGAAGAAAAGCTGGAAAAAAAAACAACCACTTGTTTACATTTTATTAGGTACTAGCAATTTACTTCTTTCAAATTGCCTAATTTTATTTTAGCCTTCTAAGTGCAATCCTTTTCCTCCCCATAGAAGGGCAAAGAGGACATAAGTTGGGAGGCCAAAGTAAATCTGAAGCCACTCTTGGTCGTTGTTTGATTTCTTTTCAAGGGCTAAATGAATCCTCCTCTAAAGGCAGTAACGGGACTGAGACATTTGTAGGAAAATGGGTGGGGGAGATCCAGTGTTCCTTGCAGTGCTGAGAACTAGGAGGCCTTCAGGTATTCTGCCTCTTCCCACAGGTGTGATAGTTTAAACCAGAGATGTCCAATCGTGACAACTTTTAAGACTTGTGGACTTCAACTCCCAGAATTCCTCAGCCAATTCTGGGAATTGAAGTCCACAGGTCTGTATTCACCCCTAGCCATGTCTTTGTGGCCTGGAGGAATGTGGACTCATTAAGAAATCCTAGCACAGATTGTTCTTACAGAAGAGAGAGAAACCCATTTTTTGTCCCCCTTTACTCCTGTGTATTGAATTGTAGTTGGTTCTATAGCAGTTTTTGGGAATGAATATAGCTTGAATGGTTTACGATCTGCGAGAGGTCTTGAACCAGGAAGGTGAAGCTTCCGTGGACCACAGTTCTTAGATGGCAGAGATGCTCCCTTTTCAGTTTTTATGGTTTATTATTTTTTTAAAAAGCAGGAATGAAATTTGAAGGAAGGGGCAGAAGCTGAGACGCAATCAGCTTTCTGAAATAAGTTTTTGGAATAAGGAAATTTTCTAACCCTAGTGCCAGATGAATTGGGCTGGTGTGAATTTAATTCTTATGTTTCCTCATATTAGAACTGTCATGGGTTTGTGCAGGACTTCTTTTGCTGAACTGATGAAAAATAATCAGGCAGGACCGTCTTTTTAGTTGCATTTTTGCAAAAAAACAAAAAAGGCATTTCCCTTTCTTACATTTCACCCTAAAATTGAAGATATGACAATCAACGTGATCTTTTTAAGGGCTTCAGCGTACTTAACTCTGTAGCATCGCACATTATTATATTTCTAGTGTTCCATTTAACTTTTTCCTTTTCCTTAAAAATGATGAAGAAAAAAAATGGAGTGGAAACAATTCCAGCAGCGCATATCTAAATTAATATATTTTGTTGCTTTTTTTAAAAAAAAATGAAAAAAAAAATGGAGGCAGCAGTTGGGTTGGGCGTGAAGAAATGTGGCCAGCTCTGTTTTAGTTGCCAGTCTTGTTCTCCTTTAATGCTGTAACATGTACATTTTGACAGCACAGCTTGACAGTTTTAAGTAATAATTCAAATGTCTGGTGGTAATAACTTGCATCATTGTGCTAAGATGAGAGTTGGTTTTCCCTCGTGCATTGTAAAAGAGGGCTGGAGGCAAACTTCCTTTGTTACTTCCCCTCTTTTTTCTCACCACCCCTTCCCTCCAGTATTCTGCAAGCACATTTGACTTCCTGGTGTGCGGTATTTTACCCAGGGTTGGGAGAAAGTGGGGAATGGGGGTAGAAGAGCATCTTGCTTACAGCTTTCTTCCTATTGCCATCTTCTTTAGGCATGGCATAAAATCTATCTTAACCGTGCATCCTTCTTTGCATCTTAAGACCCTGCTCCTAATATCTCCGGGTAGTTTTCCTCCTTTTTTCCTTTCCACTTGTCTCAGAAAGCAATCATGGGGCTTCCCATCTTAACCTATCCAAATAAGGAAGTTTTTCTCCAACCCCCTTTCTCTAAAGCACTTGCTTTACAAGTTTAAAAAAAAAAAAAAAGGAAAAAGCACTTTTGTTTAAAAGCATGAGGGTCTCATTCCCCCTTTTATAATAACCTATAGGAGAAAGGCCAGCAAGGGAATTACGGTATCAGGAAAAGCCTATTTTCCTTTTTGTCCCTCTCCCCCCCCCCACACACACATTTTTTTTAAATTAATCTATGTTGGGTGGGAGGATGGGTGGAGAATTCTTTTGATTTACTTCAGAGCTCTAGAGTCATGGTTCTAGGGTTCAGAGAAATAGAACAAAGGGAAGTTGTGTTTTCAAAAATAAACAGCACAAATACATTTCAGCTTGACAAGTGTATTTGCACTGCCATTGTTAGATAAATGGGCCTTCCCCTGGGAGCCCAGCTGAGCCATATAACTATTGACAAACACTGAATGTAAATGTCCTTGTGGAGGGCAAGTACTGAGAAGCGATAAATTGATCATATAAGACGGCACTTCAGCGAATTTAAAATAACTGATCCTGATAAAATGATGCTGTTCCTTTTTTCTAAAAATGACTTTATTTTGTTTACTTTTCCCCAGAGGTTGCTGGAGCTTAAGAAAACCCATTTGTAAGCATTGTTACTGTTCATTACTTTTTATGTTTTCTTTCTCCTCTTCTCCCACCCTGCCCAAGGAGTTCAAAATCATGGGATAGAGACATCCCATGCTAATATTTTTAAAGAGCTCTAATGTAAGAAATGAATTATGTACTTAACAGGATTTGAATGTGTCCCTGAAAGTGATGTGTATATTATCTAGTCTGGTTTCTTGGTTTGGGACAGTGGATTACCAAAGGGGCCTGTCTCTGGCCGGATTCTGTACAGACTAAATGTGCAAAATCTCCTTTAGGGCTAATGCTCACTTTGTATTGAGAGAGCCAGCTCCAGACCTTTTGGCTTCCTTCTGATAGGAATGAAATAGTTGATCCAAGGACATGCCAGAATACCTTGCAGGTAGGCAAATTGGGGTGGAAAGATTCCTCTAATGGCAGGATTTATTATTATTTTTTAAACTCCAGCCGGTATAAGGTATTCTGGCATAGCTATGAACTTTAATGTGAGCATTTTTTTAAAAAAAAAAACAGTTATTAAAACAAATATCCAAGCAAGTAACCTTCTCTCCTTTCCTTGGTGAGTCCTGGAAAGTATATTTATATATCCCATATTTAACGCTCCTCCCCCTCTATTCATCACCCCACACATTTTTCCTCAAAAACATTTCCCTGTCAAATTGTTGTGTAATTCCGTTCTGATTAGCTATTCGCCCAATAGTGCCAAAGAGATGACAAGATTAGGAAGGTGGTGGAGAGAGAAGTTTGGTGATCTTTCATGGCATACTTTGCTTTAAAAAAAAATCATTATTTAAGCTGGTAAGCTCAGCTCAGCTTGGCGTTGAGCATATTTTTTTATGTGCAGGAAAATGGGGAGGAGGAACCACCCTCCGTATTGCAAATGTTTCATTACTTTACAACCTTCTCTTGGTGGATTTTTTTTTTTAAAATGGGTTCTTCAGTATCAAGCGTGTAGCATTTGAGAAAAAAAATGTGACTTCAGTATCACTTAACTCCTACAAGGTCAATGTTAAAGAAGAGATAGGGATATATAGATTATTTTTTTTTCTGCTGAAGCAAGGAGAATGTTAATTGCGGTTGGGATTCTGTGAACTTTAAAGCAATGATTTCATTCGAATCATGAATTTGGGAGACAAAGAAAAAGCTGTTAATGTTACAAATAGGTAGAAAATATTTTGGGCTGGGCTGGGGGGGGATAGATCTCTTAAGGTCTCCCGTAAGGCATCTGTAGCAAGTTCTTAGTGTCTTTCTTTCAGTGATCTATGTGTAAATGCTGCACCGATGTATATTATGCACATAAAACATTTCTTTGAATAAGATAGGACAGACCTCATCACCAGTCAGGTATAAACTATTCTTCCTCTTTCGTGTGTTAGTTTTTCACTGTGTGTATGTGTGTGCGTGTATGTATACCTGTATGCGATGAGCATCTTTTCAAATTCACTTTTGGTGCAAAAACAAAAGGGATGAAAAAGAAAAGAAAGAAAAAAAAAGCCTTACTTTTAATTCCAATCCTATCTTAGTTTGTCAACTTGAATATAATAAAGCAAGAATTGCATGGAAGTCTTTGAAACTAGCTGAGCCTCGTGTGCACGGTGAAGTGGCAGTAAACTGTTTTTCTAAACAAAAAAATTAGTATGCAATTTCAGCCACACAGCTTTTAGAAAAAAAAATCCCTGCATTTTGTTTTTGTTTTTAAGAATGGCGCATAGGGAGGGGGGGGAGGGGGTTGATTATACCAGCTCGTGCCTGCTTTGCCTTCTCAAAAACTTGGGAATTAGTTCCCATTCGCTTACCCTTCATGCTGACCAGAAGAGAGATTTCATAAAGAAGCTTACATTGTTTTTTTTTTCTTTTAATGAAAGCGGTGTTTTCCAGATGATAGTAAGACCTTTTGATTGATAACCTCTTCAGACATCAGGTGTACTGGCAATATAGATTAACAGCCTGTTTGGTTTTGGGAGATAATAACACGGGGTTGAGGGAGGAAAATAAGGACAGACACAACAGCAGGTGGTTCAGATTGTCTGCTTTCCAAGGTAATGCTCTAGTGTTGCAACCTGTTTGGCCTGCATAAATGATTACTACATTTTAGATACAACTACCTATAGCACTTCTATCAGAAGTAGGGAAAAGGTAAAAAAAAAATATGACTGGAAGTGTGGAAATTAACTCTAGTTCAGGGGTTCTCAACCTGGGCAACTTTAAGACTTGTGGACTTCAACTCCCAGAATTCCTCAGTCTCAAAAGTGATAATAATTCCTCAGCTGGCTGAGGAATTCTGGGAGTTGAAGTCCACAAGTCTTAAAGTTGCCCAGGTTGAGAACCCCTGCGTCTTGTTGGTCTTTTGACCTGCACCATAGATACATGAATCTATTGTGTAATTTTTGTCCCAGTTATTTGGTTGCAGCACTGTAAATCTGGTATCCCTTCTGTCAACTTAATTATGAAGATAAGGAGAAAGGTTAAGTTTCAAGTCCTGCCTCTTTATTGTGATACAATTAGGGTTTGTCGATGTACAGCTGTCCCCTCTAAATTTACTATTCTTATGTGCAATCCTCTATGATTTTTCATCTTTAATTTAGGAAATGCAAATATCCTGGATATTTGGGGGAGGGGGAAATAAATGGAATGGCCTCACAGAAACAAATGTTTCAGACCTGAGAACAAGCCTAGATTCTTATATTCTGAGAATTTCTTTGATAATGTGAAATTTGCACTGATCAATTGCAGATCTCTTAGGCAAAATTGGAAATAGGGGCATTAACAAACAAGCACACTTAGGGAGAGGAGAAGTGGGAGAGAAAAGATCAAAACCAAAGGGAAATTTGACATTGCGGGCTTTTGGAGTTTGACACAGAGAAGACTTCTGTATGGCTTTGGGCATCTTGTAGACAATGTTGAGTGGTTTGACTCGCTTTTTAGAATCCTGCAGCGTATAAAAGTAAACTCTTTTTATACTGACAGAAACAGACAGAGGCCAGTGAAGGGATTAGCTTTTAAAATGACAGAACTAGAAAAAAAAATCATTGCCGAAGGTAAGATTTGGAAACATGCTTTGTGGACTAAAAGTGACTGGGGTCTTATTGTACTGTGTCAGTTGCCAGTTCTTAATATTTTGAAAGGCATTTTTTTTTTGCTTGGTCCACTTGAAGATATTTATTGAAATGGCTGCTGATAGTTTTGTATGCATGTCCTTACTTGAATGTTTTGGAAAAATAATAGGGAAAGGAAGTTTCTGGAATGCAATTGCAGTTAACCTAAGTGTTGTGTCAGCATCTCAGGCTTGCTGACATTGGAGTAGGGAATGAGTAAGACTGAAAATGCATTTAAAGGCAGCCTGCCAGCATTTGTCCAATTTCTTTCCCTGCTTCTCCTCTATCTTGAGATTCATGTTTTGGCACTATCCAACTGACTTCTGATTCTTTTAGAAAGAGGGTATGTTAATCCAGGGCCCAGTGTTTCTCAACCTTGACACTTTTAAGGCATGTGGACTTCAACTCCCAGAATTCCACAGCCAGCAACGCTGGCTGTGGAATTCTGGGAGTTGAAGTCCACATGCCTTAAAAGTGTCAAGGTTGAGAAACACTGATCCAGGCGGTTAGAGTTCAAAATAGAAACTGAAACAGATATTGTACTGAAAGAACACTCTTAAAAATGTTAACCATTCCAGACGCCTTAGCTACCTAACATGAATGTAGCTTGTTTACCTTATGAGAAGAAGCACCTTACAATGCTCTTCTATGTTCCTCGTAGGGAAAAGGTTAATAATTTAACATCGACAGAATATGTAGGAAGCCCGTTTTGGTAGGAAAAAGGGGGGCAGGATGGTAGTTGGGTCAGATCCTTCTCAAGTATGAGGTGTAATTGGCTCCCCTTGTCTCATTTATAATTTTGTCTAACTTCACTTACTCTTATCCTTCATCTCATAAATAAAAGCAGGCAGACTATTTATTTAGGATTTCTTTTTATCTCCCCTTCTCTCTGAATTTTCTCTTGTATACCAAGGTGACTGATCTCTTGAGGTTCTTTTTTTTCCTACTAAAGCAGGGGTTCTCAACCTTGGCAACTTTAAGACTTGTGGACTTCAACTCCCAGAATTCCTCAGCCTTGCTGGCTGAGGAATTCTGGGAGTTGAAGTCCACAAGTCTTAAAGTTGCCAAGGTTGAGAACCCCTGTAACTAAAGTGAGCAATGCTTAGTCATAAAGCCTTATGAAGGTTTACCTTAGTCCGTGTAAAATTTGGAGGGTATTGGATCTCAGGTGGAATGGGATGATGTAGGATGTTAATCTAACTTCTTCAAACCTAACATTGCCTTCCTTCTGTTACTGCAATCCATACATATTACTCTAGTACCTTAAAAATTAGTTGTGGGTATGGTGACTCCATTCTTTGTATGTTTGGTTTTCAGACTTATAATCCAACTTTTCTAGGGTGAGAACAAATTGTGTGTTAATTCTTGCTATGGTAGTTTTCTTTCCTCCCTGTAATTTGAGGCCATGTTGTATAGATTCAGAGCTTTTAAAAATTGCACTAAATATGTATGTGGCAGTTTCTGATTTTTCATTTAATTTTTTCCCCAAATCAAAAAGTTTTCTTCTGTTAGTAGAGAATGGCATAAGTTATTTGCCATATCTGTTATTTGTTCCTTTTGGCTTTCTAACGGATCTTGCTTCCTTTCCTACTAAAGCAGCACGGTACCAAAGGATATAATGCTGAATTCTTCAGTTTCATTATGTGGTTTTTTTATTCCTTGTGCTTTTTTTCCCTTCAAATTAATCTATCACTCTCTCCCCACATTAATACATTTTTATCAATTACTGCTGTTATCGGTTTTCACTTCTAATACTTGCAAGTGATTCCAAACTATAGGAACAGGGCCCCTGGTGTAAGATTTCAGCCCTAGAGCTTCCTTCGGGCCCTCCAGGCTTCTAAAACGCAGATGCAGGTATATTTACAAGTTTATCTCCAGCAGAGATTGAGAAATAGACTTTCTCTCCACCACCACTACCCCTTCCCCACCTGCCAGCTTTTCACATGGGAAAAGAAGATACAAGCTGTAGCTGAGATTTCTCCCTCTCCTTTCCTGGGATCAAGCCTAGGCCTTCCGCAAGTCCAGAAAGAAGGAGGTGTGTGTGTTTTTTTTCCAGAAGTAATGGCTAAGTAGGGCCTAGTTTTGTGCTGAAGAATTGTAAAAAAAAGTGGGGATTACTGGTCATATACCTCTGGCTAAAGGGCCTGGCCCTTCTCCCCTCAGCACTTGGCCCTTTGAACCTGACCTAATTTGGGGTGAGAATAGGGCCTCCTTCTGATTTTCTTAAATATCCATGCTCTTGGAATAAAGCACAAACAGGGTTTTCTGTAGTAAATTAATTAGCAAAAGAAACTGGCAATAAAACGTGGCAAGTAACCAAGGGTTGGCTTAAGAAAGAAATAAGAATTGTAAGGAGCCATGCAACTTTCTGTCTCTAGATATAAATCCTGTAAACTACTATCATAATAGCAGTCTCAAAAGTGATAATAAGAACATCTATCCTCCTAGTAGCAGTCCTTATCACTTTTGAGACCTATGTTACAGTGAGAGTACACATAGAAAAAGAACACCCACTTTGGTGATTGGTTGAGAATGTGTTGAGGCAAACATGCACAATTATATGTGGAAGTGGCTTAAACTCTTAGCTTTTTGCGAGTTTTATTTTTAGTTCTTTTCACAAGAATCTGACAAAAGCTCTCAAGTTGCATTCATATGTTAAAAGTTATTGTGTTGTACACCCACCTTTAGATTGTTTACCTTCTAAATTAAGAAAAGACTTAAATTGATACTGATTGGCTAAGATGTGCTTCGATGTTTTTATGCTAAAAATGCATATGCATTTCTCAAAAAAATAGCTTCATAACATAATTTTTCTACTACTACTTTTCCAAGTCCCATCTTAGCATCCTCCAGATATTCTGGGTGCCAGCATTCATCCTCCTCACCCAGTGTGGCCATTGGCCCACGGACCAGAAATTAAAAAGTTGGTGCAAGAAATTTAGAGGACACCAACATAGAGAAGACTATCATATTGTGTAAATTTTGGATCTTAGCCTCTACCTTTAATTGATGTTACAATGAGGGATGTATAGAGTAGCTCATATTTTCCCCCACCACAAAAAGGGAGGGGACTCCACATTCACCACTTCCTTAAATTTAATATGAATGTTAGAACTTTCCAAATCACTCAGGTGTGAGAAAACAGTATGTCCTGCATGTTGTTCAGAGGGAATAAGTTACATCAATGAGACCTGCAATTTGCTGTGGAAATTAGTAAACCCTTAATTCCCCCCCCCCATCCCCCGGCAGTTTATTTTGAATCTAAGATTGGGAGACCATGTTGACAATCTAACTAGAGCGTGCCTGCATTTGTTTCTTGAAGTGGAATTGGGAACATACTAATATTAACTGTTAGCATTCCTGTTGCATGTTTGTTTTGAATTACTTGGCCATGCCTTCTTTGCAACTTGGAAGTCATGAACTGGGGTGAAATTGGAAACTCGGAGCGGTTTTCCTTTGAAGACCTGGAGGGAGTTGCTTTCTTTTCCTCCTGTTGAGTTCGTGACAGACCACACGCCCCAGTAACAGCCAACCTGCTGTTTTTATTAGTTGTGGGCTTGTCTTATAGCAATACTTGTTGGCTGTGAGCTTGTGGAGCACTTCAAAAGTCACCTGTGCTTGAAATAGATTTCTTCTTTGGGAGCAGCAATAATGGGGGTAGAAGGAGGGAGGGAGAGTAAAACTGGTTGCAGTGTTGAGGGTTTGTAGTCTGTTCTATAGTTTGTACTATTGGGTGTTTCGTGTTCTGTTTTATTTAAATTTGGGAGGGGGGTGCATTCTATGATAAATGGAAGGATTTTGAAGTATTGTGATAAGATTCTTTATAAGCACTGATTTCAGCCCCAATGGGAGCTTTCTGCTTTGAAAGCTTTGATTAATCGCTCATGTACTGTACCTTCCCATAGTTGTGCTCCATTGCTTTTATACCAGTTCTTTCTTCCTTCCTTGGTTTCTTTATCCTGAGATGCACAAATGGTATGTACCTTTTAAGGGGGCACGCTAACTGTGTTTTTCGTTGTCTGGGTAAGGTAGATGCAGCCAATGTTTTGTGACAGTGTTTGTAGTCAGGGGTGACTTAGACGATATATTGTGTCTGCATGAGCCACGAACTGTGCTTTCCCCCCCCCCCCACTCTGTCTTTTCTTCCCAGCCATAGCTGCAAGTATGCAACAGAGTCGGGGAGGAAAGTGTGAGGGCATTGCACACATTGTACACTTTCCTTGTTTTAGCTAGGGAGGGCAGTCTAATTTACATATATGTATTTTCCAGCCTGTCTTCTAAGGACTGACAAAGTTACCTTACTGTTGATGCTAACTGTTGGCAGATTGTTGAAATATGGTGCAATTCTTTCAGGGTGGCTTTAATCAGCAGAAGATAAAGGCCAGACATTTTTTTTTGGTCCTTGTATAAATAATTATCTTAAAATATGAATTCATTCAAACACCCTTTGCCTAGCTCCTTTTCCCTGGCTGCTGAGCACTTCTCAATTCGTTGCATTTCAGTCTGGGACCAAAACCATATAATGTAGCCCTTAACAGCTAGGAGGAAATCCTCAAAGGAAATCTGTCATATCCACTCAAAATGGAGACAAGAGCGTTAAAGCGGCCTTTTTCCAACTGCTGCTGGCTAGATGTGTTGGATTTTAACTTGCCCACCCTTTGGCTGTGCTGGCTTGGGCGCTGTGAGAGTTGAAGTCCACCCAGCTGAGGCCCAAAGTGGGAAAGGGTGCATTACAGTATTTTTTTTTCCCCTGCTTAACCTGTAACTGCTGCTTATAAGTGGAAGGCTTTTGTCTTCCACATTGAATCATTTGGTCCAAAGGCATTCAGAGAAGAGTGTATATCCTGACCCACGACGTCAGTTTAAGCATTCTCTTAGCTTTATCTGCACATTTGGGGCAAGGCTTTTAATCCTTGGTTAGCATTGCCATAGTCTTTTCTCTAACTGCATGGAGGCCAGGGTGCTTCATTTTGGCTTCGGCTCAGTTCTTAAGGGAACTGAGAGGGAAATTGCCCCAGTTTAGAAGTTGTTTTAGTAGACGTCTTTTTTTTTCTTTTTGTCTATTATGGCCACCTGCAGGAAATGCAGGAAACTTGAGGAGCACTTAGCTCTACAATAAAAATGGTTCTCCCCCTTTGATTTAAGCTCTCTGCATCTGGGGCCAGAGCCAGAGCCTCCTGGCCAGAGCAGGTCAAGGATTTCCACTTAATCTGTGTGAAAAAATGAATTTGGAGAAGAGGAATGGATGTTAGCATTTCCCTTTAAAGTTGCCTGCCCTTCGTGCAAGCCCTCCACATTGTGTGCATGGGTATATTTGCACGCAGAGTCTTCACATGCATTCATTACAGGTGGTGTTAAGATTGGCTAAAGTGATAAAAGTCGAATCTTGTTTTTATTTTTTTCGTATTTAAAATTAGAGTCCCTCTAATAAATAAAACATTTAATTCTGGAAAGAACTCCAGTGAACTTCCATAACAAGAGTTTTCTGAAACAAAATCCTTTGTTACCTTTACCACTGAATTAATTGTAACCTGCATTAGTTTTATATTTGGGATATTTTATCTCCCATTCCTTCTCCTCCTGTCAGGGTGGAAAAGCTCTCTAGGATTATAGAGATGCCTGTACTATATTAAAAAGTGGACAGGTGTCTTGATATGGAAATCAGTTTATATTTCAACAGTTTGATTGGGGTGTGGAGGAAGAATGGGTCTTCATACCCAATTCTTACAGTAAAAATCTGAGCACATCAGGGAACACAAAACCCCTTCTTGCTGTTATGATGTTTCACATCTTAAAACACCAGGCAAGGAGGAAAAATCTATAGGATGGGAAATCTGTGTTTCCTATGATCCTTTAAAGAGCATTAATGTGGGAGGAGGAATGGAAGGCAGCTTTTAGATCAGCACCTCATATTTACTGGACCTGTTTTGTATTTGGTCTTTTGTATTTAATAGGGTAGAATGGGATTGGGAAATAATATTATGTTTCACCTTTAGAGCACTGAATCTACAACCTGCTGATCAAGACCAGCATGCAACCATGTTGACCTCCTTTGAGGCAGGGGCCTTAATTGGGATCATTTAGTTAAGCAGATATTTTTAAATTAGACGCCTGTGTGTTTGTGTGCGCGCGCGCATGTGCATGTATATGAGTGTGTATATGTTGTAATGGGTGAAGATGGGAGTATTGTTTGAATGGTAATATTTTGAGTTTGGGGGATGAATGATGAGCTATTGGAGCAAGAATGGAAGTGCTGCCTATGAAGCATTGCCCTTCTCCATTGCTTGTACCTTTGGAACTATAATGATTGTGGGGAAGTTTAACTTTGCCCCCTTATCTTGCTAGTATTGGAAAGCTTGGACCAATGTTTAGAAGAGATTATTAAAAATAAGCATTCGAGTCAGCTCACAGGCCTGCCTTCTTACTTGCAGACACATGATCTTCCTTCAAACACTGGTTTAAAGCACAAAAAAAAAAAAGTACCCAAATGCTCACTCTGGGTGTTTCAGAAGAGGGTTTGGTTACAGGGCAGGAGTTGCCAAGATCAGTTCACACATTCCCCAAAGTCTGCTTTTAAGCCCAATGCAAAGGAAGTTCCTGATATGCAATCAGAGTGTTGCTCTTTTGAGACTGATTGGCAATCTTCCTTTCTTATGGATCTCCTTGCCCTCATTTCTTTACTGGAAGTAGTCTCTTTAAGTTTTTTTTTTAAGTAATTATGTTTCCCTCAAGAATTTTATTCTTAGAAAGGCAGATCTGTCAGACCAACCATCAGTTATTCCTCCTTTTCTTCCCCACCCCGACCCCAGCCTGGTTGTTCCATGAAATGAAAACATTATGTTAAGAGATCTATGTAAAATCATATTAAATAACAATGCAGTGAGGTATCACAAGCCATTCATCCCCCTTTCTACACATCTCAGTCTTGCGCAGTGTGGAAGCCACCTTGTATAAGCCCTTTACATGAATTCAGTGAATGGTTAACCTTTTTTTGTCTCAGATGATATATATGCATTTTCAAAATTTCTGCATTACCTTTGGGAGGGGGGTTGGGGAAAGGGGTTAACAGGAACTTAAAACTAAAATTAAAAAAACAAAGCATTCAGACTTGATCTATTTTCTACAATGTATGCTGCGACCAGGTCCTGTTATTCATATTGTGGCTTTGAATCAATTATGTTGATTAAAATGCTGTTGCTTCTATTTGCCTTGCTTTTTTTGTGTGTCTCCAGATACAACAATGTAAGTAAAAATACAGGAGATACAGGTGAGAATTCTTGATGCCATGACTAATTTCATAATCCGAGTCAAAAATAGATTTTCAAACCACAGATAATTTTACAATCTCTAAAACACTTTCCCCCTTCCACATCAATATCCATCTGAGTACCTTTTATACCAGTCAGCTGGTGGCCAGACAGGGCAATTCTATTTAATCAACTTTGAGGTGCAGAAATATAAAAAAAATCCATCCTATGCAGAAGCTCAGTTTTGACTGCATGAATTCAAGATATTTCTATAGAGGTACATACCTACTCAGTGTGGTTTACTTCTAGGTAAAAAACGTAACAACCTTTGGGCGAAGAGTTATCTTGAATAGGGCAAAAGAGAGGGAAGGAAAAAAAAGGGGGGGGATGGAGTATTTTTGCTATTTGAGAAGTGAATTCAACTCAAGTGATACCATATCTCAGAATGTAATATACCAGCAAACTAAACAGCTATAGAACAAACAAATGAGGAAATTATATGACAGTCTAGGTGGCTACTGCATGCGCAGCTAGAAACACCCCACTTGGAATTCAAATGATTGATCAGTAAAGTTGAAGTTGACGGCACACACCCGCACCAAAAAGCATGAGAAAATAAGCGGGGAGCTTGACCACAGTGTGTTTAACAGGTGCCTATTTCCACACCAGTTGTGGATTCCCAGAAACAAAGGCAACCAGCACAGGAAATAATCCTGCACAAATACTGAGGGATTGCCTGTTTCATTATCTTGGGTATAATTCCAGAGCCTTTCTCTTTAGATTTACAGGAATGGAGAACGCTGGCTCTTTTATGACTTGTGGACTTCAACTCCCAGAATTCCTGAGCCAGCATGAAGTCCACAAATTATAAAAGGGCCAGCGTTCCCCACCTCTGCTTTAGAATATGATGTCAACCGAAGACCATTAAGAATGTTCTGGTTGTGTCTATCGGAAAAGCTCCCCTGCTCTAACATAGGCCAGTTGGATAGTCATCCACCTCTTGCAGCTCAGCTGTTTTTTTCCCTACGCATCATCTTCCTGCCTTTCAAGGCTGTTTATTCCAAAACTGCTGGCCCTTCCTTGCCATTGTGGAAATCTTGTTCTTTACAATTTGTGCTGGAGAATTGAGGGAAGGGGAGGATACCTATCTATGTCTTTGGAAGTTTCCTGATTTAAGAGACTGAAATTCTGCCCTGTTACCTCCAGCAACCTTGTGCAGCATATTATGAAGTGTCCCCAAGAGGAACTTTTTTTAGACATTTTTATAGGTAGTGGCAATGAATGCTGCTGAAAAAATAAAATTTAAAGACAATTTCATCTGCTCCTTGCTTGTGCTTTTATTGTTTGTCCTGTTCGGACTGAAGGACTTAGATTCCTTCAGAGGAGGTATTAATGCAGGGTTGGTGTCCAGGGCGTCTTCCTGTTTCTGTCTCTTATCGCTGGGAAAAGGTGACCCTTATCTATGCATATTTGTCCTGTGCATACACTTACAGGAGTCCTTTCTTCACAGAAACCAACTCTCAAGTTCCTCTTGGATGGTGTCTCAGGTTTAACTAGGTGTTCATGTCTTTGTAAGACCCAAATTTCTAACCTGGAATAACTGCTGCTCTTGAAACCATTATTTAACCAAAATGCAGTAGGAACCATGAGTACCTGGTACAATACTAGAACCAATGGGTTACCTGGAAAAGGTACAGTTTCTTAAATAATTTCATCTTATGTTGAAAATGTCATGGTTCCGATAGACGAGACCCCTAAAAACAGAACTCCAAGGCAGAAAGTTTCCTTAAAGAACATATTTATTGGCTACAAAGTACCGGCAGGATCAAAAGTGAAACCAAGACTGAAGTTCCTTCCCAAAGGTTACAATGTTGCAAAGTTGAACTTCCCACCCCAGCACGATGTCATAAATCACATTCCCCAATTAATTACTTTGGTGGGCTTTCTAAGGGAAGGCTGAGTCCGCCAAAACCCAGGTAGCAATGACCTTGGTTCCGGGACAATTCATTATTTTGTCTAACCTTAAAAGCACACATCCCCCCTCCCATACTGTGGCAACCGAAAACGAAGTAGAAATAGCTTCAGCCAAATTTGTTGTAGCGTTGACAGAAACACATTTAAATTAGGTCCACTCTCTCCTAAAACAACTGTCCCCTCCATTTAACAAAGTATAATGGGTTTTCAACATGCAAATTTTAGTGGCAGCATACTTTATTTTACAATATCAAGCAGGCTGAATTAGACTTAAATTTTCTTGGCACCATACCCATTATCACAGGATTGTGGTGGTTGGCAAAAGAGTTTGTCACTCATCCTTCCAAACTTTCTTTTGTTCTCCTCTCCAACTTCCTTGGATTATCCAATTACAGTAAAAGGATTTTACAGCTGCCTTTTCAGCTATAGGAAGAAGACAGTCATAACTGACAACAGAGCCACGAATGCATTTTGCCTTGCAGCTGGGAATTCCTTTTGAAATGTCCTACTCATCCATGCGGACACTGATATATTCTTCAAAGAGAGCAATGCAGAGCATGAGGCCACCTCCACTGAGAAAGCCCAAGTTCTGAAGAATGAAGTGTCTGAAGGATCTTTTTCTGCGGCTGGTAGAATGTCGCTGCAACATTTCAGGTAGCTAGAGAAAAACAACCAGCGGTTATCACTTTGACAGCGTTCATAGTCTAGTTAGTAAAAACTGACAGAATCTTTGCCCATAAGTAGACAGCAACAGCCACTGTAAAGTCCTATCTTAATCACATTGCAATTTTTGGCTACTTAAGTCATTAAACAATTCAGCACCAGGTATTTTCCCCATGAAAAAGGGCCACTCATGCACCAGGAAATTTTTCAAGATGTTTTCTAAAGAAAGTGCCATGTAGGCTACAAGACATGTTTCTGAAATTTCCCCGCAGTTTGGATTTTAGAGTCACAAGCCCTAATTCCGCACAAATGTCCTGCATATCCTTTTAGACTTAATCTCGTTTCCTATAGTCTATAAAGGGAAGAACAATAAGAAGCAAAGTGTCTGAAATTATAGTTCCACTTTTCCTGTCCTGTTACAAGTACTAGATTCTGTTTTTTACCCCAAAGCTTTGGCAATCCACTTCTACAATATTTGGGGGAGAGGAGAAACATTAATATTCCAAATAAATGGTTTAAAATCTCAGAGACAAGATGCTGAATTCAGAGAGGTAAACTTGATCTCAAATATATTTCCACTTGGATCTCCCTTGATCTTGAAAAGCTACAGCAGATGGGACAGGGCAGGAAACAGGGCCAGAGGTAGCAAGGATCCAAAAAATCCTCAAATTTTGCATGTTCCCAGACACAAGTCTTGCATGTTCCCTTCCCGTTGCTTGGTTGAAACTAAAGCTTTAGATCTAAAAAACATATTAACCACCCCCTGCAATTTGGGCATCATTTTCTCTCTCCCAATTTAATACAGGATTGTGAGACGAAAACACCGATTTGTGCTTTTTATAAAGAAGGGTGAGGAAGGAGAGCAACAAGTAAGAAAGAACATGTAACATTCTATGGGCTCTGAGTGTCATTGTAGTGGTTGAACTTGGAGTAGAGAGGCTTGGTTCAAGGCTCCAGACACCTACAAAACTCAGGGGGTGAGTCTAGGCCAGGGGTAGGCAACCTTGGCTCTTTTATGACTCGTGGACTTCAACTCCCAGAATTCCTGAGCCAGTCAGGAATTCTAAGAGTTGAAGTCCACGAGTCATAAAAGAGCCAAGGTTGCCTACCCCTGGTCTAGGCCCTCTGCTACCAATCAATCTTACTTCATTGCTACCATAAAGATAAATTTAGGGAAGACTCCCACATATACTACTGGTCAAAAAAAGATCAGATAGAAATACAATAAATTAAGTCTTGCACCATACATAGAGGAATGAAACACAATTTCTTACCATATCAACCAGAGCTACATAAAGAAAAACACCAGCTGTGGTGGCAAAGATCCAGGGAGTGACTTGGGAAGTGTTCTGACTGACAATTGTCCCTAACACCATGCCCCAATAAGCCAGGAAAGCAGACAACAGGTTAAACAACAGCACCCACCGGAGTGGCATGCCCGCCCGGAGTAGGACAGCACAGTCTCCTGCCAAAGAGAGAGAAAGTTAAGGCTACCTCAACCCTCTTGAAACCAGCAAAGTCTAGGCATGAACCTGTTGTGGCAGGACATGACCACTTTTGCTTCCATGGTGCTTTGGGCAAGCTTGAAAACAAGACATGCAAAAAGATCAGTTAGTCCTGTAGCAGCAGTAGCCCTTGTTCACTCACCCAGTTCATGGGGTAGTTCATGGCAAAAGACCGCCAACGTAGTGCTTAAGCCACTGGAGAGTCCATTCGAGAAGGCAGCCCCTAAAGTAGAAGAACAGTGTAGCGAGGCATGTAAGTCTAAAAGAACCTTTGTGGCGTAGCAGTGTTGGGCTATGAGGGAGAGGTCCCAGGTTCTAGTCCACTCTCAGCCATAGAAGTTCCCTGGCAATTGTGAGATGGTCAGTTTCTCTCACCCCAGCCTCCCTCATAGGATTGTGAGGGGAGAGGAAAAGCAGGAAGAGGGAGTGCTATGTATGACACCTTAAGCTCCTGAGAAAAGGTTCTGAAAGAAGTAGACTATTTTGCTTTTCTGTCACAAGATGGGACCAAGGTGTGCTTAGAAATCACTGACCTATTGCCAATCCATCTGTGAAATTGTGTACCCCGTCCCCAAGAATAACCATCCAAGCAATGTCAGCTATCCCAGCCTTGAGAGTCCCAACTGGGCTGTGGGAGTGACCATGGTGATGTATCTCTTCTGTTTGCTTCTCCAGGCTTGTCCTGTGGTCTTCCGAGTTGTGAATTTGAATGGAGCAGTCCTGGACTTTGTCATTTTCATTTCCAGTGTCCTCTTCTGGCACTCTCAAACTCTGCAATTCAGCACCTAAAGAGTTTATACCATATATCTATATATATATAAAAGCTGTTTAATGTGCCTCTTTGACATCACGTCTTAAGGTCTTAGAACTTGTGACTAAGAGCCTAGGAAACTGAGAAGATGCACATTCTGTAGAGCTATCTCCAAGAACAGAGGGGCATAGCTTTGGAACAGCAGTTTGGCTTGTTTCCTAATCTTATTCAGTTTAAGAAATAAAGGCACTGAGGTTTCAGGGAAACGTGTTAGACCTTTGACCCACCTAGCAATCCATTAGGACCTAGAGAGACTGAGCAAAGACACAGGTTAGATTCATGCCATTTTGCTGCTGAAGGACATTTTTCTCCCTTGATTGCACTTGACGGCAATTGATCATTTTAGAGATTCTGGACTAGGCCCTGCAACAGATGCTGCCTGTCTTCTACCCTTAGCTCCACTCTCTAGTCATCTTATTTTATTGAAAACTTTTATGCAGTCACCACCTTTCAGCCCACTCTGGGTGGCTCCCAATCAAAGATTAAAAAACATATAAAATCATTTTAAAAACTATTAAACACAACCATTTAAAACATAAAACATTAGATTTCCAGATTTGGCTTCGTGGCGAGGCAGACTCAGGAAGACGGGGCTCCGTCTTCCGCGTTTGATTTCGCCCCGCTGGGGGACCCTGGAAAGGGCCAAAAGTCATCCCGTAGAGGTGACAAGCAAGGAGGGGACCCTCATTGATCGTGGAGGGGGGCAGCAGCCCTCCTGTTTGATCCAAGGAAGCTCTCCAACTGGCAGTTGAAAGACTGGCTACATTTGCGTAGCCAGTCAGAAGCTGCTGTTAACAGAAGACAACAAGCACTGTTAAGCAATCTTACAGGAACTTGGATGAAACTGGGTGAGACCTAAGCCTCTCTTTATGACTTTAAGACTTCTTCCTAAAATTCTTCCCAAAGCATTCCCCGCAAGGAGGGAAAGAGAATTTCCTCCCCATTTCCTCAGGAAAGCGATGAATTAAGTACTTGGGGAAAAAAGGAGAAACTTACAAGACTAATTTATTTATTTATTTATTTATTTTACGATTTTTATATCGCCCCCCTCCCGAAGGACTCGGGGCGGTGTACAGCCCAATTAAAAATGTCAACATACAAAAAGTAAAATTATTAAAAATAAATTAAATAATTTGGCCCAATCATTTAATTTGGACTTTATATATATATATATGTCTTTGGTTCTTCGGGTTTTCTCCCACGTAGAATTTGAAGTGTCTTGGCGACGTTTCGACGAAGTCTCATTCGTCATCTTCAGGCTGGTGCTTTCGGCTTCTGCTTCTAGGAGCAATGTGAGATTTTAGCTGTTTCTTCCTTTTAACTGCCAGTGGGGGTTTGAACTGATTGGCTGGGAGCTCAGCTGTGTTCTGATTGGGTGGAGGTGTGTTCTGATGAGGAGGCACGACCACAAACCAGAAGCCAGACCACAGCTGTATCATTAGCCACCTTAAACCCCTCCAATCCATACATGAAGCAAACTGACACCCACCATGAAGATGAGGCACGACCACGAACGCAAAGCCAAACAGCTACACAGTTCACCATCTCTAATCCCCTTGTAACACTGACTAACCTGAGCACAACAAAGCCCCCACCCAAACAGAACACTCCCCCAGCCAATCAGAGCACAGCCAACCCCCATCCAATCAGAGCACAGCCAAGCCCCTAACCAATCAGAACACACCTCCACCCAATCAGAACACAGCTGAGCTCCCAGCCAATCAGTTCAAACCCCCACTGGTAGTTAAAAGGAAGAAACAGCTAAAATCTCACATTGCTCCTAGAAGCAGAAGCTGAAAGCACCAGCCTGAAGATGACGAATGAGACTTCGTCGAAACGTCGCCAAGACACTTCAAATTCTACATGGGAGAAAACCCGAAGAACCAAAGACCTACATACAAACACCCGCGAAAACCTCAGAAAACATATATATATATATATATATATATATTGGATTTAAAATCTGAAAAACAGCGTTGATGACATCTAGTGTGAATTACAGCACTACAACTTATTTATGCGTAAAAGAAACCTGGCTAAAATCTCAGAGCTAGATAAGACTTTGGCTGGCCTTGAAGCTTTTATTTTTGAGAACTGCAGCTGAGAAAAAGGAACAGACTTGGGAACTGCTTATTTATGTGGTAGAGATGATAATATTATTCTAAAATTGGCCTGTCTGAACTATGAACACAAACACTGACTTTCAGAGCTATGTTGTGGAAGTATTTTCCTGTAAAAGAAACATACACTATTGCCTGATATGATGATACACTTTGGATTATAAATCTTGACTGTTACAACCTTTAATGGTTCTTTTTACTCTCTGGACAGAAAGGATATTTTTCTCATTGGACAAAAAAAATTGAATTTTACTTATATCTGCTTAGGGGAGGTTTAAGAATGGCTAGTTGGTTGGATAAATTTATAAAGACTATTTACAAAAATAAAATGGATACCTCATACTTAGCTCTAAATAGTAAAAAAAAAACCACATCCTTAACATTTGTCTCCAGAAATTTCAGTTTGCCATATTACCAAGAAAATACTGATGAACCACAGAAAGAAATTATTGTTGAAATTAATACAAGAAACAATAATTTTAGCTCGTGATGAGATTCAAAATAACACAAAGGAGATAAAAGAACAATCTTCTAATTTTAATCTACAAACTCAGAAAATAACTACAGAGAAGGAACCAGCAACCCAGAAAATAGAAGGAAAACCAGAGTATGCCGACACAAATTTTGAGGATCTAACAGGAAAAAAAAACAGTGACCAGACTCAGATAAATGAAGACTTAGAAGACACAACAATAACATTAGAAATGGAAAAGACATTTTACAAACCAAGGTTTCAGAACATACTGGAGGATAAGGAAGGAGAGTGATGGAATGGAAGATAAAGTCGTTAACAGAATTGTGGGGAATTGGAGAAGGAGGGAGGCTGTTTAATGAATATCAATGGGCTAGTTCTTCCGAAAATGCTTTAATTAAATTGTTTCTCTTCTCTCAAATAATATACACAAAAATAGAGGAAGAATTATTTGATGATCCAAATGCACTGACATGGAAAGTTAGTTGGCAAAGGAAGAAAGCTAGAGTAAGACTGAAGGAAATAGAAGCTTTGACCTGTTAGAGGGGATGTTATATTATCAATTAGATGTTTGAATATGGTTAAGAATAGATTGCTAGAAATAGTAGTATTATTATTATAACTAGATAGATAGGATTTGTAATCAGAATATCATATCTTGGTATGAAAAGGGAAATAAGAATATGTTAAGAACTTTGAATAAGGAAAGCTTTTGGTTACCCAAATATAACTTGTTCTGAAATTATAAATGATTGGGATATTTTGAACATGGATGGGGAATTAAAATTGAAAAAAGCGAAGATAGACTGAATAAATGGATATTGAGTGCAAATGCAATTAAGATATGCTTTGGTTAGTAAAGATATTCTAAACTGATATTATTGACACTATTAGAAAAATGTAACAAATGTTGATAGGCAATTGTATATTTACTTATAATAAGAAGAATTGTATTTGCCTAGTGTAGAAAAATGTCTATTCCCAGAAGAAGAGAGATTGTACTGGAGGGTGTAACATTGGGTTTAATTTGAAGAAGCCTACATGTGCCATGGAATCACTAATGGACTCAATCTATTAGTTGTCTATTAGGCACTTGATTGTAAAAATAGAAAATTAATAAAATATTTGATATTAAGGATTGTTTTTACTATTTAGAGCTAAGTATAAAGTATCCATTTTATTTTTGTAAGTAGTCTTTATAAATTTATCCAACCAACTACTAGCCATTCTTAAACCTCCCCTAAGCAGATATAAGTAAAGTTCAAATTTTTCTATCCAATGAGAAAAAAGAACCATTAAAGGTTGTTTAACAATCAAGATTTATAATCTAAAGTGTTCCATCATATCAGGCAATAAGTGTATGTTTCTTCTACAGGAAAATAGTTCTACAATACAGTTCTATTTGTGTTCATAGTTCAGACAGGCCAATTTTAGAATAATATTATCATCTCTGCCACACAGATAAGCAGCCCCCAAGTCTGTTCCTTTTTCTCAGCTGCAGTTCTCAAAAGTAAAAGCTTCAAGGCCAGCCATATCTAGCTCTGGGCTTCGAGCCAGGCTTTTCAGTTTTTAAATCCAAAACTTATATTATAAACTTTTCAAGTTTTTCTTTTTAAAAAAAGGTCTTAAAAGCACTTCTTACATATATATATATATGTAACTAATTCGCTGCTTTTCTAGGGGAATGGGGTGGGAATTTCCTTTCCCTTCTCCTTGGGGGGGACTGCTTTGGGCAGATTTTTAGGAAGAAGTCTTAAAGTCATAAAGAGAGGCTTACATCTCACCCAGTTTCATCCACATTGCTGTAAGATTGCTTGATAGTGCATGTTGTTTTCTGTTGACAGTACCTTCTGACTGGCTACGTGAATGTAGCCAGTCTTTCCACCACCGGTTTGGAGGGCTTCCTTGGATCAAACGGGAGGGCTCCTGCCCTCCCACGATCAGCATGGATGCCCTCCTTGCTTGTCGCCTCTATGGGGCGTCTTTCAACCCTTTTCAGGGTCCCATCTTCCGGCATCTGCTTCACCACAACGTCAAAACCAGAAGCACGAATCACAATTCTGAAGGGACAACTAGTAACAGTGTTGATGCTAGATAACAATCAGTGAGATAATGTTCAGCTGTCTATCCAATATCTAGACCGAAGAAGAAAGAGGCCTTGCATATTCAACTACTTTTATACATTTAAAATGCATTTATTCAAGTAGGCTCAGGGGTGTATAATCATTCAACTATGGCACATAAATTCTTTTGAAACCAGATTTCAAGGAGACACATATTTTTCCTGCTAAAATAGAATGTAAAACATACCAAAATACTACGACAGACTTGAAGCACTAAGTAATTCACAACTCACCATGCAAGGTCCTCTCTGCTTCCTTCTTGTCCACCTTAGTGCCAGATTGCTTAAGTTGCTTTCCAGTGGCACTTTTCTGTCCAATAAAAGCAAAACCAATGAGCATGTTGAGATTTGAACCCCACCCTAATGAAGCTAGAGATACGGTCTCCTTGTAGTGGTGGGCAGTAGTATAACATGGCCGTAGTTCAGAATTGTCTTTTCTCATTCTAGGGGAGACCTTAGCATTTAATACTTTTTTTGCTTGTTTGGCATATGTGTATGAATGGCACATGTCTGTTCCTGCCCTGAGGAGTGTTATAATTCAGTGCACTTCTTACCTTCTTTGCGCGAATTTGGTTGAGCGTTCCCATGAGATTCTCAGTGAGGAACAGAAAGTAAATGCCCCCTAGGACACATAGACCCTTCAGAACACCATCTTCTTCTGAGGACAGCAAGCCATGGGAGGTCAGTTGTGCCTGAATAAAAACAATTGTTCTGAGCAGAGAAAGGAAGATTTCAGAACAGATATTAATTCTTTTAAACCACCTTAAGATAGGCCTGGAAAGATCTGAGCAAAAATCCCCAACTGTCCTCACATTTGCTCTTCATGGAAACATGACAGGAGTTCAGCTCTGCTGTTTGGTTCTGGCATCACCTTGACCATATTCACCTGGGAGCAAGTCCCACTGAGTTTAACAATAGCATTAATTATGAGAAATCCTGTTTTTCATGAAAATGACTAAAAGAGAGGCAAACCAGCAAGAACTGAGGAATGTTCACTGGGTGAAACGTGGGAGGTACCTCATTAAAAACAACAGGATCAAAGAGGACAAAGTATTGATGAGAACTGATGTGAAGAGGCAGACACCCAATGCCTTAGGTGGGCTTCTCTGTACGAAGCTGAGATGGTTGGGTGGTTATCCATTTACCTGTGGACAATTGTACCCCAAATGGAAGAAGGGGTGGTACATACATGTGGCCAGAGGTGCAGCAAAGCGTCCCCACACAATGTCCCCACAGCCAACGCCACCAGAAAAGTCAGGAGGAACTGGAAGATTTCTCCACTCAGTAGGGGCACCAAGACGATGGCCAGTGCTGAGGGCAAGCTGGTCATGGTGATAGCCAAAAATCCCCAGCCCAGGTCTGTGGAAAGCATAAAGGGTGCCAGGAATAGGAAACACAGCTCTAAAAGTAACAAGTTACACATAGTGGAGGCCTTATTAGCTACACTTCCCTGGGATGGAAGCGCTAGGATACATTCTCTCTACAGATTGTAATGAATAGTTTCTTCACAAGAGAGTAATGAAGGCACATGTAATTATATATCTTCTTAAAATAACTCCTAGAAAATAAGTTGGAGGCAGAGGATGTTGGGGGGAAAGCCAGTTTGGTGAAAGAAAAGCTGAATCAAAAGGCAATGAATAAAAACTTGGGCAAATTGAGGCCTGAGCATGATTTTGGAAGACATTTTCTCAGTTTATTCAGTAAGGATTTTCTGAGGAACAATTTTGAGTTATCTTGAAGAGAGGATGTGGAATTTTGTTTTACATATTTTAAATAAGCATGCAGCATTGTGGGTTTGCAGGTGGAATTCTTACAAGACTAGAAAGAAAAGTTAAAAAAAAGGAAAGAACTGAAAACCGAAGGGAAGCCATGTTGAAAGTCTGAGGGAGCTGCGGTCTGGGGAAAGGAGGAGTACAAACCTAACTTTACAATTGCATTTATATAGTGGTAAGTTGACCCATCTGCAATTTCTACGCTAATCATTGTTCAAATTTATAATGTACTATTCTTTTTCTAACAAAAAAGAGTGTCTTGATGAGGTTGTGTGACCCCCATCTGTGATGTGATGTACCCAATTTACAATTTGCCACACCCAGACACTTCAGCTTCTCCTTTTGATAAATTAAGAGTAGAAGTGGGTGTAGGAAGTCAATTGCTTCCATGCACACTCCCCAAACTACAAACAACAATAACAAACACCCTCCTTCAAAAATCACATCACCAAAATCCATTGATTGTGGCACCCAAAATGGATGCCACAACTTGGGGAGTCGTCAAGGCTGGGCCTGGAAACATTTTGCTTCCCCCACATCTTCTACTCCCCTTCCAAGCTGTACAGGTAGTCCTTGACTTATGACCACAACTGAGCCCAAAATGTATGTTGCTAAGTGATACATTTGTTAAGTGAATTTTACTCCATTTCACTGCCTTTCATGCCACAGTTGTTAAATGAATCACTGCAGTTGTTAAGTTACTGACACCGTTGTCAAATGAATCTGGCATGTCAGAAAGTTGCAAAAGGTGATCACATGACCCTGGACATTGCAACCGTCAGAAATACGAGTCAGTTGCCAAGCCTCTGAATTTTGATCATGTGATCATGGGGATGCTGCAACAGTCATCAGTGTGAAAAACAATCGTAAGCCACTTTTTTCAGTGCCGTCGTAATTTTGAACTATTGAACCAAATGAACTATTGTAAGTTGAGGACTACGTGTATAGCAAAGTGGAGGGGGAAAGCTTTGCCCACCCCTCTTCCCATGACATCACTAACTCCGCCTCCTCCTGCTCACCCAGGCCAACCCCACTGGAGATGTGCACTTTGGAGTGACTTGAGAAAGGCAGAAGGTCTTACCATTCCAGAGGGAGTTCCCGGATGTGTTGAAAGTCACATCATCCAAGTGCTGGATGCAAACACGGCTATCGATCTGGTACAGCAGTGCTGGGCACAACAGAGTGAACTGCTCTGGGGTGATTTTGGAGATGGTATTCATACCAAAATTGACAAGCAGCTGAGACACATTGAGGCACTGGAGAAAGAACAACAATCCGGAAGGCTGTTTATTGCAGAAATGAGTAATAGGGCTAAAATGGGCTTGTGGCCCTCCAACCAGGGCAGAACACGCTTTCACTACAATTATCATTTATTCATTTGGGGGGGTGGATACTCCTGGGCAGAGGAAGAAACGTTGCCCAGCTTGGGAGGAGAATTTCAGTAACAGAAGAGGGCAGGGCGAGAAATCAGAAATGTGTCGTGCTTTCTCTGGGAGCTACAGAAAAATACAGCGTTCCTGAAAAGCAGAGATAAATTCTGCACCAGTTGTGCAACTTTGCTTTTTCTATATAAGTGTGTTGGTGTCTGTATGTGACATATTTTAATAGTAGTTCTTTTCATAGGATGGCTTTTGAAAACATGTCTAATTGCATTGGTTTAAGTGAGTCTCTTCTAGCCATCTACTTTGAGGATGAAGTTGCTGCCAATCATTAGCTTGAAGGCCAGATGCAGCTTGAAGGTCATCCATAGGTTACCATCCACAGTTCAGCTGAGAGGGCAACACTGAGTGGCCCATTTCAAGCACAGACTATATGGGTTCTTTCCAAATGGAACATGTGCCCAGTATAAACAAAGAATCTTGACTCATTTTTCCATCTTTCAGACGTAGAATATACTTTGTAATCTCCACCCCTCCCATCAACACATCCCCTTATACACAATAGCATAACTGCATCCCTGCCAGCCCAGTATAGTCAATACACTTGCTGAAGTGAGGCAGGAAATCTTGAGAATGACTGCAACGCATCTCCAATACTTACATCTTCATGCAGGTGATTGAAGACTGAGTGATCTAAGGCAATGACTCCCTCCAGAAGGTTTAGCTTAGAATGTCTGTGGGGAGGCATGAAAACATTTTCCTCTTTCTCCTTGTCAGTTTTCCCTGGGCCTTGCCCAAAGCTGGGCTTGAGGATGTGGCTGACCTCATGGAAGGCAGGAGAGACTGGGGTATGGAGTTCAGGGTCCAGCAGAGGGAATCCTGGCCTGAAGACATGTGAAATCATCATCAACCCAACAGGGAAAGATTGCATTTCACTGAAATGTTAAGAAACCATCCTGATACTGTAAGGCTAACTAAATCTCCCTGAGAATAATCAGGAAAAAAAAAGAACTAAGAGAAATAGAACTAAAATACATAAGGCTGCAGGCTTGAAAATAATTATTTTCAATGTATACCTCACTTTTATTCCAGGAGTTTATCACGGTGTACATAGCTCTCCCTCCGCCTGTTTTTCCCCACAACAAAACTGTGGGGTAATTTGGACGATGAGTTAGCAAGTGGCTGTAGCTGAGGGTGGGATTTCCCAGAAGAATCGGTGCATTGCATTCCTTTCATGACATTTAATTATTAGTATAAAATCTAGCCAAATAACAACAACAACAACAATAAAGTTGGAAGGGACCTTGGAGGTCATCTAGTCCAACCTCCTGTTCAGGCAAGAGACCCTATACCATTTCAGAGAAATGGCTGTCCAGTCTCTTCTTTAAAACTTCCAGTGTTGGACTTCCGGTTCCGAATCGCGGCGCCTCTAGCCGTACGGCGAGACTTGTCTCCTCGTCCGGCTAGTTTCCCTCTGTCGGTAGACCCCGGTAGGGGTCGAAGGTCGCACCTGGAGGGTGCGACTACCGTCGACGAGGCTACGCTCGGCTGCAGAGGAGCAGCGGCTCCTCTAGCTGTCCGAGCTGACTCTGAGGGCCGACGGAGCAGAAGACCGGCCATAAAATGGCCGTTCACCTAGCCGCACCAACCGCAAGTCACAAGAACAACTAAGCATGAAGAACCACCGTGGTGAATCTGGGTGAGACCTTTCCTTCCCTCGCTATCCTGATCTTTCCTGTAAGAGTTTCTATTTTCCTTTATTAAGAAAGCGGCGGCTGCCTATATGTGGAAAGAAGAGCCAAAAAGAAAAGGATTAATTTTTGTGTGTGTGGTTTTGTGTTTTTTTTTTACTATTTTACTATTTGACTGCTGTGGGGTGAATTTCAGGAGAAAAGAAGGGAAAAAGAGACATTGTTACTTTCCTTTTTTAATGTGATAATGTAGAAGATAGTTTTGGTTGGTTTTTTTTTAAGAAAAAAAAAGAAAGAGAGAGAGAAAACTTTCCTTTTTTGTTCTTTTTTAAATTTTCTCTAACTTGATTAACTTGGGGGAAAAAAAGAAGAAAAAGACTTTATAGTCCACTGAGGACATCTGGTGGTGAAAAAGCGAAATTTCAACTGTACTTCTCCATGTTATTTGGAGAGGATTGGATTTAGGTGATTAAAAAAAAGAGAAAAAATAACTGGACAGCTGGGTGGTGAAGCTGGCTATTAGACATTTGGAGGCGGATATTTGTGGATTTTCCTTAAGTAGTCTCTAATAAAGGAATAGGCAAAGTTACCACCAAAATGGCTGAAAGTTATCTTCATCTTGACTATGATTTAATACTGGAAAAAATATTAGAAGTAAGAGAGGATTTTAAAACTTATTGGAAATCTTGGAGAAAATCCAAAGATGCCACCTTGGAATCTCATATTGATCCTTTAATAATGAATCAAGTTATGGAACAAGGAATGACAGAAGATGAACAGAATAATTCTGAACAGACCTATTTACAACTTAAAGAGACAGAGACACTATTCTTACAACCTAATTGTGAATCTGCATTGAGAGAAAATGTGGAAACCATTGAATCAACTAATGCCATGCATTGTACCTACAACTGATGGACAATTTTGATGATCAAGAAATAACTGTAATTGACCCAATTCAATTACCAAAAATAACAAAGATTGACACTCAGACACAACTTTTCGGAAATTACAATAAAGAGGAAAGGGAAAGAAAATTTGTTCAGTTTGAAATTGTTAGGAAGCCTCGTAATCAAATCTTGAGGTTTGATAATCGAAAAGCCTTATTATGGGAACCAAATTGGCATAGAAAGAAAGCTAGAGTCAGGTTCAAGTGTGATACAAAATGTTACTTGACGGGTTAAAAAGGTTTAGAAATTATCTCTGATTTAACGATGTATGAAGGATGTAAATTTATTGTTACTATGGTTGATAATTATTTGAGGGAGTTAATCTTGCTAGAGGACAAAAAGACCTTATAGAAGTAGACTGATGAAATGATTGAATATATCTAGTAAAAAAAGGAAAAAAGAAAGAGAATATGTCTGATTTAATTAGGAATGAAAGAGGAGAATTGCCTGATATTATAATTGACAAGTATTTGAAGATATAAACTTTATCAAGGCCTTAACAAGATTTTTTTTTATAGATGTAGATTGATGAAATGATAGAATATATTTAAAAGAAAAAAAGAACTGTATTTGTTGGACCTATATTATTATTTTAAATATAATAACTATGTTGTAATAGAGAGAGAGAAAGAGTTATTCGTGATAAGGGGGGAAATCTGTCTCAATGAACGATTGTGTATTAAGGCTACCTGAAATCACAATTATATATTTACTAAAATGTAGTTGGAGTATGACAACTGTAAGGAGTATAGCCTAAAAACAGGATATAGATTATAATTGCATGTGTTTGATGACTTTTGTAATTGTATAAATTTTAATAAGCAATACCATATTCAATTTGAGCTTCATTTATATGACTTTGTCGTTGAATGATTGGACATCCTGATCACTATGTTGTGTCTTAAGCTTTTGGGGAAAGATGGGAAAAATCAGTAAATATTTACTGAGATAAAAGTATTAATGTAGGGAAATTTGGAGAGAGGAGTTGCTCGGACATTACCCCTGAACTGCATCTGAAGAGGGATGAGAGGGAAGAAAGAGTGAAGGAGGGGAGAAGGAAGTAGGAAGGTTGGAGGAGAAGAGGAGAAGTGGAGAGAAAGGGAAGGAGAGGGGTGGGGGAAGAGGGAAGTAGGAAGAGAAGAAAGGGAGAAAGAAGGTAGGGAAGAAAGAGTGTGGATGCGGTGAAAGGGGAAATGGGCGAGCAACACCAAAAGTTACGTGTAGGTATTTACCTCATTTCATTAAAAGTATTGTATATATGAATGTAAAAGAATGTATGGTAACACCTTATAAATATCATGGTATATGTATCGGGGAGAGTTTGGAATGAAATTGACAAAGTCTTAAAATAGGTTTAACAGAAATTTATGACAGAAATGGAATATATTAAATTTATATGTTTTTGGTTTTTTGTCTTGTGCAGGAGAGGGAAATAGAAAGATGAAAGTGAATGTATTAAGTTGAGCTGTTTATGTACGTTTTTATTCTGGAATTTTTGTTTACCCAATCACCACGGTGTGTTTTAAGCATCTATTGTTAAAATCATAAAATCAATAAAATATTTTTCAAAAAAAAAAAAACTTCCAGTGTTGGAGCATTCACAACTTCTGGAGGCAGGTTGTTCCACTGATTAATTGTTCTAACTGTCAGGAAATTTCTCCTTAGTTCTAGGTTGCTTCTCTCCTTGATTAGTTTCCATCCGTTGCTTCTTGTCCTGCCTTCAGGCACTTTGGAGAATAGCTTGACTCCCTCTTCTTTGTGGCAGCCCCTGAGATATTGGAACACTGCTATCATCGTCTTTCTCTTCATTAGACTAGACATACCCAATTCCAGCAACCGTTCCTTATATGTTTTAGCCTCCAGTCCCCTAATCATCTTTGTTGCTCTTCTCTGTACTCTTTCTAGAGTCTCAACATCTTTTTTACATCGTGGTGACCAATACACATGTGGTCTTCACTTAGACTGCTGTACAGCAATTTGGGCAGTTGCAATGGTGATGAAAATATAACTTTGCGACCAATTCTCTCATTTACAGACTATAGAGGTCTGTAAAGCAAAATAAGACTGAAGTAAGGCCATAACCACAGTAGCGATTTTGTTTAGCAACCACTTTGCTAAACAAAGTTGCTAGTTCCAATTGTGGTTCCTAAATGAGGACTACCTCTATCTTTTCTGAATTGATCTATCTCCTCCCAATTTAATGTTAGCCCAAACTGTTCGAATTGATGGCCGACAGGGATGAGCTGCTGCTTCACTACTTTTTCCCTTGCAATGATTGAAGTAGGCCTATTGCTGCTAGCTCTCAGCTTCCGGAAAGACAAGAAATATTTCAGCAGCCCCATTTCAGCAGGTTGCCTGGTTCAGCAAGATCAGAATGCTGAGGCTAGCAATATGTTTATTTTACTTGGGCTTAGATGCTGTGCAAGATGTTAGCTGCTGATCAAGAACTTAACAAACACCATGCTTTAATTAATTCATTCTTCAATGGAAATATGCACTGGCAATCTTCCATTGTGTACAGACGGAAATATCTTTCTCAAGCTGTAGAATCTGGGTTGCTAATTTGTCACAGCTCTCCCTTGGCGCTGTCCAGGTGGGTCTCTGCCCCACCTGATTTTAACTTTTTTTTTTTCAAATTCTTTCCTTAAGAATAAATAAAGCAGTGGGAAACAAAGAACCAGCCCTTAGCATCAGCTTGATTTAGCTCTGGGCACCATAGAGCAAACAAACAAGGTCCAGATGCTTTGTTTGGAAGTACAGCCTGCCCAGAACAACAAGGCAAAGGTACCCTGAAATCCTCTAGAAGGGCTAGTGCAGGGGTGTCAAACTGCTGGCCCATGGGCCGGATGTGTCATGCCAAAACCGTGCCTATCCCTTTGCCGGCAATGGTAAAAAAGTTGTGTTATGTCGTGACACATCACGTGACAAGGCGAGTTTGACACCCCTGGGCTAAAGGATGGGGGGGGAATCCTCCCCTGTTTACTTTGTGACAAATGGATCTTTTGTGACTGTCCATGCCCACCTGGAAAGCTCTATTATGAATGGACAAGCCCTCCCCAGTGCAGCCATTTTTGCCCGCTGGATGTTTCTAGTCTTTAGAATGGACCCACCTGGTGGAGGTGACACTCTGCACTTGAGTCTTGGCCCCGTGCTCTGACTTGCTGATATGATCCAGTGCTGAGTGGAAGTGCAGGTGCTTGTTTTCCTGCACCTCCAGGATGTCCAGATGGGAGACGTGACCATGGCCCAGTTCCTCATGTTCGATCTCCACCACCTGCACCTTCCCCAGCCCCAGGCTTAGCAGGAGGCGGGTCAGGCCCTCAAACGACAAAGTGCCATTCTCACCATACTGTCCAAACAACTGCTGCAGGTAGTAACCCTGCTCTTGGGTGGCGTCTTCCAGCAGAGGCCCAGCAGCTCCACCAGCCAGCAAGTCACGCAGCTCACCCTGGGCAAAATGGCATATGGCCTGCAGGGAAAGCCAAGCCACCCAGAACCTGGCCAGAGGGAATCTCAGGGCCCACTGGTCCATCAACAGGGGCCTGCGGTGAAAGAAAAAAGCTCTGAGCCTGAAGTGGAATCACAGTCTTAATGCTGTGGCACTTATCCACAGATCCTAGAAGAGAAACAGATCCTTATTTGCTAACATCGGTTAGGGCAGAAAAATCTCTGTGATGACTGGGTAAGAGGAGAACTTGCAAATCTACATCCTTTCCTCTTCTCAACCAGTGCAATAGTTTTTGGGCTTGCACAACAAACATCTTAATTATTTCCTCATAGTTCAGATCCATGTTTGTGTGCAACTAAATCCTGATCATAATTTGTCTATTTTACATGTTTCTATGCTGCCACAATCAAAAATGCTCTCTGAGGTTCCACATGGAAAATATAAAAGTAAAGATAAAGCTTTCCCCTGTCCAGTCATTTCTGAGTCTAGGGAGCGGTGCTCACCTCCGCTTCTCAGCCAAGGGAGCCGGCATTGCCCGAAGACGCTTCCCATGGCCAGCATGACTATACGCTGAGGTGCACGGAATGCTGTTACCTTCCCATTGAAACGAAACCTATTTCTCTGCTCTCATTTACATGCTTTTGAATTGCTAGATGGCAAGAGCTGGGAGAAGTAAGAGGAGCTCACCCCATCACATACATAACGCTCAGGTTGTTAATTTTCCAGCTGACAAGCGTCTTTAACTACTGAGTCATTATGCCCTCTCGAATGGAAAGTATGTATGTGTGGATATATATGTATAGGTATATAGGTATATAGATATAGATATGAGAGAGAGAGAGAGAGAGAGAGAGAGAGAGAGAGAGAGAGAGAGAGAGAGAGAGAGAGAGAGATACAATAACAAAAACACAACAGCACCATACCAATACAGACGGACTAAAATGAGGATTACATCAAGTCAAATCAAATCGGGAAAGCCCTCCAAAACAACAACTTGCTCTTCAGGTGCTTTTGAAAGATGAGAAACAGGGAGCTGACTTGAGAGGCTAGTCCACAGGGTGCTGCAACAGAAAAGCTGCACTTCCTTGCCCTGCTTTCTTGGTGCACCCCCCCCCCCCATGTCCTGAAAGTGTGAGATTTGCAGAGTTTCTTCTTGGCAGATTTATCTCGTCGGACCCAAACTGGCTGGAGAAAGTGATCCGAAAGTATCTGAGTGCTAAGCCATGAAGGGTTTCATAAGTTCAAACTAGCATCTCTATTGGAGCTAGAATTGACTAGCAATACAGGGTCTGGTGTAAGGTGTTCCTAATGTTTGCACAAAATAGCACGACCGTGAGAATTTTAGAAATGTAGATTCATTATTTATTTATTTATTAAATTTATGTGCCGCCCGTCTCACCCAGTAGTTTTACATCACTACACCGACCTGATTCTCTAATTTTAAATAAAAAAATCCAGCTTCTTTGATTTGTAGGGTCACTAATTCAATGGGCTTAAATTTGAAGCTCTCTACTTTTTTTTTGGTTGGTGTATAGATGATTAATTTACAGTTTACAGAATTCGCCTTTTGAATTTTGAAGGGGGATGTTGCCAATAAATAAAGTAACTTATTAAAGCTAATGTAGCAAAATTGGATGAGAGAACAAAGTAAAAATAGTGTTTTGCTTCTTTCACATAATATTTCTTTTCAAAACCACATATATTGAGGGTGGTCATATGAACTGACTTACACTTACACTTGTGTCTGATGTTTAGTTAACCTGTAGTCAGTCAACTTGTAGCTGTAGAGTGTTCCCTCCGCACAAAATCATGTTCCTGAAATTTGGTTTATGCATCTCAATGGGATCCCTTTACAGATCAGGCTAAGCCAAAACAAAACTACAATCACATGGCTTTGTGCAGTGTAAGAAGCCATACATTGGATTGCAAAGTCAAAGCAGAGGTAAAGATTTTTAAATTGAGACCTTTTCTTCATGCATCAATCTCCTAGCTACAATTTTAAGCAAAATAATGAATGAGACAGTGCTCTGTACCAACTTTTGTCATCTCCCTGACCTAGAGATTTCACGAGTCCTCTGGAAAACAGCTGCAAAGTTGTATAAGCAAACATAAACATGCTGAAGCAAAGAATATAATCAAAGTACCTGACCCTCTCACGATGCTCAGGCTAGAATAAAATTTTGAATTGCTGATCAGCCTTCAACCGCTTTGAATATCTCAGTAATGGCGATCCAAATCTGATGCTCGTGGATTTTTTTCAAGTCTTGGTTGGTGCCTGCTTTCTCCAGCTGCCTTGAACACCAAGTCAAACAGCAACTCTAGAGCAAATAATAACATCTGATTTTAAGAGACAACGGCAGGTTTCAGACTTTTTAATTGGAGCAGTTTTGCTTTCATCTGGGATTGGATCTGCCTGAAGGATGGGAGGACTGTTTTGGAGCAGAGTAGGTGGGTCTGCCAGGCATTAGCCCCTCCCTCTATAAAACCAACAGGTGAGAACTGGGGACATTAGAGGATTTTTTGGACTTGCCCCAAAGTGTAGAGAGAGAAGTAGGAACAAATACCTTATTTTGAGGCCAGATGCTGACAAGGAATGGGAAAAGAATTGAGCAATCAGTCAGAATGTAAACGTGCATCTCTTTCCATGTGCACAGCTACCCCTTCAGTTTTTCCAATAGATACAGGGCTCCCTAACCACTAGGGAGAGCTGCCTTCCTTCAGCCAATGGATCCCAGATTTATTAATTCAGGGATATTGGTCCAGGATGGCTGTGTGTCTGTAGTGCCAACAGCACTTTATGTGGAGGATGGCAGGCTAGAAGAGCAAAGTAGCCATTTTCATCCATTTCCAAAGGCAGTTCATATAAAATAAATGTGGATGGGCTGTTTGTATGACAGCCAATTGTAACTGAGACTGTTTTATATATTTCCCCTTTTAATAATAATAATAAAATTGGAAGGGACCTTGGAGGTCATCTAGTCCAACTCCCTGCTCAGGCAGGAAACCCTATACCATTTCGGACAAATGGCTGTCCAGTCTCTTCTTAAAAACTTCCAATGTTAGAGCATTCATAACTTCTAGAGGCAAGTTGTTCCACTGATTAATTGTTCTAACTGTCAGGATATTTCTCCTTAGTTCTAAGTTGCTTCTCTCTTTGATTAGTTTCCATCCGTTGCTTCTTGTCCTGCCTTCAGGTGCTTTAGAGAATGGCTTGACTCCCTCTTCTTTGTGGCAGCCCCTGAGTTATTGGAATGCTGCTATCATGTCCTCCCTTCGTCCTTCTCTTCATTAAACTAGACCAGGGGTCTTCAAATTTGGCCCTTTTATGAGTTGTGGACTTCAACTCCCAGAATTCTTCAGCCAGCAAGTCTGGCTGAGGAATTCTGGGAGTTGAAGTCCACAAGTCATAAAAGGGCCAAGTTTGAAGACCCCTGAACTAGACATACCCAATTCCAGCAACCGTTCCTTATATGTTTTAGCCTCCAGTCCCCTAATTTTTTCAAGGCTATCAGTTTGGTTGAAGAGCAGTAGGATTAGGGTGGATGAAATAAAGCATTTCTTTGTATGATCCAATCATAAAATCCATGACTTGAAGGTGATTTTTTAAAAAGGATTACATATATTGATTACGGAGAAGTGTATTAGCTGTTGTGAGCCGCAATAACTTAACGGAGCCTGTACAGGTAGTCCTCAACCTACAACCACAATCTGTTGCTAGATGAAACAGCTGTTAAGTGAATTTTGCCCCGTGTTATGACCTCTCTTGCCACAGTTGTTAAGTGGATCACTCCGGTAGTTAATAACGTGGTTGCTAAGTGAATCTGGCCTTCCTATTAACTCTGCTGGTCAGAAGGTGACAAAAGGTGATCACATGACTCCAGGACACTGCAACCGTCATAAATATGAGTCAGTTGCCAAGTGGCTGAATTTGGATCACATGACCATTGGGGATGCTGCAACCGTCACAAGTGTAAAAAATAGTCATGTCACTCTTTTCAGTGCCGCCATAACTTCGAACAGTCATTAAATGAACAGTTGTAAATGAAGGACTACTTGTATTAAATTAGCGCCTCCGACTTCACAGCCACTCTACCTCTAAATACTAGTTGCTTGCTCTGAAGGCAAATGATGCAAAGCAGCCTCTGTTGTTTCCATGTATTGCGTGCAAGCTTTCTGGAATCAACTGACTAATCACAATTTATGCTGGACCAGATGGAAATTTGCTCTGATCCAGACAAGCTTGCAGTATATTCATATTCCTTTAAGGCCCTGTTTCGCAACCTCAGCAACGTTAAGGTGTATGGACTTCAACTCCCAGAATTCCCCAGTAAGCATCAGACATCTTAAAATGGCAGAGGTTGAGAAACACTGCTTTAAGGCATGGAGATGGCTCTCCACCAACTCTAGGTAATCTGCAGTTCCCATCATACCTGGCCCGCTTGGTAGATAGATAAAGAAGATGATGGGAGCTGTAGCCCAAAACCATTTGGAGGGCTGCAAGTTCCTTCTGTTCTAAGGCGTCTCTTGCATGGAGTCGAACAGTAACTTTCAAAAGGATGGGAATAGTGCTTGTTTCTAGTCTTGCAAGCCACCCGTTGGTTTATCTGAAGGAGTTAATGGTTCATCTGCAGCCCAGCAGGCCACTGAAAAATTCAGATAGCTCTGTTTGTGACCAAACAGGATGTATTAAAGGTCAATTTTTAGTTGCAGAAGTATGTTTGTATAAAAGGCTTGGAAATTGGGAACAAGCTGATCTGTTTCTTCCATTTGTTTGGCAACATTTGTCCTCCCTTTGTGATATTTCTAGCATTCCGGGAACAGTGGGAATAAAAGTCTCCAATTGAAGTGATAGTAAGATTTTGTTGCAAGCCTGCTGCAGGATATTATTACACTCATTTAAAAGATATAATACTGTAATAAAAAAATATAAAAAAATACTCAATGCAGAGGGATCTCCAGGTGAAATAGACTATTGTATTGAAACATAACCACTTCCTAGACCGGGACTTGCTACGCACAGTCACTCATGCCCTCGTTACCTCCAGGCTGGACTACTGTAATGCTCTCTACATGGGGCTCCCCTTGAGGTGCACCCGGAAGCTCCAACTGGCTCAGAATGCGGCCGCGCGGGTAGTGACGGGAGCGTCATGGCGCTCCCACGTAACACCGCTCCTGGGCGAGCTGCACTGGTTGCCGGTGGTCTTTCGGGTGAGGTTCAAGGTGCTAGTGACCACCTTTAAAGCGCTCCATGGCATCGGACCCGGATACTTACAGGACCGCCTACTGCCAGCAAATACTTCCCGCCGTCCGGTACGCTCCCACAGAGAGGGCCCCCTCAGGGAGCCGTCGGCCAGACAATGTCGGCTGACAGCCCCCAGGGGGAGAGCCTTCTCTGTGGGAGCTCCCACATTATGGAACGAGCTCCCCCCCGAACTCCGTACAATGACAGATCTACGCACCTTCCGGCGGGAACTAAAAACGTTCCTTTTTTGACAGGCCGGCCTGGCATAGAAGCTCCGGTTTCAGTAGGGTTAGAGTGTTCTAGAGGGATTGATTGAGTAAATTTTTTAAGGTTTGTAAGTGCTGGGTTTTAAATGGGGATTTTACGGCCAAATTATTTCATTCACTTTTAATTATTTTAAATTATGTATATCTATATCTTTTTTAATTTTAGGCTGTACACCGCCCCGAGTCCTTCGGGAGAGGGGGCGGTATAGAAATTTGATTATAAATCAATAAAATAAATAAAATCAAACACAAAAGCTAAATTAAAATAAACATAATTTTGTATCATTATATTAGATTAAAATCCACATATTTTTCTTTGTGTATAGGGAAGATTACAAAGCAGCTGGCAACACCTAGCCTACAGATGCCAGTTCTTAATAATTGTCACATTGAATGGGAATCTTTAAAAAGGGAAGCAACAGCTGCTGGGAATCCAGAGTTAACTCCTAAAAAGATTTTGCAGGTCTCTTAGAGCAGTGTTTCTCAACCTTGACAATTTTAAGGCATGTGGACTTCAACTCCCAGAATTCCACAGCCAGCAACGCTGGCTGTGGAATTCTGGGAGTTGAAGTCCACATGCCTTAAAATTGTCAAGGTTGAGAAACACTGTCTTAGAGCAAATAGCCTTGCACACACTGAGGAAGGTAGGGTTTTAAGGATAGATGGAAAGCTGGCAAATCCCAGCTGATGCATCATATCTAATCTTGAATCTCTTGGAAAATATTGCTGATGTTGAAACAACCTCATTTGGAATAAAGGTGTGACCTTATCATCACGAATTGTAGTATCTTAAAGAAGCCCACACTTCATATTGGTTGTATATTGTCTTGCATTATGTCTGGGACACCAATGATATTGCAGGGGTTCTCCAAACTTGGCGACTTTTAAGATTTGTGGACTTCAACTCCCAGAAGCCAGCCATGTTGGCTAAGGAATTCTGAGAGTTGAAGTCCACAACTCTTAAATTTGACAAGTCTGGAGAGCCCTGCTATAGGGGAACTGTTTGTGAATGCAATGTGTTTGAATTAGTTGGGGAGGAGTGTAAATGGATGTGGCAACAGGAAGAGGTAGACAACTATCTGGCTGCTTACCTCATTTTGTCTGCAAGTCTAGTTTGTTCCCCCACTCCAGAGTATGATTACCTTTGCAATATGATTTAAGACCAGAGCAGAAATGCCATTGGGAGAAGCAGCAATAAATGCAAAAAAGGACAAAATAGTTCAGAGTTCCCATTCAAACTTTTCCTTCTCCAGTTTCCTTCCCACCTTATTTGACAGAAATACATCCTATTGGCAGCTTACGTTAACTTGGTGTCTGCAAAAATAAAGCAATACTTAAGGGGCCAATAACAAATAACCCCCTTTTTTAAGCATCTCACAAATTTGGCTCCCATTTTCAGCTGCTAAGCAGCAATGCACAATTCCCCCAAGGTTGGATTTCAATTAATCCTATAGTACGTTCAATTTCCTAATGGTAAGAGCAGATTAGCAATGGAAGAATAACAGAATAACAGAGTCAAGAGAGTCCTTGGAGGTCTTCTAGTCTAACCCCCAGCTCAAGCAAGAGACCCTATACCATTTCAGACAAATGGCTGTCCAATCTCTTCTTAAAAACCTCCAGTGTTGGAGAACCCACAACTTCTGGAGGCAAATCATTCCATTGATTAATTGTTCTCTCAGGAAATTTCTCCTTAGTTCTAGGTTGGTTCTCTCCTTGATTAGTTTTCATCCATTGCTTCTTATCCTGTCTTCAAGTGCTTTGGAAAATAGGTTGACCCCCCCCCATTCTTTGTGGCAACCTCTTAGATATTGCAATACTGCTATCATGTCACCCCTATTTTTTTTTTTCATTAAACTAGTTCAGTTCCCTTAAGAAGGCTGAGAATGGCTTCTCTTTTGCAAAACAGAAGCGTTTTGGGAAGCGTTAAGATAATAAGGAAGTTAAGAAGGAAACTGTGAGCACAGACCTTGTTACTTCTGCATTCTGCTTCTTCCCAAACGGGCCAACTGAATGCCTTGTTGAAACACAGGAAGGAAGGAATTTTGTTTGTGATGCTGCATGAGCGATTTACACATGCAGATCTTTGTGTCCCTTCTGGCAAAGGAGGAGGACAAGGGCTGAAGGGATCTAGGCACCCTCAGTCGGAAAATTTGGAGCAATAAAGCCACATGCACATTCATTTTACTTCAACAAAATTAGAATAACAATATGCAGAGAAAGAAAAAAAATCAGTCTCTAAATAAACAGGTTTTTTCCCCTAATCCCAGAACTAATTTGTACAAAGCTAAGGGTGAACCAATGCAAGCAAATACAGGAATGACACACTCACTTCCCACTCTGCCAAGGAACATCTTTTTAGACTCTAAGGAGAAAAATGGCAGCATCAGGATTACCTACCCACTTGGGGAGTTGATGCTTAATGGATCTCAAGCACTTAAGCTACCCCAATAAATATGCAAGTGTCTGATGCAAAATGTGTAGGGATTCCTTATTTTATTTATTTGGAGTGAGCTGAGTTTTATTGCATGCTGTAAGCTGTCCAGAATCTTTTGTACAATTGTAATAGATAAAATCCCTTTCCAAGTGGACACTTTGACTGTAAAAAAATGTAGAGTGGTATGATCAGATTCCGTATTGTGTTGCACCTCTAATAGCAATATAGCATGTACAGAATTACTCCCCCCCTCAAACAGTGTCATAAGAAACTGGTATTTCCTCCTATTTTCTCTCTAACTATTAGGTACAAAATTCTCCCTGTATGCTACAATGAGAAAAGACTGATTAGAATCGTTGGCAGAATAGAATAGAATAGAATAGAATAGAATAGAATAGAATAGAATAGAATAGAATAGAATAGAATAGAATAGAATAGAATAGAATAGAATAGAATAGAATAGAATTAGAATTATTGGCCAAGTGTGATTAGACACACAAGGAATTTGTCTCCAATGGAGAAGTTGCATGCCCAGCAACAGAGTAATAATAATAATAATCATAATGATGCTGATAAGAAGGTAAGTTATAAGGAGTGCTGCAAGAAAGAATGAAAAATGGGGGTTGGGGGAAGCAGATGTGTCTTCCAGAGCCAAGTCTTCTGATGAAAGCTTAATGTAATCAGAGAACATGGGTCTTCCATGAGATCCTTAGGAGCTGTCAATCCTGATATGGTTGGGGTGGAACAAACCTATCTAGATATTCTATCCAATGTAGAACATCTTGTAAATATAACAGAAAACCCAGGGCCCTTGAATAGATTCTTAGGGAGTGATCCCTCATCAATGGGGACCAGAGAAAAAACACCGTCTACAGCTGGCAGACATGTCCATGAGAGTTACCTTAAAAGTTTCAGCATCTGAGAATGACAGAAGTTCTTGCTTCCAGAGCTTGAAGGTCTGCCTGTCAGTCTGTCTGTCTGACACCAGGAAGGGTTAAAGGGCACTCTGGCTCTGCCCAAGTGCTGGTCGATGACCTGGGAGTGGTAACGTGGAGGCAGGTAGCTGAGGAGAACTAGGGAGGAGCTTAGAAATCAAGAGGTTACCTGGCTCTTGATAAATACAGAGGAGATAAAAAAAAGTTATTGGGTTGCAGCATTTTTCCCTCAATTTTTTTCTCCTTCTACCTTAAAACTGGCAATCATGGACTGAAATGTCCTGGGTACAAAACAGATACAAAATGATGGTCACCTCCTTCCTACCTCAAAGGATATTAAAAGCAGAGCAACATGGTGAGGGACTAACAGACTCTTAACATTCCTTCATCATCTTTACTTCTCACTTTAAGCCAAAGGCAGTTTAGTGGCAAACCTTCCCACCCAAGTTTGTTAATGGCCTTGGTCTCAGGAACATGGAACTTGTGATTCTCCACAAGTTGCTGAAGTATAACCACAGAAGCTCTAGCCATGGATGTCTGCACTAGTCGCAATGATGACAAAATGAGAAAATGCGCATGTCCCCCCAAAGTTCTAATCTTTTATATTTGTGTTACAATGACATATTGAAGCATGTAAGGAGCAGAATTTGTGTTATGCCATTGCAAACATGTAATGTTAACTGCGTGAGGGAAACAAGGAATGCAGCTTAATCCCTTCTGGAAGGCCATATACCATAGATACATACAGACAGATTGTCCCAGTTTAGCTGCTGAACTGGGTGGGTCTTGCTTTTATAAAGATAGGAATTGTTTATCTATAAAATCTTGTTGTGTATGCTCACTGTTCAATATATATGCAGATCTATCTTGCTGTCCCTTTTGGAGTAAGCAGCACTAGGCAAAGAGCAGAAAAAGAGAAGTGGCAGGCAAAACAAATTGAAGATAAGAGATGAAACAAAAGGAAATACTGTAAAGCTAAATACAGTATACAGGTAATCCTCGACTTACAGCCACAATGGAGCCCAACATTTATGTTGTTCAGCGAGACATTTGTTAAGTGAGTTTGGCCCCATTTTATGACTTTTCTTGCCACAGTTTATTTATTTATTTATTGGATTTCTATGCCGCCCTATTCCAAGGACTCAGGGCGGCTCACAGCATAAATAGAAATCAACATTAAAATACATATAAAAAAGGAACCCCTGAATTAAAAAAAACCAATCATCCAAACAAACATGCACACAAACATACACTGGCTAGGGGCAAGATGTTAACTGCCCCAGGCCTGTCAGCAAAGATGTGTCTTGAGCAGTTTACGAAAGGCGAAGAGGGTGGGGGCGATACGGATCTCCGGGGGGAGTTGGTTCCAGAGGGCCGGAGCCGCAACAGAGAAGGCTCTTTCCCCTAGGCCCCGCCAGGCGACACTGTCTGGCTGACAGGACCTGGAGAAGGCCGACTCTGTGGGCCCTAACCGGTCGCTGGGTTTCATGAGGCAGCAGACGGTCCCGTAAGTAACCTGGTCCGGTGCCATGTAGGGCTTTATAGGTCATAACCAACACTTTGAATTGGGTTCAGAGACCAATTAACCAGTTGTTAAGTGAATCACTGTAGTCATTAAATTAGTCCAACTGTTGTTTAGTGAATCTGGCTTCCCCATTGACTTTGCTTGTCAGAAGATCGCAAAAGGGGTTCACGTGATCCAGGGACAGTGCAACTGTCATAAATATGAATCGGTTGCCAAGTGTCTGAATTTTGGTCATATGACTCTCGGGGTGCGGCAGCAGTTGTAAGCGTGAAAAACAGTCATAAGTCACTTTTTTCAGTACTGCTGTAACATTGAATGGTCACTAAATGAACTGCTGTAAATGAAGACCTGTACAATAAAACTAAATATACAGTATATATACGGTAAAGTTACAGTATTTATACTGTATAAATACTGTAAAGCTAAATATATATACAATATAAGTAAACTAGAACCAACATTAATAGATTGAAGTTGCAGCTATCTTGATGTCACTTAAATATAAGGACATTTTTCCTGATTATCATAACACTGAAACAGTCTATATATTGAGGTTGCTGATTTTTAAGAAGAGGTTAGGAGATTAGAGGCTAGATTTTCCTGAATATAAATGATCCTTGTGATTCCTTCACAACTCTATGATTCTATAATTCATTATTTTGATGATATTAAGCTAGCAGGAATAGCCAACACCATAGGCTCAAGATCCAGATGGATTTTGACAGACTTGAACACTGGGCCCTATCTAACAAAATGAAATTCAATGTAGAGAAAAGTAAAGTCTTACACCTAGGCAAGAAAAGCCAAAAGTACACATATAGATTGGGTGAAACCAGGCTTAATAGCAGTAATTGGGAGAGGGATCTTGGAATCTTAGTGGACAATCAATTAAATATGAGTCAACAATGTGCGGCGGCAGCCAAAAAAGCCAATGCAATCCTAAACAGCATTAACAGAGGGATTCAATCAAGATCACATGAGGTACTAATACCACTCTATAAAGCCTTAGTAAGACCACACCTAGAATACTGCAACCAGTTTTGATCTCCACACTATAGAAAAGGCGTTGAGACTCTGGAAAGAGTGCAAAAAAGAGCAACAAAGATGATTAGAGGACTGGAGGCTAAAACATATGAAGAATGGTTACAGGACCTGGGCATGGCTAGTCTAGTGAAGAGAAGGACCAGGGGAGACATGATAGCAGTGTTCCAATATTTGAGGGGCTGTCACAGAGAGGAGGTGATCAACCTATTTTCCAAAACACCTGAAGGCCAGATGAGGAACAATAGATGGAAACTGATCAAGGAGAGATTCAGCCTAGAAATAAGGAGAAATTTTCTGACAGTGAGAACAATCAACCAATGGAACAGTTTGCCTTCAGATGTTGTGGGAGCTTCATCACTGGAAGCTTTCAAGAAGAGACTGGACAGCCATCTGTCAGAAATGGTGTAGGGTCTCCTGCTTGGGGGGCGGGTTGGACTAGATGACCTACAAAGTGCCTTTCAACTCTGTTATTCTAATTCTAATATTATTTCCATAACGCTGTAAATGTTTCACATTCAGTAACTTGGCCATTTTTCATGCTAGAGCTCAAAGAAGAGTAAGATCATTTGTTTGGGGATTATACTTATAGGTAGTTGGACTGCAAGACAGTGGCAGAATTTTTTCTTTTGGTATGTGGAGGGCCCCGATTCAAACCCTCGCATTTCCAAGTAAGGTAAAGGTAAGGCGTAGAAAGCTTTTTTGTACTTGAAATCCCAAAGTCCCACTGATGGATTACTTGGCAGGTCTGGAATAGAATAAATCATTCTCCCTTTGCTCCAAGGCAACTTCCCAATCTTCCCAAGAGACTGAAAGAAGGAACTAACTGAACGTTAGTTCAGTCAGTGAATTTGTAAAATAGATGATATTTAAAGAGGCACTTCCTGGTTCATATCTCAGTTCTTACACCATTCCCCTGTTTCACCATCCTGCATTTTTTCCCCCTTACTTCCCATGTAATTTTGCATAGGAATGTGCAAGGTCAGTGGAAAAATCAACAGCTACCTCTTGATCTTTCAAAAGGCTGAGAGAACATAATTATCCAGATGATTTCCATGCCTACCACAGGCTAAAATTTATCTCACCCTGCTCCTCAGCCGGCCCTGAGCCACTCACTGACAATTTTTTTTAAAAATTATTTTATTAAAACCATCAACATTAAACATAAGATCATATTAAAAAGCAATTATCATATAACCTGCAATACAACTCTAAGGATCAGTCTTTGTAAACGTCTGGTTTAGCAAACATTCCTCACTTAAATCCTTTATATATTTAGCTGACAGATGAAGCATGGCAAAATCGAATCTAGCTGACAAAAAGGGGAAAGACTGAATTCTAATTGCTTAAACTCCAAATTGCCTGACAGAAGGGGTGAAATAGGAGGGCTGCAGCTTTAAAACCCCTCTCTGTATTACCCTGTAATTTTTTTCCCTTTTTTAAAAAAACGAATGGATTTTTATTACAAACACCTTCAGGTTTCTGTTTGTTTATTTATTTATTTATTTATTTGACTTCTATGCCGCCCTATTCCGGAGAACTCAGGGCAGCTCACAACATAATAGAAGTCAACAGTTAGAAATACATACATATAAAAAACCCTAATTTAAAAGAAAAACCAATCATTCAACATACACACAGACATACACTGGCTAGGGGCAAGATGTTAACTGCCCCAAGCCTGCCGGCAGAGGTGTGTTTTAAGTAATTTACGAAAGGCGGAGAGGGTGGGGGCGACACGGATCTCCGGGGGAAGTTGGTTCCAGAGGGCCGGGGCCGCAACAGAGAAGGCTCTTCCCCTAGGCCCCGCCAGGCGACACTGTCTGGCTGACGGGACCTGGAGAAGGCCGACTCTGTTGGCCCTAACCGGCCACTGGGATTCATGGGGCAGCAGACGGTCCCGTAAGTAACCTGGTCCGATGCCATGTAGGGCTTTATAGGTCATAACCAACACTTTGAATTGGGTTCGGAGACCAATTGGCAGCCAATGCAGCTCGCGGAGTGATGCTAAAATGTGGGCATTTCTGGGCAAGCCCAACACTGCTCGTGCGGCTGCATTCTGCATTACCTGAAGTCTCCGAACGTTTTTCAAAGGTAGCCCCATGTAGAGAGCATTGCAGTAGTCGAGCCTCGAGGTAATAAGGGCATGAGTGACTGTGAGAAGAGACTCCCGGTCCAAATAGGGCTGCAACTGGTGCACCAGGTGAACCTGGGCAAATGTCCTCCTCGCCACAGCCGAAAAATGATGTTCCAAATTTAGCTGTGGATCGAGGAGGACGCCCAAGTTGCGGACCTTCTCCGAGGGGGTCAAAAGCTCCCCCCCAGGCTGATGGATGGATAGATTGAGTTATCTTTGGGAGGCAGAACCCATAGCCACTCCGTCTTGTCGGGGTTGAGTTTGAGCCTGTTGGCACCCATCCAAACCCTAACAGCCTCCAGACATCGGCACATCACTTCCGCTGCTTCACTGAAATGACACGGGGTGGAGATGTAAAGCTGGGTATCATCAGCATACTGTTGTGTCTCTTTTAGTTTTTCCTCTGTTGATTGTTATCATTCTGCATATCAGATGGGTGGATTCTTTTCACCCAGAATACACATAGCCCTTTCAGTACAGGAATTCTGATCTCATTCCCTGGGCGATCTGTAAAAATGAGTTGCAATTCCCAAGTGAATGGGCAATCAATTAAAAGGGCCAACTGGGGAGAACCTCACAAGTAGCTTCCAGATGATTGCTGGTAAGCAGCTAGTGATCCTGGCAGCCACGGGAGAAGATTGTCATCTGTATTAACCACAGCCAGGTCAAATAAATGGGCAGTTTTTACATGGTAACACCCTGCTGATGAATGCTCACTATGGAAGAAGGGGAAGTTTGGGTTCTAGTTAACCATTCTGCTCCAGTGAAAATTTCCAAATGAAGCAAATGTTTCTAGACAAGTCAGAACAAACTGATTTGGCAAAGTTCAGTTTCCAGAAGGTTTTGGCTAAGCTCCTCTCTCAGCTGAAGGTCACTGAAGCAGACACAAATGCTGCTTCTGCCCCAGAGGGCCTAACTGGAATCTGTACAGGAATGTGTAGCTCAGCCTGGGCGGGTAGTTCCGTTATTGCACCAGGTAAAGCACGGGTGTCAAACTCGATCACGTCACGTGACTTATCATGACGTATCGCAACATTTTTTGCCTTTGCAGAGCCGGGGTGGGTGTGGCCTGCGCATGATGCATCCGGCCTGCAGGCCTCCAGTTTGACATCTCTGCTGCAGAGGATCAAATGGTGGATGAGAAATCCTAGTTCTGTGGAGCTTCCAAGCAAGTTTCCAGGAAGATATTGAAGGGCTCTGGAACAAAGGGAAATTGTTTAGTCTAACTCAGCGGTTCTCAACCTGTGGGTCGTGACCCCATTTGGGGTCAAACGACCATTTCACGGGGGTCACCAAACAACGCAGTCCGCCATTTTTTCCCCTTTTTCTTAGCTGTGCTACTCCCTCTTATTCTATTGGCTTTTGAAAGCCAATAGAATAAACTCTCTTGAATAGAGTCTAATTCTCTGCCCTGCTGAGCCCGCCAAAAGTCCCAGTCTGCAAATGGTGCTGCAAGTTGTCTGCAGCGAAGGCAAGTTGTCTAGAAGTTTCCACCCCTCCCTGCTGAGCAACTACTAAAAGTGTAAGTAAAAGAGGGCCAGGGGTGGGAGGTGGGAGGCCGGCGGGCGCAGGGAGGGTTGCTGGCATGCGTGGGGCTCGGCGGGTGCCTTACCTCCCTTGGGCTGGGCCAGCTGGTGGCCCAGCCGGTGGTTGCCCTGCGCCATCGCTGCCCCTTGCCAGCTACGCCTCAGCCGGCGCAGGGGGCGGCACCACACATGCGCGGCACTCCCGGGTAGGGAAATACAGGTAGTCCTCGACTTACGACCGGTTGGGGTTCACGACATTAAAAAGTTTGAGAACCACTGGTCTAACTGTTGCTTTCTTGCTTTTTGTAATCAGCTTTTGCACCAGGGAAATCTCATGCAAGCATGGGAAACATGTACCGGTACATGGATGGGATATACTGAAGGAGGGAATAAGGGAGTGTACAGGAATGATTGATGTCTCTCTTATGATGTAATGCAGACATGTCAAACTCACGACATCATGTGACGTCGCGCAATGTATCGGGAGAGTTTTGCCATTGTCGGTAATGGGTGGGCACGGCTTCTGCATGACGCGTCTGGCCCACGGGCTGGCAGTTTGACACCCCTGCTGTAATGGCTCTGTTGTCTGATTTTCATTGGCTAACGAAGTTTATAAAGAAATGCTACCAACTTTCTAAGGTGTGGCACTTCTGGACTCTGCCAGCATTCTAGATTGTTGGCCACCCAGCTGCTTTTAATTTGATCAAATGAAGTGCTGCTTGATTAAGAAGTCTCTGCTTGGATTATCTGATTAGATTGATATGGTATCTCAAGTTCAAGTAAGGGACTGGGACTTTACAATATTATTGTGATGAGGAAATGCATTCCATCAAGTGCGGATCCATAAGCAAATAGGGATAGGCATATAAATCTAAATCAAATCTATTCCTGCTGCAGAGGATGATGACAATAGTCTTGAAGAAGGTATGCAGCAGCCATTAAAAAAATATTAACTTAATCCAGAAAGGCAAGAGAAGGTGAGGAGGAAACGCAAGATTGGGCCACTTTAGTGTTCTTTTGTATAGAGCAGTGTTTTTCAAACTTGGAAACATTAAGAAGTGTGGACTTCAAATTCCAGAATTCCCCAACTGCTCACTTTAAGGACTTTTAAGTGAAGAAGAGTTCATAATGTCCTGAGCTAAATTCTTCTAGTGACATATAAGGCTGTTGTTTGTATTCCCCCTCTGGTTTAGTAAAACAATTTCCTTGCAACAGCCAACTATCTTCCTGCCCTGGAGCAACCAAAATTGTTCTGTCTCATCTTTCTTACCTGAAAGTCCTTCAGATATTTGGAAAGTTTACAAGATCCTTCCTGCTTTTTTTCTTTGTCGCTGGGGCAAACATATTCCCGAGACAAATTCCAACTCCACATTCCAGTCATCTCTTATCAGAGAAAATGGAGATTTGGAGCAAAACATTTCCAAATTCAGAGAAGAGATAGAAGAGAAGCGGACAATCCATTGTCCAAGGGTTACATATGACTACAAATCCATTTCTGCATCCTGCAGTCACTGATTTAATTCACCATAATGCTTAATTAATGGTGAAGAGCAAATTGTAGGTTTTTTAAAAAAAAATTTTTATAAACAGACAACCCCTAGGAACATTCATATTTCCTTTCAACTCTTAATTCCTCCAAAGGGGAAAAATATCAGGATGAAGTCTTTGAGTAATGTCCCTGCATTACCATGGTACTCTCTATAGAAGCTTACAAAGAGAGGAAACAAAGTGAAGCAAAAGAATCAATTGCGCAGTGGAAATTATTCCTGAGATAGTCCCTAACAATATGTTCCAAGGCTGCTCAGAGTTAAAAAGAACCGCTGAATTCTACAGTGAGATTCTTTGATTTGATCATGCTTGGGGATAAGTAGATCTAACCCTCAAAAAATCCCACAAGTAAGACATTAATCTTCAAAACACAAATATCCTGCAGCACTTTAAACACTAAGCAATTTCCCATGCTAGCAGATTTTGTGGACTATTGCTTATTTCATCAAGTTGCAATCCGCACAGTCTGAGATAGCAACACAGAACAGAATAATAGAATAATAACTTTATTGTCACTTTGAATGTACACTAATCGGCATACATTAAAATGAAATTTCATTGCATACAGCTCTCAGAGGGTTATCATCTCCAATATACACTACATAAATATGACAAAAATAAATAAATACAGAATTATGCATATACCCACATACATTATATGACACAGAGAAGCAACAGTCTAGTTCGGGTTCTATATAGACATGCATGGTGAGAAGAACGAATCTTGCGAGTTTATCAGACGGATGGCACAGGGAACAAATCTATTACAGAATTGGGTAGTCCTGCTAGAAATACTTCAAAACCTCCTCCCAGAGGGGAGCAACAGAAACAGACCATAAAGTGGGTGTGTAGGGTTTCTAACAATGCTTTGAGCTCTAAGCAGATAGCATTTATAAGCAGCATCCTGAGTATCAGGAAGCGAGCTTCCTATGATCTTCTTGGTTGTCCTTACCATTCTTTGTATAGATTTCTATCTGAGGCACTGCTCCCACCAAACAGACAGTGATGCAGTTTGTTAAAATGTTCTCAATCGTGCCTCTGTAAAAAGTGGCCAGGACAGAAGGAGAAAGATGTGCTCTCCTCATCCGACGCAAGAAATGCAGATGCTGGTTTGCATGCTTCACTAAGGATGTGGAGAGACCAATTCAGATTGTTAGTTATCTGCACCCCCAGATAATACTGTTGACCATTTCTACAGCTGCATCCTTGATACTGAGTGGAGTATCAATTCGTAATCTTCCAGATTACTGGTTTCCCTTTTGATGTTCAGTGGCCTTTAGTTTCATTGCAGATTTATTCATCCCAAACTGAGTTTAAAAACTGGCCATTATTGGCAAGGCAATTGTGTTAATGGAGGATCTCCATTGCTGGCAGGGCTGTTGATACATGGTGATCTGAAGATGGGCATCATATGGTCGTCATTTGGAATGGTACTGCCACCTTGTGTTGAACTGAACAGCCCACACTGTGTAACATGTCAACCATGCTGAAGCACAATTGCTTACTGCCATTATAGTTAATCTTTAATTTGATTTCTCCTCTGCAGCATAATACTATATTTTAGACAAGCTTTGTGATATCCAAAACCCAAAAGTCTACAATTTGGAATTTGTGACAGACTTATTCTAAGTTACAAATCCTGATTTGCAGGAACCTCAGCCTGTAACCTTTTCAGCTCCAAATAGGGTCTCAAGACTCAAAATAAGAAGTGATGTGGCAGCAAATGAATGCTCATTAATGGAGTGTTTTCCCATCCTTTCCAGGATTGAGACCTGCCTCACCTCTGAGTTAGTGAGATACGTTTTGATGATATTTGGATTAAGCATTTCCATGATTCACACTGTGTGATTCATCTGTCTTTATACCTACTGTGAACATAGTATGAAATTACTACAGGATGGAACAGGGGGAGATAAGAACTATAGTACAGAACTTTAAGCTATTATTTATTCAGTGTATGAATTCATACCTTTCTTCAGACTTAAATTAGGAGTCATCCTTTTGAGAATTTCCAGAGCAGCATACAAATTAGTTACTTCAATGCTGATATAGTTTTTTTTTACATAACATACAGTAGTGTTCTGTTGCCCAGTGTAATTGAATAGTTGGATAGACAAGAATATTGAATGAATGAATGAATGAATGAATGAATGAATGAATGTAGTTGTGATTGCCACCAAGTTGTGGATAGCCATCTCCTTACATAAATTTTGAGGAGGACTAGGCAAATTTGTGGAGCATAGAAATACTAGTCACAATGATCGTAGATAGCTGCCAGATTCAGACCATGTTCCTTGGTACTGGTATAAACAGACTTAGTTGGAGAGGCATAGACCACTCAAATTCACCTTGAAGTCTTTCTATAAGGCTCTAGAATAGAATGTTGGATTAAACCGACCCCTGGCCCGTCTCATTATTAAGCCAAAGAAGGAATAGAGAATTGGCTTATTTGATCAAAATTAAAACTGTCTGGAATCCTTACTGCATATCAGACATTAATAGAATCGAGCAAGTTCATAAGTATTTACAAGAAAAGTTCTGGCATTTTTCTGTCCATAATAGACTACCTTATGCTACTAGGCTTGAAATTCTTGGTTTGGATCGTTTAGAACTGTGACACTTGCGGTCAGACCTAAGTATTGCATATAAAATTGTACATAGTAATGCTTTACCTATAAATGGCTTTTATAGCCTTAATCATAATGTAACATGTGCAAACTACCACTTTAAATTTAATGTCAACTGCTCCAAACTTTATTGTAAAAAATTCAATTTTTATAACAGAATTGTCAAAGTCTGGAATATCTTACCTGATTCAGTCGTCTCAGCCATTAACTTTCACAGTTTTAATTCTAACTTAACTTCTGTGGACCTCACTCCATATTTAAGAGGTCCCTAAGTGGCCTTGCGTGTGTAAATGTACTGGCATGTTCTATCACTGCTATCACATTTTGATTTTCTTATTTCTTTGTTTACATTTGTAATTTTTGTTTGACATTTTAATGGGTTGATATTTCTCCTGGCAATCTTAATTCCAACTTTTGATTCATCTAGCCCTGCCTTTCTCATGATGTGCTCTGCATATAAGTTAAATAGGCAGGGCGACAGTATACAGCTTTGCCGGACTCCTTTCCCAATTTTGAACCAATCAGTGGTTCCGTGTCCAGTTCTCACTGTTGCTTCTTGACCCGCATATAGGTTTCTCAAGAGACAAATAAGATGGTCTGGTATTCCCATCTCTTTAAGAACTTGCCACAATTTGTTGTGATCCATACAATCAAAGACTTTAGCATAGTCAATGAAGCAGAAGTAGATGTTTTTCTGGAACTCCCTAGCTTTCTCCATGATCCAGCGTATATTGGCAATTTGATCTCTAGTTCCTCTGCCTCTTTGAAATCCTGCCTGTACTTCTGGTAGTTCTCGATCCACATACTGCTGGAGTCTAGCTTGTAGGATTTTAAGCATAATTTTACTAGCATGCGAAATGAGTGCAATGGTGCGATAGTTTGAACATTCTTTGGCATTGCCTTTCTTTGGAATTGGAATGTAAACTGACCTTTTCCAATCCTGTGGCCATTGTTGAGTTTTCCAAATTTGCTGGCAAATTGAGTGTAGCACTTTTACTGCATCATCTTTTAAGATTTTGAATAACTCAGCTGGAATACTGTCACCTGAGTTACTTGGCTATAAATTCACAGATTTTCTGGAGGAAAATTTAAACTAAACAGCGGGGACAGTGAGTTAATTGATATAAAACAGCGGTTCTCAACCTGTGGGTCGCGACCCCATTTGGGGTCGAACGACCATTTCACGGGGGTCGCCAAACACCGCAGTCCGCCATTTATTTATTTTTTTGGTCGGCCATTTTTTTTGGTCAGCCATTTTTTCCCCTTTGCGATGCGGCCCGTCGCGCCGCGCATGCGCGATGCAGGCCCACCATTTTTTTTGGGTTAGCCATTTTTTTTGTCCACCATTTTTTCCCCCTTGCAATGCGGGCCGTCGCGCCGTGCATGCGCGATGCGCCCGTCATGCTGCGCATGTGCGATGCACCCGTCGCATCACGCATGCGCGATGCGCCCATCACGCCACACATGCACGATGCGGGCCAGGGTCGAGCCCCGGAAAAGGTTGAGAACCGCTGATATAGAACAACTCTGTCCCCGGCAATCTAAAAATTATAGGGCTATCAGTGCATGTAACATAGATGTGTTTGTGGACAAGAATACCAACCTTGCTGTCAAGCAAAATCAAGCCTCTAATAGTGAGTGCCACACAAAGTGCATTAACCAAAAAGGTGGTAAGACGATAAGGGAACTCAGGCACCACACAGGTTATGTAGAAGGAAACACAGGGCCAGTCAGAAAGGACTCAAACGTCTATACACCAATGCACAGAGTATGAACAGCAAACAGGGTGAACTAGAAATTCAGGTTAATAAGGGCAGATATGATATTGTTGCCATTATGGAAACATGGTGGGATGAAACCCACAAATGGAACTCACAGCTAGAGGGATTTAAATTATTTAAAAGAAACAGACCAAATAAAAGAGGAGGTGGAGTTGCTCTCTATATAAGAAATAACTACATCTCTACAGAAATAGAGCACAACAATGATAAAAACTGTCTTGAATGTATTTGGGTCAATATAAAAGGGGGGAAAATGACATTGCCATAGGTGTATACTACAGGCCACCCAACCAAAAAGAGAAAATAGATCAGTGATGGCGAACCTTTTAGGGACCGAGTGCCCAAACTACAACCTAAAACCCACTTATTTATCACCGGGTGCCAGTGGGCATGGCCCACTGGGTGGGCGTGGCTGTGGTGGTCATGGCAGACTGGGTGGGTGTGGCCAAGATGGGCTCGTCCTGTGGGGTGAGGTGAGGTGAGGCAGGACATGGGTGCCATTGCCGCGGGGCAAGGCGAGATGCGCCCGGGGGGCTGCTGTCTGACACTATTGGCCCCGCACAGAGAGGTCAGCGAGTGCATGGGAGCTGACGGAGTCCATCAGCAGCCACAGCCTGCCGGTCCCTCGACCAGTGCACTCTGGGGCTCCGCAGCCCACCGCCAGCAGTTCAGAGAAACCGCCTCTGAGTTGGACGGACAGCCAACAGTTGAGGAGGCGATGCAGTGGCTCATGCCCGGGAAAAGGAGAGCATACGTGGCCAGAAGGGATGGGACAGGGGGGAGGGAAACCAGCCGTGCCGGGATAAATCCAGCCAAGTGGGACCTCGGCGAGTTAGCGGGCCGCTGGTTGATGGCGTGCGTGCCCACAGAGAGGGCTCTGAGTGCCGCCTCTGGCACGCGTGCCATAGGTTCGCCACCACTGAAATAGATGAACTTTTTGCTAGTCAGCTAACTAAGGTATGTAGGAAGCTCATCACAATAGTAATGGGAGACTTTAACTACCCTGACATCAACTGGGAGACAAACTCTGCACCAAGTGGAAGATCAAACAGGTTCCTGGCAAACCTAGCAGACAACTTTGTCTCCCAAAAAGTAGAGAAGGGAACTAGGGGATTAGCCATTTTGGATCTAATTCTCACTAACAGAGATGAAATGATAGAAGGTGTTGAAGCCATAGAAACCCTGGGAGGAAGTGATCATGCAATATTGGAATTCAACATTATGGAAGCACAGGCAATAGAACACAGTCAAACTCGAGTCTTGGACTTCAAGAGAGCTAATTTCAATAAACTTAGAGAGGGCTTGGAAAGGATTCCATGGATGAGAATCCTCAAGGGGAAAACAACTCAAGAAGCTTGGGAAATTTTGAAAAATGAGATAATAAAAGCCCAGTCTAGCACAATATCAACAAAGAGGAAAAATAACAGCTCTCAAAAGAAATCAGCATGGCTGCATAAAGAACTCTCTGACAAATTGAAAGATAAAAAGGACAAGTATAGAAAGTGGAAAAGGGGCACATAGCTAAGTCAGAATATCAGCAAATAGCCCGAGCCTCCAAAGATGAAGTGAAGAAAGCCAAGGCTCAAAATGAACTAAGGCTTGCGACCAAAGTAAAAAATAACAAAAAAAGCTTCTTTCAACATGTAAAAAACAAGAAAAAGTGAAGGAAATGATTGGTCCATTAGTGGGTGAAAGTGGCAAGAAGGTGACAAGCAACAGGGAGAAAGCAGAACTATTTAACACATTTTTTGCATCTGTCTTTACACAAAGGGAAAAAACAGACCAACCTATCAAAAATAGTGCCATAAAAAACAGAATAGAAACACAAGTTAAGATAGGCAAGAAATGGGAAGTGAGCACCTGTCCAGCCCAGATGAGTTCAAATCACCAGAACCAGATGGATTACACCCCAAGGTTCTCAAGGAACTGGCAGATGTGATCTCAGAACCATTGAACTATATTTTTCAAAGATCCTGGAGCACTGGGGAACTACCAGAGGACTGGAAAAGAGCTGATGTAGTTCCCATCTACAAAAAAGAAAAAAAATGGACCCAGGAAATTACAGACCTATCAGCCTGACCTCAATACCTGGGAAGATCCTGGAAAAGATAATGAAGCAACAAATCAGCGAACACCTAGAGGCAAACAAAGTCATTACTAAAAGCCAACATGGGTTTGTCAAAAATAGATCATGCCAGACAAATCTTATTGCATTCTTTGACCAAGTGACAAAATTAGTGGATCAGAGGAATGCTGTGGACATAATTTACTTGGACTTCAGTAAGGCATTTGATAAAGTAGATCACAACCTACTACTTGACAAGATAGAAAAATGTGGGGTAGACAGCACCACCACCAGATGGATCCGTAGCTGGCTGACTGGCCGTACTCAGCGTATGGTCCTCAATGGAACTGCATCTACATGGAGGGAAGTGTGTAGTGGGGTGCCCCAGGGCTCTGTTCTGGGCCCAGTGCTCTTCAACAACTTTATCAACGATTTGGATGAGGGGATAGATGGGGAACTCATCAAATTTGCAGACAATACCAAGTTGGCAGGAATAGCCAACACTCCAGAAGACAAGCTTAAGATACAGAAGGATCTGGACAGATTTGAACACTGGGCGCTATCTAACAAAATGAAATTCTATGGTGAAAAAAGCAAGGTTCTACATTTAGGCAAGAAAAACCAAATGCACAGATATAGTATAGGGGGTACCTTGCTCAATAGTAGTAACTGTGAGAGGGACCTCAGAGTCCTAGTGGACAATCACCTAAATATGAGCCAGCAGTGTGCTGCAGCTCCCAAAAAGGCCAACACAGTGCTAGGCTGCATTAACAGAGGGATAGAATCAAGATCACATGAAGTGTTAATACCACTTTACAATTCCTTGGTAAGGCCACACTTGGAATACTGCATCCAGTTTTGGTCACCGTGATGTAAAAAAGATGTTGAGACTCTAGAAAGAGTACAGAGAAGAGCAACAAAGATGATTAGGGGACTGGAGGCTAAAGCATATAAGGAACTGCTGGAATTGGGTATGTCTAGTTTAATGAAGAGAAGGACGAGGGGGGACATGATAGCAGTGTTCCAATATATCAGGGGCTGCCACAAAGAAGAGGGAGTCAAGCTATTTTCCAAGGCACCTGAAGGCAGGACAAAAAGCAACGGGTGGAAACTAAGCAAGGAGAGAAGCAACCTAGAACTAAGGAGAAACTTCCTGACAGTTAGAACAATTAACCATGGAACAACCTGCCTCCAGAAGTGGTGAATGTTCCAACACTGGAGGTTTTTAAGAAGAGACTGGACAGCCATTTGTCCGAAATGGTATAGGGTTTCCTGCCTGAGCAGGGGGTTGGACTAGATGACCTCCAAGGTTCTTTCCAACTTTACTATTGTTATTATTATTACCTCCACTAGCTTTGTTGTTGCTCAGATTTCCTAAGGCCCATTTATTTCACTTCACATTCTAGGATGTCTGGCTCGAGGTCAGTGACCACCCCATCGTGGTTATCTGGGACTTCAAAGCTCACTCTTGTATAGTTCTTCTGTGTAGTTTTGCCACCTCTTCTTAATCTCTTCTGCCTCTGTTAGGTCCCTGCCATTTTGGTCCTTTATCATGCCCATCTTTGCATGAAACATTCCCTTCATATCTCCAATTTTCTTGAAGAGATCTCTGGTCCTCCCTATTCTGTTGTTTTCTTCTATTTTTTTGCACTGTTCATTTAAGAATGTATTCTTATCTCTTCTAGCTATTCTCTGGAATTCTGAAATTCAGTTGGGTGTATCTTTCTCTTTCTCCTTTGCCTTTCGCTTCCATTCTTTCGTTGGCTATTTGCAAAGCTTCCTCAGACAGCCATTTTGCTTTCTTGCATTTCTTTTTCTTTGGGATGGTTTTAGTTGCTACCTCTTGTGCAATGTTGTGAACCTCCGTCCATAGTTCTTCAGGCACTCTGTCTATCAGATCTAATTCCTTAAATCTATTTGTCACCTCTACTGTATATTCATCAGGAATATGATGCCTAGTGCTTTTCCCTACTTTCTTCAATTTAAGCCTAACTTTTGCAGCAAGAAGCTCATGATCTGAGCCACAGTCAGCTCCTGGTCTTGTTTTTACTGACTGCATAGAGCTTCTCCATCTTTGGCTGCAGAGCATATAGTCAATCTGATTTCTGTGTTGACCATCTGGTGATGTCCATGTGTAGAGCCATCTCTTGGGTTGTTGGAAAAGAGTGTTTGTTATGACCATTGTATTCTCTTGACAAAATTCTATCAGCCTGTGCCCTGCTTCATTTTGTACTCCAAGGCCAAACTTGCCTGTTACTCCGGTTATCTTTTGGCTTTCTACTTTAGCATTCCAATCCCCCACGATGATAAGGACATCATTTTTTGGTGTTAATTCTATAAGGTGCTGTAGGGCTTCATAGAACCGGTCAATTTCATCCTCTTCAGCACCAGCGGTGGGGGCATAGATTTGGACTATTGTGATATTGAATGGTTTGCCTTGGATTCGAACTGAGATCATTCTGTCATTTTGGGGATTGTATCCCAGTATTGCTTTTCCTATTCTTTTATTGACTGTGAAGGCTACTCCATTTCTTCTGAGGGATTCTTGCCCGCAGTAGTATACCTGATGGTCATCTGAGTTAAATTCATCCATTCCTGTCCATTTTAGTTCGCTGATTCCTAGGATGTCAATGTTCAGTCTTGTCATCTCTTGCTTGACCAAGTCCAGCTTGCCTTGATTCATGGATCTTACATTCCAGGTTCCTATGGAGAAAAGATCTTTACAACATTGGACTTTCCTTTCACCACCAGATATATCCACAGCTGAGCGTCCTTTCGGCTTTGGCCCAGTCGCTTCATTCTTTCTGGCGCTACTAGTACTAGCCCTCTGCTCTTTCCTAGTAGCATATTGGACACCTTCCGACCTGAGGGGCTCATCTTCCAGTGTCATATCTTTACATACATACATACATACATACATACATACATGCATACATACATGCATACATACAATGAAGAGCTCTTGGGTTGAAATGTTAGAGAAGGTGGTAACATATAGAATAGCTCTTTTCAAACATTTCCAGAAACTTATTTCTTAGAAGAGCTAAAGTTACAGCTCTAAAAACATTTAATAAATTTAAGAAATAGAGTAGCTACATCTTAGTCTACTATCTAAATTATTTTCTTCCCATTTTAACAGTAAGTAAAAATAGCTCTTTTCAAACATTTCCAGAAATAGCTAAAGCAGCGGTTCTCAACCTATGGGTCGCGACCCCATTTGGGGTCGAACGACCGTTTCGCAGGGGTCGCCGGACACCGCGGTCCGCCATTTTGTTTTTGTTTTGTTTTGTTTTGTTTTTTTCCTCGCGCGTGTGCCGCGCATGCGCGGTTCGGGCCATCACACACGCCATGCATGCGCGGATCGACCCGTCGCGGTCCGCAATTTTTTTTCCCGGGGTCACGCCGCGCATGGGCGGGGCAAGTGGGGTCTCAACCTGAAAAAGGTTGAGAACCACTGAGCTAAAGTTACAGCTCTAAAAACATTTAATAAATTTAACCTATACAGTAGCTACATCTTAGTCTACTATCTAATAAAATTATTTTCTTCCCATTTTAACAGTAAGTAAAAATAGCTTAACTTGCATTAGTTTCTGAACTGTTTTTTTTTTTCTTGTTCCAGAAAATACCACATTTTACTCAGAAGTAACTTTCTGTATCCCCTATTGGGAAACATGCAGAAATGCAAATGAAACTCCCTGTGGTCAGTAAGGAGAAGAGTTTTGATTCCAAGACCAGTTTTGCTTCTATAAATATCCTTCTAATGAGGTGAAGATTCTATTCTTGATCACACTCAGTAGGTTTGGAAAGCTTTCGAATGCTAATAAATAATTATTACATCAGAAAACAAGCATTTCCTCACCCAGAGGTGCTATTCCATTTTAGGGGAAGAAAACTGCTATTGCCACTAATGGATTGGTTTACTTTGAAATGAAAACACACAATTCAAAGGTGGGATCTTAGTTAGCAATCGTAACAGCCGTACAACGGAGGAAACACAAAGTGCTGTAATTTGCAGAATATCCAACTTGGTCTTGAAATGAGGGACATGGGTTATCATTTGTGCAGTTTTCCCCAACAGCTGCCATCCAAATTTGAATTTTCTCAATTAGCTCAGCCAGTGACTACAGTTAGCTGGGAAAGATGGTAGTTATATAGATCAAAATATCCGGAGGATAGATTGCAAGTCCTCACTGACCCTTAGGTGAATGAAAGTTCACAAGCTAGATTGGCTTGTGTTGAATGTGAAGCTGGTTCATCTTGGTGTGTGGCAATAATTCAAATTGCAGCCATTCAGCACATCCACCTTAAATGGAACAACTGTATTTTACTTCAACAGAATCGTCAAAGCTGGGGTTGCAGTTGCCTTCCGTGATTACTCAAATCTTCCCAATGCCAGAGCTGGATGTTGACACTCAATATGTAAACTCAAAACAGTTTGGGGCATTCCCTACGTTACTCCCATCACTTCCAAAAATACATTGTTCCTCTTGATATCTGCAGCAGGGAGGGCCAACGACTTTCAGCAGCCTTTGTGCTAGACCCAAATATCGTTAATAAGAACTCCTTGATGTTTCTACACCAAGGCTATTCACCTGTTGCTTGATATCTGGAGTTACTAGATTTGGAATATGCATCACTCTCTAGGTCAGAAAGACTGAGTAGGGAGCAGAAGCCCATTGGTGGGTTTTCTGGAAACAGAGAGAGGAATTGATACCAACTGACTAGAAGGGCTTCTTGTCCCTCTGCTTTAGAGTAACCTGTTTTAAAGAGGACTGTTCTATGAAAATCAGCAGTCCACAGCTCTTCAGGTAATCTCCACAATATTCAGCCACCCTTCAGGGCATTGTGGGAAATAAGATCCCTTCTCCTGCTGTCTACAAAGAGGTTCCCCAGTATAAATTCAGTTTAAGATGAACCAGGAGGAGGATAAAAGAAGGATCTTGGGGTGGTCCATCAGAGAGAACATTTGGACAGCAGGCCATTTATACTGACAGTAGCTGGTGGATTCTAGGAATTGTAAAATCAGTTTTCTTTTTCATTTGAACCCTGGAGGTACAGCACATAATCTTTAAATTAAAGCCTTTTTGAGCAAGCTTATTTTTTCTGAGAGTCAAGCTAACATGAATGGCCAAGGTTCAGAAAGAAAGGGGTGTGCTTGGATCAGCCAGAGATTACAGATATTCCTTGATTTAAAGCAGGGGTTCTCAACCTTGGCAACTTTAAGACTTGTGGACTTCAACTCCCAGAATTCTTCAGCCAGCAAAGCTGGCTGAGGAATTCTGGGAGTTGAAGTCCACAAGTCTTAAAGTTGCCAAGGTTGAGAACCCCTGATTTAAAGCCACTATTCCAACTGGAACTTCCATTACTGATCATTAAATAAATCACACCCAATTTTACAACCTTTTTGCTGAGATTAACAAGTGAATCATGTAGTTATGTTAAGGAATCATGTGGTCATTAAGTGAATCTGGCTTTCCCCATTGACTTTACTTATCAGAAGCCCCCTGGGAAGGTTGTAAATGGTGATCACATCATCCTGGGATGCTGCAACTATTGTAAATACATACCAGTTGCATTTTGATCACATAACTCCTGGCATGGGTGTGACAGCTGTAATTGCGAGGACTGGCTGCAAGGAACTTTTTTCAGTGCAGTTTGAATGGTCGTTAAATGAATGGTTGTAAGTTGAGGACTACCTGTATCAATCTTTGGTCCCTATGGCTCTTGGCCATCTCACTTTGCCTCTAATGTAAAGAACAATGAAGCATTTACGGAAGCTAGAGAAGTGGAGGAGCCTTGCTCTGAGGGATCAGAGGGCCAGTCTATACCGGTCTTATGGGGAAGAGGCAGATATGACGGGAGGCCTGGGGTAGGCCGCTCTCGGGGAACAAGGCCTCGCTGCGTGAAAGCGATCTCTCGTTCCGGCCCCTTGAACCTCTCCCGGGGTACTGGTAATGAGCGAAATCCGGACCCTGGACTCAGGCTGCTGCTGCTCAATGCCAGGTCGGTGGTAAATAAAGCTCTCCTCATCCGGGACTTAATTCTGGAGGAGGAGGCCGACCTGGCATGTGTGACTGAAACCTGGCTGACCCCAGAGGGAGGAGTTCCCCTCTCTGAGATGTGCCCAGCTGGGTTTCAGGTATGGCATCAGCCGCGACCCCAGGGAAGGGGGAGAGGAGTGGCGATTATAGCTAAGGAGACACTCGGGCTGCGCAGATTCGCTGTTACTGAGATATCAGGTTGTGAGTCCCTCCTTATGAGGTTGGACCTAGGTGTACAGGTGGGCCTGTTGCTTACGTACCTGCCTCCCAGCTGCGTTTCTACAGCCCTGCCCACGCTACTCGAGGAGGTAGCCGGGTTGGCGGTTGAGTTCCCCAGACTTATTGTCTTGGGGGACTTCAATGTGCTATCACTCGGTGAGTCCTCTGGGCTGGCGCGGGAGTTCATGGCCTCCATGGCAACCATGGACCTGACACAAGTAATTGAGGACCCAACCCATGAGGGGGGACACACACCTGACCTGGTTTTCCTCTCGGAACAGTTGAGCTATGATCTGAAGCTAAGGGGCTTAGAAGTGTTGCCCATGTCATGGACAAATCATTTTCTGCTGCGGCTTGAGTTTACGACACCAATCCTCTCTCGCAGGGAGCCGGAACCGATTAAATGGTTTCGCCCCAGACGCCTGATGGACCCTATTGGCTTTCAAAGGGCGCTTGGGGAATTGCCGGATTCGCTCGTACACAGTTCGGCGGAGTCCCTAGTGATGGCCTGGAATACGGCCACTACGGGGGCTCTAGACCAGATTGCGCCGTTGCGACCTCTCTGTGGTAGCAGACCTTGGTTTACCGAGGAACTCAGGGGGATGAAGCGCCAGAAGAGACGTTTAGAGAAGCAATGGAGGGAAAGCAGATCCGAATCTGATCGAACCAAATTGAGAGCTTATATTAAGACCTATTTGGAAGCGATCACTACGGCAAGATCTCAGTATCTTTTCGCATTGATCGCGTCTGCGGAATCTCGTCCGGCTGCCCTGTTTAGGGTGACTCGCTCTCTCCTTGATACGGGGAGGAGTTTACTGGACCCGTGCCCCTCCTGGCTGATTTCGGCTAGCAGGGAGGTGACACGGAGCTGGGTCCAGGCTGTTGCTAACGCTTCATTGAGGGAGGGGTCCTTTACGGCTCCCTTAAAGGAGGCACTTGTGCACCCCCTCCTCAAGAAGCCTTCCCTGGACCCAGCAGTTTTAAATAATTATCATCCAGTCTCCAACCTTCCCTTTTTAGAGAAGGTTGTCAAGAAGGTGGTGGCACTCCAACTCCAACGGTCCTTGAATGAAACTTATTATCTGGGCCCTCAGCAGTCTGGGTTCAGGTCCGGTTACAGCACGGAAACTGCTTTGGTCGCGCTGACCGATGATCTCTGGCAGACCCGGGATAGAGGCTACTCCAGTATCCTGATGCTTCTTGACCTCTCAGCGGCATTCGATACCATCGACCATGGTATCCTTCTGCGCCGGTTGGAGGGGCTTGGAGTGTGGGGCACCATTTTACGGTGGTTCACCTTCTACCTCTCTGGCCGGTCGCAGTCAGTGTTCGCAGGAGGTCAGAGATCGTCTTCCATGTGGAGTTCCTCAGGGGTCTGTTCTCTCACCTCTGCTTTTTAACATCTACATGAAGCCGTTGGGTGAGATCATCTGTCGACACGGGGTGAGTTATCATCAATATGCTGATGATACTCAGCTTTATATCTCTACTCCGCGTCATTACAGCGAAGCAGTGGAAGTGATGAACCAGTGCCTGGAGGCTGTTGAGGTCTGGATGGGTGCCAACAGGCTCAGACTCAATCCCGACAAGACGGAGTGGCTATGGGCTCTGCCTCCCAAGGACAATTCCAACTGTCCGTCCATTACCCTGGGGGGAGAAGTTTTGTCCCCCTCGGAGAGGGTTCGCAACTTGGGTGTCCTCCTCGATCCACAGCTAAGTCTAGAACATCATTTTTCGGCTGTGGCGAGGGGGGCATTCACCCAGATTCGCCTGGTGCGCCAGTTGCGGCCCTATTTGGACCGGGAGTCACTCCTCACAGTCACCCATGCCCTTGTCACCTAGAGATTCAACTACTGTAATGCTCTCTACATGGGGAAACCTTTGAAGAATGTCCGGAGACTGCAAGTAGTCCAGAATGCGGCCGCGCGAGCCATCTTGGGTCTCCCAAGACATGCTCATATCACTCCAGCTCTCCGTGAGCTGCACGGCTACCTATTGGTCTCCAAACACAATTCAAAGTGTTGGTTATGACCTATAAAGCTCTTTATGGCAATGGACCAGGATACTTGCGGGACCGTCTTCTGCCTCATGAATCCCAGCGACCGGTTAGGGCACATAGGGTTGGCCTCCTACGGGTCCCGTCTGTCAGGCAATGTCATCTGGCGGGACCTAGGGCAAGGGCCTTCTCCGTTGCTGCCCCAGCCCTCTGGAACCAGCTTCCCTCAGAGGTTCATACTGCTTCCTCCCTCCTAGCTTTCCGGAAATTGTTAAAGACGCATTTGTGCCGACAGGCTTGGGGCGTATGAGCTGTGCTCTGCCCCTGGGCCTAGGAATGTCCCTCCATCAGCGACTGTGAGCTGACTGTGCTTGTTTGCTGTATGAATGTGATTAATTTTATTGTATTTTTGTAAGCCGCCCTGGGTCCTAGGAGAAGGGCGGCATATAAGTTTAAGTAATAAATAAAATAAATAAATAAATTTTATATATCTCCCAACTGGTTTTTGGATGCGCTCAGCTTAAGGGGGAAACCCCTACTCAACAAAGGACTTGGCATCACTTAAAAGCTTTGAATGAAATGACTGTAATGTCATGGGGACACGGCCAAGAAAAAGGTTGCTGGGCTTATTTGTGTTACCCTCGGGTGCAACTGGGAAGGTAGCTCTGCTTCTCACGTGTAAAGACCAAAATGACGGATCTTACTTGAAACTACCTTATACAGACTCAGAACTTTAGACCTATTTTTTCACTGCTTACCTTTGGTTGACCTGGTGTTGGATTACAGCTGTGTCATCCCCACCAAATTAGGAAACTGGAAGTTTCCTATCCTGGACATCAGCTTTCTTTCACCTGTGTGTGAGTATTGTATTAGGATCTTCTTGGAATCTCTGTATTAATTTTGAATTTTTTAGCCGAGCCTTTGACACAGATCTGTAGTAGATCAGTACTCCTCTACCTGGGGCAACATTGCTTTTATTTTAATCAAGCCGCTGTTGATCCGCATTTGATCTCCATCACTACTAAATACTTGTATCTGTGATAGCGTGGATAGATTTTATTTTCTTTCTTTTTAATAAAGCTTGATTTGATAAGCAATTGCAAGATTAATTTACTTTTCAAAAGGTGGGTGGGACAAGAAGGGCTGTAACCTTCAGTCATAAATTAATGTGCCACAAGGCCACAAAGTTGTATTATAGAAATGCTTTAATTATTCTCGAGTTTTACTTTTCAATCATCAGAAAAGCAACACAGGTGGTGAGAACCCTCCTTCACTAACTGTGGTTAGGGAAAATGCTACCTAGGACACCTGGAAGACAGACGGTGGCAGCAGTAATTTCATGCAGCTGGCTGAAAACAGGTGATGGGGGTTAAGACTGTAAAACCAGAGAGCTAAATGCTCCATGTTTTGGGCTCAATTTTTCAATTATCATGATGACATTCCATGATATATTATAGAATATAATTGATATGAAGGAGTACATCCAAATGAAAGGAGTACATACTGAATTTATGCTGTGGCAAGTTAAACTTACATCTGGCTGAGAATATGTAAAGTACGAATCTTCTATGAAACAGCTGACATGAAGCAGCATTCTGAGGATGCAAGTTTCCACATTTTTATATCTCACAATTTGTGTCACATCTAGCAAAGAAGCAAGCTGATAGTACAGTCTCAGTGATATAATGCAACTGCACTCTGGCCTATATCTACAAATGAGGGCAGAGAGGGTACCTCTCCATTCCTTTCCAGTGGCTAAAAATATTAAAAATTGAGTTTGAATCAATAGAAGAAATTTATTTACTATTACAGAATTATTACCAAACTATGTTGCAGATAATATTCAAGAATGTTTTCCACGCATTGTTTTGTGATTTTCAACCTGGCTAGTCACTTCAGAATTGTTACAACTATTTATAATAAAATACTGTATTGTTTGATAATCCTAGAGTATAACTTCTCTATTTTATATCTGCATGGATTAAAGTTAGAGTCAATTCTCCAACATATGGAAAATTGCTGGGCTAAAAAAATGAGCAGTCAGATCTTCATATAACATAGGACCATCAAAACTTCATTCAGAAAGTGTCATATCTCCCCCCCCCCGACTCAAACTGTTTCTTTTTTTTTAAGGGGAACTTTCCTTTGGGTCTCTTAACCAATTAGCTTGGGGGCTTGGTACTGCTACTTACATACATGCAACTGAGCAATGAGGATGCCAAGTATGACACTAGCTCTCCTTTGTATGCTATTAATTTATGAAAATAAATTAGGCAGGAAATTACTGAAAGGGTAGAGAGCAGAGAGTCATTTGATTGTTCTGGAAATGATGGGAAGGAATTAGGTTGGCTGAATGGATTTCAACCAACGGGCTGCTGCTGCTGCTGCTCCATGTATCAAAAAAGCCAATTAGATGCCTTGCATATTTTTTTTTAAAGGCAATAATCACAAGATGCATCTGTGCAGAGGCTTTCCTGACCATGGCTGCCATCTCCCCTTCTGGCTTGAAGAGAAAGCCCCTAAATTATGCACCAATTTTATCTGGGAGAGGATGAACCCATCCAGAACTCCAAGAAGATGGACCTTAAAATTCACAGCCACTCAATCTTCCTTAGGTTGCGTAAAGAATCAGGGCAATCACCTTGAGCCATTTTATAAGCAAAGAGGGCTAAAGCATCCCTTAATTCCTGGGAAACAAGATAAGTCGTCAGAAGCGACAGAGGCAGGCTCTTTGCTGATTGTGCCAAAGCCTGATCTTTTTCATCCAGACCCTCATCGCTTCCAGACCTTGAGAAAGAACTTGATAGCACAACTTGAACACAGTATAATAATAATAATAATAGTAAAATTGGAAGGGACCTTGGAGGTCATCTAGTTACCCTGCTCAGGCAGGTAACCCTATACCATTTCAGACAAATGACTGTCCAGTCTCTTCTTAAAAACTTCCAATGTTGGAACATTCACCGCTTCTGGAGGCAGGTTGTTCCACTGGTTAATTGTTCTAACTGTCAGGAAGTTTCTCCTTAGTTCTAGGTTGCTTCTCTCCTTGATTAGTTTCCATCCGTTGCTTCTTGTCCTGCCTTCAGGCGCCTAGGAGAATAGCTTGACTCCCTCTTCTTTGTGGCAGCCCCTGAGATATTGGGAGACGGCTATCATGTCCCCCCTCGTCCTTCTCTTCGTTAAACTAGACATACCCAATTCCAGCAACCGTTCCTTATATGTTTTAGCCTCCAGTCCCCTAATCATCTTTGTTGCTCTTTTCTGTACTCTTTCTAGACATGTATTATTAAGTATCATCGGCATGCTTATGATGCCCGATCCCAAACTGAAGCAGTTTCATGTAGATGATAATATAAGAGTGAGGAGAGAAAACAGGCTTGAGGGATCCGCAAGGCTTTCAGGCCAGATCTCCACCCCTCACTTGATTGGGACTGGCTCTGGAGGAAGAAGGAAAACACTGAGCCTCTCATCCTTAAACCTTGAAGCCAGTCCAAAAGGATACCAAGAACGATGGTATCAAAAAAATGAAGGAGTTTGGGGCACACGCACTTTCCAGAAGTTTTCTGTTGGATACAGATCATCTACAATTTCTATATTTCCTATTACTATCCAGCTTGTTCTCCAAATTACCAGTTTGGCTAGATGAAATGTTTGGTTGTCTTCTAGAAGATATTTTCCCTGAGATTGGATAGCTTTTTGGATTGCCAAAAGCTCAGTTGGTATTTACACACTTCTATTTTTTTTATTTTTTATTTGATTTGATTTGATATTCCTGACACAAATAAGTCTTTTGTTCTGGTACAGCATTGTGGTTGTCAACCATGCTGCTTCAGATTCACATAAAAGTCTTTCCTCCAAAGCTTAGGGTATATAAAAGGATTTGACCAACACTGATGTAAGATTATCTAATAAAACCTGAACTTGCTCGGGTGACATCCGCCTGCAGGTCCAACTCCAACTGAATTAAAACCAGCGTATACATTAATGCTATTCTGATTATACTTAACGAGAGAGATGGTGATAAAACAACACATGATGACGGTGAATTAACAGGAGAAAAAGCAAACAAAAGGCTGGACTGCAAAGTAACATCAGAAGCACCAGCATTTTTATAGTCTTTATGCAACCTTGATCACAATTTACATACAGAAAAGATTAAAAAGCCATAAAACGTCCATGACAGTTAAGAGTCCAGCTCTGGATTTTTTTTAGGAACAACTCCCAGCTAGAGAGCGCAGGTGCCTCCTGCAAGCTCTACTAACACCAAGGACACGTGTAGAAAGGATCTTGAAACACTCCATCAGTCGCTTCTCACCATCTTGTTATCAAGAACAGCCTGTTCCTAAGCATCTAATGGCTGCCGCACCATATACTGGGGGAATGCACAGAGGTCTCTGAAATGAACTGTGACCCCTCTGTGGCCTGCACCAAAATTGTCTCATGTACTCTCTTGGCCCTGGTTGTTTAAAATGTGACCTGAGATCCAAGAGACTTATTGGGAAACCCAGAAGAAACTCTTCACGTTGACCGTGCCTTCATTACAGTGCCTTCCTGTCTTAATACATCCATGCTATCTTTCAGTCCATTCGTATCCATATTCCAGGGAGTAGGCTTGGGATGGTTCTCTTCTCAAGGGACACTGGAAATGATAGGGCTACGTGGATCAGAGAGATAACACAGCTGAGAACACTGCCGCACCTGCCAAAGAAAGACAGCACAGCCCTGTGAATGAGGGAGAAACCACAAGCCTTACCTGAGCTAGGCTACACCTAAGAGAGGATTTAAAGGTCAACATCCCAGGACCAGAAAGCAGAATATGGGCAAAAGGAGACCAAGCCTAAAGACAACAGTCTCTGCTGGACGATTGTGATAAGCTTAAGACAGAGACGTACAACGTCCCTTGGCATATGGAGGTCAAGTTTTATACTCCCCAAAGCAAACAGAATCGGTTTCTTTTTGGAAAGGGGGAGTTTTATAGGGGACCCCTGCAAAGGGGAGGTCACCCATCTTGTTCCTTAAAACCTCCAAAATTGCAGAGGAAGCAGACAACATCCAGCCTGCAGGCCGTATTTTTTTTTTTAAAAATTAAGGCTTCACATCTGCATCTTCCACTTAGCCTAAGAAGACTTTCAGGGAACCAATACACCTTCTTGTCTTTGTTGCAAAGCAAACACTCTGTAAGACTTTAATTTCCAGCATCTTTTAAGCAAATTCTGCTCTGCAGGTGAAAGATAAAAGGACTGGAGGTTTGGTCTTTCTATCTGAAGGCATAAACATGACCACCATCCATGTATTTAAATAGTCTGTGTTAAAGTACACACACTTTTACAGGTTCAAAGGCAGATATGAAGGCTTACATTTGCAGCCATCACACTTGAAACACAGACTATAACAGGGGTATGCCAAAACGCCCTCTCCTGCATGTGGTCACAAGGATTTGTAAATCCTGTAGAATATTTATACAGAACCACTGAAATGAATCACCCAGTTGGGAGAATCCTTGCAGATCGCCTATCTCATGTCCAGGCTTAGGGCAAGAATCTCCTAAACCAGGGGTAGGCAACCTTGGCTCTTTTATGACTCGTGGACTTCAACTCCCAGAATTCCTGAGCCAGCATGGCTGGCTCAGGAATTCTGGGAATTGAAGTCCACAAGTCATAAAAGAGCCAAGGTTGCCTATCCCTGTCCTAAACCGACAGGGAACCATTTCGCTATCCAGGTCTAGGGAGACTGTCCCATTAACAACTCTCATCATGAGGTATTTCCTCCTAATATTCAGCCTAAATCTCCCTTCTTTTAATTTTAGTCTTGTCGGTTCTCATTCCAATCTCAGCTTCAGCAAAGAGGCAGGCTTCCCCCCTTTTGCACACTGCAGCATTTAGCTGTCCCCACGTCTGTTGCAACGCTTGCGAAGTCTCCTCTATCGTCAAAAGGTGGTCAGCTCCTTCCATTCTTCTGTATGGGACTTGATTTTCAGGTCATTCCATTTTATTAATTTCACGTTTATTTCACTCAGTAAAATTTATTAGCTGTCCACCTTACCGTGCAGCAACTCTGGAGCGGCTTATCATTTATTGTTTTATTATTACATGTATTATTCTGGTAGCCTTCCTCTAAACCAGTGTTTCTCAACCTTGACAATTTTAAGGCATGTGGACTTCAACTCCCAGAATTCCACAGCCAGCATAAGGTTGAGAAACACTGCTCTAAACCCACTGCAGCTTCTCTGTGAAATACTTCCCATGACCTGGACATGTTTCCATTAAGCCAGGCCAGGACTGGCCTGGCCTGGCCTGGCCTTTTAAAGGGCTGCATCCCACTGCTTGCTCATGTTCAGCTGACACCTTTTCCCAATTCATTCTGGCAAGTCTGATCTCCCCAGTCCTTTATCGAGGAGTCTGATTTTTTTTCTTCCCCCTTCCAAGATACAGAATCTTCCACTTATCACAGCCGAATGAATACCAGATGGTCACAGAACGCTAACGCTCCACAGCCCCAGGCTACAGAAACTTACTCTTGGGGCTGCTCTGGCCATCAGGTTCAGGGACTTTCCAGTCCAGTTTTCTCCCTTTTTCGTAGAGGCCCTTGAGAACCTTCCGGAACCCCTCAGGTTCCAAACCTCCAGTGCTCAGTTCCATGTATTTCCGGTACAGCTGGAGTGCTGTTCGTGCATCTTCAATGCTGTCATGCGTCTCTCCTTGAATTTTCAGGTCTAAGCAAAAAGAAGAGAGAAAAATCCAAACACATAGCAAATGTTGTCTTGCCTACCTGCTTTAGGTTCAAGAATGAGGAAATCTCTTTAGGCGAAGGCAGTGATGGCGAACCTTTTAGAGACCGAGTGCCCCAAAACCGCCTCGCCGCTGCCCCGCCCCCACCTCTCCTGCCTGCAGGGCCACCCACCCACCTCCACGGCCCGCCACAGCAATTGCCCAGGCGGCCCAGCAGTGTTATGGCAGCCATGCCCTCTGTCCACACCCCGCAGCATCATCTATACATGATGGGGCATGAGGGCTTCTCCCCGCTGCCCAGCTGCCATGTCCTTGGCTGTGCTGATCTGCGTAGGCTGCGCCCAGGGCGAATCTCCTCGGGGGGGGGGTCTGCTGGTGAGGAGGGGGCCATGGGGGGGTGGGTGGGGCAATGGCATGCATGCCCACAGAGAGGGCTCTGAATGCCGCCTCTGGCACCCGTGCCATAGGTTCGCCACCACTGGGCTAAGGTTAGGGGCAAGAATTTATTTCTGTCAGTGTTGAAAATGAACTCAACTCCCAGGCTTCGATATTAATCTAATCTGGAAGGCCTTCCTTGCTCCCCATTCTCTATGTCCAAACTCTCAGTTGCAAAGCAGGGTTTGTAAAACTCATGAGGACAGTCAGCCTTACTAGGTAGACTGGACCAGGAAATCAACTGCACAGGAAGACATAAAACTACTTTTATTGCATGTTGGCTTCAGTAACAAAACTGTGCAAATCTGCTTGTGTTGCACCTCCTCCTCCTCCATTTTAAAGTTCAGTGAATTAGGGAGGCCTCTGCCTGAGCAGTTTCCACGTTCTAGCTCTGGATTTAAAGTTTCAGCTGCTTTTGCTTAGATAAAAAGTTCCTGCACATTTTCATCAATATCGTCTTCCCGAGAACAGCACCGGGGGGATTCTTTAGCAACTATATTATTCTTTCAGGCAGGGCGGCTTGGCTGACTGGAAGAGGGGCGCAGCTTAATTTTGCCCACAGGATTATTGGACTGACCCAAGAAATACCAGGCAAGGAAGCGCAGGGAGATCATCCTCTTCCTAGGCATGTGGAACAAATACACCGTGTCGATTACTTGATCTCTGGGAACCTGTAAGAGGCAGGCATAGCCCTATTAGCACACCACCACATAATCATGAGATCTCAGTCCACAAGATCTTCTTCTAACCTTAGATTGAAACCAGACTTAGCCTAAGGTCCACTTGCTCCAATGGAGGCAACACAAACAAAGAAATCTGGTAATTAATGTAACTGAAAGCAAACTAGCTGAATACCTTTGATTACTCCTGTTTAATAATGTTTTGCTTTCCATATTAAAAGTAGTGTCTGATAGCAATTTCTGGGCGGCTCAGGAGCTGACCCAAAGCTTTCAGGCACTATGTGCCCTAATTTAAATAACAAAAAATACAGTTGTTGGTAATGGCTAGTATCAGGCTTTGTTACAAGTGGGCAAATCTGATGGCCGGGGCCTATTGGGTGTGCTTTTCAACTGGATTGACCCTCAGTCAGCACTTGTGGCAAGATGTCTAAAGTAAAATTCTACTAAGAGACAAATCTAGGAACAAGACAACAAGAGTAACCAAAGATAAGAGTTAATGTCTATTCTTTGATAGGCATTGGCCTCAGTAACAGTAGAAGCAGGTAGTTCAAAGTCTAAACCAGTGGTGGCGAACCTATGGCACGGATGCCAGAGGCGGCACTCAGAGCCCTCTCTGTGGGCACGCGCGCCGTCGCCCCAGTCCTAGGCCTTCAGCTGGGTTTTATAAAACCTTTTCGCTTTAGCCTCCACCGCCGTGTACAAAAAAAAAAAAAAGGTTCAATCAATCAGTCAATTTCAACTTCTCGTGGGAAAAAAAAGATCTCGCAAAGTTGGAATTGATTGACTGAACTTTTTAGTCCCACCCAGTCTGCCGTTACCACCGCAGCCACGCCCACCCAATGGGCACGCCCAGCCAATGGGCCACACCCAGCCAATGGGCCACACCCACCCAGCACCCGACGATGCATAAGTGGGTTTTGGGTTGCAGTTTGGGCACTCGGTCTCTAAAAGGTTCGCCATCACTGATCTAAACCATAATATCAGAGAATGTGCCTGGTTTATTCAAGTTGCCAACCAGGCATGTGCTCTCACCCTCGCCTCTTATGAACTCAAGAGCCAATGCATTCAAACACAGCCACTTCTCTGAGATTGCCCATGGCAGGGGGAGGAGCCTAAATGGGGGAAAGCTAGGAAACTTCACCGACAGGCTGTGAAAATGGAGAGTGTCTGCAAACAATAACTTCAGATGCCTTAGTGATTTCAACAATGGCAGAGGTTCTAATGTAGCTGAAAAGCTCTTAAAAATTCAGGAAGATATTCAGAGATGCATCTGCCTTGAAAGTAGCCCATGCTGAATTGTACAGCACAGTCAAACGTTAACAGTGGACCACAGGGTTTGTGACTTTTTTGTATTGTGTTATAAAATGCTTTTATGATAATTTATGAAATGTTTTATAAAATTTGCCAGATTTCCATTCCACAGGCATTCATGGGTCCTGGACTTTGGACCCATTCCAAAGGGAATCTAAATTAAGGTATTAAGTCATTTACACATATCACTCATATTTGATTACATCTTCGTTATTATACCTTCTTTACACGTGCTCTATTCTTACTCAAGTATAAGAAGTTAAACCTGTGAAAGAGAGAGATCAATCAAGATTTTATAAGGAGATAGTCACCATGATATTGATGACCCGGAAGTCTTTTTGCAATCCATGGCCCACAAACTTGACCCCAACATCTATAAGGAAGCGTAGCTTTAGGTAGGTGGATTTGAGGGTAGTGAGATGTTTGGATGAAATTTTGGCATCCAAATCTCCCGGCTTTATTCCTGAGTACTGAGTAAGATAATCCACAACCTATAAGAACAAAGAAAATAGAATCACCGTGTATTGAGGGTCTACCTGTCCCTTCTCAATTTCCAGGACTTCCTTCTTTGACCACTGAGTGGATCTACTTCCCATTTAAAAACATATATTATCTGATAGGAAAAAGGAAAAGAAATAATGAAAATGAAGCAAAACTGAAATAACAAGCTTCGGCTCAACCACAGCAAGGCTAAGTGATTTTGGGTGTTAGGGGCTCCTGGTTCTTGAGGCTTGCCACTTTTTGTTTTGGATGGGGTTCTGTTACCCCAAAAAGAACCTGGGTGCAATTTGGAGGGGGTTCCTCACAGTTCCTGTTCAAGGAACAAGCGGTAGCTATCCCCCTAAGGCAGTGTTTCTCAACCTTGACAATTTTAAGGCACGTGGACTTCAACTCCCAGAATTCCACAGCCAGCAATGCTGGCTGTGGAATTCTGGGAGTTGAAGTCCACGTGCCTTAAAATTGTCAAGGTTGAGAAACACTGCCCTAAGGGCCTTTGCACAACTACGTGTTGTGTGCCAGATGTGCCTGGTCCTGGACCAGGAAGCCCTGCTCAGGGTCTCTTCATGTCTTGATCATACACCTCTCCTTTGTGGGATGCACTGGTTTCCACCACTGCTTCTAGGTGCAATTCAAGAGGCTGGTGATGATCGATAAATCCCTACATGGCACGGAACCAGGTTATTTGAGGTATCTTGTCCCCAGCCAGGTTCCATCAAGTCTTTTTCTGTCCTGGCTCCTTCTCTGTGGAACATCAAGTTCCTCCGGAGCTCAGACTGGCCTTGACCCTGTTGCTCTTAAAAACGTGGAATATGGTAGAGCTGATGCAGTGGCTACAATGACTGTTATGGAGATGATTGCCTTAGCTATGAAATTTGATTTATGCTTTTATGTGGTTTTCTATTGTCTTTATCGTTGGGCTGGTTTTCTGTTTTTAATACTGTTTCATTGTTTGTGAGCCACCAAAGATCTTGAATTGAGATGAGCAGGTTATATAAATTTGATAATAAGACGCGTTGTACTCAGCCTAATGAGGGCAGATCAGATAGACTGAACAACTCCAAATCTAGCTGTGCTAATTCTTGGGACAACACAGTCGTCATCAGGAATGACAAAAGAGTAGCTGCAGTTCAGAGAGCATCGTGTGTTGGGTGGCTTTCCCCATCTGAGTTTTAAGAAAGCTGAAGGAAGCTACTCTGTATAAAAAAACTGTTTCCTCTGGAGAAGCATAGGGGGTTTTACCCTTCTGCCCAGTTTCCCAGCCATTGGTGAGCATCCAGTACTAGAGTTACTGCTGGGAACAATCCCCAAATATATCACCCCAAACATTCAACACTTAGCAAGCAGGAAAGAAACCCTGAAAAAAAAAGCCCAAATGGAAAAGAAAGCTTTGTAAGAGTTGAGGAACCTTAAGGCAATCTGTTTCCTCAGTGAAGAAAAGACATAAATTAGGGAGAAAAGAAAGACCCCTTTTAATTGCCAGGAAGAATCATCTATGTCAGGAAGTACTCTTTCTCTATACAAGGACAGCTGCATGAGAGCGACTATTGAGTTGTAGTTAAGCAAGACATTTCACACACCGTGAAAGAGGCATGAAAACAATGTTTTCAGACAGAATTAATTTCAGACTAATCTCTTCCAAAAGATACCTGCTGTACTTTGTGATTGGCACGAGCCTCACTCACTCAAGCGTGTTCCGCTGTTTGTAGGAGGGCCAATTGAGCTGTGATGGTTTCAAGAGGCTCCTGCCTCCCAAATCCAGTGCCCTGAAAAGGGTTTCACATGGCCTCACATATGGTCAACTCCAACTATGCTTCCTGACACAGACTGGGGATGGGGGGGGGTGTCTAGCTTCTGTAAACCCTTCTTAGAATAGAGCACTAGCGTACCCTTTGTGAGGCTTTTCTAAAGGGAGGGTTGCATACCTGTTCTTGCGTGGAAATGTAATCATCAATGAAAGGAACGCCCTCGTTGGGACCCTGCCCCCGGACACACGTGATCCTGGCCACTGACATCTGACTGGGTTTGATTGTGGATTTGGTCCCGTCGCTGCGAAGCTCAGCTTCCTCCTATCGCAGGTGGTTAAAGGGTGAGTAGGCGCTGCCTGTGATCAAAAGGCAGTATCCTGGACCCAGAAATCTTATCTCTCGTCCTAATGTGCGAGGCCTACCTCATTGAGGGTGACAAACTCAGCATCCAGTCCCACCAAGTCTCCAACCTGTGGCATTTCGCTCAGCATGAGGGGGATGAACGTGGCGTGACATTTGCGCTGTTTGCGAGCAAGGGAAGCCTCAGCAAGCAACACGCTGGCTTCAATCGGGTTCTTGACTTGAAACAAAAAATGAAATTTGATTGGCTGACTCACTCAGAGATTACACTCAGTTTACAGAAAAACCAAAGAGAAAGGGAAATCCCATCTCAGTCAGGGAATGCCCCAGAGAAAACCTCAAGAGCACAACTTCTTCCTTTGCACAACTGATACTATTTTCTAAGAATCAGTTGATCCCCTCACAACATAAAGGGCCTAAAACTCTTAAACAGAAAACCTCTGACGTCATAGGACTGACTTCTCTAGAAGAATGGAATAACAGAATTTAAAATTAAGGATTTTATTTTAATAAGACAGATCCATAACGAGAGTAACTCAATCCTGAAGCTGGTCACATCAGTTCCCAGTTCTAGAAACAAGCCAAATAGATTTCTGATGGAACATAAAGGACAGTTTCAGGAATCCACAACTGCCATCCCCACCCAGTTCAATTCAAAATACATTCAAATTAAGATGAAGAACACCACTGCAGCTGCTTCTTGAAAAGTGACAAGTGGCCTTGCGGTAAATATCTGGACATACTGGTTTATGTGGAAGAACAGCTGCATAGCTACTTCAGCATTCATCTAAACACCCTCCAACAATTTCCATTTCACAGCACAACAAAAGTGTTTTGGCTAGCAATGTTTTTTTATCCTTGACGTGACCTCCGTTTTCTATGCTGATGGGCCTTTTCATCTTATGATGATCGCTCAGTTTGTTTCACTTCCTCTTGGGAGTACCGCACCTCCTTGCAAAACCTATTTACTTTGTTCTCTCAATCTTTGTGGTGTTAACTTATGACCACCTCTCAAAAATTCCATCTTCACACTCACTGACTGTGAAGGAGGACGAGGCTATTTCTCCTCCCAGCTGTACAACACTATTATATGAGACTTCTCGGTGGAATTTCCATTTGGCCATAAAAGCAATTGTGGAAAAAAAAAATCGAGGAGTGGATGCCCAGTAATTGTAAGGAAGGCTGAAAGTGAAGAAATTGGGGTTGTTCAGCATGAGAACGCAGGTCACTCCAAGCAGGATAGAAACCTTTCCCCACCTCCTAGGCCACTGAAGGTTTCATGTGCATGGGCTGAATGTGTACAAAATAGGTTCCCTGAAAAACAACCAAGTGAGGAGATAAGAAAATGAACTGGCTAAAAGCTAAGCTAGTCATATACCCCACTTGTTAAGCAGACAGAGCTACCGTATCTTTTTAAAAAATGAAAGCAGGAAGGAAAGCTTATCTGCCTTGATTGATAAGGAGAGTAAGACAAGCAGGATCCTCTGCCACTCCAGTTGGCAGTCTATGTGCCAACTAAGCCCTATGACTGATTAACATGAACATAACCTCTGGCTTTTCAATCTAAGTGTCGTGTCAAGTGAATTATCCATTTGGGGTATTATATTATTTTTTTTTTAGTTATGTGGGAAGCAATTTTCTTCAAGCAGAAGAATGAGAGGGCCCAGAGAAACAAACTTAAATTAAGTCATAGTTATGTTCTGGAGGAACATAGCTTCTTTCCTATACCTAATTTCACCTAATCAGTGCTTAAAACAGATAAGTGGTTTTCTAAACACATTACTTGGACTCAATATTCTCACCAACCACTGTCGCTTCCTGGGATCTATGAACCCGGCTGAGGGCTGGAATGACGTATTATTGAATCACACACTATTCGGACTTCAAAGCTACTTGCTCAATAACATCTCTCTCTCTCTCTCTATAGGTACCTGTGTACGGGTGCCAGTTGCTGGAGCTTCTGAACAAAGATTTCAGGACAGGTAGTCCTCAACTTGTGACTGGTTGCTTAGTGATTGATCAAAGTTACGACGGGCCTCCCTGGATGTACTTATGACTTAGTTCCAAAATTGCGATAGCCACCCCCTCCCTCCACAATCAAAGGGCTGCATTTCGTGCTCTCGGCAGCTGCCCCACACTTAAGGCTGTTTGACGCATCCCATAGTCATGTGACTGCATAACACGACGTTTTTGCCAAAAGCTGGCATTTACTTCTGGTTTTCAGAAAACTGGCCCATAGGGAACAATAGGTTTGCTTTATAACCATTGCAAACAAGTCATAAGATTGTCTCGGTCATGTAAGTGGCCTGTTTTACAACCACCACTATTTATGACCATGATGGGCAGGCTCCATTAGGCACCATGTCTATGTCATTACAATAAGTTATAATAAGAATGTTATCTGGTACTTGTTTAGGAATTCCAGCAGTCGTCCTTCTTATATACATACATATACAGAGGGACATTATAATCCTGCCCTAATATTATTGGATACATTAAAGACTATCATCATGGCTGAACCTGGTTCTCAGGTTTTAAGAAACAGCAACTCTTAAATTCTTGCTACCTTTGTAAGTGCACTTCTACACCCACATACACTCACTGTGTAAATTGTACTTGGAGTGGAGGTTCCTCCGCACATAATAAAGAATAGCAGGCACTTTCCAACTCATGTCAAATTGTACAGCCTCACACTGTAAATCCAAAGGCAGACAGGAAAAAATCAGATGGACAGAAGTGGGAGAACAGACAGATCAGAAATGAGTTCTGGAAGCTGCTGGAGCTGTTTTTAATTAAAATGAAAAAAAGTGGGGAAAATTAGTCCAAAATAAGAAATGTTGACATAATTTTGCCTCTCTGTGCTGACTCAATTTCTTTAGACTCGAATGCAGAATGTTAAGGAAGTTTCAGCATGGATACAAATCAATACCCACATTTGTTTATCCATGGCAACATTTCAGGGCAACCCTGGCTAGGTTGTAAAATCTAAGATCCTAAAGACGAGATTTCAAATTTCTCAGGGGGGGGAGGAGGGGGCACAGCATAGCATCGTGATGCATATTTCCTGGCACAGGGCATATACATTACAAAATATGCCTCATAAATACATCACATCTCTTCTGTAGTACATTATATGTTTCCAAGTAAAATAAGTTGTTTTATGTCCATTTGACTATAAAAGACATTTCACGTACTGTTTTTAAATAAACAACTTAATATTGTTTGCAGGAAAAACATGTAACATAGAATATGATGCCTCAGCTAGGCTTCCAATGAAACAAGAGATTTACAGAAGCTGTAAAACAAATATAAATTCTCATTAATATGGAAATATGCCTTGAAGCAATTCCAGTTTATGTAAGGCTACTTCTAAGGATATGCTCTTTCAAATCTATTCGGTTCTGATCTCCATTTTAGGTCAAAACACTCTATAACATCCAAGCTATCTAGTTTTAAAAAGCTTGGAAAGTCAATAACTTGGTATAAATATTCATTTCTATTTCTGTTATGTGTAGAAAAGCAAGAGCACAGAAGATAAATCATCATAATATCCTCACCTTATCCACAGGCTCAATGAGAAAGTCATTAAAAAGATACCACTGCTGGTGTGTGACACCCTTAAGAAAAGAAAGTTATGCATTAAATACAAAGATGTTCAATCAGTGAACATCTACAATCAGATGCAATCCTATCCTACAATTAGGTGCAACTTAATCCTTTTAATAGGAATTAACAGTTACAGTCAGTTAGAAAGATCAATAAGCTCTGCTTTTCATTAAAAGACTTACCTCCTTTCTTTGATGGTAGGTCTCTCCAACTTTGATATGCCCCACAAGGCTGCCCCCAGTCCGGGAATCCAGAATATGTACAACTGTTGCCATGAGGTCATAGACATATGTAGATTCTTGATCTTCCAACATGCCCAACTGCAACGAGAAAGACCATTCCAGAAGTGGGCTAATTTTCCGTGTGGCTCTAAGACGGTTGTACATGGTTTTAACGCTTTGGTGCATTTTCCCCAAACAAAGAGGAAAGGCGTAGTAGTAGTAGTAGTATTTTTACTACTCCTGAAGCCAGCTCCCTGGATAGTTCACCTCCAATATGCTAGCCTTTCCAGAAATCTTATATCCTATATCAGTGTAGCACAGGGGTCTTCAAACTTGGCCCGCTGGCTGAGGAATTCTGGGAGTTGAAGTCCACAAGTCATAAAAAGAGCCACGTTTGAAGACCCGTGGTGTAGCGGAACAAAACTTGGAGCCGAACTTGTCTTGATTTGTTCACTTATCATCCCTGTTTTTCTCTCCTGTTTCTATGAACTGACAAACTGTTGGCTCTCTGAGAACTGATTCATAGTAGATGAATGCAGATAAAGATAAACAGGTAGTCTGACTTACAACCATTTGTTTAGTGACCATTCAAAGTTACGACGGCGCTGAAAAAAAGTGACCGACGACCGTTTTTCACACTTACGACCATTGCAGCATCCCCAGGGTCACGGGATCAGAATTCAGATGCTTGGCAACTGGTCCATATTTATGACGGTGGCAGGGTGTCCCCGGGGTCATGCGGTCATCCCTTGTGGCCTTCTGACGAGCAAAATCAAGGGGGAAGCCAGATTCACTTAACAATGATATTACTAATGTAACTGCAATGATTCACTTAACGACGGTGGCAAGAAAGATTGTAAAATGGGACAAAACAACAACACCTAGCAACATAAATTTGAGGCTCAATGGTGGTCACTCAGTCGAGGACTGCCTTATATATGAGAAGTTTGGCTGCTGGTGGTTCCACAGCATGCTTCTGTGACAACGTTTTCCTTTATCAGGACTTATCCTGCCTTCCCTTAACCATCAGGGCTACTGCTGTAATATATCTCCACTGTTAGCAGGCAGATGAGGGCCAGCTTGTTTGTCCACACAACCTTTGTTTCTGATACCTCTTGCCGAGGATCAGGCCAAAATTAACTTTGCATCTTTTCATTCCCGCTGCTATGCATATTCAAATACTTATTTATCATTTATTTATTATTTTGACTTATATGCCGCCCTTCTCCTCAGACTCAGGGCGGCTCACAGCAAATAATACAAGTACAAAATATCAATCAGTTAAAATAGTATATAAAAAACTATAAAACTATACCCACTCATACAACATACAGTGCCAATCAAAGGCCCAGGGGCAGAGCGCAGCTCACACGCCCCAAGCCTGTCTGCAAAGGTGTGTTTTTAAAAGTTTACGGAAAGCTAGGAGGGAAGGAGCAGTACGAACCTCTGAGGGAAGCTGGTTCCAGAGGGCTGGGGCAGCAACGGAGAAGGCCCTTGCCCTAGGTCCCGCCAAACGGCATTGTCCAACAGACGGGACCCGTAGGAGGCCAACCCTGTGTGCCCTAACCGGTCGCTGGGATTCATGGGGCAGAATGAATGTGTAAAGTGTAATGAATGTATAATTATTGTCCTTAATTTATGTTAGGAGAGTAGAGAGCTGGCTGCAGTCTCTCCGCGTTTTCCTGGGATTACGTCCCATGGCAGTCAGTGGGAATGACTTCTCAGCACACAGACCTGGAATGGATTGTACAGTATGACAGGAACAGACTGGAAGGAAGTAGCAATAGCAACAGCACTTAAGACCAATCTGCTTTACAGCCCTCTCTAAGTGGTTTATAGAGTCAGCCTATGGTGCCCAACAATCTGGGTCCTCATTTTACCCACCTCAGAAGGATGGGAGGCTGAGTCCTGGGTCAGGATCAAACTGCTGGTCGTCGGCAGAATGCAATATTGCATTCTAACCACGGTACCATGATGGCTCATAGGAACTACTGGTAACATTTATGATGATTTACAACAGATTGGTAAACTATTGCAACGAATGATATTTCTCCATAAAACTGTGTTGTTTTAGGAAGACTGTTCCAGGGAAAATCAAATATGAATTACTGTGTATATTTTCCAGCTGAAATCAAATCCCTGGGTGGCAGCTACATTCAAAAGTATCCTGTCTTTAGTTTTATATATTTGAAAGCTTCTTGAGCCATTGTTTCCCATCTTGCTCTGGGATAGATGGAAGAAAAGATGCATCAATCCTGAAGTCTGCCTATCTCCACCCTAATAATGTAAGAGACAGATAGGCAGGTATAGATAATGGAACAGCAGAATTGGAAGGGATTTTAGAGGTCTTCTAGTCCAACCCTCTGCTCAAGCAGGAGACCCTATACACCATTTCGGACAAGTGGCTGTCCAGTCTCTTCTTAAAAACTTCCAGTGTTGGAGCATTCACCGATTCTGGAGGTAGGTTGTTCCACTGGTTAATTGTTCTAATTGTCGGGAAGTTTCTCCTTAGTTCTAGGTTGCTTCTCTCCTTGATTAGTTTCCATCCGTTGCTTCTAGTTCTGTCTTCAGGCGCTTTGGAAAATAGATTGACCCCAATCTTCTTTGTAGCAGCCTCTCAAATATTGAAACATTGCTATCATATCACCACTAGTCCTTCTTTTCACTAGGCTAGTGAATGTTCTTTGTATGTTTTAGCCTCCAGTCGCCTAATCATCATTGTTGTTCTTCTCTGCACTCTTTCTAGAGCGTCAACATCTTTTTTATATCACGGTGACCAAAACTGGATGCAAGCTAGATAATCCAATCACTTCCTTTTGGCTAGATTCAGTCAAGATCATGTGAGGCACTAATACCACTCTACGAAGCCTTAGCAAGACCACACCTAGAATGTTGCATCCAGTTTTGGTCTCCGCACTATAAAAAAGATGTTGAGACTCAAGAGAAGAGTGCAGAAAAAAGGCCACAAAGATGATCAGAGGACTGGAGGCTAAAACATATGAAGAATTGGGTATGGCTAGCCTAGTGAAGAGAAGGACCAGGGGAGACGTGATAGCAGTGTTCCAATATTTGAGGGGCTGTCACAGAGAGGAGGGGGGGTCAACCTATTTTCCAAAGCACCTGAAGGCCAGACAATGGAATAACGGATGGAAACTGATCAAGGAGAGATTCAACTTGGAAATAAGGAGAAATTGTCTGACAGTGAGAATAATCAATCAATGGAACAGTTTGCCTTCAGAAGTTGTGGGAGCTTCAACGCTGAAGGCTTTCAAGAAGAGACTGGACAGCCATCTGTCGGAAATGGCGTAGAGCAGTGTTTCTCAACCTTGACAATTTTAAGGCAGGTGGACTTCAACTCCCAGAATTCCACAGCCAGCATTGCTGGCTGTGAAATTCTGGAAGTTGAGGTCCACCTGCCTTAAAATTGTCAAGGTTGAGAAACACTGGCGTACAGTCTCCTGCTTGGGCGTGGAGTTGGACTAGATCACCTGCAAGGTCCCTTCCAACTCTGCTATTCTATTCTATTCTATTCTATTCTATTCTATTCTATTCTATTCTATTCTATTCTATTCTATTCTATTCTATTCTATTCTATTCTATTCTATTCTATTCTGCCATTTTTCCCACACTGGTCTAAATAGCCCCAATTACCATCTGGGAAGAAGCTTTACCAGCTTTTATTTGCAAGCTGCCTTAGTATCTTGATGGTGGAATAAAAAACAAATCGTCTGAACTTGGTTTTTCCTACTGAGTTCTTTCTCGACACCTCATGACATTTGCAGCTTAAATAAGCAATGAAGAAATGAAAACTTGTTCTCAGCTGCTAAGGCTTTTGAAAATTAGCTACTTAAATTCTTTCTGGGATGATTTAAGTATAGCTGATTCTCTCTTAAAAGTGGGCAATGGTCCTATGCAACACCATCACCTTGGGAGCACTCACAAGAACTAGGATACCGAGAAAACATTTCACATTTAAGTCAGGGATAAGGAAAGTATTTTAAGGAAGTATTTTCTTGTAAGCGAGAAATACTTTACTTCACTGCTTTCATCCCAGTTGTAAACCTCCAATTCCTTGTTCTTGGACAGCTTCATCTTGATGGAGTAAGGAATCCAGATGTTCTTTAGCTCTTCAATGGAGGTGTAGGAGTGTCCTCCTTCAGCCATTCCTAACTCATTCCTGAAAGCAAAGCAAATGCCAATCCATATCACAGAGGTGGAAGGAGATATATCAGTGAACAGGATTGAGCACCGGACTGACTTTTTTCCTTTGCTCAAGCACCCAGTGCTACAAGCCAAAGAAATACGGCTGATTAGTTCAGCAAGAAAAGGTATTAATAATCTCATCATCTGTAATTACAATGGGCCAATACCATATTCTTTGTGTATTGCTGCACTTTTCCACCTGCAGTTAATGATTGCGATTTTACGGCTTCAGGGTCTTTCTTTGTCCTTTAGTTCTGTATCGTGGTATAATTAAGAACATGGCCAAAGTGGTCATGTATTCAAAAACAAGACTTATCATTAAGGAATGGTAGGGTCAGGACAAACTTTTAAGAAAAGTAGGGACTCCCTGGAGAGAAATGGTACTTACCATTCTCCAACTGCTATTTCTCTACTTTTGGGGAATTCCAGGCAACCCTTCTTCATCCTTTTCTTCTTAAAAGCATACTGTCAAAGAAAGGATGAACCTGAAGCACAGAAATCTAAATACACATACCTTGAAATATTTCTATTTACCATCGACTCGGGTGGATGTCAATAGATCAAGATAGGAGGCCAGCCAGATGTATATACGTTCTCCATCTGCTTCTCAACATGTGGTATGGGGAACACATTTTATTTCTATTTGCCTATGGAACTTCTGGTTTATGCCCCAAGCCACTGGCTCTTTAAGGGAGGTTATACCATTTGTGTGAAAACAGAGGCCTTAAAAATGGAGGGAGGATCTTGAATAGGCCTGAAGCAGAGATGATGAACTACTTGACAATGCATTGTCTGATGCTGCCTAAGGGAGGGGATTGCACATAAAGAAAAGAATGGCAAAAGAAAACAATGTAGGTGTGCATCTCCCTACCTCAGCTTGCATCTTCCAAAATTCTGCTTCCTTGAAGCTGTTGACTTCACAGTTAATGACCAACACATCTGGCAGACAGCGGATGTTGCGTGTCTGAACCTGGAATGGCAGAGAGAGAGGGAGAGAGAGAGGGAGATGATGATGTGTAATACTGACACAGTGGCACAGATTTATTCCTTGATACTGTCATTGTAACTTTATTTGGTAATGTCTAGTTATGGGCATGTTCTCATCAGACTAAAGATCCCTATTTTGATCTTTTAGCAGTTGTTGTTTCATACAAAAACTGATAGCAGGAGTGAAATGAAGGGAGAGGGAAAAATACTTTTCTTCTTCAAATTATATACTTAATATTTTATCTTGAAAATCAATTTACCATTGACCTTGCCATAGGTACTTGAATCATACTTTGGCCTGGTCAGCTGTCAATCAAATGTACAATTTCTATTCTCAAAGCAATCCCAGATAGTATGCCAAGTTTTCTATGTATCAGTGCTGCAAACCTCTTATTGCCTCGGTCTATGCCAGCGATTCTCAACCTGTGGGTCGCGACCCCATTTGGGGGTCGAACGACCGTTTCACGGGGATCGCCAAACACCACAGTCCGCCATTTTTCCCTCCATTTCCCCTCGGCCCGTCGCGCCACACATGCGCGGTTCAGGCCGTCGCGCCGCGCATGCGTGGTTCGGGCCGTCGCGCCGCGCATGCGCGGTTCGTGCCGTCGCGCCGCGTATGCGCGGTTCGGGCCGTCGCGCGTGTGCCGCGCATGCGCGGTTCGTGCCGTCGTGCCGCGCATGCGTGGTTCGGGCAGTCGCGCCGCGCATGGGCGGCGCAGGTGGGGTCTCGGCCTGAAAAAGGTTGAGAACCGCTGGTCTATGCAATGTTTCTCTCCTCACTTACTGTGGGTTGGTACTTCTCGCAGTTCTCACACCAGGCCTGAGTGTTCTGTTCCAGACAAATGCTTCTTTTTAATATCTGGGCAAATTCATAATCCATTGTTTTATCTGGGAAAGATGGAGGCACAAAAAGAAGGTATTTGCATTGCTGCAAAGATTAGAATAGGACATCAAACATCACGAGTCTGAGATGCATGGGGAAGAAAATGGAAAAGCAGGTAGCATCAAGAAACTGTTGCCTGGACCAGTTGAGAAGCCCAATTCCAACAACTCTCTTCTCAGGAATCTTGAACTTGGTCACTATGAGCACCATCCAGACAAGTAACAAACTGTTTTAGGCCCACTTGAAAAGGATCAAGCACACAGACAATTAACATCTATCCCTGCACAAGGCCTAGGAGTGCTCCAGGACAGGGCTTTTCAACCTTTCAACCCATTGTACCATTTTTAGGATATGGCAATATCCGAGTACCACCAGTCGCCTAGCAAGGTGTCAAAAACTTGATGACCAAACAAAAAAGGGGAAAAAAGTGGGGGTGGGGTGGGGGTGTGTTTGGTTTTTATTCCCCCCGTCTGCTGGGTGGTTGCAGCAGATTTTGGTCACTTCACATGACCCCGGGACACTGTGATGTCATAAATATGAATCAGTTGCCAAGCATCTGAATGTAAATCACAAGACCCTGGAGATGCTGCAACATTCCAGCTGATTGGAGCTTCTTCTGGGCTCAGCAGAAGCGCCAGGATCAGCGCCGAGCTTCAGCTGGATCCTGGCGCTGATCCTGGCGCTTCCGCTGAGCCCTGACAGCCCTGCAGCTCCAGCCGTCTCTCGCTCAGGCTTGTGCGGTGCTGCCACCGGTTCAGCTCATTCCCCTCCCCAACTACCACTTTTCTAGGATGGTCGCGTACCACCTGCCAGGTGCCAATGTACCACAGGTAGTACTCATACCACTGTTTGAAAAGCCCTGCTCTAGGAGAAAAGAGAGCAGTTTGAAAACTGATTTTTGTCAAATCCTTTTTTTTTAAATATAAGCAACCGATGGAAATAGAAGCAACCCATGGTTAATTAATTGCTTCAGTGTTATTGAGATGACTGTTTAATGTACGCATATCACATTAAAACATAGTCTTTTAATATTTGCTTTCCTATTCTTCTTAAAAAACCTCTTCTTTTTTGCATCCTGTGTTTTAAAGTTTCTGTGAAAGAGTGACTTATGTTACTGTGTTTCCCCAAAAATAAGACCCGCCCCCAAAATAAGCCCTAGCCTGATTTTTTGGGGTGGGCCTAATATAAGCCCTACCCAAAAAATAAGCCTGGAGGGGTGGACGTGGCCAGCACAAGCAGTGGCAAGCGCATGGGGACCAATGGTGTCCGGCAGCAGCCGCAGCCTGTCGGTCCCTTGGCACAGCACTGGTAAGTCCGAGTGTGGAGGCAGAGGCAGGGAGGCAGGCGATACAGACGCGCCACACGCTTTTCACCCAGAGGGAGACTGGAAATGTCTGCTTGTGAACGGTGCACTTGGGAATGGAGCGATTAGCCCTGTTCCCTAGCACCCCATTTACAAGAAGAAGCTTCCAGTCTCCATCATTTCTCTGCCCGGGCAAAAAGTGTTTGGTCCCCTATGGGGCATTTGTAAATGGAGCGCTCCGTTTCCAAGCACCCCACGGGCACCCACACTTTTCGCCCAGACGGAGGAATGACGGAGACTGGAAGCTTTGTTTGCTTGCAAATGGGGCACTTGGAGACGGAGTGAATTACTTCGTTTCTAAGGGTCCCATTTGCAAGTAGACGAAGCTTGTGGTCTCCTTCTGGGCGACAAGTGTTTGGGCACCTATGGAGCACTTGGGGCAGCTCCACTCCACCACCTGCCTCACCTCACGATGGCAGCAGAAGTGGGCTGGCAGCCACACAGGCTCCTGCCGGACGGGGCTATTGGTGCCGCCGCGGCTGGGAGATGAGGCAGATGTCAGGAAAAAAATAAGACATCCCCAGAAAATAAGACCTGCTGCCTATTTTGGAGGCAAAAAAATTATATATAATTTTTTACACAGTATTTTTAATCAATCTGGCTAGTTCTTGGATCTATTTGATGGATGAGGATGGTAGAAATTATTTAAATTAGGGCAGGCAAACTAGTCTTGATTACTCATGCAAGCTAAACATATTTTATCTAATTAATCGCTCACTCAATCAAGCTATTGTATTACGCTTTAGAAACCTGTGATTGAGAAACCAAAATTCTTGTTTCAATCATCCTGTGAACTTAGTATGTTTCCTTCAGCACATTTCTATTTTTTTCAGTGTAAAATGAAAAGTATCATTATAAAATGCAACAGGGTTGGTTTGAGTAATAAGGTAAAAATGGCAAAGCACATGAGAGAAACTGCCACAGAAATTAAATAACAGAAGGTCCCCTTTTTGTTACCCAGCATTTAAATTGGATCAACCAAATGGATTCCAACAACTAAATATCTGAGATACGGTTTGAGATGTTAAGGTTTATAAAGTTTGGTTATTGAAATGAGTGAATATAGATGACCAGGCTTAGCCTAAGACCGTGGTGGCAAACCTATGGCACGTGTGCCACAGGCGGCACTCAGAGCCCTCTCTGTGGGCACGCGGGCCATCGCCCCAGTCCCAGGCCTTCAGCTGGGTTTTATAAAACCTTCTCGCTTTGGGCCTCCGCTGCCATGTGCAAAAAAAAAAAAAAAAAGGTTCAATCAATCAATTTCAACTTGTCGCGGAAAAAAAAAAGATCTCGCAAAGTTGGAATTGATTGATTGAACTTTTTAGTCCCACCCAGTCTGCCGTTACCACCGCAACCATGCCCACCCAATGGACCACACCCAGCCAGTTGGCCACACTCACCCAGCACCTGGTGATACGTAAGTGGGTTTTGGGTTGCAGTTTGGGCACTCGGTCTCTAAAAGGTTCGCCATCACTGGCCTAAGGGAAGGGGTCAAGCATGTTATCAGTCTCAAATCCCCTTGTGCTCAAAAGAGATCTAAGCCCAACCCAGTTTGAATTCCATTGATTCTAATCTATTGTAATTTACTTTGACAGTTAATAGTTCAGATTCTTGTAGACAGCGGTAGCATGCAATAAACTTGTAGTCATTTGAACCACCTTGCTTCCTGATTTCTTGTGCCTGACAGAATAGCCTATAACTTTTTTAACAACTGCCTTTGATGCTCTAGGTGGAATATTTTTATTATCATTTAAAAACTTTTAATCCAATTTTTCTCTAAAAGATAGGGGTTCAGGCACGATGAGTCAGAAAAAAGATAAGTTGGAAAAAACCTCGAGCGCTTCGTGTTTGCTGTCCCATGTTTTGAGAAAAGACAAACCCAGTTCCATTCAGCACCATTTATCATTATATTATTTCTGAAACTCCATACCATTGTTTTCAGGATAAGAGAGAGTAAAGAGGAGAGTAGAAGAGACTCGGACGGTCTCTTTGCCACAGCGGCACATACTGCAATTCTCCACTTCACAGCTGAAAAGCTGCCCAATGACTGAGTCCCCAGAAGATCCAAAGTTGCTAGAAGAAACACAACTAGATCAGTAGAGAATGTCACGAGATGATATTCAGGGGCACAAAGCCAGGGCAGACAGGGCGCTCAGGTCGAGAAACACTGCAACAGCCTAATTTAGAGATGTTGTTAGAGAACTGAACGTTTTAAGAAACAGATGCAGAATATATTCCAGTGGTGGGGAACCTATGGCACGCGTGCCAGAGGCGGCACTCAAAGCCCTCTCTGTGGGTACGCGCACCATGTCCTGGAGATGGCAACTGTCCCTCTTCAACCAACCACCCGCTAACTCACTGAGCTCCCACATGGCTGGATGCATCCCAGCATGGCTGGTTTCCCTCCCCCCCTTTCCCATCCCTCCTGGCCTCACATGCTCTCCTTTTCCTGGGCACAACCCACTGCATCGCCTCCTCAGCTGTTGGCCGGCCGTCCAGCTCGAAGGCGGCTTCTCTGAACTGCTGGCGGTGGGCTGCGGAACCCCAGAATGTGCCAGTTGAGGGGCTGGCACGCTGTGGCTGCTGACAGACACTGTCAGCCCCCATGTGCTCGCTGGCCTCTGTGTGCGGGAGCCAATGGTGTCAGGCAGCAGCTGCCCCGGCCCCTGCCTCGCCTTGCCCCGCAGCAATGGCACCCCCCACCCTGCCTCACCCTGCAGGACGAGCCTCCTGCCCACCGCCCCACTTGCCAGAGATCCCCCTGGATCTCCCCTAACCCTGCCCGGCCCCCATAGGCGTCCCTCCCCACGAGCAACATTGAGGTGACCACGCCCACCTTGGCCACACCCACCCAGTCTGCCATGACCACAGCCATGACCACCCAGTGGGCCATGCCCACCTGGCCCCCCGGCAGTAAAGAAGTGGATTTTGGGTTGCAGTTTGGGCACTTGGGCTCTAAAAGGTTCGCCATCACTGATATATTCTATAATCAGTATACTGTACGACTCATCTTTCTCGGTTGACTGTACTTTCAAAGGAACGATTATTAAATATAACACTGACCCTTAAAGACTTTTTCTTCTTTTTCTGGAGTACAAAACGCAGATGAAGACCAGACATGTGGCAAGTACATTCGTTGTCACAGCTGTCCCCCGCAGAGGGTGTATTACCTGCTGCCAATGCCTCGGTAAGCCTGAGGGCCTTCTTGCTCTTGGGTCTCCTGGTGGAGCTGGGTCAGAATGAATCTGTTCCAACTTTGAATCAACCGACCTAAGTTCATCTTCCCTGTGGCTTCATCTGAATCAGCCAAGATCAATCCCAAAGCAGCTGCTTCTGGGATGGTGCGGAAGGCACGGAGAAAGTTACTCCCCTGAGAGAAAGGGGAGAGAAAAATCATGTATCAAAATAATAAGCAATCTTAAGCCATGTCAGCTCCTGAAAGACAACACTCAAGAACCCTCCACACCAGGGGTCCTCAACCCTGGCTACTTTAAGACTTGTGGACTTCAACTTGCAGAATTCCTCAGCCAGCTTTGATGGCTGAGGAATTCTGGGAGTTGAAGTCAACAAGTCTTAAAGTAGCCAAGGTTGAGGACCCCTGCTCTACACTCCCTTGCAAGCATGCTTGGCCTGACACCCCCTACATTAGGAATCATGTGGAAAGGACATGAAATCCAAGCTAACCAAAGGTGACATCCAACAGTGGGAACAGCATCGATACCTAGTGGCATACCTATTGTACAATACATGGCTGAAACTAGACACAAGCTGAATTGGGCAGCTTAGACCAGGCATGTCAAACTTGTGACGTCACGCGAGTTATCGTGACTTTTCCCCCCAATGACAGCAATGGGGTGGGCGTGGTTTCAGCGTGACGCATCCAGCCCGCAGGCCGGCAGTTTGACATGCCTGGCTTAGAAACTGAAAAAACAAGAAAACTCATGACTCGTGGCATCCCTGTAGCGATACTGATAGGTTATACCTGCCCCGCAGCAATGGAGGCAGAGGTTTATTTGAGGTCAAGCAAAGAAGAAAAGCATGCGTTGGTTGATTGTATAAAAGATAAGCAAGAACAAGCATTGATGCAAATTAAACACTGGAACTTCCTGGAAACAAAACATGAATACCAAAAACATACGATTGAAAAAGTGAACAGAATGCTGGCAAGAAAAACATTTACAAAGGCAATTCCCACGAAAGAGTGAGGGGAAAGGAGAGAAAGATAAAACCTGGCAATAGTTTCCAACTGGCATATTACTGAAGTCTTGAATTTGGCTCTGCAAAAAAACCAAGCAGTTCAAACTAGTACAATCAAGGCCAGAATTGGAAAAGTGTCAAATGATTCAAAGAGCAGATTATGCAAAGTGGAAGAAACAGTAGGCTATATGCTCGATTCGTGCAAAGAGATGACAGACGCTGACTATAAACAACAACATAACACAGTTGCCAAAATGATTCACTGGAACATCTGTAAAAATGATCATGAGCCAGTAATGAAAAACTGGTGGGAACGTATAGACGAAAAAAATAGCTGAAAATGAGCAAGTTAAAATGCTGCAGGGTTTCCAAATACAGAAAAAGCCTTGACTAATAAGACACCAGATTTGACTGTGGTTGAAAAGAAGAAAGCGTGAATAACTGATACGGCAATTGTACAGGACAACAGAAGACAAAAAATTAGATAAGATCACCAAGTATCAAAATCCGACAGTCAAATTTGAAAGACCGTGGCATAAACTGGCCATCAGCCCAGGGCTTATCAGCATATTGGTTGCCATACTAACAAATACCAGATGCACTGGGCAAAATTTCCATCTGCCAAGTACAAAATACCACACTGCTTGGATCCGCCACATATACTCTGCTGATACATTTTAACATCCTAGGTTCTTGGGAAGAATGTGATGCATATAAACACCCATACCAACTAAAAAAGTAATCGTTGTAATTTCACATATTATCTATATAATTTATTAAGCTTACATTCTGCCCAATTTCCAACAATTCTGGGTGACTCACAACAAGCAAACAAGCAAGGTGTCTCACTCTCCCTTGCCAAATGCTTAGGCAAAGATCCAGGTCTTCACCACTCTTCTGAAGGATGTATATATGAGGAAAGAATGAATGAGCAGAGAAGAGGAAGACTTGAGAAAATGATCACTGGATAGAGCATCAACTCTATCGTGAAAGATATCTTTCTCTGTCGTCTTCTTTTCAGAAAACTTTCAAGAAAAAAAGGCAGTATATGAAGCAGTATATGGATGTGATAGAAGCAACAGTGGTTTGCAAGAAAAGAAGAGCTACAATGCATGGTACGGTATAAACCAGGTTTAGCTATGTTTAGTTTTCTTACTTCATGTTTTTACTGTTTTGGAATTACTGTTTCTTATTCCTTTTCTGCTTTGCAGAAACATACTTAGCCCAAAAGACAACAAAGCACGAAGAGCATGTATGTATACAGTTTTAAGACTTGTAAATTTTATGATGCTAAATTAATTAACAAGTGCAACAGCACACAGAACAGGGTTAAGTGGTCAACGACAAAACTGATCAGATTAAAGAAAGAAAAACATCTGAAATTTTGAACAGCACAAGCCCCAAATTTTATCATATTGCTTGAAGATAAACAAAGAGGCAAATGCAAATACTGGCAAAGTCAGAACCAAGGAAAATGCAAGTAAGGGGAAAAACATATCAACAATCCAATATTGAAAATCAAGTGTAGATGTCTCCTAGGAATGATGTATAATTCTTCTAACCAACTGCCATACCTGAAACTCACATTTTGACAAATTTAACATTTAGCATTGTTTGTATTACAGAAATCCTAAATCCCTATTTTGCCCTGTAACTCTGCTGCTTGACATATCTCAAAGCATTGCCACGCCCAGATAGAAAGCTCCCACCCAGGATTGCTGTAACACACTATGCCTCTATGCAATTGACTCTTCCTAGCAGTGTCCCATCATATTCAGCTATCAATAAGTGTAAACCAACCAATGAACAGTCTGTCCCAAACTTGGTAAACCTGTTTTTCGGCCATTAATCATCCTTGTCCAGAAAGCTTATACAACCCCCTGCGCTTCATGCCATTTAAAAAGAAGTTTCTTGTGTTCTCTTCTAAATAACCTTTGACCAAAATCCCAAAGGTTCTGTTTGTCTTTCCACTGTCTCAGAAAGATCTGATGAACATGGAGATCTGTTTATCTTTACCTGACAAGGGTCTCCCCTGGACAAATCCAGCATATGGAATAAAAAGCCCAGCTCACAGCTGAGGCAGAACTCCTTCTGGCATAAATGATTCTGGACCAAACAGCGCACGGGCTCTAAGAAATAAAGAACCTATAAAGATATGATTGATAAATAACATAGAATTATATAGGAGGAAGGGGAATGTTGCATAGGCATGTCACAAAAAGAAAAGAAAAGAAAGAAACAACACTGGGCTTACCTGTATCATACAATTGCAGTAAGCATTTGGAATGTGGGGTTCAAGGCCACCGAAAAGAGTCTTGTTGTAATGTTTGAAGTCAAAATCTTCCAGGCCCAGCTTGGAATATTTTATCGTGACCTAAATAAGATGAGCCAAGAAACATTCTGGTGTGACAATCATACAAATCCACAAGGACGGTGCACATATGGTAATTTAGCAAATCAGCATACTGTAAGTCAGAGGCCTTCCACACCACAATTTCTCTTTCGTATAAACTTCCCTAGAGTGCAAATGTTTGATTCTTCAGAGCCTAATTCACGAAGATTCTCAGATCATAGTTATACTGGTGACAATACCTATGTAATCTCAATTTCAACATTGGCTTTTCTTACTCCCCAGCTCAAAATTAGTGATAATCTAACTGAGGAGGCTGAGAAGAATTTGTTCCCAGATGGGATTGAAACTTATAAGGTATAGTGTAAAAGACGGGTATTTTTTTTTCTACCTTTGCCCCCTTGAGTATATTTAAACTTTCTCTAAAGAAAAAGGAGGAAGATTTTGAGAAGCACTTAAAAGCACACCTTCCTGTATTTCTTTGCCACCATGTAAATCCGCGGCTCCTCTTCTCTTCCAATGGGGGATTCAAGGACTTGACTGAAATTATCAAATTCGTGGTCAAGCTCCTTTAATCGGTAGGGAATCTGTAGTAAACAGGAACATGCTCATTTTCAGTTTGCCCACTTATCTTTTCCTGTTTTACATTTTGCAACACCAAAACAAAGCAGATACACAAAACAATGAGCTATCGTTGAAAGTAACAAAACCTTCAACTCCCAAATCCATATGGCTGGTTCTTTTTCCTTCCATCTGGTTCTAAATCACACATCAATGCCACACCTTTTGCAGTTAATGTTAATGTTATCTCAAGCAGAGATAAAGATCTTTACACTCCAGCCAACTCTGATTCCTAATCCTCAGCAACCTGAGCCACTCTGGCCCACGGCATGGAGATCTGAGAGCATCAATTCAATAGTATTTGTAGGATTCCCCTCCTAACTACCAACAGCATGCTCTTCTAAGGCAGTCCTTAATACTACTTATAGCCCCCACATAAAATGGGCAGGTCTCAAATTGGCTACCTGATTCCGGAGCTTGGTCCTGGGGTTGGGAGCATAGCCAATGAAGCCAACTTTCTTCATGGTCCGAAGGATATCTGGATCAACAGGTGGAGCTCGTCTGCAAAATAGGCAATCATTCAATCATTTTAAAAATCTCTTTAATAGTGAGGATGATACCACCAAATTTCCCATCTCAAATGATGTTACTTTCACACAACCTCTATCCTCTTCTTACCACTTCTAGGTTGAAGAAGTACCTGGGTGCAGGGATAGAATTGGCTGCAGGCCAATCCGACAGCAACGACTCCGTGGTCAAAGGTACAGGTATAAGTGACAAGGGCATGAGATCTTGGTTCCAGTCAAGGTGGGGCAAGGTGTCCACAATACAAGGTAAGGCAAAGTCAGTTTCCCGGGAGTAGGCATTGAAGGTGATCTCAGGTGAATCAGCCCATAAGTGGACACACCCTTCTGAGTCTCCAAAAACCATAGCTTGTTTGCTGGATGACACATCAAAGCTCATTATTAGCTGACCCACTGTATTAACGTGAAATATGTCAGCAGGATTGGCTAATCCAGTAGGTTCACAGAACTGACATTGACCTAGAACAGAAAGCAAAAGAAGAAATGAATTCTCGCTAGATCATTAACATAACATTCCCCGCATGACTTCATTTATTTCCTAGGGCTAGAGTTTGATGAAATTGCATTCTAAAGTTCCAACCCAATAAAGATCAAAGTTTCAGATCAGAGGACAATTCAGCGGGCTACTTGCCTGTCTGAGAGATGATGGCCAAGCGGGATGTGTAGGTAGGAATAAACTTCAGAAACAAAGGATCGATATGGACCTGCAGAGGTGTAATGGCTCGCAACATGCGTAAGTCGTACACCTTGAGGAAACGATCACAAGCTAGGCCATTCATTCGACTGGAGAAGCCACATGTCACCAATAGATTGCCATGGACGTCAAAATCGGACAAACTGCCTGAGTAGGCATCAAACTCATGTTCTACAGCAAAAGTGCGGAGATCACGCAGGGAAACCTAATGGAAAAGCCTGAGATATATTATATGAGAGCGGCTTATAGCTCTCAGAATCCAAGAGGTTGAAATAAGGAAGTTAATATTACCTTTCCTGATGTGTGACCACAAAAGAAGAAACGATTTGACTGTCTCATAATTGTAACTCCAGGAATTTCCACCGAGTACTAAAATGGATACAGATACAGATAAAAGCTGGAGTTAAAAAAAAACCTGGACAGGGAAAATTTAAGCTGATGTTCCTTTTTAACCAAAACTTCCACCAATTGCCAGAAAAAGTGTGTTGTTACATTACCGGGTGACCCCTTTTTTCTTCTATTCATATTTGTATTATGATCTTATTCTTAACATTTGTAACACAGACATGTTTGTTTTGAAATATGTACCTTAATTTAACATATCCAAAATTCCGGTGAGAAGAACATAATTTTTATTTCAACGGTACTTCTTTGGGGGAGAGAGCATATCATTTCATATTGGCCATAATAAAAAAATAGTAATAGGTAATCCTCGACTTACAACCACAACTGAGCCCAAAATTTCTGGTGTTAAGTGAGACATTTGTTAAGTGAGTTTTGCACCATTTTACAACATTTCTTGCCACAGTTGTTAAGTCAATCACCGCAGTTGATTACTTAGTAACCCAGTTGTTAAGTGATTCTGGCTTCCCTATTGACATTGCTTGTCAGAAGGTAGCAAAAGGTGATCCCATGACCTTGGGACACAGCAACGGTCAACGATACGAGTCAGTTGCCAATTTTAACCACCTGGCCATGGTGAGGCTGCAAAGGTCACAACTGTGAAAAACTGTCAGATCACTTTTTTCAGTGCCACTGTAACTTTGAACAGTCACTAAACAAACTGTTGGAAGTTGAGGACTACCTGTGCTGTCTGAAAAAATCATTACAGGGAGGGAACAATATCTCTCAATTAATTATCTCTCTAACATGAGCTAAGTGGTCTCTCTTCTGCTTTAGACTCACAGTTTGTTTATAGGACTGAGACAAATTGACATTTCAGTGGAAATTAGTCTTGCTTTCCCCAGATGTCTGCGTTTAACCCACCCGCCCTGGGCAGCAGTCTGAGGTTATTAGGATCAGTTCCACAGTAAAACAGCAAATGTGTTCTCAGCCAGGCTGTACCTTCTGAGTTTCCTGCACTGTGTTGAGGTCTATTTCAATCACATGGCTGGTTAGGCCTCCAACAAGCAAAGTGCCAGGATCAGTCAGTAAAAGGCTGTGCATGTCCTCACTTTCATCCATGCTTCAGGAGAAAAAGGGAATAGTTGAGGCCAGATCTGATTGATATCTTCCATTCACACATGGTTTTCTTATACCTTTTTAAGTAAATACAGACAATGTTATATCACCCCCCAAAAAAACAACAACCCGTGGTCATCATCACAGATATCGACGCTGTCCCTTATTTTTCCTGAGAAAAGACTGGCTGTGAAATCTAAACTTTCTTCTACAGTTTCTGTGGGGTTTTTTTTTCAAACAGGCAATAATCTGCTAGGTAATGCATCAGAAATATAAAATGAAAAAGCCGCATCATGCTTCTGGGATTCTGTGTTTCCCATCAGTCAGCAATGAACAACGCTTGTTCTGCAAAATCCCCACTCAACCTTCGTGTGATAAACCACATGATTCCTAAAATATGGAATCTGTCGTCTTATAAAAACATTTTGGCTTTATCCAATTTGGGGTTTACCAAAGAGGATAATCATATCTAACTGGAAAGAAAGGCAACTTTCTGATATAAAGTTGTTCTTTACATTTGAAAAATCTCTCTCTTTAAAAAGACTCCATACTATGCTATTATACAATCCAGATTCAATGATAAGCTAAACAAATGAAGTGATTTCACAAAGACATTTATACTTACCATATCTACACCGCCCAGAGTGTACAGAGAACCGTTAAGAAATATGAAATATAAATAAATATGGATCATTTATGTTTTGCAATGTTTGGTTAATTTAATCATGGAAATATACTTAATTCCTGTTTCACTTCATTATCATAATTCAATGTAGACCTTTACTATATTTTACTATTTTAATAATATATTTAAAATGGTGTACTATATAGGCTGAACTCCATAAAATGGATGAGTTCTGAACAAAAAGAGGATTGTGACTAGGACAAAAATTGTGCGAAGAATTCCAGAATGTGTCTTAACCTAAGGACATGCCATTTCAAGGAAGACCAACATCATGACTGAGTGCCTAAATATCTATTTTTAATAATAATTTTTATTGAACTTTAAAAACACACAAGTAAAAAATGAATGCTAAGAAAAATATAACATTTTTTCAACCAAAACTATCTTCATTCTATATTTCATTTATCAGAATACTCATCATTCAATTTTAATCAGCAAAACTGCATTAAGAATTAAATATATATATATATATATACACCTTAAACAAATAAATCAATTTCGTATTTTTTTCCTTTTCTTTACACAATAATTTATTACTTTCTCTAAAAATATAGCCAAAAAAATCTCTTCTTTCCTTATCTTATATCTGTAAACAAATCTTTAAAGTCTCATCATTCAATTTTAGTCAACAAAAATTCCATTAAGAACTACCAGAAACAACGATGTATTGAAAATCTTGATATTTAATCCCTTCAAATAATATCCCACAAATTAATTTTTTTATCATCTTCTCTTTATCTTCTCTCAGAAATTCTGTCACAAGTTAAGCACTTGCCTTTTTTATCATTTTCTCTAAACATGAAACAAAAATTCTTTTTCCCATATCTTATCTACATATAGATTGTTAAAGTCTCATCAAGGAAAAAAACCATTAAAAGCTACTTAAAGAAAAAAATATTTCACCTTGATTGAATAAACCAACTTTATAATTCTTTGTCTTGCTTTTAAAAATCTTGATATTCATTCCTTTTAAGTAATGTCCCTAAAGCTGATTCCTTTTCATTCTCTAAAAAATTTGTCCAAGTCACTTTTCTGCATTGAATTCCACACATTCAAGACACTCTTTAGATTTATTATTTGCGTGTCCTAGCTATTAAAACATCAGCCTGTTTCATTTGCAAGTCCTTATAACATCTTTGTTAGCATCATTTTTGTAGCCTATCATTTTTAAAGCCATATCCAAAATAGCCTGATTATGTTGTATCCTATTCTACCTTTTCTACTTTCTTCTTTAAATTAATTTTTATAGTAGCAGACAATCTTAAGAAATAGCTCTGAGTACATTGTTAAATATCCATGAATTCTTTGAAAGTGATTATATAATCACTTTTGTTTTTAATCTTATAATACTACAAGCTGTTCAGAGTCTCTGTAAATAGAACAGTACATACATTGTAATAATAAATATATGATAAATACATTTACAAAATCTCAGGCCATTTCTGGTGTGCACCATTCACTTTCCAAGAACTGCCAAACTGCCCTCTGGAATGGCACACACTTCCAAGACTAAGTTTAGTGTAGTTCAGAGAGAAACTAAATGTTCTTGCAGTTTACGAAGTGTACACATCCATTTAAATTAGATTTCACTTAAATTCTGTCATGCTGAAAATGCAATTCAGCAAGAGGTCTTGGAGGGCGCTAAGAATTACATTTAAGATTTTGTAGGAAGCAGGTTAAAACCCCTTGCTGAATATAAACGAAAGGCTAAAAGAAACGATAAATATCTTTTGCAGTCATCCAAGAACTCCCATAAATAGAAGGTACTTACAGGTAATCGAAGATTATGAGCCCACCTCTTGACATGTATTTTAGGTTGTTTTTGGTCAGAAAGAGCACACCATTTTCCAGGCTCTGGATCTGTCGAATGTCATCATTGCTGTGTACCTGGAAGGAGGAATATCGTTCCAGGGCTGGACCGAAGAAAGAAGTGGCATGACCCTAAAACAGAGAGAGGCACGTCAATCAACCTTGTTTCAACAATGGGCTGAACGTGCAGATACTACAGCAAGAGAGACTTAAAAAACAAACCTGAAACGTACTCAATTCACAGTCTTCTCAAAGGGCCAGTTTATTTTTATTCTCATGAAATCTTCTGTTTCTTTCACCTGCTCAAATATGTAATACTCTCTGCTAAGTCAACCAACCTTAGTTTGTTTTTCCTTTGGCTAACATACGTGTTACTGTTTGGTCAAATATAGTGAGATCACAAAATAACTAAGTTACAAACCATTCATCTGTTTCATTTTCAAAGCTCGTATCCTCTATTTTCCCTAAAATCACCCATCAAGGCCATCAAGGCCACCAAGTTAGTTTGAAGTCTATCCTTCCTCAGCGTATGGTCTAATACACCTTGGCTCTTTTATGATGCATGGACTTCAACTCCCAGAATTCCTGAGCCAGGCTGGCTCAGGAATTCTGGGAGTTGAATTCCACGCATCATAAACGAGCCAAGGTTGCCTACCCCTGGTCTAATACAAACATATAATCAATTTTAATCAATCTGGCACGTAAACGAAAAACCTACTTACTCCATGGTTTCCAACCCAGAGCATTTCTTCGTGTAGATCAAAGTGGGAGAAAGAAACAGGTACACCCACTTCTGAAACAATGGTGTGGAGTTCGGAATACATGCCCTCCATGATATGCACTGAGTCAGGCACAGTGATGCCTTCCAGAGGGACTCCTTCTGGATCTAGCTCCATATTCTGTAACAGGCTTGGGTTGAGGTGGGGATCTAGGGCAGGATGTAGGGAAGGAACGTACTCTGCAAGGGCTGGATCAAGACCTTCAAAATTCATGGTGGGTGTTTATCTGTATAGTGGAGAAAAAAAATTACAATCCTTAATTTCCTATGTAGTATATAATATGGTAGAAATATTTACTTAATGAGTACAATAAGCTCTTCTTTTAGTCCTAAATGTGAATCAAAGTGTAAGATAAAAATCAACTTGAGTTATGAACGTGCATCAAGCAATCTGGTTCTCCTAACTGTCAATAGAAGTCTTTAGAAAAGCAGGTCGAGAATATCTACATTCCATTTTTAATCAGAGAAAATTGCTCACGTTCAAATGTTACACTTGGAGGTCACAATCTAGAGAGAAAGCGAGGCAAAGGACTGTATACAATAATGCCCGATAAAGGAATAAATTATGATTAACATGCAATTTTAACCCAACAGAATACTGGAAAGAAGTTATGTAAAAAGGCTGATTTTTCCAAAGGCAAGATAGTTCTCCCTAAACTAAACAGAATGCGTGGAGGAGAGGAAGGGAAGAGAGAAGCCAGCAAAAGAAAGACTGCTCAGATATGGATTAGTGGCTGTGGACAACAAAAAGGCCTATTTTTTCCCCAATGTAGCCTTATGGTGGAGACAGTTGGGACAGTGCACTAGAATGTTGCTAGCTACTCCATTCTAAGCCCCCCTCTTGGTCATGTGACCTATGTCCAAGCTATTATTGAGGGTTTGGAAACAATTCCAGAAGAAGCATTGTTTTTTTTCTCCTTGTCTTGTTTATTCTCATACTTTCTATGGTTATACTGTATATTGCTGTACTACTATTTCCTGCATAATTACATAAACACTTTTTAACTGAACAATTAGATAAATAAATATATACTCAGCATATATTTATTGCTGAATTCAGGAAGGTTTACTCTCAAAACTATGCACTACTCATTAAAAAATTGGAATTAAAAAACTGTAGCCGGTATGAATAATTCAATTTCCCTCTACAAAGTTATAGTTATGTCTGCTGTAGCTGGACTTCAATTATTGTAATGGTGTTGTTTCCAGGCAAGTGGCATTGTCGTATCAAAAACATAAAGGCATTACATAGAATGATATCCATTATTTATTAGATGTTTCTCACATTACTTTATAAATAACTCAAGGTGTCAAATATATCTAACATTTCTTCCTATTTTCCCCACAAAAACAACTTTATGAGGTAGGTTGGGTGGAGAGTGACCGGCCCAAAGTCACCCATCTGGCTTTCATGCCCAAGATGGGAGTAGAAAGTCTTGTTTCTAGGCCAGCACCTTAATCACCACAGCAAAGTGGCTCTCTTAATAATAAATTGTGATCCAAGTCTCAACTTTTAGATGCATAACTTGGAAAAAAGTATATATGCAGCTATCAAACATTTCACAAATGCTGTCCTAAACTCTGGTTTGTCCTAGCACTACAATATGAAGCAAAATTGAACCAAATATGTTATCTATTTTTCAACTAGAAACTAAATCAGAGGTAAAGCCTAGGGGGGGAAAAACATAATAAAACTTCTCCAATACTAAAATGTGTAGCCTAAGTATATTAAGTGTGCATTAATTGCCACTGAAGAAACTGAAGATATGCTGGAAACAAAAATAAAGTTGTGCTGTACAGCCACCAAGTCTGTTTTTGGGAGTACCTCTAAGTTGTCCTCTGTGAGATTTACTTCTAATTAAATATACATGTCTCACAATTAAGCAGAACCAAGTCCTTCCTTAAGGAAGTGTTCTATGCTAATCTACCTACAGCTCTCTGACACAGAATCAAAATTCCCAAATTCATGGCAAAGTTATAAATTGTTATACTAACTGGAATTGGGGAATTGCAGTCTTGACACATCTTCCCCCAGTATTTTTGAGAAAAACCACACTAAAAAAAGGCTGTCATTCAGGTCCTGATCTTCTCATGCCTGGACTATTGCAATGCGCTCTACACAGAGCTATCTTTGAAGAATATTCAGGAACTACAACTAGGGCATAGTGCTTTTCTGCCATAGTGCCTGCGCTTTGGAACGATGTCCCCCCTCCCCTCCTGAAGATGCAATCCATACCCTCCCTTCTGGCTTTCCAAAAGAGCCTGAAGACCTGGCTCTGCTAATTTACCTGGGCCCCAGTGGGGATGCACCACTTGGAGGCGGCTATCGGATTAAGAGAAGATCCCCCCTCCCCTTGTACTTCGCGCTCCCTTCTTCCTCACCTCCCAATTGTAAATGTCATTACTGTTTTATCATTTTAATGTTTACTGGTTTTTAATGCTTGTAAGCCTCCACAAGTCAGTTCTAGCCAGGATGGGGAGCACACAAATCTAATAAATAACACATCTTCTTGTAATTAGCACCTACAAACATCACATTTTCACCATTTTGTATTTATTTATGTAATTTATTTCCAGGAAAGACAGAAAGACGGGGAGGTAACAGACCCAAAGGAATAGCCCTCCGTTTATTAGGTGTGCAAAGAACGACGCCGTGTCAGCTGTATGTTATGACAGATTGCTGAATATTCCCTTCCAAATGATCAGCCGCCATAAAGCTCTTTATATCTGCTGAACTCATCATTGCTGTGCGGGCTCGAGCCGCTAAGACTGAAGACTTAAAACGTTTTGGCGACCTCAAGGAAAGGCGAGTAGAAGTTGCTGAGAGGTAGGGCCCAACGCCATTTCCCCTTCGGATTGGGACAGGGCTATTAGGAGCACCTCACAGACTGGCCTCCATAGCCTATTTTACAGGGGTTCTCAGCCTTGGCAACTTTAAGACTTGTGGACTTCAACTCCCAGAATTCCTCAGCCAGCAAAGCTGGCTGAGGAATTCTGGGAGTTGAAGTCCACAAGTCTTAAAGTTGCCAAGGCTGAGAACCCCTGGCCCGATTATGTCAGCCGAATTCATAAGCTGACTCGCCCTGCCCATAACCCACCGCGAAAAGTGAAGCTACGGGAAGTTGTTCATAACTTCCTGCTCCGTAACCTCGATTACTTGGGGCCGTAATGTTCACACGTTAAGCGCCTTCCCAGCTTTTCGGGAAACGGTAAAAACTCCCCTCTCGAAAAGGGGAGGGGGGGGAGAGAAAAAGAAGCATTACCCACAATGCTTTGCTCTCCGGGTTCGCTTCCTTCGGCTGTTTCCGGTTCTTCACCTCCTCGGCCTCTTTGCCGCCGCTATAGCAACCCAAACCGTTCTCATTTCTTCTCCCTCGTTCACCTCTCCAAGGCTCGCTGTGGGAACAAAGCGTCCCCGCGCCTCGACCAATCAGCAGAGGGCTCGTGGGAGAGAATCCAATCAGCGAAGACGTCGCGTGGCCGTTCAGCGTGCAAGGACGCGCTCTTGCCTCGCTGCGTAAAGGGGAAGGACGGAAATTCAAAAGGGACAAAACAAAAGCTGTGTTGTCACGAAGGTGACTCAGCCAATTAAAGAGAAATTCCTTCCCTTCCTTTTTCCCCCTCCCGCCAGGAGTGAGGTCGTTTGGTGGGAGTTCCTCCTTTTTTACTTCTCGGTGGCATGTAGGAGTAATGAGGGAGCCTCGCCCATCCAAAATAGTGACACCGTGTCAGAAAAGTTTTTCCACTCGGCGGGAACCATTATCGGATTCTTAAAAGTGTATTTTTAATCTCACTGAATCACATGCGGTGCAATACCCACATTCAGAAGTTGCCTCTTCCTTTTCTGTAATGATGCAAGGAAGAGTGAAAAATTTTTCCAAGATCTGGTTGGAAAATTTTTTTGCCTCGGTTACACAAAAGTACGTGGAAAAGTACACAGAATATACCTGGAACAAGTTGGGAAAATGCTTAAGAAAGCTCTTCCTTGATTCTGCCAAAACGCCATCTAAAGAATTCCTTCTGTAATCTTTAATCTATAAAGCACTATAAAGGGCATTTCCTGGTCAAGGCCCCCTGAGAAGTCAGCTATTATATTTGCTTGTATAAATGAGCATATGGTTTGGTTATGACCTATAAAGCCCTTTATGGCAATGGACTAGGATACTTGCGGAACCGTCTTCTGCCTCATGAATCCCAGCGACCGGTTAGGGCACATAGGGTTGGCCTCCTACGGGTCCCCTCTGCTAGACAGTGCCATTTGGCGGGACCCAGGGCCTTCTCTGTTGCTGCCCCAGCCCTCTGGAATCAACTTCCCTCAGAGGTTCGTACTGCTTCCTCCCTCCTAGCTTTCCGAAAACTGTTGAAAATATATTTATGCAGACAGGTTTGGGGCGTGTGAGCTGCGCTCTGCCCCTGGACCTTTGTGACTGTGTTGTATGAGTGAAATAAATTACCTAGTTTTTATACTGTAAATTAGTAATTTTAAATTGATTTTATGTTATGTTTTTTATACTTGTATTCTTGTTGTGAGCCGCCCTGAGTCTTGGGAGAAGGGCGGCATATAAGTTTAATAAATAATAATAATAAATGCTCCCTCTTAGAGCATTTCTGCACTGCAGCCTCAAACCAGCTGGAAACAAAACTGGCTTAAATCTCCAGATTTCAACCATTGCTATATTTTGATCAAAGAGTTGGAGCTGATGTTCTGTGTGGACCACGCTTATTTCTTTGCTTCTCCACCCTTACCACCTGGGCAGAGGAAGCAAGCACCAATCCCTTTCCTTTCCATAGCTTTTTGAGAACCTGTGACTTCCACTGATATTTTTTGTATGAGCCCTCCTCCATTGACTTCCTGTGGTATTGGACACCTCTTCACTGATGTATCCACTGAAGGACTGGCAAGAAAAGAAAAACAATGCTGCAAGTTCGTTAGTACAGTATACCTATCACTTGGGCAAAAGGGGAAACTGGCATTCCAGACTAGAAAGAAGTGGGAAACCATGAGTTCAGGTCCCACCTTAGCCATAAAAATCAGTGGGGTGACTTTGGGGCTCACTCTCATCAACCCAACCCACCTCACAGGGTTGTTGTAGGGAATATAGGAGGAGGAAGGTGTGTTGGATATATTTGCTGCTTTGAGATATTTGTAAAAATAATAAAGGCAGTGTGGGAAGTCAGTCCCCCCCCAGAAAAAGAAATATTTTGGGGATATTAAAAAGGCAGAATATTATATTTCCCCAAATGATCTTGTGGGAAGTCAGCCCCCAGAGAAGGAAATATTAAAAGGGCAGAAAAATATATTTCCTCAAAGGATCTTAAAGAGGCAGAAAAGCCTGCCCAGTTTTCCTTGATAGTCCCAAGTCTCCCTCCCCCAAGCAGAAGCCAGCTCTGTAGAAATGCAGATGTAAACCATTCAGGAAGGTTGAAGCTACGAGATTATATAATAATAATAATAATAATAATAATAATAATAATAATAATAATAATAATAATAATAATAATAATATAATGATACTAATAATACTAATACTAATAATACTAATATTAATAATAATACTAATACTAATAATACTAATATTAATAATAATAATAATAATAATAATAATAATAATAATAATAATAATAATAATAATAATAATAATAATAATAATAATAATAATAATAAAAGTTGGAAGGGACCTTGGAGGTCATCTAGTCCAACCCCCTGCTCAGGCAGGAAATCCTACACCATTTCAGACAAATGGCTGTCCAGACTCTTCTTAAAAACTTCCAGTGTTGGAACATTCACCGCTTCTGGAGGCAGGTTGTTCCATTGGTTAATTGTTCTAACTGTCAGGAAGTTTCTCCTTAGTTCTAGGTTGCTTCTCTCCTTGATCAGTTTCCATCCATTGCTTCTCGTCCTCCCTTCAGGCGCCTTGGAGAATAGCTTGACTCCCTCTTCTTTGTGGCAGCCCCTGAGATATTGGAACACTGCTATCATGTCCCCCCTCGTCCTTCTCTTCATTAAACTAGACATACCCTATTTCAGCAACCATTCCTCATATGTTTTAGCCTCCAGTCCCCTAATCATCTTTGTTGCTCTTCTCTGTACTCTTTCCAGAGTCTCAGCATCTTTTTACATCGTGGTGACCAAAACTGGATGCAGTATTCCAAGTGTGGCCTTACCAAGGCATTGTAAAGTGGTATTAATACTTCACGTGATCTTGATTCTATCCCTCTGTTAATGCAGCCCAGTACTGAGTTGGCTTTTTTGGCAGCTGCAGCACACTGCTGGCTCATATTGAAATGATTGTCTACTAGGACTCCGAGATCTCTCTCACAGTTACTATTATTGAGCAAGGTACCCCCTATACTATACCTGTACATTTGGTTTTTCTTGCCTAAATGTAGAACCTTACTTTTTTCACCATTGAATTTCATTTTGTTAGATAGCGCCCAGTGTTCAAGTTTGTCCAGGTCCTCCTATATTTTAGGCCTGTCTTCTGGAGTGTTGACTATTCCTGCCAGCTTGGTGTCATCCACAAATTTGATGAGTTCCCCATCTATCCCCTCGTCCAAATCATTGATGAAGATGTTGAAGAGCACTTGGCCTAGAACAGAGCTCTGGGGCACCCCACTACATACTTCCCTCCATGTAGATGCAGTTCCATTGAGGACCACAAGCTGAGTATGGCCGGTCAATCAGCTATGAATCCATCTGGTGGTGATGCTGTCTAACCCACATTTTTCTATCTTATTGAGTAGTAGGTTGTGATCTACTTTATCAAATGCCTTACTGAAGACCAAGTAAATTATATCCACAGCATTCCTCTGATCCACTAATTTTGTCACTTGGTCGATATTAAATTCCAATATTATATGAACACTACCTCCCAAGGTTCCTGTGGCTTCAACACCTTTTATCATTTCATCTCTGTTAGTGAGAATTAGATCCAAAATAGCTAATCCCCTAGTTCCCTTCTCTACTTTTTGGGAGACAAAGTTGTCTGCTAGGTTTGTCAGGAATCTGTTTGATCTTCCACTTGGTGCAGAGTTTGTCTCCCAGTTGATGTCAGGGTAATTAAAGTCCCCCATTACTATGGTGATGTTCTTCCTACATACCTTAGTTAGCTGACTAGCAAAAAGTTCATCTATTTCCTCTGTTTGGTTGGGTGGCCTATAGTATACATCTATGGCAATGTCATTTTTTTCTCCCTTTTATATTGACCCAAATGCATTCAAGACAGTTTTCGTCATTGTTGTGCTCTATTTCTGTAGAGATGTAGTTATTTCTTATATAGAGAGCAACTCCATCTCCTCTTTTATTTGATCTGTTTCTTTTAAATAATTTAAATCCCTCTAGCTGTGTGTTCCATTTGTGGGTTTCATCCCACCATGTTTCTGTAATGGCAACAATATCATATCTGCCCTCATTGACCTGAATTTCTAGTTCACCTTGTTTGCTGTTCATACTCTGTGCATTGGTGTATAGACATTTGAGTCCTTTATGACCGACCCTGGGTTTACTTTCTACATAACCTGAGTGGTGCTTGAGTTCCCCTATTGCTTACCACCTATTTGGTTAGTGCACTTTGTGTGGCACTCGTTATTAAAAGCTTGATTTTGCTTGACAGCAAGGTTGGTATTTTTGTCCACACACATATCTGTGTTACATGCACTGATAGCCCTATTGTTTTTAGATTTCCGGGGACAGGGATGCTCTGTATCAATTAACTCACTGTCCCCCCTGTTTAGTTTAAATATTCCTCCAGAAAATCTGTGAATTTATAGCCGAGTAATTCAGACCCTTTCTTTGATGGATGCAAACCATCTCTTTTGTACATTTTTTCATGGTAGTTCTAGGTTGCTTCTCTCCTTGATTAGTTTCCATCTGTTGCTTCTTGTCCTGTGCTTTGGAGAATAGCTTGGAGAATAGCTTGACTCCCTCTTCTTTGTGGCAGCCCCTGAGATATTGGAACACTGCTATCATGTCCCCCCTCGTCCTTCTCTTCATTAAACTAGACATATCCAATTCCAGCAGCCGTTCCTTATACGCTTTAGCCTCCATTCCCCTAATCATCTTTGTTGCTCTTCTCTGTACTCTTTCTAGAGTCTCAACATCTTTTTTACATCGTGGTGACTAAAACTGGATGCAGTATTCCAAGTGTGGCCTTACCAAGGCATTGTAAAGTGGCATTAATACTTCACGTGATCTTGATTGTTAATGCAGCACAGCACTGAGTTGGCTTTTTTGGCAACTGCAGCACACTGCTGGCTCATATTTAAGTGATTGTCCACTAGGACTCCGAGATCCCTCTCACAGTTACTACTATTGACAAGGTACCCCCTATACTATACCTGTACATTTGGTTTTTCTTGCCTAAATGTAGAACCTTGCTTTTTTCACCATTCAATTTCATTTTGTTAGATAGCGCCCAGTGTTCAAGTCTGTCCAGATCCTCCTGTATCTTAAGCCTGTCTTCTGGAGTGTTGGCTATTCCTGCCAGCTTGGTGTCATCCGCAAATTTGATGAGTTCCCCATCTATCCCTTCATCCAAATCGTTGATGAAGATGTTGAAGAACACTGGGCCCAGAACAGAGCCCTGGGGCACCGCACTATACACTTCCCTCCATGTAGATGCAGTTCCATTGAGAACCACACGCTGAGTATGAGATTAGAAAGACAAAGACACCTAAAATCTGCATACCCGACCCAAACTCTAAGAGTCATTAGCCCCAGCACCAGGGGAGCAGGATATGACCTTTGGACATAATAAGATTGACCCATCACCATCAGAATACCAGAAAGGCACGCTCAGGCTTAGGTCAAAGTTCATGCCACAGGAACAACTCCAAACAAAAGGCTCCAGCGGGTATAAAAACCTATATGTGTTCAGCCTTTTTTTCACTTCTCTTGCTGCCAGAACCATCTTCCTGTCTGGCTCTCCTCTCCAATAAACTACAACCAAGTAGCTGCCAAGTTTATTCCCAGCTTGGATGAATCACGATGAAGAACTTTCTTCCAACAATCTTAAAGACAGAAAAACAGGCCCAGTTTTCTTAATAGCCCCAAGCAGAAACTACACAGAGGCCAGGTATGTAGAAATGCAGATTTGATAATCCCATTCAGAAGGGCTGAGGCCCCATTCATGAGCAAATACTGCCTGCAGAAACCCATTCAAGACAGGATATTTTGAAATCCCCTGCAGCAAAACTGACAGCTAACAATAGGAGAGTGATTAGAACCAGCAACCCTTCACCCCAAAAATCCAACACAGGAAGTAAGCCATTAGCTACAGAGAAGCAGGACATGACCTTCAGGACATAATAGGACTAACCCGTCACCATAAGAATACCAAAAGGACACACTCAAAAGCTCAGATCAAAGTTCATGCCACAGGAACAGGAAACAACTCCAAACACAAAAGCCCAAGAAGGTATAAAAACCCACCACTCCCAGCTACATGTGGTCAGCTTTCCCAAAGCCATATTTCTGTCTGGCTCTGCTCTTCAATAAACTACAACCTTCTTTCTAAAGCAGTCTCCATTTTGTTTATTCCTGGCTTGGACTGAACCCTGATGAAGATTTTTCTTTCAACAGTGGGATACAAATAAAATAAATAACCTTACTCAATTTCACTGATTTAAAAATAAAGACAAGTCCAGAGTTCTAGCTTTTCACCACTGAAACTATTTAAAAGAAACAATTATTGGAAAGGAGGGGGAGTTTCAGCCAAGAGCATAGGAACCAACCAGAATGGAGGTAATTGTATAATAAAATGAAGTAAATTGGACAACATCGCTTGGGCTGTTCAAATTCCAAGTATTGTGGATTTTGTTTTACATATGGCAAGAAAAGATTGATGGAAATTGTCTTGAGAGAAGGTACAGGACAATGTCATTGAGAAATGGTTGATCACTGTATTTTGAGTGGGACAGGCTGGTCATATGGATCAATGCTGTCAGAAGAAAATACTGGTTCATTATGAACCAGAATAAACCAGTATCCAATGATCACAAAAGGCAAATTGCTTGAAGCAAAGGATGGGTTTATTTGACAATGTAACAGTATAGGAAAATTTATCCTTTATTTGTGAGGTGTGCAGATGTGTCTGCTGGCATGTTTGCCTGTGCAGGGTCCAGTAAGGAGGGAGGAAATGCAGTTTTCTCACCTTGCAGAGTATGATAACCTTTGTCTGTTTGTGTGTCTAGAAGTTGAATTTGGGATGCTGGGTCTAGTGTTGGAAAACCGCATTAAGTGGGTAAAGATTGCCACATCTTGAGGGGATTTTTTTTAGTTATGATTGTTGTGTTTGTCAATTTCTTAATGGGAGACAAGCTTAAGTCAGTTGTCACTACGTGAAATACAGGTGAAAAGATCTAACTGGTGTTTTGTTTTATGTTTGTGAATTCACTGACAGATCAGGCGTGCTCAGGGTCTTTGAGTGGAATTGATGGCAAGAGTTGGTGTCATGGGTGGCTTATGGGATATTTCATCTCACAACATTTTAGGGACTTTAGGTCTTGTGGCAGAGAATGCTACGAATCAGTTGTACATTGTATAAAGTATAGCTATCATTATTTTCCTAAATCAGTTCTGGATCAGTTTTGTTGGCTTACTTCAAGTGCTATTAATGAGATGGCCAATATGGAGTCCCTTGAGCTCTAATATGCAGATAAACAATTCTTTTATGCTCAATGACTGTCTATCTGCCCGTTCTCCCTTTGATTATTTTAATTTTTTAAAGAAATACATAGGAACGTATATGCTGTAAATTAAAATGCCAATCTCCAGGATCTTAATTTCCAAGAAATGACACTGGGCTTTACATAAACCTGATAGCCTGATTGATTAAATGCTGGAACATTCTTAGAAACCACATACTGTAGATAGATCTTCTCAGGAAGTTCTATCCTCAGCCTGGCCCTTTAGATTTCCTACACATATAAAATACACCCATCTTGTTGCTGATTGGCTTCTTTTCTTCTATTTTTCTCAGCATTATGGACTTCTCAAAAGAGCCGTGTCATCATATAATCTGTCTAAAATATGAGCCTGGTCATTGGTGCCTCAAGTGAGAACTTTAGATTGATTTGTTATACGAGCCATTTTTTTTGTTTTCTTCGCTGTCCATGGTATTCTCAAGAGTCTTCTCAAATATTAAAACTCAAAAGCATCAATGCTCTTTCTAGCCTGCTTCTTCAAAGTCCAATGTCCATTTCCACAGAATATCAGAGGGAAAATTTCTGTCTCCTTCATTCCGATCTTTGTAGGTATGGACACATTCCAATGACTTTATTGCTACCCTAACAAATGCTTATCTGCAGCATATTTCTGATTGCTGGTTTCCGTATTGTTGATAGTGTTAAAAGGTATATGCTACCTACCAATAACTTCTTATTAGCTAGAAGGCTAAATGCTGTACCTAAGATCTTAGGTTTCTTTTTTAATTTTAGTTCCATTTCTTCACAGTGCTCCTTGAGTCCCATTACCAGAGCTTCCAGATGATTTGTATTTTTAGCTATCAGAATATTGTTGCTGTTCGGTCACTAAGTTTTGTCCAACTTTTCATAACCCCATGGTCCATAGCACACCCCATCCTCCACTATCTCCCTGAATCTGACCAAACTCATGTTCACTGCATTGATGACACTATCTAACCATTTCATCTGCCATTTCCTTCTCCTTTTACCTTCATTCTTTCCCAACATCAAGGTCTTTTCCAATGAGTCTCTTCTCATTTGGTGGCCAAAGTATTGGAGTTTCAACTATCTGTCCTTCCAAAGAACAGTCAGGGTTAATTGCCTTTAGGATTGATTGATTTGATCTCCTTGCAGTCCAAGGGACTCTCAAGAGTCTTCTCCAATATCAATTCTTCAGCACTCAGCCTTTCTTGTGGTCCAACTCTCACAGCCATACATTACTAGTAGGAGCTATCAATATAATGTTAATTTATTTATTACATTTATTTGCCACCCATTATCTTCTTTTTCACCCTCTTCTTCCCATATTCTCTTATCTGTACACAAATGTTTAAAGCCTCATCATTCAAACTCAATGAAGAAAAATTCCGTTAAGAACTACCACAAATAACAATGTATTGAAAATCTTGATCTTAAATACCTTCAAATATTGTCCTATAAATTAATTGATCATTTTCTCTTTGTCTCAGAAACTCCTTCATAAGCTTAACACTTTCCTTCAGCTTTAGCACCATAACAAATCACTTTCTCTAAGCATACAACAAAACAATTTCTTCTTCCCTTATCTATAAATTCTCATTGTCATAATCTTTAACTGGGCAAAATACTGCATTATAGGGCAACAATTTTTGAACTAAGATACTTCAAATGGGCTAATTTACAGAATGTGTCCAAAATCTGGGACCCATGACTCCTGGGGGAATGAAATTTGGGAAAGTTGTGGTTGCTTCAATGCTACTCACTGCTGTTGCACTGCTAGACTGCTGCTGCAGTCACATGAACTCCATTTTCAATGTGACAATTTCCCAGCCAATCTTACAATCCCTTGCTTCCTTCCCACCACCAAGCAGCATCCACTTATCTGCATACAGGGAAGGGAAGGAGGAAGAAAGGAACATAATGACAGAATGACAGATAAAGAGGAAGGGAAGAGGGAAGGAGGCAGAAAAGGAAGAAGGAAGAAAGATGATGACAGAATAACAGGGAGGGGAGGAATGAGAGAAGGCAGGGAAGGAGGAAGGAAGATAATGTCAGAATGGGAGGGAGGGAGGAAGATTTCTGACGCTCTCTGTCAGCTTCCCTCAAGAAAACTAATGGGGAAGCCAGAAGGAAGTTGGAAATCAAGTGTCCATATTTCTCCCTTTTAGCTAAAGTATCAATCAGTTTCCCATGGTAAAAATTAACTCACCTGGTGCTGTAAAATGTGTTGATCCAAACATGGATTGATGTGTTTATGTGCTGTCCGGATTTCTTTTTGAAGGGGCCTTACTTAACTCAATAATTTTCACTCTTACTATGCACTTTGGAATGGTGTAGAAATTAATGCTTTGACAAAAGAAATGGCTCTTCGGGTCTTTATGTGTCATAAGAATTTGACCCCACCAACTTCAACTTGGAAGAAAACACATTTTCAGGCAAATTAAGGCTCTAAACGGCTTACTCCGTTTTTCTCTGTTTAAACAAACGTTACACCTCCAAAAATTAGAACAATATGAAAAAATAGAACAATTTTCATAAAATTAGATAAAAGTTTTATGCTTAAGTGGAGGAAATAACTGAAGAAGAATCAAATAGCACAAAGTAAGTGTTGCTATCTCATTCCTGCCTCTGCTATAGCCACTGATTTATAGTAGGAAGTTGTAGTTTATGTTTTGACAATAGTTACCGAATATTATTTTTTACTTCCCCATTTTTGTTACCAATGAATGTGGAAATGACAATGAGAACTATATACCAGAGAGCTGATGAAAATAGAATCCAGGGAAGCTACAGAAACAGAAACCAAATTATTGGTGGAAGAGGAAAAAAAAAAAGTGGGGAGAAATCAACTTTAAGTATCATTCTTCAGAACTAAGGAAAACAGAAGACCTCACTTCCTGACTGATCTGAGATAGTTGATGACATGCAAAGGGAATGTGCTATTCTCAGATCTTGCAGCTTATAAGATAACAGCTTTACAAATGCTGCCAAAAAAAAAAAATACCCATCGAGGGCTTAAACAGTCTTCAGTATTATGTTATTCAGATAGATCCAGCCCAATGATAATAAAATGGAAATAGGACTTCTTGGTGTTGGTTGCTGAACAGAAGCTTTACCCTTTATTAAAAAGCCCCACCGATTCAATGAACTTTTGCCAACAGCAATTCTAAGCTTAAAAACATCAAATACAAATCACTCAGTGGTCCTGTTTACATGATGTATACTCAAAGAGGGTAGGCAAGTTATTTGGGATTATGGAAACTCTAAAATCCAAATAATCCTGCCAATTATAATCCCTCAAGGTGTTATTTTAAATGCTTTGAACTTAAACTAATTTCCCCACTGCACTCAACAATTCTGCCATGTCATGTGACCTCCTGGGGGTTACGTGTCCCATCTTCTGTCCATCACTGAGAGGGTGCTGCAACTGGATTTCTCTAGGAAGGGTCTGTGGCTGTTTCGATGTTCACATCTTGATGTTTGCATGTTCACTACCACAGCCATAGGAGAAGGGGCAGAAAATAGGGTGTACCTTTGGCTCTACCCATAGAGGTTACAAAACACGATTACAGTGCAGTTTTGCTCCCTGCTGAGGACTGAAAAAATGGTTGCTGTTCAGCTGATGGAATCATCCATGATTATGTGCATTGCTTGGAAGTCAACTGGGTCAGCTTCGTTCTATGTTCAGAACCAAAACGATTTGCCCATCTCAGACAATTGCGAGTGCTTCTCTAGTTTTGCAGGCAATAGAGAATGCACATCATCAATACATGACTGTTCTGTAGGCTATGGTATTCTTGCCTTTTTCAGGAGAATATAAGGTTTTCTATGTAGGTCTATAGTACACTTGTATTGGAAAACCCTGGACAACCATTAGAGGACAATAAGGAAATGTAGAAAACCACCATCTGTATTTTAGCAGCCTTAGAAGTGGTAGTCTTATCGTATGCCAAGGAGTCAGGCAAATGTCAATAAAACAGTAAGCAAAACTATACACACTTCTTCTTAACAGAACTTACCTGAAGCTTGGGACAAAATGGAGGTCACTCATTATGTGCAGCACTTAAAGAATGTTTTTCCAGTCTTAAAAAAAAAGCAGGCTTAACCATTCACCTTATTAAATGCAATCTAAATTATTCTGAACTGCTGTATTTGGATTTCTTTATTGGTCAACAAGAAGTTAAAGTAGAAGAGAAAATATAAGCTATTCAACATAGGCAGTCTGCAGCTCTCCAGAAGATCAAAGCAATCCTAGGAATTGTATGGTATCATAGATAGTTTATATCTCATTTTTCCACACAAGCCAAAGCCCTTGCAGACTTAACAAGAAAGAATTCATGTACCAACGTTTGTTGGATTCCTGCATGCCAAAAAGCCTTTCAAGAATCAACAACTGCTTTGTGTAGTCACTCTGCATTAAGAGGACTACAGTCTTCCGTTTATTTCACATGTTGATAGATTTGATGTGGGGTTGGGAATAATCCTAAACTAACAATCTGAGGATGGAGAGCATCTTTGTCTTCAGAAAAAAATACTACCTAGAAAAGGGTTATATAGTATCATACAAAATAAGACTTGCGCTCTAAAAAAAAAAATGGAAAATCTGTGTAGTTATGAATTCACTGTAACCAAAAGCCACAAACCACTAGTTTGTTTAAAAAAGAAAAAAAAAGACTAATGGGAGACTCAGCTGTTGATGTCTGACAGTATACAAGTTTGTAGTTTATCGCTACTCGGGGGGAAACGCAGTCAAGTTGCTGGTTTTCTCCCTAGTCTGGGAACTGATCCAGAGATTGCTGTCTGCAAAACTGATATCAATGAGTCCAGTGGAGAAATCTTGATGAATGTTACCGAATGGAGAAGGTAGACACAGCCTGCCATCCTGCCACGTGACTTCCCAGACATGTAATCCACATGCAATTGATAATCTGTGTCTGGGGAAAAAGCTGAGAGAATCATCAGATGTGTTTTTCCATACTCACTTAGAATCCCTTACCAGGATCAGGTGGAGTTGAAACGGGCTAAGGAAACTGGGGGGGGGGGGAAGTGTTGCAGCTGGAAGGAATGAGAAGGAAAAAAGGCTGGCAAGCTAAGATGGACTTAACAATCTTGGACTGTCAAAAAGACTTAGCCCCCTAAGTCATTTGAGACACCAAAGATGAATGTGATGTGGTGAGGAATGTCTACCTGGTGCAGATTTCTAGAGAGAGTAAAAGAGATCAGGTTTGTGCTAGCTGTGATATGTTGCAAGGTTCTAACTAATGCCCTTGATTAATTCTATGGGGAATTTAGTAATAGCTGCACATTTAGCAATAGCTTAAGAAAGGCATGCTGACATAGAAATGGAAGTGTTACTATTACAAGTAGAGATAATTAATTTCTGAATGGTAGAGCAAGGGCCATAAATCGCCACACTCTACTCAGAATTTAGAAGCAGGAACAGATTAATTTTTATGTTTTAGCCGTATGCCACTTGCCTAGTTAGCTTACAATCACTGAAAAATAAATTAAACATACTTAATATCTGAAATGTTATGAAGGAAAAAAAATGAACTGGTTCCCCATACACCTTTGTGTACTGCATTTTATCTACCCTATCCCAAAGAACTCATCACACAGCTATTTTCATATGTGTCAATTTTTTTCTTTCTCCTTTTACACTCAGTTTAGAAGCTTTTAACAAGTATCTCATGAACTCTAACCCACAACCCGATCCCCATTCCTGGGCACATACCAACAACTTCAAGGTCTTGTGAAAAGCCAACAGGGTCAGAGCCAATCTAGTCTCCAAGGGGGGATGATGTTCTAAAGCGCGTGGCGTGTTGCCATGTATCGTGACTTTTTTCGCATTGCAGGAGCTGGGTTGGTCGCGGCCTCCACATGATGCAACCGGCCCACGGGCCGGCAGTTTGACACCCCTGTTCTAAAGGGTAGGCACCATGACAGAAAAGCTTTGTTTCTGGGGTCCTTAATTGACAGGACCCATAGCATGCTTCTCTGCTGGATCTTCTTCTGCTTGGAAAAAGTGCAAGAAGAGCAACTGATTAAAGGTCTGGAGACCAAAACATATGAAGAACGGTCGCAGGAATTGGGTATGGCTAGTTTAGAGAAGAGAAGGACTAGGAGTGACATGATAGCAGTATTCCAGTATTTGAGGAGCTGCCCCAAAGAGGGGATCTACTTATTTTCCAAAGCATCAGAAGGCAAAACAAGAAACAATGGATGGAAACTAATCTAGGAGAGAAGCAACCTGACAGAACAATTAACTTCCTGACAGAACAATTAACCAGTGGAACAGCTTGCCTTCAGAAGTTGTAGGTCAGACATGTCAAACACAAGGCCCAGGGCCCGGATGCAGCCCGCGAAGTGGTTTCATGTGGCCCATGAAGCCATCCTGGAAACAATGAGGGAACGGCCCCCACTGCCTTGGTCCTGGCCCAGGCCAGCCGGGAGCCAATGTACAATTTTGTGCTGGCCATCTATGCTGAAAGGCATTCAGTCTTAGCTCCACAAGGCTGTCCGGAAACAGCGAGGAACCAGCCCCTGCCATGTTGGCCCCACCTCCTGGGTGCATGCTGGGGAGGTGTCACCCTTTGTGAGGAATGAAGAAATGGATCATGCCTTGGTGCTTGCCCCGGTCCCACCCCCTTCTGCCAGAGACCCTCAGATCTGTCCCACTCCTGCCCAGGCCCCCACAGGCACCCTTGACGCGAACAATGTAGAGCTGGCCATGCCCACCCAGTAGGCCACACCCACTCCATCCATGCCTACCCAGTAGGCCGCATCTACCCTGGCCACACCCACCCAGGCCCTCAAGGGCAACCGCAATGCTGATGCGGCCCTCAATGAAATTGAGTTTGACACTCCTGTTCTAGATGCTTCCATCACTGGAGGTTCTTAAGAAAAGGCTGGACAGCCACCTGTCTGATATGGTATAGGGCAGGGGTAGGCAACCTTGGCTCTTTTATGACTTGTGGACTTCAACTCCCAGAATTCCTCAGCCAGCATGGCTCAGCATGGAAACCTCTCCATTTGTCCTCAGCATGGCTGGCTCAGGAATTCTGGGAGTTGAAGTCCATGAGTCATAAAAGAGCCAAGGTTGCCTTCCCCTGGTATAGGGTCTCTTGCTTAAGCAGGGGGTTGGACTAGAAGACCTCCAAGGTCCCTTCCAGCTCTGTTTGATTGATTGATTTAATGGGATGGGTAGAAGTGATTCGGGAGAACTGAATTCAGAAGTAACCCAGTCCCATGCCACAAATGGCTTTATACGTCACACCCAGACCAGATCACCCAACTATAGTCTCCTTGGTGCCTGCGGTTGCGACGCCTGTGAAGCCACCCAGTCTGGGTGCAACCTGTCCAATTTAGTAATCAGAGTTCAGCTGGGCTCTTCCCAGTGCTCGTGCAAGGTGTGGTGCAGTGTGCAAGAAAAAAGTCAGCTAACCAAACGTGAGTCTTTTGAGTGCGTCCTTGGTGGTGTGCACCATCCTTTCAGCTTGCCCATTGGTGGAAGGGTGGAAGGGAGCTGACGGTGCATGCCGGATCAGGTTGGCCTGAAGAAAAGCCTGGAATTCAGAAGAGGTAAATTGAGGGCCATTATCTGAAACCAGGACATCTGGAAGTCCGTGTGATGCAAAAATTCCTCTCAACACCTGGATAGTCCTGGCAGTAGTAGTGGAGGAAACAGGAACAACCTCTAGCCACTTGGAATGGCTATCAACAAGGATAAGGAAAAATTGCCCCTGGAAGGGCCCAGCATAATCTAAATGTACCCTTGATCAAGGGGTGTGTGTCTCCTCCCACTTGTGTATAGGGGCCTGAGGCATTTCAGGCTGTGATTGTTGGCACACTTGGCACCCGTGCACCTGAGCCTCAATAGCTTTATCAAGCCCTGGCCACCGAAGATGGCTGTGCGCAAGCGCTTTCATCCTGACTATCTCATGCCCGGCAAATTGTGGAGCGGAACTGGCAATCAGCTCGCTTGTGGCGTCCTCCGCACCTAAAGCATTGAAGAGATGCTGGGGCTTTAACCGGACATCCCTTCTGCCTCCTCTCACCTGGCTGGTGAAGTCTGTCGACCTCCTCTTCAGGATCCACTTCTTATCCTTCTCAAGCGTCCTCTTGATGGATGGTAGCTGTGTCTGGAGGATTCCTGGTGAGGTGCAAGGCCTTCACAGCCCCGCCTGCTGCTTCCTCAGCTGCCACCTCTCGCAACACATCTTGGAAGGAAACATCTTCTTTTGCAAAAATCTTTTGTTGTAAGTCTCTGCTCCTTAAGCCGCAGACAAATTGATCTCGCAGCCTCTCTTCCAGATCCTTGAACTCACAAGATCTGGCTGCTTGCCTTAAGGTCGCAATAAAGTCCGCACCCGGCCTCTGGTCTCTCTGCTCGAACGCGTGCCTCCAAGCAATGACGGATAACTTCGGCTGGAAATGTTCCTTCAACATTTTCTTCAAGTCAGCATATGTTACTGACTCCAGAGGTGCAGGGGCCATCAGATTTTCTGCGATGTCAAAAGCTTCTTGTCCACAGACACACAAAAGAGTTGCTGCCTTCAGGCTGTTTTCTCTAATCTGATTTACTCTGAAGTAGTTCTCCACCCGTGCTACGTAGGAATTCCATCTCTCTGGGTGGGAGACATCGAAATCAGTCAAGCAGCCAATCTTCAACGATCTTCACCACTCACTTCCTCTGCAAGCTGCTGTTTGGGAAAGGGTCCTTTAGCCAAGCTCACCCTCCAGCGATGTTATACTGGCAGGCTGGGACGCTGATTCAGACGCTGTCTTCCCCTCTTCAGGACTTCCAGGGTAAGCTCTTAAATCTTTTGTTTCAGCTTACAAAGGATCCCATCCTCGTCGCCAGTGTTAAATCCTTCATTCGCGTGCGAATGATGAAGAAACATGGTGACAACTAACAATGCTTTATTCTCCTACTCCAACTCCAATCAAAAAGCAAAAGGCACGCAGGCCTTTTTATAGGGCTTGAAACCCGGACAGAGTGAACCAATAAGAGTTCTTCTTTCTTCGTGCCTTGCGCACACGCACAAGGTTGGCGCCTCTCTGTCTGGTCCAGGGCAGCTTTTAGAATGCCCGGAACCATTTGCAACAACTCTGGGCCTGCTGAGTTTCCTCATCAGGCCCAGGACACAACACAAACCATCTTTGCGATAATACCAGTATAGCCCAATAAAACAGCAGGAGGAAGAAAGTCAAGATTGCCCCACCCTGTTTCTCTTCAGTATGAGAGGGTGGGGGAAAGAAATTCCATAAGGCTTTCAAGATTCCATTATTATAACAACAAAGCAAAGTTATAGTAGTTCTTGTAGTGTCTGTTTCCTGACCTGGCCTTTTTCAAAGGGTTGGCAAGAATTAAATGAGCTTGTCTTCCATTGTTCAGATCTTGGAGTCTCTGATTTAGACTGCTGCAATGCATTGTTCATGAAGGTGCAATTAAACATAGTTCAGAACTCACCTTAATTAAAAACAAGACACCAGGTCACTATCAGGTAGGCCTAGGTGATTTTATTGTATTATGCCTGGTTTTTATCAGCCATCAGACCCAGGGTTAATTTTAAGAGCAGTTGGTAAAGCTCTAAATTCTGGGGACCAGGATACCTAAAGCACCATATTTAACTATGTGATTGCATATATATAGAAGCAGATTCTCTCTCTCTCTCTCTCTCTCTCTCTCTCCTCTCTCTCTCTCTCTCTCTCTCTCTCTCTCTCTCTCTCTCCTCTCTCTCTCTCTCTCTCTCTCTCTCTCCTCTCTCTCTCTCTCTCTCTCTCTCTCTCTCTCTCTCTCTCTCTCTCTCTCCATCCAGATGAAATAAAGATTGTAGACACTAGGGAGAAGCTCTTAACGTTGTGGGTTTCAGAAATCTTCCCTAATAGGTTTTTTGTCCTTATTGAACCAAGTTCAATTATAATGTAGTCAGTGCGACTTCCTGGATAAGAAACAAGTTTAAGTAGATCGTTGGCCCAATCATTCTTTTCTTTTATTACTATCTGATCTTTCATTCAGGAGCTCAAGGTGGCATAGACAGAGCTCACTCCTATTTTTCTGCAAAGCAACAATCTTGTGAGGTACTTTAGGATCGTGGCTGGCTCAAAGTCATCAGGGATGACTTCTGTGGCTGAAGATGGACTAGAATCTGGGTTTCCCTGCTCCTATCCAACACCTTCACTACTATACCACAGTGGTTGTGTAATTCATCTCATATGTGCCCCAAGCATCTTTTTCAAGAAGTTGGACAGGTTCAATCTCTTGTCTGCAAAATAGTATGGATTCTGTTTGATTCCCTCACCCTCCTAGTTTATCAGGGGTGCTAGCTTTTAAAAGGAAAAACAAGACTCTTGACTTTGATCTCCTCTACTCACTGGGCTTGCTGGATAATCAGAACCCTCTTTCTTCCCCTGCTTTCTTTTTTACATTTAGTTTTTTCTTCACCAACACAATGAAGTGGAGCTTTCCTTCTGCCCTGCTGTATGTTTGAATAAGGAGAAAGCAAAGGATAAGAAATGCTAATATTATTTTAGAGTCTGCCGCACTGTTGCTTTCCAGACACATTACATGCCAACATTTTCATGATTGTCCTAGAACACTTATTTAACTCTTACCCCTGAAGTCTTTCCTTCACTGAATAATTATTTTGATGACATTCTCATCCTCCAGTCCCATGAAAATGAGTGTATTGTCAAATTCATTCATGACTACAACTTCCATCCCACCATAAATCTCAGCTTGAACGTACCGTATGTACTGAATATATCTTATTTCCTTGATGTTACTGTAAATTTACAGAATGGAAATTATTATTCTTGTTGTTATTGGTTGCGCACTCAGCCAGATATTTATTGTTATACAAACTGTGAAATTACAGCTACCAGTTCTTTGACTGGTATGAAGCTTCATACACATCAAGTTCTTCCCAAGAATCTAGGATGTTATTTATTTATTTATTCACTCCATTCATTCATTCATTAGACTTGTTTGCCATCCAACTTGCTTCAAGGTGATATATGTATAGATTCAAGCAGTGTGGCCTTTTGCAACTGACTGGTGGAAATTTTGTCAATGTGCAAATTTTCTAAATGCTGTCCAAGATTTATGGGTATGGTACTCAGTGCAGCTGCCATGACTGGTTTATGTCATTAACTTTCAACTTTGATTTTCAGATCTTCTCCAATTCTTTGTCTTCTGTATATGAACAGGTTACATTTTGAGAAGCTGTTTGCCAATCTGTTTCGCTTGCAAGTCCATACTAGTGTAAAAAACATGTGCAGTAGAGTTCTGACCTTACATAAGTGGCAGCAGTGTCACAATACCTGACAGCAATGGCATTGGTTATTCCTCTGGAGTTGATATGGCACATTTCTCCACCTTCCTGAAGAAGCAGTGCATTGAGCTTTGGGTGGCAGCCCTTCCTCTTATCTATGATGAAAATGGATTGCATCACGGACAGCTGCAAACTCTTTGGTGAGGTATCAATGTTAGGTCCTGTGTCTTGAACATTGACAGTGCTTTCTTAGTCATGCTGAACCTCTACAGACATATCTAAACCCATTCAGGTTTATAGGAATAACCAGGTTATATTGATGCAAAGACAGCCTTGTAGATGTTGTAGGACTTCCAAAAATAGTACAAGGTCATCTGTGAGTCTGCTTCAGTTGCCTGAACTGACTGCCTAAATGTATGATAAGGATAACATTTTTTCAAGGTTGCTATCGCCCCATGGCCCACAGGTTGCAGGAGGGAGGTGGTGTTTGGAGACAGATACAAGACCTTCACATTTGGATGGAAATTGTTCTGGCAAGTGGATGACCCAGGGCCTTATCCAAAATTGGCAAAATCTTCAACTTGATATTTTTGTCTCAGCAATACCTCTCCACTTCTGGGATGAAATGATGGAAGAATCTTTCTTCAACATTGAGAAGAGTGACCAAAGCTTTCTTATTAACTTTCCACTTTCCACTTTCACATTGTTAGGGTTCACATGAGCCTTAAAATGCAGGAACCACCCTTGTGTTGCAACAAACTTGTCTTCAACAGTTCTTTTACCGGCCATATGTTACAAATCCTGAAACATGCTCTTGGATCAGCATTAGGCTACGTGGTACATGTCATTGATGCTGATATTCGACTCACGTGCTGGACAGCATCTCCATCTTTTCCATCTCCTCGTGCTTATCATGGATTGGATAGGTATTGAACTTTTCACTTGTTCCATGATTGTGTCTTTGTTCTTAATTATTGTTCCAATTGTGGAATGATTCATGCCTAAGGAATATATTGCTCTCTCTCTCTCTCTCTCTCTCTCTCTCTCTCTCTCTCTCTCTCTCTCTCTCTCTCTCTCTCTCTCTCTCTCTCTCTCTCTCTCTCTCTCTCTCTCTCTCTCTCTCTCTCTCTCTCTCTCTCTCTCTCTCTCTCCCTCCCTCCCTCCCTCCCTATCCCTCTCCCTCCAATATGTTCACATTTGTCTGCTCAGGGCTAGGGAACTATTGCCCTTTTATGACCTGTGGACTTCAACTCCCAAAATTCTTGAATCAGCATGGCTGGCTCAGGAATTCGGAGAGTTGAAATCCACAAGTTATAAAGGGGTCGTAGTTTCCCACCTATGGTCTGCTTCATGATGGAGTGACACTTCTTTGTGCTGCCTCCTCCTCATTATCACTCTGGTGTTTATTGCAGACGTTTTAGGAGAAGGAAAGAGAAGGAGGCAGAAGATGGGAAAGATTTAATTTCTGGTGTGCTGCTTATGTATGCAGTGTTCCAGAACCTAAACCTTTCCCACCTTTTCCTGACTTCCAGGGCTTTCTAGGATGGACTTGTGGACCAATTTGTTTGTATTGGTGAAAGTTTGCAAAGTTTTGTAAGTAGAGTAATATTGTATTCTACTATCCCCTGGCATTGCCACATCAATTATACACACTTTCTTCTTGTTAACCAACCATTTTCTTGTTACGTATCTTTGTATTTGGAAATCCCATCGTGTTTTGACCTGCTCCTATTTGACTACTTTTTTCAACTATATAATCCCACCAATTTTTCATTATTGGCACATGAAAATTTTTACTGATGTTTCAGTGAATCATTTTGGCAACTGTGTTACGGTATGTCATTTTTATAATCAGTGCATGATACGATCATGCATGAGCGGAGTGTATGATCTATTGTTCCTTCTGCTTCTTTGTGCAAGCTGTACTTTGAATCATTTAATGATTTTTCAATTTGGGCCGTGATTGTATGAATTCAAACAGCTTGCTCTTAAGCAGCCAAAAATAAGTCTTCAGTTTCCTTTTTAATATTCCAGTTGTAAGCCATTGCCAGGTTTTATCTTACCCAATTTCCCTCTCACTCTATTGCAGAAATTGACCACATCAGGCCTTTCCTTGCCAGCATTCTATTAATGTTTTTATTACATAATTTTGATATTCATGTTTTGTTTCCTGTACATTCAGTAAGCTCCAGTTTTTAATTTGCATCAGTGCTTGTTTTCAGTTGGTTTTTTTACGTAGTCAACCAACGCAATGGTTTTCTACATCTACATGAAGCCGTTGGGTGAGATCATCCGTCGACACGGGGTGAGTTATCATCAATATGCTGATGATACCCAGCTTTATATCTCTACCCCGCATCACTACAGCTAAGCAGTGGAAGTGATAAGAACATAAGAACATAAGAACATAAGAAGAGCCATGCTGAATCAGGCCAAAGCCCATCGAGTCCAGCATTCTGTGTCACACAGTGGCCCACCAATTGTATATGGGGATCTTGAGCAGAAAGAGAAGGCAAAACCCTCCCTTTCCCTTGACCCCCAACAAATGGTACCCAAGGGAATCCTGCCTGCCTCAACCAACATAGAGGCGGCACATGGACATCCGTTTTAATAACCACCGATACACTTGGCATCCATGAATCTATCTAGCCCTGCCTTGAAGCTATCAAGGCTGACAGCTGTCACGACCCCTTCTGGAAATGAATTCCATAAATCAACGACCCTCTGGGTGAAGAAATATTTCCCTTTATTTGTCCTCACTTTCTTAGCTATGAGCTTTAGGGAGTGCCCCCTTGTCCTGGTATTGTGTGATAGAGAAAAGAATTTTTCTCTATCCACCTTTTCTATCCCATGCATGATTTTATACACTTCAATCAAGTCACCCCCTTTTTTTTAAAGAATATTTTTATTAATTTTTTCAAAAAAAATTTTACAGAAAAAAAAACAGCTCAACTGGTAACAATCATTTAAAACATTTGCCATATAATCAAAATAAGTGCTCGGGAAAAGGTACTTGGAGTATACTTGAAGAGGGAAGGGAGGAGGGAAGAACGTTTACTAAAACAGATGTTTACAAAGATTAATACCTAATGTTGTATGCTATGTTCTAGGATGATTGTTTAGCAATAGGATCTTTGGTTTAATGTTGACCACATTAATATGGAACCAGATAAGAGAAACACCAATCAAACAAAGTGTAACAGGAGTATAGTTGAGGCTAGACGCGAGGGGTGGAACAAGGCTTACTAACTCAGACATTTTCAATGACTAATACTTAGTATTGTATATCAGGTGCCATGATGATTGCTGCACAATATGTTTTTATGTTCAATGTTGATTGTTTTAATAAAAGAATTTTATATATATATAAAAAATAAGTGCTCGGTACCCCCCACCACCACATCCTCCTAAATCTATACTGTCCCCCTCATCTTTCCATCTAACTACCTACTTTTCCCTTTCTCTACTTCTCCACTTCCCCTCCGCCCACCTCTATCCCCTTTCTTCTCCCTCTTGCCCTCTTCCTACTTGCCTCACCTTCACTCCTCCCTCCTTTTCCGTCCAATGTGGTGCCCAGCGGCCTTCCGAGCAACCTCTTGATACCTATAAATAAATATTTACTCTCATCTAAACCCCAATTACCGTTGAGAGAACATAATATATCAATTATTAGCACCCTCCCACCTCCCCCCCGGCTTCCCAGAGTGAATACAGGGTAAAAACGCAAGAAACCCCACTAAACTACTATTATATAACTGTTTAACTGTATACCAAATGTAATTCCTTCAATTGATATTTCTTTTGTATATAGTCTATCCATTTTTTCCAATCCATCAAAAATTCTTCACTTGAATGATTCTTCAAATATGCAGATATCTTAGCCATTTCCGCCAAATTAACCACTTTTAATGTCCATTCTTCAACAGACGGTAATTCAGATGTCTTCCAATATTGTCCCACCAATAGTCTTGCTGCAGTAATCAAGTTCAAAATCAGCTTAGTCTCTATGGTGGTACAGTCTTTCGTAATGCCCAACAAAAACAACTGTGGTGAAAATTCTATACGCTTTTTCAATATATTTTGAAGAATCCACCAAATTTTTATCCAATAAGCCTTAATTTTTTTACAAGTCCACCAAACATGAAAATAAGTAGCATCTGTCGATTCACATCTCCAACATTTGGGTTGCATATCTGGATACATAAGTGACAATTTTTTGGGGTCTAAATGCCATCTATAAAACATTTTATAAAAATTTTCTCTTAAATGCTGTGCTTGCGTAAATTTTACATTTTTCACCCATATCCTTTTCCACGTTTCCATCATAATTGGATGTCCAAAATTACGTTCCCACTTGATCATGCAATCTTTAACTAATTCAGTTCCAGAATCAATTTCAAGTAATACATCATATAATCTTTTAATATGCATAATTCTTTGATCTCTGACTTGTTTAATTAATTTTTCATCCTTTAACAAAAAACCCAGCTTTACGTCTTTTTGCCATCTTGCCTGAAGTTGTATATGTGAATACCAATTGTGGTCTAAACCTTCTTCCCTTAATCTATTTAGTGACTTCAACTCTAAATTATTCCCTTCTTTAGTTAAAAGCCTCTCATAGGGCACAACATCTTGAGTTTGTTGTCTATTTACACTCTCTATTGCGTGCCTGGGAACTGTCCATAAGGGAATTTTCCCACTTAACTTATAATAATACTTTTTCCAGACCCAGAGAATTAATGAAAATTTGCTTAAATATGATACAAATGTGGAAGAATGTAAAAAGGCTATGAAGGAATTTTTTTGTTAAATATGAATAAGGAAATGTCAATAGAAGTGGTGTGGGACTCTAGTAAAGCTTATATGCGTGGGATTTTAATTGAAATGAATAAAAGATATAGACGTAAACAAGAGGGAAAAAAGGAGAGTATTAGAAGAGGAAATAAGGAAAAAAGAGTTGTTATTAATAAAGAAACCAGATGATAGTAATATTAAAGAAGGGATAAAGATTTTACGGAAACAATTTGATTTGTTGATGACTGACCAAGTAGCCAGGAATTTACAATATGCTAAACATAATACATTTTTTAACTCTAATAAACCTGGCAGATGGTTGGCATATACATTAAGGAAAAAACAAAAATCTCGTATAATTGAGAAAATAAAATATAAGGGCCAAGAAGTATTTCAGCAAGAAATTATTAAAAAAGCTTTCCTAGAGTTCTACACCAAATTGTATTCTGAAGAGAAAGTTCAAGAGAAAGAGATAGATGCCTTTTTACAAAATCAAAATATTTTGAAAATTACTTTGGAACAAAGAGACAGATTAAATGCATTGATTATACCAGATGAAATTATCGCTGCGATTAAGCAACTGAAAACGGGAAAATCTCCTGGAACTGATGGTCTAACAGCGATTTATTATAAGCATCTTCAAGAGGAAATGGTGGAACCGTTGAGAGAGTTATTTGTAAATATACAAGAGGGTGGCCGGGTACCACCTTCATGGAAAACGGCTTTTGTTTCTTTGATCCCTAAAGAGGGAAAGGATAATGTTCAAGTTGAAAATTTTAGACCTATCTCATTGTTAAATACTGACTACAAGATTTTTGTGAAAATTTTGGCTAATAGATTAATGTCAGTCCTAACTCAAATAATCCATTCTGACCAAACTGGATTCTTACAAGGGAGACAGATGAAAACCAACGTTAGACAACTTGTGAATATATTGGAATATTTGGATAAACATATTCAAGTGCCGGCAGTTCTTATGTTTCTGGACGCAGAAAAAGCCTTTGATAGACTGAACTGGTTATTCTTGAAAAGATTAGTAGCTAAGATGGGAATGGGGGATCAGTTTATCAATGTTATATCAGCAGTTTATCAGAAGCAAAAAGGACAGATTATTGTGAACGGACAACTAACAGATTCATTTAATATAGAGAAAGGTACAAGGCAGGGTGTCCTCTATCTCCTTTATTGATCAAGTCACCCCTTAAACGCTGTCTTTCAAGGCTGAAGAGACCAAGGCGTTGCAATCTGGTTTCATAAGGGAGGCGCTCCATTTCCTTGATCATTCTTGTTGCCCTTTTTTGCACCTTTTCCAGTTCCATTATATCCTTCTTGAGGTGCGGTGACCAGAACTGTACACAGTACTCCAAGTGTGGTCTCACCATCGATTTGTACAGAGGCAATACAACACTTGCTGACTTATTTTCGATTCCCTTCCTAATCATGCCAAGCATGGAATTTGCTTTTTTTACTGCTGCTGCGCATTGGGTTGACATCTTCATCGAGCTGTCCACCAAAACCCCAAGATCCCTTTCTTGGGTTGTCTCAGAAAGTTTGGTCCCCATCAGTTGGTAAGTATAATTGGGGTTCTTTGCCCCGATGTGCATAACTTTGCACTTGTTTAGGTTAAAATGCATTTGCCACTTTGTTGCCCACTCACACAATTTCGAGAGATCCTTCTGGAGCTCCCGACAATCAGTTTCACTTTTCACAACCCGGAACAATTTAGTGTCATCAGCAAACTTGGCTACCTCACTATTAACTTCTACATCCAGATCATTGATGAATAAATTAAAAAGTAAAGATCCCAAAACTGAACCTTGGGGTACACCACTTCTCACTTCTTTCCATCCGGAGAATTGTCCATTTATTGCCACCCTTTGCTTCCTACAATTTAGCCAGTTACCAATCCAGGACAAGACCTGTCCTCTAATTCCGTGGCTGGAGAGCTTTTTTAGGAGCCTTTGGTGAGGGACTTTGTCAAAAGCCTTTTGAAAGTCAAGATATACAATATCAACTGGGGCCCCTTTATCTATGTATTTATTTACACCCTCAAAGAATTCTAACAAGTTAGTAAGACATGATTTGCCTTTGCAGAAACCATGTTGATTTTCTTTCAGCAATGCCTGTTTTTCTATGTGCCCTGTAATTTTATCTTTAATAATGGTTTCCATCAGTTTGCCTGGAACTGAGGTTAGACTGACTGGTCTATAGTTTCCTGGATCACCTCTGGATCCTTTCTTGAAGATCGGGGTTATATTTGCTTCCCTCCAATCCTCCGGTACAGTGCTGATCTTAGAGAAAGATTGTATATTTTAGCTAGAAGTTCAGCAATTTCACACTTGAGTTCCTTGAGAATTCTAGGGTGGATGCCATCTGGACCCGGCGATTTGTTGACGTTTAGTTTAGAAAGGCATGCAAGAACATCTTCCTTGTTTATCTCTATCAGGTTTAATTCTTCTATTTCCCTCCCTGGGAAAACTAATTCAGTGGCAGGCAAATGTTCTCTATCCTCCTCGGTGAAAACGGAGGCAAAGAAATCATTTAGCCTCTCAGCAATCTCCTTGATGAACCGGTGCCTGGAGGCTGTTGAGGTCTGGATGGGTGCCAACAGGCTCAGACTCAATCCCGACAAGACAGAGTGGCTATGGGCTCTGCCTCCCAAGGACAATTCTAACTGTCTGGCCATTACCCTGGGGGAGAAGTTTTGTCCCCCTCGGAGAGGGTTCGCAACTTGGGTGTCCTCCTCGATCCACAGCTAAGTTTAGAATATCATTTTTTCAGCTGTGGCGAGGGGGGCATTCGCCCAGGTTCGCCTAGTGCGCCAGTTGCGGCCCTATTTGGACCGGGAGTCACTCCTCACAGTCACCCATGCCCTTGTCACCTCGAGATTCGACTACTGTAATGCTCTCTACACGGGGCAACCTTTGAAGAATGTCCGGAGACTACAAGTAGTCCAGAATGCGGCCGCGCGAGCTGTCTTGGGTCTCCCAAGACATGCTCATATCACTCCAGCTCTCCGCGAGCTGCACTGGCTACCTATTGGTCTCCGAACACAATTCAGAGTGTTGGTTATGACCTATAAAGCCCTTTATGGCAATGGACCAGGATACTTGCGGGACCGTCTTCTGCCTCATGAATCCCAGTGACCGGTTAGGGCGCATAGGGTTGGCCTCCTACGAGTCCCGTCTGTTAGACAATGTCATCTGGCGGGGCCTAGGGCAAGGGCCTTCTCCGTTGCTGCCCCAGCCCTCTGGAACCAGCTTCCCTCAGAGGTTTGTACTGCTCCCTCCCTCCTACTTTCCGGAAACTGCTGAAGACGCATCTATGCCAACAGGCTTGGGGCGTATGAGCTGTGCTCTGCCCCTGGGCCCTAGGAGTGTCCCTCCATCAGCGACTGTCAGCTGATTGTGTTTGTATGTTGTGTGAGTGCATTATTTTTTTAATTTTATTATTGTATTGTTGTGGTGAGCCGCCCTGGGTCTTAGGAGAAGGGCGGCATATAAATTTGATTAAACTTAAACTTAAACTTAAACTAAACTTTCTCCTTCAACAATTTGTTTGCTTTGAATTAAACCTCTGCCTGCATTTCTGCCTCCCAGTATCTCTGCAGGAATGTAATGCATAGATAGCAATCAAGTATATGTGAGTGAATGTAAATATGAATGTGAATGTGAGTAAATGTGTGTTTAGCTGGACACCCTCTTACTCACTTAAGAGTTGTAAAGAGAAGTGAGTTAGGCCCTAGCTTGCTGACTAGTGAAAGAGGCTGGTTAAGGAGATGCAGTTGGATGGGGTTGCGTTAGTGGCTTCAGGCTCCCAGTGGTGTTGAAGCCCCCACCATGGGGGCTCATCGCTACCTCCAGACAGCCACAATACCAGAATGGATGGAAGGGACCCTAGCTAGGGGAGCCAGGAGGCAAAAGTGAATGGAGAACAAAGACTCTGAGGTCTTGGAGTGGGTCTATCTATTCAAGTGGTGATGGGCATAGGATAGTTTGACAGGAGACAGAGGGTGGATCGCTCCCAGAGAAGATGTCTCTGGTGTTTGGTACCAATGCCATGTTCTAGCCGTCTGTACTCATGCCCAGGTCCTGGTTAGCCGACTGACAGAGACCCAGGCTTCTTGGGTATCATGTCTTAATGCCAATTGGTTAATAAATAACCCCTTCTTTTATTTGTGATCTCATTAGTGAGGAACTGGCCAGCCTAGCATACATTACTGTGCCATAGCTATGCCTGAGGTGGGGATTTGTCCCTCTTAGAAATGTGCCTGACCAGGTTTAGGGTATGGCATCAGCCAAGACCAGGGGAGGGGAGGGGAGTAGCAGTTGTCATCTGGGAGTCTCTGTTGGCTTTCAAAGGTGCTGTTCACAAGTTGCCAGTTGTGAGACCCTGTTTTTGAAAGTAGGCTCATGAAATCAGTTGGGACTGTTACTACCGTACCAGCCTCCTTGCTATGTAACAACCTCCCTTTCTGAGCTGTTGGAGGCTCTCTTGGGGATCGGCTGTGGAATTCCTCAGGCTTATGGCCTGTGGAGGCTTCAATCTCACATCTTTGGGGCATCCCCTATCTGGGAAGCAGCTTGGAAGTTCATGGCCGCCATGGGGGCCCTGGGCTTATCCCAAATCATTTATGGCCCAACTTGAAACAGTGATCACACACTGAATATGGGTTGTGTTTTTTTTGTCAGAGCAGTGGCAATATAATGTCAGGAGGGAACTATCTTTGACCTCTCTGGTACGGTCAGATCATGCCATAGTGACTCTGGGATTCTCTTATGCTATCCTTTCCCACAGGAAGATAGGACCTAATTCAGGGGTCTTCAAACTTGGCCCTTTTATGACTTGTGGACTTCAACTCCCAGAATTCCTCAGCCAGCGTGCCTGGCTGAGGAATTCTGGGAGTTGAAGTCCACAAGTCATAAAAGGGCCAAGTTTGAAGATCCCTGACCTAATTGATTAGTCTTGATTCCAAAGGCTTCTAAGGAGACTTTTGTGCATGGTCCTGCTGAGGCCCCAGCCACTGAATAAAGAGGCGACTGAGGCCTTGAATAGAATTATACCTATGAGACCTCTCTTGGCCCATCACTTCCAATATTCCTCATGTGTGACAGAGGATTTGAGGGAGCTGAAAAGGTTCAAAAGATATCTAGACTCTAGAGCACTGCTGGAGGAAGAGGAAGGATGAATTCAATCAGTCATGAATTAAAGTCACTATTAAGACTTAACTTGTGGTATGAACGATGAAATATCAATATTTCTCCGCTCTTATTGCATCTGCAGAGAACCACCTGGCAGCCGTATTTAGAATTACCCACACGTACTGGATAAGAGGAATTCAGAGGTTCACTTTCAGAGGAATTTTTGGTGCATATGGTGGATAAAATTGTTCGGATCCGTTCTGAGTTGGAGACCAAGCATAGTGCAGGTCCTTTGGAGATGCCCAGAGAATGCACTTACCCAGTTATTTGGGAATATTTTGATACTGTTGGACCTGAAGAAGTGGACAGGGTTCTTGGGAATATAAGTGCAGCCATCTGTGAATTAGACCCATATTCCTCCTGGTTGGTCAAAGCTATCCAGGAGATGGCATGTGATTGGATCCTAGCAATGGTTAATTCACCCTTGAGGGAGGGAATGTTCTTGGTGCCATTTAACTAAACTGGTACCTCTTCTTCCCAATATGTTGTCACTGGCTCTTACTGCTCTGAAAAATTTTATACTGTGCTATATTACTTGATTCTGCTTTTTATGGTTATTTACTGATGTGGTGTATGTTCTAAAGAAACAAGCAAAAAAACACGATTAGTATGCAAAAGGTCAGAATAAATGACAGAGAGAGAATAAAGCAAATAGAACTGCTGAATAAAATGGATATCTCTTGGGTACACATGGGATCAAGTTGATTTTTATTCTGATTATTTCCATCCTGCCTTTAACGCTCTCCAGAAATATCAATACAAACAGTAGAGACAGGAACTTAAAACAATTTTTCAGGGAAAAGAAGGAGGTGGTTAAGCCACAACAGGATAATTTAAAAATAATTAGCCTACTGTGTTATGTAACATGACATGCAATCATCACACATATTAGTTCCTTTGTTCTTTTGAAATCGGGAGTGAAGCAACAGAAAGAAGCCATGTCTCGAATGTGCCTCGGGTTACTCATTACATGATTTTTCTTCCCTTCCCACCTCGCCCCTCCCAAACACACGTTTTTCAAGCAAAGAGACCTGGAAAAGGAGGGTGTTGTAATGAGTTCAAGAGGGTGAAATGTGTCATGTGGATTTCATAGCTGCGTGCAGTATCTTTCTATGCAATTTTGGATCATCAGGAAAACAGGAAGGGGAGATTTCCTAATGGTTTCAATTGACAACATTTGGAATCTCCACCACACTAGCCATGTGCCTTCCTAGCCAGAACTTACCGTGACTTCCACTGACAGGATGGCTGGATTCAGCCCTCGGTCAGGAGGGGAATCCAAGAACAGGACAGATTCTTCCTGGCTGAAATGGGAAGAGAAACAAGAGGCAGAGCTGCAACCAAGGCTATGGCCAGATAAAAGAAATCTGAGTCCCGGCTGGAACTGCACTTTGAGAAAGTGCCTCAGATGGGACCCTCCCTAATGCTCATGAAGATAAAGGGGGAGGGGTAGCAGGGACAAGCACATCAGACTTGCAAGCTTCTGTTACTGTAACCTTATCTTAAAATTAATATTTCTTTGTGTGTCTTTAGTTTTCAAGTCTGGTTTGGAAAGTCTTGGAGGACTGATACTGGCTCATTCTAGGTTTATCTATGCAGGCAATTTGCCATGGATCAAAATAAATATGAAAATAACACTCCCATTCTCCCATTTGTGTGAATTACAGGTTTGTTTTCCTGGCTGCTCCCTTTCCTTTCTTCCTTTCCTGCACAATTTGCTTGCTTATTTTAAAATTCCATCCTGCTTTTCTTCTGCTTGGTTAAGACAACTGGGTATGACCATTCAGTGCTGATATAATGGGGCAGCACCAAACTGACGTTAAATGACCTTAGAAAAAAGTTAAGCAGGGATTGAACTGATTAGTTCTTGGGCAGCATCCGGAACTGCTGTGTATTCAAACAACCCTGCCTTGCTAGTTTCCCCTTTTTAAAAAAAATAATTAAGTGAAATCATACTGAGTAGACTATTGTATGCATGTGTTTATACTTTTTATGCACTTTGAACTGACTTTACAAATATATGTATGTAGAAAGATTTCTCCTAATGTCATTGTATATCAGGATTTATGGAAGCAGAATCTAGCTAGGATTATCTTCTAATGAATTCAGTCAGTGTGTTCAAGGATGCCCAAATCCTGTGAAATGTTGAATATGTCAATCAGACTATTCTTTCTCTACAGCAGGGTTTTTCAATCTTTTCACCCATTGTACCACTTTAAGGATATGGCAATATCCGAGTACCACCAGTCGCCTAGCAAGGTGTCAAAAACTTGATGACCAAAAAAAAAAAAGGAAAAAAGTGATAAAGTACAGGTAGTCCTCGACTTACGTTCGCTTAGTGACTGTTCAAAGTTACAATGGCACTGAAAAAAGTGCCCCCCAAGGCACAGCTGAGCAAGACACCTGCCTGCCCACCCAGCGGTGCTCTTCCTCCTGTCCAAGGTTTTCATTGTTGTGAGCTTTTCTGTTGAGGATTGGCAGGGTGGGAGGTGTTTGGTTTTTATTCCCCCCATCTGCTGGGTGGTTGCAGCAGGTTTTGGTCACTTCACATGACCCTGGGACACTGTGACCATCATAAATATGAATCAGTTGCCAAGCATCTGAATGTAAATCACAAGACCCTGGAGATGCTGCAACATTCCAGCTCATTGGCGCTTCTTCTGGGCTCAGCAGAAGCACCAGGATCAACACCGAGCTCCAGCTGGAGCCTGGAGCTGATCCTAGCGCTTCTGCTGAGCCCTGACAGCCTTGCAGCTCCAGCCGTCTCTCACTCAGGCTTGTGCGGTGCTGCCACCGGTTCAGCTCATTCCCCTCCCCTACTACCACTTTTCTAGGATGATCACATACCACCTGTCAGGTGCCAATGTACCACAGGTGGTACCCATACCACTAGTTGAAAAGCCCTGCTCTACAGCACAAAAGGCAGGTGTCTTCTTAGCTCCTGGAACAAGCCTCTTTGGCAAAAACCCTGAAATTATCCAATCAGCACTCTAGGTATAGGACGCTTTCTTCATCTTATTTAACAAGTAGAGGTGGATGTAGAGAAATCCTCTTCTGTTATCTTAAGATTTCCAGATCAGAGCTCTCAGAGATTTGTGGCTAAAGCAAAAGGATTATTAAGCCAAAATAACCAAAGTATAGAAAATACACTACAGGCAGTCCTCAACGTTTGACCACAATTGAGCCCAAAATTTCTGTTGCTAAGTGAGACATTTATTAAGTGAGCTTTTCCCTGTTGTATGATCTTTCTTGCCACAGTTGTTAAGTTAATCATAGCAGTTTAGTTAGTAACGTGGATGGATGGGTTTATGTAACCACAGTTACACCAAAATTTTTAATGGAAAATAGCCTTCCTTCCTTCCTTCCTTCCTTCCTTCCTTCCTTCCTTCCTTCCTTCCTTCCTTCCTTCCTTCCTTTCCTTCCTCCCTCCCTCCCTCCATCCCTCCCTCCCTCCCTTCTCTCAGTCTGTCTGTTATGAATAAGTTCACAATTATAAGCATAAGGAATTTTTTCTTCACATCACTGTTTGTAATGCCAAGTTGGAAAGTGTGAATTCAGTAGGAATATAATATTGAGAAATTGCCCCCTATTTATTACTGTTTGCTACAATGGCATGGCAGATTTTAAAACTGAAAATTTTGAAGCAAGAATAAGCAAAATGGTGCCTGATGGCATTTTCCCTGGTGCTACTTAGTTTGCCTACCCCACCTGATTTAAACTTTTTTAAGAAGTAAGAAGCCAGCACCCCCCCAGAGAAAGAAATATTTTGAGGAATGTTAAAAAGGCAGAATATTATATTTCCCCAAAGGAATAATGGAGAAGATCTTAAAAGGCAGAACCTCCCCCCCCCAAGTCTCTCTGCCCCAAGCAGAAACCAGGTCTGTAGAAATGCAGATTTGATAATCCTTTCAGAAAGACTGAGCTAGGAAGTTTAGAGCTGATGGGATTAGAAAGACAAAGATCCCTAGAAGCAACAAAGCCTCACCCAAAAAATCCAACACAGGACATAACCATCAGCCACAGCCCTAGGGAAGCAGGACATGACCTTTAGGACATAATAGGATTAACCCATCACCATCAGAATACTAAAAGGGCACACTGAACCTCAGGTCAAAGTTCATGCCACAGGAACAACTCCAAACACAAAAGCTCAAGAAGGTATAAAAATCCACCACTCCCAACAACAGTTGGTCAGCTTTCCCAGAGCCACATTTCTGTCTTGCTCTGCTCTTCAATAAACTACAACCTTCTCTTTAAGGCAGTCTCCATTTTGTTTATTCCCAGCTTGGACTGGACCCTGATGAAGATTTTTCTCTCAACAAAGGTTCTTTGAATGAAGCAAAATAAATGGGAAGCTGCATTGTAATTATAGTTGTGCTACAAAATCAAACAGCAGCATTCCATACTCTATTTCTGTTCAAGGATGCATCGCTATCGCTGTTGCACATGGTCCAGAAAGTTTTCTTTTCCACGTTATTGTTTGACCTTGCCCAGAAAAATCTTCTCCCAAGTGAACATTCTAGTTTTAACAGAATTGTCCTTTCCTATCCAAGTACAGAGCTTTGTGCTTCACTGTCCATGTCTACTGTGGTTGCTGAAGGGAAAATAACTTCCCATCAGCCCACATTTTGTGTTTGTGTGTGTGGGGGGGACTGTGAAGAGATTCTAAGTGGTTAGCAGCCCAATGGAAAATCACCTAACTACTGGTCCTTCCAGTTTCTCAATCAGGATTTTATTAATCTCTTATAAGCCCTCCTGATGTCACATCAGTTACCTGACAGACATCATGTTCTCAGACTGCAAAGATAGTAAAAACACTATCTATCGGTATGCAGGGTCTATCATTTAAAGTGTCCAAAGTTCATGAAAGAAAATAAATTAAAGCCAACTGATAAGTAGAGAAAATATACTTACCAAGCATCATCATACATTCCATGAAATTAGAATTGAACACAGGTCCATCAATGGTGAGAATTCCTCCAGTATAGTCAAGGTTTCTTTTACTTACGGGACCGCCTGCTGCCTCACGAAACCCAGCAACCGGTTAGGGCCCACAGAGTCGACCTTCTCCAGGTCCCGTCAGCCAGACAGTGTCGCCTGGCAGGGCCTAGGGGAAGGGCCTTCTCTGTTGCGGCCCTGCCCCTCTAGAATCAACTCCCCCCGGAGATCCGTATTGCCCCCACCCTCTCCACCTTTCGTAAACTCCTTAAGACACATCTCTGCCGACAGGCCTGGGGCGGTTGACATCTTGCCCCTAGCCAGTGTATGTTTGTGTGTACGTTTGCTGAATGAATGGTTTCTTAATTTAGGGGTTCTCTTTTTTATATATGTATTTTTTATATATGTATTATGTAGTTTTTTATATTGGATTTCTATTTATGCTGTGAGCCGCCCTGAGTTCCCAGAATAGGGTGGCATAGAAATTTAATAAATAATAATAATAAATAATAATAATAAAGCAGAATCCAGGTCTGGTCAATGATTTTGTATTGGTATTTCCATACTTTTCAAGGCGATATATAAATGCACTTAATTACAGAAGAATATAAAAGTACTGTACTTAATTTTGTATCTTTATAATTGATAGCACTTAGCCAATAAGGACTGAACATGAAAAAAAACTGAGTAGAATTGAACTTGGTTAGTATTTGGATGGGAGATCACCACAGGGGGGGGGAAACATTCCTAAAGAAAGCAATGGGAATCTATTTCTATTTTTGCTGTTGTCAAAAATATGTCCACGAAGTTGCAAAGAGTTGAGGTTCCTCCTTAATATAGATTTAACATGTGATCATTTTGAAAGCAGTCCTTATTGATGCAATTTCATGAAACAGTTTAATTGTCTCTTTTCTCAATTACACCAATACTGTTATGCCAGCAAATCATAGATCAGCTGTGTTTTGCCATTGGATTTCCCAGAGTTTGTATTCTGAGATCTGAAAAAACTGTAACACAAAAGTGATAATCAGTAAGGGTTGTAATTAAATTGAGGCTCCCCTGAGGAAATTAATCAATGTGATGTGATTAGTATTTGTGGGATTTGGCAGCCTCAGAGTAGGATATACATGTACATATATACATACAGAATACATATACAGGTGTGTGTGTGTGTAGAGAGAGGAGGGAGAGAGAGAGGGAGGAAGAGAGAGAGAGAATGGCAGATAGGCAGATAGGCAGACATTTTCTCAATCTTGGTAACTTTAAGATACCTAGACTTCAACTCCCAGAATTCCCCAGCCAGGTTGAGAATCACTGAGAGAGAGGAGGTGAGTGGGAGTTGAAATCAACACAAAATACCTAATATGCAAGACTGACAATCAAAATGCTTGGATTCCGTCTCTTGTTGTGTGAAATGTTAAACCAATTATTCCCAAGCCGGCAGAATACACTGATGCAAAAGAATAGCTACTCTGTCCTGACAATAATTAAATGTTGCATATTGTGAAAGTGAAGCATCTGTTGAAGGTACGATTGTCTGCTGTTTCTCTGCATGATGTCTTTTCCTCTCCTTGCCTTTTTCCAACCAGCTGTGCTGGTAGTAAAGAATTCTTTGCAATGAGTTGCCGTACAGATCAGGAGAGGAAGCTGCTGTTTTCCGCAGGTCTTAACATTGCACTGGCCTTGTTGTGAATACATTAGGAAGTTCAGAACAAGGACTCATGCACTGGGGCTGGACTCATAGTAAGGGGGTCAAGTCATACTAAACCATTTATTATGCCTTCATTGTGTCAGAAATTTTAAATCAGATAACTCGGCACTCTGATCTTCCTTGTCTGCTGCCATTCTAATCATGCTCTATCTCTATGGTCTGCTGCCTTCCTCCAGCAAAGCAGATAAAACAAAACAAAAAGAAACAAAAACCTCAAGAGAAATCTATCAATAATCATATAATGGGGGGGGTAAAATAAGAGCGCCATTCATCAGCTAATCAGAACAGAAACCCCAGAGACTGGACGGGAACTGACAGTGAGACATCAGATGTCACACCAGTATGGTGACTCAATGGGAAAGATCCTACGACGACGGGGGGGGGGAGTGGCATAAATGAATGGCTTGGAGGCCAAAGAGGTTTGGGTCCTCAGTGATCAGAGACTCCATTCTCAGGAGAGATTTCCTTTAGGACAGCGGTTCTCAACCTGTGGGTCACGACCCCTTTTGGGGTCGAATGACCGTTTCACGAGGGTCGCCAACCACCGCAGTCCGCCATTTTTTTCCCCCATTTCCCCTCGGCCGTCGCACGCGCACTGCGCATGCGCGATTCGTCCTGTCATGCCGCGCATGCACGATTCGGGCCGTTGTGCATGTGCCGCGCATGCGTGGTTCGGCCCATTGTGCCGTGCATGCGCGGTTCGACCTGTCGCACGTGCCGTGCATGCGCGGTTCGGGCCATCGCACCGCGCATGCGCGGTTCGGACCGTTGCGTGCACGATGCGCTTGCGCGGTTAGGCCCATCACGCCACGCATGCACGGTTCGGGGTGCCACACCGTGCATGCGCGGCGCAGGTCAGGGTCACACCGCGCATGGGCGGCGCAGGTGGGGTCTCGGCCTGAAAAAGGTTGAGAACCGCTGCTTTAGGAGACTTTAGCAGGCTTGGATGAGGCTAATCCAAACACAAACAAATACCAGTAATCAATGTAGGACAGGTAGTCCTCAATTTACAACAGTTCACACTTAAAAACGTTGTAGCATCCCCATGGTCACATGATCAAAATTCAAATGCTTCGCAACTGGTTTATATATTTATGACAGCGGCAGTGTCCCCGGGGTCACGTGATCATCTTTTGTGACCTTCTGACAGGCAAAGTCAAATGGGGAAGCCAGAGTCACTTAACAGTCCTGTCCCTAACTTAACAACTGCAATGATTCATTTAACAACTGTGGCAAGAAAGGTTGTAAAATGGGACAAAGCTCATTTAACAAGTGTCTCACCCAGCAGCAGAATTTTGGAGTCTTGATTGTGATCATACGTTGAGGATTACCTGAACACTAGACACCAAAGAAAAGCTACCATCCACTGAGAGAAACTAGATCTTTATTTTCCTTAAAAAAAAAAAACTTTAATAAAAATTATATATGAGAGAAATTGGGCTTTTGTTTCTTTCTTTCTTTCTGTTTTCCTTTCACAACTTTGTACTTCCAACCAAGCTGCCTTGTGCGTGGAAAGGTCTCTCCGCCAAGGCCTTCTCAGGAGCTTCATTCCTGCCCACCCAAGAAGAGTTCTGCTGATTAAATCAATAGACCTTGTAAGCAGGACAAAGAGTGCTCTTCTAACCACATCGGTAGATTTCCAGGTCACTTTTGCCGCTGCTGTTCAACCATCCCTGAGCCACTACTGGCTTGAAATTTACTGACCACTATCCTGCCTCTCTTGCCTCAGTTTCCTTTTCTCCTTGGCCGCAGCTACCTGATTTCCCACCCCCCTCACAAAGGAATGGGGGGACAAAGCCCAAGAGATTTTATATGTCTTCAGACAGGCCGTATATCGCGCCAGAATAAGGATAGAGGCTGGATGCAGGAAAGTTTCTGACACTTACCTCATGAATTCTTCACATATGCTGATCAGATTCACCGATCGCCTTAATATCTCTTGTTTGCTTCTGTCTTATATGTAAACCCAACTTTTCTGATTTATAAGTCATAGCTTTTTATGGTCAAGGTATGAAGGAAGTTACTATTGTATGTTTTCAATCCCTAAATGAGATGGGTGGCACATAAACCTAATAAACAAACAAACAATGTTAAAATTGTTTAAAGAGCCAGTGGCTAAGGCACCAGGCTAAAAACCAAGAGACCGTGAGTTCTAATCTCGCCTCAGTCCGAAAACCAGTTGGGTCACTTTGGGTCAGCCCCCCCTCTCTCAGCTTAATCCACCTCACAGGGTTGTTGTGGGGAAAACAGGAGGAGGAAGGAGCATTAGCTGCCTTGAGTTATTTATAAAAATAACAAAGGCAAGATGAAAATCAAACTAACAATCAAACAAATAAAACTATGGCTTAGTGTGTAAATTCAGTGAATTATCTGACTTTATCCTTAAGTTTCTTCCTTTTTTCCCTCATTTTATATAGGGATATTTTCAGGTGCCTTCTCTTTTTGAGACATTATTGCTAAAAATAGTTACTATAATTTCTGGAAATAATTATGGAATTTTCCTGGAAGAGAAATATCAGATTCATTCTAATAACGACTTGAGAAAAAAGAGATGAAACAAAAAAATAAGTGACCCTTGTGCCTCTTTTGCTTGGCTGTATTTATGAACTATATTTATGAGTTATAAGATGGATTCTGATTTTTGGGATGCTGAGGTTTTGTCAGTTTATTATATTTTGAGAAGAACTGTTAGATTCTTCTCTTTCTGTCTAGTGTTCTGGACAATGTACAAATTCTTTGCAGACACTATACATTTACAGATTTTCTTAGCTCAGATTGCCAAACTTTATTCTGTTTTTGAACAGAACAAATACATAAACAGAAACATTAATAATGTAAGTTGGGGTGGATAGAAAAGCATTCAATTCCCCAAGGAGAAGTAAAAGGTCTTCTGAGTTACTATCACTTGGAGGACAGGAGATTAGATTCTTGTTTTCCTCTCCCACAATCATTTTCTAATTCTGAAATAGATATTAGCTGGGATCCCAAAAATACTATGGGGTTTTTCTCTGTATTTATGTTTACAGGTAGGGAGAGATATGGGGATTTATGATTTGCCCAAAGGCATCATTAGGCAAATGAGCTGATCTCTGAGGTTACTGATCTTTGGAGAGCCCAAAAACGGGTATCACTTCTGCTTTTTTTGGTGGACTCAGCTCTGTCACCCTAATTGTTGGCCATATCAGGCCACTCTGATCCCTGACATCAGTGCACTTGCAATACCACCCCCACCTGTCACTCTGGGGTGGAATTCCCCACTATATGCCTGAGTCACCTATAGCAGCAAGATAAATATGATCCTAGTTCTTCTGACTCCCAGTATCAAACAAGATCCTCCAGCATCACTTCAGGTTCAGTCTAAAATCTTCAGAGATGATGCTCAACCTAGGGCATCCCTTCCAGAGCACCTTCCTTTACCTCCTCCTCCTCCTCCTATTTACAGCTTCCAGAGGAATGAGGCTGCCCCGGGAAAGTGATATAGACTGGCAGGGTTGCAAAACTGCCTCCCAAAAGGTCCTCGAGCACCTGCAGAAGCTGAACGTGACTAAGGTGGTGAGTAGAAACGGAAGGAGAAGGCTTCGACTTCTTCACAGAATGCAGTGGGACCAAATTCCAGATAGGAAGTCTGTGCAGAGAAAAGGGGTACAGTATATAGGGAGAACCCCAAAATGAACATAATTGTGTAGGCTTTTATTAATTCCTTTTGGCAAATTGAAATGTTTGTTGGGTTTAGTTAGTTGGAAATGACTGGGCTTTCCTCTCAGTTGAGTGATCTGAATGGGGCTACGGTTTTATGATGGAGCATCATGGTTGATATCTCCTAGTAGAGGTGGGGCACTAAGCTGAAAACTTTGGATGCATCCCTGTAATTTTTGTAAGCTGTGGTTTAAGATTGATCGGGTTGTATCAAGCCAGCTAGTTGCAATTTATTTAATAAACTCTGGTTAAGCAAAGAAATGACTTGGAGGGTTGCAAAAAGATAGCTTTAACAGTTATATGAGTGGGGTTGGGGTTTGGATTAGGAAAATTCTGATCCAAATCCCAACCCCATTCATATTGAATCAGAAAATTCTCCAGTGGACATTTTCTTTCCTGCAATGCAAATGATAGCCACGAGGTGCCTGGTTTCATTTAGGAGCATGAAAGGCGAGCGTGTGGAAAGTTAAATACATCTTCTCCTGATTCAGAGAGCTATGCTTGGTCTGATTTTCTGGAAGAGTTTTCCTTAGCCTAAGGCTGGGGGTGTGTGGCATCTTCCTGATCAAGAGACATACAAGAGTAAAAGGCTCCAAACTGAATCATTTTTTTTTTCCTTTAGTGGAGTCAGGTCAGAAGCGACATGTACGTCTCCAGCACCAAATATAGCTAAACACGATCAATTTGGATTTCATGTTTAATAATGTTAAAGTCGCCAATGATTGGAAGGTTCAGCTGCCTGTCAGACTGGGCTGTTTAGGCATCTCTTCACTAAGGAAAGGAGCAAGACGAAGGGAAGGCAACTTCCAACTGAGTTATTGATAGAAGAGAATATTTGTAGCTCAGGGCTAAATTATGGGATCCTTGGTGCTCTCTGAGCTTGGTAGTTTTCTTGCAGACAAGGACCCCACAATTGAGTTGTTATTATTATTATTATTTGCTTAAGGAGAAGGATTTGGCTGAGGAAAGGGGGTTGTTTTCAGGGTTTTAGAGAGAGAGATAACCTTTATTGTCATTGTTTTTTTATACTGTGGGCACAACGGCACACATCAAAAATGAAATTTGGTTGCCAGCTCTCAAAGTGAAACACATACATGACACACACCTAAACACACTATATACAACATATGTATAGACCCACACTCTTACATATACGTAACAAAGAAATAGCCTGCTAACCCCAACAGAAAGATTCCTCTCTAACTGTTAAAAGATTCCTTATGCCCTCTTTATGTACTGTAGTCAGGGTTAAAATACCATTTTTATGTTTCTCCCAGCATATGTTCTGCTATAGAAAATAATTACATAATGAAGCTGGGGATGGGATTAGCAGTCCTATCAGCAATTTTAAGCCCCCAGGCAGACCTCCTTCCCTCCCCCTCTCCCTCCCTCCCTCCCTCCCTCTCTCTCTCTCTCTCTCTCTCTCTCTCTCTCTCTCACACACACACACACACACACATTCATTCATTCATTCATTCTCATTCCTTATTCATTCATCCTCCCTGGTTATATTAACTTGGACTGCAGGAAAGAAAACCTAATTTCTACCCAACTAGCTTTCAAATGACCACTCAACCCCCTCTGTCACCTAAGCTAGAACAAGTTGGGAGGGCTCCTTTGAAAATATGATTCTTTTTTTTTTAATTTTAAAAATTCTTTTATTAAAACAATCAACATCAAACATAAGATTGTATTAAAAAGCAATCATCATATAACCTGCAATACAACACTAGGGATTAATCTTTGTAAACGTCTGGTTCAGTAAACATTCCTCACTCGTCACGTCAAGCCTCAACTATACACCTGATACATTTTATTTGATTGGTGTTTCTCTTGTATATGATCTATCTTCCGTTTCTAGTCTATCACATATTGTTCATTCGAGCTTCGGAAGTAAATTCGTCTCAATATTAGTGCAATCTTTTATGATCCCTAGCAAAAGATCCTGAGGTAGAAATTCAGTAACCTGAGGTAGAAATTCAGTACGCTTTTCCAATATTAAAGCAATCAACATTAAACATAGGATCATATTAAGAGGCAATCCTCATAAAACCTAAAAAAAAAATACAGCATGAGGTATTAGTCTTTGTAAACATCTGGCTTGGTAAACATTCTTGTTGTCTTCCAGGAACCACAAAGACACATGGTTAAGAATAGGAGCCCCCTCAATCTTCTGCTAGCTAGCCCCTCAAATGGATGGTAGACAGGGAGTAACAGTTTACCTCTTTTCTTTCTATCTGTTACCTCCATTCCCGGTCTACTGTCCTTCCAATCAGGTAACTCAGTACCAGGCTTTGAGAGATACAGGCAGTCCTTATGACCACAATTGGGACCAGAATTTCTGTTGTTAAGGGAGGTGGATGTTAAGGGAGCTGTGCCCAATTTTACAACCATTTTTGCCACAACTGTTAAAACAAATCACTGAAGTTGTTAAGTGAATCATCTGATCGTTAAGCAAATCCGACTTCCCGCTTTGTTTATGGTTCTCAGAAGCTGGCTGGGGAGACCGTAAGCGGCAATCACATGTCCCTGGGATGCTGAAAATGTCTTAAATACCCGAACAACTGCTAAATGCCCAAATTTTGATCACATGACCATGGGGCTGGTGCCATAGCCGTAAGCATGAGGACCAGTTGTAAGTCACTTTTTAAGTGCTGTTGTAACTTCGAATGGTCCCTAAATAAATGGTTGTAAGTTGAGAACTACCAGTATTCTTCAAGAAGAGCAATTTTCCACTTGCAGGTGATGTCAGGGGAATCTACCAACTGCTTCCCTTAATTTTTCCCACATTAAATGAGAGGTCATCATCAGATAGCCATTTCGCCTAATACCCAAGAACCAATATAACCAAGAGTGAATACAGAATAAAATTCCCAATATTGTACATCCATCAGCACATCTGATGAAGAAAGTGAAACAAAATCCAAATCTGAAAGCAAATATTGATTGAGAAAGCCATTCCAAAATATTCTCACATAAAAGAGTTTACTGAAAATCTTGATCACTTTTGCTCTTATCTAGAACATTCTCATCCCCTATAAAGCAAATCTGATTCCAATATTTTTAATATAACTCTCCCCACCTGTAACTTAGTATCTTTTTTAAAGCTTCATATTCAATCTTATTGCTTTTCATTTAGAAACCACATATTCTGATGCAACTGCTGCTTTTCTCTGTTTGTTACTCTAGTATTGCAGCATGGCTGGCCCCTGTGTTCATATGACTAAAGGGGAAAAACATCCTTTCCCCAATGCTTAGCCACACTGATGTAGCATAACTGAAAATATGTATGTTTGGCTGAAAGTATGTTTGGCTGACAAAAAGTATGATTGGCTGAAAGTCTATGATCATGTGAGCTTTTGTCTCCTGGCCTAGTCCTACTCATAAAAGATTAGAAATGTAGACCTGGAAGGGGTCATTTAATTTTGCAGATATCCAAATCCAAATGCTCAAAAAACAATGTCTTTACTTGAACACATATAGAGAACGGTGTGGAGGGGAATAGACAGACATTTTCTACTCAATATAATTTCAGAACAGAAAAAAAAACAAGGGAACAAGATTAAAGATAAGTTGTATATGGGAGGGATGGTTGTATTCCAACATTTAGTTCTATTTTAAGTATGCTCGATGTACTTCTTTATATTGAGTGCCTCTGTTTTTTTCCCCTAGGAAAAAAGTTTAACTATTTTACTTCCTCAGCGAATTGAATGCAGCGATCACTGTGATCCACATTCCCTGGGAAAGAATAGCACGGTAATTATTTCTATCCAAAACAAACCATATTGAAAAGCACAAAAACATCACAAATAGTAAAACATTACTTCATTCTGTGGACTGTGATTTCTGTAATCTTGGTGGTTTTTTACTAATTCCAGAACAGTTGCAAATCAGTTAAGACAGTTAAAACTGTTTTGTTTTATATATATATATAAAACAATAGTGCTTAAATTGTGTTTTAAGGAAGCTTTTTGATTATGATCATGATTTATCACTTGTTGCTTGCATGTACACTGAGAGCTTATGCACCAGAAACAAATTCCTTGTGTGTCCAATCACATTTGGCCAATAGAGAATTTCTATTCTATTCTATTCTATTCTATTCTATTCTATTCTATTCTATTCTATTCTATTCTATTCTATTCTATTCTATTCTATTCTATTCTATTCTATTCTATTCTATTCTATTCTATTTCCTATCCTATCCTATCCTATCCTATTCTTCGTTATTAAATGTATATGATGCCCCTCTCACTGATAAGGTGATTTCCCTAAAAGATGACTTGCCTGATACACACAGTAAAGTATGCAGAGTATGCATCTCATTCGCAACGAGCCTTCATGAGAAGGTCTGAAGAATCAGGCTAATACTAAATCCTTTGTGGCATACTTGCAGGATTGTCCTTTTAGCTGATGAATGTGAAGGCTGCCTTTATGGGAAGGGACAATGTTTATAGCTGGCAATCGAAAAAGAGAGCCAAAATTATTGTTATTTATTTGACTTCTATGCTGCCCTATTCCGGAGAACTCAGGGCGGCTCACAGCATAATAGAAATCAACATTTAAAAATGCATGTATATAAAACCCCTTAATTTAAAAAAACCCAAAAACCAATCATTCAACATACACACATACACTGGCTTGGGGCAAGATGTTAGCTGCCCCAGGCCTGCCGGCAGAGGTGTGTTTTAAGTAATTTACGAAAGGCGGAGAGGGTGGGGGCGACACGGATCTCGGGGGGAAGTTGGTTCCAGAGGGCCGGAGCCGCAACAGAGAAGGCTCTTCCCCTAGGCCCCGCCAGGCGATACTGTCTGGCTGACGGGACCTGGAGAAGGCCGACTCTGTGGGCCCTAACCGGCTGCTGGGATTCATGGGGCAGCAGACAGATGGAAGAAGAGATTTCCAACTTTGCATGACAAGAGAAAAATTAGTACATATCTGATCTCATTTCCTTCAATAAGCAACCCCAGTCAGACCTCATCATTTATATTGAGTTGTCGTTAGTTGCAAAGTCGCGACCCCATGGACAACGTTCCTCCAGGCCCTCCTGCCCTCTACCATCTTCTGGAGTCTATTTAAGCTCATGCCTCCTGCTTCAGTGACTCCATCCAGCCACCTCATTCTCTGTCTGTCCCCTTCTTCTATTGTCCTCAATCTTTCTTATATTTAGTGGAGGTCTCCAAACTTTGCATCTTTAAGACTTGTGGATTTCAGCTCCCAGAATTCCTCAGTCAGCTTGGCCCATTCTAAAAGATGTGTTTTAAAAGCAGCCTTGAATCTGGCATTTTAAAAGTGGACAGGGCGTGGGGTAGAGGAGGGAGATGATCACACACCTGTGCTGCTTTTGTCCTGTCTCTTTTAAGTCCCCTCACCTCAGCAAGGCAAGGTCACCTATAAAAGCTGAGTAGGGGAGGAGGGGGAAGGGGAGATAAGAGAGAGGGGTGTGGGGCAGGCTGAAGCAACTTGAAAGGGATGTTTTTCTCTAGCAATACTCACAAGGATTACTAGTAGGAGTAGCAGCAGCTGTGGAGAAGAGTGTTTAATGTTTAATAGTATGTAAGGGCTTGCGTGTGTTATCTAGGGACCTGTGTTAATGGCTTTTGTGTCTTGAGCCCACCAAATTGGGGACAGTTAAAAGAACCTATGACACAGAGTTCCCCAACCACATTAAGGAGGCCATACAAGCAAGCCTTTAGCCCAATGTTTCTCAACCTTGACCATTTTAAGGCCTGTGGACTTCAACTCCCAGAATTCCACAGCCAGCAACGCTGGCTGTGGAATTCTGGGAGTTGAAGTCCACAGGCCTTAAAATGGTCAAGGTTGAGAAACACTGCTTTAGCTTGAATAAGTTCCCTCTACTGAGGGATCTCCAAATCTGGTTGATGGATCAAATTAAAATGACCACTAGCTTTTGTTCTGTCTTAGCCGTGTCTGATGAAGATTCGTCAGGCCCTTCACCGTTATCAGGAACTTCTGACACAGTATTCAAAATCAGATGCTGCTACTGGGCTGCGAACTGCTGTGACTAATTTGTTGCAGTTCTTTCCAAAGGTAAAGTATGTTTATGGGGCAAAAGGAACAGATTACAGGGACATTGCAACAATGCAAGTGCCAGGACTGGTTGTCACTTTTTTCAATTGAAGACTACTGGTCAAGGAGGCACTAATAATGTTAGGAAAGGCCCTATTTTTACAAAGAGGAAAATTATTTCCCTTACCCGCACGGTTCTCGTAGCCACTTTCATAGGGTAAACACAAGAGCTGCACAATTCCCGAAGAGGACCTATAGCTCCAAATGTCTCCTTTTGGCCCTGTTTAGTCACCAGCTCGGATTGTGCCAAAATATTTTCTCTAACTTGAGCATCCAAACCCCATCGCCAGGATGAGCATTCACAAGGATTGACACCTTGAGAATTGGGTAAAATGCAGATCTGACTTATGTCCTTTCTAACTACAGGATGAAAGCAGAAGTCGAGCCGAAGAAATACAAGCATGGGAGGAATCGCACGTGGTGGATGTCATCTTACAGCGCCTACAGTTGTTTGCAATTTTGATGGCACGGGTCTTTGCCCACTGTGCAGCATTGAATAAGCATGTAACTATCTGAGCTAGAACAATGCCAGGGTGGGAGGGAGAATATTTCATTACAAACCTTCACATACTTGCACATTATCCAGAAGATACAATTCATTGCCTGGGAATGCAAAAATCAACGAGACAAGAATAGTTGGGGGAGAGTGACCTGGGAGAAACAAGGTGTGTCATTATGTGCTCTTATTTATTTAATATACTTATTTAATATATTTATTTTTATTTATATGGCTCAATTCCTGTTGAGCACGGCTGTGCTAGTGACCAAGAATGTATAGGAAAACTAAGGGCCAACTGTTAATATTAAACGTGGGGGGTCATTCAAGAATCTCTCACCACTTTCTTTTACAATGTAAAATGTATGTTCATCCTCTTTTGAGGGATTATGAAAACAGTGTTTTGTATGATCGATTGCAATAAAAAAATCTGTATTTGTGTTATTGAAATGTATTGCACAGTTCCATAAATGGAAAAAGGACAGAGGTGAGACTTCTCCCTCCCCTCTAGTATCCTACAGGGACAGGGCAGAATGCTGCATGAACCCATCCAGTGCTGCAATATACAAAATTAACGTAACTGAGTTGCTTTTGTTGACTTATTTTATACAGTGCTGGGATGATGGGAGCTATGGGGGCATCATTGGTAGAGGGCCTAGAATCCCACTACATGCAAGAATTTGACAATTATCTGAATGTTTTATTAAAATAAACAGTGAATAAAAGGACAGAGATCCCAAAGTTGCAGAAGATAGTAAAAATTACACACATGTATTTCAGGAAAGGATTGGTGTGGATGTAGCTTGTATTTGCTCAATTTTACCAAAGTACAGTTTGATCTGGTTGGTCCTTGCCACTTCTCCAAATGAAGGGAAATTCCAGAGCAGCTTGACTGGGCCAGCTTCCCATAAAGGATGCAGACAGAAGCCATATTTTGTAGCATCTCTTTATTTACAAATTTACAGCTGAGAGGCAAGACAAACAGAAATGAAAGCTCAGTCTTACGTCATTGATTACTGTTATGGTAATTCTAATTCTAGCAAACAGCAACTATGATATTTTATTTTTAAAACAAACACACCTGCTAATAAACTAGATGGATGCTGAGCCATTAATTCAAAAGGACCCCAACTTACCCAATTAACTGAATGAGCACATCATTTTTATATTTCTGGGTATCTTTTTTCCACTACTTTTCTAGATTCTAGTAAATTATTTTTTTTCTTTTCCCAAACTGGCTTTTTGCAAACCCCTTAAACTCAAAATGAAGAACTCTCTGACCTTTTCTTAACCTGGTCCAACTATAATCAAGAGTCAGTCAACATGTAAGCCTTTTGAAAGTCAGTGAATTTCAGCTTTCATGAGTTCTATAAGGATGTGCATGTGCATGGGAGGGAGGAAGGAAGGAAGGAAGGAAGGAAGGAAGGAAGGAAGGAAGGAAGGAATCATTCAACAATTCTACAGGTTGTCCAACCCTACATCTCTAGTTTTGCCCCAATCCAGGCACAATTAAATAAAGACTTGTAGTGGCAATTTATGGGATAAACTTTTGTCCAAAGATTTGTGGAGAGGAGCTAAGAGAAACCAGAGTATTTTTCCCTATATGAGTCAATGCCCTTGACTGTATATTATAGGCAAGAAAGAATGGGGAGAATAAAGGACATATAGAGAAGTGTGTGTGTATGTGTCTGTCTTTGGGAAATAATCTTGGCATTTCTCCCAGAAGCCACTTTGAATATATTTCTGCTGAGTAGTAGAAACACTGCCCAGAGATGGGCAGATGTATCAATCTGATGAATTAAAAAAAAAAAAAAAAGTAAAAATACAAAACTATGGCTGCCAGCTAAATTCACTTATGTTGTGGGTCTTCTGCTCTTTTTATATTCATTTTACAACTAAAACCTAATTTTACCCATTGGTTTACACAAAAATATGAAGGGATCAGGCCTACAGACCTATACTTCTACCTTAGCATAAAGGTTCATTAAATCGTCAATATCATTTCCAGAAATGGCAATGCTTATATTCTCAAGAGGAAGCAGAGATTGGAAAATTGGGTCATCCGCATCCAGTTGTGGAATCTCATGGGGGTTGAGAGGTTCCTGGAGTGGTTGCTGCTCTTCATTTGACTGGAAAAGAAAAGGATCTAAGAAACAAAAAAAAAAAAGAGAGCAAATCAGCCGAACTAAAATCACAAAGACAAATGAGAGAAATCCAAAAGAAAAGAGGGAAAATGGAAACAAACAAACAAAAAAAAAATCCTGCAACCATAGTCTCAAAAGGATTACTTCTGGGATAACAATCGACCAACTTAAGAGGGCCCAGATCCATTACTTACCTTCCTTGGCAATCAGAAGATCCTCCACTTTATACTCAGGAGTCTCCAGTTCATCAGCGACTGATTCATTGCTTATAGGGAGTAGTTCCTTTGCATCTGGTGTCTGAGTCTCTCCTGGTTGCCTAGATGGAGGTGAATTAGAGGAGAAAGGAAAAAAAGAAGCATTTTACCCCCTTCAGTAGCATCCATAATTGGGATGAGAGGACAGCGTCTTCTCTGCCATGGCACCCAAGTTGGGGAATTCTCTTGCTAAAGAAGCTCAGTTGAAACCTCTTAAAACCTTTTTTTAAGACTGAGGCAATCAGCTCAGATTTTATTTCTCCAGTTTTTTTTTTTAAACCTGTGCTCAGGTGTTTGCCCCCATCAACTGGTTTTCATAAAAAAACTTTTGAGATAGCACCTCCCTGAGTGGAAAGCACAAGCAACAATCGCTTGATTAGGGGAACCCTTCATTCCATTCCAAAGGCTGTGCAGGACTTGTAACATCAGGAAGGAGTTCCATAAACAAGAAGAGCTATTTGCTTTCTGAACTTTCCTGATTATTCTCTCCTCTAGTCAAAACTGTCTGAAAAGCTGAGGGATGGTTTAGAACAGAGATGGCGAACCTTTTAGAGACCGAGTGTCCAAACTGCAACCCAAAACCCACTTATGCATTGTCCGGTGCCGGGTGGGTGTGGCCCATTGGGTGGGCGTGGCTGCGGTGGTAACGGCAGACTGGGTGGGACTAAAAAGGTCAATCAATCAATTCCAACTTTGCAAGATCTTTTTTTTTTTGCTGCAAGAAGTTGAAATTGACTGATTGATTGAACCTTTTTTTTTTTTTTTTTGCACCCGGCAGTGGAGGCCTAAAGCGAAAAGGTTTTATAAAACCCAGCCGAAGGCCTAGAACTGGGGCAACGATGGCGTATCTATCAGGAGATACAGAGCCCATGAGAAGTGGGACCGCAGTAGAATGCTGGATTCAGGTAAACCAAAAACAGTTTGGGAGTGACGCATGAGACAATTACAATCAACTCCGGAGTCTTCGGAGAGGAGCGGCATACAAATCCGAATAAAATAAAATAAATAAAAATAAAAACTGCTTAAACAAGCAAAGAAAGAAGAAGAAAGTATTGCTCACGTAGAGACTCTGATCAGGCGACGGTTCAAGTATCTTCTTTGTTCCGTCATGCTTACTGGAAAGAAAGAACAGGCTATGAAGGACAGAGAAGCAGCAACACTACCAATACTTTACAATCCTCGCACCAGACTTAACAGAATTTCCTTCATAGTTTCCTTGACAGAGAGCTGGTTTGTGGTAGTGGTTAAGTCACCAGGCTAGAAACAAGGAGCCTGTAAGTTCAAGTCCCGCCTTAGCTATGAAAGTCAGCTGGGTGGCTTTGGGCCAGTCACTCTCTGCCTCAGCTCAACCCAGCTCATAGGCTTGTTGTGGGGAAAACAAGAGGGAGGGAGGGAGGGAGGTGTGTTGGGTATGTTTGCTCCCTTGAGTTTTTTGTAAAAAAAAAAAGTAAAGGCAGGATACAAACAAACAAACATATTCAATAAATAGTGAAATGCCCAAAGACTGCACAACCATTACCCGATAGAATACTGGAAAGAATTCCTGAAATGCATATCCTTACGATGGAGATAAATGTTTGCACTATCATTTCATTCAGAATAGCATGAATCCTTCAGAAGAACTCTGATGGAAATGCCATGTGGAAAAGTGAATCTTTTGCGCCTCAATGGTTGAAATTTGCACGACAAAGGAAGAGCCCATATTTACCAATTGAAGGTTTGTTTCCCATGTCAATGCGTATCTGAGGCATCATCTGTCTTTGCCTCCTTGAAACTGTTAAACCCTCCGGAACAATTTAGGTTGCTCTGCAACGTATCGTCATAATCCATCATCATCATCATCCATCTGACCAAAATGTACTTTAAACCTTCCCTATCCAAACAATTTCATTTACTAGGTATCAACTCCCAGCAATTCTGAAAATATCAGAACACACATAAACTCATCTATGGGTAAATGCAGCTCAGCTAAGTTGCAGGGCATAAATAGAGTCCTGGTGGAGAATGCCCAAGGAGAAAATGGCAGCCGCTGATACCTTCCTGCCGTTCTTTATAATAAGGACGGAAAGCTTCATCCCGTGGTTTGTCAGGATACAGGTAGAGGAGTGGATTCTCTGGGATGACCTCCTTAGCCAGGAGTTGGTAGTCTCGGATGATATCAGGTAGGGAAAGGGAGCCCAGCTCTTTCCTGGTGTAGGGCTCAACTGAATGGAACTCAGGAGCACCTGCAAAAAATGACATGGAGAAATTTCTGTACCATCCTGAAATTTGAATCTGGGAGGCCATGCGCTTGATGAGAAGAGGGATTCAGAACAACAGAACAAGAGTTGGAAGAAGGGACCCTGAAGGTCTTCTAGTCCAGCCCTCTGCTCAAGCAAGAGATCCTATACCAGACATGCCAAATTCGCGACGGTCACGTGACATTATCAGGACTGTTTGGCCATTGCTGGCAACGGGGTGGGCGCGACTTCCATGGAAAGCGTCCGGCCTATGGGCTGGCAGTTGGACACCCCTGTCCTATACCATTCCCAACAAATTGCTGTCCAATCTCTTCTTAAAAATCTCCAGTGATGGAGCAGCCACAACTTCTGAAGGCAAGCCGTTCCACTGGTTAATTGTTCTCACCTTCAGGAGGGCTTTGAAGATTCTTTTTGTTTTTGAGGAAACCTGTTAACTGTTTTCTTTTAAGTGAATAGATGGTGGGTTGATTTGATAGATGGACAAGAGATCTCCACCTTACCGACGTCTTTTTATGTAGCACAGTATTTTAGTAAACATAAGATGAGAAAATAATAACTAGTGGTAGACCTGTTATGCAAGTGGGGTGGGGAAACGTATCAGATATTTGAAATGTATTTTTCAGCATTCAATCAGGGTGGACATTTTATGTTGAATGTTAATGTTGATGATATGTTTCTAATTTGTTTTACAAACATTATTTATTATTGTTTTTTGTTTAGTTGTTTTGGTGGCAGTTGATGTCTTCTTTTTTCTTTTTATTCTGTATTTTAACTTTGGAGATGAATTAAAAAAAAAAATTAAAAAGAGACAAACGTCTAATGATAGAAAATTGGCTGCTTCTGAGTGACTTTAAAAAAAAAATTGCCCTCAGTCTTTTACAGAACCCCATCGAGTTTTAAGGAACCCTAAAGTTCTTAGCGCAGTTTGAAAAATCCTGATCTATTATCATGCCAAAGCTTAATAGGGATAAGCTATTTTGTAAGGCATCACTAAAGATGGTGAAAGGTAAGATAGAAATCCAAAAACTCACCCTCATTGTTAAAGTCTACCCAGGTAAAGGTGATGCCACCGTTGGCGGTACTCTCACTGAAACGTATTAGAAAGGTGCCCGCTTTTTTCTTCTTCAGCAAACGCTGTTCCTGTTTGCGGCTCACAAATCCCATGATGAGTCTAGTCAAATTTGGGAATGGGAAAGATATATATCAGGAAAAGCTACTCATTCTCCTTTGCTTTCCAACAGCTTTGGTTTCATCTCTTCCTCGCTGTTTCTTTTCAAACCGTTTCCTACCTGCAGAGTCACAATTCGTAAACTGCTGTTCCAGGCAAAAAACCCTAAACGCTGTGCTCTTTCCTGGCTTCTGCAATCTCAGTTAAGGTCAAGGACAGGTGTTTTGTTTTTTTTTAATACTTGGCAACTTTAAAGTATGTGGACTTCAACTCCCACAAGTCCCAAGCCAGCATATTGCCTGGGGGATTCTGAGAGATGAAGTCCACATGCCTTAAAGCTGCCAAGGTTGAAAAACAGTGGAGTGAAAACCATGGGGAAAAGCTGTATCCCCAGCCTTCCGAGATAAGAGTTATGACATTCTCTTCCCAAATCCAGGAGAGATGCTGCTACTACCCCGATATTTGGGACTGTCTCCTGAACAAGGTAATACAGATAGTCCTCAACTTACAACTGCAACTGATCCCAAAATGTCTGGTGCTAAGTAAAAACAGTTAAGTGAGTTTTTCCCCATTATATGACCTTTCTTGCCTCAGTTGTTAAGTGAATCACTGCAGTTGTTCAGTTAGTAAGACGCTTGTTAAGTGAATCTGGCTTCCCCATTGACTTTGCTTGTCAGAATGTCCCAAAAGGTGATCACTTTTTTGGTGATCACTTGGCCCTGGGACACAACGGTCATAAATATGAGTCACTTGCCAAGCATCTGAATTTTGATCATGCGACCATGGAGACAGTTGTCAGTGTGAAAAATGGCCATAAGTCACTTTTTTCAGTGCCACTGTTAACACTGAACGGTCACTAAACTGTTGCCAATTGAGGACTATCTGCGTATGATTTGGTGTCTCCCCTAAAGGCTAGAAATAATCCAGATGTCCTAATTTTTATCACTTTTCCTTTCTCCCCAATCTTTACTTGTTGTTCCAGAGCTGAAGCAGGTGCTCTTGAATCAGGAGTAGGATTCCATCAACCCAGGTCCAGAAGCTGAAATTATTGACCTCTGGGGAGCTTTCCTGGAGAAAAAAAAAAAAGAGGACAGATAAGTGAGGAGGCTAGCAGCTGGACAGCAAACACTCCCGAGGCTGTTTCTGGGACAATTGCTCACCTTTGAAAACTTCTCCCATGTGATGGTACTCTCTGAATTCACACCTGGCCCTTTGATGGGAAGAAAAAGTAAGAAGAGAACCATATAACTGCCTTGATAAGGATACGTACCTGAGCAGAACATTATTTCTTACAACAGCACCATTCTTGTCTCACATTACAAGGAGAATGAAAACTGCTGGGAAGCAGAATTGAAGACCTTGAACACAGTTCTCCAATGAACCAGGCACGACTACTATCAATTCTGAGTCTACCTTCCCAGCTCTTGACCATTTATAAATGCCCATTTTGCCTACACTTCTCTGCTGAAAAGACAAAGAGACAGAATAAGCCCTGGGCAGGACTTTCAACCCAGACCTGTCCATGTCAGTGAAATCCCTGCTTCATCTCCATATGGACAAAACCTCCCCATTTACCACAGAGTTTTTCTCCCAGCATTTTGAGCTGTTGCTTGTCCAGGCCTTGCTCAGTGGCTGCTGAAAATTGCCAGGACAACACAGTGGAAAGCTGGTTCCAGGTGGCAGTTGGTGGTTTGGAGAAAAACAGTTGGTTCTAGGAAGGAAAAAAAAAAAGCATTAATTGGGCACTTCATTTTATTTTAAATTGTCCTCTGCATGCAAAGGCTCCCCAAGGAATACATACGAGGAACAGTTTTAGAGACATAATTCCTTGGGCTGTCCAAAGGAACTGGGATTACCGACTAGCTTTTGCAAACTTTTCTTATCAGTTTCCACTAGAAAGTTCTTTGACCTCAGCCATATGAGACCTTTCTCTTACATGCCCGGGGGAAGATTAGATTAGGAGGATTGCTTTAAACTCAGATGTTAGAGAGGTTAAATGTTGTGGGATAAGAATAGGTGTTACTTTTCATCCCCAAACTGATGGTATCCTGCCATATATGTCTGGCACAGTGGCTGGCTGCTAGAGGACAAGTGGACCTCAACAAAGAATGTGACTTGCACTCAAGAACATCCTTCTTCTATTAGGCTCCCTACTCTCATTTATAGGATTCTAGAAACAGAGGTCCTGAGGCAAGGTGCTACCAAAGAAAGTTTTCAGACATGGAAGTTAAGCAGAACTTTTTCGGATGATTTCAGTGCTCTTGAATTGCATACAAGAGGGAAGCATGAGAGAAATGATTCCTTCAGAGAAACACCTAGAGCAGTGATGGCGAACCTTTTAGAGACCGAGGGCCCAAACTGCAACCCAAAACCCACTTATGCAATCGTCGGATGCCGGGTGGGTGTGGCCCATTGGGTGGGCGTGGCTGCAGTGGTAATGGCAGACTGGGTGGGACTAAAAAGTTCAATCAAGCAATTCCAACTTTGCGAGATCTTTTTTTTTCCCGCGAGAAGTTGAAATTGACTGATTGATTGAACCTTATCTTTTTTTGCACAAAGTGGCGGAGGACTAAAGCAAAAAGGTTTTATAAAACCCAGCTGAAGGCCTAGGACTGGGGCAACGACGTGCGTGCCCACAGAGAGGGCTCTGAATGCCGCCTCTGGCACCCGTGCCATAGGTTCGCCACCACTGACCTAGAGACTAATGATTCATGCAAGCAGAATGAGAGGACTTCCCCATCCAAAATAGAGGAAAGTTGGTCCCAATACAAGTGATAAAAAACCAATAATGCCCACGCCTGAGAAACAGCTGTAAGAAAACAGGTTCTTACCTTAGTATCTGTGCTGAGCATAATAAACCATAAAATGGAAGCCCAAGCGCTGGAGATCTGGTTGGCATTGGAAACAATCACCACAGGCAAGGTCGATGTCTGATGATGAAAAAAGGTTGGAAAAGAAGGAATCAACACAAACACAGCGCAAAGATACTCCAGGGCATTGTACACTACAAAAAACTCATTGCTGTATTAGTTAAGTCCATTCAGTGGCAGGAAAGCAAGATGTGCAGACACAATTCCAACCACAATGGATTATAGTCATCCCAGGTTCTTAGGTACTCAGCAGTCCTTTTGGGGAGGGAGAGTGTAGTGCCAATGCAGAAGATGATAGTTATTTCAAGAGTTAGTAAGATATTTTAATTTCTCCTTCACATTAAAAAAGTTTAGAAATTTAGATACATACAGAAATTAGGTGATAATGTTTGTTTATACAGGTAATCCTTGAGTTACGAATGTAATGGAGCCTGCTCATTCCATTGGTAACTTGAGGATTCGTCGGCATGAATGGCGTACCTTGAATGCGATCACTCCCTGCTTCCACCCACACATTTGCTAATCAAATGTGCTGTTCGTTAAGTGCACATGATGTAGCTCAGGATGGGGAAGGCCATGGGGTGGGCCCTAGTGATGGAACAGGCCACCTGCTTCAAGACCACCCAAGGCCTCGCCCCGACCCACTGAGATACCTCATGCTCCCCACAATTTCTTCCCTCCCCCATCCTACCACACCGGGTCACTTACCTTGCGAAGATCTAGCAAGTTGTCTCCTCTTCAGCCTCTCCGCCGCACAAGATTACAGCGCCCAAAAGCTTCCAGTCTCCGCGCAAAACATTTGCAAGCTAATGGGAGACTTTGGGTCGACGAAATTTCTGCCTCAAAGCATCCGGCTAGCTTGCAAACACTTTGGGTGCTGAGACTGGAAGCTTCTGGGAGCTGTGATCTCACAGTCTCCGCACAAAATGTACTTGAGGAAAAGCCTTTGCGGCTGAGAACGGAAAGAGGGAGGAACACGGGCATCAATCTGGGACTCTGTTCTCGCCAGCAAAGACTTTTTGCAAAAATGGCAAAAGGCTTTGCAAATGGAGGGTAGGCTTTGATGTTTCAAGCCTTCCCTCCGTTTGCAAAGCCCTTTGCCACTTCCAGGCCTCTGTTTGCAATGAACAGAGGCCTAAAGTACCATGAGCTCAAGTGAGATCAGTAGCGTGAGATTTCGTGCTACTGTTCTCAAGTGATCTTGCGGTACTTTAGACCTCCATTCTCTGCAAATGCACCAAAGGCCTGAAGCAGCCAAACAGGCCAAGAAACAAAAGCTCTGTAGATCAGGGGTGTCAAACTGCCGGCCGATGGCCCGGACGCGTCACGACAAAACCGCGCCCACCCCATTGCCGGCAATGGGGAAAAAGCTCTGTCACGTTGCGAGTTTGACATGTCTGTTCTAGATCTTCGCAAGGTGAGTACCCACAGTGAGTATCCTAGTGTCTATGAAAACCCAGCCACGGGCGTGGGGGGGAGGGGAGAGAAGGGAATAACCAGGGTGAATGTTGCAGTGCCTCTGTGGTCGTTCGTAAGGGTGAACAACTGCCACGGTGCTGCAACTTTTGTAATTTCGGGGCTTGTTCATAAACACGAGGGGGCGTGTATCGCATAATTTCGAACATTCGCTCAGTGAATGTTCGTAACTCAGGGATTACCTGTACAGCGAGTTTATATAGCTGCCCATCTCATAAGAACAAATGTTGAGTCATTTGGTTTTATAACCACTGAGACGAAGGGATGCATCTTACGCCATCACTGATCAGAAACAGATCAGAGGAGAATCTAGTTAACCAGGATCTCCCCCCAATTCAGCCTAAGTCGCCCCCATGCCACACGGAGTAATAACAATAGTACAGCTGCCTTCCCCTCCTATGTCTAATGGAATGAGCAAGATCCTCTTACCTGCAGCTGGCACGTGATACCTTCATAGCAGTAGTTCAGGGTGAAAGTGATAATGTGCAATTCTTCGGTGACAGACAGTGATCCCTGTCACCCAAACCCCAGGAGAAAATGAACAAAGACTGATCAGAGTTGCTGTGACTACTGTGGGGCTATGCTTTCAGGTTTTACTGCGGCACAAGCTTTCAAGAATTCCCTTTATAAGAAATATGTTCTGTTTAGCGGGTGACACGCTGTGTTTATACATTCAAATAGGTAAAGAAATCAATACAGGGGATTCCTTACTTTAGAACGGCAATTAGGAGCACAACTTCCATCGCCAAGCAAAGTGGTCATAAAGTGCAACTACATCGCTTAGCAATGCCAATCCCTGCAATCCTGGTTGATGTCCTATCACTGAATGCCATGGTCATTAGGCAAGGCAGTTTCTTGCTGGTTTCCCACCACCAAAGTTAAGTGGGGAGTTGGTAAGAAGTTGCGAGTCCCAGGCCTGCAGGCAGGTAAGTAAAAATGGCTGCTGCCAGTTGGGAGGCACAGTTCAGGGAAGGTATGCGTCAGGTCCCTGTTGGAACGCTGCCATTCCAAGGGGAAGGGGGACGGCTAGTTGGGGTTTGAAGAATTTGTTGCTTTTGTTTTGATATATTAGTGTGGGAAACAGGGAGGGGGGAATGGGCCACCAGGCCCATCTGGATGGACTCCTTTCTGGCCGGTTTCAGCCTGTTACCGAGAAAACACGTTGTTATCGACCTTTCGTCTTGGAGTTCTCAAAACACCTTTGGATGCCTGCGGATTGGTTCCTGATGGACTGGGGTGTTGGGGTGGGGGTTGAACAATTTGGAATTAGTTTAACGTTTTCGTACGGGAACTGGCTTCTCTGCAATCACATTCTCTCAGTAAAAGATCCTTTTGAAATAACGCTTGTTTCAGGATTCATGCTTTCTTGAGTAGATAGCTGAGGCAGGACCTTACAGTGTTCTAGTGGATGATGTAAACACAGAGATGCTAGGGTGGGAGTGGTTGAGCTTATCCTGGTGACCTGTAACCTTCCCTGCTAATTTCTCCACTCACTTTCTAGGGAGAAGCCAAGAGAGAAGGCTGCAAAGGGCGAACATGTGATCACAGGGTGCTTGAGAGCCAATTTTAAGTGTGAATGGATTGTCAAGCACCCAGATCATGATTATGTAATCATGGGGTACCGGGATAGCCAGAACTCTGAGGACTGGTAGTAACCACCATTCTTTCTGTACCCTGGTAGCTTGGAAGAGATGCTGACTGAATGGCCATAGATCATATATACACAGATTTATACATCACCTAGTCCAGAACCACCACAGTAATAATAAATAAAGCTTCCCACAGCATAAAAAACAAAACTGGGATAGACTTGGTTTATATCTGAACAAGGGACTCCCAGGCCTTAGGATATATTGGGAAGTTGAAAATCAACCTGGAAGAAGGCAATACCACTTCCAAGAAAATTGCACGAACGTATTCATGAAGACACCAGGAGTAGAGCCTTATTTGAAGGAACTTTTACTTTAGTGGAAAATATTACACACAAATGAATGTAAATAAACAGAAGTGCAAGCAATGGGACCAAAGATCAGTGAAGCACTGGAATTTGCAATTATTCCTCATTTTTAACTTGAGACATGTTTCCCAATCTTTAAGCTTGCTCTACCACCTTGAGAAGCAGATCCTTAACACTTCCTGGGGATAACACAGCCTCTGGGTATTGATTATTAACCCCAAATCTATGGTCAGGTCCCCAAGTAATGTAGGATATCTTTACACTAAACCATCACCTGTTGTCTAACTGAGACCTCACCTCGCTAATCCCTTTGTTGCCTTTCTCTGCACCAGAGATTTTCTGCTCTCTCAGCGACTTGAAAAGAGAAGAGAATTTTTATTAATAAGACTGAAAAGGAACAGAGGTCACATCAAACCAAATCAATATATTGCTGAGTCTTCTCCAATCTATTGCCTTCCAAATGCATCACTTCAACAGGTTATCTTTTCCAAGAAATACTTATCATCCTACTCAGTTGTACAAACAAAAGGGCTTATTAGAAACAAACCTAGTTTTCTATGATTATGACCACTTAGAAAATAGTTTTTAAAAAAAGTTGGACTTCTTCGGCAAGCACAGCACCTCTCTGCTGTACATTGAAGCAGATTGATTTTTTTTAGTCTTCCACGTAAGCTTGAAAGAAATGTGCAACTGCTTTAAAATAAATGAATCACTGGTGCTGGACTTCTTTAATGCAACTTTTGAAGGAATGGGGTTTTTCTTACAGACTAACATAGAACACCTGGAAAAAGATGTCCTTACTTTAATGAACAGCAGAAAGCTGATGTGCTTGTGTGAGATCAGAAGCCTGTCTTTCAAATCATTTTGGTTCTTTCCACCAATTTCAGCTCCCCCTCAACTTCTTCTCTTGCATGTTGAATGTTCAACATTGTCTTAAAGGATTATTTAAATAAAAGGCTGAAGCATTAGGAAAAATTGCAGCGCCATTCATTTATGCAGATGAAAAAGCAAAAGTTCTCCGGGGTTGTTTTGCATGCTCCTGACTCACAACAATTTCATCAGAGCATCTTATTTTAACATCTTTTTAGAAGAAGGATTGTAGATTAATTGGGGCTTTGATGTGTGCAATGCCACTTTGCTGCCACAGTAACAGATATTGGAACAGCATACTTCCTGAAATAGTTAAACACTAGATCAGGGGTAGGCAACCTTGGCTCTTTTATGACTCGTGGGGTCATAAAATTCTGGGAGTTGAAGTCCACGAGTCATAAAAAACCCAAGGTTGCCTACCCCTGCACTAGATTTTCAATGACTAGATAAACAACAGGCCAACATTTTAGCCACCTGAACTCCCTACTACATTTTGTGTGTTCGGCAAGAGTGCAGAAACAGTGAATGCAAGACAGGTGGTTGCCTTGGGGCTTGGAAGTACAGGTGACAAGGGGCTTGGGGCTCCTTCTTGCGCAACACTTTTTTTCTTTAAAAAACAAGCAACCTGGATGGGTGGAAGCCTGACAGGACCTAAGCTGGAAAATCAGCACAAGAGGGAAGGAATAGCTACTGTGTTATCACCTCCTCCCAAACTGCAGTCAGCCATCCATTCAGTCCCTTTGTTATGATCTAGTTCAGTGGATCTCAACCTGTGATCCATGGACCCCGGGGGGGGGCATGATAGCATCACAGAGTGTCTGTAAAGACTTGCAAAAATGTTATGATTTAAACATAAGAACATAAGAACATAAGAAGAGCCATGCTGAATCAGGCCAAAGCCCATCGAGTCCAGCATTCTGTGTCACACAGTGGCCCACCAAATGTACATGGGGATCTTGAGCAGAAAGAGAAGGCAAAACCCTCCCTTTCCCTTGACCCCCAAACAAATGGTACTCAAGGGAATCCTGCCTGCCTCAACCAACATGGAGGCGGCACATGGACATCCGTTTTAATAACCACCAATACACTTTGCATCCATGAATCTATCTAGCCCTGCCTTGAAGCTCCTTGACTTAAATCTTGGGAGTCTGTGGACCTGGTCCGTGGCTACAAAAGATACAGGTAGTCCTCGACTTCCAACAGTTTGCTTAGAGCAGACACGTCAAACACAAGGCCCGGGGGCCGGATGCGGCCCACAAAGTGGTTTCATGTGGCCCACAAAGCCATCCTGGAAATAGTGAGGGAACGGCCCCCACTGCCTTGACCCTGGCCCAGGCCAGCCGGGAGCCAATGTATAATTTTGTGGTGGCCATCTTGGCATTTGCCCCGATGGACCATGCCTTGGCACTTTCCCCTGTCCCACCCCTTTCTGCCAGAGACCCTCAGATCTGTCCCACTTCTGCCCAGGCCCCCATAGGCACCCTTGCCACGAATGATGTAGAACTGGCCACGCCCACTCCGTAGGCAACACCTACTCCATCCACGCCCACCCAGTAGGCTGCACCCACTCTGGCCACACCCACCCGCCCCCCCCAGGCAACTGCAATGCTGATGCGGCCCTCAGTGAAATTGAGTTTGACACCCCTGGTTTAGAGACAGTTCAAAGTTACAACGGCACTGAAAACAGTTGACTTAGGATTGTTTTTCAGTGTTACCATCTTTCCAGTGTCCTCATGATCACGTGATCAAAATTCAGATGCTTGGCAACTGTTTCGTATTTATGGCGGTTGCAGGGTCCCACGGTCACGTGATTCTCCTTTTGCGGCCTTCAGACAAGCAAAGTCAATGCGGAAGCCAGATTCACTTAACAACCGCGTTACTAACTTATCCACTGCAACGTTTCACTTAACAATCGAGGCAAGACAGGTTGTAAAATGGGCCAAAATTCATTTAACCAATGTCTCACTTAGCAATGGAAATTCTGGGCTCAACTGTGGTTGTAAGTCGAGGACTACCTGTATTTAAAGGGGATCCGTGGTGAAGAAAAGAGATCGACCCAGTTGCTTAAGAGTGACCCTCATGGGTCTGAGATCAACTGCAGCTGTGGTTTGGAAGCAGCAGGAGCCCTTTCCTCCTTAGTTCCTGCTCAGCTTGAATTTTTATGGCTTTAGCACCTGAGCTCCCCTGGCCCTTTTCACTCAATAAGGCTGATTCACAGGATGCATAAAAGAAATACAAGTAAACAAAATCTAATTTTCACCACACTTTCGTCTCCCCCAACTAAACTGTAACTATGGAAAAATTAAAATCTCCATGAAGACATGGAAGGGAAAGAATAAAAAGAAGAAACATCGTAATATTTTAGCTTACAAGAAATATAGACAAGATTTCTTATCTATTGCCAAAATTTAGCAGAGTGGGATGACAAAAAATGTGGCTTTTATGTTGGCAATGGTTAGGTTTCCCCTTTGAGGAGCAACGTTTGCAGTCCCCTTTTCTATCATTTAAATGGATCCCCTTGCTCCAACTATCTTTTGTCCTTCATGTGTGTGTGTGTGTGTGTGTGTGTGTGTGTGTAGGTCTTTGGTTATTCGGGTTTTCTCCCGCGTAAAATTGGAAGTGTCTTGGCGACATTTCGACGAAGTCCCCTTCGTCATCTTCAGGCTGGTGTTTTCGGCTTCACGCTTCTAGGAGCATGAAGCCAAAAACACCAGCCTGAAGATGACGAATGGGACTTCATCGAAATGTCGCCAAGACACTTCCAATTTTACACGGGAGAAAACCCGAATAACCAAAGAGCTACAAACACCCGCAAAAACCTCAGAAAACACACACACATATATGTATGTATATTCAAATCATCAGTCAATACTCCATTCTCTGCAAATTCAGTCAATACATACAATGTACTTAAAATCACAAATGAGTCCTTGCTTTTGATTGCCCATCGTCAAGGTTTTGATATCGGATGTTAAAATATTGAACCTCCGGAACCTTCAAAATGAGAGACACAGAGTGAGAAGGCAGAGATACAAGGAAGGATCAGTCACAACACATGCCATTTCCTGCTGGTCAAAGATAGATATAGTATGTATTTGGATATAGTGTCTTGCTTTAACAGAGAAAATAATAATCTTTTTGAACAGTTGGCAAATTTGGAATTCTGAAAGTAATTTGTGAATGCTTTCCCAAAATGGCTATAATAATCATTCACAAAATAGCTGCCACGGTGAATATACGACGGTCACAAATACTACTTTTCCAGAAGACAAACTGAGGAGGTCCCTTACCATTCCAAGTTGTCCTGTTGTGTGGGCACTCTCCCAAATAAAACACTGAACTCTAGATACCCAGCTTTTTTGTGTTCAAAAAATGCCCACTGAGCCTATGAAGGATCTAGGGACATTCTTGGGCATTAAAACAGCCCTGAAGACTGGTTGTTTCATCTGTGACAACATCTCATTTAGCAGTGTATAATTTTAAAAATATTCAATAAAGAAATCAGACTGGGAACTTGATGGGAACCTAGACGAGAGCTTATCTACTTCTGCTTTACTCAAATTATATAGGGCAGGCACACTACTGCCTTCTCCAAAAGTCTCCCCTTCTCTGTATCCGCTGCAGTTTTCCAATCTGAGTTGCCATCTTTCTTTTCAATTCGGCTAGGCAGGTGATTTTGGAGATGCGCCTGAGGGCTGAAGGAAGTCCTTCAAATCTCACATCTACCAATAATCCATTTATCTCTTTCTAAGTAGGTAGCTGAAGGGTCCCCCTATGAACTCCTCTTCCATTAATCAGATAAGTAAAGCTTTACAGATTAAGAATCATGGTCCACTACCCTCCCTGATAGGAAAGGCTCATTATTCCCCATTGCTTTTATTTAGCCATTTCTTACCCAGTCAAATTAGTAGCATCCCTGCAAAAGACAAGAACAAGGAAGATCAATCAATGGGTGAGGTCCCATATCTAGTCCCCTCCCACCACAATGCTACAAGCTCCATTAGTAAGTACTGTAAGATCTATAAAGCCTCCAGCATGGGTGTCCAGCCTTTTGGCTTGCATGGGCCGCATTAAGTGAAGAGGAATAGTCTTGGGCCACATATAAATATATAAAGCAGTTATTGTATATAAATCACAAAATAATGTTAACAGTTTACAATCTTGTGGGGCTGCATTATGGGCACACCTGGCCTAGAGAGTTTTTTTTGTTGTTTTTTTTTAAAAATACTTGTTATTAAAGAGTCTTAATAACAATACAAACTGAAATCAGGGGAAAAAAGAAAAGAGAAAAAAAGAAATACAAAGCATAAAAGAAAAAAGAAGAGAAAAAAAGAAAAATAGAAAAAAGAATATCTAAAAAAGCAACACCCAATCTTCCTTGCAACAAGTACAGGCAAATAAATATCACTAAGATATTAATTTATTTACTTACTTATTTTACACGCCGCCCATTTCCCTGAAAAGTCAACTCTGGGTGGCTTATATTACATACATCTCACTTCTTCCCATAACCTTCCCCCACCCTTGGATCTTTTCACAAATTCAAAAACTGTCGTCATTTCTGTCCCAAGTATGGCAAAAAGTTCATTTAGGGCAGCGGTTCTCAACCTGTGGGTCGCGACCCCATTTGGGGTCGAACGACCACTTCACAGGGGTCACCAAACACCGCAGTCCGCCATTTTTTCCCCTTGGCCGGCGCAGGGGGCAGCATCGCGCATGCGCGATGTGGGCTGTCGCACCACGCCGCACATGCACGATGCGGCCCATCGCACCGCGCATGTGCGGTGCAGGTCGGGGTCGCGCCGCGCATGTGCGCCGCAGGTCGGGGTCTCGGCCTGAAAATGGTTGAGAACCGCTGATTTAGGGTTTCTAGAAGTTTAAAAAAATATTTCTTATTTTAACCCTGACCAAACATATTCTTATAAAGGCTAGAGTTTCAGTAGAAGAACCTACCGGTCAATGCCAATCGTCACCTTCACTGAGTTATTTCGATCCAGCAGTTTTACCAGTAGTCTGAATCATGGAAATAGCAACCAATTAAAATCCATGTGATCAAAAAAAAGGGGGGGGGTATTTATATTTTCAAATTGAATTGTTTTTCTACTAGTCAAAAGTGTTTCTGCAACATCCTGTTTATTAATATTGTCCTGAGGAGTTTTTGCATATTTTTCCTAAATAACCAAATAATATATAACAGTCTTATTTCAAGTGATCATTTTTTCATGATCTTGGCACTAAAGCTTCATGGAGCAGAGCAAATTAATTCTGTGTTACTGTCAAAATCTGCAATTAGATTGTCTCAATCGAACACTTGTGATCATAAGAGCACTTGAGAACTGGAAACAGTACCTGTTCTTCAAACAGCTTGTTGCTACTGAGGTTTTTTTTAAAAAATATTTAAAAAGAGGAAGCTACTATTTCTCAGTTTTCAGTTAAAGCTTCTAATGTTAAATGCAATCCTTATCCATTCCCACCATGGGATATTTGGAAGCTTCAACTGGTTCAAAATCTCGCACACTGGCAGTTATGCATACTACACAATTTGAACATGTTACATCTTTTGTCCATGAGTTGTAAAAGCTGCCAATTTGCTTCCGGGCTTAATTCAAGGTGCTGGTAATGATCTACAAAGCCTACATGGCATGGGACTAGCTCAGTGGCCCCCAGCCCTTTGAGCAACAGGGACCAGTTCCATGGGGAAAAAAAATTTCCGCAGATTGGAGAGGGCGTGGTTTTGACTGCTGTCTGCATCCCGCGGATGGGGCTTCGCTTGTTTGCGCAGCCCAATTGCTGGCACGCCGTGACCCAGTGCTGGTCCATGGACCAGAGGGTGGGGACCCCTGGACTACCTTATCTGAGAGACTATCTCTCCCTAGCTACATCTACCTATCCCGTGGGATCCAGCAGGAGAGATATACTGTGGACAGAGACGTACAGGCCTGGGGGGGGGAAACAGTTTTTTCCCATTTTTTTCCAAATGGCTTCGGGGGAAAAAAGGGGGGGAGGGGAACCACCGAAAAAAAAAACCCTTATTTTTTTCCCCCCAATGTTCTTGGTTTTCTTCCAGCCCTTTCCATCCTGCCCACTAAGGAGTTGCCACCTGGTGAGGCCTGGGGGAACCAGTCTTTTCTGTCATGGGGCCTGCTCCTTAGATTAGAACATCCTGCATAGGGAAACTAGGATAGCCCTGATCCTGCTAGCCTTTTCAAAGACTCTGCAAACATGGTTTTGCCAATGGGCATGAGGACCAGAGAATGTGGCAGAGTTGGTCCAATGTTGCATTAGTGTGATTGCTATATACAATTATCTTAGCGATAAATTTTAGCAATTTACTATGATGGGAGGTTTTATATGCTTTTATATTGTTTTTTTTAAAAAAATAGATATACTATTCTTTTTTAATTTGTCTTAACGATAAGCCACCTGGACTCATCTTTATGAGATCTGAATAATAAATAAATACTAAATAACCTAGCCCTGTTCTGAGAAAGCTACTTTCTTTAAAATGATAACAATAACAACCTCAGTACTGAAAATGTTCTGTGACCCACATGCTTTGATCCGGCCTCCTCTAAAATGTTCAGTTTCCTGTCTGAAACGGTCTCCAGGAACGGCTACTGTCGGAGTGAGGATTCTCTCACCTGGCCCGGACGGAGAACTTGTGGCTGGTTCTCAGCACCAGTGGACGTTGATTGGGGACTTGCATCTTAGGCTGTACCTCCACCACAAAAGCACTGGCAAGAGCAGAGCAACATTAGTTTTCTATAACCCATCTATTCCCGCCCGCCTCCCTGTAACCTTTCCTTAGTGGCAGAATCCTTCCCCTCCCTTGTCACCTTTTCAAGAGGCAGATTATTTGCTCCTGAAGAGTCTCGAGCAGAGGGGGCAACCATCTCTTGAAGGGATCTGTCAAGTAGGTCACTTTTTCAGACATCCCATTTAGCATCCTTAATAGTTGCAGCAAGTGGAAGAGGATCTCAGCACTGTTCGTAAACCTGCAATTCAGGGAGGAGATCAGTGGATAACAGGACGCTCCAGGAACAGGCTGTGAAGAGGGGTGCAGAGATCTGCAAGAGTCAAAAAAAAGCCTAACTAGAAGCCCTGACAGGGAACCTGAAATTGAACAGACTGCAAGTTCCTTTCAATGGCTTTTGATAGGGAATTCAGGGAAGAAAAACAAGAAGTGTAGTATAGTACTGTAATGTCAGACCACAAGGCGCAACCAGAAAATAGCTTTGCCTCCTAACAAATCAAAGCTACAGGGGGGCTATTCAGGAAACCAGTACACAGATGGCCCTTTAAAGAGTAAATTCACAGGCATAGGTAAAAACTGGCCAAACTTGCTTGGTTATGATTGTGACTGCCTGACTGCTTCTGCAATTACTCTTGAAACAAGACATTTCTGTAATTGCTAACTACATGAAATACTGGCTGAGTTTATTCATCAGACTCAGAACTGATAGTTTGCTTACATTTGTTATGAACCCAGCTACTGTGGCTTGCAAACCATGGTTTGTTTACTGCATGAACCCAACCCAGCCAATTATGCTTCATTCAATAAAGCACTTTTAGATGAAACATACTGTAACTCACTGTGATCATGAATTAATTTAATTAGGGGTCACATTTAACTGTTGCCCTAGGTCCCGGACTCGGGGCTACCTTCTAACTAAAGATCAATGATTTAGACAGATGTAGAACTAGCAGTCCTGGGATAACTCACTGCAGTTTGCCTTGCCTTATAAAATGCCTTAAACAGCCATTTTACTTACCACCAAGTACAGGTGGTCTTTGACTTATGACTATAATTGAGCCCAAAATTTCTGTTGCCAAATAAGTCAGCTGTTAAGTGAGTTGTACCCCATTTTATGACTTTTTGTCACCATTGTAACTGCAGTTGTTAAGCAATCCCGACTTTCCCCAATGATTTTTGCTTGTTAGAAGCCAGCTGGGAAAGTTACAAATCATGATCACCTGGCACCCCCCCAGAGAGTGCAATGTCATAAATAGATGCAGGGTTGCCAAGTGCCCAAATATTGGTCATGTGACCCATGGGAATGCTGCAACAGTCCTAAGTGTGGAAACCCGTCGTAAGTCACTTTTTTCAATGCTGTTGTAACTTCAGACAGCCACCGAATGAATGGTAGTAAGCTGAGATCTTACTGTAATGTATTTCTTCAAAGGGATCATTTTATAGCAGCGGTTCTCAACCTGTGGGTCGCGACCCCATTTGGGGTCGAACGACCATTTCACGGGGGTCGCCAAGCACCGCAGTCCGCCATTTTTTTTTATTTTTTTCTTTGGTCGGCCATTTTTTTGGGGGTCGGCCATTTTTTTTCTCCTATCGCGATGCGGGCCGTTGTGCCGCGCATGTGCGATGCGCCCCGTCGCACCACGCATGCGTGGTGCAGGCCCGCCATTTTTTGGGGAGTCGGCCATTTTTTAAAATTTTTTTTGGTCGGCCATTTTTTTTCCTATCGCGATGCGGGCCGTCGTGCCGCACATGCGCGATGCGCCCCATCGTGCCACGCATGCACGGTGCAGGCCTGCCATTTTTTTTGGTCGGCCATTTTTTTTCCTATCGCGATGTGGGCCGTCGCGCCGCGCATGCCTTTTTTTTTTTTTTTGCGCGATGCGGGCCGGGTCGAGCCCCGGAAAAGGTTGAGAACCGCGGTTTTATAGAAACCTATATTTATAGAAATGTCTCTATAAAAACAAGTAACTGGACCAGCTGGATCCCACTTACCATTCTTCCAGACGCCCTAAGCTGGTATCACATTTCTGCCCAATGCAAGCTAACCGCTGGTGCGTTTGCCAGGCTTCTACCTCCCGCAGAAGTAAATCTCTTAGAGTAGCAGAGCGTCCAAGAAGTTCACGGATTTGGTCCAGCATATCCTGTTTAAAAACATGCTGAATATATAACTTGTTTATTTTATTTTATTTATCAATTTTTAAAACCTCCCTCACAGAGCAACTCTGGCCAAGTGTGCAGATATAATACCAAAATGTGAAAAACAGTATATAAAATTGAAAAAAAAAGGCAATGATGAATATGTTAATATAAATAGTTTTGTTATCAATCATTAACAGGTGGTCGTCAACTTAGAACTGTAATTAAGCCTGATGTCCCCGGTTCTTTTACATGTACCCAGGTCAGTGGGCTCCAAAACCCTCGAGATTCAACACAAGCACACCTGGCCTCTAGGCAACACACCCTCAAGCACTCAAAGGCTAGTACCCACTCAAGCACTACCACTCTTCCCCAGTTCTACTGCAACTCCTGCTCCTCCGCTACTTCTCTTTATGAGTTCTACTTCTGGAGAACTATAACTCTTAACTATTTGCCTTAGGCTTCTTCAGGCTGTTTCAGTTTCCCAAACATATACAAGCCATCCTCCCTCGCACTCCTATATCGTCACCACAACATCCGCCTGCCTCTCTGCTCAGCTTTTGTAACCACGTATTACAGATATTCCTCAATTTACAACACTTCACTTAGTGACCGTTCGAAGTGGCGGCAGCACTGAAAAGGGTGACTTATGACCGTTTTTCACAGGTACAACCTCCTGGTCACGTGATCAGAATCCAGACGCTTGGCGACTAGTTCATATTTATGATGGTTGCAGTGTCCTGGGGTCACGTGATCCCCTTTTGGTGACCTTCTGGCAAGCAAAGTCGATGGGGAAGCCCGTTTCCCTCAACAACCGTGTTACTAACTTTTTTCTTTCAATGGGATGGGAGTCCTTGACTTACGACCACAATTGAGACCCAAGATCTCTGTTGTTAAATGAGACATATGTTAAGTGACTTTCTGCCCCCTCTTATGACCGGTCTTGCCACAGTTGTTACTACAGTGATTCACTGTGGCAAGAAAAGTCATAAAATGAGGCAAAACTCACTGAACAAATGTGTCCCTTAGCAACAGAAATTCTGGGCTCAGTTGTGGTCATTAAGTCGAGGACTACCTGTACTGGGTTGGCTAGGGAGAAGTCTTAAAAGGGACAGGACACCAGCAGCTCAGGCACCGGCCATTTTGCAGGCAGCCTGTCCTCTCACCACTGGCAATTACAATTGTACGTTGTGACAGTCATAAAGTGGGTGACAGGACCAGACTTGATGTTATGACCTTTTTTTTTTTTTTTTTTTTTGCAGTGGTGGTTAAGCAAATGCCATGGTCATTAAGCAAAACTATTGTTAGTTATGGGGCAGTTTTTGCCAGAAACCAGAACTAGAAGACAGTTGCCAACAAAACTGCTGTAGATCAGTCATGTGTCCTCAGGGTGCTGCAAACTGGGCTGGTTGCCGAGCACCCAAAATGCCATCACATGACTGTGTGCAGGGGAGACAAGGGTGACATTGGAACTTCAAAACCGGGTTGTAAGTCGCTTTGGGGGAGGTCTGTCATAACTTTGAATAATAGTTAAGTCGTAATGAAGGACTACCTGTATGGTTCTTGTTAAAAAAAAATGTAATTGCATCTTTTAAGACAACCAACACATTTTTGCATTAGTAAGTCCAAATCCCATGCTTTTGCAGCACTTGGAAGTTTACTGAAATTAGAACTTCCTTTAAAAAAAAAAGGTAGGAAAGAAGAGGGAAAAAACATGCTACTGTACTGGCCAGTACTCATACTCACCTGGCGGAAGCGGTCCAAATTATTTAACATGCTTTGTAACTTGTTAATGTTTTTGGTCCGCTGAGGTTCTCTAGTCGGAGTGGTGTTTTCTGCAAGAAAAGAGGGCCCTTTAGAGGAAGACTCTAACCTTGAACCTGTTCTCATTTATGAGTATTGATTACCAAAGAGTGCTGATTCTCCAGGTCAAAGCTGTCTATGATTTTGAGGGAGTTATTGACTCCCTCTGATCTTCCTGTCTGGAAGAAGCAGACAGGAAGCAGGACTCATCTCTAATAAGGAGCTCTTTAGGATGGGTGATTTGACTCTCTAGGCCAGGGGTAGGCAACCTGGACTCTTTTATGACTCATGGACTTCAACTCCCAGAATTCCTAAGTCCACGAGTCATAAAAGAGCCAAGGTTGCCTAAACCCTGCTCTAGGCTGACTGTGTATGACAGGACCTACAGTAGGACCTAAGTATGATATCCCTTAACACCTTTCAAACATATCTGGATTGTGGTGAAGCGGCATCTTTCTCTACCAAGTTTATGGGGCTCCCCTTGAGGTGCACCCGGAAGCTCCAACTGGCTCAGAATGCGGCCGCGCGGGTAGTGACGGGAGCGTCGTGGCGCTCCCACGTAACACCGCTCCTGCGCGAGCTGCACTGGTTGCCGGTGGTCTTTCGGGTGCGGTTCAAGGTGTTAGTGACCACCTTTAAAGCGCTTCATGGCATCGGACCCGGACCGCCTACTGCCAGCAAATACCTCCCGCCGTCCGGTACTCTCCCACAGAGAGGGCCTCCTCAGGGAGCCATCGGCCAGACAATGCCGGCTGGCGGCCACCAGGGGGAGAGCCTTCTCTATGGGAGCTCCCATGTTATGGAACTCCCGTATAATGACAGATTTATGCACCTTCCCTCGGGAACTAAAAAACGTTCCTTTTTCAACAGGCCGGCCTGGCATAGAAGCTCTGGTTCCAGTAGGGTTAGAATGTTTTAGGGGGATTGAGTAAATTTTTAAGATTTGTAAGTGTTGGTTTTAAATGGGGATTTTACGGCCAAATTATTTAATTCACTTTTAATTATTTTAAATTATGTATATTTATATGTTTTTAAATTTTAGGCTGTACACCGCCCCAAGTCCTTTGGGAGAGGGGCGGTATAGAAATTTGATTATAAATAAAATAAATAAATGTATATAACCCCAATTTCTGTAATCAGATTCATTTTCAAAATTAGTCAGCATTCCAATTCATATATTGGCAACTTGCTGGCCATGAACTCCTCTAAGTCCATAGATCTGAGCTGGGAGCATGCAGGTGAAACAATGCATATGGCTGTTTGTTAACACCAGCTCTGAGAAGCTTTATGTTGGCAAGTAAGTCTCATCCTCAATCCAAAAGAGCTGCCTAATCTTTCCTTTCCCAAGCACCAACATGGGTCTGCCACAAATGATTTACTGAAAAAAATCCATAGAGATGGTTGGACTCTCATTAGTTACACACTGCAGGACTAACAGTAAAGCATAATGGGAACTAATCTCCAATAGATCAATAATTTTTCCACTTGTAAAACAACAGTCTGGGTGCTCTTGATAAGGGGCTCATCAAAAAAATAAGCTACCCTTTCTTCCCAAATCAGGTTTGTATGATAGGTATAATAAGCATAATAAATAGCTTTAGCTATTTTCAGGTCATCTTCAAGGGAGGAGTATATCATTAAAAAGCTGTATCCTTGGACAACCTTATATAGTACATTGTAGAGCTCTTTAAGTGACTTGTCTGGACAACAAGCCCCTCAAGGCTCCTGAGTGATTTCTTTGGAAAGATTTCACCCTCCACCACCAATCTACAAAATACCCTGCCCCTTTCCCATCATGGTTTCCAAATAGAGAAGGTTTGCATTAGTTTCCTTACCTAAATGCAAATGTGTCCGATAACAAAAATCAAAATTATCCTGCAAATCACCGTGTTGCTCAATCAAACATTTCAGACCCTGTGGAATACAGTCAGATATCAAAGCACAGACCAAGCAAGGAGTTTGGAAGAAGTACAACAATTAATAGGACACACTGAAAAGACAGGACCTCAGGCTGAATCTCCATTCTGTGATGCACAGCTAAAACCAATGGCAGGGATGCAATCAGTACAAAGGAGGCCAATCAGGAACAGCATTTTACTCCATTTGGAGCATCCCAGCATAAGTGTGTGCCAATAAAATGTGGTGGTTTTTTTGGCTTCTTATTCAAAATCAAATGCCTGTTCTTATTTCCACTCTTAGTAACCCCTAAAGAAACTCCGAACTATTCAGGAGACTAGTTTGGACCCACTTCTTGGTATATCTTTCAAAATGCAAATGAGAGATTTCTGGGAGACAAGATGCTCCTGTCTTTACCCTTAAACCCTTCATTCCTCTCTCTGGGCAGGATTTGATTAATAACTAACACAACTAAACAACAAGAATATGTCTTTCTAATATATAATTTGAATAGGTGCAAAATTAATTTCCCCTTCCTGTATCTATTACATAAACGGAAGTGTGAACGTGGGAATAGAATCATAATAAAATAAAAATGAAATAGCTTAGTTCAAACATCACACACGCTTCCATGTTTTGTTCTAACCATGGTTGGTTGAAAAAACCAGAGGTCTAGTGCATATTATCATTAAGTCATAATATTTACAGATTAGCTGTGCATCCAGACTGTGTAGTTTGCAAACTTTGATTTAGGGGTTAGCATTACATTAACTCAGCTGCTGTTAACTCGAGCACAGTTCAAGCAGACCATGGCTTAATATAAAGTATGAACTAAGCCATGCTGTGGCTTGCATCAACCTGAAATGACGTTATCTAACAATCTAGAATTTTGCGGGAAAGAGTTAAAAAGTGCTGCCGGGCCTCCCACTCTGACCTGAACTGTCTTGCGTATCTCCATTAGCCGCTCCTCAATCTTATGCTGTGCGGTAGGCAGAGGAAGATCACGTGGAGGATCCACACTTGCCTGAAGAGAGAGGAAGAGAAAATACACAAAAATTGCTAACTCATTTCTATGGATCATCACTGAAAGGCCTTCCCCCCCCCCAAGTTGCTGTTGTTAAAAGAGACATCATGTATCTTGCTGAAATCTTCAGATCTTTCTCCTTATTTTTATAGCACTGCTATTTTATACATTTTTTTATTCTTTTTTTTTTCCTATCACAGCACACAAGTTTTTTTTTTCTCTCTGTCTCTGGATTTTCCTTGCAAATTCAGTGAATTGCGCAGTAGAAACGTTCACCCAAAGCAAACGTAAAATTAAAAGCTTGGGATGCATTTCATTTTGGTGCAGATCTCAGAAAGGAGAATGTACTAAAGTTATGCTGGAAGTGTGATGCTGGTGCAATAGAAAATACAGCATTAGTGTTTGTAAATTTCTCCTGTCCTAAACCCACATTCCCAGGAAAAACAAACTCTTTCCACAACTACAGAAACATTTGGCCATAAAGAATACTGATTAAAACATAGGAGATAAAACTGAACACCCAGCAAAGTAACACATCAATTCCAAGAAGACAGCCCTTGATTAATTCAAAAACTACTGTCTTTGTAATGCTAGCCCAGCGGTTCTCAACCTGTGGGTCGCGACCCCATTTGGGGTCGAACGACCATTTCACGGGGGTCGCCAAACACCGCAGTCCGCCATTTTTTCCCCTTTTCCCCTTGGCCGGTGCAGGGGGTAGCACCGCGCATGCGCGATGCGGTCCATCACGCCGCGCATGCTGTCCGTCGCGCGCTCGCTGCGCATGCGCGATGCGGTCAGTCGCGCATGCATGATGTGGGCCGTCGCGCCGCGCATGCGCGATGTGGGCCGTCACGCTGCGCATGCGCGGTGCAGGTCGGGGTCGCACCGCACATGCGTGGCGCAGGTCGGGGTCGCAGCCTGAAAAAGGTTGAGAACCGCTGTGCTAGCCTGATGACCTCCCCATTCCACCCTCACTGAACACATGACAAGTCAAATACACTGCTGTAAACCAACTTCTAATTTTATTGAATTCATCGTTATGTACACTGCAATTTGCACAGTCTTTATATACAGAGGGGGACGCCTAACCCTTTCTAGGTTTAGCAACAGCTGCCTTCACCACAATAATAACCAATGCACTCATCAGTAAAATTAAGGGTTGGTTACTGATATAAAACAAACTTTGGGGGAAAATGTCACCTTATGACCATTTGTGACAACTGGCACTTTGTGACAATTTGTCATCAAGAGTCATCTTGGGGGGGAGAGATGAGCGGCATAGAAATTTCATAAATAAATAACATAAATTGGGAGAGGAATTTTTTTTCTTTCAATGGGATGGGACGGAATTTAGTTACAGGTAGTCCTTGATTTACGACCCACAATTGAGGCCAAGATTTCTGTGGTTAAATGAGACATTTGTTAAGTGAGTTTTGCCTCCTTTTACGACCTTTCTTGCCACAGTTGTTGTTACTGCAGTTGATAAGTTAGTAACCCGATGGTTAAGTAAATCTGGCTTCCCCGTTGACTGCTTGTCAGAAGGTCACAGAAGGTGATCTTATGTCCCCGGGACATTGCAATCGTCATAAATATGAGTCAGTTGCCAAGCACCTGAATTTTTTTTTTTTAATATAAAAATTCTTTTATTAAAACAATCAACATTGGACATAAAAAACATATTATGCAGCAATCATCATGACACCTGGTATACAATACTAAGTATTAGTCTTTGAAAACGTCTGAATTAGTAAGCCTTTTCCCCCCTCCTCGCGTCTAGTCTCAACTATACTCCTGTTACATTTTATTTGATTGGTGTTTCTCCTATCTGTTTCAATATTAATGTGATCAACATTAAACATAAGATTTTCCAAGCGCCTGAATTTTGATCACACGATCATGGGGATGGCTGCAAAGGTCGTTAACTGTGAGACACGGGCATAAGTCCCTTTTTTCAGTGCCGTTGTAATTCTGAATGGTCACTAAATGAGCTGTTGTAAGTCGAGGACTATCTGTAATAAACCAGTGCATATTTCAGTAGAATTATGGGTTGGGTAACTAGTTTAAAACAAACTCTTGGGGAAATTGTCACCTTGCGACAATTTGCCATCAAGAGTCATCTTGTAAGGGAGATGAGCAGCATAGAAATGTATATAAATAAAATAAATTGGGAGACGAATATTTTTCCTTCGCTGGGATAGAATGGGCATTTCGTAAATCAAGGGTGACCAAGTATTGCTAGATGGAGAAGACGGTTTTGTGACTGCACGAGGCAGGCAGAAGAAGACCGAGCAGGTTTTGTTTTTGTTTTTTACCTGAGAGGCAGCAAAAGCTTCAGACAGAATTGCTCTCTCCTGTCTCAGCAGAGCATCAACAGCAATGGCTAGTTTCTGGGGATGGTCTTGATACTTGCTCTGGAAGGCAGGGCACAACAAGATAGAAAAGCGTAAGGCTGCACCCAAATAAAAACTTTTTATATCCTCTGCTGCCAAGAACAGCAGACCTTTTTGGAATCACCACCTGCAGGTCACCTTGGGTGGCTCTAGTGAAAAACGAGCTATAGTCTTTCATTCTTTGTTTCTAGGTAGATCTCCACTGCTACTAACTAGGTTCTTCTTTCTACCTAAGATATGAAATCTCACCAGGATCGGTATCATGGCCATCATATGAATGCAGGAAAGGTCCACAGGGCAACGAAGAGAGTCCCAATACATGCACACACGTTTTGTCTCTCTTGGCCAGCAAGGATAAGGTTCTAAACTACCAAAGGTCAATGCTTCTTAACCTCGGCCACTTTAGGATGTGTGGATTTCAGCATGACTGGCTGGAGAATTCTGGGAGTTGAAGTCCACGCATCTTAAAAGTGGCCAAGGTTGAGAAGCATTGACAGAGGAGGTTGCACTTAAAAAATGTCAATGTCTTTTATCCTTCAGTTCTTCCTCCTGTCTTGGTGTCTTGAAGAGAGGCTCCCATCTCATTCTGGCCCTTTCCCACTGTGCAGGCACACACATACATACCTACATGTCCTACGCATACCTGTAGGTGCAATTTTGAACGGCGCAAGTTGTGCTTGAGTAACATGTTAGCACTTTTCTCTTCCTCCAATGACAGACGTCCGATCTGATCATCCAGTAAAGACAGCATGGTATGGAAAAGATAGCTGGCTTGTGAGGGGTCCAGCTCTACTGCTTGGCTCCTAAAAGAGCACAATGGAGAAAATGCAAAGCAAGACTCAGATGGCCTTGGCTGAGATAAAGAGAAAGTCATTGCCAAAAAAAAGGCATTATCTATTTCATCTTGCAAGTGTTGATAGTCAGAAAATGGAACCATAGCAAACCAGGTCTTATGGTTCTTGGGTCACAGTTTAGGTAATATATGTCTCTGAGGAAAAAAAATGGCATCATGGTTAAGACACTGAACTAGAAACTGGGAGACTATGAGATCTAGTCTTGCCTTAACCCCCAAAGCCAACTGCGTGACCTTGGGCCAATCCCTCTTTCTTAACGTTGGGAAAGAAGCAAGGGCAAACCATTTCTGAAATCTTGCCAAGAAAACTGTAAGAACTAGTCAAGTCAATTACCAGGAGTCAAGGTTTGAATCATCAAACCCATAATTAGGGAATAATTTTATGAATTTTCTGAACTTACAGCTAAGAAAGTCTGCAAAATGTACCACTAGCCTGCTTATTTACATGAAGCATAATATTCTTATAATTCTTATATTTGCTCTTCCTCTGACAGTGGTGAAGAGAATATAACCTACCAGATTTTTAGATTAATAAATGTTCTTAGATCTTTAAATCCACATTTTTAAGGATCTATCTATCTGACAGAACTTTTGGATGGGCTTCTCAAATTACTACTGCACTGTGATTCTTTGAGGTGACTGAATAAATATATAGTTGTTACTACATCTGGGTAGTGCACTGCATTTAAACCAGGAAATTGCTTCCTTTTCTCTGTTAAGTCCATGCATTTAATAATGTTAATACAATCAGTAGACTTCAAACTTTTGTACAGATAGTCCAACTTACGATCACAATTGAGCTCAAAATTTCTGTTGCTGAGACATTTATTAAGTTAGTTTTGCCCCATTTTACTATCTTTCTTGCCATAGTTGTTAAGTGAATCAGTGCAGCTGTTAAGCTAGTTGTGAAGTGAATTTGGCTTCCCCATTTCACTTTGCTTGTCAGGTTACAGAAGGTGATCAAAAGACCCTATGACACTGCAACCGCCACAAATATAAGTCAGTTGTCAACCATCCAAATGTAAACCATGGTGATGCTACAACAATTGTTAAAAGTGTGAAAAATAGTTATGTCATTTTTTTCAATGTGGTTGTAACTTTGAACGGTCAGTAAATGAACTATTGTAAGGCAAGGAATATTTAACATTCTATCAGGGTCTATCATTTCAGAGTTAGCTGATACCACATGATGTATGTCAGAAAGACCTTCACTCATAGTTGGGGGAAAAACACCATTGTACAGAAAGCGATGTTGATAATAAAAACCAGCAGATCAAAGACAAATTACTTTCATGGAAATGACTACGACAGAAATAGCATTACCAGTTCTGCTCCTCAATCCAGTAGGCTAAATACTGACGCACTTCCATCGGTAAGCAGTCATCTGAATAGAGACAATCTATCTGGTTCATGTGAATCTTGTCCAGCATTTGAATTTGTTGCCATTGGGACATGTTGGAAGATGCTGCTGAACTCCACACACCTAAGCAAGCAAAGACACCAGGAACCCTTTGCTAGAACACCAATCAACTGAAAAAAAAAAGTAATCCTTTTGTATCATAAATGTTCTCTTTCACAAGAATGTCTACATTAAGTACAAAATAAAAAATACATTTTGCACAGGATTGTCATATATGATGGCTTGTGTGTGGCATAAGTATGAAAAAGATGCAGAAATACAAAGGAGTTGCTAAACTAAAGCCCCTGATAATCATGGAAAAAGAGGAGAAAATAAGAGAAATGAGACCATGATTTTTCCTTCTGTGTGAAGGGAGGCAATAAAATACTGTAAGTGCCATTGTGGTTAATTTCTGTAATTAGGGTGGGTTAGAGTCCCATTAATAGGAAAAATGTAGACATGCTGAGGTAGCCAAAGTAAGGTCATCCCATAGTGTTATCAGATGTGACATTCCAGCTGTAAAGTCATAGTATGATTTAGTTTGCTTTATCATTCCTATGTAACCTTTCTAAAGGACTATAATAACAATAGCATTTAGACTTATATACCGCTTCACAGTGCTTTACAGCCCTCTCTTAAGCAGTTTAGAGTAAGCCTATGGCCCCCAACAATCTGGCTCCTCCTTTTACCGACATCGGAAGGATGGAAAGCTGAGTCAACCTTGAGCCGGTGAGAATCGAACTGCTGTCAGAATGAGCCTGTAATACTGCATTCTAACCACTGCATCACCATGGCTATATAACCCATAACCTTGCTTAGTTCCAGGCTCTCTTGCGTTCTTTTGGGCCAGGGCGCAATTCATACTGTAGCTGTGCATGCCAGTGAAAATTACTTTGCTCCATCTATTACTTAAAAGTTTTGATTCCTTATTCAAGTGGGCATTTCTCTTACAAGAATTTCTTACCAGATACTTAAAAAATGTGTTTGCATGTATGTTTCTCTCTGTGTGTGCTTGTGTGTGTGTGTGTGTGTGTGTGCATATAATCAGTAGCCTGGTTTCATGTAAGGAGTTCCTTGCTACAACTGATAAAACCCAATCTGTATATACAGAACTTAAACAACTTCCTGTATAATGGGCCCATTTAGAAGTCTTCACAAGTATCAAAAAGAAGGTATCCCATGCTAAGGGGCATGCCTAACTATGAAAGGGCTTATGATTTAAACCACAATATTCCCTTGATATCAGCAGCTTTTTCCTTTTTCAGGAAGCTCTTTGTTGCCTTTTCTGTAATTGAGAATAAGAGAGCAAAAGAGAGCAAAGAAAATCAAATAAAAGAAAAGATTAAAGAGAGCAATGCAAATCAAATGAAAGCCTCATGAATGTAGGAAATACAAGGTTTGTTCTGTTTCCATATTCTGTCAGCATTAAGACTAAAATAACTATGAGTTTCATAGCTGAATGAAAGCAAAGGGGATGTGAGACAAAGGAAAAAAATGTCAGAATGAGTCAAATGTTGTAAACAAACAAAGCAGGGAAATATCTGCAGAGTTTTAGAAATCAGGAGGTCTTGACAGCATAACTCAGCTCAGTCCAAAAAGTAGTGAAAAGCAGAAAGCCTTTGCACAAATGAAAGAGAGATCCTTGGTGCAGTTGAACTTACATTTTAGACTTAGATTTTACTAAGGAATTCCCATTTTCCTTGATTATTTAAGGGACTAATCCTATAAGAATATTGCATAGGGGCTTATTGGAAATTACAAACCTCCTTCTTTGTAAATAGAAAGAAAATCTAACTAAAAATACTACTTCTGGAATGCAATAGGCTTTCTGAAGTTTTTAAATGGCCAAATAGCAAAAGAAATATTGGTTGGAACATGACAAAATCATTGAATCTACACAGGATCCTTCTTCTGCTAATATACCTCTAGACGGAGCTAATAACTGTGCCTGGTTTAGAGCTACAATACATTATCATGAACTTTGGAAGGGATCCTATTTAGATTAATAATCAATTAACAGAACAAATCTATATCCATTTAGCTAGATATAATTCCTCTGGAGTTCGAAAAGGTTTTAACCAGGACTTTCTTGTTTTAGAATTTTCTCATTTCTGCCAATCAGATAATGGTCTTATAACTGCTTTGCTGTACAATATTCTGATGAAGTAGAGTCTTAAATTTGGGGGGGGAGTTGAGTGATCTTTGATACTTAATAATTTGATTTTAATATAATCACTACTCCAGAAAACAAATTTTATTTTTAGATTTTTATCCTGCTTTGATAACACACGGAAGCAAAATACATAATACTCTATAAAACAAAATATTTTAGTTGATGAAGGTAGCAATTGTGTTTTTAATGGATTTTGAAATGTCATGTGTGGATTGGCCATCCTGTTTTCCCTTATGAACAAGTCTTTAAATCTTGGCCTTAATTGTATTATTATCAGGGCCAGAGACTTTTTTATGGTATAATATTTACAGTATAAAAAGATCACGTTGGAATTTTTATGTGTCAGATAAATTTTCTGCTTCTTGTGCTTCTAACATTTTTGTTGGTTGCTTACAAAAAAAGAAAAAGTAAAGGAACAAAGAAAGTGCATAAATGTATCAAGTGTCATACCGAACATTCAATATATATTTACTGTAAACCATTTGAAGAGGATTGTATGGGAATCAGTATTAAAATATATAGAATACCACAGAGCCCACATGGTGTCTTGATGATGGTGTTGAACTATAAGCACAGAGATCCAGGTTCTAATCTTTCCTCAGCTCCAAAAGTTCCCTGGGTGTCAGGCTCAAGCTCAGGGACAAGACAGTGCAATCCAATTGAATTCGGTCCTTTATTTGCTTATATCTAATGGACCGAATCTTGCCAGACTAAAGCTATAGCCTTCTAACCTACTAGATCAGGGGTAGGCAACCGTGGTTCTTTTATGACTCATGGACTTCAACTCCCAGAATTCCCGAGCCAGCCATGCTGAGGGGAAAGGGAGAGGTTTCCAAGCTGAGCCATGCTGGCTCAGGAATTCTGGGAGTTGAAGTCCACGAGTCATAAAAGAGCCAAAGTTGCCTACCCGTCTTAGGCCATCCCTCTCTTTCAGTTCTAGGAAGAAGCCAAAGGCAGACCATTTCCTAAATCTTTCCAAGAATAACTAAGTGGAGCCCAGACAGTTGTCAGGAGGAATCTGACTGGACAGTCTGAATCACAAATTGTGCTATTTCCCCCTGGGCTCTAACGTGAACATTGTTAGAAGAACTGCTAAGTTTACAGACAAGACATTTCAGCTAAGACTCTGAAGAGATTGGGGTACTGTAAAAAAGCAATGCATTTATCTAAACATTCTTTTTTTTTATTTAGCACATATGTATTTTTGTTATTGTTATTTCCTTTTATCTATTTTAAATTGCAAGTAGCCCTCATATTTTAACCTTTATTTTACTGCTTTTGAAATGGCTCTGAGACCAATCAATAACAAACTAAAGATGACTCAAAGGTAAACACACACAAAAATTAAATTAATTAGTAGATGTCAGACAATCTGACTGAGAACAAGCGGAGAATGGGAAGACCAGTAAATGGAACTGCAGCTCAATGTTTTCTTTTTGAAAATTAAATCAGAAAGCCAGGAAAAGTGTTTAACATTGGATTAAGCGGCTCACAACAGTCTGATGCAGTTTGCTGGCTCTGCCCAATTTCTTGAAAATGAAACTTAATTTCGCCACACCTCCAGCTCCTCGCTGAAACAATTCTTTGATCAACCTATACCAAGGGTAGGCAACCTTGGCTCTTTTATGACTCGTGGAATTCCCGAGCCAGGCTGGCTCGGGAATTCTGGGAGTTGAAGTCCACGAGTCATAAAAGAGCCAAGGTTGCCTCTCCCTGACCTATACCCAGCAGGAATATCAATCAAACGAATCCTAATCTTTTTGTTAATTTCACAATCAAACTCGTGTCTGACCCCACCAGCCAGTCCTTAGGATCAAGCAAGCTTGTAATCCTGCCTTACCCTCCCACATCTAGAGGCTCTTCAGTGGTGGCGGCACGGGTGCCAGAGGCGGCACTCAGAGCCCTCTCTGTGGGCACACACACCATCACCCCAGTCCCAGGCCTTCAGCTGGGTTTTATAAAACCTTTTTGCTTTAGGCCTCCGCTGCCATGTGCAAAAAAAAGGGGGGTTTCAATCAGTCAATTTCAACTTTTCCAGGAAAAAAAGATCTTGCATAGTTGGAATTGATTGATTGAACTTTTTAGTCCCACCCAGTCTGCTGTTACCACCGCAATGGGCCACACCCACCCGGCACCCGACGATTGCATAAGTGGGTTTTGGGTTGCAGTTTGGGGCACTCGGTCTCTAAAAGGTTCGCCGTCACTGCTCTATGCAGCACCCTACAACCATGGTTTAGAGTAGCTGGCTGAAAACAAGCCCCCATCATCACCTTTCCAGCATCACCGCCAGCAGGAGCTTTTTGACTGAACTAGAAGGAAGGCTGCCTTCAAAACCGCTGGTTTCAAGCTTCTGCTTTACCGTGTCGGCTTGCAAATAGTCAAGCAGAAGCCATACTGAAGTGGAACCGATCAGCTCGATCAAATAAGGAAGCCAGGTGGGCGGCAGACGGGGATATTCAGGGAGAAGCAAGCAAGCAGCCCAACTTCGAAAGAAAAGATACGGCAGTTTTCATCAGCGAATAGCCCTCATTTACCGCTTTTCTCGGGGATTTTGCAAAAGCCTTCGGGCTTCGCTAAGATTCATTCCACTATCTTTTGCTCCCTAGAAGGTGCACGAGGGAAGGGCCAACTTTATTTTCTACGCTGGGTTTTCGATCCCTTCGGTTTTCTTAACTTTACACTTGCCGTTTCCCTCCGAATGGACATACCTCCCTAATACATTCACCGCCCACGTTTAACAACCCCCAAGCGGCCACAGATCTCTGAGCCCTGCAAGTCCCCGCGAAAACCGCTACCTGCCAAAGGAAGCCGCAGCTCTTCCTCCCGGGAATGTTATTGTACAGCTCGCAATTCAAGCTCTTTGAGAAAAACTCCCCCCCCGCCCCGCCCCGCCTTCAACACCCAGGGTAGCTCCGCCCATCCTTTCCGTGATTGGACGAAAGTCTGAGCTTTCGCCTAGAAGCGGAGGGAGTAGGTGCTGTCAGAAGAAGAGCCGACTTTCGGACCTTGGAGATTTCGATTTCCCAGGAATGATGTCAGAAATGGAGGCGGGACCCGAAAGGATTATGTAAATGAAGAGGACGCTGCCTATTGGCTGACGGAGTGCAAGCGTGTTGACTTTCCGGTTTGAGTCTGCGTGGTTGATGTTCGGGTTGTCTGGCGGGGAGGGGAGAGGGCTCGCTGGGTAGAAATCTATCGAATTCGGGTCTAGACTCGAGGAAGCTTCCTGCTCTGAAAGGAGTTAAATGCGTATTTCGGCTCTCTTCCCTCATGTGACCGTTTAATGGCAGCGCAGGATTCCCTGCCATTATATAGGCTGTATCACCGTTATATATGTCTATGGAGATTCTCAGTCATCCAGGTCATGGTTGTCCCAAAGGTGCTTTTTCAAGGGGCAACTGGCCTTTCTTGTTTTTCTTTGAAGACGTTTCGCTTCTCGTCCAAGCTCTGAAGCTTCTTGGATGAGAAGCGAAATATCTTAAAAAAAAAAAACCACAGTGCAGTTGCTGCCTGAAAAAGCACCTTTGGGACACCGTTATATGTGTGTGTGTGTGTATACACACACACACATATATACATATATGCATATACATATATGTTGTAGAATAATGAGACCGGAGCCAGCTCTTCTGGAGAAGGAAAGGTTTATTGCGCAGGTTCAGCAAGCAAAGGGTCTGAACCCCGAAGGGTGGTGTTCACAACATATTTATAGTCAATAATACGTATACATTTCCTGATCACATCATGACCATTAGATGTTCTGTTTATGGTTACATGACATACTTCCCTAAATGTATGCATGTGAACAATGCATGTGAACAGTTTCCAGACAGCATGCAGCAGTCATTGATCACGCTGGTAGTCAAAACATGGCATACGTACCATAACCCCTGATACAACAAAGCTATAAATCCTGACCCAGCAAAGCTAAAATAGAAAGCTGACTTAGACTTATCTCGTGAGACAGGAAGCCTTCTTCTAGATCCAGGCATCCATCCCAACCTTTTCTCACCATATTTCTTTCTTAGCTATAAACAGTTAGTTTAGCTTGTTAGTCTGTTGTTTGTCCACTTTATTCCCCCCTTTTGAGACTCATCTCACTTAGTGACGATTAGTCTCAATGTACAACCACGTACTCACCGACTTCTGTATCAGCAGTACTGATTGTGTTTGGATTAAACTCCCATAAGGCCAGCACCTGGGCTGTAGCCGTCCGCTCAGCCAATATGGACATCCGTTTTGGTAATGTGATGTTAGTCATTAATGAAAATATACATTGCATACAGCAGCATCCAGTAATAAGCAAAGCTGAAAGACACAGATTGAAAAGATGTGCACTTTAACTTGTCATGACTTACTTTTAGGCAATGAGGCTGAGGTTTTGCAGTAGATTGATCACTTCCACTAATATGGGCACATTGTAACCCTTCTGGAACTGCCACAATAGGTGTATGTAGAGCAAGAGCATCATAGGGTAGATGCTTAGCAATATGCCCCCAGTGATACAAAGTTTCATATCCTATATTATACTTTATTACATAACTACGTAAGTCAGTATAATTCTTTGCCACTGCAGCTGGAACACACACAGGTATTAAACATGTAGATAACAAATTTTCCATGTCATATGCTTCAGAAAGGCAAAAGTTTGAAGTGTTGGCCACCTTGGCTAATTGCACCCACAAATTATATTACATCCTTGATTCTAATGGATGGGACCTTCTGATCCTTTTCTGTTGGGGTCGTTTCCTTCGTGGTTTTTGAAGAGTAACTCCAAATTCCACCGGGTTCACAGATATCACACAAGTCCCCTTCCATCCCGGTTTTAACTGCAAGACTAGGGTAACTCGTTCCCAACCCCAAAATAAGGGCGGTCCACAGTCCAATGTCACTAAGGGTAAAGGCCTTTTGTGTGGTGCTTTCATACATATGCCTTTTCTTAGGACATATCCAGCATATTGACAGGCATCAGGATTCATAGGCCTTCTAATAAGGCAGGCTTCTTTCAAATATTAGGAGCCTCTTCTGGTCTCCTCCATTGTCCTGCATTAAAAACACAAACATTATTACATATCACTCTAATACTATACAAAGATAATATTAATACTTTCATCCTTTCTTCTCCCGTGCGTAGAAAGCCAGCTTCCGGAGTGGCTTAGCAGGGGTCTTCACTACTGTACGTAGAGGGTCCTGTTACCGGTAAGGCCCCAGTAGAGTAGCTGTTGTTGTTCCACAATTCACCTTTAATACTACAACATCTGTTTCTACAAACAACAAAATGATTATTACATGCGTTTGAAAGTAAGTTTTGTGGGACTCCCTGGATTCCTAGACACCGTCCACAAAGGGTCAGCTGCTGCTTTTACCCTAGTCCAGTGAATCCATGACTTTGATTCTGCAATTTTTACAGCTAGAGGAGAGGCCATTATTACTTCATAGGGTCCCTTCCAACATCCTTCTAGCTGCTCCTTTTTCCAATATTTAACCCACACTTTATCTCCTGGTTTAAATGGATGACACCTTGTCACCAGTTTAGGTGGTACTTGTTCAATGACATAATTCCTTAATTTTTCCACTTGCTTGTTGAGCTCCTGTACCATCTCTAGAGCCCATATTCCCCCCTTATGCCCCAAATCAGGCCATCCGGCCAGGTTCCGTTTTAACAGAGTGGGGGGTCTACCAAACATCAGTTCATATGGGGAAAGATTACACTGTCGACGAGGTGCACACCTGACAGCATACAACGCTAGGGGCAAAGCATCTGGCCATTTCAGATGACTTTCAGTATAAATATTAGTATTTTTTTTTCTTTCAGAGTGCGATTCATTCTCTCTACATTAGCACCTGACTGAGGATGAAAAGAACTATGAAATCTCCATTTAGATCCTACTGCTTTAGCAATTGCCTGGTTGATTTGGTGAACAAATTCTGGACCATTATCAGATGAAATAAATGAAGGGCTTCCAAACCGGGGAATCAATTCTTTTAATAGCAATCTGGCAACCTCCCTAGCCTGTTTGGTTCTCGTAGGAAAGGCTTCAGGCCATCCCATATATCTATCCACAAAGACCAATAAAGCTTTATACAACCCACATCTTGGCATGTCTGTAAAGTCAACCATAACAGAGTCCATAGGAAAATAGGATACTGGTATTGTTCCAGGAGGTAAAGCAGGACCCTGCCTGGGGTTAACTTTTGCACAGGTAGTACATTGCAAAGCAACCCTGGCAGTAATGCCTGCCAAACCATTTATAAAATACTCTCTTCCTATGGCTTCTGCTAAGCCTGTCTTCCCCATGTGGGTAGTATCATGAGATGCCTGAATCAGGGCCCACGCAGAAGATTGTGGGACAAAAACACGCTTATCGGGTAAGATGTACCACCCATCCTGTAGAGTTGCCTTACGATCTACCACTGCCTTTGCACATTCTTGCTGGGAATAAGAGGGCTTGACCTCTGGAGGCAAGACCCCAATATCCATAGCAACTAACAAAGGAAATGGAAAATGTTGTACAAATGTTTAAAAGATTACACAGAAATTTCCCCCCAATTCCATTCAGCATTCTTCCAACTAAATAGGTATCTCTTTTCTTTTTCCTTCTCTTAAGTAAATCACATACTTTTTTCCTTCTCCCTTTCATGAGCTCCTCTCCCACAGCACTGTTCCACAAAACCTTCATTTCATTTCCTCATATCCTCGCAAACACATACTACTGCTTTCCTATTTACTTCATAACAGTCTACAACTTACTGTTCCTTACATAGCCTGGGGATTACAAAATATAAAAAGACAACACTTGTGAATACGTGAATGAGCAAGGAATAATAACCTGCTCAATCAGGCTAACATGTTTGTGGTTACATTTTTATTTTTTCTCTCACCATGCATTAATCTATCAATTCAATCACTTTATCCAGTATACTTCTCTCCACACGCACTCTAATCATGGGTGAGGGCAGGATCTCATTTTTGTTTCTTTGTTCATTTTTCCTCTCTCTGTTCTGTTCCTTTCTTTTACTTTTTTCAAAATCTCTATTTGTTCTCTCCTTTAAGACAGTCTGGGAACCCACCCATCCAGGGGCAATAGAAGGGTGTTGAACCCTGCCAACACAGGCAGTCCTGTATCCAACAAAAATGTTGTTTGTTGGCCCCCTATATTCATGGTTACCAATGGCTGGGGGGGGGCTCCAAGCCTGGTCCCCGTCAATCTGTCCAGCCAGTTCCAGCCAATCCAATTCCTTCTGTCTCTCTTCCCATACCTCCTCTGTTTCCCCCAAATCCTCATCCCCTGAAGGGCACTCTAGTCACCACTCCTCTCCCTAATCCACCTCGTCCAAATCCTCCTCTGCCTCTCCAACCTCTTCCTCTCATCATCCCTTTCGGGCACTCTCTTTGCCAATGACCTTCCTCTCCACAGTTGGCACACTGGTTAGGACCCAACAATGTGCCCCCCTGTAATGCCACAGCCAACAATTCTGCCTTCTTTTGCATCCTTGCAACGTTTCCCTTCTTCTCAACCTTATCTCTATTCACATACACCTTCCTTGCCACCTCCAACAATTCAGAAGTATTTTTCTTTCTTATTTTTTTCCTACAGCTCCCTCCAGCTTCTGCAACTTTTTCCTAATATCCTCATAACTTTGAGTGATAAATCTCTCATTCAACATCCTTACATTATTTGGGTCCCTAGGATCTATTTGAGTATACATCTCATATGCCTCAATCAACCTCTGCAAAAAACCCTCTGGACTTTCATCTGCTTCCTGTATCGCTAAACAAGGCTTAGACATATTTACCGGAGGCTTCCCAGCCTTACGAAGAGCTTCCACCACCAGGTTTTGATACTCCTTTAATTTAGTCAAATTAGCAGGATCCTTAACATCCCATCCAGGCTCTGTCTCTGGGACTCTAGCCTCTAACTCAGGCTGTATATTTTGTGCTGCCGGAAACCTCTCTTTCACACATTTCATAACAGCAGCCTTCCACTTCTCCTTTTCTTCTGTGGTTAACAACGTATTCAACATCTGCTGCACATCCTGCCATGTGGGGTTATGACTGCCCTCTCTTTCTTCTGCTGAGAGAGCTTCCTCCATCTCTCCCTCTTCCTTGAAAGCTTCTAGCCCCCCTTTCTTCTTCGCCTCACCTCTGGCTGCCTATCCCTAAATTGCATACCCCCAGGCACAGCTGCTGCTGCTGCTATCTGAGGCGGGGGGGGGATGTGAACACGGCACATAGGGAGGAGGTCTAAAAACTACTTCCTCTACTGCTACTTTAATCTCTTTCTTGATGTCAGATAGTGCAGTCTCTGAAATCTTTCCTATCCTTAGGTCTTTTAGATGTAACTTTTAGCTTTTTATCCTTTTGTTTCAATACACATAAACGAACCATTTCAGCCTGACATTGTAACAAATCATCAGCCTGCTCAGCCACCGCATCCCCCCACTGATCTATGTATTGAAACTGATTGGGACAGCTCTCCTCATTTGCTGCTATCAAAGAAGTAAGATCATCAATAATTTGCATTTTAAACGTTCCCTCAGGGGGCCTGGATTCCAGCATCCATATGGGGCCATTGAAATTCACACAAAAATCTTAATCTATCACTTGTTACCTTGGGATAGGGCACTCTATATTGGGTATGATTGAAATACACATCAAATCCTTTCATCACGCATTCCAACGGTGTGCTGGGAATGCTGCTACGCCCTCCCATCCTAACAACACTGCTACTGACCTACGGTGCTGGACGTTCCAACAGTCACCAATAGGGAATGCAGTAGCTTAACCACCCACACAACCTAACACGGACTTCCTTAGGAACGACGTCCCGAGTCCAGGGGAGTGATCAGGTCCCCTCTTCTATCTTCAAATGAGATAGGTACTTCCCACCTTTACCATATACTCGCCTGTGGCGTCTTGTCCTGGCCAGGAGATGGTTCAGACCTCCGTTCCTTCTCCCAAGGGTTCTTGGACTGGCTCTCTGCACCGTCGGCTCTGCTGATAAGCCACAGCTGTCTCCCGGAGGAAGACTCCCCCGTGGCGCCTGGAGAATGTTCAGTAGAGGCTTCCCAGCAGTGCCGAGGGGGTCAAGCCGTCCTCAGCGAAACATCGCCTCACTCCAATGTCCCATCTGGGGTGCCAGAAACTGTTGTAGAATAATGAGACCGGAGCCAGCTCTTCTGGAGAAGGAAAGGTTTATTGCGCAGGTTCAGCAAGCAAAGGGTCTGAACCCCGAAGGGTGGTGTTCACAACATATTTATAGTCAATAATACGTATACATTTCCTGATCACATCATGACCATTAGATGTTCTGTTTATGGTTACATGACATACTTCCCTAAATGTATGCATGTGAACAATGCATGTGAACAGTTTCCAGACAGCATGCAGCAGTCATTGATCACGCTGGTAGTCAAAACATGGCATACGTACCATAACCCCTGATACAACAAAGCTATAAATCCTGACCCAGCAAAGCTAAAATAGAAAGCTGACTTAGACTTATCTCGTGAGACAGGAAGCCTTCTTCTAGATCCAGGCATCCATCCCAACCTTTTCTCACCATATTTCTTTCTTAGCTATAAACAGTTAGTTTAGCTTGTTAGTCTGTTGTTTGTCCACTTTATATATACATATATATATATACACACACACATATATATACAAATACACACACACACAAACACACACACATATATACATATGTCTGATAATTTTGAATATTGGAATCCCAAGTATGGACATTTAAAGTCAATCAGATAAAAATAAAGAGCTCTGGGATGTAAGGTAAAAGGCTTTTTTAATTAATTGCTGAGCTTTCGTTAACAACCTGTTAACATCAGAGCAAAGGGCTAAATGAGAAGGGGGGAGTATGCACATAGATTTACATAACAGATAAACAATGGTTGCAGTGAGGCATGTGCACATAACGTGCTTAAGAAGCTCTTAAAACAGTGGTTCTCAACCTTCCTAATGCCGCGATCCTTTAATACAGTTCCTCATGTTGTGGTGACCCCACCCATAAAATTATTTTCGTTGCTACTTCATAACTGTAATTTTGCTACTGTTATGAATCGTAATGTAAATATCTGATATGCAGGGTGTATTTTCATTGTTACGAATTGAACATAATTAAAGCATAGTGATTAATCACAAAAAAATATAGCAATGCTCGTTGGAGAAGCTTGCTCTTCCTTGCTCAAAAATGTTGGGAAGGAGGGAAGGGGAAGGAAGGAAGGAAGATTGAAGGGGAAAGGAAGGACATGGAGAAGGAAGGAGACTGAAGGGGGAAGGAAGGAAGGAAGGAAGGAAGGAAGGAAGGAAGGAAGGAAGGAAGGAAGGAAGGAAGGAGAAAGAGATTGAAGGGGAAGGGATGGAGATGGAAGGAAGGAAGGAAGATTGAAGGGGAAAGGAAGGCGATTGAAGGGGAAAGGAAGGAAGGAAGGAAGATTGAAGGGGAAAGGAAGGAGATGGAGAAGGAAGGAGATTGAAGGGGGAAGGAAGGAAGGAAGGAAGGAAGGAAGGAAGGAAGGAAGGAAGGAAGGAAGGAAGGAGAGATTGAAGGGGAAGGGATGGAGATGGAAGGAAGGAAGGAAGATTGAAGGGGAAAGGAAGGAGATGGAGAAGGAAGGAGATTGAAGGGGGAAGGAAGGAAGGAAGGAAGGAAGGAAGGAAGGAAGGAAGGAAGGAAGGAAGGAAGGAAGGAGAGATTGAAGGGGAAGGGATGGAGATGGAAGGAAGGAAGGAAGATTGAAGGGGAAAGAAAGGAGATGGAGAAGGAAGGAGATTGAAGGGGGAAGGAAGGAAGGAAGGAAGGAAGGAAGGAAGGAAGGAAGGAAGGAAGGAGAGATTGAAGGGGAAGGGATGGAGATGGAAGGAAGGAAGGAAGATTGAAGGGGAAAGGAAGGAGATGGAGAAGGAAGGAGATTGAAGGGGGAAGGAAGGAAGGAAGGAAGGAGAGAGATTGAAGGGGAAGGGATGGAGATGGCAGCATGTCACTCAGAAGCAAATAAAATAAAATAAAATAAAATGAGAAGACTATCCTTGCCACTGTAAGAAAACAAGGCATTATCCCTTTTGAGAGGATTTCTGGTGAGATTCTTGATTAATTGTCAGTCTTCACATATAACAGTGAGGACTCTGGGAACATTATAATAAACCTTTATACACATTCTCCCTTCCCCTCCCCCATTTTTTTCAAAGATAGGAGACCTATAATAAAATATTCTGAATGAAGCTCAGAATTCTGCTTGGGTATTCATATCCCTCTGAGGATTCTCCAGACCATCCAAAATGCAAAACCACTATGCCCAGCTCTGTTTGACACAGTGATTTGTAAAAAAATAAAATAAAATAAAAAATTACCCTATGCAACTGGGCATCTAAAAGCCACTGATTTAGAAAAAAGAAAGTAGCAAAGCATCTGCCATTTTCTGTCACTTAAGTATCAGCACCTATTTTTAAAATACTGATATAATTTGTAATATCTTCAATAAAGATTCTCAAACTTAGGATTGACATCCCCACTTTGGGGGGCCAGGGACTTGGGAAAGATGTAAATGAAAGGTATTGGAGCTTTCTTTGAAAAAAACTGTTCAGACTTGGATAAGCAAAGGTTGAAGGCTGTCAAAATTAATATATCAATCTTTGGTCCCTGTTCTGGTCCTTGGTTGGGAGGAACTCCCCAGTTCAGGCTCTGTCAGCTGGGATTTTTGCAAACGCGTGGAGAAGAACAAATAGAATGTGAAGCCAACTACCAGAGAGGTTTAATCACGGAGATTGAAGTTGAGTGACAATTCAGCATGAATCCTAGCTAGACAGAATGGTCCTCAAACGTAAGTTTTTATACCTTTTCTTGGTTTTCAAAACTGTCATATCTGATTCATGGGTTTAAAACTCATTTCTAAATTTGTCGAACAGAGTCTATTGATGGGTTAATTTCTTTATCAATTCTGCCTAGAGAAATGTTAACCTTAGCCCCAGGAGGGATCCAGTGTAATTAATTTTATTATGTACTTCTTAGTGTTTTTATTTTAATCCTATCAAACTTAATTGTTGATAGCCAGTTCTGCATTCCTGTTTTGTGTTTGTTTATTTAGCCTCAGGCTGCTGCTGAGTCAGGCTGGTTTGTGTCAGGTTCTTCCTGTATTTCCCAAGGTATTCTCCCTTTGGGTGAAGGGGGTGTGTGTCCTGCTCTCATCACTATCTAGTTCAAGAATCATAGTATATAGATTAAAATTTAATTATTTAAGTGATATATTTATTTCTTGCTCAGACTTAACTGCAACAGCGTCAATACAGAAATTTTATTGGATGGGTTGCACATACTCATTTGTTATTTTAGGTGATCATACCAAGTGCAAAGTTTGAGAATGCCTGGATTAGTTTTTGGTGACGTTGGTGGGGACTCACTGATGTTTGTCAATGATAGCCTGTATACCTTTACTGAACACTGGTTTCACTGCCATAGCAACCCCCATCCTAAAGGGAGTCCCAGCCCCCCCAGACAGAGCAACCAAGGAATCAAAACCCAGGTCTATTGCCCCCTCTATAGCACGCTGCTTGGCCAAGTCAATGCAGTCTTGAACATAGTAGTATATGCTACTTGCGAAGTTATATAGAGTGCTAACTCCAGGTATGAACCCCAAAGCCTCATGTACATTCTGCTCCGTTTCATTTACACACTCTTTTGGCGATGAACGTTGCATTCGTGCAGGCTTGTGGCACTGATGAAGCCAGGAATGAGAGCCATTCTGTGGCCAGAAGTAGCTGCCATTTCTAAGCACCACTTGGAAGAATTCACTGCCATTGGTGACCACTCCGCCACAAACATTCCCCAAATTGTGACAGGATGCAGCAGCTGTTGGAAACGATTTGTATTCATGGGACACCTGGCCATGCAAGTGAGCTCCATTGACCTGCATCAGGCCTCGGCAGTGCCAAGCTTGTTTCTGGGCTAACTGGTCCAAATTGAACTTTAGGGCAGCAAAGCTTGTATTTTCACCTGTAGATTTAGCTGTGCCCAGGACCTTTATCATTGTCAACAGGAGGGCACTTGCATCTTTCTGCCCTAGTTCCTGGTAGAGGTCTAGCCCAAGGGTTTCAGCATGTTGGCTGCAGCCTGCATTTTGCAAGGCAAGCACCAGGGTAGCTTGAATCATAATCTGGGCTGGTCGAGGCACACTGTTAAAATGTTCGAAATTAGCAGGCATTAAGTTGCTGCAAGAAAGCTCCTTTCCAGGCAGCTGGATGGGATTAGAAGAGATGGAAGCGAGCAAAGTGCGGAGAGAAGTAAGGCTGGAATCTGAGGCGGAATTTTCAGTATTGTTTCTTGAATCAATTGTAGTCACCGAATGCCCTCCCAATCCATGATGCGGCAGGAGGCCAAGGAAAGCCAAGAGCATCAGAGATGGTGATAAATACATGTCAGCTTCTCTGGGCACTGCTATAATGGGAAAAAATTTATGTGTTAGTTCATTTAAATAATGTAGAAAGCCACTCACCCCTGGGCAACATACAAATATTAAAAAAAAAACAGCAGTTAAAAACAATGACCCATAATCCTTGAGTCAAATGATACATTCCAATGCTAAAATCCCACCTACAGTAGAAACGACCAGATCTTCAGAGCCTTATGAAAGACTAATAGGGTTGTGCCCATCCAGGCATAGGAGGCAAAGTTCCTGAGTCCAGCAAGATGACATCATTTAATGGAAGGACCTGGAACCTGCGCTATCTGCTCGATTGGTGTGACAAGCAGAAACAATGGGAGAATGGTGGTCCTGCCAAGGGCCCTGTCTCTATGTGGGGGAGGGACAGATTTATAGATAATGACCAGCACATTGAATTGTACCCAAAAGCCTCAGAGCAGTGATGTTATATGGAAATAGTGAGAGATACCAAAAACTGCCCTCAGTGTTGCTTACTGGATTAACTGCAGCTTCCATTGCTCTTCATGGGCAACCATATGTAAAGCATGTTGCAGTAATCCAACTGTAAAAAAAAATGACTAAAGGCATCGATTGATTTGAGCAAGGACTTCCAATCTAGAAATGGGAACAATTGATGCCCAAGCTGAAGAAGTGCACCCCAGGAAGAATTAGAGATGGAAAAATATCCAAATCACAACCACTCAGCTTGGCAGAGTTGAATCATGTTCTCTCCTAGGTAGATCATCACAGTCTCCAGGTATTGGAAAGCACTTTGAGAGCATCACTTGGTCGGGGCAGAGATGTACAACTTGATATCTCCAGCATACTGATGATCCTGCACCCCATGCAGATGGATGACCTGATCCAATGGCTTTATGCAGATATTAAATAGTACTGTCATTCCTGCAGCTCTCAAATTCTCTGAAACCAAGCCAATAGGACTTCTCTATGGTTGGCCCCCTTTCCAATTTTGTACCATTGGACCTTGTTCAGACCAAATTTCCAAGATTGGCCCTTCAAAGTCTTAAAATGTGTCTCCAGTGTCACCCTAAGGCTAGAGACAGGCTTCATGAAAGTGGAGGCTAGAGTGTGGATGACCATGTTTAACTATGAGTTTAAATTACCGTTTATTCCCTTTCCCCCCCCACTAACTATGAAGGATAAATTTTAGTCCACATGAAAAAAGACAATGACAACTAAAATGTCATCCTTGTGATGGAATGTGGTCTGGATTCCCAGGAGGAAGGGAGTGTATTCCAGAGGAGAGAGAACTCAGTTCAGATAGATGTGAACTCTCAGACTAAAAGTGTGAGAGAAAGAGGATGAAGACTACTCCTCCCTAATAGTTCCCAGAGTACATGCTTTATGAGGATGGTTTGCCAAGATTCTGTTCATAGGTGAGGAACAATTTAAAAAAAAAACTGCTTGAGAGAATCACACTATCTTTCTTTGTTTTGGGAGCCTGAATTCCTTGAGCTTCTCTCCAGGTCTTCTACTCAGTATGGGATATTAGGCCAAAACGCTCATTAAACAGTGTGTAGCAGACACAGGCCTAGTCAGATCTCCAACCATTATTGCCAATGAATCCAACCGATACTTGGCATCCTCTAAGGTATACTTAACTAATCTTGAGGTATTTAACTATTAGAGGGCCTTTAGCACATTGATATGCCCTCCCTTCAGCTATCCTTGAAGGTCAGGAAGATCCCCCACCCAGAGAGACAGTGCCCTGTGATTCTCAACTGGCAGAAACAACAGAATGTCTATTTCTCCAAAATCTATATTACAGAGGCATTTGTACCTGCCTCATCTCACCATTATTGCATAAATACCAAGGTCCACAAGACAATTTTACACCTCTCTCCTGCTTTCAGATACCAACCCTTCTACATGTTGCCTGGTTCTGCACAGCAATACTTAAAATCTATCAGAAAATTATCTGTGCCATAAACCAGTTTTAATGAAGAGCTAGTTCACGATTCTAGAGTGCTCTGTACTGTGATAGATCTAGTTTGCTATGCTCCTTTACATGCATTTAATGCTCCTACCCCTTCTTTTAGATTGTTTTGGTAGATTTGTTTTTAGCTTTTTATATTTATTTTTCCCCCATACCATCTCTACCTTCTCTGCTCTCACCTGAATGGAAGGGAAGAGCTTACAGGGCAGATGGTCTATACCTGCCCACCCCTCTCTCACCCAGGAGAAAAATAACAATACTCCAGAAGACAACCTCTTAGAAAACCCTCACCAAAAACCTCTTAAACCAAAGAGCAAAGGCCCAACTCTGTATGGATACTAATTCTCCAAATAGCAAGGGAAGGAAAGTCCTGCAAGTCCTTGTAAATTAGAGTTTGTTGAGCTGTCAAGGCAGTCTGGTAAGATGGATGAAACTAGCAAAAAAAAGTGAAGATGACAAAATGGCCTCTATTGCATGTGGTCAGTCCAGTGGCAACACCAGGACTAATCTAGGTGGAACTGGGCTTGATACAGTCAAGTTGCTTCCTAGCCACAGCGAAAATGCAAATTCAATCGATTTGTTAAGCTGAATTCACTTTAAGGGCAGACTTGCACACTCAAGAGACATTAGGTATCTATCTTCATTTAGTTGGCTGAGAACTTACTCTTTCAGGCCATCAGGCTAGAAAGCAGGAGACCATGAAAGCCAGCTGAGTGACCTTGGGCCAGTCACACACTCTGCATTCAACCCAGCTCATAGGGTTGTTGTTGTGGAGCAAATAGGAAGGTATGTTGCATATGTTCACTGCCTTCAGTTATTTATAGATAAATACATACACCCTAGAACTCTAGGACTACATTTTCCAAAATGAGGAACCATAATCGTCATGCTCAAGCAATGAATAGGGCACAATCTTTCACAAGATTTGTTAATCTACCAACCTAGGGTCACCCATTCTAGGGTCCTCTTACCCATGTTGCTCAGCCATCATGCCTTGGTAAGGGTTGGCCAGCACATCTAGAGAACCCCGGATTGTGGAAACAGTGGGCTTCCCCCAAATCAGAAGTTAGGATTCAGTTGTCTGACTTGTGCCATAATTCAAACAAAAGACCAAGATAGTGCAGCAACAGCCAACTGGCTCACAGCATTTAAGCTGCTTTCTTGCTACTACCAGCTATGTTAATGCGCCATCATGGTTCTACCTTGGATGCTGATCTCCCACTAATGAAACACAGGCTTGACAGCGTTGACACATTAACTTACTTCCAAATTAACCCATTTCTTTGCTCATATTGACAGCTATTCTATGCCTTCCCTCTCCCATTCCTTTCCCCCAGGAAAGAGAAACTTACCGGCTTTAGGAGGCAACACAAACACAAAATGCTTCAGAGTGAACTGAGAACTGATTAAAGTTGGTCTTTATACACTCTTATCTCTGGCAATCAGTGTTATCCGCAAACCTCATTACAACACTCTGTGCCCCTGGAAAGTTTTGACCTCTTAATCTTCTGCCAAAGCCCACAGGGTTACTCGTCTGATTTAATACCTATGTTTCATGCAGTTTTCCTTTATTTTATGGTGAAGAGGGTAGAAATTCCTGAGTAGCCTACGGGTAGAATCATAACAAGAGGGAAGAAACAGGTAATGCTGAGCAGTGCATTAAGGGAAGAAAAGAACAGCATATCAGTTGCTTTGTTTGCATAGAACAAACATTTATGTCTGCACATCTGGAGTTACAACGGATTGAGCGATGGTCAGCCATTCTGATCTCTAATCCTCCATCAGACATTTTTGGTTAGTTCATTCAGTACGAGCCTCTCGTCCGGCCAGTCTTCTCTTCCAAACTCTCCCATCTTAAAGACTGATGTACCCTACTGTCACTGCATTTACAATTCGGAACATGAATCGCAACCCACAGTGGGTTAAACTGTGCATCAGAATAACAACCAGAAACAGCAGCAAAGAGGCTGTCATTTTGTCCTGGCAGCCAAGTTCCATGTGACATAGCATAGAACCTTTACAACATCCGACACAACCTGAAGTCTAGAAGACTTTTGTTGCTTTAATTAGAGTAACTCTATTTTAACGCCAAAGTGAGCCAAAACTGTGGCAGTTTGGTTTCTTGATGTATTCATGTGCCTGTGAAGGTCAGCTACAAAAATGAATGTCCTCTTTACCCTGAATAGGTAAAAGAGTGAGCTTCCCTCCACAGAAAAGGAAGCATGGGATAGGGAATAGTTTCTTTCTTTTTTTTTTTAAACATTTTTTATTAATAGGTATATATTTGTACATGTAAACCAGGAAAAAAATCAAGTTAACTGCTATTCAACTTAATACAATCGATTTAAATTTGTAAACATTCTTCACTCCGTATGTCAAGATTTAACTATAAGCCAGATACATTTTCTTTGATTGGTGTTTCTCTTGTATGTAGTCTATCCAATGTTTCTTAACTGCAATGCTAATGACAGCACACATGCTAACTCATAATTGACTGTCCAGTTTTACCGAGAGGAGCTAATTGAACTGGGGTTAAAACAAATTCAGTTTAAGGAACATAGGTGGGCTTAAAAAAAGGCATAATGCCAGCAGCTGCCTCCTCATACTTGTTCCATAAGTAGGAAATCATGCTCACAATTGCAATAAGGACAAACCCTCCTCTGCCCAAACATACACAGTTTGAACCTGAAAATAACTAGGAATTACTACAATCATCCTGTTTCTATTGAAAGCAAAAGAGAAATATCAGTAGGATAATCCTTTACAATAGTCTCATGTCTGGCGAGCTCCCAAATCTTCTGGCTGTTTTAAGCAGTTACCCGCAGGACAAAGGCAGAGAAATCTCATCAGGATATTTTATACTTTATTTTTTAGAATTTTTTTAGATATTTAAAAAAAATATCAAAAGTACAACAAAGACATGCACAAATATCCACAACTGTTATAGATCATCGGCTGACACTGGGCGGATTTCAGAAGGATCAAATGTAAAACACAAACTCTTAACCAAAGGAGGCAAGGCAGAAATATCAGAGAGGCATGCAATTGCAACTTTAATATCTCTTGTATCATTATCTCATCATTATTTTTTAGCAAGGCTTGGCGATGGACTACTTCCAGTCCCCCCCCCCTTTTTTTGAGAAGAAATTTCACAAAAGGAAAAAAGCAGAGGAACAGCAGAAACCAATATTGATGTGTTCAGATAATTAAGGCAAAATGTGACATATATACCCATGATATCTAAGCCAAACCAGAGTCAAAAGAGGCAGATCCACAAACAAACCAAACAAACACTGTGGAAAGCCAGTATGTCACATTTTTGCTTGGCAAACTGGCTGGTAAGGGTGATTCTTAGTGACTCTAAGCAAACGATACTGAGGAATGCCAGGAAAGCAAGGGCAGGCAGGCAACAACCTGGAGCAGTTTTAAAGGTGACTGTCCCATTGGCATTAACAACAACTGCGTCTAATTATAGGGCAGAAGTTATGAGCTGTTTACTCTTTTCTAATTCTACTCCCTCCACATTGGTGATTTTTTATTATTATATAAAAGTTTAGTTTCTGTATTCCTTCCCTGATATTTTCCTTTGGGATGGTGACTGCTCTCAATCTTGCCCAATCCAGTTCTTGAGGTTACTGGCAGTAGCCCCAAGGCTTGGTTTCACTGGTCTTTTTGACATGCTAAGGGAGATGTTTCCAATTTCCTCAGTCCTCGTCTTCTTCAATTCGCAGGCACTTCCTCTTACTGGAAGGACAGGGTCCATCCTCATCACTGGAATCTGTAGTGCCAAAGTCAAGTGTGAAAATAGGGATAGATAAAAAGTGGTGCTGGAAATACTTGCTGTCACTTATCCATATATTCCAATATCATAAAGCTTATTGAAGGCAAGGCACAGAGCTCCTCTATGGAGCACAATTAAATCTAGGATTCAACTATGAGAAATTGGAGAGACTAGGCTTCTTAAGAAAAGGTATTTCAGGTAGCAAAATGTGTGACTAATTTTGTTCTATCTTTGGAGGCAGAGCTTATACCAGCGGTTCTCAACCTGTGGGTCGCGACCCCATTTGGGGTCGAACGACCATTTCACGGGGGTCGCCAAACAACGCAGTCCGCCATTTTTTCCTTTTCCCCATGGCCAGCGCAGGGGGCAGCACCGCGCATGCGCGGGGTAGCACCGTGCGTGCGCAATGCGGGCCGTCGTGCCACGCATGCACGATGCGGGCCGGGGTCGCGCCGCGCATGCGTGGCGCAGGTCGGGGTCGCAGCCTGAAAAAGGTTGAGAACCACTGGCTTATACAAACGTAAACAAGAGTATGGCTATGTGGACCCAGATAATGCCTAAATATCCACTTTCAGCCTTAAGGTCTGATATATCTTACGCTGACAGATGATTTTCACTCTTCTTGAAAACATCAAGTAAAGGACAAATAACACAAACTGGGATTCTCAAGTTAAGATGCTAATGCACCTGGAAGAAGAGCTGGCAACAGTAGTTCTTAAAAGAATTATTGACATAGAATTATAAACAGAATATGTCTTTTATTTATTTTTTTAATGTTTTATATTGCTGTTATAAGCCGCTCAGAGTTGCTTGATAGTGACATGGGCTGCGTATAAATTTATTAATAAATAAATATCAGGATGTCATTTAGAGCTCAATTAGGGCACAGCAAATGTCCTTTTAAACTAGCATTATGTTTGATCCAACTTAACAAATAGCAAACATTACATTTGTAGCTTGTAGAACTCGGGCACTGTGACAGCAAAATAGGCTATGCACGACTTCAGGTCTTTTGTCGTGATTTTTGATCTGTCCCATTGTAGTCTGTATTGCATACCGGCTTTATTTTCTAAACAAAATCTGAGCCGGTGACTTGTAATAATTTGATCTGACGTATCATGAAGACTAGAAACAGATGTTTAAAACCCTAGAATTAGAGCCAAGCATACCTTGGTCATGGTTTTCCTCTTCATCAATCAAGCGGCTTCTTTTAGGGCCCGAAGGATGCTGGATATGCTCCTCTCTGCAAATAGCAAGAAGAAACAGCTTGTCAGGACAAACTAAGAGGGGTTTGTGTCAAGAATACAAATTGCTTGCTACATCCACCAAGCCCATTTCTCTTACACTTTAGTCCTCTTCTTCCATCCTCAGAGCATTCTGTAGAAAAATTCATTTCTAACAAGTCTCTGCTACCATATTTCCATTTCCCAAGTGCAGATCAGTGTTGAAACCAAAGCTCGCGCCAAAGGAAGAGACCACCAAACTGGATAACCAACTGATTGTGTGCCATCAAGTTATTTTCAACTCCTGGTGCACCTAGATAGATTTTTTTTCTCTATGATGATCGATTCCTAACTGCTTCTTTCAAGTCTCCCAAATGGTGCATTCATGTCTACTGTAACGCATAAATGTAAACGATCAGGCCAATTTCACTCCTTAATAAGGACTACAAACTTTCACATCTATTCTAGCTGAAAGACCTAAAAAAGTTTTACAGGATTATATACACGAAGACCCGTGTGGCTTCTCACCTAAAAAGACAACTAAAAGGTAACATAAGGGTAATTTTGAATAAAAATTGAATGTTTACAACAACGTAGTGACAAAGAGGTTGCATTAATTTTTCTGGATGCAGAAAAAATGTTTGACAACTTGAACTGGGCCTTTATGATTAAAGCAGTGGAAAAGATGGACTTTGGATAGGGCTTTATACAAGGTCTGGAGTCCATCTATATACTCCAGAAAACTTAGATTATGGTGAATGGAGATTTGACAAAACCATGTGAAATTTAGAAAGGAACAAGACAGGGGTGTCCTTTTATTATTTATTCTGGTGTTGGAACTGTTAAATAGAGATATTAGACAACAGAGCAGAACGACTACAACAGACATGTCAAACTCGCAACGTCATGTGACATCGCATGACGTATTGGAACTTTTTCCCCATTGCAGGCAACGGGGTGATCACGGTGATGCATGGGCCAGCAGTTTGATACCCCTGGACTACAAGTTAAAATGCACAATTACAAACTTAGCACATTTGCTGATGACATGGTATTGACCCACTAAAGAACATTGAATGTTATGAAGAAGATCAAAATGTTTGGAGAAATGGCGGGTTTAAAAATAAATTAATTAAAGATGATAATATTGCTTAAGAATATAAATGTGGAAGATCAGAAGAAATTGGAATTTAAAACTGGTTTTAAAGTTGTGAAAAAGGTATAGTATTTGGGGGTGACTCCTACTGAGGAAAATTCTAAGCTTTACAAAATAATTACGTTAAAATATGGAAGGAGATAAAATTGGATTTAAATAGATGGCAAAAATTAGATTTATCATTTGTCGTTAATTGGAAGAATTTCAGTAATTAAAATGAATGAACTACATAGAATGTTATTTCTATTACACACTATACCAATATTGATGAGAGATTCTTCTTTTAAACAGTGGCAGAAAGATATATCTAAATTTATTCGGCAAAATAAAAAAAAACAAGGATTAAATAGAAGCTGGTACAGGATTCTAAAGACAGAGGAGGTTTGGGTTTGCTGGATCTTAAATTATATTACAATGCTTGTTGTCTAGTATATTTATCTAGACAAAAGATTGGATAACTTTAAAAAAATCAAAGCTGTTAGACCTTGAAGGTTCTGATTTGAGATTTGGATGGCATGCTTATCTGTGGTATGACAAAGTAAAAATTAACCCTGGTTTTAAGATTCATGCTATTAGGCAATCGATTGGGCATGTATGGTGAAAGTACAAAAGAAGATTAGCTGATAATATACCACTCTGGCTATCACCTCACGAAGCACTACATAGAACAGAGATGGTATTGGAATGTAAATGTATGATATATCGGGATTTATTGATATTTGAAAAAGAGGGATTCAAGATAAAGACAAGAGAACAATTAGTAGTGAAGGATTTGTTTGTGATTGGTTTAATTATTATAGAATTTTTGAAAGATTTAAACTTAAAAAAAAAAAAGTTTGGGTTTCACAGGAACAAAATCTGAACTGAATGTTAATTTATGTTCTGGAAGTGACCACTTGGTTGCTAAAGAATATAAAATGTTACTCAAAATGAATCCGGAAGACAAATATGTAAAAGATTGTATGATAAAATGGGCAAAATATTTTGGATATAACGTAACGCTAGATAAATGGGAGAAAGTACTAATGGACTAAACTTTACATTAAATTATTAGCCTGAAAGAAAGTTTCTATATAATGATGTATTGTTGGTATTTGACATCTGATAGACCAGTGAAAATATATAAATGGACTCCTAATAAGTGCTGGAAATGTAATTAAAATCCAGGTTCATTTTATCATATGTGGTGGTCTTGTAAATATGTGAAAACATACTGGATAAACATAATTATTGTAATAAAGAAAATACTTAAGATACAAATATTAATGAAACCTGAAGCTTTTTTTTTTAGGTATTATGGACAAACTAATTGAAAAACAATTTGCGGCTCTATTCCTTCACATGCTGACTGCTGTGAAAATCATACTTACCAAGCACTGGAAAGAAAAAGAGATGCCGACCATTGAAGAATGGATTTAAAAATTAACTAAATTAGCAGAGATGGCAAAATTAATGGCTTTGATTAGAGATAATGGACTAGACAATTTTATAAGAGACTGGAAGCTGTTTGTGGATTTTCTACGTGTTAAATACAAGAAGAGATGGTTAACAGAGAGATTTGAAGATTAGTGTAATATTTAGTTTAACATGCTGACTGTATGTATGTATGTAGGTAAAAGGGGAGAATTTTTTTTTTCCCCAGCGTCCAGCCGGGGTGGATTCTATATTTAATGCTAAATTTACTTGGTATTTGGGACAGCTTTTTTCCTTTTGAGCACACCAATTTTTTTCTTTTTTGTTGTTGTTAGTGTTGGATGTATGCCTTTTTAATTTTGTTTGTTTTTCTGTTTTATCTTTTATGATAAAAATAAATATAGTTAAAAATTAAAAATATAGTGTAGCACATCTGTAGGTTTTCAAGGCCACTGGCTGATCATTATATGGCACAGTTATATATTGCTGAGTTATATGCTCAGTTCAGTAGTTCTCGACTTACGATCACAACTTGAGCCCAACATTTGTGTTATTAAGCGAGACATTTGTCATACGTATGAACCAGTTTGCCAAGGATCTGAATATTGATCATATGACCACCGGGATGCTACAACAGTCATCAATGTGAAAAACAGTCATAGGTCACTTTTTCCAGTGACGTAACTTTGAATGGTCACTAAATGAACTGTTGTAAATTGAGGAGCGCCCGTATTGGGCAACAGGTGAAGATCTCACAGTCAAAGAGGAACCCTTTTCCTGTGACTGCTCAGGATCTAGTCACTTTCCAGCTGAGGGTTAGAATTGTGGGATGGGCTGAGAATCCTGTCTCTACAAAGTGGATAAGTAATTCTGAATTTGAGGGGCAGCCCTGCCCAGTTCCAAGATCCCCTAGAAATAGGGGGGGAAAACAAAGTTTTGGCAAATGTGGAGATTCTCAGTCATGCAGATCATAGTTGTCTCAAAGGTGGGTTTCCCCCCTCCCCAGAAGACAACCAGACAGTTTTTTCCTTGAGGAAGAAGAGAACGTTTTGCTTCTCATCCAAGACGCTCCATCCGTTTCAGCAGGAAAGCTTTGGCATGAAATAAATACTAGCATGTCCAAAAAAATCAAGAACATTCAGTTATGAGTGATTTCTTCTTGCCTGTCCAGCAACTCTGAAATATGTAAGATTCCTTTAACCCTTCCTGTCACTTTCTTCCTTCTGCAAGACGTTTTCCCCCTCATTCTGAACTTCTCTTCCCATCTCCCTGTTCTTACACCCAATACTCACGTTTCTGCTTTCAGCCCTCTTGGTTCCATTACTTCGGGATGATCTTCTTCTGAACGATCTTCTGAAATCAACAAGAAGAAAGCACGTCAACTGGGCACCTCAAGAAAAGGCTGGAGCAATTTAGTATTAATGCTGGGCAGAGTAATTCATCTTCGATGCTCTCTGTCTGTTTGGGTAAGAAACATCAAGCATTTCTTAGGGGACCGAAACATTCGGTTATAGCAAACAGTCAACTATTTAGGATATTCTTTCTTATGGCTGCAGAGAAATCTCACTACAAGAATGGATGTAACAAGAGTATCACAGTTAGGAAACATGGTGACCCCCCCTTTAGGCTACTTGCACATCAAAATACTCCGTACTAGAGAGATGGACATACAAAATTGTTTATCGGTTTGTGATTCACTCTGCTTAATCTGTATTTTTTTAATAAGTAGGACAATGCTCAATCCAGATTTTTCCACTTATGACTCAAAATCATTGACTGCTTGCGTTCCCATCAGCCACATGCTTGCCAGCCTTCCATGATGCAGAATGAAAATTTATCAAGCCACCATACATGTCTGGAGGTTTGTTTGACAGCTAAGCAAGATTAGGCCCGGGAATATGCCACATCCCAATGTGAGATTTCCAAGCTGAGAACGAGGACCAGAAATCTAGTTTGAACTATGTTCCTGTGGGTGGGATTTGGCAAAAGTTTTCCTGAATAGGAAAATGGGATAGTATTAGAAGGCAGCAACCTATTTCCTACAGCCATGTGTTTTTTGAGAAACGAAAGTTAGCAAACAGCGCTCCATACTGAAAATGTTTTGAGACAGCAGGGGGATGTTAAGATGACCTGAAAAGTAAACTGGGCAAGAGATCAGCAGTAGTGAGAAAATGTTTTGGGTTTGATTTTGCAACAAGAAGAGCTGACCTTCAGTGTTAATATGTAACTCTTTTTTGTCTACTGCTTATTGAAGTTTTAGATACCCAGATGCAAAAACAAATAATTCAAACCAAGTATGCATAATTACAAAGGCAGGGACAGACAAAAATGGCAGCGCCTAAAGATACACCATCTTACAATTGTTCCTGTATATCACTGTATTCCAGGGATGGGCAGCTTTATCTTATTGGCTGAGGTCTTCTGAGGATGACTAAGATCTGGTAGTGACATCAGCAAAAGAGACCAGGCCAACATTCTTGTTCCTTTGGGCCTTTGGTGAGAATGGATGGGTTACTTAAACTCAAAGGGGGGGGGTTGCTTATCAGAAGCTTATTACACAACGGAGGGGGGGGGAGAGGGGCGAGAGATGGTATGGAATTAAATAATTAAAAATAAGAAAAATGTACTTCTCAGAATTGGATCCTGCGTGAAATTCAGCAGTATGAACCTGGGGATGGGGCATGTTAGATGGAAGCCAGCCACAGCACATAGTTTGCCCATCTGGTTTAGTGATGTGTTAATGAATGATTCCAACCCCTTTTAAATTTCCCTTCTCTTTACACATAACTCACCAGCTTGCTGTTCTTGAGTCTCCTCCTCCATTTCTTCCGAAGCGATGAAAGCAGCCATGTGGCGTAATTGTTCTGAGCTGAGTTTAGCTGGGATGCGCCAGAAGGATTCCTAGAAGAAAAACAAAGGCAAAGAGAGTTCATTCCTGACCACGAGATTGCATCTGCTACTGTTTTCATTCCCATGCACATCTTTTACCACAGCACTACTAAAATCAAGCTTTAACTAAGTTTTAATTTAACATTCTTAATTTTTTACTCTTTTTAAATTCTGTTTCTAATACTATGTCTCTTTTTATGTTTTTTTTATGGTTTTTATTCATAAACCACCCAGAGTCACTGGGATGAGATGGATGGTGTAGAAATATGATCAATTAAATAAATTGATAGCAGTATTCCAATATCTCAGGGACTGCCACAAAGAAGAGGGAGTCAAGCTATTTTCCAAGGCGCCTGAAGGCAGGACAAGAAGCAGCGGATGGAAACTAGCCAAGGAGAGAAGCAACCTGGAACTGAGGAGAAACTTCCTGACAGTTAGAACTATTAACCAGTGGAACAACCTGCCTCCAGAAGTGGTGAATGCTCCAACACTGGAAGTTTTTAAGAAGAGACTGGACAGCCATTTGTCCGAAATGGTATAGGGTCTCTTGCCTGAGCAGGAGGTTGGACTACATGACCCCCAAGGTCCCTTCCAACTTTACTACTACTACTACTACTACTACTACTACTACTACTACTACTACTACTACTACTACTACTACTATCAGTTAAATTCACATCACCCTAAAGGAAAGAATATCATCACTAGAAAATGTTAGTGGAGGTCCAAATGAGAAGGAATAGATACAGTGGTACCTCAGTACTTGTGATTAACTGGTTCCAGGAGGCACAACAAGCACCGAAAATGACGAGCACTAACAAATTTCTTCCCTAAGGGTGACTCTTTGTTTTGGCTGGAAAGGATAGTGATTCAGGAGGCAACTGACATTGACAAGTTCTAGCTTGCGCGTCAAGTACCAACAAACGAGTACTAGGACAACATTTTCGTGTCAAAATGCACAGAGTACCAAATTCGACATATTTCACAGCACTCGACTACCGAAGGTATGACTCTACTAGGATAAAGAGCTAACTGCTCACAGAACATATACAGTAATAAAGATATTGCCACCCCTTTTTACTGTAAAAAATGGAAATCGCAGAATTAGCCTATCCTGAAGCTGAGATCAGTATATAGCAAGACCCTGTCACTCAGGGGTCCCCAGCCATTTTGGTTCCGTGGACCGGCAGTGGCGGGGCTTCAAGCAGTTTCGGCTGCGGTGGGGGAATGGTTTTGTGCGCACAACCTAAATCCTGCGCATGTGCAAATGAAGCTTCGTGCACTTGCCTGCCACTTGGGCAGCCAGGTTCCAACGGGCCATGGCCCGGTAGCGGGCTGCAGCCCATGGGTTGGGAACCCCTTCTGTAAGTATTTGAAAATGTTGTTCGTTGGAACTGAGGAAGAAAGGTTGGTAAATTATTCTCTTTTGCTTTTCCCAGCATCTAGTTCTATATATATATTTCAACACATGCAAAAGAGTTTCTCTCAACAGAAACTGATATACAGTTAAACCTAAGATTTGTAAATATGATTGCATCAAAATAATCTTAAGAATTTCCTCTCTACTGAGCTCTGTAGTTTATCGATTTAATAAAGAAGAACGTTAATGGTCAATAAATGGAAGATCTATCAAGCAGATGAAATCTTTCAAATATTTAGGCATTTACTTTAGTTCTCTACCAGCTGGGGCACTCAAGCAAGGGAACTAACTATACAGGCCGAAAGAGTATTTCTAGCAATTACGAAATTTGCAAATTTTGTCCTAGTTGCTATTAAGCTATTCAAATCCAAAGTTCTGGGTATGCTGCTTTATGGTGTTCAGATGTGTGTCTACAAACGAAGTTTCTAAATGCAATAATGTGCATCTCCCCTTCAATCTCTAATGTTACATCATCATTAGAACTGGGTTGCTTCTCTTTCACAGTCTATGCAAGACTATGCCACTTTAGATCATGGTCAAAGGAAATCTTCTGAAGAAACCTCCTTGGTTCATCTGATCCTGAATGACAGTTTTGTATCCACTTGAAAAGCCAAACTGAACAAAACCCAATATACTGTAGTTTGTCAATACCAGGTCTACTTATTTTAGGCCTCAATAAAATCTTAGCAGATCTTAAATGGAAGGCCTGGGACAGATATTCAATAAGGCAGGGGTCAAATCTCCCATCTTAAAAAAATTACCCCATCCTTCCTATTTTTTTAAGATCATGCATGCTCCATATAGGCAGCCTTTTTTTCTGACCCAAATTGATAACTCTATTGAAGTGACAACTGGAAGATATTTCAACCTCCCATGTGAAAATCATATTGGTATATATTCAGATATGGAAATTGAATCAACATGCTATGTTCTATTAAAATATCCACTTTATACACAATGGCAATTAAAACATACTGCGTAACAACATTTATACAAAGGTTTTTCCCTCATAATGAAGAGGTCATTGCTTTCCTTGTGGCATAATATTTAAGCAAAAGAAACAAGAGATGGGGGAAAAAAACCCTGAGTTTTCCCATTTAGAAAAAATAATACAAATAACACAACTGTTTCATGCCATGGTAGACATTTCCTATAGTCCCTCCCTTTAAATTGGGAATGCACAACCTTCCTTGGCATGAGGGATTCATTCCAAAAATGAAAGGGGCCAAGACAAATAATTGATTTAAATTAAATTAATTAAATTAATTATGGGTCACATGATTATTCCCTTTACGTTTCATTTTTCCTTATATATCAGAAGAGATACTATTCTCTCTCAGCCCAACCCATTCACATGGTTGTTGCTGTGGGGAAAATAGGAAGATGGAGTTATGTTCGCCACCATGTTAATTATAAAAATACTAAAAGCAGCATAATAATTAATTATTTTTTAAAAAATTGGTGCAACTTTTGGAAGCATCTAAGATCTGCACTGAAGGCACAGAGAGGTCAGCTGTAGTCCCTCCCATCAAAATCCTCACCTGCTCATTGGCTGGAGATCGCACCCCCAACTTCCACAACAGTTTCTGGAAATTTTTGTGCTCCATGGCATCCTCACTTTCTTCAGTCAATGGCACCAAAGGAACAGCCTGGGCACATCCTGGGGAAACAAAAACCTATCCAGCTATAACCAGAACAAGTGAAGAATGCTCTTCTCTGTGCAGAACTCGGGATAAGTAGCTCTTTCCTGCGAAGGAAACTAGAGCATAGACCTGGACCAGAGGTAGGCAACCTTGGCTCTTTTATGACTGGTGGACTTCAACTCCCAGAATTCCTGAGCCAGCATGGCTCAGCTTGGAAACCTCTCCTTTTCCCCTCAGCATGGCTGGCTCAGGAATTCTGGGAGTTGAAGTCCACGAGTCATAAAAGAGCCAAGGTTGCCTACCCCTGACCTGGACGTTACTTTATGAAGATTGGCTTCATAATTAGTAATATGAAATAGCAAACTTTTCATGCTGGATGTAGGAATGTCATTTCCCAAACGGACTGCTGTAAAATACTCTACATGGGGCTGCCGTGGAAAAGGATCCAAAAGCTTCAGCTAGTGCAAAATGCGGCAGCTCAGGCAATTATGAGCCCCCCTAAATAGACCCATGTTACACCTCTGCTCTGTGAGCGGCACTGGTTGCCAGTTTGCTACCAGGTCCAATTCAAGGTGTTGGTTTTTGACCCTATTTGGCACGGGGCCCACATTATCTGAGGGACCACCTTTTCCCTATTACCTTGACCCGTTCCCATGAGATCTGGCAGGAGAGGCACGCTGTGCTTAGGTCTGTGAAAGAGTTCCATCTGAAGGGACCCCAAGAGGTGAGCCTCTTCTGGAATATCTCTGCTCCTGAAGTGAGGCTATCCCCAGCCCTTACGACCTTCCAGAGACCCTTCAAAATGTGCTTCTTTCAGCAAGTCTGGGGATCTCTTGATAAATAGGGAAGCCTGCATGCTGATTGCATTGTATGTAAAATCCTCCCTCTCGAGATTTCATTTTATCTCCTCTCACTGCTTTAATGGGTTTGTAAAATGTTTTAATTCCTGGTTTTAAGAGTCACCTTTTTCAAGAGTCACCTTGAGTGAAAAGGGCAGCCACGTAAATTTGTCAAGTAAATAAATATGACGACCCAAGTTGGTTTGTATTTACCATCCTCTCCTCGAGCAGCAGCTGTTCTGTTCAAGCAGTTCTGAAGCCAGAGCAAGGGGCCAGCAAAACCTGTGGGGCGAAATTGCATAGGGAAAATGAGCAGGCCCAGAGATGCAAGCAAAGAAGTAAAATAACAATAACAATAATAATAATAATAATAATACAGGCACAATGATCTAATCTTACAAGATGCCCCAATTACATACTGACATCAGGATATCAGACACCTTTGCATGAATATAATCACACAAATTGAAAATCCCTCTCCCCCTTCAGATATCAGCAGTCCTCCTAGGCCAGGGGTAGGCAACCTTGGCTCTTTTATGACTCGTGGACTTCAACTCCCAGAATTCCTGAGCCAGCATGGCTCAGCTTGGAAACCTCTCCCTTTCCCCTCAGCATGGCTGGCTCAGGAATTCTGGGAGTTGAAGTCCACGAGTCATAAAAGAGCCAAGGTTGCCTACCCCTGCCCTAGATCAAAGATTCACATTATCATATTCCTGAAGGCCAGCTGTACACAGAGAGAAGGAAAATGTCATGGAACAAGGCAGTCCCATTTCAGAACAAAGCTTGTGGAAGAACCCGAAAATAGTACACTTTAATGTATCAAAGTTCTTAGAAACGGGAATACCAGCAAAACTAGAAAAAAAGACTGTTGTAGACTTTCATGACCTGAAGCCCATCACAAAAAAAGAGAGAAAAAAGATCCATTTGAAAAATTGTTCTTAGGAGTTGGGTTTATTTGCAAGGATAATGGGGAAGGAAAAAGTGAAAAGCAAATTCAATCAGAATGGAGCTGGAAGGGGCCTTGGAGGTCTTCTACTCCAACCCTCTGCTCGAGCAGGAGATGACCTTTATAGAAGCACATATTTTTTTACGAAGTACGAAATTACAAAAAAGGAACGATAATCCCACTTGGGTCCAAGAAATAAAATACAGCTAATCAATGTGGCTGAGGCCCATATCAAAATATGGATAACACATGGGGATTATGGGAGAACTGCATAGGAAAAAGTCCCTGTTGTGTTAATTAGTGATCTCCAAAAACTCCCACCCCATATCGGATGACTTATTTCTCCTCATAAACCCCTTCTACAGCCACAGTATGCGAAGTTATATAGCAGTCATGGCGAACCTTTTAGAGACCGAGTGCCCAAAAACTGGCCCCGCTTCCGCTCCACTCCCGTTCCGCCCCCACCCTGCCTGCCGGCAGGGCCACTCACCGCCTCCAGGGCCCACCGCAGATTGCCCAGCAGAGCCATGGCGGCCACGCCCTCTGACCGCACCCCGCAGCATCAACTGTGCGCGATGGGGCGTGAGCTGTCTGGCTGCCATGTCCTTGGTTGCTCTGCTCTGTGTGGGCCCCACTTGGGGGCGACTCTCTTCCAGGGGGGCTGCTGGTGAGGAGAGGGTTGCGGGGGAGAGGCAAGGCTGGGGCGACGGCACGTGTGCCCACAGAGAGGGCTCCGAGTGCCGCCTCTGGCACCCATGCCATAGGTTCACCAGCACTGTTATATAGTTTGGAAGCTAGAGAATTTGGTTAGCCCATACTCCACACCATTCTGGGCGCTTGTGCAGGAGATATCTGGATGATTTTTTAAGAGATCATTTGAAGGGGGAGAAATTCTCCAAGCTCAGAAAGCTGAGTAATTTGTGTCCCACTGCTACAATTTTGTGACACTAGACAGCACTGTAGTTCCTCCTTTTGCAACCAGGGAGATCAATTTCTCACCTTCTAATCTAAGGCTTTGTACAAGTTTTCGATCTGAAGCGCCTCCCCACATTTTCTTAGACCACCCGTCCCAGGATTTTTGATCCTTGTCATTTCCAGGATCCTCCTTGGCCAGTTCTTCTTCTTCTTCTTCTTCTTCACAATCCAAGTCATCCATTTCCTCTTCCTCTTCACCATCTATCTCAGCCAGGTCAGGCACCTCAGAATTGTCGGGCAACGAGGCTTTATTCTGAAAGAAAGGAACTAAGTCCATCTCTTAAGAGTACGGAACAGCAGGAGATGCTAAAATAGGGTGTTCCTCCTTCAATAATCCACACTAGAGAGAAAAAGAACTATCGCCTCAGATGTAATAATTTTATCACCCCCAGTATTTTTTGGCTGACTCAAATTAGTCTCTTAGAGGACATTTTATATTAAAAGAAAGGTAAGATTTTGGAAATCCCTTGTGCTACCTTTGTTTTAACTGATATTTTGAAAGGCTCAGTTAGAAAAGATTGACAGATTGAAGGAAATGTCAATTTGACTAGAACAGCGGTCTTCAAACTTGGGCCCTTTTATGACTCGTGGACTTCAACTCCCAGAATTCCTCAGCCAGGTATGCTGGCTGAGGAATTCTGGGAGTTGAAGTCCACAAGTCATAAAAGGGCCCAAGTTTGAAGACCCCTGGACTAGAACAGCAATTCTATGCTATTGGGAGAAAAAAATCGATGTTCGAAGAAGTAGAGCAGAAGGAAAGAAGAAAGCTCAAAGACCAACTATGGAGATTCTTAGTCATCCAGGTCATAGTTGTCCCAAAGGTGCTTTTTCAAGAGCAACTGGACTTTCTTTGTTTTTTCTTGAAGACGTTTCGTTTCTCCTCCAAGAAGCTTCTTCAGCTGACAGTTGCCTCTGAAAAAGCACCTCTGGCAGGAAACTCAAAGAAGATCATATCTGAGAATCTGCATTATATATATATATATATATATATATATATATATATATATATATATATATATATATATATATATATATATATATATATATATATATATATATATATATATATATATATATATATATATATATATATATATATATATATATATATATATATATATATATATATATATATATATAATATATATATATATATAATATATATATATATTACTCCCACTGGCAGTTAAAAGGAAGAAACAGCTACGATCACACATTGCTCCTAAAAGCATGAAGCCAAAAACACCAGCCTGAAGATGACGAAGACACTTCCAATTTTACGCGGGAGCAAACCCGAATTACCAAAGACCTACATACATATATACACACATACATATACATATATATCCCTTCCCTCCTACTATTAAATAAATCAAACTAGCCCAGGATTTAAAATGCTGTAGATGCATATATGTGGGCGTGTTCACATTGTCAAAGTGAGGTGTGCAGATAGAAAAAAGGTGTGTGTGTGTGTGTAGCATACCGCTCTAAGGGAACCAGATTTGCGCTTGCGCTTCTTGTAAAGTTCCTTGCGATCAGACACCAGCCCTATGCTAAGCATCTTCTCAATAATGCGGGCTTTGGATCGTTTGGCTGTGATGTGCTTCATTACATTGGATAGGATATCTACAGAGGGAGAAAAGAGGCAAAGGCAGCGTGAGCAAACAGAAGGAGTATACCAGCATATTTAGTTCCCTATGCTAGCTCCAAGAGAGACTACCTGTAATTATTTCAGAGAAGCCAGTTCAAAACTTGGTGATGGGGAGACAGAGATTGACAAACAGAGGTGAGTAACCCCTTAGCTTTAGGAGGCTCAATGGAAAATAATCCCTCCACAGTAGAGAATTCAACCACCAAAAAAGGGCGTGTGGGTAGCCTTAAAAAAGCTTCCGGTCCCAGCTCCTTCATCTCCACCCGGCTTATCTCATTCCTCCAGACACAAGAGCTCTACTGTATTGGCTGTAGATGAAATTGCTGCCAGCCAGCCAGGCACTCTCACCATCCGAGTCACAGAACTCCTCAAAGAGGCGGCGAAGCTCCAGCTCCTGATCCTCTGTCCATAGCACAATGCGGGTCCCTTTCCTGCTGAAAGAAATAAAACCAGGCTTGTCACTACAGTACAGGTTAAAACAGCCTGCCTTGGCAACAAAATAGACCCAGGAGTTGATTTCGTCTGTCAAAGTGTAGAGTCTTGTTTTTTTTTTTCTTCTTCTTCAAAGGTGTCTCTAAAATGCAATCTTCTAATTGAGAAAGGCAATATTTTGGCTGCTAAGGGCCCATGTTAAGTTTGTTGGGCAACGGAAGCCACAGTGGGCAGAATGATAATAACAGCCAAATGAATGGGGCTAGGATTTCTAGGGAGGAGGCAAAATGGGGAGAGGTATTATGGTCTTGTTTTGTTTTCTAAGTCAGAGGTCCTCAACCTTTGGGGCACCAGGGACCGGTTACGTGGCAAGAGGTTTTTCCGCAGACCGGGGTGTGTGTGTGTGATTTTGTGTGCTGCCTGCATCCCGCGGATGGGGCTTTGCTTGTTTGTGCGGACCGGTTGCTGGCATGAATATGCCCGGGGACCCCTGTTCTAAGTGGGTCAAAATTACGGGTAGTTCTCACTTAACTAATTTCCAAAGTAACAATGGCACTGAACAAATGGTACTTATGATCAGTCCTTGAAGTTCCAGTTGTCCCAGCATCCCCACAGTCACATAATCACAATCTGGGAGTTTGGCTACTGCCTCACGCTTACAACAGCTGCAGTGTCCTGCAGTCACATGATCATCATTTGGGAGGTTCCCTGGCAGCTTCCCTCAAGTAAAGTCGTTACAGAAGCTGGCAGGAAAGGTTGCAAGTTGCTCTGTCAAGTTGCTTGCCTGCTCTACCTTGCTTGGCAGCAGCCACCCCTGACCCAGCTGCACTGTAGCTGCCTGCGAGTCACTTGGGATTCACTTAACTACCCACGATCCTCATTTAACAACGGCAAGAGGGGAGTGCTGGGATTGCCGTCACCAAGTGATGCAGTCCCCTGGTGTCGCGCTTTATGACCGCCTTGCTTAACCGTGGAAATTCTGGTCCTAATTACCATCGTTGACCAAGACCGATCTGTATCCTACAACTCGTATATCCTTGTTTTATTTATGAAATACATCTTATAGCCATCCATCTCAAGGACGTGACTCTGGATGGCTCACAATAGAATAAATAAAAATGTATACAAATACAAAATAAGAAATAAAACACACAGCAGTTGAAGCATCATAAAAACCCATCAGCAAAACCAGGAAATGAGCTCCATCGGTCCCCAGGACACCAGGCTGAAGTACGTGTCAGGAAATTACACCAATTTATTGTCTTTAAAGCAGACATGTCAAACACAAGGCCCTGGGGCCGGATGCGGCCCGCGAAGTGGTTTCATGTGGCCCACGAAGCCATCCTGAAAAGTGAGGGAATGGCCCCCACTGCCTTGGCCCTGGCCCAGGCCGGCTGGGAGCCAATGTACAATTTTGTGGTGACCATCTATGCTGAAACGCATTCAGTCTTAGCTCCACAAGGCTGTCTGGAAGCAGCAAGGAACCAGCCTCTCCTGCGTCGGCCCCGCCCCCTGGGTGCATGCTGGGGAGGTGTCACCCTTTGTGAGGAATGAAGAAATGGACCATGCATTGGCGCTTGCCCTGGTCCCACCCCCTTCTGCCAGAGACCCTCAGATCTGTCCCACTTTTGCCCAGGCCCCCCAGGCACCCTTGACGCGAACAATGTAGAGCTGGCCATGCCCACCCAGTAGGCCACACCCACTCCATTCACGCCCACCCTGGCCACACCCACCCAGCCCACCAAGGGCAACCGCAATGCTGATGCGGCCCTCAATGAAATTGAGTTTGACACCCCTGCTTTAAAGCATTCAAATAACTTGCAAGCCAGGATGCTTATCCCTATTCCATGTACTTACTCAGGAGTTAAGCCCCGAATGAAACTTTGTTTGGAGTATGTGTTAAGCTTGCAGCTCCAGTGCTAAGTGCGTTAGTGAAATATGGAAACAAAATCGATGAAGTTCCATAGGGCTGTTCTTAGATATATTTCCCACATCTCCCTTGGCATGTTTGGAGAGGCCAGGGGTTGAGGACAATGCTGTCCCAGGCCCCTCAGGCACTGGGAAAGTGGTCAACCAGATGAAGAGCTGCCTGCCCTCACAGATACAGGGGAGGATCAGCTGCTGACAGGCAGTGGTGCTGATAGGCAGCTGATCTCCTCTGATGAGGAACAGCTGCCTCCTCCACCTGATCCAAAGGCAAGGAGAGCAGAGCAGAGGCAAGGCCAACGAAGGGCTGCAAGGCTACTCGGGAGAAGGTCGCCCCACCCCTCCTCACAAGGAACACCAGGAGGGGATTAACTTAAGTCAGGGGTTCTCAACCTTGGCAACTTTAAGACTTGTGGACTTCAACTCCCAGAATTCCTCAGCCAGCAAAGCCGGCTGCGGAATTCTGGGAATTGAAGTCCACAAGTCTTAAAGTTGCCAAGGTTGAGAACCCCTGACTTAAGGAGAAGCCATGGGGAGTTAACCTTTACCAGGAACAATTGTTTGCTTTGGCTTACACTCCCCTGACTTGGACTAGTGTCTGTTGCTGTTTGCCTTGCCTTGCTTGGAAGATTGCGCTTTGCCCTTTGTCTTGAACCTTGCTCTTGTTTTGTGGACTGCTTTTAGGCCTTTGCTTTGTTGCGCCCTTGGAACTGCTTCTTGCCTTGGACCTTTTCTTTGCCCTGAGCACTGCCACTGTCTTGTACCTGGACTCTGCCTTGTGGTCTGGACTTGGAACCCTGGGCCTTGCCCTGTGATCATACTCCTACTCTGGGGACCTGATCTGTACTATAGGGGCTGTTGTTTGGGGGGACTGAGGGTGGCTGCCCTCAAGGTAGCATGGAGGTGGAGCCGTACCGGTTGTTGGAGGGCCGTTTGCTGGGTCATTTGTTGAGATAAACAAACTATTTTCTAGAGGCTTGCCTTGCCCTGACCACCTGGGTCGTAACACATCCATATGCATCCAAACTGATTCGTGCCCATCATCATTTGTTTTAAAAGAAATCTGTTTAGGAAGATCCCGAATTCACGAGAAGTGTTAACGCGACCTACCGCGCCTGAGGAAAGTCTTGTATGCTGCTCACCAACCCCAAGCGCACAAGTTTCCTGGCCACCTGCTTTCGTCCCCGGGGATGAGAGCCGAGATGTGACAGGATGTTGTCAAGCACATCTTCACCTGGGGTTGAAAAAACAAGATGTGAGAGGAACGGAAGGCCTGGCGCTTGGACTTCGGCTGAGGTGGTGGAGAGAAGCAAAAGAGCTGGGCTGGGCACTGAAAAAAAGTGACTTATGGCCAGTTTTCACACTTAACAACTGTTGCGGCATCCCCACAGTCACACAATCAAAATTCGAGCACTTGGCAACTGGCATGTGTTTACGTGGTCCCCATTTGTTACCTTCCCAGCTGGCTTCCGACAAGCAAACTCATTGGGGGAAGTCGGATTCGCTTAATGAACACGATTCACTTAATAACAGTACTGATTCGCTTAACGGTAATGGCGAAAAGGCCGTACAATGGGCCAAGCTCACTTAAGAACTGCCTTGCTTAGAAATGGAAAATTGGGGCTCCATTGTGATAGTAAATCGAGGATTAGCTGTACACAACATGTGCCTAGTTCTGGCTCCGTTAGCCATTTGTAGCCTTTGTAAGGATAATCTTCCCTTGGATAATTCACTTTCAGTCACTACAATCATTCTTGCTGACTAGTAGCCTTTAAGTTTTCTGCAATACAGCACCAGTTTCAAAACTCCACCTCCCATTTTCACACACACACACACACACAGAGAGAGAGAGAGAGAGAGAGAGAGAGAGAGAGAGAGAGAGAGAGAGAGAGAGAGAGAGAGAGAGAAACACACACACACACACACACACTTCCTTTTCCTTATTTTCTTTAGGAGAACAAAATGTGAATGATACCTTCATGCTTAAAGGTGCATTAACAGAGCGTACTCTGACAATGCAGCCTGACGTGCCAGGATAAAAGTATCATGCTAATGCTGCCTTCTGTTCAACTATGAAAAAAAAACATTTATTAATTTAGATTATTTATACAGCTTCCCATCTCGTAAAGTGACTCTGGGAGGCTTGCAAGATTAAAAACAAACCCACCAGAGAATCTAAACCAGGGGTTCTCAACCTTGGCAACTTGGCAGCTTTGCTGGCTGAGGAATTCTGGGAGTTGAAGTCCACAAGTCTTAAAAGTTGCCAAGGTTGAGAACCCCTGATCTAAACCCACAGCACCAGAACTCACCTGCACCTTTAGAACAGTGGCTGCCCAGCTTTGGAGCAGGTTGGAATTTGAGAACCTGTCAGCTGAAGAACGGCGCCTTGGGACATCAACCCAGTGACTGCTTATGAAAAAGTTTGGAAATCTCTTCTCTCAGAAACTTCTCTTTCATTTCAAAACTAGGACTCCAAAGAAGAGGAGTCGGGAAGACACCGGAGACTGCTCTGCAGTGGGCCACCAAACAGAGTCTTCCTCATGGGGTCCCAAATTTTTCTTATGAAAGTTTCAGCTCACCCCAAGCACTCAGTTACATTTTCACCCACTACGGAAAACGGGAGGCCCTTAAAACGAGTTTTGATCTTGCACTACTACTTATTAGCTGGCTTTTCTTCAGGCCTCTCTTCCCTGCAACGAGGTGCCTACCTTCCCTTTCTTTATACTTGTGGTAGAGCTCCTGAAGTTCTTCCTCCTCTTCCTCAGTCCAGTGGGAGGCCTTGTGCAAATTAGAGCTGCGAAGGAAAGAAATAGCCTAGTGAGAAACTTTCCCCCATGAAATATTATCTAAAATTTGAACATTTCTGAAGAAAGAAAAGCATTTGTTGGTATTTCTGATTGATGTGGAACTGATGGCATCCAGCAAAAATAACGTAGTGATTGTTTGATATGGCTTCCTACATGTTGATATAAAGTTAACCTGTCGTTGGCCAGGTAGGGTTTATAGGTGAAAACCAGCACCCATAAACCTATCACATGCATATACACATACATACGTCCTTATATCCGGGAAGCCTGTTTGATCAAAGAAATTAGGGGAGCTGTCTTTTTTCCCCACCACTACTTTAGCATCCTGGATATGAGGTAGCAACTCCTGCTTTTCCTTTCTATTTTTTTTTTTTTAGGTCAAATCAATGGCTGAAACAAAAGCAGCTTTCGATAGGACTCTGGTTAGCCCCCTCTCCCCCTTTAAAATGCACAGCTTTCTTAAACCATGGTTCCCCTATTTTGAGAAATGGCTGAAGGTACTTCCTTCTGTTATTCAATTCTTAACCTACAGACAATGCTCCGGGGGGGGAGCAATCCAGCATCCAGTGCAACATTTCTCAAAATGTCCTCCACCCCTAGAAATTAGGTATTAACCAAAACCCCAAGGCTCACCTTCCATCTTCCTGTGACACCGTGTAGCCTTCGGTCATTTCTCGAACCACAGCTGTGTTTTTCCAGAACAACAGTTCCATGTAGACTTTTTTATTGGTCGATGCCAATGCGAAAAATTTGCCCACAACGTATTTGGCAAAGGTCACCAGCTCCTAAAATTTACAGGTATTTTATTTATTTTTATTTTATTTTTCGGATTTGTATGCCGCTCCTCTCCACAGACTCGGAGCGGCTCACAACATACAAATAAACAATTCAATATAAATCCGAAAAAAAACATTAAAAATAAACCCCACACATACTCCTCAGTCACACCACAATCAACAATCATCCCCAGGCCTGCCGACAGAGGTAGGTTTTTAAATTCTTTCGGAAGGCCGGGAGAGTCGGAGAAACGCGGACTTCAGGAGGTAGTTGGTTCCAGAGGGTAGGTGCCACAACAGAGAAGGCCCTCCCCCTAGGGCCCGCCAGACGACATTGTTTCGCTGACGGGACCCGGAGGAGGCCGACCCTGTGCGCTCGCACCGGTCGAAGGGAAGTATATGGCTTTTGTTTGTTGTAAGTCCAAAAGCTCAAGAGAATAAATGGTCCTCACTTCACGTTTACTCATTCAGTGACTATTCAAAGTTACAGTGAAGCTGAATAACGGGGACTTACAATAAGACCTCATAGTTGCAATCATTGCTGCATCCCCACAGTTACATGATCATGGTTCATGTGCTTAGCTACTGGATTGTAATTAACGATATCACAGCATCCTGTGGTCATGTGATTGCCATATGCAATCTTCACTGCCAGCTTCAGATAAGCAAAGTTAATGGAGTTGTAAATGCTGATCACATGATTACAAAATGTTGTGACCACATGGGATTCACCTACCAATGGCAAGGGTCATACAGAAAGTCAGAGAATCACATGACATTGTGCCTTATGACCCTGTCGCTTAGCAACAGAGTCCCCAGTCCCAATTATTGTTAATAAGCAAGGGCTAACTACATTTCTACAGTCAATATTTGGAAGCATTTCATTAAAGAAAATTCTTCTTTTCTAAAGGATGTGGGCAGTTCAAAAATGTGAATGAATGAATAAACAAACAAACGAACTAATGAATGAACGAAATGTTCCCTTGCCTTCCCAGTGAAGCAGATTGCTGACCTGTATTCTGTATATTTTTTAGTTTTGCTGAGGGATATTGTACTAGATAGGAGAAAGTAGGATGCACGTCCAAATTAAGAATACAGAAAAGGGTTTTTGAAATTTGGAATATGCATTTATTTATATGTGTGTGAGGATTCTGAATTAAAAATGTCAATTATCCGTGCAGACATCTTTTCCACAGGTGTTGTGGTCTGATTTCCATATTCAAACAAGGCTTTGAAAAAGAGCTGTGTGAATACTGATTAGGAATTCTGAAATCTGAAATCCCAACATATCCTGTCTTTCTCCACCAGAAGAAGCTTATTAGGACTGCAGGATTCTGTGTTCTGCCATTCTGCATTTATTTAAACCATAGATGATATCCTGCAGCTTCAGAGCTGCAAGTAAGCCCAGGATAGCATGTTTCATGTATTTTGAGCTGCAATTGAAGTCCTGAAATATCTTTTATAGTTGTTTTTTTTTAAAAAGCACCCAGTTTGATCTAGGCAATTTGTATCACAGGTAGTCCTTGACTTAGAACTATTCATTTAGTGATTGTTCAAAGTTGCAATGGCACTGAAAAAAGTGACTTAAGACCGCTTGGCAACTGGTATGTATTTATGATGATTGCAGTACCCCAGGGTCACGTGATACCTTTTGGAACCCTCTGATAAGCAAAATCAGTGGGGAAGCCAGATTTATACCTGCGTTACTAAATTAATAACTGCATCACTTAACTGTGGCAAGAAAGGTCATAAAATGGGGCAAAACTCACTTCACAACTGTCTTGTTCAGCAATGGAAATTGTTTTATGTGTGTATTTATTTAATTGGTTTATATGGCTGTTTATCTTGTAAAGGGGCGTTGTCTTACCTGAACGCCTTTCTCAGCACGGAGATGGAGAAGCCACCCATGGGTTATGACTGTATTCCTGCCCTATCAAATCAAGTCATCCAAAGCTGCCACGCCCCCTTCCTGGACCTTATCCCCAGGTTTGACGCGAGCGTAGCCCTTGAATGACTGTGCGGCATCGTGGCTCCTTCTACTATGCTAATCCTAGGCCTATCTAGCCTACCAGGGTGGGGGTGGCTTCTCCATCTCCGTGCTGAGAAAGGCGTTCAGGTAAGACAACGCCCCTTCTCCAGCACTGGGAGATGGAGAATCCACCCATGGGACCTACCAAAGCCTACTGTCCCTAAGGGTGGGCAATAGACTGGTCCGGTGTGGCACTTTGGCGAATAACCTGTTGGATAATTCTCCGGCCAAAGGTGCCTTCGGCCGAGGCAAACTTATCGATCTTGTAGTTTCTAATGAACGGGACTGGTGTAGTCCATGTGGCTGCCCTGCATACCTCCTCGATGGATGCCTGTGTGTCCCAGGCCGTGGAGGTAGCTGCACTTCGTGTGGAGTGTGCCGTGATCCCTCTTGGGACTGGCAAGGCTTCCGCCTGATACGCCCCGGCTATGCACGCCCTGATCCACCTGCCAATTGTGGAGGAGTGTGCCTTCTGACCCCTATAAGAGGGGTGGAACGATATGAACAGAGCCTCGGACCTACGGAATTCCGCTGTACGGGCAATGTAGCGCTTTAGCGCCCTACGTACGTCGAGGCTGTGCCACTGTCGCTCCCTATCGTTAGACGGATTGGGGCAAAAATCCGGTAGTACTATGTCCTGCGACCTATGGAATAGGGAATTTACCTTCGGGATGAAGGTGGGGTCCAGGCGCAGGGTCACCCTATCCTGATGGAAGACGCACAAGTCTCCCCTGACTGAGAGCGCAGCTAATTCGGAGATGCGTCGTGCGGATGTGATCGCCACTAGGAACGCCACCTTGTGGGACAGGTAGCGCACGTCGCATGTCGCTAGGGGTTCGAAGGGCCGCTGCGTGAGGGCCTGGAGTACCCGTGGTAGCTCCCATGAGGGGTACCTGTGTACCGTGGGTGGTCTGGCATTGGAGGCTCCTTTTAAGAAGGACCTGATACGGGGATGGCGACTCAGGGTCTCTGCGGAGTCGCATGTGAGTACCGTTGCCAGGGCTGCCACTTGTCTGCGCAGTGTGTTTGGGGCCAAGCCCCTGTTGAATCCGGCTAGCAAGTAGTCCAGGATATGGGCGATTGTGAGCTCCCCAAGCGACAGCCGCCGCCTGGAGCACCACAATTGGAAGTTTTTCCACGAGGCATCATAGATGCGGTTGGTGGAGGGACGGCGGGAGGTCTGTATTATTGCTATGACCCCCGGGGAACAGAGTCCCTCCGTCAGGATCGAGCGCTCAAGTGCCAGGCGGCTAACTGGAGCCACTGGGGATCTGGGTGGTGAATGGCTCCCTGACTGAGTGCCACCCGTTCCGGGGGAATTCTCCAGGGTTCCGTCCGGGAGAGACTCATCAGGTCGGCGAACCATGGTCTCCTTGGCCAATGGGGGGCCACTAGGAGTACCACTGCCCGTTCCCTGATGATCTTGCGTATCACTGCCGGGAGGAGGGGCAGGGGGGGGAAGGCGTAAAGAAGGCCCTGTGGCCACGGACTCCGGAGGGCGTCTGTTTGTTCCGCCCTCCTGTCGTGGAAACGGGAAAAGAATCGGGGCAGCTGGGCGTTGTGTGGGGAAGCAAAGAGGTCCACCTGTGGCAAGCCGAATCGGTGGCAGATCTCTTTGAAGATCCTCGGGTGAAGTCGCCACTCTGAGTGGTCTACTATTGTTCTGCTCAGGAAGTCGGCCTGAGTGTTCGTTTCCCCTGATATGTGGTCGGCCCTGATGGAAGCTAGGTTGTGTTCTGCCCAGATCCCCAGGAGGAGAGCCTCTGCCATGAGGTTCTGGGACCGAGTGCCCCCCTGACGGTTTACGTGAGCCTTGGCTGTCACGTTGTCGGTGAGGACCAGGACGTGTTGTCGTGCCACTTGATCCTGGAAGTGACGGAGGGCCAGGTGGATGGCCCGTAACTCGAGCCAATTGATGCTGTGGCGGAGGTCCGCGCTGGACCACCGGCCCTGTGCCCACTGTGACTGTATGTGTGCTCCCCAGCCGAAGAGGCTGGCGTCCGTTGTGAGTACTATGCGGTCCGGCTCCCTGAAGTCTGACCCTTTGCTTATGGCTGGTGATAGCCACCATCTGAGGGAATGTAGTACCTTTGGCGGGAGGCGAACTCTCTGTGGTGAGGCGCTGAGATTTTGCTTCTGGAAAGGCAACAGGAACCATTGAAGTTCCCTGGAGTGAAGCCTGGCCCAAGGCACTATTGCGATGGCCGAAATCATCTTCCCTAGCAGTTGGGATAGGCTGGCCAACGCTACTGATCGACTCCTGAGAATCTGGAGGATCAAGCTCCTTATGCTTTCCCGGCGTTCCTGGGATAGGTAGACCCGGCACTCTACGGTGTCTATGATGGCGCCGAGGTGGAGCAACCTTGTTGAGGGGATTAGGTGACTTTTGGGAAAGTTTACGGAGAACCCGTGGCTTTGGAGTAGTCCTACCACCGTCTGCAGGTCCGACTCGGCGGCCTGGGTGGACGCGGACTGAATTAGAATGTCGTCCAGGTAGCACTGGACTCTGATCGGCACCATCCGTAGACTGGCTGCTAGAGCTGCCAGGATCTTGGTGAAGACCCTTGGGGCGGAGGACAGGCCGAATGGGAGCGCCCTGTACTGGAAGTGGCGCCCCCTGTAGGCGAACCGGAGGAACCGTCGGTGGGCCAGAGAGATTGGGATGTGGAGGTACGCCTCCGTGAGATCGACAGATGTCAGGAGGTCTCCCTTTCTGATGCTTCCCAAGATTGATCGGAGTGTTTGCATCTTGAATTTGTGGTATGCCAAGTGATAATTTAGTCCCTTGAGGTCTAGTATGGCTCTCCATCCCCCTGATGCCTTTTGGACTACGAAAAGGATGGAATAGAATCCCTGACCTCTCTGGTCCAGCGGAACCGGTTCCACGGCCCGTATGTGGAGTAAATGGTCTACTGCCTCGTCCATTAACCTCCGTCTTATTCGGTTGCGAGGGTTTGGGCAAGGGAGGAACCTGTTTGGGGGGGTGGAGACGAATTCTAGGAAGAGGCCTTGGCGGATGGTGTTGAGAACCCATGCGTCTGTGGTGGTGACCTCCCACTGGTGGACGAACAGGGAGAGTCTGCCCCCGATGGGAGGTCCTGATGAGGTGTCATTTTGATCGTCGGAAGGGCCTGTTGGAGCCTCGAAAGGGCCGCTTGCCCTGCGGCTGTTGTCTTGGTCTGGGGCTTTGCCTGTCTGCCTGTCTGTCCTGCCTGTCCTGCCTGTCCTGCCTGGCCGGGAAGGCCTGAGATGTCTGGTACTGGTTGTACCTGGCTCCGGCCCGAAAGGGCTGCCGCCGTGGGTAGGCTCCAGGGCGTCTATCCACTCTCCTAAAAACGTGCTTTAGGACCTTGCGTTTGTCCTTGTTCTCTGTTGTATAGGGGTTCAGGGCGTCCCCGAACAACTTTCCCCCTTGGTATGGTGCTGCTGCGAGTTTCCACTTGGACCTAACGTCTGCCTGCCAATGTTTCAGCCAGAGCAAACGTCTGCCAGTGATGTTGGAAGCCATAGCTCTGGATGAGAACCGGGCGGCCTGGAGAGTTGCGTCTGCCGCGTACTCTGCGGCCGCCACCATCTTACTGAGGTCCTGTTGTGTGCGGAAGTCCTCTGCAGGGATCTTACCCTGGAGCTCCTGGAGCCAGCCGTGGGCGGCCCTGATGAAGAATGAGGCGGAGGTGGACGCTCTGATCGCCCAAGCGGTCGCTTGGTGCGTTCTGCGGAACGTGGCCTCGCCCTTGCGGTCCTCACCTTTGAGGGCTTCAGCGAGGTCTCCTGAAAAGGTGGTGGACGACACTAGGGGTGCTAGGGGCTCGTCCACTGTAGGTACCTCCAGGGCCTCCTCCAACTTTGGTGCCACCCCGAACAGCTTTTTGTCGGTACTGCTTGGTGTGGGAAGAGAGGCCGGTGATTTCCACTGTGCCTTGATTGCTTTTAGGAACATGGCGGGACAGGGGATGTGATGCTTGGTCGTGACCGGTTCCACGAAGCTAGGGTGTGCCTCTGCATCAGTTTCCTGTGGGTCGGAAACCGTTGCCGCTGGGGTTTCGGGCCCCAGGTGTGCCGTGGATGCGGCCTTGCGTAGCAAGGTCAAGAAGGAAGAGGGGTTGAATAACCCTTTGGAGGCGGGTACCTCCGGTGGGTCCTCCTCTTCGTCAGACATTGGCACCCCCTGTTCCGCCATTTCCTCCTCTATGTATGATTCCTCCGAGGCCTGAGAGGTTGAGGGGGATGTGGGGTTATCGAGCGCCCTCGATTCTCGGTGTGGACTGCGCTTGCGAGTCGCAGGAACCTGCGTTCTGGCCTCTAGGGCGCGCTCCACCGCCTGGGCGATAAGCAGAGCCAGCCGGTCCTCGTTTGGGAGGGTCGCTTGCTCGTTGCCCGTGGGCTGGGGTTCGTCTGTGGACGTTCCCAAGGCCGATTCCGGCGCTAATTTTGCTTTCTTCTGCGCCTTGGAAAACTCCCTTTCCAATGCCTGGTGTCTCCTCTTGTCCTGTCTGTCTGCTCTCTTAGAGGTCATAGTGGCAGATCTAACGCTAGATTTGGCTGCCGACCTGCTACTGCCTTCCAGACCAGGTTGACCTGATGAGGACGGCGGGGCTCCTGAAGAAGGCGAGGTAGCCTCTTCCATGCTCCGATATCGCCGGGGCGCGATAGGGGGGTCCCGGGTATCTAGGAGCTATAGCCCCCTGGGTTGTCGCAGGTGCGCGGGAGGGGCCCCTGGAACCCAGGGGCAGCCTAAGAATGGGTAAGGGCGACACACTGCCCGCACAGTTGGGGACCCACTACGGCTGTGCACGGATGGGGCAGGCACACTATGAGGGGCGCCTGCAGTCCGGTAGAGGAACCCTTGGATGCCACAGGCCCACTGTGGGGGGGGCGCCTGGGATCCACGTGGGGTTGCTCGTATAACGCCAGGCACGCTAATGTTGGTGCCTGGACTCGGGTGGAGCCAAGATCTAAGGGTCCGGCCAGATGCTCGGATAACGACAGGCACGCTGATGGGGGTGCCTGGACTCCGAGAGGACCTAAGATCCAGAGGGGCCAAAGGCCAGGGAGCTAAGAACGGACAATGGGAGACACCAGGTTTGGGATGGGAGTTTGAGGTGGCCTAGCTAGTGTGGTAGAGCTTGAACTGTGGCCGGGGCTGGCTTTGATCCCGCTGCGACCGCGCGATCCTCGGCCGCACAGCTGATCGGCGCTGGCTTTGTTCCAGCCGCCAACCACGTGCTGCAAGGCCGCGGGTCACCCCAGCGCCGCGCAGCTGGCCGCCACCGGCTTGTTCGGCCGTTCACCCAGCACCGCACAGCCGATCGGCGCCGGCCCAGCCCCAGTCGTCGCCGCCTAGCGCCGCCCAGCTGATCGGCACCGGCGATCGGCGCCGGCTTTGTTCCGGTCGCCGGCCACGTGGGCAATGGCCGCGGCTGCCCCAGCGCCGATCAGCTGCCCAGCTCCGGCCTTCCGGAGACCGCGCGGCAGCGGCCGCAGCTCCGGCGCCGATCAGATGGTCCGCGCCGGCCTCCTTTGTCCTCGTGAACGGCTGGTCGGCGCGTAAACGGCCGCGCCGGCCACCCGAAAACGCCGGCGCGCTAGCCGCCGCCCAGCTCTCCGGCGCCGATCAGCTGGTCGGCGCCGGCTTCTTTTTTTAAAAATTCGGGCCCCGCGGCCGCCGAACAGCTGGTCGGCGTGCAAACGGCCGCGCCGGCCACCGAGTGAAAACGCCGGCGCGCTGCGGCCTCTCAGCTCTCCGGCGCCGATCAGCTGGTCGGCGCCGGCCCTGTTGTTCGGCCCGCGTGGTCGCCGAGGCTGGTCGGCTTCTCCTTGGGCGCTCCGCGTTCGGAGCCGATCCCAAGGCCCACGCGGTGCCCGGGGCGCCGATCAGCTGATCGGCGCCGAATTTAGCCCCCCGCGATCCTTGTACGGAGGGGGGGACGCGACTGGCGAAGGGTGAGGGGACCCCCCTCCCCTTCGCCCCCCCCTTCCGCCCTCCCCCGCGCCCACCGAAGGGTACTTACGTTTGTGTGTTCCCTTCAGCCGGCTGCCTGATGAATGAAGGAGGGAGGAAGAGGGGAAGAGAGGAAAAACTCCTTAATGGGTAAGAATGTTAGTGGAGAGGCTAGGAGAGCACGCTCCCAGCCTCTGCTTAACCTAGTTATCTTCTAAATAGTCTCTTCTAAACTGGTAAGAATCCACCCATGAGTGAAAACCTGTATCTGCCTAGGAGCCACGCTTCATGTCCTTCCAGGGCGAAATCAAGTCAAATCTGGGGATAAGGTCCAGGAAGGGGGCGTGGCAGCTTTGGATGACTTGATTTGATAGGGCAGGAATACAGTCATAACCCATGGGTGGATTCTCCATCTCCCAGTGCTGGAGAATGTGACTCTGGGCAGCTAACAATGCATTAAAACAATAAACACATATGCAAAACGAAAAAAAAACCAACCCCAAATACATCATTAAACATGAATCCAACAGAACAGATAAATAAAAACTACTCAACGGGCCATTTAACTTCCCAACCTCCAAGCACTGGAACATATCCAGGTCTTCAGTGCTTTATGAATCACCGCCAAAAAAGACCAGCTCTATGGAAGACCAGCAGGGGCCAAATCCGATCTTGGAGGTTGTGGATTTTTTTTTTTTAAAGAGGGCAAAGAAAACACATGCGATACAGGCAGTCTTCACCTTACAACAGTTTGTTTACAAAAACTTACCATTCAAATCTAATCTCTAATCAAACTCATAACCAACCACATCCTGTTCCACCTCACCTTATAAGCTCCAGCGGCAGGGTCACTGAGAAGACGGTTGAAAAGGCAGAAGACCGACAGCTGAAAGAGTAAGGCCTCCATCTTGAGGTCACAGGCGATGCGGTGCAACATCTTGACCACGCAGTGATTAGTGTGGGGGCTGTTCTGCTGGTAATTTCTGAACAGCAGGGCATAGGCCTTGACTACATGAGCACTAGCAAACCTGCACCACAGGATACAGACATGAAGTCATGTTCTGGGAAACAGCAGGGAAAATTGTTTGTGCACACAGGCTGGAACTCAGAACGTCAAGGGAATAACAACATTCAGCTTCTTCAGTAGTTTCAAATGCATCAATTACTGTTTCTAGTAGTTGTCGACTAACATCGCTTAGCAGCCATTCAAAGTTATGTCAGACCAGGAAAAGGGGGACTTAAGATCTGATTTTGAAGTTCCAACAACTGGGCTCCCTCCATGGTCACATGACTGAACTTCCGAGTGCTCAGCAACAGGGCCGCAGTTATGGTCATTTGCACCGTCCCACGGTCCCTCGACCAAGCTTTACAATGGTTTTGCCAAAACTGGATACTTACTTCCAGTTTTTGGGAAAAACCACACCCAGAGAAATCCTGCTTCGCTTAAAGTGTTCATTTTACAATGGTGGCATTCCCTCAACAGCTGCCGCAAAACAGATCACAACGTACGACTGTAACGGGCAGACTCCATGACGATCGTTTGTCAAGGACTACTTGTATGATGGGTGAGGTAAGAATGCACAGGAAATTTTTGTCATCTGAAACATTCCTTGCACAGAGAAGATAAAGAGCCTGAGAAAGAACTTACCGCTTCACATAGTCCAGGAAGCTGAACTCTTTTTCAGACACCTGCACAGATGCCAATTCTTCCTCAGCAACTTCCTCATCCTCAGCAGCCTCCTCAGGCTCATCTGGGTCAGTTGCTGCTTGCCCTGAATACACACAGGAGGTTTAAAGGAAACTGTCATTAATCCAGCTCAGAAACACAGAGGACTTGCCTGAGAAAATAAAATGTGTGTCTGTGCATACATGCATGATACACTGTTGTTATAGCAATATGAGAAATGCCACCTTAGGGATCTGTAGTGTTGTGTTGCTGTTTAAAAAACAGTCCAGCCAGAAAAAAAGACCAAGGTAACCTAAATTGTTGAAGAATCCATGAAGAGCAAGTATTGCTGCCAATTGGTCTCCGAACGCAATTCAAAGTGTTGGTTATGACCCATAAAGCTCTACATGGCATCGGACCAGGTTACTTACGGGACCGTCTGCTGCCCCATGAAACCCAGTGTCCGGTTAGGGCCCACAGAGTCGGCCTTCTCCAGGTCCCGTCAGCCAGACAGTGTCGCCTGGCGGGGCCTAGGGGAAGAGCCTTCTCTGTTGCGGCCCCGGCCCTCTGGAATCAACTCCCCCCAGAGATCCGTATTGCCCCCACCCTCTCCGCCTTCCGCAAACTATTGAAGACACATCTTTGCCGACAGGCCTGGGGCAGTTAACACCTTGCCTCAGCCAGTGTGTGTTTGTTGTAAGTTTGTTTTTGGATGACTGGTTTTTAATTTAGGGGTTTTATAATGTATTTAAGAATTTATAAGGTTTTATAATCTATTCAGATTTCTATATGTTAGTATTTATGTTGTAAGCCTCCCTGAGTTTTTGGGAATAGGGCGGCATAGAAATCGAATAAATAAATAAATAAAATAAGACAAAGGTCTTAGCAATAGCACTAGCAATAACACTTAGACTTATAGACCGCTTTGCAGTGCTTTGCAGCCCTCTCTAAGCCGTTTAGAGAGGTCAGCCTATGGCTGCCAACGATCTGGATCCTCCTTTTACCAACCTCGGAAGGATAGAAGGCTGAGCCAACCTTGAGCCGGTCAGGATGGAACTATTCTATCCTAGCCTATTGCCGTCCTTGTTAAAGGCACAAGGACCAAACCCCTGCTGATACAATAGGCTGGAGACTTTAAAACAAAATAAACCCCTTTTAATATGGGTGACAAACCTGTCAAATAGTCCAAAACACAAACAGAAAAACTCAAGTCCAAAGGAAGAAAATAGTCCCCAAGAAAACGCGATGCAAACAGAAGAGAAGTCACCAGCAAGACGAACAGACCAGGATTCCAAGAAGCACTTTGCAAATGGTTGCCTTCAGCAGCCAGCACCGCCCACACTCCCTCCCTTTATTCAGCAGTCCCAAGGCATTGCCTCTCATTGCCTTCTCCTTTTACTCTGGAGTTGCCGTATTGACTGCTGCTGATTTACTCTCGCTAATTGACGACGTGTGCGAGCATCAATTAGCAAGTCCATCAGGTGTGAGTCCTCCGAGTCTGACTCATTCTCCTCACACAGCTGAGCTTCATCAGGAACACGACTGGAGGGCCCAGGCTCTGCATCGAAACGTGAATCCCGTAATTCATCCGAGCCTCCCTCTGTCCCTGATGGCCCTTCAAATGCCTCCTCCACCTCCTCCTCAGATTCCTCCGACTCAGCTGTTGCGAGCACAGGCTGGCACGGAATCACAACAGGAACTGCTGGCAGTTGGCAGAGTCAGTCTGCAATACTGCATTCTAACCACTGCACCACCAGGGCTCTTTCAAGGTCTGAGGGAAGTGGCATACTCATGAGGAAGTATACTCACAAGGGAGGTTGGCGAAGAAGATTTGCTTCAGCAGCTCCATTTCTTCAATTGGATCAACGGCGGATGATCCAAACACGTCTCCTTCAGGCCACACCTCCCTTACAGAGCAGAACAAACAAAACTTAGCTAAGTGCAGGAGATGGATAAACTTCTCTTCTCCTCAACATCAAGCACTGCAGACACTACACGCAGAGTTAAACTCAGAGCTACCAATATCTATCTACTACTTAGCAACTATTATTATAAAAGTTCAGAAAATGTAACTGATCTGCGGGAGATTTATAAATCTCACATTGATACTATTGAGAAATGTAGTATGTTATGAAGAAGTGGCTTCTGATCGTCTTAATAGCAATTATCAGTACATTTATATTTTATCCTGTTTCTAAAGCTCTATCTTAATTTATTTCTTTCCATAATCTACCCTTTCAAATAATCAAATCCGTAAATAATAAATTCATTTTTCTTTTTTTCAGCAAAAAAGTCCATAAAGGTTTTCCACTCACTGATAAATTTAGTAGTTGTTCTTTCTTTAAGCAAACAAGTTGATGTTGCCACTTCCGCTAGTTCTATCATCTTCACCAACCATTCCTCCATTATAGTACTTCACAGTCTTTTCATTTTTGCATAGTCTCACAAAAGTGATCATATATAAAAATAATATTCTACGGCTCTTTGCTAATTGTCTGCCCATTAATCCCAATAAGAAAAGTTCTGCTTTCAGTTGAATATTAATCTTTAAATTTTTTTGTGTCCCGGTATTCATTTGGACCCAAAGTTTTCTGGCTTTTGCAAATCCACCAGGCATGATAAAATGATCCTTTACGTTGTTCATATTTCCAAGATGGATAGAAGTGCCTTTATACATTCTTAGATAATTTTTCTGGAGTCATATTCAATGGTACACCAATTTATACAATTTCTCCTTTTAAATTGTAACAGTGTGAATTTCATTCCTTTCGACACATGCTATCCCACTGTTCCATCAATATGTTATATTCAAAGTTCTCTCCCCATTTTAACCTACACTCTTTAACTTGTTCATTTATTTATTATTTTTATAAATGCCTCAAGGCAGGGAACATAACTAATACTCCATCCTCCTATCTTCCCCTCAATAACAACTCTGTTAGTGGGGTTGGGATGAGAGAAACTGATCCAGTCATCCAGGCAGGACAAACTCACAGTCTCTTGGTTTCTAGGCTGGTTCTTTCACTACTACACCAAACACATTTTTAGCAATGATATGTACATCATTTGTATATAATTCAGCTTCAAATTCTGTCTCCTGTCGCTCAATTGTCCTAATGTCTACCTTATATCTTTAACTGTGCATATAAAAAAAACCACTGAAAGTTAAATCCCTCTGCAGTCAGTTGCTCTCTTGATTTCATCTTAGTATAATAGTTTTGTTCGTTAAATAAGACTGTTAACGGGATTCTTGTTTTTTGAAAAAATAAATAAATAAACAGTCTTAGAGGATGAGGTTTTGACGAATCATGAAGCTGGCAGGGTTCGTTTGAGACCACTGAGGGTCTCCTCAGTGCAGGAATTCAGAAGATTTGCTTATGTGTTGATGAACAGACTCTCCTACCCAATCATTCTCCTGGTCCCATTTCCAGTTTCTCAAGAGCAATAACCTGGCTGAATCAGGATAAGACAGTGATGGCGAACCTTTGAGAGACCAAGTACCCAAAACCTGCCCTGCCCCCCGCGCCTACTCCGCGCCCCGCCACTCACCGCCTCCATGGCCCATAGCAGATCGCCCAGGCAGCCCAGCAGCACCATGGTGTCACCCCTCTACCCACGCCCCGCAGTATCATCTGCTTGCGACGGGGCGCGAGGGTGGAGTCTTGTCCCGGCTGCCATATCCTTGGCTGTGTTGCTCTGCGCAGGCCACACCCAGGGGCAACTCTCTACCGAGGGGGCTGCTGGTGAGGAGGGGGCTGCGGGGGGAGGTGGGGCTGGGGCGATGGTGTGCGTGCCGACAGAGAGGGCTCTGAGTGCTGCCTCTGGCACGCATGCCATAGGTTTGCCACCACTGGGATAAGATATTGCTCTGAAGTGTTGCCTACAGACGTACACATTTTTATCTGCAAGTTAAAAACACATCCACAGATGCATCTTTGAAGTTGCTCTCTTACCTTGCCGAGCGCAAGAGTGAGAGCGCTTCTGGTGCCTGGCCTGTTAATAAGCTGTCCTGGATCCGTATCATGGCCTCAGCTCGCTGTTCCTCTAATGGAACTTCTGATGTGGCGTCAAAAGGAATGACATCATCTGGAGGAGACTCAAAACCCTGGCAAGAAAAGAGATATTGGAAGGAAGATCCTTTTTTTTTTCCTTTCCCAAAAGAAAGAAATTTCAGCAAGAAATGTTACAGATCCAAACAAAAGATTTTGAATTTTGCTACAGCCAACCCAAGGAAGCTTTACACAGGTGTAAATTAGTCAACGGTAAGCTGGAAAGGCATGGAATCCACAGGAATGACTTGAAAAGGATGGAAAAGGCAATACCAAGAACCATCATTCCTCCTTCTAGCCTGCATTCTTCCCACTTTCATGAAGTTTTGAGAAACAGCACTGCCCTGTAATTATTAGGAGGAACCATTTAAAAAGAGCAGTTTGTGGCCTCAAAATAGGCTTGGAGAATAAAAAGAAGAGAGGAAAAAACCTGGTGTTGAAAGCAGACTAGCTAGAGGCTGCTAGAACGAACTATGTAAACAAAAAGGATAATACCACCACCCACCACTTTAGCGAAAGGAGAGAACGAAGAAAAAAAGTGCTATTGATCTGGTGTTCATATTCCTTCCGCAAAGGTTGATCTGGAAACAAGGTATCACAACCTGCAGGATCAGCAAATAAATAAGTAAGTAAGTAAGTAAGTAAGTAAAGAAAGAAAGAAAGAAAGAAAGAAAGAAAGAAAGAAAGAAAGAAAGAAAGAAAGAAAGAAAGAAAGAAAGAAAGAAAGAAAGAAAGAAAGAAAGAAAGAAAGAAAGAAAGAAAGAAAGAAAGAAAGAAAGAAAGAAAGAAAGAAAGCTAGCTATCCAGGAGAGAGAGCTCTTCTTTTGTTTGCAAGGACCGTGTGCAATTGAAGATGTGTTTTCCCCCACCCACCCAAAGACGTTACAATCGGTCTTTTTCTATACCTCAACTTACAAAGAGTTCATACAAGGGTTTGTATGACTTTTAGGCAAAGGCCATAGCTTAGCAACAGGGTATTTGTGCTTTGTGTACAGAAGGTAACACATTTCAGCCCTGGTACCTCCAGGCAGAAGAAAGGCTCTTCTCTGAAAACCTAGCCCAGTGGTGGCGAACCTATGGCACGGGTGCCAGAGGCGGCACTCAGAGCCTTCTCTGTGGGCACGCACGCCGTTGCCCCAGTCCTAGGCCTTCAGCTGGGTTTTATAAAACCTTTTCACTTTAGGCCTCCGCTGCCATGTGCAAAAAAAAAAAAAGGTTCAATCAATCAGTCAATTTCAACTTCTCGCGGGGAAAACAAAAGATCTTGCAAAGTTGGAATTGATTGATTGAACTTTTTAGTCCCACCCAGTCTGCCGTTACCACCGCAGCCACGTCCATCCAATGGGCCACACCCCCCAATGGGCCACACACCCCTAGCATCTGACGATGCGTAAGTGGGTTTTGGGTTGCAGTTTGGGCACTCAGTCTCTAAAAGGTTTGCCACCACTGACCTAGCCTTTGCCGATCGCCTCAAGGAAGTACCCAGTTGGCACTTTCTGCAACACGAATCCTACCTTGTTTTACAAGAGAACACGCCAGAGAGGAGAAGGACTTCTGCTCATTGTGAGCAAGATGGAACCCAGAAGCCCTGACCTCTGCACTCTGAAGAGCCAGCTTCCTGCTATCCAGCTGGCAGGAGGCCCTCTTCCTGCCAACTAGATTCATCTTACCTTGATGCACTTATCAATTTGCTCCACCAGCTTTGGCCACACCTCCTCTAACTCTTCAGGAGATTGGGGTCGCGCACCGGGCCCAGCAGAATGAGCCTTGGATTTCTTTTTCCTCCTGCATTTCTTGCCCTGCAGCAAAACAAAAATGATTTTTGAATCCTGCTTTGAGAAAAGAGAATACTGATATGAGCATTATTTGCCACGTTGATTGGGGTCACTGAAAACCTTACTTCAGCAGCATCTAGAGGACCCAAGATCCTCCAGCTTTAATCTAGTTAGATTCAAACTCAGCTTTCTATGTGACATTGGCTAAGCTGCTCTCTCCTAGACCAGGGGTAGGCAACCTTGGCTCTTTTATGAGGCGTGGACTTCAACACCCAGAATTCCTGAGCCAGCTATGCTATCTGGCTCAGGAATTCTGGGAGTTGAAGTCCACGCCTCATAAAAGAGCCAAGGTTGCCTACCCCTGTCCTAGACCAACCTGCCCCAGTTAGGTCCCTTAGGAAAGAAAGGCCCTCCACTCCATTTGGGTGAAGTGATAGTTCTTTTATTAAAGCAGTGTTTCTCAACCTTGACAATTTTAAGGCATGTGGACTTCAACTCCCAGAATTCCACAGCCAGCATTGCTGGCTGCGGAATTCTGGGAGTTGAAGTCCACATGCCTTAAAATTGTCAAGGTTGAGAAACACTGTACTAAAGGTTGCTGGCTGTGGTAAAGTCAGGCCCGAACGAAGATTCCTGTGCAAAAGGTTACAAATTTTTTCCCCTTCATCCCAGCCCTCCCCCCTTGACCAATTAATCTTCATCCAATGAGGAGCCGCATGGGTGTTTTGAGAATCGCTGAAATGTTTGGGGCAATCCACATCCCATTCTCAGGGTGTATGGCCTTGAGGACTGGCACAAAATTGGACCCATGCTTCCGTGGTCTCCATCAAGCTGTCATCCCCCCGCTCCTTATTTCCCATCACATCCCCATACATGTTTATTGTCCATTTGTGCCCCCTTGTCCCTACCCCTCCCTCTCCATCTTTGATGGCAGGATGGCCGCAAGGCGCCAAGCCAAAGATGGCAGAACTGACACCAACCACTTATGGCAAGGGTGTCAAATTCAATTTCATTGAGGGCCACATCAACATTGCGGTTGCCCTCAGGGGGCCGGGTGGGTGCGGCCTACTGGGTGGGCATGGATGGAGTGGGTGTGGCCTACTGGATGGGTGTGGCCAACTCTACATCATTCACGTCAAGGGTGCCTGTGGGGGCCTGGGCAGGAGTGGGGGTCTCTGGCAGAAGGGGGTGGGACCAGGGCAAGTGCCGAGGCATGATCCACTGGAGGAGCCTCACTGTTCCTCAGGCCATGCGGGGTCTTATGGAGCTAAGACTGAATGCGTTTCAGCATAGATGGCCACCACAAAATTGTACATTGGCTCCCTCCCGGCCGGCCTGGGCCAGGGCCAAGGCAGAGGGGGCCGTTCCCTCACTGTTTCCAGGATGGCTTCGCGGGCCACATGAAACCACTTCGCGGGCCGCATCTGGCCCCCGGGCCTTGTGTTTGACATGTCTGACTTATGGGGAGCATAACAATGAAGAAAGGAAGCAGTTAGCATCTTGAAGAAAAAAAATAGGGTAACAGTGAAAAGAACAAACACGTGCATTGACCAAAAGATTCCTAAAGAAATAACTGGAAACTCGAAGGAAAGGAACTCAATTCCCATACCCCAAGAATACCTGGACCACGAGGTTTTTCCTCCCTTTGCAAAATCTCTCCAGCATCTTCAAGAAGAGATGAGTTGTCTCCACCAGATCTCTCAGGAATGACCTGGGTTGCTTTTTCTCATCAAACTTACGGAAAAGAGTGAGGAACAATTCCCGATACTCCATCAAATAGAAAATGTTATCTAGAGGAAGGAAGAATTTGTCATTAGTTTCATCCAAGCAACACCAACATTCCCTAAATAATGGAGAGGGGAAGTAGTAATAAGGTGGGTAAGATCCCCCCCCCCCAATTTAGTTTAATTTTGGGAGCTGAAAGGCCATTGTTGCTTTTCTCTTCATTCTCTATTGCTCAGCAAATATACTTTATTTAGCCTTTCTGGTTAAATCTGATAAGAAAAACATGGAGGTACAATATTTAGTGACAGAGAACAGAGTATCCGTTCAGAAGACTACAACTTCAATTTATAGTTATGTTCAGGGATGGCTGGAAAGCTATTTAAAATACTTAACATGTTACTCATGTTAACAATTCTAGACTAGCCAGATTAAAGGTTTGTCTATGATCCTACCCCTCCAAGCAAATGTAATTCTAAGCCTTTCCCTTGGGAATTGGTACAGATTACAATTGGTTTCTCCTTCCAGCAGGAAACCTAGAATGTTATCCCAGGAAATAACTTGGTATATAACAGTGGTTCTCAACCTGTGGGTCGCGACCCCATTTGGGGTCGAACGACCATTTCACGGGGGTCGCCAAACACCCAGTCCGCCATTTTTTTTGGTCGGCCATTTTTCCCCCTTTGCAATGCGGGCCGTCGCGCCGTGCATGTGCGATGTGGGCCCGCCATTTTGGGGGGGGTCGGCCATTTTTTTTGGGTCGGCCATTTTTTTTTGGGTTGGCCATTTTTTTCCCCTTTGCAATGCGGGCCATCGCGCTGCGCATGCGCGATGCGGGCCCGCCATTTTTTTTATTTTGGTCGGCCATTTTTTTTGGTCAGCCATTTTTCCCCCTTTGCGATGCGCCCCGTCGCACAGCGCATGCGCAATGCGCCCCACCGCGCATGTGCGATGCGCCCCGACGCGCATGCGCGATGCGCCCCGACGCGCATGCGCCCCGCCACGCATGCGCGATGCGCGCCGCCACGCATGCGCGATGCGCCCCGCCACGCATGCACGATGCGGGCCGGGGTCGAGCCCTGGAAAAAGTTGAGAACCGCTGGTATATAATGAAAAAAAAATTACTTTTAAGGATGTGGCTGCTGTTGCGCACAGCTTCTTCCTGGGAATGGTCCATTTCATGCATAGTCATCAGCAATTCTTGGTAAGCCTTGAGAGCCAGATGCATCCTGAGAGACAAGGAAAAGAAGTTGAGAAGCAGGAATCCCTCTGACTTTGTGTAGGAAGGTAAGATAAATGACATTATTTAAGTCTGCACAGGCAAAAAATAAAATCAAAAATCAAAACTTCCACAGAATACTCCATGGTGAGAATGCCCTCTCACCTTTTAGCCCAAGAGGTGATATCCTTCTTATCCACCAGGCTCATTTCATAGTAGTTGGTCAGACTCTGTTCAATGAAATGGAAAGTCCGAACACCAACCGTCTCAGAAACCAGCTGAGGCTGGAAAGAAGAGGCTCGGTTGAAGGCCATGAAAAAAGCCATAGCCCATAAGTAGTATGTCTCATCGTGCTGTTGGGCCTTTTCCCTGATCAAGTGATCCTAGGGGAAAGAAAGAAAGAAAGAAAGAGAATGTCCAAGGCCATCTATGATCTCGTAGCCTCTGCTCTTTGGCTCCCTATCAGGTGCATTCAGTTTCAGAACACAAGCAGATCTGATAAGCCAAGATAAGTTAAAACCCTAAAATGCAAACAGTGGAGATTAAACACGCATAAAATAACATTTAAGCACTTAGAGCAGTGTCAGGACAACAGTCAGGAGCCCTGGTGGTGCAATGATTAGAATGCATTATTTCAGGATGACTCTGCCCACAGCCAGGAATTCGATCCTGACCAGCTCAAGGTTGACTCAGCCTTCCATCCTCCCAAGGTCGATAAAATGAGAACCCAGATTGTTGGGGGTAATAGATTGACTTTGCAAAACGCCCAGAGAGTTTTGTAAAGCACTGTGCAGAGGTACCTAAGTCTAAGTGCTATTGCTATAAATGAACTTGAGAATGCTGTAAAGCACTGTGCAGAGGTATATAAATCTAAGTGCCGTTGCTACCGGTATAAATGAATTTGAGAATGCTGTAAAGCACTGTGCAGAGGTATATAAATCTAAGTGCCGTTGCTATAAATGAATTTGAGCCAATTTAAATCACATATTCCTTCAATAGTGGTTTAAAGGAATGGCAGAATTGGGGGAAAAAAATATTTCATGCCCTTCTAAGAAAGAGAATTTCTCTTGGGAGGGAAATTTACAACTGGGCCATGTCATCAAGAAATTCCACTTTTTTACTCCCCAAACCTATCTCCAAAGATGGCAGAACATATAACACAGCCTTAGATATTGAACACAATGTAAATGGAAGGGATCCATCAAAATATGCTGGGCTTTAACTTTAAAGGGAATAAGCTGCATTTTAAGAGCATCCAAGAACTTTCCACTGTGGATAAGGAGTAATAATGTTCTTATTCTTCCCTTTAGCACCAGAGGAGGAACAAGAATCATTGAAAAATTTGATTTCTAGTATCTCCAACCTGAGTGCAAATGAATCTGATTGCTGCCCAGCCCTATAAGCGAGGGTCATAGATGGCTAAGACGCCTCCCTCTTCTCTTTTATGGTACCCAATTGCAACTGGCCAGCTCCACACCTGAAACTCCTTCTTCTCACCTTGACCAGGTACATGAGGCGATTGTAGCAGTTTTCCAAGAACTCCACACAGAACTCCTGGAGGAAGCGCCGCACATTTAGGGCAGAGCGGCGAGTGGGTCCTTCACCATCGCTGGCGAGCTGCTGCCTTTTTGGCACCCGGCGTACCTCCTTGCACAGATCATGGCTGTAGTTCTTCATCTGTCCAGGAATGGGGCAGAATGTGAATAAGACGGAAGGTGGGGAGGGGGCGGAATGTGGATTCAGCTCCTTCCACCTTAGCTCCAATAATACCAGACGGAAAGCTTACCACAGCTATATGGTTTCCAGCAGAAGTTTCCATTTCATAATAAAGTGCAGAGATAACATTAGACAAACTTGGCAATTATACTGTTTTTCAAGTGATTGTCTCCAGTGAGCATGCAACATATATAAGTGTCATTAATCAGAAACATTTTCTAATGCACATTACACGGTTTCGGTAAAAATTAGCTTCATCTAGATCAGGGGTAGGCAACCTTGGCTCTTTTATGACTCGTGGACTTCAACTCCCAGAATTCCTGAGCCAGCATGGCTGGCTCAGGAATTCTGGGAGTTGAAGTCCACGAGTCATAAAAGAGCCAAGGTTGCCTACCCCTGATCTAGAGGGTCTAACCCAGTGGCCTCTAACCTTTTGGGCGCAAAGGACTGGTTCTGTAGAGGGCGCCAAGGACTGGTTCTGTAGACTGGTTCTGTAGAGTTTTTCCATTGAAAAACCATGTATGTGTATATGTGTTTCACATACTGCCTGGAGCTTGAGCACGTGCGGATGGGGCTTTGCAGTCCACGGTCTGATGCTGCTGATTCACATCCCAGTGGCTGAGAACTCCTGGTCTAATCTAAATGTATATTTAATTTAATTTAATTTAATTTTTCGGACTTATATGTCGCTCCTCTCCAAAGACTTGGAGCGGCTTACAACATAAACAAAACAGTACTTCAAAACTAAGTCCAAATCTAAAAATCATTAAAAAGTACAACCCCAGACGCATTCATCATTCACTCAACATTCCACAGTCAACCCCAGGCCTGCCGGCAAAGATAGGTCTTAAGATTCCTCCGGAAGGCCGGGAGAGTGGGAGAAGCACGGACTTCAGGAGGCAGTTGGTTTCAGAGGGTGGGCGCCACAACAGAGAAGGCCCTCCCCCTAGGACCCGCCAGACGGCATTGTTTCGCTGACGGGACCCAGAGGAGGCCGACCCTGTGTGCTCTCACCGGTCGAAGGGAAGTATGTGGCAGAAGACATAAGGTCTACTTGGCCTGGAGAATATGGTTGATGATGGTGCAATTACTTCTTTACAATTGTGGATTGATCTACGTTATAATCTGGTAGTTTTATGAGCTAGCGCAGGGGTAGGCAAGTCCACGAGTCATAAAAGAGCCAAGGTTGCCTACCCCTGAGCTAGCGAAAAGAAGTTCGGAAAGTTGATCTCAACCAACTTATACGCTAAGGAAATTGGAAGCCAGCTTATGAAAAAACAGTGATCTGCACTGGAAGAGGATGTCCACCAACACCGGCCAGGAATTTCTGAAGACATAAATGATGGCATAGGGGTCTAGGAAACCCAATAGCTATAGTAGTCTTTTATTAAACTCTTCAGTGACAGTTACTGTGACAAAGACAGGCAGATTTGAGGACAAATAAAAAGCTACATGATTCATGTGCCCATAACATTCCCACGCTTTCCTTTCTCCGTTTCTTATAAGTGCAGAAAGTAGCATCACTCCTTTGAAGAAACACCCTCAGCACTATACAGATGTGCAGATGCTGCATCCTGAAAAAAAAAATCCACTCTCCCCAACCTTGCACACAGTAATTTGAAGTGACTTACATTGTGTAGCCCCTTGTGCATCACCACATCTCTTTCCCCAATAGCTTTCAAGCCCTGAATAACATAACAGCCACCAAAACGAGAGTGTCTAAGGGAAAAGAAAACAGGTAAAAGTGTGACTTTCCTAAATAAGACCTAAAATTATTCAACATATTATTTTACGATTTCAGCAGAATCAGTTAGAACAGCCATTTGTCTGAAATGGTATAGGGCAGTGATGGCGAACCTTTTAGAGACTGAGTGCCCAAACTGCAACCCAAAACCCACTTACGCATCGTCGAGTGCTGGATAGGTGTGGCCCATTGGCTGGGTGTGGCCAATTGGTTGGGCATGACCCATTGGTTGGGCGTGGCTGCAGTGGCAATGGCAGACTGGGTGGGACTAAAAAGTTCAATTAATTCCAACTTTGCAAGATCTTTTTTTTCCCCGCGAGAAGTTGAAATTGACTGAACCTTTTTTTTTTTTTTTTTGCACATGGTGGCGGAGGCCTAAAGTGAAAAGGTTTTATAATACCCAGCTGAAGGCTTAGGACTGGGGCGACGGCGTGCATGCCCACAGAGAGGGCTCTGAGTGCCGCCTCTGGCACCCGTGCCATAGGTTCACCACCACTGGTATAGGGTTTCCTGCCTAAGCAGGAGGTTAGACTAGATGACCTCCAAGATCCCTTCCAACTTTATTATTGTTATTATTGTATTATTATTATTATATTATTATTATCAGACTCTTTTACCAAAATACCACCTTTTGAACAAGATTCAACAAAGAGGCAGAAACTGACTTTAGAAAAGGCACGAACTTTGGTCAACCTACCCAGAGTTGTCTACTTTGATAGCAGCTGTTTTGCTCTTATGCAGGCAATAATTGTACTGTATTTAATTCCCTCTGTCCATTTCTGTCTCTTTAAAATTGTCCAGTGAAGGATTCATAATGAGAACCAACTGGAAGAGTACTGGACTTCATTCTTGCACGATTCCTTTTCCCCTGCACATCCAACCTCATTTTATCACTGGTATTGAAAGACTCGTTCATGTATTCTGGCAGCATTAATGAGGTGATAATGATAAATAATGAACTTAATCGGACAGTAATTTCTGGTCTACAGGCTACTGCCCTCAATACAGAGCTGTGGCATATACAAATTTGTATCCAAATTTTCCTTGAGTAGTATGGAAAACTGGAGACAGTTCAGACTCTTTTTTTTCCTTTCCTCTTCTTCCATTTCTTGATCATCTAAATTTTAAACTTTTAAACCAGTGGTTCTCAACCTGTGGTCTGTGGATCCCTTGGGGGCCTCGATGTCACCACAGATTTAAATCTTGAGTTAAGTCTTGGTGATCCGTGGCCATGCTCTGTGGCCACAAAAGGTATTTAAAGAGGTCAGTGGTGAAGAAAAAGTTGAGAGCCATTGTGATAAACAATATCTCTTCAGCAAATAGGAAGATGAATTATTATATAAGACTAGAAACCTGGCTCTTGTGGGGCATCTATTCTGTTGAATATATTCTTCAGAAGAAGCAGTCCCAAGTTCTACCTTGATTTCGCATGAACAAGTGCACTAATTTATGAATCATAACATCAACCATTTGTGAAGAATGATAATTATCTATCCATTTCAAATCAAAGATAACTCCTCAATAATAAATATTTTTTCCAAGTATTATTGATTCTGCTGAAATCTTAACATGTACAAAAATAGGACTTTGGATGTGAAATGGAATGAGTCAGCTTAGAATTCCTTGTTAAATAAAAAATAATTTTGGATACTCTTTGGGAAAGTCATCAAAATTAGACTGTAAAAAGAAATTGCAAAAAAAAATTGTAAAAAAAAAAGGTTAGTGACAACAGCTGTTCTAGATTAAATTTATGAATTTAGCCAGAGAACTAAAAAGTTACACAGACTAAAGAGCCATCTTGTGTAATGGAAAGTATAATTCACACCCCTTTAAACTGCATTGAAACAATGAAAGACTTTCTAAATTGTATAGGGAAAGTTTTCATCAAATCAACACCTATTTTCATCTTTAATGATAATGGATATTTATTTTGGTTTAAGGACTTTTTAGAAAGTGGAAAAATTGTACAATTTCAATAACTTATGCCGGTGCTGCTTTCCATCCAATTTTTCCAGTTTTCTTAAAGTTTGCAATATTTTCTTTAATGTTGTTTCATTTTCAGTGTCATTCTTGTGTTCAAAACGGTGCAGTGTTGTTTGCAGTGGTTTACACACCATAAAACAAAGGAGCTTAGAATCTGAATCAAGTAAAAGGTATTTGATTCTGGCAGGTGCATCTTTCTCCCTGTAAGAGCCGCTCCTTAAAGAGGTTCTTTTTTTTTTTTTGAAGGGGGGTTGTAGTAAAAAATGATTGCACACCATTGTTACCTCCTTAGCTCAAATACACATTTCTGTGAGCCTGTGCAACTGTTCATTCGAGGATTAACTGCTAAGTTCCTTTGCCATCGTGTATTTTATTGTTCTATTGTTTTACTTCTGTTCTGTTTACACTCTTTTCATCTTTCTTCCTTTTTATTATTGTAAGCTGTCTAGAGTAGCCCCACGGTGAGATAAGTGGCAAATAAATTTAACAAAGGAAACAAATCGGTACAAGGACGGTGCCCCAAATAGATTGAAGCATCCCTGTCTGCTTTGAATTTGAATATTGTACGAGAAACCATGACTGGGACAGTAATAGTAGTAGTAGTAGTAGTAGTAGTAGTAGTAGTAATTAAAAAAAAGTTGGAAGGGACCTTGGAGGTCATCTAGTCCAACCCCCTGCTCAGGCAGGAACCCTACACCATTTCAGGCAAATGGCTGTCCAGTCTCTTCTTAAAAACTTCCAGTGTTGGAGCATTCACCGCTTCTGGAGGCAGGTTGTTCCATTGGTTAATTGTTCTAACTGTCAGGAAGTTTCTCCTTAGTTCTAGGTTGCTTCTCTCCTTGATTAGTTTCCATCCGTTGCTTCTTGTCCTGCCTTCAGGCGCTTTGGAGAATAGCTTGACTCCCTCTTCTTTGTGGCAGCCCCTGAGATATTGGAACACTGCTATCGTTTCCCCCCTCGTCCTTCTCTTCGATAAACTAGACATGCCCAATTCCAGCAACCGTTCCTCATATGTTTTAGCCTCCAGTCCCCTAATCATCTTTGTTGCTCTTCTCTGTACTCTTTCTAGAGTCTCAACATCTTTTTTACATCGTGGTGACAAAAACTGGATGCAGTATTCCAAGTGTGGCCTTACCAAGGCATTGTAAAGTGGTATTAATACTTCACGTGATCTTGATTCTATCCCTCTGTTAATGCAGCCCAACACTGTGTTGGCTTTTTTGACAGCTGCAGCACACTGCTGGCTCATATTTAAGTGATTGTCTACTAGGACTCCGAGATCCCTCTCACAGTTACTACTATTGAGCAAGGTACCCCCTATACTATACCTGTACATTTGGTTTTTCTTGCCTAAATGTAGAACCTTACTTTTTTCACCATTGAATTTCATTTTGTTAGATAGCGCCCAGTGTTCAAGTCTGTCCAGATCCTCCTGTATCCTAAGCCTGTCTTCTGGAGTGTTGGCTATTCCTGTCAGCTTGGTGTCATCTGCAAATTTGATGAGCTCCCCATCTATCCCCTCATCCAAATCATTGATGAAGATGTTGAAGAGCACTGGACCTAGAACAGAGCCCTGGAGCACCCCAGAACACACTTCCCTCCATGTAGATGCAGTTCCATTGAGGATCACACGCCGAGTACGGCCGGTCAGCCAGCTATGGATCCATCTGGTGGTGATGCTGTCTAACCCATATGGTTTTTCTATCTTATCGAGTAGTAGGTTGTGATCTACTTTATCAAATGCCTTACCGAAGTCCAAGTAAATTATATCCACAGCACTCCTCTGATCCACTAATTTTTTCACTTGGTCAAAAAATGCAATAAGGTTTGTCTGGCATGATCTGTTTTTGACAAACCCATGTTGGCTTTTAGTAATGACTTCCTTTGCCTCTAGGTGTTCGCTGATTCGTTGTTTGATTATCTTTTCCAGAATTTTCCCAGGTATTGAGGTCAGGCTGATAGGTCTGTAACTTCCTAGATGCATTTCCTGGATCCAACGATAGTAAATTATCTTTGCAAGAAAGAAATATTTTTGGGAAGGTTGCCCAACTTAGAGATAGCATTTACAAGGAAGGGGAATGGCTTTCTTGATTAAAGATTACAGGCTCAATTCTTGACATTTAAAGGATGACATAACTGGGAACAGAGAGGATCCTTTTTTTTCCAAATCACCCTTAGAGACAGTGATTGGCTGGGAAAGCCAAGTGGAAGAGCTCCAAATTCACTTCCTCACCTGCTACTCCGCTGGAATATACGCGTCTTGTTCTCAGCCTGTTCTTTCTGCCTCAAGATTTCCAGGCCTGCCACATCTATGCTCTGCTCCTTGGCTGAACGGGTCTGTCCTGTGGCTGCCAACAGCTCTGCATTCTATTGGGAACAATTTTCTTCCAGCAAAGAAAACTATGTTTATTCCCTCCCTTCCCTCCCTGCATCCCAGCAGAAAGCAAACCAACAGAGATTAGCTTTTGCCTCCCCTTCACAATGCTGAAACTTTAAATGTTAATTAAAAGTTTAATTAACATTAAATTAAATGTTAATTTAAAAATGTGAATGACAAAAGCTGTTCTTCGTTAATGAACCACAATATTCCGACTTCTGACAGAGACCAGCTAGAACCAGAGGATAAAACTGTAGCATGGGCTAAAGAGCCACATTTTCTAACAAAAAGTACAACTATCGATCTTGGTCAACAGTTCAACAATCTCTCAACGTTCCTTTTTCCTCTTCTACTTTCTGAAGCTATATAGGTAAAAAAGTAAAAGTTTCTCTGCGGGTTTTTACTCTGCTAGTCATAACCAACCTTAAGGCATAGTGCTCGCCTCTGTTTTCTTAAGCCAAAGAGCCAGTGTTGTCTGAAAACATTTCTGTAGTCGTGACATCACCCTAGCACAGAGTATGCGGCGAAACACAGAAGGCTGTTATCTTCCCATATGCTTATATGCAGTACCTATTCGTCTATTTGCATCTGCATGCTTTCAAATCGCTAGGTTGGCAGGAGCTGGGACAAGTGACGGTAGCTCACTCCATCTTGCTGTGCTCGAATTGTCGAGTTGTACACCTTTAACAGTCTAAGGCAGGAAATCCCCAATCCCCAGGCTGTGGCCCACTACCCGGACGTGGCCTATTCAGAACCGGGCTGTGCAGGTGGCGGGCCGGCGTGCGCAGCTCAACTTGTGCGAGTCACAGGCCGACGCATGTGCACACGCATGCACAGCTCAACTTGCGCAAGTTGAGCTGCGCGGGCCTGTGCCTGCATGCCAGCCTGTCACTCGCGCGGCTCAGTTCTCTCCACCCCCCCCTGCCAAGCTGCCAAGGTTGGGGACCGCTGGTCTAAGACCCAATGTCTTAGCCACTGAGCCAATGCATTCCCCTCCTGAAGCTATAAAAAATTCAAAATTCCTGGAAATCTCTTGGGAGTTCCAACCTAGAAACACTGTATCTTTTGCTTCTTTCTGCCACCTGCAGATATTTCCCACGCTACCCCAGCCTTCATCTCTGATCCAAACAGACTTGCTTGCTTACCTGGTCACGGAACATAAGGGAGATTATCTCTAGCACATGCAGACTCCACTGCTGTTCACTTGTGGAGCTGGCCAAGAATTTGAGCAAATCATCCATCCCGCTAATGTGCATAGCCCAGAGCACCCGGTCATGGATGTTGGCATCATCGTCAATGTTCTATGGGAGAGATCGGATGGGATTAACCATTAGAATACGGGTAGTCGTCATGTTACAACCACAACCGAGCCCTAAATTTATAATGCTAAGTGAAACATTTGTTAAGTAAGTCTTGCCCCATTTTATGATTTTCCTTGCTACAGTTGTTTTAAGTGAATCATCGTGTTGTGTTAGTAACACAGTTGTTAAGTGAATCTAGATTCCTCCTTGACTTTGCTTGTCAGAAGGTCACAAAAGGAGATCACATGACCTCCAGGACACAGCAACCATCATACATATGAACGTCAGCTGCCAAGTTTCAGAATTTTGATCACGTGACCATGGGGATGCTGCAACGGTCGTTAAGTGTGAAAAAGCGGTCATCAGCCACTTTTTCAGCGCCACTGCAACTTTGAATGATCACTAAGTGAACTGTTGTACATCAAGTGGAATTTTAAATCACAAGAAGCTATAATATCCATTTTGCTCAACTTCATGTCACACCACACGATAGGCAAAGTGTCCCACTGACACACTCATATTCTTTGGGAATATCTTTGATAAACAGGATGAGGAAGAGCCACAGCCAGACAACAGTCAGATAAAAGACCCATCAGTCCACCCAAGAAATGGGGGAGGAATGGGGGAGGAGAAAGCATCTCAGAAAGGACACCGCTTAATTCTCTGGAAAGTACAGGCAAGGGAGGAGAGACGTGCTTTCAGACTTGCAAGAATTTATTACCGTTAACCTTACAACAAGTTCCGAACTACACTGAAGGGCTGACAGAACAGACACCTCCCAGGTCATATAAAAGAAGAGCTGGCAAGGCAGACGTAGTAAGAAAGACCACATTCCCCTCAGAATGTTAAGAAAAAAGGGAAATCACAGTGAGAGCATCCTGGACAGGAACAATGTACCCCACATTTTTCTTTGATTCTTCTGCTATTATCATTCAGCTGAAGTATATTGGCTCCCTAAATAACAATATTCAAACCATACCGGAAGCAAGGCATTATTTATCAAGCTTAAGACATTCCCACCCCCTAAAATAACCATGGAGAGTCATTCAGCAGTACCGCAGTGAGTTGTTGAGATAATGCAGATGAAACACTGAATAGGAAACTTCCGATTATCTGATATCGTCAATATCACTGTCAGACCTGCCCCCACTTCTGCCCTTGCTAGTCCCTTACTGTCCAATTACATTTGAATAAATTGTTTCGGGAACTGTCTCTTCAATGGAGGGCTGGTTGGTGAGCTGTTATATTCCATGCCCAGCATTTTGACCTTGAGATGGCATCTCTGGAAGGTATGATGAGTAGTTAGCCTCCCCCCCCCACCAGCTCCCTCCCCCCCATAGTTCACGGCAGACTGGCGGCTAGCTAATGCGAAGTTCAAGCGAAGGATGGCAGTCCTGACCATCACCTACAACAGCACCAGCTGGTATAACTCAATGTGGGAGGAATTTGGGAAGCCCAGATTCCTCTTATCTGCAGGTATATGCTTGTATGTTTACTCCATGCATTATGCAAGGCTGGCATTTACCAGCCCAAATGCCAGCCTTACACATCCATACCGTCTCGTCATCAGGATCAGCTGGCACATGCAGCACATTGCGCACCAGAAGCAAGATGCGCTCAATTAACAGGTTATCTTCTTCCTGGCGCTGCTCCCAGTCCTAGGATGAGAAAGAAGAGATCATAAAAACACACACACACGTATTGGAAGTCCGTGAAAGAGATGAAAATCAAGGAGGAGTTCACTGCTCCCACTCTAGTCTCTGTTTGACAAAATCTTGTCTCTTTTCACAATCCTTTCTTGTCCTCAAGCCACCCCCCCCCTTTTGATCTGGGAAGTGATTCCAAGTGAAACTCACCAGCTGCAGCAATTCATATAGCTTCTCGCTCAGCACCCCAAAGACCTTCTCGCTGGCAAATGCCTAAGGATTGGAAAAAGAAGGTACCGTATTAGGATCCCGTGAAGACAGAGCAACCCCTCAAAGCAAGCTACAAAGACTTGGTATGGAAACTGCAATCTGCTTCTTCCCTTCATTATCTGCCTTTTGTTTAAGTTTATTTTTTTTAAAAAACGTCCATCCCCTTGGTGTTCTTCAGATTAGCTGCAATCCCAGAATCAACCATTCTTCTTACCTTCAAAGATCTTTAGTTTAAGCACAGCAAAACTTACTGTACCAAGCTTCAAGCGTAATTATAAAGAGCACCGTGGCTCAGAAAAGTAGGGTCTATTTCCTCATAATCCTGTTATCCCCCAAACAATGGAACAAGGACTAGAGAGCACCTCCCACTCACTTCTTTATAAGCCTGCAGGTAGGAGACAGTTTGCAGGAAGTGATGGCGGAGGTTAATGTCCTGGGGAATTTTTCCAAAGCAGAGGATAGCTGGTTGAGTTAAATTCACCATTAATCTAGGAAAATAAGACACAGAGACTTTGTCAATGATTGTAACATAAAGCCAGCTTAATTGTGTTGTCATTGAACCACTTTAGTATTAAACACTTCACAAACATCTTAAAGTTATACTAATTTCCCACTGACAAATTTAAGCAATGAATGTATTTCTACACTGGTATATTAGAGCTTAGCTACGGTAATTCATTGTGATGGCTTCCTCGGTATTTCATTTTTTTTTTTGTAAGTATTTTCTGTAGTGAATTCCTAATTGCCACCTATATTACACATAGTTCCAGTTCAGGATTTGGTTCAGGTTTAAATTTAAGTGGATAATGCCTTCATCTAGACTCGGATCACCATGTGTGACAAGCATGGGATTTAAAAATAATCTGGAGATTCTGTCTTTAAACCCATACTATATAAAGAGTTTAATTTTCTAAATAGGCTAGACTTCTTTTCATTCTAACATTCAAATCTAGATTGCCTTCACCTCCAGAGATAATAAAAATTGTTATGACTGCTGCATTGTGCACATTTTAAAATTTGGTTCTTTGAAAGATATTAGTTCCTCCTCCCAGCGCAATTAAAGCACTGATTTAGTTAAAACTCTCAGTCATATATTTCAGAAATATGCACATTATTCAAACTGACCGTGTTTAGATATTAAAAAATTGCCAGAGCATAAACGCCTATCATTCTCATTTATATCTAAAGTCCTCAATTGTTTCAGACCAAAATTATCATAATCTCTTGCCACTGATCAGAGAGTTAGGTCTTATGGGATAGGACAAGACCAGGGCATGGATTGTTCCCTGATCTCTGTAATGCACACTCCTTTATTCCTATCTGTTACTGATATTCTTCATACTTAAACCTATAACCAATACTCTTTCCTTCCATCTTCTTTCATCCTGCCATTCCTACCTGATGACAGCATCAAACAGCTGTTTATCTTGGGGGTACTGGACAATAATAGGGATCAGGTCATTTTGCAGAATCTGAGCAGCTCCCAGCTGTTGCCGAATATCCCGGGTCTCGTCTTCATGGCGCAGATAGCGGATTAAATCTTTCACACTCTCTGGAGGAATTCAAGCCAAGTGGGAGACAAAAATTCAAATGGGTGCAAACCTAGAGCTCATAAAACTTCTATCTCAGGATACATATTAACAATTAACCAGTGGAACAACCTGCCTCCAGAAGGGGTAAATGCTCCAACACTGGAAGTTTTTAAGAAGAGACTGGACAGCCATTTGTCCGAAATGGTATAGGGTTTCCTGCCTGAGCAGGGGGTTGGACTCGATCAGTGGTTCTTAACCTTTTTGAACGAATCGCCCCCTTGAGCCAATGAGAAAGTTGTCATCGCCCCCCTCCTCCAACATAACCTCTCAATCACAACATAGGAAATAAGTCTTAATTTTATGCAAACACTTTTTTTGTTTTCTTTAAAACTGTCATCAGGACACATCGATGCAAATAATTTATTTCCAGTCTTTTCCCCATATCTCCCATATTCTGGCCAATGGCGCGCCACTGTATGGGTAGAGGCTGCTGCGCAACCCGCATGAAGATAAGCGATGCGTATTCACATATGTACGGCTTTCTGTACTGAAGCTAGCTGGAGGAACATTTGAAAACACAATTCAATCCACTAATAGCGATCATCTGATGTATGACAGATATACAGCGAGTCACTGTACGAGAAAATCTCAAAAGTGTCCCCAAAACTTCTCGCTCCATCACCCCCTTTTCGTTCCTTCGCCCCCACATCCCCTTTTCGTTCCATCGCCCCCTTGAAAAACGAAATTACCCCCTGGGAGGCAATATCGTCCAGGTTAAGAACCACTTGACTAGATGACCTCCAAGGTCCCTTCCAACTTTATTATTATTATTATTGTTGTTGTTGTTATACCAATATACTACAGAAGGAATGGACTACAACTCCCATCATAGCTGGCTAGGACTGATGAGAGAGTTACATCATCTGGAAGGTAACATATTGTTTGATTGATAAAGTTGTAGGATTAAGGAATTAAACAGTTTTGTTGGGCTCTGGAACCATCCAAAGACGGAGGACAAGAAGATATCTCCAACTTTTTCAAAACTAAAACAAAAAGTTAGAATGTGCCTTTACAGAGCTCAAATGTTTCCTACTTCATGATTTAGTTGCCTCCATCTAACAATCAATAGCTTGAGACATACACAGCCCTTACACATCCTCTAATATATACTTCCCAGTCTTGATCTCTCACCTATACAGTCTGGTTCTTTATGGTAGGTGTCCCCTTCTAAGAATCCAAGGGCACTGCAAGTTGCTAGGAGTTCACAATTCATCATGTACAAGTCCATAAATCTCAGACTAAGAAAAAGAATGGAGCCTGCAGAGAACAGACAGACAGTTTGGTTGTGCAGTTGAATGTTCATAAAACAACAGTCATCATTTGATGAAACAAATGAGTACTTGCTTACTATCTCCCATGGAAGTCTGAAAAAATCCAAAGCAGTTGTAATGTTAGAGTTTTTAACTAAAGTCAAGGTATTTTAAGATTTTTACATGGGTTTATCCATTGTTGGTGTTTAAAATTCCAGATCTGGCCTTAAAAGAAATGAGGGAGGGCTAAGCAAACTATCTAGTGTTTTAACTGTTTATTTCTTAAATTAAAATTATTTTATAACATTACTTTTTAAAAAAATGTCTGGGGTAAGCTGCAACAAGTTAGGTCAGTTTCCCACGTTCATGGATTGCAGACATGATTAGAGTTACTACCACATATACGTTCTGCAAATAGAACAAGTTCATAAAAGTAGTTTGAGGTAGCTGGATCACATATTTGACCTTGAAGGAACAATTATTCACTTCTGGTAGAAATCCCAATTTGCAGTTAAAATACAGTACTGCCTAAACCAAAATATCATAAAATAAACCAGCTTCTTTTATGTCTCTGCGTATAATCTAGTTTCCAAATTGCAGAGGCAAACAGCAATGTGAGATGTATCCTAGTCTAGAGGTCTACACTGACATTCTTACCTGAATTTATCCAAGCACATGTGTGCGCTTATTTTAACTCTAGCAACTGACTTCAAAATCAAGTCCCACTAAAATTAACCTTTAAAAATGCTAACTACTGTACAGGTAGAATTGTACAATACAGCTGAAAACATATGTGAATTTTCTGGAAATAACTATACCATTTTAAGACAAAGATCTAGAAAATAACTCAACTGAACCTACAGATGGGGAAAAATCAGAACCCATTGGATTTATCCAACCTGTTTCTCCCCCCCCACAAAGGATGTTATTAATAGCAAACTTTCCCATTCAAGAGGCATAATACAATCAAGCAATAACATAGCTCCATGCTGTTTTGCAGAACTTTTCAATGTCTTGGATTTGATTTCAATGCCCTTTGAAGTGTATAGGAACAGGAAGGTAATGCCTGTCTCCAATTTTTAATAACATGACCTAGGAACAAATGCAGCTACCTTAAAAAGCTGCAGTGTGTTATCTTTGTGCCCCTAAATGCTCAGAATTATACTTTGGAATCCAACCCAAAGCATGCATAGCGCCGCACTTTTATTGTCATATTAATGCAGAGCAAATCAGAGAAAAACGTAAACACTAATTCATTAAATGTGCAACTGGCTATTTGATAAACATGATGAAACTCCTTCTTTGCACTCCTTATTGAATTAAAGCTATACATGAAGCTTACATCTTCTGTCCACTTATTGTCCTAAAAATTAATTATGTGCCAGGTACAACATCCTTATTCAAGTCCCCTTGCAAGTGACAAATCTCAGAAGGCAGCTACTGGGTTTATGTAACACATCCAACCAGAAATGAAAAATTTGCATTTTAACCTTACATGCACATAAATACATACAGTTGGGCTATAATTCAGTGTGTCATCATGTGAACACAGAAAACCATAGGTAAGAATGATTTTCAAACTCAAGTCAATATATTTACTTTTTCCCCCCAAAAGAAATTGTCCTTCCTAGTCTGTGGAGGGAAAAGGGTACACAATACTTACCGTACTTTCACCTAATAGAGAATGAAACAAATAAGCAAAATCTCTCCACTTCCAAAGAAAGATAAAGGCTGATTATCAAGCCAGCTCAGCCCACCACCAGTTTAATGAAAACATGTCAAGGACTAAGGAAATCCTGTTTCAAGTCTATACTTTCAACCTCGGGTCTTTATTATAGCAATTACAAATCAAAGTAACAGTCTCAGCCACTGGAGATTTTAGGACCATCATTCTTTCCATGCAGCATTTCTCTCCAAACTGCCATTATGGTGAAAAAATAATGGAGGAGGAAATACCATGCTATGTATGTCACCTCCTTCTCCTGGAGGAAAAACAGGATATAAATCTAACAGACATCACCTGCAGCATCCTAACCCCTGCGAACCTGCCACTCTGGCTGCAACAAACAATGGCTCCTCCATTCTCAGTTCATAGATTCTTTAATGAGCAAAATAAAAGGAAATCAGCAAACTAGGTTTCCATACGGATTACAAATTACCTGGACTTGCACAGATAGTAGGATAACTAAGCATATATACGTATTTACCTTCTATGTCAAGCAGCTCAGCCGTGATCCCCAAACAAGACTGAAATTTAGGGCAACCCACAGCCTAAAGAAGGTTGCAAGGCAGCCAATTATTATTGAGGGCTAAAGATCATAAGCAATAGACTTTCCTCCATCAATTTCCAGATAAACCACTGTACAACTTATTTACCAGCCAAATCTCCCTCCTGTGACTTTTTATGCACACAAACTCCTCAGATAAGGTATGGCCGCAATCCTTCCAACCTTCCCGAGCCTATGAGAGACGGGCAGCTAAACAGAGAGACTACTGAGGACCAGAGATTTGACTGCATCTTAGCAAAACCCCGATTCCTTAAAAAAGGCTGTGTGGAGATGGGGGAAGGGGATTACTTGTTTTCTCCACCCACTTTTGACAAGGCAATTCACTATTTCTTACGCCTTAGCTCCTGCTTTGTTCACACTGCTCTCAAGACGACAGCATAACCTGGTTTACATAACTGGTCCATTTACCTAGCCTGCTAAAGGGATCTAACCTACTTTCCAACAATCTTGGAGGTAATGATAACCAAGGTCACTATGCACAAATGTTGGGAGTATGGTAAATGCACAGATATACTGCAGAGTGTCTTGTTAGAAATAAATGAACATTTGGAAGATGAGAGAATATTAAGAGGTTAAGAGGTTGAATTAGGAAACTAAGATTCAAGACCCTCTAAATTCACCAAATAATTTTGGGCCATTTCTCAATAAAAAAAAAAAAACCTCAGTCACTGTGGGGGAAAAATCAGGATGCTGCTCTCTGTACAGGTAATCTTCAACTGCCATTTGTTTAGCGACCGTTCAGTTATGTCCCAGAAAAAGTTGACTTACAACTGGTACTTGCACTTAAAATGGTCCTTGCATCAAAACCTCCCTATAGACACATGGTCAGAATTCAGGTGCTTGGCAACAGGCATGTATTTAAGGCAGCTGCAATGTCCAGAGGTTATGTAATTGCCATTTGCAACTTTTACAGCTGGCTTCTGACAAGCAAAGTCAACCGGGGAAGCCTGATTCACTTAACAACTGCCCTAAATACATGCCTGTTGTAAGGAGTACAAGGAGTACCTACATTAGGGTTGCATATCCCTTTGTAAATCATTTGGAATATAGACTCAAAGAGAAGGCAGGAGCAGCAATGTTTTTGACCAGAATCATGCAGCTGCTTTAAAGAGTTGCAGGCAGAATATAGTACAATACAGAAGTGGCACTATCTACCCCTTTGACATCATCTTCTAAAACCTGTCTATCATAGCCATAATCACAAAGAGGTTCATGAAACTCAGCAGCACTGCATTTTTCTTCACAAAAATGCAATCTATTGGTATAATCACCTTGGTTTCAATATTTGACCGGCTTTCAAGATTCAAGATAAAGTGACTAAACTAGTAGGCCAGCCAAATGCTGTGGACGTAGTATACTTAGATTTCAGTAAGGCATTTGATAAAGTAGACCACAACCTACTCTTTGGTAAGCTAGAAAAAGGTGGAATAGACAACATCACCATCAGATGGATTTGTAGCTGACTGACAAACCATACTCAATGAGTAGTCCTCAATGACACTACATCCACACGGAGAGAAGTAAGCAGTGGGGTACCACAAGGCTCCGTCTTAGGCCCAGTTCTCTTCAATATCTTCATTAAGGACTTAGATGAGGGAATAGAAGGGGAACTCATCAAATTTGCAGATGACACCCAACTAGCAGGAGTAGCCAACCCCCCAGAAGACAAACTCAGGATCCAAAAAGATCTTGGCAAACTTGAACAATGGGCCCTATCCAACAAAATGAGTTTCATTGTGGAGAAAAGCAAAGTTTTACATTTAGGCAGGAAAAATCAAATGTATAAGTACAGATTAGGTGAGACCTGGCTTAAAAACAGTAACTGTGAGAGAGACCTTGGGGTCCTAGTGGATGATCATTTGACTATGAGCCAGCAGTGTGCAGCAGCAGCCAAAAAAGCTAATACAATTCTGGGTTGTATAAACAGAGGCATAGAATCAAGAAAACGTGACGTATTAGTACCGCTTTATAAAACCCTAGTAAGACCATACCTGGAATACTGCAGCCAATTTTGGTCACCATATCACAAAAAAGATGTTGAGAGTTTGGAAAAAATTCAGAGAAGAGCAACTAAGATGATCAAAAGCCTGGAGACTAAAACATATGAAGAATAGCTGCAGAACTTGAGTCTGGCTAGTCTAAATAAAAGAAGAAATAGGGGAGACATGATAGCAGTGTTCCAGTATTTGAGGGGTTGCCACAAAGAAGAGGGGGTCAAGTTATTCACCAAAGCACCAGAGGGCAGGACAAGAAACAATGGTTGGAAACTGACCAAAGAGAGAAGCAACCTGGAATTAAGGAGAAACTTCCTGACAGTGAGGACAATTAACCAGTAGAACAGCTTGCCTCTAGAAATCATGAGCGCTCCATCACTGGAGATTTTTAAGAAGAGACTAGACAGTCACTTGTCTGAGATGGTATGGATTCTCCTGCTTGAGCAGGGGGCTGAACTAGAAGACCTGCAAGGTCCCTTCCAGATTCTATTCTATTCTATTCCATTCCATTCTATTCTCATGTCCTGCCTACAACAATATAATAGCATTCCTGAAATGCTATAGTTGTGTCCTGGCCTTTCCTATTTCAAAGAACTGACAAATTGACAAGGTTCTTGGAACGCAGTGTTTGCCTTTTGCCGAGCATAATACTTTTCATTCAAACCAAAAAGTTTCATCCATCCATCCACAGAACATTCTTCCAATAGCTTCCTGCTTATCCAAATGGTCTTTCGCAGTGTTCTTTTTAGAAAGTAGTGGATTTCTCTTTGTAATCCTGCCATGCACATTATTGCGCATGTTGTTCAGTGTTTTGATGGTGATCTCGGGACATCTGCCAACAGAGGAGAAGTCCTTAGTTTCTTACATATTACCCTGAAGTTCTCTGAGATCTCCCAGGGTGTTATATACCTAGCTCTTGGTATAATGTCATCTGATTAGCTACTCCCAGGAGGGTAACAATGGTTTTAAATTCCCTTCATTTATACACAATCTGCATGGCAGTGGATTGCTTAGAAATAGTTTTATAATCTTTTCCAGCCTATATTAACAACTGTTTTTTAGAGGTCCTCATAAATCTCCTTTATTCAAGCCATGACATACTTCCACATGGTATATGCATTGTGAAGATCCCAGACTTTGATAGTGAATATTCAAAAGCCTATTCTTTAAATAAGGCAGGACGCTCAACACTCACATCTGAGTATTGTCTCATTAAAACACCTGACTCCATTTTCTCCTCAATGAATTGATAATCCTAGAGGTTCGTATATTCTTGCCATATACAAATATGTTGCTTTGGATCATTTTTCTCAATGAATAAATGAACAAGCATAATATTTTTGGCTCAATTGTTTAATTGGGGTTTTCTTAACCTAGTTGTGTGGAGAACATATCATGTTTTAGGTCCTATTAACTGGCACGTGTTTATAACAGCTGTAGCATTCCGGAGTCAATGATTGCCATTTACAACTTTCTCAGGAGGCTTCCAACAATCAAAGTCCATGGGGGAAACCAGACTTGCTTAACAACTGTATGATTCACTTAACAACTATGACTTGTTTAATGACTGCAGCAAAAAAGTTCATAAAATTGGGTGCAACTCACCTAAAAACTGCATCACTTTGAGACAAATTTCGGTCCCAATTGTTGTTATAAGTCCACCTGCGCTACTCTCCCACATTTAAAAACAAAATTAAAAACAACTCATGTTCCAACTCACTTTTCATATTTGGAGGGAGCTAAGTTGGGAAAGATTGATAGAACATATTGACTAAGAGTCTAGGCTGTGAACCATCCAAAACACTGGCTGATAATGAAGGTTTCTTGATTAGTTTCCCCTCTCTATGGAAAAAAATGATCACCTTGCTTTATAATATTGTTTTTAAGATCTCCAAGAAAATGTATTTGTATGTGATTCAAGCATTATACAAAAGGTTAAAAGCAAACAAATAAACAACATCAATTCAAAGCAATACCTGCAACTTAGAAGAAAGAGATAACTAACAGGAGAACAATTAAGAAAAGCTGAGATGTTTTTTAAAAGAAATTGTATTTACACAGTAAATGCGTAAAAACATATGAACCCTTATTTTTCCTTTGCTGGCAGGTGAGGAAAGCGAAAACCATGATGAAAATGCTTTTCGGCAATAATTGGCCTCAATCACAACAATGCAGCTGCATTGATCCATGACTCTCCTGTGAGCCCCCAAGGGTTCAGGAAGGACAACAATTCATGTGATGTGCAGGAGGTTGAAACCCAGTTCCATTCAAGCTTCTGAGAAAAGAGGTCCTCTGGAAATGAATGAGATAGGCAAGAGCCTATCAGAAGATGTAGGACTGAGTTACACAACAAACCTCATTCTCAATCAAACACCACAATGCTCTGCACTAACAATGCCAGAGAAATTTAAAAAAAAAAATGGGTCAAGAAAGAACCCCTTCCTACAACATTTCCAGACTGGCATCATATCTTTGAAGAGGGTTTTACAAAGTGCTAAAAAATGTTTTCTTCTGGGTCCAAATTTGACCAGGTGCAAGAAACTCGTAAAGCCTGAACATTGCTCACTTATGCAGTTCTTTACTTTCTATAGTAAAACTTTAATGAACTATTTGGGGGGGGGAGAGGAGTATCCACTAAACCTGAATTTATCTTTTATATAATTTATATCATTTGTTTAATTACAGTTCATAATTTAATGTATTTAAATGTATTTATATAATTATGTAATTATATAAGTGACTAACTTAATCAAATGACATAAATAAATTGTAGCAACTACGTCGTTGCTTTGGGACATTTTTATCCACTGCTTCTGAAGTCCACTGTATGGATCTTCGGACCTTTCATGAATATTTTCTATTATCACAACAATTTTTCTTTGTGCAAATCAAATCCTAAAATAAGGGATTAAATTCAAAATGTTTCTCTGCTTATAAGATATACAAATGCACACACATCTACCCACACAAAAAAGAAATCTATTTTATATGTACTAATCATGTGAATTAATAATTAAATTAATAAATAAACAACATGCTTTTAGATGCTTTAAATTTTATATTCCCAAATAATATTTTGGCATAGATATCAAACATCATAGTTGCAGCACAGAACTCTAAGACCCTGTAAATTGCAATGATATCCAGAAAGTAAATTGAATCATATGAAGACACTCTAAATAATTACAATATAGCTAACCCTCATTCAAAATCCTCTAAATGACTCCCTAAGTCAAATAGTTAACCTAATGACTTTGTATGATCTCAATCACTGCCAAACACATATTAACTTTGTCACCAGGGTGTATAACATTGGATACTAAAACCTTTATTCTGACATGGATACGGTCAGAATGAAAAAATATTTTTTCTAGTGCAAAAAAGATTGGTCCCTCTTCCTTCCAAATGCAGAATAGAAACATTTGTTAAGTGAGTTTTGCCCCATTTTACAACCTTTCTTGCTATAGCTGTTAAGTGAATCACTGCAGTTTTTAGTAACACGGTTAAGTGAATCTGGCTTCCACATTGACTTTGCTGGTCAGAAGGTTGCAAAAGGAGATCACAGGACTCCAAGACACGGCAACCATCATAAATATGAACCAGTTGCAAAGCATCCTGATTTTGATCATGTGACCAAGGGGATGCTACAACAGACCTAAGTGTGAAAATTGGTCACAAGTTACTTTTTTCAGTGCCACTGTATCTTTGAACGGTCACTAAATGAACTGTTGTAAGTCAAGGACTACCTGTGCTTGCTGGGTTCACACAACACCTTGAACTATAAACCCATTTAAGTACAGCATATTCTGTAAACCCAGCCAGAGGGTCCACTAGCATCCTACTACTGGAATAACATTACTTTTTTTCAGCGATAACAGATCCAACTCTTAATTGATCTAAGTCAGAAGTAGGAACCCACTACATACTTTTTCTAACAGATATCTTCAGTGCTCCATTTCAGCTTTCTCTTAATGGCCCAAATCCATCTGATTCGACCCCCGAGAATTCTGTGGCTGAATTTGCACCCTGTAGCTTACCTAGAGCTACCCATGGTTTACTCTATCCAGTTTCTCAGAACTTTAATTAGAGTTGGGTGCATAACACATGCCAGCAGATTTATTAACAGGTGGTTGGCTAACCGGCACTCCTGTATGATTTGCAACACAGCCAAGAAGATTTATTTACAATACTTCCAAATACTCTGTAAACATGGACGCAGTGAACTACCTCCTCCCCTCCCCAGTTGCCTTTTGAAGGAAAAAAAAAGTCCAGTTGCCTTTTGAAGAAAGAAAACACCTTTGAGACAAAGTAAGACCTGGATAAACTGAGAATCTCCAACAGGGGTTCTCAACCTCGGCAACTTTTAAGACTTGTGGACTTCAACTCCCAGAATTCCTCAGCCAGCTTTGCTGGCTGAGGAATTCTGGGAGTTGAAGTCCACAAGTCTTAAAGTTGCCGAGGTTGAGAACCCCTGCATAGACCGTTCTCCCCAGTAAATGTAATGCGGGTGCCATAATTCTGTCATCAAATGAACTAACCAAACCAAACCTTAAACATATTTTAGGCTTATCAATATAATTTAGTCTTTTTAGGCAATGATTCCAAAGCTATTAAAATAGAATTTAAGCGCCAAAGAATTAACATTCTTTCCCTAATAAATGGCTGCTGAATGGGACGTATATTGTTCAGGAGGGAGAAGCCCCATTAGGACTTTCTCTCCAATAATCCCTGCCCTGACGCCCGTGCACAGATCTCCCCAATTTACCAAGGTCTCCATTTGTGCTTTTAGCTCCTGCTTTCGGCTGCAGCGGGAGAAGCAACTCGATCCCGACGTCCTCCCGTCTTCTACTGCGATTCCCGCCTCCTAAACTTGAAATGGCGCGCAAATGAGCTTCAGCTCTTTTAAAGGGTCAATGCCGACAAAGGCACTGATTTAGAAGTTGCTCTGAGATAAACCCATCGAAATAATCGCCTTCCTTGCCCGGGAAGACCGTATAGGCTCGCGGATGCACCCGACCGAGTGTACTGCACCCCCCCCCCAAGCCTTGCTGAATAAATCACAATTCGCAATGGTCACACAGCACATTAAACCATAGTTTATAAAGCAGAATAACTGCATTCATTCGAAGCGCTAAAATCACAAGCAGAATTGCTGTGTGGAGTGTTTATTAGGTTCAAGGTACGAGGCATTCTAAGAATCCAGGGATTTGAATTAATTCCGTTATATTTGTTTGCCCATTGTTTGATTGTGATTGTGTCTGGTATGAGTGTTATGAATTATTCTGTTTTTATATAGTATTTTAAGTAGACATTTTAACTGATCCTATGTTTTGTTTTTTACTTGTATTATTGTTGTGACCCGCCCTGGGTCTGAGAAGGGCGGCATATAAGTCTGAACAAAATCAAATAAAATAAATAAATCCGATTCATTCTTTTTATGGTTTAACTGGCCCACGTCGCGGCAGTTTTTAGCTGCACGTTCCGGATTATGTTGTAATCCCCGACGCCCTTAAGAATACAATAAAATAACTGCCATGTTGCTGATGGGATTTTTTTTGACCCCACTTTTCCACTTTGGCTATGGCATCGCCCTTTTAAGCGAAAGCTACCCTCAAGCAGCTCAGTGGGTGGAGCAAACTAAGACCGGGAAGTTCATATACATCCTGTATTCCAAGCAGTGAAGTCCCGTCCGCTGGTCGTTCTTGCATTACAATGCTTGCTAATTTTGCATATTGTATTACAATATTTGCTTATTTTTTACACGAGCAACATATCAGTCAGACACCGGGTTTTAAGTAGGTTGACCCGAGACACTTAACACCCATCAAATCACGTCATAGTGCAAAGCAGCAGAGAGACTTGCTTGGCCCTAGATCAGGGGTAGGCAACCTTGGCTCTTTTATGACTCGTGGACTTCAACTCCCAGAATTCCCGAGCCAGCCATGCTGAGGGGAAAGGGAGAGGTTTCCAAGCTGAGCCATGCTGGCTCAGGAATTCTGGGAGTTGAAGTCCACGAGTCAGAAAAGAGCCAAGGTTGCCTAGCCCTGCCCTAGGCTGAATAGAACAGTATTTGATTATTGCAGGAATATGTAAGAATCAGAAGTTTTCTGGAAAAATCCCTGCGCTGCGTTTACTATCGAGAAGCCATCTGGTTTCCCAAGGCAGAAGTACAGTTTCCCTTTCATTACGTTTAGTGGGCGGTACCGCAGCGAGGCCCCCAGATCAGAGAGGACTGCTAGGAGACGGCAAATCATTGGCTTTTTTCTGGCTGAATAGAAATGATCTTTCGGAGTCAGAAAAAGCGGTAGATTTACAGTGTTTCTCAACCTTGACAATTTTAAGGCATGTGGACTTCAACTCCCAGAATTCCACAGCCAGCATTGCAGTCCACATGCCTTAAAATTGTCAAGGTTGAGAAACACTGCGTAGAACAACAACGGATGAATTGGAGGGGGGAAGCTGGTGCTGACTGGAAAGTGGGTCTGTAAACTCTCCTATGTTCTATTTAAAAAAAAATTTTTGGAGCAAAAAAATACTTGCAAGGAAAAGAAGTTTAAAAAAGAAAAGAAAATACGCTTCCGGTTGCACACTGCTCCGCATTATGTGGTCCCTGCCGACTAAGACCTTTGGGCTGAATGAGTTCGCTGTGTATTCAGTTCAAAAGCTCTACACACCGGTTGATAAGATCAACAGGTGATTTGTGGGTTTTTTTTCTTTATAGGAGTTGATGTAATATTGCCCGAACTTCTAATAAAATGATGGAATTCTAACGTTTCTTTTGTTGCCCCTTTCATTTATTAAATTTATGCCCCTTCATCCAGAAACTCAAGGCACCTTATATAGTATCTCATTCTGCAACACCAATCCAGTGAGATAGATTGGGCTGACTGATCTGAAATTGCCCCTTATATAGGGATATTCACACGCAGGTCTCATCCATCTACTGTTCTATATTTGTACCTATATGCTGACTCTTGGCAACTGCCTGAACAACTCTCTGCAGTTTTCATGGCAAGATTTGAGAAATAGAATAAAAGAGTTGGAAGGGACCTTGTAGGTCATCTTGTCCAGGGATCCCCAACCCTCAGTCCGTGGACTGGTACCAAAGAGAGAAGCAACCTAGAATTAAGGAGAAACTTCCTGACAGAACAATTAACCAGTGGAACAACCTGCCTCCAGAAGCAGTGAATGCACCAACACTGGAAGTTTTTAAGAAGAAACTGGACAGCCATTTGTCTGAAATGGTATAGAGTTTCCTGCCTGAGCAGGAGGTTGAACTAGATGACCTCCAAGGTCCGTTCCAACTTTATCATCATCATCATCATCATCATCATCATCATCATCATCATCATCATCATCATCATCATCATCTATTATTATTATTATTATTACTATTATTACTATTACTATTACTATTATTATTATTATTATTATTATTATTATTATTATTATTATTATTATTATTATTATTATTATTATTATTATTATTATTATACCAGTAACTGATCCGCACAAACAAGCAAAGCCCCATCTGTGGGATGCAGGCAGCACACAAAACCATGCACTCTCCTGTCCGTGGAACAGCCTTTCTCCACGGAACGGGTCCCTGGTGCCCAAAAGGTTGGGGACCTCTGATCTAATCCAAATAGGAGACCCTACAACAGCGGTGGCGAACCTATGGCACACATGCCAGAGGCGGCATTCAGAACCCTCTGTGTGGGTACACGTGCTGTTGCTCCAGCCTCACCTCCCCCCATGACCCCCTCCTCACCAGCAGCCCCCCTGGATGAGAGTCACCCCTGAGTGTGGCCCACACGGAGCAGCGCAGCCAAGGACATGGCAGCCAGGCAGTGTAGACAAGACTCTGCCCTCATCCCCCATCCCCCACAGTTGATGCTGTGGGGTGCGGGCAGAGGGCATGGCCACCGTGGCCCTGCAGACAGGTTGGGTAGGGGATGGGGGGGCAGGGGCAGGGGGTGAAGCGGGGGCGGGATCAGTTTTTGGGCACTCTGCACTTTTTCTAGAGTTTCAACAACTTTTTTATAGTCTGGAGAACAAAATTGGTTGCAGTATTCTAGGTGTGGTCTTACTAAGGTTTTATAGTGGGGTATTGATACTTCACGTGATCTTGATTGAATCTCTCTGTTAATACAATTTAGGATTGCATTGGCTTTTTTTGGCTGCTGCTGCACACTGTTGCCTCATATTTAATTGATTGCCCATTAAGACTCCAAGATCCCTCTCCCAGTTACTGCTATTAAGCCAGGTTTCACCCAATCTATATGTGTACTTCTGGTTTCTCTCGCCTAAGTGTAAGACTTTACTTTTCCCTACATTGAATTTCATTTTGTTAGATAGGGCCCAGTGTTCAAGTCTGTCAAGATCCATCTGGATCTTGAGCCTATCATCTAGGGTGTTGGCTATTACTGCTAGCTTAGTATCATCTGCAAATTTGATAAGTTCCCCTTCTATTCCCTCATAAAGGCATTTATGAAGATGTTGAAGAGTACTGGGCTTAGGAAAGAACCTTGTGGTACCCCACTGCTTATTTCCCTCCATGTAGATCTAGTACCATTAAGGATTACTTATTGAGTATGGTTTGTCAGCCAATTACAAATCCATCTGATGGTGATGCTGTCTATCCCATTTTTTTTTTAGCTTTTTTTAGCTTTCCAAGAAGTGTGGTCTACTTTGTTAAATACTTTGCTGAGATCTTAAGTATATAATGTCCCCAGTATTTTGCTGGTCTACTAATTTAGTTATTTGGTCAAAGAATGAAATAAGATTGGTCTGGCATGATCTGTTTTTTTGACAAACTCGTGCTGGCTTCTAGTTATAACTTTGTTTCTAGATGTTTGCAGATCTGTTTTTTTATTATCTTTTCCAGTATCTTCTCAGATATTGATGTTAAGCTGATTGGTCTGTAGTTTCCTGGGTCTGTTTTTTTTTCTTTCTCCTTTTTTGAAGATGGGAACCACATCAGCTCTTTTCCAATCCTCTGGTCGTTCTGCAGTGCTCCAGGATTTTTGAAAGATATGGTACAGTGGTTCTGAGATGACATCTGCTAGCTCCTTTAGAACTCTGGGATGTAAGGTTTTATATTCTTATTTTTATTTTATTTTAACTTTATTATTATTATTATTTTAACTTTTATTTCTAGTCTGTCTTTTTCAGCTATGTTTTTGGTAGATTGGGTTATTTCTTTTTGCGTGAAGACAGATGCAAAGAATGAGTTAAGCAGCTCTGCTTTCTCTCTGCTGACTGATATTTCCTTGCTGTCTTCTCTCTTTTGTGGACCAACTCTTTCCTTGATTTATTTCTTGTTATTTATATGTTGAAAGAAACATTTTTTATTATTTTTGACATTTGTTGAAAGTCTTTGTTCATTCTGAGCCTTTGCTTTCCTGACTTCTTATTTGCAGATTCTGGCTATCTGCTGATATTCACCTTAGTTATATGTCCCTCTTTCCATTTTTTGTACTTGTCCTTTTTGTCTTTGGGTTTATCAGAGAGATCTTTGTGCAGCCATGCTGGTTTCTTCTTGGATTTCTTGTTTTTCTTTTTCAGTGGTATTGTGCTGGATTGGGCTTTTATGATCATATTTTTCAGTTTCCCAAGCTACTTGAGTTGTTTTCCCCTTCAGGATTTTCATCCAAGGAATCTTTCCCAAGTTCTCTCGGAGTTTGTTGAAATCAGCTTTTTTAAAATCTAAGACTCTAGTATCATTATGTTCTATTGCTTGTGTTTGCATTATATTGAATTCCAGTATGACATGGTCACTCTCACCCAAGTTTCTTGGAGTTTCAACTATCAATTCTTCTCAATTTGTGAGGATTAGGTCTAGTATGGCTGTCCCTCTAGTTCTCTCTTCTACCTTTTGGACAACAAAGTTGTCCACTAGATTGGTCAGGAATCTATTGAATTTCTCACTTGGTGCAGAATTAGTCTTCCAATTGATGTCAGGGTAATTGAAATTTCCCATTACCATTGTAGTGTGTTTCCTACATATATTTGTTAATTGATTAACAAAAAGTACATCTATTTTTTCTGCTTGGTTGGGTGGCCTGTAGTATACACCTAAGGCAATGTCATTCTTTTTTTCTTTTATATTGAACCATATGCATTCTAGGAGTTTTTTGTCTTTGGTCTCATGCATTTCTGTAGCAGTATAGTGGTCTTTTACATATAGTGCAACTCCACCTCCTCTTTTAGGGGGTCTAGGTTTTTTGAACAGTTCGTATCCTCCTATTAGTATGTTCCACTCATGGGTTTCATCCCACCAAGTTTTGGTAATTCCAATTATGTCATATCTACCTTCATGTATTAATAATTCTAGTTCACCCTGTTGTTCCCCAAACTTTGTGCATTTGTATATAGGCATTTGAGATCTTTATGTCTGAGTCTGGGTATGCTTCCTCTGTCTATTTGTTGTTTGAGTTTGTCTTCCTTCCTATCCCTACTTACCTCATTATTTGATTTGGTTTGGTTTTTGCTTGTAATTAGGTCCTGGAGATCCTAAAGATTGGTCACCCTCCCCCCTCAGTTTTAGTTTAAAGCCCTCCTGATAAGTTGAGCCAAGCATTTTCCGAAAACATTTTCCCCAGTTTTTGTGAGGTGCAGCCCATTCCTTACCAAAAGTCTATCATGGAGGTAGTGCAGTCCATGGTCAAGGAATCCAAAGTTCGTTTGATGACACCAACCCATTAGCCAGTGGTTCACTTCTAGAATCCTTTGTTCTCTTACTGGATGTTGTCATTTTGTTGGCAGTGCAGATGAAAAAACTACTTGTGCACCTAACTCCTTGACCTTCTTGCCTAGCTGTTCATAATCACTCAATATTGTTTTCAGGTCCATTTTCGTGTCATTCGTCCCTACGTGTAATAGTAGAAATGGGTAATAACCTGTCAGTTTTATTATTTTTGTTGGGTTCTCAGCCACATCTTTGATTTTTGCTCCAGGGAGACAACATAACTCTCTGGATTGATTGTCTGGTCTACCGATGTCTGATTCTGTTCCCAGTATCTAACCTTCTCTTTTTAAGGAGGGTTGTTGAGAAAGTGATCATTCAATAACTTCAGAAGATCCTGACTAAAACAGATTTTCTGAGCCCCTTACAGTCAGGTTTTAGAATTGAGTATAGGACTGAAACAGCATTGATCATGCTTGTTGATTATCTCTGGCATGATTGGTATGGGGACAGTGCATCCATTGTTGCTCATTTTGATCTGTTGATGGCTTTCAATATTATTGATCATGATACACTGGATCAGCTTAGGGAGTTGGGAGCAAATGGTACTGTATTGTGCCGATTCTCTTTCCTGCAGGGCCATCTCAAATTGATTTTCACTGGGAATGATAAATCTTGCCCTCAACCCCATTTTGCTGGGTTCCACAGGGTTTGGTTCTCTCTTCACTTCTGTTTAACATCTACAGCAGGGGTCCCCAACCCCTGGTCTATGGACCAGTACTGGGCTGCAGCATGCCAGCAACCGGTCCACACAAACAAGGAAAACCCCATCCACAGGATGCAGGCAGCACACAAAACCACACCCCCTTCAGTCCACAGAAAAACCTCTCTCCACATAACCTGGTGCCCAAAAGGTTGGGGACCTCTGATCTACAGGAACCAATGGGTGAGATATTCTGTCACCATGTGGGGAGGGGGAGGTATTAAGTGATGCTGCTGTTGACTTTCTGTCTTGGTCTTTGGAGCCTCTGGAGGTATGGTTGGGGAAAACAGGTTTCAGCTCAATCCTAGCAAGTTTAGTGGCTTTTGGTTTGGGGTCTTTTTCATTTCAGTGACTTGCCATCCCTTGTTCTGGATGGGGTGGCATTGCACCAAAGAAATCCTGTGCGCAACCAGAGAATTGTCCTGGATTCATGATTCCTAGTTGAAGAACTTCACGTTGTGCACCAGTTTTGCCCATTGATGGACTAGAAGGCTTCACTCTTGGTCAGTCACATTATGGGCACCTCTCAAACGGATTATCGTACAAGTTGTCTTCACTTAATGAGCATTCATTCAGCAACTATACGGAATTATGATGTACTGAATGAAAGGACTTACGATCCGTGGCTGAAATTATGGCTGTTGCAGCTCCCCAATTTCAGGTGATTGGGATCTGGATGCTAGGTAACCTGTTTGCACTTACGGCAGTTTGCAAAGCACCTGGCAATCATGTGCAAACGTCTCTGCCATCTTCCCCAGAAAGTCAACAGGGAAACTGGGTAGGGAAAGCTGCAAGCTGCTGCTGCCTGCCCAGAGGATTCCGTCTGGTTCCTGGATGTGAAAAAGATCAATCACAAAATTCAAGCAGAAAATCCTGCCTGAATTTCAGGAGGCTTTTTCGCCCAGCCTCCTTAAGAGCACAGGGGGTAAAATCCATCCATCCATGATGTTGTGCTTTTGCTTTCAAATAGGCTGGGTGAAAAAGTCCCTTTCTGAGGGACCTGGTTCTGCTTGCCCAGAAACTCCAGCATGTGCAAAATGCAGCCTTCTGGGCATTTATGTGTGCTCAGATCAAGTGCACATTACATCTCTGTTCTACAAGCTGTATTGGTTGCCAGTTTTCTTCCAGGTTCAATTCAAGATGTTGATAATAACCTATAAAGCCCTATATACCCGTGGTGGCGAACCTATAGCACGCGTGCCAGAGGTGGCACTCGGAGCCCTCTCTGTGGGCACGTGCGCCGTTGCTCCAGCCCTGCCTCCCCCCACAATCCCCTCACCAGCAGCCTGCCCAGAGGAGAGGCTCCCCCACGCGGAGCAGCGGAGCCAAGCACATGGCAGCTGTGCAGCAGGGGCAAGACTCCGCCCTTGCGCCCCATCACGTGGAGATGATGCTGCAGTGTGTGGGCGGAGGGCGTGGCCACCATGGCGCTGCAAGGCTGCCTGGGCGATCTGTGGCGAGTGACCCTGCGGGCGGGTAGAGTGGGGGGCAGAGCGGAGGCGGGCCAGGGGGCGGGCCAGTTTTTGGGCACTCGGTCTCTAAATGGTTCGCCATCACTGCTATATACCATGTGACGGGTTATTTGATGGATTGCTTCTTCCCAGTTACATCTGGCAAGAGTAGCATGTCTACTAAGGAGTGTTATCTGACAAGGTCCAGAAATACTTTTAGAGGACATCTGTTCTGGCTCTGACCTTGCTGGCTTTTCAGAAAGCTCAGGCTTCAGTCGTGGATCAGAGCCCTTCAGCGATTATGCTAAAGACGGTAAATGATGTTTACACCACTGCTGCATATGTTTTATAGTTTTAATATAGTTTTATCATAGCTTTATATGCTTTGATGGTTTTTATTTCTATTTTGCTATTTGAAAAGTATTCCAATTAACAAGCAGCTAGAAAAGAACAGGAAAGATGGGCTTTATTCTATCATAATAAAAAGAAATAAAGAAAAGTGATTATAGGAATTAAAAGGGATTAACAGTTTTCACGGTAGTGATCCGTAATGTCTTATACTGCCACTCAGCCACTGCTATGGCAATATAAAGCATTATTGGCATGTTGACATTATGCTAGCTAGACAATGCTATAAATAACTAGAGTGGAAATGGCCATCTGCCACACAGGTAAAATGGGGTATTTCAGTAAGTGGATTTGGGAACCAGTATGTATATGACATGCAAAAATTAGTTTTCCAGCCATAATATCAAACGGGAGACCATAGAAATAGAAGTTAAATGAAGGTATCTGTCTCCTCTCAAGGCTGATAATCTACCTGAAAGATGCACAATTATTTAGAGGATATGAACATCACTAGAAGAAATCTAGGAGTTTTTTTTTACTTCTTGTTTTTCGATGAAAGGGAAGGGAGGGTGAGGGAACAACAGGGGCAGGCAACTTTAGCTTTTGAAACCTAATAGATTCTAAAAAGAAGCAAACGGTATGACCTACATTCATATCCGAGTTCAGGGGCTGAACATATAACTAAAAAAAACCCACCATATGATTTGACAAACCATACCATGATTTGTTTAGTTACATGTTTCTGTCATGTTCTGGTACCGTAGTTAAAAAGCCCTCTGGATTTATTTATATATTTATTTGATTTATTGTATATAGCTGCCCATCTCATATAAGTGACTCTGGGTAGCTTACAGGATTAAGAACATAAACCCACCAAGTATAACCCCACTGCTCAAGGATAAACAATGGCCCTACTCACTATCAGTAGTAAACCTGACCCAAATGCCTGGGGGGAAAAATCCCCAGAACCAGGGGCTCTTAAACCCATAGTTATTCTGTCTTGCCAGGGCTGAACCTGTTTTCAGACCCTCACAGCATCATTTGGTTGGTCCATGGAGGAGATGTACAACTGGGTTTCATATGTGTACTGGTGACCCTACACCTCCTGCTAATGGCTTCTCTCATCCAGTAGCTTCATGTAGATATTAAATAGGAGTAAGGAAATGGTAGAGCCTTGAGGCATCCCACAAAGCAGGGGTCCCAGGCGTGACCTCTCCTACCAACACCAGCTGGAGTCAGCCCTGGAGCAGAAGACATAACACAATGCTTTCCACTCCCAATCCACTAAACGTGAGCTGGAAATATAATGAATATTGAAATCAACTGGGAGATTAAGAGCGTTTAGGGTAGATGCATTATACCCATCTTGAGCTCATCAGAGATAATCCACAAACGTGATCAGTGCTGTCTCGGTACTATCATCAGGTCTGAAGCATGACTAAAAAGGGTACAAATGGATCTCTCTCTCTCACCACATAAATATACATATATCGGTGGTTATTAAAACGGATGTCCATGTGCCGCCTCTATGTTGGTTGAGGCAGGCAGGATTCCCTTGGGTACCATTTGTTGGGGGTCAAGGGAAAGGGAGGGTTTTGCCTTCTCTTTCTGCTCAAGATCCCCGTGTACAATTGGTGGGCCACTGTGTGACACAGAATGCTGGACTCGATGGGCTTTGGCCTGATTCAGCATGGCTCTTCTTATGTTCTTATGTTCTTATGTACAGACTCAGAGTATGTGTGTACGTATGTATATATACTCCCTGACACACATATTCTTTTATTACTTAGAGCATCTAGCTTGCTTTATTAATGTTACACACATAGCTTTTAAATGTACAATTACAGGTAGTCCTTGACATACGACCATAATTGAGCTCAAAATTTCTGTTGCTGAACTAGACATTTAAGTGAACTTTGCCCCTTTTTATGATCTTTCTTGCCACAGTTGTTAAGCGAATCACTGCAGTTGTTTAGTAACACAGTTGTTAAGTGAATCTGCCTTTGCTTTTCAGGTCACAAAAAGTGATCACATGACACCCCCCCCAAGACACTGCAACCATAATAAATATGAGTCAGTTGTTCAGACATCTGCATTTTGATCACGTGACCAAGGGGATGCTGCAACAGTTGTGTCAAAAACAGTCATAAGTCACTTTTTTCAGTGCTGTTGCAATTTTGAACAGTCACTAAACGAACTGTTGTGAATCAAGGACTATGTGTGTTTTATCATCCTCCCAGCAGACACTGTTAAATAGTGTAAGAGAACTTGCAGGAGTGTAATGCATGGCAATAACTATGGGAATACTATTCATGTGTTCATGCAAGGCACACTTTATATTTGCCAAATATAAATATTTCCATGGGAATTCACAAGAGTAATAAATAAATAATTGGATGGGTTAAAAATAACAGACAATGTTAGTAAAAATGAGAATGGTGCATTAAGAGACCTTTCTCATTCCCTTTAGTTCTCTCTCTTTTTTTCCATTTCATTTAATTCATTATATAATATACTTGTGAAAGCCTTTACTGGGGTTTGTGTGGATACACAGCATGGAGGTACTAACGTTTTGTTTGGGATTGTCAATTACTGTTTGTTTGTTTTTTACCTAGCAAGATTTTATAAATTGACATCCTTAATCATAGAGGTTAATTTAATTGTATTATATAAAAGTCTTTACAAGAAAATTTTCTGAACATACAGCATTGAGTCATGATGTTTTGTTTGTCACTGTCAATTATGTATTTTTATCCTAGCAACATTTTACAGATTGAGCTGCTTGATCTTAGAGACCGAGGTAAAAAATTAGGATTGTCATTTCCTAGGCATATAAATCAAATGGGCAATACATTGGAATTTAATTAAAATGGCCTCTTTTTATATTCTGATAAGCCACATGTGTGCATTCAGGACAGAATATAAACTTTATGTGCCTATTTTAAAATACACTCGACTCTACTTTGCAATAAAATTCAGGCATCCTGGCTTTGAGGCAGCTTTTTATCTTCCAATTTCAAACATGACCGACATGATAAGAACCCTGCTAGATAAGAAGTAGGATCTTAATGTAGTATTTTGTTTCTGGTGCCCGCAAACAGCCATGGAAACAATCAGTCTCTCTCCAATAACTGCAGATGCTGCTGAAAGAAACATACAGCCAGCTGTACATTAGACAGCCTTTGCTTGCAAATACCAGAGTGGGCCAGGTTAAATGTTAAATAGCTGTTTCTCTGTTCCATTCCATGCAGTGAGGAACCAGTTCCTTTCCTAATATTTGCTAGTATCAGTCCAGCTAAGGTTTTATATGTGGAACAAGAGAGGGAATTTTGTTCTCCTTTCACTTACATTCAAAATGTATTTAGCTGACCATCCACAATAATTCTGAAACTGAAAGATTGAGTAGTGCATGGATCTGTTTGTAGGTTTAGTTTCCTATACAATTCCCTAGTATAATTGTATTAAAGAAGAAAGCACTACTATATTCAATGTAGATTTTGGAATCAGTGGAAATCTCTGTATTTTGAAGTCATATGAGTCCTTGGGCCAAATAGAGACTCGTGTGATTTAGACATGAACATATAAAATATTGAATTATTTTTCTGCTTCATGCCATGTTCCTCTTCCTTACTGTAATCGTAAATTTGCCAGATTTCTCTGATGCAGAGCTATTAGCAAAAAATTGTAGCATTTAATTAAATAAATTCCAACACAACAACTAAAGAGTTATTTATACCTGTGAAACAGAAAGTTAAACAGCTCATTGAAAAAGATGAACATCTTGGCCACACGAGTGGCAGGAGAAATAAAAGCAAGACATAAAAAATAAATTGTCATATCCTGTAAATAATCTGAATGGAACAATTTCTAACTGCAGTGCAAATCAATCCGAATAAAATGACTCTGGTGGAGTGATTCCAAGTTAATTTTGGTGACTGACCTTGAATTTACACCATTTTTGTTATAACAGTTGTAGAGAGATTGAGAGAGAGAAAACAGTTCACACCAAAACGTCTGAAAATAGGATCTACCTCAAATATTAATACTGCAGAATTCATAAGCATGCCCCAGACATCATCTGCTATACCCCCCCTCCCCACTTTTCTTTTGAGATATTGGTCACCATTTTTTCATTCCAATAGTTTGTCTGTGAAATCTCTTAAAACACATCGACTATTAGAACTTCCTGACCAGTAAATAAACCACTTTGTACTCACATTTTGGCCTTTCTTAATTTGTCCCCCTCCAATATATTGGATTGCAACTCCTAGATCTCAGTAAGCCCAATGATATCTGGGAATACTTTGGAACTGCACTTCCAACCTATTCGGTTGGAAAAGCTGGTGTTAAAGATAAGGAGCCTTAAAAAAACACCATCCTGCAGGGTAAAATAAATAGTTCACCTAACTAGGAGAGAAATTCTGCCGGACCAAATTAGTTGGCGTCGTATTTACAACATATAGCAATTAGAAACTTTTGGAAAGTCCAGAAACGCAGCATTCAAGGCTCTGACACAGGGATATATAGTTGTTCTATCCATAGAACAAGGTGATTCAGCCCTCCTCCCATCAGATCTTGGCCTCCCGCTTTAAATAGCTGAGTATACGTATGCTGATACTCGCCCCCCCAAAAGAAAAATTAATAGATCAGCCAAAAGCTTCCCTATCCTTAACTTCTTCTAAAAGCCGTACTCATTTTTTGTCAGCAAGAACTGGAAGATTGCTGCAGTGTGGGGTGCCTCGTGCTTCCTGAACTTGCAGCCAAGCTTAGAGAGCACCAAGGACCCCACAGTTCAACCCTGAGCTGCAAATATTCTCTTCTATTGATCGTTCTAACCTTACTCATTTTTTCAAGCAATTTTTTTCTGAACTTTTGAAACAGATACTCCAGTAAAGATGCCAGATTTCCTGACAAGATGTATATTTTTTTTAGAAGACCAATAATTTATATGTGAATCTTTTAATATTGGCCAAACGTGTACACTCTGCTAAATCATAATGTGGTTACTTCAGATTTGACATAGCATGGTGCTAGAATCTGGTCGTTCTAGTTTATAGTTTATAGGATGATGTATGAAACCAATCACTGGGCAACAAATTGTGCTTTTAAAATGCAGCTTAGCCTGCTGAGTAAGCCAAGCCATAGAGGTATAAACCTGACTTCCATGGAAGCAAGGTGAGCTATAAATGGAAGATTGTAAGACTTTGTATTACTAAGCACGCTGATCAGACCAGAGATTAGTTTTCATTAATGAAGAGGCTGGATTTAGGGGCTCTTGAGTGTATACTGTTTCATTTGTTAATTTGATAAAGAATAGTAGTTGTTTGGTTTGGTTTGGTCAGAGTTTATGCTCTTCCTTATTTTGAGCATCTGAGCAAAACTTTAAGTTCTAAAAAGTACATCATCTTTTATAGCTTTATTGATGCTCCATATTGAGGTCCTAGAGGATTCTACAAAAAAGGACTATTTCCATGCAATGCTTTGATAGCAAATAGGAAAAGGGAGGTGAAATGGTATCAGAGAATATGATGGAATAGACTTCGGTAGCAATGAAAAATTGAGCCCACAACATTTCACAGGTTCTATGGCTGAGCCTACAGTTTAAAAAGCGATTCATAAAATGTGGTTTGGATGAGGAGAAGATTATAGAGATTTATATTCAACATCAAGTCTCCTTTATGTTCAATTTATTCTTCTCACCTCTTGCCCTAAATTTGCCTTTGAGGATGAAGTCACGGGGCTTGAAAGTTTCATTTCAAATTAGGCTAAACTCAGACTGATGGAATAGTTTCAAACTGCTTAAAGTAGAATTCCCATATGTGTGGTAGGCTAGCTGACAATTAGATGGCAGCAGAGAGAAACATAAAACACTTTTGGTGCCATCTGTTGGCTGTCACGATTTCTGCAGACCAGATATGGCAACCCTATCCTAAAAGACAAGTGAAACCATGCCCTAATTCTATTTCACTTCATTTTTTTAGCACTGGGATAAATTATGTGGGGTAATGAGGGAAATGAAACAGCAGTAGCAGTAGCATCTGATGGAAAGAAATGACACAAATGTAAACACATCAATAAATACTTTAAATAAAAAGCTAGATACTTCCCCCCCTTAGGAAACTTATTTTGATTTAGTGATTGTTTGAAATGGGTGTTATAAGGTGTTCCTACTTAAGCTGTTAAATCCCTACCTGGCATTTTGAATTTTATAGTGGAGCTTTGTATTGCGTAGCACAAAAAAAAATCCAGAGCTGGCACTAGCAGCAGGTCCAAGTTCAGCACTGAGCATATTGAAGTCACTACCCAAGATGCCAGGAATTGAACTGAGACCTTCTCTATGTAAACACATGCTTTATTCAGTGATATTTGTTCCCTGCTGGGATTCTGGCTCTGGCTCTGGCTCTGCATTTGCTTCCTCCCAAAATTATTTCTCACGTATGCACAAGCCAAAATTATATATGTATATATTCTACATGGCCACAAGTCACTTGCTCTTTCTCAATACTCTCACCATCCTATGTCAATAGGTAATCTGAGCATGATTCCTCCAAGGGGGAAACTACTTTCGTGGAACGAAAGAATTGTTCCTCTTATTCAAGTCCTCAAACCCACTTGAGCCAAGGGTTCATACCTCGCTGGCACAGCCCACAAAGCTGGAGCCAGAATATTAAGAGCATCAGGGGAAATGAAACATGCCAGTGGCAAACTCACAAAGAACTCTAGCAATCCCACACTAAACAATCTGCCTCCCACAACAACTCAGGAGCAGAAGGGAGAGCAGCGAGGTCTGCAAAGGGTGACTCAGCACAAGAGATGTGAAGGGAATGCAAGTTTTGCAAGAATTCAAAGCAGAGTTATTATTCTCTTATACCTTTGGTTCCCCCCCCCCCCACAAAGCAGTTTTTAAGACTTCTCACTGCAAAAGAAATTGTTTAAAAATCAGTCAATGACATAGTCCCCCTCCCTCCCAACCGCACTCTCTGCATTCTATTATCCCATTTTTTGTGTGTCTGTTACTTTGTTTTTATGAGAGAGAAAGACTGAATAACATATTTTCCTCCTCTGATTTGTGCCTCCTTTGTGCAACCACTTCCCACTGGCCAGGAGCAATAACAGTCTGTATACTGGGCCAGTTATTCTGCCCCATCTCACCCCAGAGCAGGGATGTGTGTATGTGCTATGGTTGTGCCACCCTATGGTCACTGTTTATAGTGCTTGGGTCTTCAGCTCAATAGGATCCCCTGGAGGTTCTCTGGATGTACTGGTTTCAGTAGGCCGGTCACCTTTGAGAATAGACAGACGTTCTGAGATACTACGCATCCGAGGGAATAAGATGAAGTCGTACAAAAAGGCACCCATCAAACCACCAATAATTGGTCCGACCCAATATACCTGGAAGAACAAAAGACAAAAGCATGAAAAGATAGGTTAGGGATACAGAAACAGCTTTGGTATAGCATTGCAAGGGGAAAAAATACTTCAGGGTATTAATCCTAGCAGATTAAAGTCCTCTTCCCCCATCACTGATAAATCATAAAGTACTGGCAGCCCAGCCAGCACCTCTAGTCAGCTAATCTCTTCTACTTTATTAGTTCTACTTCATCATTGAGCCTGGAAATGGATTCCTGGGCTCCAAGAGGTGACAAGCAAAGCAAAGACTCTTCCATAATTGCCCGATCTCTAATTCCATTGATTCAAGATTGCTCGTAGTTTTTGCCACCAAACTTAGATTCATATGTTGTCATGTACCTGATAATTAGTAGAATCTTAAAGTAAGGTCAAAGAAGTTTGACATCTTTGGTGCCCTCTCAATGTTTTTTTTTTCTTTTTGAATCGAGCAATTGCCTGGAGAAGTCTTTTGTTTTTGTTGGCAAGTTTTCAGAAGAGATTGCCATTCCTTCTTTCCCCGGGATGAGAAAGGGGAACTGACCCAAGGTCACCCAGTTGGCTTTGTGTTTCAGGCAGGACTAGAATTCACGGTCTCCTGGTTTCTAACCTGCTTTTAACCACTACACTACACTGGCTCTCCCCTCTCAATTTACCAACAGAATGAAAATTGGAACTGAGCCCCATTTATTTGGGGGACTATTTAAAAATATTTACTTTTGTGGAAAATTAAAATGCTCCCAAGTTGCCTCTGCTATGGTCTCTCCTCAACCAAACAATGTCTTACTTAGGACTTCCTGAGAGTCAAATTTCAAGAGTTCGGATGCTGGTTGGGATAAAGATACAAAAGACTCCCCCTTCTGAAGTTGGAATTGTTTCTCCAAATTCAGAGAGGGAAAATCAAATAATCATTCAGCCCCTTTGAAACTGTTGTTTCAAAGAACTGTATGATGTCATCATTTCTTATGCTTACAAACCCCTCCCTTACCCAGTGGTTGGTGAAGTTACGGGTTATGACAGCTGGGGCAAATGATCGGGCAGGATTCATGCCAGCTCCTGTGTAGTACATCTGGAAAAAAGAGTAGGGTTATGATAGGGAAATAATTTTTTTCATCATGCAATTCAGGTTTCTAGTCCTAAAGGGTCCAGCTCCAATTATTGATATGTTTGCTTAAATATTAGCAATTATATAGTGCCTTTAGGCACATGCGCAAGGCAAATAATAAATATATAATAAAGCAACAATAATTTCATTAAAGCACCAAACTCTAACTTAAAAATAATGTATATTAAAAATAATGTATACCCACTGAAAGGTAGTTTAAAGGATGCCGTTAAAATAAATAAAAGGGACCAACTGTTACGCTGAGTAGATTCCATATAGCAAACTGGAAATGTTCACTTGAATTCCAAGGAGCCCTAAACTCATTTCATGTGACCATAGGCTTAATTTCAAAAGCTTTCAAATCCAAGCCGGGATAAAAGTAGCTCCAGAAAAAGGCATGACCATCCCAAAAGATTCCCTTTGATGGGAAGAAAGATTCCCTCCCCCCACTCTCTACTTTATAGATTCAAAATAGTTAAACAGAAGAAAGATCCGAAGTTAAACTGCTAGATAAATAGGATGCAGTTAAGAATGAGGGGAACTATTGGAAGTAAACCTCCATCCAGGCCAGATGAGGTGGCTACTACAGAGACTGCCTAAATACATTACAGCTGGCTATATGTTAGTGCATCTTGCATATTGAATCATTACCCCAAAGAGGTGTCCAAGTGTGAGAGAGAATCCAACTGCCAGGGCCACCGATCCCATGCGTCCATTACGTCTCTCGTCGTAGGTAGCAAAAACACAGAGGACAAACTGTAGGGTCAGGATGATTTCCACAATGGTAGCTTGACTTACGTTTATATTAGAGTGCATCTGTAGCCAGGAAGATAGGTGGAAGTATAGAACTATGAGAACAGCAAAAGTTATAATTCATTCAATACTCAACTATACCTCTTAGGGTCTTTGGTTTCCAGAAATTATTTATGCATATTAGGAGGGAGCACTGATTGCACTTACATCTAGCATAGGTTTGTAGAATGAAGATATTACATTTTAATAGTGCCCATGTGATTATCTACCAGACCTGACTTTAGTCAAGCCAGAGGTTCAACAAGGTGAGGCAGGGATAAAGGAAAGTAAGATAGGTCTATAAAGGAATAGGAAGTCTGTAGCCAGGAAGAAAGCTTTAGAGATGCATAGACGAATGAATGAAACAAATCTTGAGAGTCTATTATTTATATCAGGTGGATAAATCAAACACAGCAGGGCCATTTTTTAATGTACGCCTGTCTCTCACATATATAGCTGATTTTCTTCTTTCAGTTCTCTCTTGTTCGTAGGATGGAGGCTGGACAACTCCCAGTGACATGGTCATCCAGTTAAATTAATGCTGCTGTGCCTTTAATTTTTATGAATCATCCTGATTTGATTTTTGGAACCTGAGGTAAACTTATATTTCAATCATTAATCTAGGACAGCAGTTCTCAACCTTTTTCAGGCTGCGACCCCGACCTGCACTGCGCATGCGCGGCGCGACAGCCCGTATCGCGCATGCGTGGTGCGGCGCGACGGCCCGTATTGCACGTGCATGGTGTGGCGCGACGGCCCGTATTGCGCATGCACGGCGCGACGGCCCGCATCGCGCATGCGCGATGCTACCTCGCGCATGTGCGGTGCTGCCCCCTGCGCCGGCCGAGGGGAAAAGGGGAAAAAATGGCAGACTGCGTTGTTTGGCAACCCCCGTGAAATGGTCGTTTGACCCCAAATGGGGTTGCGACCCACAGGTTGAGAACCGCTGATCTAGGATCATTTAATCACTCCTAAAAGCTATCTAGTCTGACTTTTAAACACTACATCTCTAACCAAGGAAGCAATTGTTTATTAGTACATTAAATATTTTCCTCATCTAAAACCTGAACCCCAAAATTTCCCCACCCCTTTGTTTATCTCACCATATCCATGTGTATATGTGTCACTAACAACGAGGGAAAATGTAAGAAAATGTAAGGGACTCTTAAATCCACGAACTCCATTTCTGACGCCAACCAGTTTTAGCCAAATTGTGTCCTGTTGCCGCCACCACTGCACTCTTCAAAATTAGGAGTTGAAAGGGGTTGCATAGAATAAGCCCTCTCTCCCAATAGTAAAATTCAAGCACCAATTTGTGGGTTGTGAATTTGCAGACTTTCTAAATCATAGAGTCCTGTTTTATTCTCAGCTGACTAGGTTTCAGAGTTAGTTCCTGGCTTGAAGTGTGTTTTGATGGCCACCCATCTTTGCTGACTAGTGGATTTAACTGAGGGGAATTTAACAGGGCGGGGATTTTAATTTCCCACAATGCCATCCAAAGGGATGTTTTGGCAAAAATTAAAATGGCAGCTAGATACTCCTTTTTGGAACTCAAAGCACAAAGGAGTGAAGTAAAATGTATCTAGCTAATCCCTGCTAGTTTTCCTTCAGTCTACTGTCTCTCTGGCTTGTTGTCTTCCTTTTATGACATCTTTCTTTTGAGACTGGACTGGAATTAACATTCTGTCAGATTGCAGTCTCTCACCAAAGAGCCCATCTCATGTTTAATGCATAGGGTGCATCCCACTCCACCCCACCCCACCCCACAAATTTTTAACTGCCTCTGGATGAAGCCTGAGGACCAGTGGCATAAAATTTTCTCTTCAAAGTCAAGGTCGTGGGAACAGTTGGTTAGAACATCCTGTACTGAAGAGGTTATATGTACAATTTAGAGGTGAGGAGGATACCCTCTTATTATGTGTCAGGAAAATCAGTGAAATGGTGGAATTTTACTGATTAAAAAAATTAAGCACAGAGAGACTTGAAAATAACAACAACAACAACAACAACAATAATAGATGTTACCTTGGGTCCTTGGTTAGGACTTGAACTGTTAAGTTTTTACCAGTCCCAGACTGTGAATCGAATTGAAGATTAATAACCATAATCATAATAAATAAATAAATAAATAAATAAATAATGCCCCTGCCAAGTTTCAAAGCAGCAACATTTGACTTACAAGGCAAAATTTATATTGACTACAGGTAGTCCTCATTTAGTGACCACAGTTGGGAAGGGCAACTCAGTCATTAAGTAAAGCATTTGCTAAGTGACAACCATGCTTACGATCTTATTTTAGCTTTCCTTTGTTTTACAGACCTGTGAAGGTCATAAATGTGACGATTTGTTACTTTTTCATCACTGTTCTAACTTTAAATGGTCGCTAAAGGAAGCAGTCACTAAATGAGGACTACCTGTAGCTCAATGTGTTGTAAGGTGAAAAATATGGTATGTTGATGCAGAGCAGAGAAATGTGCTTTGAGGTTGTTTGGCAGGCAAGTGAGGGATTAAGAGAACCCCTCCAAAAACAGATGCCTGCTTATTCTGGCAGCAAGACAACCAATCAATGTTGAGAAGCTCTGAATCAGCAAGGGAATTGGTGGGTATATTTCAGTTTTTCCCATAGCAAAAATGGGAGGAAATCAGTTCAGTTTAGGACTTCTCACTAGAAGACACAAGTATGTAAATGTGTTACAACAGTGCCTTTTGGGGGGCACTGTACCCACAAGGTTGCCTTCATTTCATCTCCAGTCTGTGCGGTTTGATGCTCTCTGAGCTTAGTTATTTGCTATTCATTATTAACTAGGTAACATTATTTAGTTGGGTAATGAAACATCTGAAAAGAAACAACCAAGCCCACAGAGGATCAAGTACTTCAAAGTCCAACCCTGAACTATAGAAATTATTTTGTATTGGCATCCCCAGCCTGTGAGTGAGAAAGTGCTGGTGTTAAAATAACAGTCTAAAAGCCACCTCATGATGTGTAAATTCTGTTAGGCTGTTAGGCCGCTACAGACAAACCTCCAAATAGAATTAAAATAATTTCATAGTCTGTAAGAGAAGGATGAATACAGATGCCTTCCATTCATCTAGAACAGAATTGTATCACAAGAATTCATCTAGGAATTTGAATATCCATTATTGCGAACCTCCAAAATCTGATATCTGAAATTAGATCACCAGCAAAATGTAAAAATAGGTACAGTACACTAACTAGGAATGTATTTAATACATTCTAATTCACTCAGACTTTGATTATTCCAAGGTACATTCCTAGTATAATTTTCATTCTGATAATTGATATTTAAATACAGCAATTATTGCTCAAATCCAAAATACGTCAATTCAAAATCCATAATTAAAAGGCTTTTAAACTCAGCTGAAATGCTGGTCTGAGGGCTTCTAAAATACAGTACTTTTGCCTCCTAAAAACAGTTCATTTACTACAAAAAGGAAATTTATTATCCAAGGGAAGTTTTTGCTATTCAAGGGAAGTTTTTAATACGGTATGCCATTACCCTATCTAATGACGAGGATCCTGAACTTTTATCTTTCATTTGAAATGTTCCTATGTTTTTGCACAAATTCTAACTTTCTCTTTTTACACAAACAAAAATAAGTTTCACAATTAGTAATAGTGATAGTATTTGCCGATTTCCATCAGGGAATGTTCTAGCAGTACAGTGGGTTTACATCAAGTATGGAAGGGTTTTCACATAGAAAAGTTCATTAGATTTAATACTAACTCACACATATTTTTTTTATTTGCTAAATTTATATGCCACTCATCTCACTATCAAGTGAATCTGACTTTCGGGTAATATACCTGAAAACCCTCAAATTAAGATTGTTTTTGACAAGAACAATGTTCTCTTATATGATCAACCAGCCAGATTTGGTTAGGAAAACAATGCGTGCTTTTCTTTCGAAATGCAGTAGAAGTGGTTTACTTCAAAACTAACTGCAGATCTGATTTAAAGTTACAGCAACAACAAAATTCTTTCATGAAAAGTGCCTTTGATATTACCTTACCATCGCAAGAAACCTAATTTGCATCTCTCTCATCCTCCCACTCTTTAACTAATCTTCTTACTATATCCAGTTACACTGATATAAAATTCGATCATATTCTCTTTTATGCTCTACAAAGTTTTATGTAGAGTATCCTGGGCAATCTGGCGTTTACCCAATAACTACTCCAAGAGACTAGTTGAGACAAAAATAATTTACCCATGAAAACATTTCAATTCTTGTTTCAGGTTCTATGCTAGCAGATTCATTTTTCTAGATTTAGGATTAACAAGCCTTCCTACATGGGGTATACGTTGTACCTTCATACATCTGGTTCCCAGTAATCTCCCTAGTAATCCAGATTTTAAAGGGCACAGTGTGCAACCCTTTAGAAAATCTCCTATATACGGCAATGATAACTCATTGTTTGTCTCCAACTTTAGGGATACCCCCCTCTTAAAAACATTTCCAGACAGCTTTGCATGATCCCATTACCGTGTTGAGTCCCAGGTTACCCCGTAGTGCTGCCGGGGTGACTCCATAAAGCACAGCTGCACCAGCCAGTCCTCCCAACACCTGGGCCACCACGTAGAAGACAGCACGGAAGAGGGAAAGCTGCGAACCCAACAGAAAGGCCATGGTGACAGCTGGGTTGATGTGGGCACCACTCACGTGGCCTAGAGACTGCACCATGGTAGCTGCTACCAAGCCAAAAACCAGGGCCACTTGTAGAACGTTTAAGGGGCCAACAATCCAGCGAAGGGAAGCCCCCAGCCCAAAAAACACGTAGAACATAGTCCCGAAGAACTCAGCAAAAACAGCTCTCCAAAAGGAGGATAAGCGTGCCTCCCACATGACGGGTCAGGAGGAGGACAAGAGACTGAACAGGGTGCAGCAGGATGGTTTTGAAGCTCACTGCTGCTTGCTGCACCACCCCTCCACCTAAGCCCCTTGTTTTCTATTGTGGCTGTGAACTTTATAAGGTTTGCTAGTATAGTCCAGCCCAGGAGGTGGGAACTCAGATTGACTGATTGGGGTCTCTTAACTCTTCATTGTCTGACATAAAGGTGTAGGCATAAGCCAATTCCTAGCTCCTGTGGCTGCTATCAGAGCTTTAACTCCAATAATCCGAACCCTTTCACTTCCACTTTGCCCTTTTCCTTGCTCAAGTGTTTTTCCTCCTAGCAATTATTGTAGAAAGATTTTCTTCTTTCTGATGCAAATGGATTCTGTGGCATTCATTGGGAGGTAGGGGAGATGGTATGGAGTCCTCCTTTACAACCCAAATCAGAGTCTTGGAGGCTAGGGGGACACTTGCATGTTCTTCCCAATGCAGAGGTGCATGAGAGGGAAACTGCCTAATTTCCAACATTAGCAAGCAGCCAGAGTTTTTGACTACTTGTGACCTGTCATGGTTGGTTCATGTGTGCGATTGTGCCAGAGGAGTGTCCACTGCTACCGGTATTATAGGATATTGTCTCTTGACTTTTTTCCATTGCTGAATTGAAGAGCTCTCAATTAAATGGTTAATTGTTATTGTTAAATTTCTTATCTGTTATTGCATTATTGCTGTAAGCCGCCCTGGGTCCCAGGAGAAGGGCGGCATAGAAATTTAATAAATAAATTAATAAATTCATGAGTTGTCAGAATGGAATTTGGTACTTTGATTGATTTTGATTGATCATCACTACTATCTCTCTATTGCCTTTGAGTGCATCTCCACTGCCACCTAAGTGTGTCCAGAAAGTGCTGAACATACATCTTTATATGTTGCCTCTGTCTCCTAATCAGCCTGCTGTTGGGGGAGCATGAAGATAACTGGAATGGAAGCAGTGTTTTCAAAGTTATGCCAGCAGAAGACCTTCCATATGGACAGTCTTAGGAATATGGAAAAAGCTGCTTGGGATGATGTAGTCAGAGTTGATCTGCCAGGTTTACATTCGGACTTCCTCCTTTCACTTGGATACTGGGTTCTGTACCTGTGGTGCAGGGCTGCTTTGGCACGGACCAGAAACCAGGCTTCTGCAGCCAATTTGTAGTTTATTTTGTTCTAATAATTCTGTCAACTGAAATGATTGCTTCCTAAACTGAGAGACTATAACCCAAAGCATCTGACAGACAGACATTGCACAGACACGATTTCTATTTCTGAATATCATTTCTATGCGTGTTGGATGGGAGATGGGCAGAGGGCCTTCCTCTGATTCCCTATTGCTCTCATTATGAAGAAGATTGGAACCCAACTTCTGCAACTGCTGTAGTTGCTGTGATTTGAAGAATAGGTTGACTTGTCCACTTGCACACAGTTGGAAAACCCCGTTCTCAAAATCCAGCTCTTTAGCTATACTTATTCAGCAGATCCCTCTCAGTTGCACAAATCTGGTTGATTTCTAGATGGAAGCCAAGATCTCTCTCTTGCCACTTAAGATCAGTAGCTTGACAGATCAATAGAGTAATCGGTTTGGGAAAATGTTATGGCATATATTAAAGAACCACAGAGTTTAACACTTCTTTTATATATACCCAGTTCTTAAGAACATTATGCCAGCGGCTGCAACTGAGCAGCACAAATCAAGAGGATTGTTATGTTGTAGTCAAAAGAGACAACTCTTCATTGTCAACTAGTGGTCATTAGACCAACAGATCAACAATCCTTTGGAAAAACGAACAGGAAAAAAAATGGATTGGGCAGAGTGCTGGGACCTTACAAACCTTGCCCCAAAATATATATCCTATACAACGATTAGGGCAGTGGTTCTCAACCTGTGGGTCGTGACCCCATTTGGGGTTGAACGACCATTTCACGGGGGTCGCCAAACACCGCAGTCCGCCATTTTTTTGTCGCCCATTTTTTTTGGTCCGCCATTTTCTTTCCCCTTTGCGATGCGGGCCGTCGCGCCGCGCATGCGCAATGCGCCCATCGCGCCGTGCATGCGCAATGCGGGCCGGGGTCGAGCCCCGGAAAAGGTTGAGAACCGCTGGATTAGGGAATGGTGACCTTCAGATTTTGGACAGTGAGGAATCCAATCCCTGCCTATACAGCATTATGTAGTACAGATGTATACTCAGCAACATGGGAAGGTCCCATTGTGGATGCACAGTAAGGATGCATTCTGGGGCAGCAAGATTTAAGGTGATAAGATTTCCTCAAGGTTCCAGAAGAGAAGGAAAGCACTACGGAAACGGATGCAGGGAGATGTTCGTGTCAGTTCTCTGCTGCACCAGGTTTACTTCCAACATCATACCTACCATAACAGCCTGATAGAGAACTAGTTTCGTGTACGGTTAAATGGTTAGAGAAACCAAGGAGACCACTGTGAATTCTAGTTCTGACTTAGGCATGAAAGCTGGCTGGGTAGCTTTGGGCCAGTCACTCTCTCTCAGCCCAATTTACCTCAAAGGGCTGCTGTTGTGGGGAAAATAGGAGAAGGAAGGAGTATTAAGAATCTTGGCCACCTTATTTATAAAACTAATAAAGGTGGAATATCTAATAAGGAAATAGTAGATTTTGCACACCTTGTGACTGTTCTTGGATAAATAGGGAGGAGGAGGAGAGAGATGCTGCATTAAGAAAATGTTATCTCACTCATGGGCTGAGGGCAAGGTAAAAGCAGCATCTTAGAAACTCAGCAAAAAAATAATTGTTGTTATGAACAAGTTTGTCCTAGAGTTAGGTGTGAGTAGGAAAAGACCCTATGTTTCCTAAGACTCTTAATGATATTATTTCTGACTAGGACTGGAAACTGAAGGCATGTCAGATGTTTTATGATTTTATATTTTATGTGTTTTTCCTCCTAGAGTCAGCATCCCATAGGATACAGTGAGGTAAGAGCTGTTCCACTACTTCCAGCCTAGTTTGAGCACAGAAACATCAACACGTCATTAGCAGGTTAAAAACATACCAATATATTGCTTTGTTTTGAAGCTCCGAACCAAATAATTTCTCTTTATATCATTGGACATTTTTCTCCTGGAAGATAGAGTGGGCAGTCCTATCATGCTCATTGCATAAAATCAGATCAGATTCTGAATGTTTTTGCTTCTGATATTTTTCCTAGAGTTAGATACAGGTTTGAAAAGGCCCTCTGTTTGACAAGACTCTTTGTGACATTGTTTTGACTGGCACTGAAAACTGGAAGCACATCTAATCTTGTATGATGTTCTTGTGTTTTCTGTACAGTATTTCTCCCCCAGCTATCTTCTTCTGATATTTGTTTTAAACAATTCACTCATTATCAATCCCAGAATCTATGGCATCTTTAATACAGGACTGCACAATTGATTGCACAGTTTGGTTGAAATCAAATTCTCATAATGCTGGTTCAAACAGTGAGTTGATACAAGGTGGTAGGAGCTATCAATATAAACCACATTAGTTTATCTCAGGGATTCCCGCAATTATACACCACCCATTTCTCCTCCACTATCTCCCCCCCCGAGCTATTTTTAGACTGAGATCTAACAATTTAGCTCACAAACTTGGGAATAGCATTATTGAAGGATGATAGCTATTAGCTGTAAATATTATCATTGTTAAAATAGAACAAAACAAACTGGTACTCACTAGTTAAGATAGAGTGGGATGGGATAGGATAGGATATAGTCACAACAGTCAAGATATAATGATGGTTCCTGAGTACTAGTTTGGTGATTAAGGCTTAATTTAGTTATAGGCAGTTGCTGCTAATGCTACCCTGCTAGCTGATGCCATTGGAATAAGCAACAATAAGGAGCTGTTGAGAATGCACTATAGTATTTCAGCCTTCCCAAACCTACTGCTCTGCTGATGTATTGAACTTCAACTCCTACCATATCACCAATAATTCCTGTTGCAGATAAACAGCTCTTTGTATTCTATCCTCCATCATCATCCCTGGGGTTCAACTATTATATTGAATGACACCACAGATCTCTCTGTGAACAAAAAATGCCATCCATCACCTGCCCTAAAGCAAGATAAGCAGGCTACATGAGTCTCTGTCACTTGGCTGAATGTCTCTTCTGCAACCCCAAAGTGGTATTATCTATGATTTTTCAGTGGAAAAAAAAGGATTAAAAAAAACCCAACATGGAAGTCCTGCCAAAGGTAATCTTCAACCCACAAAAGTTACAGATAAGGAAAATATTGTCTGGATCCCTGTAACATTTCTGAACGAGGCAAGATAATTGTATAATAAAAATCTTAACAGGAAGCACTAGGATGTATCAGGAAATACCTTGGCAGAATTGATTCTGCCCATCCAAACAAGCTACCAAGAGAGAGTCTGTTGCAGGTCCTTTCTCCTCCCAAGATACACAGAGTATGAATCAGGTGACAGGCCTTCTGAGGGATGGCCCCTATTTTATGGAATATTCTCCTCCTGGAGGTCCAAATGACCCCGTCCCAGCTTAAACAAGCTAAAACAATTCTAATCCATGTTATGTTCAGCCCTTAGATTATTACTGTAGTTTTATGGATTTCTATGATCTTTAGTTTTCAGTTGGTTTACTATAATTGTTTATTAATTGTTTTTATTATTCCTCTTGACCTTGTTATACCCTGCTTAGAATCCACTGGAGTTGATGCCAGTTATAAAAATAAATGAATAAACTGAATTAAACTGAGAGAACAACCAAGGTAGAAATACATCTGTGGAGGTGAGGTCTTAGGGGTTAACTGCCCAGGGAAGGGATGGGGATAAAACCAATAGGGCCCTTGTGCTTCAAAAGAGGCCTCTCTGGAATATTTGTCACCGTAGCATTTTGAAGTAGCTATTTAATCAGAACTGTTCAACAGACTCTAATTCTCTTTTTGCTCTAGGGGATTTATCCGCCTGCTCTGGGATTGGGCAAGTTGAGGAAAAACTGCCAAGTCGGAAAGAAGCAAGGACAATGGGATATGCTGGGCTCAGCATTTCACCAGGGCCAGCATGTTTGAAGGACACAGGAGAGGAGAATCAGCATATGCATGTTCAATCACAGTCTCGTATTTTATTGCACATCAGGTCCAGGGGTGGGTGTGAGTGCACTGGCTTAGGCCTCTTGTCAAACTCCATCCATGTGGCAAAGAGAAACACGCTGCTTTTCCTGAAATGTTTGCTCATGAGGGTTCTCAGGCTTCCAGAATCTATTCTGGCATTTACTAGAATTCTGGTTCTGCTAAGTAGAATTTTGGAAGAAAAAAGTTCACATAACATTCTGAAGGGAAGAATTTGGAACCTAGAAACTGGTTCTGAATACTCAGTATCAACAATCTAATTTAGGAGTTGTTGTTGTTAGTTGCAAAGTCATGTCCGACCCATCGTGACCCCATGGACAACGTTCCTCCAGGTCTTCCTGTCCTCTACCATCTTCTGGAGTCCATTTAAGTTCACGCCTACTGCTTCAGTGACTCCATCCAGCCACCTCATTCTCTATCGTCCCCTTCTTTTATTGCCCTCAATCTTTCCCAGCATCAGGCTCTTCTCCAGTGACTCCAGTGAGTAATTGAGTTTCAACTTCAGAATCTGGCCTTCTAAAGAGCAGTCAGGGTTGATCTCCTTTAGGACTGGAGTAAAGGAGTAATATTGTGGCTGGTTGTCAACCAATTGGAAATTAGAAATTCTTAACAATCTACTTTTGATTGCTCATAGATATATCAGTACACAGTATAGTACCATACAGTGTTATAATACAAATGAGACACAAATGTGGGGAAAAGCTTTTGTCTAAGATCATGCAATAAAATAACAAGTAGAGTTTGGAACAGAAGGCAGGAGGCCTTGTTTCCAATCGATCTTGCAGATTATTATATCTGTCCTTAGAACAGAAACTGGAACAACCATTTTTTATTAGTTCTTTTAGATCTATCTCACTAGATCAGCAAACGTTTTGGGCCAAGGGCCCATCTGGAATTTCTAGAACATGTCCTGAGTACCCCCATAAAACCTGTGCCATCACATGAATGAGCAAAGACAAAATACTCAACTACTGGACAGTAGGACTCTTGCTAGGCCTCCCAAAATCGGGAGACCCTGCCACCATACCTTACTTATATCCCTTTTCTGGCAGGCAGACATACTTCCAAACAAAGCACTGGGTTCTTAACCTGCAACCATTTTTAGTTTCTAAGAATGCTTCTGAGATCTATGTGGGGTTTACATTAGCTTTCCATTTACGTGGGTTTTAAATTAGGTGTATCTAAAATCAGAGACTGATGTTGGCAAAGGAGGAGTCACCAAGTATAATGAAGCTGATGACCATCATGTACTAGGTCTTATCTAAAAACTATGAGAATCTAGGAATCCTGGCTTCTATCCTTTCTTAAATTACTCTTATTTGACTCTATTTTTGTTGTAAACTGTGAACAGAATCAGAATGCTGGTAGGTCATGATGGCAGCACTGTGCTTTAAGAGCACCCATTTCAAAAAGCACATAATGCCAGTACAAATATAAATACATAGGAAGCTGCTTAAGATGGAAGGAAGCTGGAAGCTGAAAAGAGGCTTTACAAGAAGATGAAGAGATGGGGAATTGCTGTAGCTTCCTACTCAGTGCCATGTTCTTCCTTGTCAGGTGATTTAGCCTGAGCAACAGCTGAGAGTGAAGACCGAGACGTGCTGGCAGCCTCCACAATCTCAATGTCACGACACGTCAGGCAGGCAACAAGCTTTTCCCGGGAAGCACTGTCAGCAAAGAAGAATTCATAAGATACTCCAGCCAGAACGGCACCCAGAATAGGGCCGAGCCAATATACCTGGAAAGTGGGAATGAGAGATCGGGTGAGAGAGAGTCATGATGTGGTTTCTGAAGCAGTATATATCAGCCCTTGGAAGGGTTGGGAGAGGTCACATAAGATCCAACAGATTGGCAAGAATGTGGTTGTAAAGTATCCTAGCAAGGCAACATGCTGGTAAGCCTAAGGGAAGACTAGGAGAGAGAGAGAGAGAGAGAGAGAGAGAGAGAGAGAGAGAGAGAGAGAGAGAGAGAGAGGGAGGGAGGGAGGGAGGGAGGGAGGGAGGGAGGGAGGGAGGGAGAGGGAGAGGGAGAGAGAGAGAGAGGGAGGGAGGGAGGGAGGGAGGGAGGGAGGGAGAGAGGGAGGGGGAGAGAGGGAGAGAGAGGAGAGAGAGAGAGAGAGAGAGAGAGAGAGAGAGAGAGAGAGAGAGAGAGAGAGAGAGAGAGAGAAGCAGGAAAACCCATATTGGAGAGGGGGAAAATACCTAATCCTGGCTGAAATTAGTAAAGATGAGAGTGTAAGGTCAACCTAAATACTATTTTAAAAGTTCCACGTACTTTGTAGTCAACATCTCGGCTGCAGAAAATTCAACATAGCAGCAGATAAATATTAAAAGGTTCCAAGTTACAGATTTAAATGCTGAATATAATCTTCCATTCAAGGTCGTCCTAAACTGGAACTTCCAGAAAGTTATTTGACAGGAAGCAAGGGAGTTTCTCTTGGGTAGGCAATCCAGAGACAGCTACCAAAATTGGGCCCCGCTTCCTTCAGGGCATCCAAGAGATGGAAAATCTCAAGCTCTTCCTCTCCAGAGGAATAAGCTATTCCTCTCCACTGCAGTAACTACTCACCCAGTGATGTTCCCAGAATCCTGTGATGACAGCTGGACCCAAAGATCGGGCTGGATTCATACTGCCTCCAGAGAAGGTACCCTAGGAAATATAAGTTTTGAGACCAGCTGCAATGGTGTTTCAATTCCTCCCTTGGCAGATTGTTCTATGAAAGTTTTCCCTGTTTATTATTTTTTTTTAAAAGGGGGGTCTTCCTTCTAGCTGTTGCTGGTGCGTTGACTGAGCTTCAGGACTATTTACTGTCCCTGAAATTCTTGGCTGGAACTAGCTTGGGATAGTAGTGAAAGTGCTAGCCTAGGAACCGGAAATTACAAGTTCTAATTCCACCTTTGACATGAAAGCCAGCTGGGTGACTTTAGGTCAGTCGCTCTCTCTCAGGCCAACTCACCTCATAGGATTGGTGTGGAAAAAAATAGGAGGTAAGAATATTTGGTATGTTCTCCGCCTTGTTATATGCAAGAAAGGTGAAATAAAATAACAAGAACAACAAAACCAATATTCTGGAAAGGCTCCACAGAGTCCATTAAAGCGGATGACCTTACCAGAGAGAGAGAGAAGAACCATTACCAAGACTACAAGGAGTCCAAAGCGAGAGCTACAGTATTTCTTGATCTACTCTACCTTCTAGGGCTGACACTATATTACACGTTGTAATTTTTAATAGGAGGAAGGAATTTATTAAATACGTAGGTAGTAATCGTATTAACTTAATGGCATTTTTCTTTTCTTTTTTCTTTTTTTTAAAATAAATTTTATTAATAATACAAAATTAAAAACACATTGGACGTAGATATGACGTCACTGGTTCCATACATCTTCCGTTCACTTTACAGTAATATTAGTGCTCATATAGACATATGGTTCTTGAGCTTGCTCGCTATTTATAATATAATATTAACACTCCCTTATTTCTGTATATTTATTTATCTTTTAAATATACATTTGTCTATAATCTATATTTTATTCGAACACTATACATTTGTCTTGGCTACCCTCTTGTTATCTATCCAATCATAAAATTGTTCCCAGATTTTGTAGTACTTAGTTTCACTTTTATCCTTGAGTTCCAATGTAAGTCTATCCATTTCTGTGCAATTGAAAATTTTCAGTAATATTTCCTCTTCGGTTGGAATATCTTTCTCTTTCCATTTTTGAGCGAAGGCTATTCGTGCCACTGTTACTATATGCAGTAATAAATAGTTTGTATCTTTCTTATATTTTCTTTCTATAATTCCCAATAAAAAATTCCGGTTTGGCCTCTATATCAATTAGCAAAATTTCTTCCAGCCATGTCTTTAATAAATTCCAAATTTTTTGTGCCTTTGGGCATTTCCACCACATGTGGCAGTAATTCCCAACGGTCTCTCCACACTTCCAGCATATCGAGGATTTCCCCTTGTTCATTCATGCTAATCTTGTGGGAGGGAGGTGCCACCTATAAAACATCTTATAGAGGTTTTCCTTATAGGAGGTTGCTAAAGTAATTTTTAGGGTTTTTTCCCATAAACTTTGAACTTAATGGCATTTTTCAATTAACCTGTAATTGAATTTAAACAAGTTTAGGTTTTGTCCTGGGGAAACGCATTTATTTGCTTATGCCAATTATATTTGGAAACCTCACCCCAGGACCAGGAGTGGCATACACATAGAGAGATATAAAACTCTCAGATTTGATCTATTGTATGCAGTTATTTTTTCCCCAATGTGTGAGAGTCAATCTGTTGAAATTCTGAAGCATTTTTAAGGTACTGATGTCAGGCTCTGTCCAAGAACAACACAGAGCAATCCAGCCACAGTTCAGTACACAGAATCTTGCCAGGATAACCCTTATTACTCTTACCCTGATGGAGATACCCTAGGACAGGGGTAGGCAACCTTGGCTCTTTTATGACTCGTGGACTTCAATAAACTGCCACTTCACTGTAACTCATCACACCAGTTTCCCCCTTGCAGGGACCCTTCCTCACAATTCATTATTTATTTCAGTTTTGGGTGAGGCTGTTAGCTCCAATACCTTCCTTCTGCTTTTTCCTACCATAGCAATTCTGTCGGGTAAGTTGGGTGGAGAGACTGAGAGAGAGAAAGAGACTTGCTTAAAGTGACGCTAGGAACTTCATGGCCAAAGTGGACCAGAATTGGAATTTTCCTGGTTCTAGCCTGTAATGGTCTGTGGGAATGACCTTGGGAGACAGGACAGACTGGATAACTATCATGTAACAGGTTTTTTTTTTTAAAAGGAAAGGAGGTTACTTTTAATCTTGCGAGATTTTTTTAATGTAACCTTACAATAAAGATAGAGCTAGTACTTATGCTTACACTTCTTGTCTGGACTATCTCACTAGGCTAACACAGCCTAACACTGTGGGAGATGAACGTATTTTTTTTATTACAGCAAAAGGCCAGCTACTTAAGACAGCTTCCTAAAATATCCGGATAATAAAGCAGCACGCAGTATAACACATAGGAATGTAAAAAGCAATAGGAAATTATATGCTACAGTTGCTGAGAGAGATGGATTACAGTTTTGCCGCTGACTGTTCATTATCCGTAGCTGCGCAAAGCTGCTGTGCAAAGGTTTACAACCATAGAAGTAGCAGGAGGCTGCCTGTCCCTGGGTAGTTTAATGGGCAAAATAGGTTTACTCTTTAGATCTCTATAAAATTTATAATACAGCAAGGCGTGCTCAACTGGTTTGACCAGCCATGAAGGGCAGATGTGCTCCTGGTCGGGGTTCCTATTAAAGCTGCCTTCCAGCTGGGCAGATGAAAGTGAGTTAAATTAAGCTTGAGAAAAAACTCTGTGATAGGCATTTTCAAGGTGGCAAGATACTTGGTAGGCTGCAGGTTTCAGATTCAGAATACTAAAACTCTCAACAACCTAACACCAACAGAGGTAGGAGTGATTCATTTTTGTCACTTGCCTTCCAGGACTTTCTGTTTAAGAATCATTCTAGTTTCGTTACTGTCCATGGACAGCAAAAAAAACAAACCTGTGGATAAAAGCTGTAATTGCACTTTTTACAATAGGATCCACTTACAGAGGATGAGCTCCACTGAACAAAAATCCTTTAGACCAGGGGTGTCAAACTCAATTTCATTGAGGGCCGCATCAGCATTGCGGTTGTCCTCAGGGGGCCAGGTGGGTGTGGCCAGGGTGGGTGCAGCCTACTGGGTGGGCGTGGATGGAATGGGTGTGGCCTACTGGATGGGTGTGGCCAGCTCTACATCATTCACGTCAAGGGTGTCTGTGGGGGCCTGAGCAGGAGTGGGGGGTCTCTGGCAGAAGGGGGTGGGACCGGGGCATGTGCCAAGGTATGGTCCACTGGAGGAGCCTCACTGTTCCTCTCAGGCTATGCGGGGGCTTATGGAGCTAAGACTGAATGCGTTTCAGCATAAATGGTCACCACAAAATTGTACATTGGCTCCTGGCTGGCCTGGGCCAAGGCCAAGGCAGAGGGGGCCATTCTCTCACTGTTTCCAGGATGGCTTCGTGGGCCACATGAAACCATTTTGCGGGCCGCATCCGGTCCCCGGGCCTTGTGTTTGACATGTCTGCTTTAGGCCATGATTAAAGATCACCAGCCGAACACAAGTATCTAACTTAATTAATCTTAATTAAAATCAACCTTAATTAAAATTTGCTACTTGGAACATATTTGGGGGGACTGAAACTCTGGTGTCAGGAAATTGGGTGCATTTTGGAGCACTTATTTATCTGTGCTGTTACCGCAGCTAGAGCTCCTGCTATCACAGAGAAACCAATAGCCAAGGTCCCAGCAGGCTCCCCTTGTTCATGCCTCCGGTGATCTTCTACAGCAAAAATGGTGAGAGCCAGCTGGAAAGTGGAAAACAGCTCCATCCCCAGAGCCTGTCCTGCATTCCCCTCAGTGTTGACCTAAAATAAAGAAGGGAAAGAGGAAAGGGTTCAGGGTGAGAGCAGAGATCTTCTGCAAGTCATCCAAGGGCTTGCCATATTAACTACAAAATATTGTGCGGTCCAAATATTAACTGTTGAAACTATGCACAGGCTACTTGGATGCAAGACTACTTGGGATATACATCCTAGAAGAAATCAGTGGCAAGCTATTTTCATATTGTTGCTAAGAAATCTATGAAGTCAGCAGAAATCAGGGACAGTTTACTTGTATGATTTCAAAACAGTTAATCTATAATATTTTTAGACAGCTTATATTAAAGTGACCATATGATTTTAAACATTTATTGTTTTTATTTATTTTTGTTATTAAAATAATAAAAATAGACTTTAAATGACAACCAAAACTTGATATGACAAAGATTTAATTAAACTCATACAAATATGTTTGTTCCTTGTTTTGTCATTATAACAGGACAGCTAACTATTTATTCTTTGCTATGCTTGAAAATACCCGATGCCCATCTTATATTAAGACTAAAACGTAACCTTTATAAATTGCACAAATTCATAGGAAATAAGGTGTACTGGGCAAGGCAGAGGGAGTATTTCCGTCAGCCGGGACTCCGTGCTACCTGGCCTCACCCTCCACCCATCTGATGTAGCCGCGGCGGGCCGTGGCAGGGGCTGGTGCCACGCGGGCCGCTGGCCCTGGCCGTGATGCTGCGGCTGCTCTGCCTGACCAGCCCCTCCCAGCCCCTCCGCTGGCCCAGCTGCTCCCTCCCGGGCACCCCTCTTGCCCCGGCACCCACCCAAGAGCCAGCAGGAGGAAGAAGGGGAGGAGGAGGGTTAAGAAAGCTGCTGCCACCACCCCAACCAGGACTCCGCGCTGCCCGGTCTCGCCCTCTGCCCATCTGATGTAGCCGCGGCGGGGGCTGGTGCCGCACGGGCCGCTGGTCCTGGCCGCAATGCTGCAGCTGATCTGCCTGACCAGCCCTCCGCCAGCCTGGCTGCCCCCCCGGGTGCTCCTCTTACCCCGCCACCCGCCCAAGCCACCCATGGGGCAGCAGGAGGAAGAAGGGGAGGAGGAGGAGGGCAAGGAAGCTGGCCCCAAGCCCCAGGAGGAGGCTCTCCTCTCCTACCATTGCTGCATCTCCCTCTTCCTTCACGGCAGCTGGGACTCTGGGCACGCCTTCCCGGCCGGCAGGGCCATTGGTCGCGCTGGCTGGGGATCGCAGGGGTGCTCTCCCTTGAGCCGCGGCTTGCGGGAAGGCTGCCCCGCTCCCAGCGGGGATCCCAGGGCTTCCCAGCATGGCTCCACGGCCACGTGAGCCTCGGACGGGGCCAGCCCGGGAAAGGGAATTTCTGGCGCGCTTCTCCCAGGGGGTGGGGCACCTGGGCACTCCAGAGCTGCAGGTGATGGCTCAAAGAACCACATGCGGCTCTGGAGCCGCGGGTTGCCGATCCGTAGGCTAGTCCCTCACAAGTCCAGATGAAAGATTCCACAAAAGGTCATGGAGAGTAACAGGGCTAAGATCCTATGGGACTTCCTGATCCAGACAAACAGGCAGGTACTGGCCAATCAACCAAAAATTGTGGTAGTTAACAAAGAACAGAAGATGGTGATGGTGATGGATGTAATGGTGCCAAGAGAGAGCACCAATAGGAAGAAGGAGATGAAAAGCTGGAGAAGTACCAGGACCGAAAGGCGGCTCTGGAGAGGATGTGGAAAGTAAAGGCCAAAGTGATCCCAGTGGTGATAGGAGCACTTGGGGATGTGACTCGTGAAGAATGACTCCAACAGAGTCACTCTTCAGGGGGTTGGACTAGATGACCTCCAAGGTCCCTTCCAACTTTATTGTTGTTGTTGTTATTATTATATTCCAAGAATAATTTCAGAACTCTCTATCTAGAACAGTGCAGTGCCAGGAACAGCTTCCTTGAGTTATATAAATGGATAAAATCTAAAATTAAATAAATACATTTCCACCCTTTGCTACAGCTAATTAACTTTGCACTTTGATGCAATAGGAGAAGCACAAGAAAGCAATGGGTTGTCAAAAGTTTATACTATGACCATCCCAGCAGGTGAGAATGAGGTTAGGAGGCAGCAGAGAGTTGAACAATTTACCAATGTTATGTGTAGCTAGCAAAATCAGGCTTCCCAAGCTTAGGAGTTAGATTTTCTACAAATCAAAGAACATCTGGTAGCTGGTGGGTAGCAGTTAAAGTAGTAGATTTGAACCTGTGAACCACAAATTCAAGTCCATCCTCAGCTGCAAAGATGTGTCGAATGGGATCAGTTACTCTCTTACATCACCCTATTTTATAAGGTTGTAGTTGAGGGAACAGAGGAAAGAGAGATCCCACTGTAAAGAAATAAATCTAATAAACAACTGACAAGAGTAGCATGCTTTGACTCAATGAAGGAAGGTGACTTCTTCAGCTTCGTTTTCCTTTAGCCAGTGATAGCAATATTGAGCCAGGTTACTTAGCAGAGAACAACCACTGTGGGCTCCTGGCATAGAGCACTGGAACGCGTAATAAGTTTCATTTTTGATTCTTGATATTAGCAGGCAATGTTAATTTTCATCTCCAGGGATGTCTTACAGCAGGGGTCCCCAACCCCCGGGCCATGGCCCATTGGGAACCGGTCCACGCAAGCAGTAGGTGAGTGCACAAAGCTCTATTACTGCAAGTGGTGTGCATGTGTGCAAAACCACCCCCTCTTCTCCCCACCACTGCCAGTCCGCACAGCCAGAAAGGTTGGGGGCCACTATCTTACAGAAAGGGAGATCATCAGAAAGAGAAAGAAAGAGATGTAGCTAGCTTACCTTTGTGACCAATTGCCCAATGGCTGAGCTGGGCAACATGAGATAAAAAACGCCTGATGCTAAGATAGCACCCAGACACTGGGCTAGAATATAGCTTGAGGCATGCAGAGCATCCAGTTTACGAGTGCACAGGAAAGCCATAGTGAGTGCAGGGTTGACTTGGGCACCACTGATCTTACCAAAGCAGTGTGCCAAACTGATAGCTACCAGTCCTGCAGCAAGGGCTGGCTGGAGCGAAGTAGGCAGCACATCTTTAGGACCTGCAGGGGATGAGGCACCCAGCACTATCCAGACAAAGATAAGGGTGCCTGTGGCTTCTGCCAATAGGCTACACCAGAACTGACGGCGCTGCAGTTCCTGGAGAGGAAGAAACAAAGAAAAAAAAATAGATACAAATTGACAAAAAAGATATATAGGTTGTTGAGATATGCCACTAAAATAACCCATTTCAGCCTGAAATACAGTGAGATACATTGCTACCAATCAGAATACTTATGGCCAAACAGAATCGAAGAGATTTTTAAAGAAAAGATTGTGATTTCTGTCTCAAAAGTGGATTTGTCCAGCAAAGTAGGTGCACTCTGGATCCTGTCCATTACAGAAAGACATCCTGGCAGGACCTCAGGAAATGCATTTATTCTGCATAATTTCTGCCCTCTGGAATGAGCTCTCTTCAGAGATTCATGAGGTTCCCACCCTTACGACATATGGGAAATCTCTAAGGACCTGGTTATTCTCCCAGACTTTGAAGACAGGATGAATATGGACTTTCTTTTTGTTTTCTTCTGTTTCAATGATCTGGACTGTTTTTGTTTTGCTTTGGTATCATGCTTTTCTGGTTGGTTGTATTTTTTTATATATTGGTTTTATAGTTGCAAGCTGTCCAGAGTTGTTTGGGAGTTGGGCAGACTGTTAAATAAATGAATAATTAAATCCTCAATATAACAGAATAACAATGCAATGATCATTAGAAGAGACCGTGGAGATCTGCTAGTTCACTCTCCTGCTCAAGCATCAAGCATCATATCTAACATCAACAGAGGGGTGTTATATTATTATCTATCAATGGCATCTCAGTTGTCATCATTCCAATCTTTCAAAGGAAGCATTCTCTACAGAAACTCTGACGGAGAATCAGAACATCCTCTTTTCTGTTCTAATTCTGTATATCACAAGCAAACCTTCTAAAAACCAACATTTCCCTAGCTTTGTGGCCAGAATCCAATGATCATCCTTTTGAAGAAGTCAGTGGTATTATTTGTTGTTGTTGTTGTTAGTTGCGAAGTCGTGTCCGACCCGTCGCGACCCCATGGACAACGTTCCTCCAGGCCTTCCTCTTATAGAAAGCTGCAAAATCTTTAAAATGGTCAGATGCAACACCAAAGAGTAGAACCTCCAGAAGTAGTCTTCTCCAACATGGTCTCTTCCAAATATGTTGGAATTACTACTCCCAGAATTCCAACCAGCAGGGAAAATATTTAAGCTATCTGGGAACTGAGGCACTAGATTGGGAAAATCTACTGTAAATCAGTGGCAGTTGGCCTAGGGCAGTGGTTTAGGAACTTGTCTCATTTCTGTTTCAGATGCAGTCTTACTAGCTGTGCTCCTAAAATCTAGCCATTGGCCCTACACTATCAAATTAATACAGGGTTCTGCTTCATTTAATTTCTAATATGTAGCTTCACCCCTTGCTTTCTTCCTTCAGTTGTTCCTACCCTCTGGTAGCATTTTTTTTTTTATGGATGAGGGAAATCTTTTTTTATTCTCCAACCAGATCTACAGTATGGGCCTCTCTGACATAGTTGGCACAGGTGGCATCCAGGCTTTTTCTTAAAACAATCTTCTTCAACTTGGATCCCACCTAATGTTTTGAGCTACAGCTCCCATCAATCTTGACCAATATGACCAATAGTCAACAATGGCTGGTCTCAGCCCAACTCACCTCACAGGATTGTTGTTGTGGGGAAAATAGGAGGAGGCAGGTGTGTTGGATATGTTTGCTGCCTTCTCTTGTTTTTAAAAATAATAAAGGCGGGATACCAATAAATAAAATAATAAAAAATAATGTAGTCTAAAATATCTTGAGGGCAATACGTTGAAGCTCTTTTTCTGAACAATGAAGACAGATTCAATTTTCAATTCAATTAACTTTCAGTTCTAGAGACATCAGGAGAAGAATCTTCTAGCCCATTGGTTTGCCAATGATAGTCCAGAATCTAGCTAATCTATAATATAACCCAGCATAGGTCAAATCGGTATTATGGAAAGAAGGCAGGAAGAATTAGATTGTATAATTAAAGAATCCTTGTTTTCTTAAAAAAAGTCACCCTAGAGAACAAATTCCATACTTGATTTTGGAAAATATACCGGTATCTGCTATTATTTCTTTTAACATCTTTGAAATTGTCTCACCACATTAAAAAAAATAGCAAAACAAAATGAAAATACACTTTTACTCTCTGAAATAGCTAGTATAGAATTATTCTGATTAATAAAACTGAAACATCCATTTTAAAAAATGTTTGACAACTTTTTTAAAAATCCACTAGTTGAACTTGAATTTACATAGAAAATGAGATTTTTTTCACTTTATTTAAAAGAGAAAAATTTCTACATTAATTCTAAATAATGGAAAAGATTGTCTTTAGATGGGAAAAATACAGTACAGGAAAGAGAATAGAATCTCTTAGGAAGAAAAGAACCGACACTAGAAAGAATTCAGAAAAACAGCCAGTAAAGTAGATTTATGAACAAATATATATTTTTATAGAAAAAGCCAGATGGGCCAAAAATTAAAAGAGGTTTGTCCAATTTATTTGCTGAGAAATATTCAATCTGTCTATGTGGTTACTAGGAATCAAGGTAAACTTGATGGACTCTTCATCATTACAGTATCTCAACATTTAAAGAGGGATCGCCTTACCTGCCTGATGCCCATGGTGTCTTCCTTCCAAGTCTGATCTGAGCAAAAGAAGGTGCATTGCTGCTGTCATCTAGTGGTTGACCAAACACTGTCCTCTTCCCACATTTACCTCCGTTCTCATCCTTTCGTGTAATCCGCTAAAATCTAAAAAGTGAAACAAAAAAGAAAAAGTTTTCAAGCAGCAATCCAGCGATCAGAAAGACTTAATACTGGAGTTTCTGAGATAGCTCAAGATATTCAAGCAACCTTTTTTTTTTTTTCTTCAATCAGTATCAACTTAACTCTACGTCTTTGATGCAGCTCCACCAATCAATAACCTATAATTACCCTCAACTCTTCCCCTTCCAGCTTCTGGAGTAAAAGAGAGAAATCACTTGGGACAAAAATGTTAGAAATAATTAAAAAAATAAATAAATGAAAAGCAAGCTACCTGGATGTGTGAGTAAGGAGTTTCTGGCACCTCTCAATAGTAAGAATGTCAAGGCAACGGGCTCTTTGAACTTAATCAGGAGGTCATCTGAAGGGGGTTGTCACAGTTACCAGTGTTCCAGCATGGGATTTATTTTTGTATGATCAAAGGAGGCTGCAATCACATTTAAATGAATTTGCATGGAAAATGAGTGTTTTCACTTTATTTAAAAGAGGAAAAATCCTACATTAATCAATTAAATAGGCTGCAGGGTTTCCAGCAGTGTTAGCATAAGAAACATGTCTAACCAAAAATGCGCAGTAGGAATTGTTTGTTTGTTTGTTTGCATTCAAGTTTAAATACAGCCTATTTTCATCCCCAGAGAGTGCAGAAAAAGAAAGTCAATCTGGGAATAATGAAGCAGTCTCAATGGACACACCTAAAATTGCAATATATTGCCTTGAAATAGTCCAGAACATCTACCTTCCATATGTATTCATATAGTATCCACTTTCCCCCTGATCTTTTGTGGAAATTGACTACATAATGCTTTTCCTTGGCAGCATTCTGTTCTTATTTTTATTGTATAATTTCAATATTCACGTTTTGTTTCCTGCACATTCAAGAAGTTCCAATTGTTCCACTCCATTGTAAATTTAAGACAATCTCAGCCGTCTCTCTGACTTCGCTTACGAGAACAGGAAGAGAGAGAAAAGTAAAGAATTCACTTTCACTTTCCAGCACTTTCCCTAACAATGAAAGCAGTGAAAGCTATACGCCATTTTGAAAGCATTATGTTGATTGTAGACGTTAGAAATATATAGCCAGAAAAACAATAAAAAAAATACTTGCAATCCATTAAGAACTCCTGTATTCACTCAGTCTGCTTACAATCTCTCCTGTGTTGTATTTTAAAAAAGCAGAAGTGGTCGCGGCGTCTTTCTCTGTCTGATGACAGAAGCGTCTCTGGGCAGGAGCATCCTCCGGAGCTTTAGGGAGCTCACTCTTGATCCCTGAAAACTTTTTTTCCAGGGATTTAAGAGGGGCTCAACCTTGCTCCCGATGCTCTACACCTCCCCTTTGCCCGGAGAGGGGGTTTTTCACCGCGAAAAACAGCTGGTGTGCGCTGTTTTTTGCGGCTTTACAAACCCAGAGAACGGAGTCTCACAGAGGAGACCCTGGCAGCGCCGGCGGAGCCACCGGAAGTTGTATCTTATGATTTATGATGAATGTATTTATGACTATGATTATAATTTATCACTTGTTGCTAGTATGTGTGAATGTGAATGGGGTGTGAATGTGAATGTGTCTGGGGTGTTATTTTTAGTGTTTTTAGTTTTGGACTTAGTTTTTGAAATATTGTTTTGTTTATGTTGTAAGCCGCTCCGAGTCTTCGGAGAGGAGCGGCATATAAATTAAATTAAATTAATATACAGGTATATTAATTTACAAGTTTCCTTAGTGACCGTTCAAAGTTACAATGGCACTGAAAAAAATTACTTTTAACTATTTTTACACTTATGACCATTGCAGCATCCCCATGGTCATGTGGTTTACGTTTGGATGCTTGAAAACTGACTTACATTTATGATAGTTGCAGTGTCCAAGGGTCATGTAATCACCTTTTGCAACCTTCTGGCAAGTCAAAGGGGAAACCAGATTCACTTAACAACTGTTACCAATTTAACTGCAGTGATTCACTTAATAAATTTGGCAAGAAAAGTCATAAAATGGGGCAAGACTACTTAACAAATTTATCATGTAGCAACAGAAACTTTGGACTCAATTGTGGTTGTAAGTTGAGGGCTACAGTACCTGTACACTGAGAGCTTATGCACCAGAGATAAATTCCTTGTGTCCAATCACACTTGGGCAATAAAGAATTCTCTATTCTATTCTATTCTATTCTATTCTATTCTATTCTATTCTATTCTATTCTATTCTATTCTATTCTATTCTATTCTATTCCATTCCATTCCATTCCATTCTATTCCCAGGCCATTCTTAAAACTCATAACAAGCAGCTTCAATTTTCATCTGTGACAAATACTTTTTTCCATTGATTTATTACGAAGTGAAGTTGGAATTATGCATCTGTCCACAGAATATAAGATCATCTTATATTTTATCATATTATCACTAACATATTTTTATGTTGAATTCTGTTGTAAACTCAAAATATATTTTTGTTCCTATGAGCATTTGACTTTTATTTGCAAGCCAACCTTCCAAAATTATTTTTCAGCCACTTGATATTACACATCCTGATCTTCAGCCTCATTAATCTGCAGCTTTATAATTTTCATTGCGAATATGGTACCATGATGGTTGAATCAATATCCTAATCTTTTCCAACACTAGATAGGAAGTTACAACTCAGTGCATCTTCCAACATAAGGACTTCTCCTGGACAGTATCAGTTCTCAGTTTATTTCTATAAGTATGTGCCATCATATCCTGCATTTCAGTGTGCTAAAGAGGGGCAGTTGTCATAATTATATCTAGCAACGTGATCTGAAAGCACTATTACTACTAACCATAAGTATATTAGGGGGAATGCTCTGTTCCAAACAACTTTTTCCATTTCTTTGCATTCTTTTTCTGTTGCTGACAAGCCTCTGTTTGCCTGTTCACTGCATTGCTTCTGGTAAAGAACAGGATATGCATTATAATGTAGGAAGTATTTTAGAACAGGGACATTAGAGATCTACACTCTCTGCTGTAGGTCTGATTGTTCCCACCATATATACAGTCTGTTTTGTCAGCTGGTTATACTTTTGGAGCTCTTCTTTGATCGCCAAACGGAAACAGATATTTGGCAAGAAATTATGCGTTCCATAAAGCAGAATACAGTACCCCAATTATATTGGGAGCATATTCTAGACTGCTTCAAATTGATTTTATTTATCAGTAGGTGCAGTACTTATTTATCACAGTTTTATATTATGTTAATAATCAAGACTAAGCAATTCATAACAGCAACATAAAAAGCATTAGAACCAAAATCATGCAAATCGTAATATTTAATAATAATTAAAAGCTCTTTTTGTTGTTGCATGCTGCCCAGAGTCCTAAAGCATTTGAATTATTATAAATACTGTAAATAAGGACAGGCAGTCTCTGAGTTACAAATGAGATCCATTCCTAAGTCTATCTTTAAGTCAGATTTGATGGTAAGTGGAAACAGTTATTTAGCATTAGTCAAATGTTTGTCTTAATATATATTTTACCATTTTATGCACATAAAACACTTAAGAAACATTTTTGATAAAGACCAGAAACCCCTTCTGGAGCAGCCGTTTCTATATGAATCCATCTTCTGAATAATAGGAGAGGCTTCTCTGAATATGAGTAGTTCTTACTTTTGACAAAGTATATTAAACTTTGTCTAGCAGGTTGCTATAAGATGGGGAAAAGAGTCAAACTTTGGTAACCACAACCATGCAGTCAAACACCTTTTTATGTGGATATTAAAAAGGAGTGGGATCGTCTTACCTTCTTTAAAACCCTCCTGTTTCCCAGTGCAGCGGAAAGAGGGAATGGCCTTGAAGGCAGGAGGAAGAGCTGCTGTTAAGGCAATAGTCAGATAAGAGTGGATTGAGACTGGGCCAAAAATACATGAGAAAACATCTCAGCCAAGCCCCTCCCAAGTTCACATCAAGATAGAGGGAGGGAGGGAGGAAGAAGCACATGCAGACTTGCAAGATGCTTTTACAGTACAATAAAAATGCAGTAGTCCTGACCTACATCAGGGCTTTTCAACCTTTTCACCCATTGTACCACTTTTAGGATATGGCAATATTCGAGTACCACCAGTCACCTAGCAAGGTGTCAAAAACTTGATGACCAAAAGAAAACAGGAAAAAAGTGATAAAGTACAGGTAGTCCTCGACTTACAATAGTTCGCTTAATGACTGTTCGAAGTTACAATGGCACTGAAAAAAGTGCCCCCTAAGCCACAGCCGAGCAAGACACCTGCCTGCCCACCCAGCGGTGCTCTTCCTCCTGTTCAAGGTTTTCATTGTTGTGAGCATTTCTGTTGGGGAGCGGAGGTGGAATTGGGGGGGGTTGGCTTTTATTTCACCTGTCTGCTGGGTGGTTGCAGCAGGTTTTGGTCACTTCACATGACCCTGGGACACTGTGACCATCATAAATATGAATCAGTTACCAAGCATCTGAATGTAAATCACAAGACCCTGGAAATGCTGCAACATTCCAGCTGATCGGCGCTTCTTCTGGGCTCAGCAGAAGCGCCAGGATCAGCACCAAGCTGCAGCTGGAGCCTGACGCTGATCCTGGCGCTTCCACTGAGCCCTGACAGCCCCGAAGAAGCGCTGATCAGCTGGAAAGTGGCACTGATCCTAGTACTTCTGCTGAGCCCTGACAGCCCTGCAGCTCCAGCCACCTCTCGCTCAGGCTTGTGCGGTGCTGCCACCGGTTCAGCTCATTCCCCTTCCCCACTACTTTTCTAGGATGGTCGCGTACCACCTACCACCTGCCAGGTGCCAATGTACCACAGGTGGTATCCGTACCACTGGTTGAAAAGCCCTGACCTACATGACATTGATTTCTTAATCTGATATACCTTGTTAGGCTGACATCTGGAGACCTCCCTGCTTCCCCCCTCCAAAAAAAAAAAGAGTGTGGCTGCTTCTGTTTTAATTGAAGGAGGAAGGGAATGTACTCCAATATCCGAAGTGCACTATTAGGTCTGTCCCCAGAGGAAACCTGTACTTGAGGGCAGCTCAGATTAGACAGCAACAGAATCGTTTACCTCAACAGCTACTGGAATCTGAGAGGTCCAGCCTTTGCTTTGCCATGTGTTTGCTGTCATGTCAGCATCTGACTCAGCAAAAACAAGGTCTGGTGCTGACCTCTGGCTGACCTAGGTTCCCCCCCCCTCTCTGTTTGTCCCCTTTCTGTGGCTGATCTTTGCTGACTTACTACAAACAGCTAGAACAATCCTGTCAGTAAAAAGGTAGCAACCAAAGTCATCCATCCACACCCTATTATAGTCATGTGTCCTTGTTGCATTGAATTAGGGTTTAGCAGAGACTTGGAAAGCCATAAGGAAAATGAAGAGAGCAATTCTGAAATTACCCACAGGAAAATAGAGGCAAAAAAATGAGGTTCCCGAACATTTGCAGAAACTTGGAGTAATATTTTCCACATTAAATTTGTAATACTAGGGAACACCAACAACAGATTTATAAATCAAAAGCTGGTGTCTTCCTGGCAAAGGTGAGTTCTGATACTCATGAGAAATGATCCTCATCACTGATCATTTCTATATACTCAACACATTGCTGTATATTCTTTCAGGAGCATCAATGCTATTCAAGGGACAGAAAAAAAAGTAATGTGCCAAAGAAATTAAAAGCATAATACAAGAAAAAGAAATCTAGCTGAATTCTAATTTATTCCCCATGCCCTTCACTACACCTCTACATATCAAATGTTCTTCAGCACCATAATTCCAAGGTACAGTATTCATCTTCTTTGCTTAGTCTTTCTGATGATCCAGCTTTCATAACCACATAGTAAAAAGGATAAATTATGGTTTTGATAATAGGTACATTTATTGTCAGAGTGATCTTTCTGCAGTTTAATATTCTAAGTTGCTTACACACACAATTACCATGTGTTTTATTGCAAATATTATTTATTTCATTTGTATGATTTAGAAGCCATCACTACCAAATTACTGTAGGTGGCTTACATTTAAAAAGCAAGAAACAATACAAGCAAAAATACAGAAAACCTACTCCCAGAAGGCAAATCATCCATAACAAACAAAAGATCTTACAGGAACTTAACGACCATCCTACCTCAAGGCCTAGGAGAATAACCAGAGTTTAATGACCTTTTGAACATAATACAGATCTCTGGGAAGATGCTGTTCCAGAGGGCAGGTGTTGAGACAGAGAAGGCATACTTCCTAGGTATCAATTGTTTAATTAACAGGACTTTAATCATACCCACTCTGCCTGATCGTACCAGAAAAGCAGAAACTATTAACATGTGTGGTCCCTCAAGTAATCAGGCTGCATGACATGAATGGCTTAATAAGTGGTAACCAGCATTTTGAATTACACTCAGAAGTTGACTGGAGATCAATGTATCTTATGGAGCAGGTGCTGTTACGTGGCTATTCTAAGGCATGCCCCTTATTAGCTGCACCACCATGTTCTAGATCTGCTGTAGCTTCAAAGTGGTCTTGAATGACAGTCCCAAGCACTTTGCAGTAGTGCATTTGTGAGGCAACTGGACTCTGAAAGGCCTCCTAATCTAGGATCAGGCACAATTGGTGCTTTAGATGAATCTATATGGAGGCCTCTTTGCTATAGCTGCTACCTGCTCTTTGAGTTGGAGTTGCAAATTCAAGATGACCCTCAATCTCAAATGGAGAAGTGTCACAAGTATTACAAAAACTTCATGTACAAATTCAGGTGAAGCAGATTCATTTTGCAGAAAGCAAGAATTCTGTTATTTTCTATATAGTATTGTATTTTTATACTACCACACATTACAGTGTAAATGTAATACACACGCCCATATTACAGTGTACAGGCCGCAGAAGTGAGTAAAGCTGCATCTGTGTATGCAAGGGAATTAGGTAGCACACGGAATCATCTGATCTGTGGGAAAATTGTCTTCTTCAGAAACCAATCACTGCTGCAAAAAAGGCTGGACTGTTGCAGTAGATCAGTGGTGGCGAACCTATGGCACAGGTGGCAGAGGCGGTACTCAGAGCCCTCTCTGTGGGCATGCGAGCCATCGCCCCAGTCCTAGGCCTTCAGCTGGGTTTTATAAAACCTTTTTGCTTTAGGCCTCTGCCGCCGTGTGCAAAAGAAAAAAGGTTCAATCAATCAATTTCAACTTCTCGCAGGAAAAAAAAGATCTTGCAAAGTTGGAATTGACTGATTGAACTTTTTAGTCCCACCCAGTCTGCCGTTACCACCGCAGTGACGCCCACCCAATGGGCCACGCCCACCCAATTGGCCACACCCAGCCAATGAGCCACACCCACCCGGCATTCGACAATGCATAAGTGGGTTTTGGGTTGCAGTTTGGGCACTCAGTCTTTAAAAGGTTCGCCATCACTGCAGTAGATAGTTCCATTGCTTAATCAGGAAATTCCTTGTAATATTCAGCCTGAGTGCCCTTTTTTAAAAAATTCAGTATGTTGCTCCTTGTCCTGCTTTTGATTTCAACATAGAAAAGACTGCCTCTCTCTTGCATATAATAGCCCAGTGATGGCGAACCTTTTAGAGACCAAGTGCTCAAACTGCAACCCAAAACCCACTTATTTATCGCCGGGTGCCAGTGGGCGTGGCCCACTGGGTGGGCGTGGCTGTGGTGGTCATGGCAGACTGGGAGGATGTGGCCAAGGTGGGCTTGTCCTGCGGGGTGAAACGAGGCAGGGCAAGAGTGCCATTGCCGCAGGGCAAGGTGAGGGAGGGGCCAGGACAGCTGCTGCCTGACACCATCGGTCCCTGCACACAGAGGTCAGTGAGTGCATGGGGGCCGACAGTGTCCGTCAGCAGCCACAGCCTGCCAGCCCCTCAACTGGTGCACTCTGGGGCTCCACAGCCCACTGCCAGCAGTTCAGAGAAGCCGCCTCTGAGTTGGATGGCCGGCTGACAGCTGAGGAGGCGATGCAGTGGGTTGTGCCTGGGAAAAGGAGAGCATGCAAGACCAGGAGGGATGGGACAGGGGGGAGAGAAACCAGCCGTGCAGGGATGCATCCGACCATGTGGGACCTCTGCGAGTTAGCGGGCGGCTGGTTGAAAAGGGACATTGCCATCTCTGGGGCATGGTGTGTGTGCCCACAGAGAGGGCTCTGAGTGCCGCCTCTGGCACACGTGCCATAGGTTCGCCACCACTGTAATAGCCTTTAGATATTTTAAAGTAATATTTTTCATTAGGCTTCTCTTAGCCAAGCTAAACATACTTAGGGCTTTTAATTGTTGCTTGTAAGATTGGATTTACCTTAATAATGAAAAAGCAGACTGAATTTTCTACCCCAGGTAAATAAGGCCCCCCTCATTCAAGATTTAATCTCAGAGGGGGGAGCAGACCTGGCGGGTATAACGGAGACCTGGTTGGGACCAGAGGGCGGTGTCCCTCTGGTGGAAATGTGCCCACCGGGTTTCCTTGCATTCCACCAGCCGAGAGCTCAAGGCAGGGGTGGGGGAGTGGCGGTCGTGATCAGGGAAAGTTTCAGGCCGAGGGAGGTCACTGTTCCTCAGACGGCAGGCTGTGAATCCCTTCTGGTGAAGTGGGACCTAGGGGGTCCGAGGGCGGTGTTGATTACGTACCTGGCGCCCTGCCACGTATCAACCTCCCTGCCCGAGCTCCTGAGCGTTGTCGCCGCGGTGGTGGTTGAAGTCCCCAGGCTAATAGTCATGGGTGACTTCAACCTGCCGTCCGGGGGCGGGGCGTCCGGGGAGGCTCGGGAGTTCATGGCTTCCATGACAGCCATGGACCTGACCCAGGTAATTCAAGGCCCCACACACACAGGGGGGAACACGCTTGACCTGGTTTTTGTCTCTGGACAGTGGCTGAGTGGTCAGAGTGTAGGGGATATAGTCATTGAACCCCTGTCATGGTCTGATCACTCTCTCCTATGCTTGGACTTTCGGACCGTTGCACCCCACCGCAGGGTGGCGGAACCGGTGAGATGGTACCGCCCCAGGCGGCTGATGGAACCCGAGCGGTTCCAGGCAGAGCTTGGGCCAATTCCTGAGGTTCTGACACACGACTCGGTTGGAGAGGTGGTGGCGGCCTGGGACAGGGCGGCTGCCGGTGCCCTGGATCGAGTTGTGCCTTTGCGGCCTCTGATTCGGCGTGGGTCTCGACCGGCCCCGTGGTATAACGAGGGGTTGAGAGAGATGAAACGCCGGAAAAGACGCCTAGAGAGCAGTTGGAGATCGAGCCGTGCCGAATCTGACCGAACATTGGTAAGAGACCATATTAGGTCCTACCTAATGGCGATAAGAGCAGAGAAGTGTTCCTACCTCACTGCTCTTATTGCGTCATCAGATAACCGCCCAGCCTCCTTGTTTAGGGTGACCCGCTCCCTCCTTCATCAGGAGGTGAGGGGAGACCCCTTAGAGGGTAGAGCTGAGGATTTCGGAAAATATCTGTATGATAAAATCGCTCAGATACGGGAAGGCTTCGACTTCAACTGGGTATGTCCAATGGGAGAGGCGGAGGCTGGTCTTGAGACTGTTACCTGGGTTGAGTTTGACCCCGTGACCCCTGAGGACGTGGACAGGTTGCTGGGGGGACTTAGGGCGACCACATGTTTACTGGACCCGTGCCCCTCCTGGTTGGTGCTGGCCTCCCGGGAGGTGGTACGAGGCTGGTTCCGAGCAATTATCAACGCTTCCTTGAGTGAGGGTGTCTTTCCCGCTGCCTTGAAAGAGGCAGTGGTGAGACCCCTCCTCAAGAAGCCTGCCCTGGATCCAGCTGTTTTATCAAACTACCGTCCCGTCTCCAACCTTCGCTTTCTTGCGAAGGTTGTTGAGAGTGTGGTTGCCCGACAGTTCCCGCAGCACCTGGAGGAATCGTCATATCTCGATCCGTTCCAGTCGGGCTTCAGGCCTGGCTACAGCACGGAAACAGCATTGGTCGCGTTGGTGGATGATCTCTGGCGGGCCCAAGACAGGGGTTGCTCCTCTGTTCTGGTGCTATTGGACCTCTCGGCGGCTTTTGATACCATCGATCATGGTATCATGCTGCAACGGTTGGAGGGCCTGGGCATAGGAGGCACTGTCTTGCAGTGGTTCTCCTCCTTCCTCTCTGGCCGGATGCAGTCTGTGTTGACAGGGGGCCAGAGGTCGACCCCGAGACCCCTCGTATGTGGGGTACCTCAGGGGTCGGTCCTCTCGCCTCTACTGTTCAACATTTATGTAAAGCCGCTGGGTGAGATCATCCGTGGTTTTGGCGTGGAGTACCACCAGTACGCTGATGATACCCAGCTGTACATTTCCACGCCAAACCACCCCAACGATGCCCTTGCCGTGCTGACCCAGTGCCTGGAGGCCGTGCGGGTATGGATGGGGAGAAACGGACTCAAGCTCAACCCCTCCAAGACCGAGTGGCTGTGGTTACCGTCGTCCCGGTACAGCCAGCTGATTCCATCGCTGTGTATTGGGGGCGAAACAGTGGCTCCCACAGGAAGGGTTCGCAACTTGGGAATCCTCCTGGACTCACGGCTGTCCTTAGAGGACCATCTGACGGCCGTGGCCGGGAGGATGTTCCACCAGGTTCGCCTGGTGCGCCAGTTGCGTCCCTTCCTAGACCGGGACTCGCTACGCACAGTCACTCATGCCCTCGTGACCTCCAGGCTGGACTACTGTAATGCTCTCTACATGGGGCTCCCCTTGAGGTGCATCCGGAAGCTCCAACTTGCCCAGAATGCGGCCGCGCGGGTAGTGATGGGAGCGTCGTGGCGCTCCCACGTAACACCGCTCCTGCGTGAGTTGCACTGGTTGCCGGTGGTCTTTCGGGTGCGGTTCAAGGTGTTAGTGACCACTTTTAAAGCGCTCCATGGCATCGGACCCGGATACTTACAGGACCGTCTACTGCCAGCAAATACCTCCCGCCGTCCGGTACGCTCCCACAGAGAGGGCCTCCTCAGGGAGCCGTCGGCCAGACAGTGCCGGCTGGCGACCCCCAGGGGGAGAGCCTTCTCTGTGGGAGCTCCCACGTTATGGAACGAGCTCCCCCCCGAACTCCGTATAATAACAGATTTACGCACCTTCCGTCGGGAACTAAAAACATTCCTTTTCCGACAGGCTGGCCTGGCATAGAAGCTTCGGTTCCAATAGGGTCAAAATGTTTTAAGGGGACTGAGTATTTTTTAAGATTTTAAATTTTGTATGTTTGGGTTTTAGGATTTTGGCCAAATGATTTAATTTATTTTTAATTATTTTAAATTTTGTATATTTATATGTTTTTTAAATTTTAGGCTGTACACCGCCCCGAGTCCTTCGGGAGAGGGGCGGTATAGAAATTTAATAAAATAAAATAAATAAATAAATAAATAAATAAATAAATATAACACTAGGTATTAATCTTTGTAAACGTCTGGTTTGGTAAATATACTTTACTCCTCACTTCCATCCGCAACTATATGTCTGTTACATTTTATCTTTTATGATCCCTAGCAAAAGATCCTGAGGTAGAAATTCAATAACCTGGGGTAGAAAATTCAGTCTGCTTTTTCATTATTAAGGTAAACAACATTAAACATAATATCGTGTTAAGAGGCATTAGTCATAGAACATAAACATTCAATATTAGGTGTTAGTTTTTATAAACATTTGATTTGTTATACATTCTTCCCTCCTCACGTCGAGCCTTAGCTAAATGCCAGATGCATTTTGTTTGATTGGTGTTTCTCTTGGATATAGTCTATCCATTGTTTCCAGTCTGTCAAATATTGTTCATTGGAGCGACCTTTCAAGTATGCTGATATTTTCGCCATTTCCGCCAAGTTTGTTACTTTCACAGTCCATTCTTCAATAGGCGGTATTTCTGGATTCTTCCAGTATTGTCCCACCAACAATCTTGCTGCTGTAATCAAGTTCAGAAGTAAGTTCGTCTCTGAGGTAGTGAAATCCTTTGTAATCCCTAACAAAAAAACCTGAGGTAGAAATTCTATACGCTTTGTGAAAATGGTTTGGAGTGTCCACCATATCTTCCTCCAGAAGGCTCTGATTTTTCTGCATGTCCACCATATATGAAAGTAGGTAGCTTCCCCGTCACCACACCTCGAGCATTTGGGCTGGGAGTCTGGGTAGATGAGCGATAGTTTTTTCGGGTCGAGGTGCCACCTATAGAACATCTTGTAGAAGTTTTCCCTTAAGTGTTGCGATTTTGTAAATTCTACATTTCTCACCCAAATTTTCTCCCACGTGTCCATGGTGATAGAATGCCCAAACTCTTGTTCCCACTTTACCATACAGCTCTTGACTAGTTCGGTTTCAGAGTCCATTTCTATCAGAATGCTGTATACTCGTTTGATGTGCATGATCCCCTGTTCTCTAATCTGTTCAATTAGTTTCTCGTTGGTCTGGGAGAAGCCCTTCTTCTTATCTTTACGCCACCTTGATTGCAGTTGTATATATGATAGCCAGGTACCTCCTATTCCTCTGCTTGCTAGCGTTGCTTGGGGTTTCAAGAGGAACCCATTTTCTTCTCCCAGTACAAGTTTACTGTAGGGCACCACTTCTTGCCCTTGGGATGTGTTTATATCCCCTATTGCGTGTCCGGGGATCGTCCAGATGGGAATCTTGTCGTGTAGAAGGTGTTTATATTTCTTCCAGACCCATAACAATGGGATCCGTAGTGGGTTCTCCTTGAAGTTCCTGTCTGCCTTTTTGTCGTATACTAAGTATGCGTGCCAGCCAAATAGTAGACCATGCCCTTCAACATTCAGTATTCTATCATTCGTCATATTGATCCAGTCACTCACCGCCACCAACGTCGCTGCATAGTAGTATAGCTTTAGATTAGGCATTTTTAGTCCCCCTCTCTTCCTTGTGTCCTGGATGATTTTTAGTTTCACCCTCGGTCTCTTGTCATCCCAGATAAATCTGGTGATGCCCCTCTGCCAATTGTCCAAGTCCTCATCCTTTTTGAGTATGGGTAGCATTTGGAAGAGAAATAGAAATCTTGGCAAGACGTTCATCTTTACTGCTGCTATTCTGCCCAGCAAGGATAGTCGTAGTGTTTTCCACCTTTCCAAATCTGCTTGTATCTTGTTCCATAGCACTTCGTAGTTGTTTTTGTATAATTTCGCATTCGTTGTTTCTATCTCCACTCCCAGGTATTTAGACATTCAGTTTCTTAATGAACTTACAAGATGGAAATTGAGGTATTGGGCAATATATTTTTGGCTATGAGACCAAGGATCAACTAAAAAATACCTTTGGTTTCCAAATTTAATCATTCTTTATACAGATTTTTTTTAAAAAAAACTTGCCATTTCAATAAATGTGTTTTTTTACATTTGTTATATTAATAGAACTGCTGGATTTTCAGGCACATTGTAATTTTTTTCTGATGCAAGTAGTCCTTGACTTACAACCGTTCATTTAGTGACTGAAATTACAACGGCACTGGAAAAAAGTGACTTATGACCATTTTTCACACTCATGACCAGTGCAGTATCCCCATGGTCACATGATTTACATTTGAAAGCTTGGCAACTGACTCACATTTATGACAGTTGCAATATCCTGGAGTCATGTGATCCCCTTTTGTGACCTTCTGACAAATCAATGGGGAAGCCAGATTCACTTAACAATCATGTTATTAATTAAAGAACTGCAGTGATTCATTTAACAAATGTGGTGAGAAAAAAAACGTAAAATGGAGCAACACTCACTTAACAAAATTCTCACTTAGCAACATACATTTTGGGTTCAATTGTGGCTGTAAGTGCAAGTGACAATCTTTGCTGGCATGGCAAGTTTCTAGCTCAGGGGTTCTCAACCTTGGCAACTTTAAGACTTGTGGACTTCAACTCCCAGAATTCCTCAGCCAGCTTTGCTGGCTGAGGAATTCTGGGAGTTGAAGTCCACAAGTCTTAAAGTTGCCAAGGTTGAGAACCCCTGTTCTAGGTGTTTCAGAACTGTTGGTGAGACCATTAAAAGTCGTTGGTGCTGTTTGAAATTGTTCTGCCAGCAGCAAGATCTGACTGCTGGCCCAATGATGGATTCTATTGCAAATCAGGGCTGTTTCCAAAGGAGGCAGAGGAGGAGAGGTCCGGGGGCTTACAGAGCGAAGGACCTGGATGAGGCTGTCGGCAGGCCCAGGGGAAGAGAGAAAGACTTTTGGGGGAGTTGGTGGAAGTGGCAGCCTGCTCCAGGGGCAAAAACAAGCAAGGCCTCTTTAAGGAAAAGGTGGAAGGGACAGGATCAGAAAAAGGAAAGGAGGCGAGATTGTCCTGCAGGAATACGAGCTAATTTGAGGGCTAATCCACATGGAGCTCGTTTCCGTCTGTCCTGTTTGCCATCATTCGCTCCCTAGAGACTAAAATATACGATCTGAAACTTGAGCTGGCCACGAACAAGGAGTGTATATCGGAGATGGTGACCCCTTTGAGAGCTGTATGCAACGAAATTTCGTTTTGATGTATGCCAATTGGTGTACATTCAAAGTGACAATAAAGTTATTATTATTATTAAGTTGAGGACTACCTATATTCCAAACCATAGAAGCATGTTCTTCCTTCGTTCCTGTCCTTTTAGATTTTTAATCATTTTGTCTAATGAAAATGTTACAAAACTCCGTTTGCGTTTTTAAAGTAGTATAGATTTAAAGTCGACATAAACTTTTTTTCTTCCCTCTCTCACAGTAAATTGGCCTACTTCTACAAGCCGTTAATCAATCTAGGCACGTGATACCAGATATTCTATATTCGAAAAAAAGCTTCTTTTCAGATTAAAATGGCTCCACGGGGATGTTTTCTGAAGATGCCGCGCCCTAAAATAAGATGGCGGCCCCTAAAACGCAGTCGGTATCAACAATCCGGCCCTTTGAATTTCAAGATGGCGGTCGTCATCTATAGGTTGGCTCAGTTATGCCCTCCTCCAAGATGGCTCCTATGTTTATCTTCAGACCGCCAGTTTCACGTGACCTATGAATGTCAACATGGCGGCGCCCATCCTGAGAGGCATGAGAGGTCAGGGCTGGGACTTGTGCAGTGTCGGATACCGCCAGATGTTCCGGAGAGGTAGATTTTTTTTCCCTTTGCGTAATAGAAACTGGCTGGTCTCAGCTAACACTGCAGCCAACACTCTCAGGGCTTCTTTCGTTCCTTCAAGACTTTGGCCACCTGTCTGGCGCTCAGATTTACTCCTTTAAGGTGGTTCTGTGCCTTTCGCTATTTCGGGAGCAGTATAAATTAAATAGTAAAAATCTCTTCAATTTCCATAAAGGAAATTCAGTGTCTGTTGAATTTTCCAGTCACGCTGCTGTTTAAAGATACATGGAGGATTTAAGATGATGTATGGACGTTTTTCTGTTAGTGGGGTCCGCGTTTTTTTTTTTTTTTTTTTTTTTTGAGATTTAAAGGACCTGATCCGACAGTACTTTTTGTTGAGGTGATTATCAGTTTATTTCTTTTAGTAGCGGAATTATTGGCAGGGCTCCAGGATTAAATAGGCAATCGGGGAAAGTGCAGATTTTTCTAGCTTGGGAAAATGTGTATTTTTCAAGTGAATGCAAATCCGAGCGTGAACTGAACCTACTCATAACCATCTTAAATTTCATTGAGATTGTTTCCAAGTAAACTTACTGAGAGAGGTTGTATGAATATTAAAGTCTTTAATTAAATATATGCAATAAACGGGAGTGATACCCGTTTTAAAAAACTTTCTGATGCTAAACTGTTCGTTGAGCTGACAGCTTTCTATTCTCACATAATTCATTATATTCATTATATGCACTAGAAGGGTAATTTAATTTTTTTCAAATTTTTGTTGCTTTACCAGTAGTTCACTTGTTTATATTTTGCTCCACTTTGTTTTTATAATCTAGCTCATTGCTATGGGTAACAGTTTTGCCTAGAAAGAATGTTAGAATCAGTAACAATTGGCAGATCTATTCCCAATTAGCATACAGTAGATAGCCTTCAAAATTGTCCTGAAATCAGGTGGCCACTAATTACTATTATACACTATTATTTTGGTTACTTGTCCATAATAAAAAAATCTTCCATCTTTATATATGTTGACATGGAAAAATAATTACAAATAAATTATAGCTTCTGCCTTCTGAAATGCCATCACTCCCCCCCTTCAAGATTAGATTGGCCTTGATCTTACCATCTTTTAGTAAAGCATTGAAGAAGTGGATGTGCTCCAGAGCATGGGAGCAGAATGTTAAGATAGTCCAGCTACTATATCACAGTTTTTTAAATGTTCTGTTGATACTGTTCTCTTTTATTTTTTGTAATGTGTTATGAACCACACAAAATTTCATCTGTAAAGTGGATGTCCATAAAAATTGATTTACTAAATAAAATTCTTTATTTGGTGACAGGTGAAATTCCAGTGAGATGTAACTATAACTCTTTTTAAATATTGTTTGTTATCAGATAATGTCTTGAAATTGCTTCTCAATACTGCTACATTTTCATAGGTTACACTTTTCTGCTCTACATTTCATATTTTAGATTGCAAGCTGTCAAGAATCGTTGAGTCAGTCAGCATACAAGTTTTATAAATTTATTTATGAAAGATTCGGGCATAGATGGGCATTCCACTCCAAAATACTGAATTCCCTCCAAATTAGTATATTAGCAATTGCAGTACTTGTGGGAATCAATCCTACAGGAGATATACGTCCTTGATAAAGCTTGCTATTAATGTATTGTCATTTACAGTAGTTGGATGTCATTTTCAGACATTTGGAATAATTTTAATTATTAAATCTTTAAAAATGTTGGTTACGTATGTACATATTATAGCAACCCTTTTCTGAAATAATTCCAGTTATAAAGTGCAGATGCATAATTTAAAGGAAAAATATTTTTGCACTATAACGGTATGCAAACTGATGCAAGTTTAACTTAATCAGCTAAGTATATTTAACTGAATGAAAAAGGTGCATTTGCTAAACTAATCACCATGTATTACAACTTTCCTGGCCCCATACCTTCCTGATACTTTGAAATGGAACTCCTAGAACTCTTGGCCTTTTGGCTGTGTTAGTTGGGAATTCAGGGTGTTCTCAAAGCATCTGAAGGATACCAGATTGGAAAGACTAGTTAGCCAAAATATAACATGATTAAATGATTAATAGAAATGTGCCTGTCAATAGGAGTTGGTAAATTGTTTTATCGAGTTATGAAGACAATTCTTAAAAACAAAGGAGTCACATGTAAAGGTAAGGCAAATGTTTGGTCCTTATACATGTTTTTCTTATTTCAGAGATCAGTTTCAAATTAGATGAGAAAACAGCCCACAGCAGCTTGGATTTATTCAAAAAGGACACTGGTGTCCTCTATCGCATGCTGGGGATTGACCCCACTAGAGTGCCTCGAAACCCTGAACGCTTCAGAGATTGGGCTGTTGTTTTGGGTGATTCTACCATCTCCAGGGGCTGCCATTACTGGGAAGTGACGGTGAAACGATCACAACAGTTCCGCATTGGGGTGGCAGATGTGGACATCTCCCGGGAAGTCTGCATAGGAATGGATGACAATTCCTGGGTCTTTGCCTATGGGAATCGTTGCTGGAATGCCATGTTTGCTAATGAAACCACTCCAATCACTAACATTGGCCAATCGGAAAGAGTTGGTCTGTTCTTGGACTATGACTGCAAAAGATTCAGCTTGGTAGATATACGACAACACATGTTCATCCACAATATGTCGCCAGAGTTCCGAGGTCCTGTGGTGCCTGCCTTTGCTCTCTGGGATGGTGAACTGCTCACCCACTCAGGCCTGGATGTACCCGAAAAGCTCAAGCAAAGTTGAAATCTATTCAAGAGTGTTGATACTGAGATTTTTTTTCTTGGAAGAGCAAGTTCTGCCAAAATGCTATTGCCATATTACAATCCAGAGATTTTCAGGTTTTCATAATCCAACCCGCTCTCCTTATAGGAAATACCATATCTCTTCCTAGCAGATTGAAATATATTTCATTTTGCCATGTCGTAAGATTTGACTCAGTAATGGACCAACGCATTTAGACATCTTGTTTCCTTGCCTTTTTGAGTGAAATTTGCCATCCTTTACCTATGTCACATTGATCTTGCACTGCTATTTTGTTTTTGTCAGGAAAAGATTTTCTTAGGGTTGCTTGAAAAATATGAGGTTTTTTAAAGCAGCTATTATCTAGGTGATCAGTTGCACCATTTGATACCTTTATGCCTTTTAATTATATAAAATATCATTTTCCTGTTAGAAATATGTGCTCAAGCTTTAAAATATTTGAAGAGATTTCCATTTTGATGAGAACAGTGATTTTTAACACAAATGAACTATTGCCTTGTACTGGTGTGGTGGAAAGATTAGCTTGGAACTAAGCAGATGGCATCTCATGACCAATGGAAATCCAACTCTCCTGAATTCATAAACAATATGGTGCACAAATTAATGTTATAGGAATTACTTTATTAATACCAGCCCCAGATCATCCTGTACTAGATTGGTTGAAGGAACAGGAATCAACCCAATATACATCTGTAGATACATATATTCATGAAAAAGGAATGATAAAGAATTTTGCACAGTTTTATTACAATCACCATAGATAAAATTAGCTGAAATCAACATATTTAAGCAGTGTTTTCTTTTTCTTGGTGTTGGATGTAGCAAGAGCAGTTCTGTATGCTCTGTTAATCATATTGTAATAAGTAAAAATAAAAGCATCTAAAACAAAATGTTATTTTATCTGGACTTCTGATTGAAAATATCCACTGTTTGGAAATCTTGTGATTAAAAAAACACACACAGTAATTAAAAAGTCTAGATGGATAAAGTAGTCTACCAACCCTGCAGGAATGTCAGGTTGGCAGCAACAATGAAACATAGCATTGTACTGTTTCAAGGTTTCAGTTTTTCCTGTTCCGTAGTGACTGATTTATGACGGGTATTTTGCCACTCTACTCTAAAATAACGCTTTTATTGGAGCAGTAGAGTGGTTGCTGAAAAGATACCTGCATTTCAAGCAGCTGATGGAATGTCTTTTGCCATGTTAGGAGGACATTGCAAGATTGCACTTATTAACCCTCTGGAATTCAAGAGGGACTTATTTCCTGTGTGGCAATGCATGTGCTTAGGATCTGGCAGTAGTATTCTACATATGGGGGTAATGACTGAATCTTTCCCTATACGTGATTAATTTTTAGGAGAGAAGGAGAGAAATGAATGATTGGAGTGTGAACAAGTGTTTGAAGTAGTGACCCAGAATACGAGAGAGCAAAGGTGTAGATAAAAGTAGAAAAGCTATTTCCCCATTTTTGCCTTCCGTTCTGGTGCTTGTGTAAATTATTTTTAACCTCTTGAGTTTGGCTTTCTTAAAATGGAGGTTTGGGAATAGCTGCAAGCATCTTAGCAGTCATGTTGTGACTGTGAATGTAACATGTTGATGAAGATTCTCAATCATCCAGTAGAGTTGTCTGAAGTTGTCTGGTTGAATCTTTGCAACTGGACTAATTTTTGTTGTTAGTTTGAGAGACGTTTGTGCCTGTAACATCTTCAGCATTTCAAATGTTGAAGGGATTGGAGACTTGAAAACTCCCTACTGCTTGTTACTTAGTCATTGCAAGTTAATTTCCTTCTTAAGCCCTTGGACTTTCCTTAAAAGCTAGGGCAAGGCTTATTAACTAGGCCTTCTTGATTTAACATCTTTATCAATTTATTATCTCTTGAATATGCCAAGAATTGCTTGAGATAAATGTGTACAGGTAGTCCTCGACTTACAACCCCAATTGAGCCCAAAATTTCTGTAGCTAAGCAAAACAGTTGTTAAGTGAGTTTTGCCCCCTTTTATGACCTTTTCTTGCCACAGTTGTTAAGTGAATCCCTGCAGTTGTTAAGTTAGTAACACAACTGTTAAGTTAATCTGGCTTCCCCACTGACTTTGCTTATCAGAAAGTCACAAGAGGATCCCATGATCCCCAGGACACTGCAACTGTCATAAATATAAGTCAGTTGCCATGCCTCTGAATTTTGATCACGTGAGCATGGGGATGTGGCAATGGTCATAAATTACTTTTTTCGGTGCCTTATAACTTTGAACAGTCAGGTAAACGAACTGTTGTAACCCAAGGATTACCTGCCTTTTTGCTGTATGCGCCTTACGTCACTGTAATTCATTTCTTAAATGCCACAAGGAGAGTACTAAATTAAAAGAAGTTGTGCAGCATACTGAAAAGTTTTGCTCCCAGGTACAGAATATATTGTATGGCTCCTAGCAAGCAAGGCAGATCTGGAAAACACATAGACTGCATCCCCTTTTGGTAGCCCCCACCATGCTATCAAATAACATGACCAAAATTTGACATCATGCATTTTTTTATGAAAATAAGAAGCCAAATAGATGCACTACATTTTTGATTTGGTCATCAGCTGCTGCACTTTAAAATTCAATTCCCTAAAAAGCAACAGTTGTATCTCCACACCCTCCAGTGGCATAACTGTATTATGAGATAGCCCTGCAGCTTTCCCGGATGGTGTGGGTGTAGGAAAGGGAGTGTAAGCAGTAATAGCAGGAACGGTTGGCTATTTTTGAAGGTGGGAACAGACAAAAGTCAGAATTCATTAAAAACGTTAGAGACAAGTATGTTTTCCCTTCTTGCTTAAGTACCTATTGGAATGGTTGGACAAGGGAGAAGATGGATTCATAGTAGAGGAAATGTTTTGTTAAGTTACACAACTGAAGGAGACAGAAATTGAAGAACCCTTTTTCCTTAAATGCATTCTGCCTTTATAGTGATAGCTGCTTGGATTTTATCAGGCAACCCAAAATGGCAGTTGAGCATTCTTTTTCTCCTTTTTCTGAAGCTAAAATTGGTTTCTCACCAAAAGTTACTCGGTTCCTGGGGATTTTATCAATTTTACTTGTGCTGTCAAAGGGCAGTACTGAACTTTCATACAAGGTTCACCAGAGAGCGTCTCTTGTACAAGACTGTTTTGGAAAAAATACCAAACAACTCCGCATTGCTCAAGTGGGTGGAAGAGTTTGGAATGAGTTCTCTCTTTATACGTCTCTCTTCTTCTTCAAGTCCTTAGCAATAGTATGTTTACTGTTATACTCCTTTCAGAAGTGAGATGAACCAGTCAAAACAGGGATAACAAAGCAGAAACTACCATTCTCACACCATACTTTCCAAATTCTCCTTGGAGAGATCCTCGGCTGCTTCCTTGGCCTGTCTGGAACCCAATATGTAGTTTTCTTGATAATCCTTGAGCAACTTCACCACTTCCAGATGATGAAACTGGATGGCATCATCCAAGGCAATGTTTCCCCATCTGCAAAGAAGGCAACACTATGAAGATTTGTATACTGTAATCGCTATCCATTGAGAGCAGCTTTTCTCAACCTGATGGCCTCTAATGGGTTGAGGCTACAAATCTTATAATTTCTAGCCAAAGGCCATAGTGCAGGGGTCTTCAAACTTGGCCCTTTTATGACTTGTGGACTTCAACTCCCAGAATTCCTCAGCCAGCATGCCTGGCTGAGGAATTCTGAGAGTTGAAGTCCACAGGTCATAAAAGGACCAAGTTTGAAGTCCCCTGCCATAATGAATAAAAACCCTGAGAACTCTGTTCCCAACATATGCTGAAGATGCCAGAATGGAGAAGAAGACTGTTCTAGGTGCCGAGGAACAACTGAAAGCTTGAATCACCTCTTTCTCAACTAAGCAGATCAAAAAGAAGTGTTTGTGGATCAGGTATCCATATTGGCTTCAAATAGGATAATTTATATGCCCCCCCCAAAATTACTATGTTATAAAGATTACTAGAATATTTTGTACTGTGTTACTACTAAAACAAGCAGGGCTTTATGTTTCTGGGGTATCAAATCATATTGCATGCACTAGGAGAATGTAACTTCTTAGGCCATTAATGTTCAATGAACATCTTTCTCCCAAAAACATGATATGTCAGGTAATAACATTTCCCCAAAGTTATGGCACACCTTATTGAGACAAGGAATCTGACAGTTTTTGTATGGTTAGAGCAGTTCCTGATGTACCAGGGCAAAATATAGAGACTGGTCAACACTCTACTCTGAATTTACAGAGCATGCTAAATTGAAACAAGAAACTAGATCTAAGTTTAGCAATATATGAACCTTTTTTCCTACTCTGGATCATCAACTGTAATGCATCCTTTTCTCACACCTAAAGGAGAGAGAATCTAAATTACAACTGAGGCCTTTAGGTATATATGGATATCTTGATAATCACGTTGCATCAGACTAAACTTTTATTTTTTTTTTCACAATTCTGTTCCAACAGAGGCCAATTAGCCCCAAAACAAAGTTATGAGCATGCAAACATTTTGAGTAACAAGATCAAGAAACTGATTTGATCAAGGAGTACTAAATAGAGAAACGGGAAATATATTATAGGCAACTGCTGTTGGAAACAGTTCCTTATGGCAGATAAGGTCCCTGTCATTAGCTTAGACGGAGAAGCTGAGTCTAAGATTTTATAATTCTGAGAGTAAAAAGCAAGATCTTGAAGCTGTAACTGTCAGCCCATTTGTTCCTCACCTGTCCTTGACAAAAGGATTGACTCTGCAGGCCTCCATCAGAAACTTCACAACCTCCAGATGTCCTGCGGAGAATCATAAAACTGGAACAATTTAAAAAGAGGCTCTTCCTCTCCCTTTCCAAAGATGAGCTTTTGAACCATTCCCAAAAGATCATGCAACATGTAACCTAGTCTACAAAGTTCTTCAATGTGCAGGACTGCAGAATAGGGGTTACCAAGAAAGTCACAGTAGACGTTTTCGGCTGGGCGTCAGGTTTCGGAGTAGCGTCGTGTTCTGCCGCGGCTGCAATCATGGCTCGAAATGCAGAAAAGGCCATGACTGCTTTGGCAAGGTTTCGCCAAGCTCAGCTAGAAGAAGGAAAAGTTAAGGAACGAAGACCTTTCCTTGCATCAGAATGCAATGAATTGCCCAAAGCTGAGAAATGGAGACGACAGATTATTGGTGAAATTTCCAAGAAAGTGGCCCAAATTCAAAATGCTGGTTTAGGTGAATTCAGAATTCGTGATTTGAACGATGAAATTAACAAACTCCTAAGAGAGAAGGGACACTGGGAGGTCCGTATAAAGGAGCTGGGAGGACCTGATTATGCAAGAATTGGCCCTAAAATGCTTGACCATGAAGGAAAAGAAGTTCCAGGAAACAGAGGTTATAAATACTTTGGAGCAGCTAAAGACCTACCTGGCGTTCGAGAGCTTTTTGAAAAAGAACCCCTTCCTCCTCCACGGAAAACTCGAGCTGAACTCATGAAAGCTATTGATGCAGAATACTATGGCTACAGAGATGAGGATGATGGTGTCCTCGAACCACTGGAACAGGAACATGAAAAAAAAGTTATTGCAGAAGCAGTGGAAAGGTGGAAGGCAGAGAAAGCAGCACATCTCGCAAAAGGTGACAAGGAAGAGGAGGAGGAGGAGGAAGAAAACATCTATGCAGTAAATGACAACGAGTCTGATGAAGAAAATGGAATGAAAACTGATGGTGAGGATAGTCAGCAGAAGTTTATTGCTCACGTCCCAGTACCATCACAACAGGAGATTGAGGAAGCTCTCGTCCGAAGAAAGAAGATGGAACTTCTTCAAAAATACGCCAGTGAAGCTCTTCTGGCTCAAAGTGAAGAAGCTAAAAGACTTCTAGGATTATAGTAATTGCTCCTTCTATTTTTGATAAGTCTATCTTAAAACCACAGATAATCTTGATTCTACAGAATCAGTATCTTCTTGATTCTATTGAAATAAGACTTTGCAAGTTCTAGAATGAAAGAGGTTTTTTTTTTCCAAAATACATTTTATTACACATTTTCACTATCCTAATTTATGGGAGTTTATTCATTTTTAGCTTCCCCCTTCGAGTTCTAAATAGCCAGCCTGCTTTGAATTTATCTTTGTCTACCTATTTTCCTCTTTGTATTTTTTTTAATTTTACCTTAGTAACAACGTATCTAGTAACGGTATTTAATTTTGAATTTTCAAGAAAACTGAAATGTTCTATATAGTTAATATGGAACTAAGTGTTATGATAATGGAGAAAACACTCACTTGGCTGGGTTTTTGAAATGCTGAATATTTCAGCAAGTAAAATTGTAAATACTGTTTATAAAATCTCTCATTTTTTAGTAAAACTTTATGCAGATTTAATTGTTCTTTGCTTTTGTTAAAAATACTAAAATTCGTCAGCTGTGTATATGGTAACTTATAAATAGTGTGAATTCTAGGAATATATGAGTATCAACAAGACGAATAACTGAAACAAAAAAAATCACACATCCTATGTAAAATTTTGTGTGTATGTGTACAAAAAATTAATTTTCTAGGAAAAAAAAAAAAAAAAAAAGAAAGTCACAGTAGACATTTCAAGGTTGGAAAAAATTGTTTCTGTTCAGCTATGTAAGCTCTCTTGTAAGATGCAGATTTCCAAAGAATCTTTTGGTGTTCAGCAACACAGATCAGGAGAATTGACCAATCAAGAGTTAATCTGATACATATATGTGTTTCAGAATGCTTACACCATCTCTTAGGAAATGTACTTTGGGGAAATTATTGTGGTTGTGCAGTTAGCGGTCCCATGCTTGCTGTAAGAGTGAGCTTTTTTATTTTGGAGGTGAGACAGCATGATTTATTTAAACCTTTACTTTTAAAACTCTTTTAAAAACCCTTCCATTTACTGTATCAATGTTTGGAGAAATTTCTCCAGCCTGGAGACAGAAATATATAGTATCTAAATTTGCTTAACTTAAATCTTGCAAATCTGAGTACAATTTGCAGTTGGAGGAATAAGCATTGAGCTTCTAGGAGTCTCAGTCATATGGCACTGAGCTGTTACTTAATTTTTCCTTTCTTTGTTTTGTTTTGTGGTAGGGGAAAAGATGGAAGAGATACCAAGAAGATGATGACACCCATTTAAGGCAATTACATAATAAATGTCTGGGAGAACATAGGATTTCCTATCTTTACACCTGAAATTGCTTTGGATTTTTAGAGAGATCTAAATGTAGGGAAATTCATATATTGATAGAATTCTCTTCAATGTATTTATCTCGTACTAAATACTTTTCACCTTTTACTGATACTTTTCATACAGCATCTTCCCTCAGATCCATTACATTGTTTTTATGATGGCTTATTGTTTTAAAGTGCACACTGATTAATGGTGATGGATCAATATTATATTGAACTTATATGAATGAGAGCATTGCCTTCCCTTCACAAACCCCCTTTTCCCATTTTTATTAGAAATGAGCCCCGTGAAGCACTAATTACATGTATGTGTTTCTGCCATGCAAGCCTGCAGATGCAAATGTGGATAAAGAGCAGGTGCCTAGAAATCATGGCAGATTTTCATCCCAAACATGATACCTTCAGCTGCAGCAACATGCAAGGCCGTGCGAGAGTCATAGTCTTTCTGTTCCATGTCCATAGCTGACAGAGCAAATCTAGAAGAAAGCCAAGAGGACAGAATTAAATGTCATGGGAGGGAATTTCACTTATTTCACTTATACTCAACATCTGTCTTCAGCACCATCTTTCCCTGGATAAGTAAAGTCATACCTCCGAAGAGCAGAGATATCTCCACTGTGAGCAGCAAACAGCAGATTCACAACAGTTTTGTTCTGAAAAAATATGAAGTATATTGAGCACATCTGGCCTACAATAACTCATTTTCATGATTCTGGAGGCTTTTAAAAACTCTCACAATGAAATATTCTGAATATATAACCCCCCCAAACAAAAATCTTCTACAACTGGGTTAGAATATAGCTAAAATAAGCTTTCAGTTGATTAGAATAGAGGAAAACATCTTCATTGCAGGCAGTGCTGGTTGCTGTTTCCTTGCAGTTTTCCTATACACCATGACTGATCAACTCTTTGTGCAACTGTGAAATGGGCGTGAAAAAGCATCCCTGCATACCCACTTCTCCAGCTTATTTGTAGCAGCAAGAGCACAGCAAAGGTTGCAAATCAGAGCTACAATTGGCATCCAGAGTAGATGGTCATATACGTTGAAGGAGTGAATGAATGAATGAATGAATGAATGAATGAATGAATGAATGAATGAATGAATTCTTGAAACCAAGAAAGCAAAGATCTCCTGTGCTTTTAATAATTGCACAGTCCTCCTGAATTGAGAACTTCACCTCTCTAGGTTAGCAACCCTTACTCTGTGCTCTCTAAGACTTCAGGTCCATCATTTCTTGATAAAATCTCTCTTTTATGCATCTTAAGCCCTGGGCCATTCATCTACCTCTGCTATTCTAACTCTCTAAGACTTCTGAGTTTCTCTTCCACTCTAGTTCACTTAAATCAGTAGTATCTTTCCAATACAAGGGCCCTTGGTCTCTTACCCTAACTTCATCTCCTTCACGGCGTGGATCCATCTTGCGGGTACAATGCAGCAAGTTGTCATAGTTGTGAAAGTTGAAGAGGGACACCAATTCCTGAAGAAATAACAGTCAAAAGATAAGAATAAGAATCTAAAGGGAACCCAAATGAAAAGTTATAAAATAAACTGTAATGCTTTCTAGTAATTGGTTCAAAGTAGATGGAAGCAACGTCAACATCCAAGATGCCACAGAACAGTGGTTCTTAAACTCTGGGCATTTTCCTCCAAGAGGCTAATTTGAACATATCCTGGGAGTAATTAAACAATTTGTAGTTGCTTTTTAATGACTTGATGTTCCAGTTTGAAACTCCTGCTGCAAAATGCTCATGTAAAACAACAATCTGGGGATTTTTGCGTGTGTGTGTGAGAAAGGTAATGACGTTTGAGACCAGGAAAGGGGGTAATTGGGTTAATCAGTTTAAGAATCATTGCATTAGAAGATATTCCCTACTTACAAAAATCTCTACATTAGAAGATGAAGTCAGATCAGCACCTGGGTCATTACCAAGTCTGAAGACAATAGGAATTGATGAAATAGCTACAGATATGTGGCAAACAACAGAAGAACAATCACTTCTAACTTAGCTCTAACCAAACTATGCCAGCAAATTTGAAGTGTGAGAAGATTCAGTCTTCTAATACCAATACCAAAGAAAGAAGACTTAATAAAATGTGCAAACAATTGCCTAGTATCCTTAACATATGCCAAAAAATAATGCTCAGAACCATCCAATGCTGATTGGAGCCCCTTGTGAAAAGGGAAATACCAGATGTTCAAGTTCATTTTAGAAGAAGCTGAGAATCAAGATGCAGTACTGCTGAGGCACGCTGGAAAATCTAAACATCCAAAGAATATCAGAAAGAATCAATTATTTTTTATTTATATCCCATTTTATTTTTTTTATAAATAATTCAAGGTGGTGAGCATAGCTAATGCTCTTTCTTCCTTCTATTTTCCTCACAATAACAACTCTGTGAGGTGGGTTGGATTAAGAGAAAGAGAGTGCCTATCCCAAAGTTACCCAGCTTAAGGCAGGACTAAAACTCACAATCTCCTGGTTTCTATCCGGATGCCTTAACTAGTAGACCAAACTGGCTTTCAGTTCATGTTTCATTGATTACAGAAAGTCTTTTTATATTATTGACCTGAGTAATATCCTTAGGAAAATGGAGTCTCAAATCAGCCATATCCTCATGTGAAACTTATATATAGGACAGAAAGAACATGGCAAAACAGACTGGCTCCAAACTGATATAGAAATGAAACAAGGCTATCGACTCCCTTCTTCATAATCACCCTATATAATTAATATACAGTGAAGGAAGCTGGATTGGAAGAAGATGAGAGTGGTTTTAAAACTTGAAGAAAAAAATGGATGACACTACTCTAATGCAGTGGTTCTCAACCTTTTTCAGGTTGAGACCCCACTTGCGCCGCCCATGCGCGCTGCGACCCCGACCTGGGTGCGCGCGCGCGCGCAACAGGCCAATCCATGCATGTGTGGGGCGCGCACGATGAAAAAAATAATAAAAATGGCGGACCGCGACGGGCGATCCGCGCATGTGCAGCGCGTGCGCGATGGCCCGATCCGCGCATGCGCAGGCGCGCGCAACAAAAAAATTAAAAAAATGGCGGACCGCGACGGCCCGATCCGCGCATGCGCGGGGTGCGCACGACGGCCCGATCCGCGCATGCTTCCGGTGGCTCCGCCGGCGTCGCTAGAGTCTCCATTGTGAGGCTCCGTTCCCTGGGTTAGTAAAGCCGCTAAAAACAGCGCTCATCAGCTGTTTGTCGCGGCGGAAAAACCCCTCTTCGGGCGAAGAAGAGGTGTAGAGCTGCAAGAGTAAGGTTGAGCCCCTCTAAGATCTCTGGAATTAATTTTCAGAGACGGAGAGGGTGTGCTCCCTAGGCACTTGGAATGCTCCTGCCCAGAGACGCTTCTGTCGGCTGACAGAAACAGACGTCGCGACCGCCTCTGCTTTTAAGAAACAAATAACAAGGATCTTATACAGACGGAGTGAATACAGGAGTTTTTTGAGTAACGCAAGTATTTTGTTACTTTGTTTCTGCCTATGTAACTACCGTGGTATTACTTTTTTAAATCAACATAATCCTTTCAAGATGGCGATAGTTCTTTGTCCTAAGTGAAAGTGCTGGAAGGTGAAACTGAACTTTCTCTTCTTTTGCGGAAGTGAAGCTTGAGAAACCATTTTGACTCGATTTTTTTATTAAATCACAACGTAACTGGAACTTAAAATAACTTAAAATAAATTAAGAAGGGAGGAAAATCTGGTAACTTAAGGAAAAAAATTATTTTTTAAAAAATGACGACGAGACAGAAGGCAGCTGTAGCGAAGGCGGCTATACCATCCCCTGGGCAGCTAGCAAAATCACAATCTGCCCCTTTAACCCCTGTATCGCAGATTCCGACAGAACCTCATCTACAGGAAGAAATGGTTAAACCTATGAGAGAGTTATTTGTAAATATCCAAGAGGGGGATCGGGTACCACCTTCATGGAAAACGGCTTACGTCTCCTTGATTCCTAAAGAGGGTAAAGACAATGTTCAAGTGGAAAATTTTAGACCTATTTCGCTGTTGAATACTGACTATAAGATTTTTGCAAAAATTTTGGCTAATAGATTAATGACAGTTTTAACTCAAATAATTCATCCGGACCAAACTGGTTTTCTACAAGGGCGACAGATGAAAACTAATGTTAGACAACTTGTTAATATATTAGAACATCTGGATAAACATATTCAGGTGCCGGCAGTTCTTATGTTTCTGGATGCGGAAAAAGCCTTTGATAGATTGAACTGGTTATTTTTGAAAAGACTTGTAGTCAAGATGGGAATGGGGGACCAGTTTATCAACTCTATATCAGCAGTATATCAGAAACAAACAGGGCAGATTATTGTGAATGGTCAACTAACAGATTCATTTAATATAGAGAAAGGTACCAGGCAGGGTTGTCCTCTATCCCCTTTACTGTTTGTGTTAACTTTAGAGGTTCTACTGAACAAGATCAGAGCTTCAGATGAATTAAAAGGAGTTCAGATTAGGCAACATGATTATAGATTATGCGCTTTTGCAGATGATTTACTTGTGACATTAACGCAACCAATACAGTCAGCTCAGAGGTTGATGGAGATTATTCAAAACTATGGAAGAGTATCAGGTTTTAAATTAAATATATCAAAGACAAAAATGTTGGTTAAAAATCTAGGTGATAAATTAAAACAGGATTTGGAAAGAATAACAGGGTGTGAGATAGTTAAGAAAGTTAAATATTTAGGAATTTACATAGAAGCTTCAAATGGGAAATTGTATAAGAATAATTATGAACTTTTATGGAACAAAGTACAATTAGAGATGGAGAATTGGAAAAAATTACAATTATCAATGTTGGGAAGGATAGCTGCAGTCAAAATGAATGTATTGCCGAAATTTTTATTTCTATTTCAAATGTTACCAATACTTAAAAAGGACGGGAATTTGGAGGAGTGGCAGAAAGGTATTAATAGATTTATCTGGAATGGCAAGAAACCAAGGGTTAAATTAAAAATTATTCAAGCTCTAATGGCTGACAATGCAAATGATCTAAAAGCTCTACTAATGAAAATCAAGGCGCATGGAGAAAATTGGATTAACTATAAGTGTAAACTATTAATAAGTATAGCAACCAACCTTCATACTAATTGAAGACAGATAGGTTCTGTCTTTTAGGATTGGCTGTCTAGTAAAGGAACTGGCAATCAAAAAATAAGTCACTAGTTAGCATTTGGTAGAAGAAAAATTAAAGCCTTGGAAAAGATTCTCAGATATGACAACGTGTCTACCTATAAATATCAGAAACATGCATGAAATTCTTTTCCCAGGAGCAGTCTATGGAAGCAAACTCTGAAGAAACAGGATAGAAAGAGTATTGACACTTTTGAATATAGGTGTTAGAGAAGTTTCCTGAGAATACTATGAACAGCCAACAAACAAATGGATCAAAGGACAAATCAATCCAGAATTCTTATCTGAGACTCAAATTACCATATTTTGGATTTATTATGCAAAGACTTAGTCCCTTGAGAAATCCAGGATGCTAGAAAAAGTGGAATAAAAGAGAAAAAGAAAAGACAACCAGTAGCAAGGCTGATGGATCTGATTTCAGCAGCCATGAATGCATCACGGGAAGACCTGAAGGGCCATGTTGGGGACAGATCATCTTGGAGAAGTTTTATTATGTAGTTACTACTGTGTTTCCCCCAAAATAAGATCCAGCATTACTATTACTACTACTACTACTACTACTACTATTATTATTATTATTATTACCTCCAAAAGAGGCACCAGGTCTTATTTTCGGGGAGTGTCTTATCCTCTGTCTCACCTTGCACTGGTGGCACCGACAGCCCCACCCAGCCGGCCCACTTCTTCTGCAGCCATTAGCCGCTACTCACGTGCGTCGCCCCCGGCCTCCATTTCACTGTCGGAGGCCTTCTGGAAAGACCTCTGCAGCTGAGAACAGAGCTCCAGACTGACGTGTGTGGTGCCCGCCGGGTTCCATTTCACCAACAGAGACCTTCAGGAAAGGCCTCTGCAGCCGAGTGCATCAATCCGGAGCTCAGTTCTCGGCTGCAGAGGCCTTTCCTGAAGGTCTCTGTTGGTGAAATAGAGGCCAGGGGGTGATATGCGCAAACGACAGCGAGCAGCCGGAGAAGAAGAGGGCCAGCGAGGCAGGTGTTGGGGCATGGGAGGCCTGGCTACAATGATAAGCAGGTGCAGGGTGTATGGGTCAGCTCCACCCTCCCCACCCCCATCCTAGCTTGATTTTTAGGCATGCGCCTCGCCCCAAAACTAGGGCTACTTTTGGGGTAGGGCTTATATTAGGCCCACCCCCAAAAATCAAGCTAGGGCTTATTTTCAGAATAGTTCTTATTTTCAGGGGAACACAGTAAATTTCAACATCAGCTTGATTATCAATATCAATATAATCAAGAATTTCAAAACTTGGCATACAAAAAATGTGGGACTTCAGCAGTTCAAGCGCTTCTTGGTAAAACTACTTGTATTTTCTCGTAGATGTTAATTTTGATATGTTTTCATGGTTGCGACATAAAATATAGCCCATAAATACCAGAAATACATCAATTATGTTGTCATTTTTCCCCCCAATTACCCTTCGTTTAATATGGAGAATGCTTTTAATATTTATCTTTATTATAGCGTTACTCTTAAGAAATGGAGACCAGGAGAGCGGCTTGCACAAAACCTCTGTGCCCACCCATCAACCCAGTTCTGTCATCATTCCATCCATGGTTCTCACAGGTTCTTTTTAAAAGGTTCATTCTGTCATGTCTATAGTTTCATGAAACTTGCCTGACAGAACCCAATTCCTCTTGTGCTGTTGCCAGCTTTATCCAGAGGGGGCGATAGACACATCACTCCCATAACATTGGGCACTACCAGCAGGATAGCCCCAGAGACTGCAGATTTGGCAGGAAGACCAACCTGGTAATGAGAAAGAGATTACATGGAGGATACAATGAGTCACATTTTAAGTATCTCAAAACTCTTCTTCTTATTCAGTTTTAAACCAAGTAAGTATAATTGAGGGACAAAGAGATAAAGTTGATCACTGCAAATGGCAAAGCAGATACCCAATTTGCAGTATATTCCAGTTGTATTATTAATTCTGGAAGCTCTTTGCAGGTGCAAATTAGGCTTTGCCTGGTGCAAAATTACATTTCATGCTGGGCTGGGAAAATGAAACTGGTGGCTATTACCATGCAGATGAAGCAGGAAAGTAGCACTAGAGAGAAGAATTTCTGAAAGCAGAAGTGGATTGTATATAAGCACTGTAATCACATTTCTGGTCTGCTACATGCACACCTATTTTTAAGAATGGTGCATTTTTGGTTGTCCCTCTTTTGCAAAGCATCATGCCAAGTGTTAGGAGATGACTGAAGAGAGTGAATCTTATCATTCTTATCACTTATCATTCAGAAACAAGTGCCCAAGAGAAGAGCTTCCTTTGCATAAATCTAAGAAGTGTCCTATATTTTTCCAGAGAATACCAGTGTACAGCTGTCAGAAATGAGCTGAGATCAACACAAGCCAAGAGGTATCCTACAGCATCTCATGCCTCAGCAAAAGTCTCCCTCTGAACCACAAGTCTCCAGCATTAGCAAAAGCTTCTCTAGACAAAATTATACCATCTCCCGATTATCTTGAATATTTGTGTGAGGCAAATATAGGATGAGGTAGCTGGTACAAGCTTCCTAGATCTAGTTCACACATCATACTATGATATAATGTGGCTTATTCGGTTTTAGTTGACTATGTCATTTGAATCCAGGCAATTATACAGGTAGTCCTCGACTTATGACTGCAATTGAGCCCCAAATTTCTGTTGCTGAGATAGGTTGTTAAGTGAGTTTTGCCCCATTTTACGACTTTTCGTGCCATGGTTGTTAAGTGAATCACTGCAGTTCTGTTAGTAACATGGTTGTTAAGTGAATCCGCTTCCCACTGACTTTGCTTGTCAGAAGGAATCAAAAGGTGATGACGTGACTCTGGGACACAGCAACAGTCAAAAAGATGAGTCAGTTGCCAATGTCTGAACATTGATCATGTGACCATGGGGATGCTGCAACGGTTATAAGTGTGAAAAACAGTCATATGTCACTTTTTTCAGTGCTGTTGTAACTTTGAACAGTCTCTAAATGAATGGTTGTAAAGTCGAGAACTACGTGTACTTTATTAAATGAGGCAAGCCATGGCATAGGCCTCAGCATAGTACAGGAACTTGCAAAAGTGTTGTTTCTGCTTCAGTAGCACCTGATTCATCTGACCATTTCAATGGAGAGGAACAGCCTTTAGAAGAGAATTCTCACTGAAATCAGCTGTCTTGAAAATAGTCCCACCCTCTTTCTGGATGCTCACTGTTTCTTCCAACCCACCCAAAACAGAGCAGAAACTTACATGGAAGGCAAACTGCCCCGAGAAGTCGTACATGCCACAAGAATGCATGAGGCTAAGGGTGTTGCGGATGGCTTCGTCACTGAGGACACACTCGCCTGTGATAGGGCAGATACCACCATTGGCAAGTGTGGCTGCCATGACACTGCCAGACTCACAAGTCACTTCAATAGAACACAACTTCATAAGAGGGGAAAAAAGTTATAACAACATCTTAGTAAGAAGCCCAGAAATCGTTCCTAACCTCTGCTTGGAGTGAAAATTTAGGGTCTATACACAAAGCTCTCTACATGGGGCTCCCCTTGAGGTGCACCCGGAGGCTTCAGCTGGCCCAGAATGCGGCCGCGCGGGTAGTGACAGGAGCGTCGTGGCGCTCCCATGTAACACCGCTCCTGCGCGAGCTGCACTGGTTGCCGGTGGTCTTCCGGGTGCGGTTCAAGGTGTTAGTGACCACCTTTAAACCGCTCCATGGCATCGGACCCGGATACTTACAGGACCACTTACTGCTAGCAAATACCTCCCGCCGTCCGGTACGCTCCCACAGAGAGGGCCTCCTCAGGGTGCCGTCGGCCAGACAATGTCGACTGGCGACCCCCAGGGGGAGAGCCTTCTCTGTGGGAGCTCCAACGTTTTGGAACGAGCTCCCCCCCCGAACTCCATACGATGACGGACTTACGCACCTTCCGTCGGGAACTGAAAACTTTCCTTTTTCAACAGGCCGGCCTGGCATAGAAGCTCCGGCTCCAACCGGGTGAAAATGTTTTAGGGGGATTGTCTAATTTTTAGGATTTTTGTAATTTTTAGGATTTTAGGATTTGTATATATTGGGTTTTATAGATTTTATGGCCTAATTTGTTTAATTTATTTTTAAATATTTTAATTTTGTACATTTATATGTTTTTTAAATTTTAAGGCTGTAAACCGCCCCGAGTCCTTCGGGAGAGGGGCGGTATAGAAATTTAATAAATAATAATAATAATAATAAAATGTGGTTTAACACAGAGAAAACACCTGATATAACAGCAGTTCTCAACCTTTTCCGGGGCTCGACCCCGGCCCGCATTGCGCATGCGCGGCGCGACAGGCGCATCGCACATGCGTGGTGCGATGGCATGTGGCGCGACGGGCGCATCGCGCATGCACGGCACGACGGGCCGCATCGCAAAGGGGAAAAAATGGCCGACCCCCCCCAAAAATGGGCGACCCAAAAAAAAATAAAATGGCAGGCCTGCATCGTGCATATGTGGCGCGACGGCCCGCATCGCAAAGGGGAAAAAAATGGCAGATCAAAAAAAAAATTTAAAAAAAATGGTCGACCAAAAAAAAAAATATGGCCGACCGAAAAAAAAATGGTGGGCCCGCATCGCGCATACGCGGCGCGACGGCCTGCATCGCAAAGGGGAAAAAATGGCGCCCCCCCAAAAAATGGCCGACCCCAAAAAAATGGCGGACTGCGGTGTTTGGCGAACCCCGTGAAATGGTCGTTCGACCCCAAATGGGGTCGCGACCCACAGGTTGAGAACCGCTGTGATATATTTCTTGAAAAATGACGGATTGCATATATGAATTCTGATTATGTGAAGGTCTCTTTTCAGGTGAAAGAGTAACATATAATGGAACAAAAAATAAGGTTCTGGCCAAATATCCAAAATCAACCTTTTTGACCTGATGCCTGTTATACGCATCAGTGTAAACTGTCAGTCCCAAGAATCTGCTACCGGTAGCTGAGGATGATGGGGATAGCATATTGTAGTCTGGAGACACTGGCCTGTGGGATATTAATCTAAAGTAGGAGTGGGGAACTAGGGCACCTTTATGATTTGAGGACTTTAACTCCCAGAATTCCTAAGCCAGAATTCTGGAAGTTGAAGTTCTCAAGTCATAAAGGGGCCATAGTTCCCTACCTCTGATCTAGAGGAATAGGTTTAGAAGAAAAAAACAACAACCAAATGGCATTTTTTGTCTCCCTCAAACTCAGATGGATTTGTTTTGTACCCAACATATCACCTCAGCTGCAGTTCAAAATGCAACTTACCTGGAAATACAAGTCAAGAGCTGCCATCATGTCCACACCATGTGGAAAGCACTGCCAAATAGGGATCAAAAGAAAGTAAAGTTGGGTCAGATCTTGGCAAAGTTGGTCTTTCCCAGTGAGAGGGGTTTCTTTCAACTTTCAACTGCATTTATCCTGATCTGCTAGAAAGCCCAGGGTTTCTCTCCCCACTTTCCTCTTGTTACCTTTTTGTCTTTGAGATAGTAGCCAATGGCATAATTCCGATCTCCTGTTTCTTTCTCTGACTGAAACCTGCAAAGAAATGTGCACAAATCCTCATTTTCTCAGCCTCTGGATTACTCCATTTGGAGAATTATCATTCAGATTAAACCTGACATGCTGCTAGGCACTCTAACTGCAAGCCCATATATAGACACAATGCATGTGCCTTACGTGGTATTGCTGAATCCCACATATTCATTTCCAGCCATCTTCTTCAAATAATCCACCACCTAGAACAGAAACAAAACTGCATTTGGAAGGGACCTCTTTATGATCCAGCTCTTTTTTAAATTTCAATCTGGATTTTTCCAGTCTTTCTTTTTCTCTTGCCAATCAATTCTTTGTATGCCTAACTGCAATATTTTTTAATTTCACAGAACAGTTTGGTACCTATTTTTTGATTATCACCCATCCTTCAAAATAATAAAAAAAACAAGCACATTAAAAAAATAGGGATGCTGGACGACTGAACACTCCTGTAAGCTGAAGGTTCCCCATTCTTGTCCCTAATTGAATGTATCAGAAATACTGCTTGTCACTTTGTCATTTAGAGAGCATGCCCTTGTGCTCTGCATGTTTTTCACCTTTCATCGGTAAATATTCTAGGGCAGGGGTAGGCAACCTTGGCTCTTTTATGACTGGCTCAGGAATTCTGGGAGTTGAAGTCCACGAGTCATAAAAGAGCCAAGGTTGCCTACCCCTATTCTAGGGGATTTTTAAACAAATGACTAAATCACATGTCAGGATTGTATTGCAAGACAAATGATTTGATCAGCCAGCATTTCCAGAAAATCAATTCCCCCCCCAACTCCGAGAAAGGGCAGACTCACGTAGTCAAACTTCTCTGCTTTATTGCAGCCCATCTGATGAAGAAGAAAAAAGAGAGAAAAGAATCAAATGCATTCTGAGACCCAGTTTAATCTTTGACAAATGTAAACATCCAGGATGGTTGTTGTTAGTAAGTTTAGAAATACATTATAGGTTTAGCAATGCATTCTAAAACTTCTAGGTAAGATAGCTACAGGGGTCCCAGATCAGTTCTTGAATTGGATAGAACAGCTGTTAAATCTTATGTAGAACTTCAAGGACAGAAGAATGGAGGAATATTTATCTTTGAGAGAGTTTTGGGTAGATGAGAAGAGGCTTGAGCTCCATATGCATCTGCCATATGAAACAAGGGATCCCTCAACTTTGGCCAAGAGTGAGAGAGTAAGGCAGTTGTAAGTCTGACTAAGGAAGAAAATCATAATGGGAAGATCACTGTAGTGACAGCATATTATAAATGCAGCAAACAAACCCAAATTATCTGTAATCCCGCACCCTAGAGATAAATTGGAACCAGAATCTACCTTTGTAGACAATATCAAAGGTGATCCTTATCAAATAGCCCAAATGTTGTTTCTGGGGTGGGAGGAGTAGATGTGACAATGCGTGCATTGCAATATAGACTTTGCACCTTATGTACCATCCCTTATATGGGAGTTATTCACACAGAGTCAGATCTGCCATCACACTGCTGCAGCCCTGCTTCGCTTTGATGGCATCCTGCCATAAAGTATGGGAAGGGGAGATGGGAGGGTATAGGGAGTGGGGATGACAGGAAACAGAAATGCCAACCAGAGACAACAGTTGAATGATCCAATGGGTCACAGGCAAGGGAATGGAATGTGAATGCCACCAAAGAGGTGCCAAACTTTAGAACTGTTACTAAAACGACTGGTTTGAACCTTATTGGACACTAAAAAAGATGACCGAGGGGAGAGGGCCTGGGAGAAGAGAAAGTTACGGGTTTACGTGGGAATCCTCAGATCTAGCTTTGTTTATGCTGTAATTACTTGGCCCTTAGTAAAAGTATACTTTTCACTACAAATGGAGTCAAGGGTCTTTCTTTCCTAGATGCTCAAGCTAGGACAGGCCTGACACACAGTATGCTAAGTCATACTGGTAGTTTACCAAACACAGAAGCTACTGGGTTCAAGTTACATAAAACCAAACAAACCACATTCCAGTATTTGTGAAGTGAGTGTTGTCTTTAATCCAAACTGTATTATACTCTCCATTTGTTGGGTGACTCCAGCCCATGTCTAATACCAGTACTATAGCCGAAGAAACTTTACCTTGATAAGAGAGCTCACCACAATGGCTCCTGCATTCACCATAGGGTTGTGTGGAATCCCTGAATGCAAAGGAATGGATTAAAACAGGATTCTTTAAATTTTGCACCCTCCTCCTCTTCAATTAGGTTTCTCTAAAACACTGGCCTTTTCAATATCAATCTGTGTTGATTGTGAGGTGGAACTGCCAATCAAATAATAGTCATGTAGGCCACCATCTTTCTGTTTACATTCTAGAGAAAAACTGAGGAATTATGAATTTGGGAGGTATAGGTGGATAAATCTGAGAAAGGCTGAGAGTTTTAACCCTAAAAAACCTCCATCAGTCAGGAAGACAGAGGTAGAACTAGTGCTAGAGTAAACAAACTGTGATTGGCTATAACTACACCGTAGAATCAAGTTAAACTTATTTAATGAACTATTTAAAGTTATTTAATGTAAGTCCATTCATTTCTTTGCTTTGAAGTTAACCAAGTAAGAGTTGTCCCTTATCTTACCCGTGTTCCATTTAGTCATGTTACCTCAGAAATAAAGGATAAATAAAGCTGCCTGGAGTCTAAGAAAAGAAGAAGAAAAAATTCTAAACCTCAGCAGGGTTATGATGGCAGCAAGACAAACAGATCTTGCAGAGATCTTGCACAGTTTATGGGATCCACTTTCAAAATTAATTTTAAAATTAACAAAAAGAAAAGTACACTCTCATCAAAAGGTCTAATTGGGGCCAGGTTTTTGTTGTTTTTAACGTTTTAATTCAGAGGCGTCAAACTGCCGGCCCGCGGGCCAGATGCATCACACAGAAGAAGCTGCACCCATTCCAGCTCTGGCAAGGGGAAAAAAGTTGTGATACGTCGTGACATATCATGTGACACGGCGAGTTTGACACCCCTGCTTTAATTGGTTGAGTTTTATAGCTTTGAAAATGATTGTATATGTCTTTTAATTTTTCATTGGGAGCTGTCCAGAACTGATTGAAAGATGAGACACTTTATAAATGTTTTAAATAAATAAAATGGAACCACAGTTTCCAAATCTTCACTCAGTACTGACCAACTTTTCTGGCTGGACTTTTTAGGAGCTATAGAAGCCATTGATCTGCGGGACCCATGAATTGGGAAAGAAACACGGTGGTGCAATGGTTAAAGTGCAGTATTGCAGGCTGACTCTGCCTACAGTGAGGAGTTCAGTCCTGACTGGCTCAAGGTTGATTTCAGCCTCCCATCCTTCCAAGGCTGGTAAAATGAGGACCCAGATTGTTGGGGGCAATAGGCTGACTCTGTAAACTGTTAGAGAATGCTGTAAAACTCTATAAGTCTAAGCCAGTGGTTCTCAACCTTTTTCAGGTTGAGACCCCACTTGCGCCGCCCATGCACGCCGCGACCCCAACCCGCGGTCCGCCATTTTTTTTATTTTTTTTTAATTTTTTTATTTTTTTGTCGCGCGCGCACTGTGCATGCATGGATTGGCCCGTTGCATGCGCGCGATGGCCTGAACCGCGCATGCGCAGCGCGCGACAAAAATAAAAAAAAATAAAAAAAATAAAAAACAAAAAAACCCCAAATGACCCCAAATGGGGTCGCGACCCATAGGTTGAGAACCGCTGGTCTAAGCACTCGTGCTATGCTTGCTGTAGTCTTGTTAACAGTATAATAAGAACTATTGTTTTCATTTTTTTGTGTGACCCTAAATTATTGTTTCTTCATATGCCATTATGCAGGCTTTACCGAAAAAGAAAAAAAATCTACAATTACTTTAATGAAGGATTCATACTTTTTCACAGGTTCATGAAGTATCATTTACTTAATATATAAATATACAAATCAAGAAAAAGTAGGACCAAACAAACAGAAAAATAAACATAAGAGGTAAACAGTTGTCATTCCCTCCTTGAATATTTTCTGTGGGAAGAACTGCCTCAATTTTGCAAGGAAGTTAAAGTGGACTGAAAGAGAAAACGTTTTAATGGGACAGATGAAGATTCAGAGAAAAGCTCTCCTTCTTACTTTCCATGGGAATATTAATAGGGAAAGTACAGATATTTTACGACCTGCATTTCCATACAATCTTTCAGTACACCAGGGCCTGAACACTGTTGCTATCCTAGAAGTTTGAAGCAAGTATTTTGCACATATTACACAACAAACTTTGGTTTGTCTTTCAACAGAAGTTGCATCCTGGCTCAGACATGGGAGGTATAGATGTTTTCATCACAACTGGAATGGTCTCATTCACACAGTAAGGCTTTTAGTAGTCAAAGGACAGCATCTGTGTTACAACTGGATCTGCAAAGATTTAAACCGCGGTCTCCTGTTCCTCAGCACACATAGGCTCCTCTCCACTACTCACCTTCTTCGTTGAGAGACAGTTTGTCGTAACGCAGCCCACTGGGCTCTTTGCCCACATACTGATGAACTCTCTCTGTGCCCAGTTCACTGACAGCAATGGCATATTTTAAGGGCTTGACACATGACTGCAGGCAGAAGGGAGACTTAGTGTGGCCCATGGAATGCCTAGGGGAGATGGAGGGAGAGAAATGATGTGTACCCAATGACCCAAACATGGTGACCTGACACTTGTGCAAAGTGTTGGAATGCTGTTCCCAAAACATTAGAACTTGTCTTATACGGGGCTGGACCTTCTTCTGCTAGTTTTATACTGCTAATTGACTAGCGGAAACTTCAGAATTTCTAACAAGGGGTGCCAAAAATTAAACCAAAGGACTTCTACATGTGAAGAACTCTGATCTCTGAACTTCAGCCAGTCTCTCAAGGCCCCAAGATGAGATACTTAGTGACACAGCAAAGTTCATAATTCAGAGTCTCCAACATTAAGGGAGCTAAGGGTACACATGGAAGATGGAAAAGCTCTTTTTGCATATCCCCAAAACTTGTTGCAGGGGTTGTGGCTGATCACAGAATATCAGGAATACTCTCTGTTCCCTCCTTTGATCATCTCTTCTGTCTGAAAGACCAACACCAGCATCTTGATGAAGAGGTAGGCAGGAGTTTATCTCCAAGTAGTTCATGCCACAGCCAGACACAAGTACTGGTTCAATCAGTCATCATTTGATAAACCTGAAGCAGCCACAGTGGCTGGGCTGACAACATCCGAAGCCCAAACTAAACTGACTTCCCTGCTGTTATCCAGAACTACAATACAGGTAGTCCTTGACTTACAACAGTTCATTTAAGTGACCATTCAAATTACAATGGCACTGAAAAAAGTGACTTACGACTTTTTCACACTTACAACTGTTGTAGCATCTCCATGGTCACGTGATCAAAATTTGGATGTTTGGCAATCGGTTCATAGTTATGACGGTTGCAGCGTCCCATGGTCATGTGATCCCCTTTTGCGATCTTATGACAAGCAAAGTCAATGGGGAAGCCAGATTCACTTAACAGTTGTATTACTAACTTAACAACTGCACTTAACAACCATGGCAAGAAAGGTCGTAAAACGGGGCAAAACTCACTTAACAAAGGACTACGTGTATTACAATCCCATGGAATTTGGTGCGGTGGTTAAAGCGCCAGGTTAGAAACCACGAGACTGGGAGTTTTAGTCCCCTTTACGCAGGGAAGCTGGCTGGGTGACTTTGGGCCAGTTAGTCACTCTAAGTCCAGTTCACCTCACCAAGTTGTTGTTTGGGGGGAAATACCGGTAGTTTTTCCTATTCTGTAATATTCACCACCACCCCTTTTTTGCCTCTCAGTTCTTTATACACACCGTTGTCCGTCCACTGTGCAGAGAGATACACCCCAGATGTCTGGATTACATTTGGCCATTTGGGGAATGTAATTTGCTACCTATATAAAAGGAAATATAAGTTGTTCAGATGTGGGACAAGCCCTAGGGAACAGTCATTAACCATTTGCAGCCCATCTAAATGAGGGCAGTAGAGGAAGTTTCCGTTCTATACCAGTGAGATTGTGGGAATAAACTGAAACTAAGAGAAGCAGTTTGCATGAGTGCACTAGTGAACAAAATCAGCAGCAGAGGAAGGTATCTTAGACTGCTACATACATTTGTGGTTTTATTTTATTATGATATAGCCCTCGACTTACAACCATTTATAGCAGCGGTTCTCAACCTTTTCCGGGGCTCGACCCCGGCCCGCATCGCGCATGCGTGGCGTGACAGGGTGCATTGCGTATGCGCAGCGCAACGGCCCGTATCGCAAAGGGGGGAAAATGGCCGACCAAAAAAAAATGGTGGGCCCGCATCACGCATGCGCGGCGTGATGGCCCGCATCGCAAAGGGGGAAAAAATGGCCGACCAAAAAAAAAATGGCCGACCAAAAAAAAAATGGCCGACCAAAAAAAAAATAATGGCGGGCCTGCATCGCGCATGTGCGGCGCGACGGCCCGCATCACAAAGAGGAAAAAAATGGCTGACCAAAAAAAATGGCCGACCAAAAAAAAATGGCGGACTGCGGTGTTTGGCGACCCCCGTGAAATGGTCGTTCGACCCCAAATGGGGTCGCGACCCACAGGTTGAGAACCGCTGATTTATAGTAACCATTTGAAGTTACAAAAGCACTGAAAAAAGTTTTGGAGGAATTTTAGTAAGAGTTAACGGTACTTAAGGGGAGATATTTATGCTTCCTCTTCCCATGCAGGTTGAATAAGACCACCTCTCTCCTTAATTCTAAGGCCAGCCAACCACCTTCTTTACCTTCTTATCTGCCACCCTCATATTCTACCCAAACATTGGGGAGCTTTCCATACATATTAGGTTTTTTTGAAGGTAGCAGAGGAATCCTATTATTTACCCTCTGCTATGTGCAGTCAGATCATTTTTACCTTGCCCTCCCTAAGTCCTTTGGTACATTCAAAGATCTGCTCCACATGAGATGTAAACTCCTTGAAGTCAGGGATGACGAATTTCTTCCGGAAAGCCTGGGTCAAGAGAACTATATTGCTACTCACACACCTGAAAGCCAAAATTATAGGTGAATTATTGAATGGCACGTGGGGGAAGAAAGTAGGATGTCTTATTTGGAGACCAAGCAGACATGAAAACTGTAACTGCTATTTTATCTTCTTGTATCTTTGCCTTGAAAAGCAGCTGACTTGGCAATATCAACTCAGAAGCATGTTTCCTCTTTTCTTGCACTTTGAACATCTAAACGTAACAAGTTAGCCAATTTTCTTTTTAAAAAAACTTCCAGCTTTTAAATGCTAACTGACTTATCATCTCTCCTATCTTTCTCTATCATTCTTTTTTTGGATAACCTCCTGTAGTTTCTAGCTGCCACTTGTAAAGTCCACAGCAGAAAGATGCCACAGAATAAACCTTCCTTTCCCATATATTGCTTGAATTGTATAGTGCACTGTGGTATGGTTTGCTTAGTTGTAGTTTGTTTGCTTGGCCACAGTTATCTGGGTTCGCACAATGGACTATGTTGTGATTGACAAAACCTCATGGGTTGGATCCATCCAACAAAGAGAATTGAAAAAATACCACATGAAAACTCAATATGTTGCTTGAATGCAGCTACCATTAAATCAGATGTGAGGCATGGAGTAGAAATTCAAGGTATCCAAATAAAAACTTGAGGATTTTCCAAAATACTTGGACATTTCTTTTAACATTCTGAAGCTATCCCTATTTCATATTTGCTGTTCCTGAGCATGCAAATTTAGGTACTGTAGCATGTATATTGCTTAACCAAAGTAGCTCTCATGTTTTTAGGCTATGAAAAATTGTGGTGGGCTGAGGGGAAGAAGATATAGTGAGGTAGGAAGAGATGCAAACAGGAGATATGTGGGGAAAATGACTACAGAAGGAATTCTGTGAATCGGGGTGCGATTGTTTACAGAACAAAATTTGTGTGCGACAGGATGAACAAAAACTAAATTTGCCTGCAGGAGCTGATATGCTTTGTTAAACAAACATAGATTCAGGGCTCAAGTTGCAAAGGGGCAGCCACAACACCACCAGGTGCACTTCAGTGTAATTCCTACCTCCGAAAAAGTTCTCGACTCAGCATTCCTGCACTGCTAGCTCCTTGAGTTGCGGTCTGCATCAGATTCATGCAGTCGCGAAGACGTGGATCTGAGGTCCAAAGGCCAGTGCGCTGTAAGGCCTGAATGAAAAAGAACAAGTCAGGGATGAGGGTTGTAGAACTGGATGCGGTACCCATTAGAGCTAGTCCTCGACTTAGGACCACAATTGAGCCCAAAATTTCTGTTGTAAAGTGAGACATTTGCTAAGTGAGTTTTGCCTTGGCACAGTTGTTAAGTGAATCACTGCAGTTGATAAATTAGTAACCTGGTTGTTAAGTGAATCTGGCTTCCGCATCGACTTCACTTGTCAGAAGATCACAAAAGGCGATCCTTTGACCTTGGGGCACAGCAACAGTCATAAGTATGAGTCAACTGCCAAGCATCTGAATTTTGATCACATGATCATGGAGATACTACAAAGGTCACAACTGTGAAAAACAGTCATAAGTCACATTTTTCAGTTTGAATGATCACTAAACGAACTGTTGTAAGTCGAGGACTACATGTACTTTAGAACTTATCAGTATGAAGGGTGAATTCTTAATTAAACTTTGGTACATGCATGCATGTGCTTTTGCATGTGTGGAACTTCCCCATGCTGTCTTTCAGAGGGTGGATGGATTTCTCTTTAATCAAGTACTAAGAGGAAATTGAAGGCTCCAATGAAAAATTATGGATATTGCTGAGAAAAATTAACTGTGAGAATAAATTGTATTATAGGTAAAACAGAACCCACAGATAACTCCATTTCTATAGGTATCAGAATAGCAGATGTTATTGTAATCTTTCTTTCTTACGGGGTAGCAATTATGACATTAGCATCACAGACAAGGCTCTTTGCAAAGGATGTGCCCAGTCTTCCAATCCAGAGACCTTCTCTGAGTGTCTGATGTCATGTTGGATGCTCCAACATTTCAAGCCATGAGATCTGTTTTATTTTTCTAATGGTGTGGAATTTAGGAGGAATTGCACGGGAGTGGTGCTCATCCTTAAGCTCTACCCATTTCATCACATAATTTTATACATCATTTAGGTTTGAGTGAAGTATCAAAGGTTCAGGGGGATTGTGTAATTTTTAGGATTTTAGGATTCGCATATATTGGGTTTTATATGGGATTTTATGGCCTAATTTGTTTAATTTATTTTTAAATATTTTAATTTTGTACATTTATATGTTTTTTAAATTTTAAGGCTGTACACCGCCCCGAGTCCTTCGGGAGAGGGGCGGTATAGAAATTTAATAATAAAATATAAAAAAAGATTAGGACTCCATTATGTGCAAACTTCTTTGGGGCCAATTTGTCAGCTTCTTCAACTGCTATTTCCCAAAAAATGTAAACAAGGAGAAGATGAAAACAGAATATTTCACCTGAGAGCATAGGAACCACCTGTCTGCAAGCACTGAAAGAGGAAAAGGCCCAATTTTTTTTGGCCACAATATATATCAGTCATACAGAACAGCTTTCAGTAACCCTCAGCAGTGACCAAACTGGCTGAGGCATTTGGGAACTGCAGTTCAGCAACAATTTGAATGCTGAGTGAATTCATGGGACTATGACAGGGCTTTGTTTTCAGACACTAGAACCTACAATATCTGCTCCAGAGAGATTAAGGCAGGGGAGTGGTGTTCTCCCTGACTTCTTAAAGCAGGGGTCTTCAAACTTGGCCCTTTTATGACTTGTGGACTTCAACTCCCAGAATTCCTCAGCCAGCATGCCTGACTGAGGAATTCTGGGAGTTGAAGTCCACAAGTCATAAAAGGGCCAAGTTCGAAGACCCCTGTCTTAAAGCTTTGCTAGTTTAAATCCAATTATATACTGCCATTTGTTTTATTACTTGTGCAATTTTTTTAAAAAAAATCTGGAATTAATCATGCTAGCCTTCACTTTTGCATTTCTATTTTATCTTCACATTGTCACAGGGTTTTAAAAAAAATTAAATGCACACTATTATTTTCAAAATAACTGTACAAGATCTAAAGAGTTTGTATGATAGATATGGCATAAATAATGCAGCATTTTACAATACTAGTGTTTCCATTTGTCTACAATGAACTGTAGAAGAATAATCGCCCTTTATAAACCTAGAGATGCAGCATGAAAACTTCATTTTAAATAATTTTAAACAATCGTAGCCCATTCTTAAGATCATATCTTACAGTGGTAAATTTGTGAACAGAGATGCTTTCCTGTCCTTCAGCTATTGTGTAAAAGAGCAGATCACTGAGACGTGGCAGCATCCCATTCACTGAGGGGTCCCTGGAGAGAGATGGGAATGACATATCTATCATCATCATCATCACCATCATCATCATCATCCCATAGCAATATGTAGGCTTCTTCATTGAAGATGACAGATCATAATACCAATGAAGGAGAATATTTGTAGCTCAGAGTTGAAATGAGGGGTCCTTGTTTCTCTCTGAGCTTGCTTGTTTTCTTGCAGACGTTTCATTACCCTAACTAGGTAACATCATCAGTGCTGATGATGCACTGATGGGAGCACTGGTGATGTTACCTAGTTAGGGTAATGAAACGTCTGCAAGAAAACAAACAAGCTCAGAGAGCACCAAGGACCCCTCATAGATCATAATCTACCATGGTGGTCCAATGTGGTTTGATAGATGTTTTTCAATTTCCCAGTCTAGGGCTTAGAAAATGTGACTGGCCAAAGTCACCTAGCCAGCTTCCATCCCTAAAGGAGGACTACTGTAGATCTCTCTGCTCCTATATACCAAAATTAATTAATTCCTGGGAAGAGAAGTATCTGCTAAAAGAAAAGAATATGGGCAAATTAAAGCCATGCTACCAAGAGAGACAGGAAACATTTTCCCCACAGGAAAACATAATTCCACACTCAATTTATTCATTAGCTCCTACAGGTCTGCTTCTCAGTACTCAGACAAGAAGAAAAATAGATTTCCCCTTATCGAAGTTGGAGAGTCACCAGTATCAGGGATGGTTTAGAGCAGAGTTGATGGGACTGTACAAGGAATCAATGTGGATGATCTTTGTCATATCACTGAAGTAGTATTTATTACATTATTTTCATATAATGAAAATTTGAGGTTTGATGAACATCTGAAATTTCATGGGGGTCGAAGTTATCTATCTATCAGGATCCTTATCAGGAATTCTGTAAGTCTACACCAGTGATGGCGAACCTTTTAGACACCGAGTGCCCAAAAACTGGCCCTGCCCCTGCACCGCCTGCCCGCAGGGCCACTCACCGCCTCCAGGGCCCGCTGCAGATCACCCAGGCAGCCCAGCAGCACCATGGCAGCCATGCCCTCTGCCCACGCCGCGCAGCATCAACTGTGCACGATGGGGTGTGAGGGCAGAGTCTTGTCTATGCTGCCTGGCTGCCGTGTCCTTGGCTGCGCTGCTCCACGTGGGCCACGCTCAGGGACAACTCTCCTCCAGGGGGGCTGCTGGTGAGGAGGGGATTGTGGGGAGAGGTAAGGCTGGGGCAACGGCACGTGTGCCCACAGAGAGGGCTCCGAGTGCCGCCTCTGGCACCCGTGCCATAGGTTCGCCACCACTGGTCTACACTGTTCCAAATATTGAAATGCCTTATAATCAGGATTTTCTGTATAATAATGCTAGAGTAACTCTCCCAATCTAGCCATTTAGTTTCTATTCTCTCTACTGTCATGGGCCATGGGAACATAGAATAGACAACAAGATAGTTAAGGGAGGAAGGAATGCTGGCACAGAAGAGATCCTTGAATCCCAGGGAAGCATTAGAAAGAGAGTAATTCTGCCTTAATTACACTAGACATAAGTTATGCAGAAAAAATACTGTGCTATACCTTTAAGATTCTGTTGTATTGCTATACAAACAATAAATATGTTTTTTAAAAACCCAAGTCTTTTTGTTTACTATGGAACTTGACATCTACCTACAAAACTCTAAACTGGCTTTTGCTTTTTAATCATAAAGGTGGATTCAAAAATATCCCCGTATTTTTTTATTCCTGAAAAATCCATTATACTTCATTCAAATTCACGTTTAATAATTCTTTGGTACTAACTGATGGGGCCCGTTGTTTTTAATCTTCTCCATCTTTATTAATTTATTTCTGGCAAGTATTTGGTATTGTAAATTTGATCATTATAACTCTGGAACACATTCACTTCCAGCATCTTATTTAATATACAAAAATATGCCAGAATCAGGAGAAAAAAGAACTATTTAAGCCTTAAAGATATTTGAGATATAAATTGTACAGTGGATAATAATGTTCCAATGCTATTATTTTATTATTTGAAATTAGTCTGAAGGAAAAATAATTTCTAGATAAATGAATTTAAAACAAAAAAAATATATTTAAAATTATTTTCAGAAATGCATGGGTTCTAAAAAGTAAAGAATCATGCCACCATAATATTGATATAATGGACACTAATCAATATACATTCAGGTACCTGCACACCTGCACATTGAATTGCACATCAAATATGAAAAAAGGAAGACAAAACAGCAAGAGTAACAGCCTTGCACCACAAGTGGCAAAAGAAACATTATGTACAAAACCCCAATATTTCCCAACAACTAGAAATGTTATTTGAGTGTTAGAAAAATGCATTCAAAAGTAAAATATGTATTTCTATGTTTGAATCTACAGTGTCAAATTATGATCAGATCAGGCATCCTACAGAAACACATTCGCCATCATTTAGGACTTGGTGGATAGTTTCTGCCCTGGAAAAAAAATTTCCCGCAGTATTAACCATGTCCGATATATTTTAGATCATAAAATAGGACCAAGGCTCAGTTTGTTTTTCCTTTTCCATAGCTGCATTTTGGAACAAGTGCAATTCCGCTGCTGAGGGGATGTTTCTATGGCAGCTAGCATGTTTGCTGGGAACAGCCTCACATCTCACCCCTCAGACTGGCAGAAGTGAAGATGCTTAGCAGGTCTCTAAAAGTATTACTGGCTATAAATACAAAAAAAAAGAACATGAAAATGCCAAAACCCAGTAGGCACCAACCAACAGGCGGTGACAATGACTTCTGTATATTTAGAGAATTTAGTCAGAATATTTCTTTTGTGTCTTGGACTGATAGAAAACTCTCCTATTGTGGCTGCGCAGGCAGTGTGAAGGTCTAGATCAGTGGTGGCAAACCTATGGCACGGGTGCCAGAGGCGGCACTCAGAGCCTTCTTTGTGGGCACGCGCGCCGTCGCCCCAGTCCTAGGCCTTCAGCTGGGTTTTATAAAACTTTTTGCTTTAGGCCTCTGTGCTGTGTCGAAAAAAAAAGGATCAATCAATCAGTCAATTTCAACTTCTCACGGGAAAAAAAAGATCTTGCAAAGTTGGAATTGATTGATTGAACTTTTTAGTCCCACCCACTCTGCTGTTACCACTGCAGCTACGCCCACCCAATGGGCCATACCCAGCCAATGGGCCACACCCACCCGGCACCCGACGATGCATAAGTGGGTTTTGGGTTGCAGTTTGGGCACTCGGTCTCTAAAAGGTTCGCCATCACTGGTCTAGATGCATTAAAAAAAGAAAAGAAGCACTGAATGAAACAAATTAAAAGGCTGACACCCTGCTCTGGGAAAGGTTTCTTTTTCAACCCCATCTCCTTTGCCTATCTACTTCATTTACTTGATTGAACAAATAAAGCTGGAGTACAGGTAGTCCTTGACTTATGATCACAACCGAGCCCCCAAATTCTCTTGTTAAATGAGACATTTATTAAGTGAGTTTTGCCCCATTTTTCGACATTTCTTGTCACAGTTGTTGAGGGAATCACTGCAGTTGATAAGTTTAACTAACCCAGTTGTTAAGTGAATCTGGCTTCCCCATTGACTTTGCTTGTCAGAAGGTCGCAGAAGGTGATCACATGACCCCGGGACACAGCAATGGTCATAAGTATGAACCAATTGCAAAGCATCTGAATTTTGATCACATGACCATGGAGATCTGCAAAGGTCGTTAACTATGAAAAACGGTCACAAGTCCCTTTTTTCCAGTGCCATTGTAACTTTGAATGGTCACTAAGTGAACTGGTGTAAGTCGAGGACTACCTGTAGCAGGAAAAGCAGCATTTATCCTTGGGTGCCAATGTGAAAAAAAAAAAGTCTGGACTCACACCCCTGGATCTATCACATGGAGAAAGTTCGCTAGTAGAAGCAGGGGGCTGCATTCTGGAAAAAGGCAAAGATTGGGATTAAAGTGATCTTGCACATTTCGCCATTGGGAATGGCCAGACGACCCCTCCCCTCAATTTAAGATCCTCCAAACTACAGCGTGACAAGCGGTAGCCCACGCCTCCCTTACTGGTCAGCGAGGCGCTGTTTAGGAGGCTGCGGCTCCTGATGACGGCCATTCATCACCGCCTCTCTCCCTCCGGCGGAGTAGAGGGCTCTGCTCAAACCCACGGGAAGGACCAGCTCCAAACCGCGTCCCGACGACCCTCTCCTCCAGGGGCGCCGAATCTCCCGAGGCTGCAGCGCTCCTGTCACGATCCTGAAAGCGCCCATGACTGCAGCCGAGGCGTTCGGGTCTCCAGGACGGGAGCGCACCTTGAAGGTACGGCAGGAAGCGTCCAAGAACAACGCGGCCGGCCCCGCGGCTCTTGGCCCTTTAAAAGGGAAACATCAGGCCGGCGGTTTCCAAATGGGGAGGGAGGGGCGAGGGGGAGCGCCAGCCAATCAGCAAAACAACAATTTTAAGGAACTATAGAAAACCAATGAGGAATGGCGGGAGGAAGGGTGGACTTTGCATGGACTTTGCATTCCCTACCCTCCAAAGGCAGGGTAGGAAAATATCCAGGGGTTCTCAACCTTGGCAACTTTAAGACTTGTGGACTTCAATTCCCAGAATTCCTCAGCCAGCAAAGCTGGCTGAGGAATTCTGGAAGTTGAAGTCCACAAGTCTTAAAATTACCAAGGTTGAGAACCCTGATTATAGACAATGTTTCTTGGGTCTCTAAAGGCAGTCCCCCTTTCAGTGAACTGAGGGACTACACAGTATATGATATAAGCATCTTCCACTGGCTTTGTATTCTCTGTTTGGGATAGAGAGTACTACTAACGTGTTTCTTCCCTGAAATGTTAGGGGGGCAGCTTGTATTAAAGCTGTCCCTTACACTTGCTGGAGAGTAATTAACAAAGTGCTAGTTTTGATACTGGTAGAGATGCAGTGATTGAAATTTATGGGGATAAAGCTTCTATACTTTTTAGACTTTTTTATCCAGATTTTGTTGTTTTTATAAATAACTCAAGGTGAGGAACTTACCTTATACTCCTTCCCCCTCCTATTTTTTCCAAAACAACACGGAAGTTGGGCTAAGAGAAAGTGACTGGCTCAAAGTCACCCAGCCAGTATTGCAAGCTGAAGTTCTCTTCTTTGAAGGCTCTGGACTGTGCTCCATTATGCTGGTTCAGTGTGGGGTTGATAGACAGGTGTTTTTCAGATTTCTAGTCTATGGTGGAGAGAAAAGAATTGGCCCCAAATCATCCAGATTGCTTAAGCAGGACTGGAAGCTGGATTTCTTTTTCTTTTCTTCTTCTTAATCACAATACCACATTGGTTTTTATATACATATACTTACAGACCTATTAATATGGGTATGTTAATCATGGTTTATGAAATTAACATCTTCCTGGGTTCACGTGACACAAGCAATCCAATCCTAACCTTATGTCTTCAACCATGTAGCATACAACACTCATTTCTGTAATGTGATGGACTAAATGGTGATTCTGTACGTGACGCGGAACCTGTTTCCATCTGTATAGAATATGTTAACATTCTTAAATTATCAGGTTTAGTGAAAGATAGAATATTATATAAGGTTTCATGTGGTGCCATGTTTCTTTATGTGGCCATTTGTGTTATTGAATAATCTTGATACCTACCTTCTTTTCTTGAATTAAACGCATGCTAAACTATGTGTTTCATTGTCCTACCAACTTAAAAAAAAGTCCAATTTTCTTCCACTATTTCCAAGGAAGCAGCTTTGTTATTTAACTTAGATTATTGAATATGCAGTACAGTTAGTCCTTGACTTACAACAGTTCATTTAGTGAACTGTTCAAAGTTACAACAGCACTGAAAAAAGTGACTTATGACAGTTTTTCACACTGATGACCATTGTAGTTTCCCCATGGTCACATGATCAAAATTCAGACACTTGGCATTTGACTCATATTTATGATGGTCACAACGTCCCGGGGTCATTTGATCACCTTCTGACAAGCAAAGTCAATGGGAAAGCCAGATTCACTAAACCATGTTATTAACTTAATGACTGCAATGATTCACTTAACAACTGTGGCAAGAAAGGTCATAAAATGGGGCGAAACCTCACCTCACAAATGTCTCGGTTAACAACAGAATTTTTGGGCTCAGTTGTGGTCATAAATCAAGAACCTGCACTGATACAAAAGACAAGTGAAAAGACAGTTCGGATCAGAGTTTTGGCTTTAAAAAGTAACACAAAATCGTGCAGTTGCTTGTAATAAAAATGGCCATTCCTTGGTTTACTATATGGCTGGCACGCATACCTAGTGTATGACAAGAAGGTGGACAAGAGCTTCAGGGAGAACCCACTGAGAACCCCGCTGTTGTGGGTCTGGAAGAAATATCAGCACCTACTACACGAAAAGATTCCCATCTGGACGATCCCCGGACACGCAATAGGGGACATAAACATACTACAAGGTCAGGAGGTGGTGCCCTATAGTAAACTTGTAATGGAAGAAGGAAATGTGTTTTCGTTAAAGCCATCAAATACGCTAGCAGATGAAGGAATAGTGTGTACCTGGCTTTCATATTTGCAACTGCAGTCTAGATGGCAAAACGACCTGAAGAAGGGTTTATCCCTAACAGATGAGAGTTTAATTGAACAGGTTAGAGAGCAGGGGCCCATGCATATCAAACGAGTGTACAGTGTACTGATAGAAATTGACTCTGAAACTGTACTAGTCAAGGACTGTATGGTAAAGTGGGAACAAGATTTTGAGCAACCTATCACGATGGAAACGTGGGAGGGAATCTGGGTGAGAAATGTAAAATTTACACAAGCACAACATTTAAGGGAGAACTTTTATAAAATGTTCTATAGATCCGAAAAAATTATCGTATATCTATCCAGACATCCAACCTAAATGTTGGAGGTGTGATAGTATGGAGGCTACATATTTTCATGTATGGTGGACATGTAGAAAAATTAAAGCCTTCTGGAGAAAAATATGGTGGACACTCCAAACCATTTTGAAAAAGCGTATTGAATTTCTACCTCAGGTTTTCTTGTTAGGGATCATAAAAGATTGCACTACCACTGAGACAACTTAATTCTGAATTTGATCACAGCAGCTAGACTGCTGGTGGGACAATACTGGAAGAAGCCAGAAATACCACCTAGTGAAGAATGGACTTTGAAAGTAATAAATTTGGCAGAAATGGCTAAAATATCGGCATATTTGAAGGATCGCTCAAATGAACAATATATGATAGACTGGAAACAGTGGATAGACTACATACAAGAGAAACACCAATCAAAGAAAATGTATCTGGCTTATAGTTAAATCTTGACATAAGGAGTGAAGAATGTCTACAAATTTAAATATATTGTATTAAGTTGAATAGCAGTTAACTTGAATTTTCCCCTGGTTTACATATACAAATATATATCTATTGATTATTGGAAGATATATATCAAATAGACTAAGAATGTACTTGTGGAAGGGATGGGTGTATCGACATGAAAATTATTAATTTTAATAAGATGACTTGTTTGTTTGATGTCCAATGGATTGATCTGAAAAGAAGTGAAAGTTAAAAATTTTAAAATGTAGTTGGTATATAGTTAAACTTGGATATACGGAGTGAAGAAGGTCTACAAATTTAAAATGATTGTATTAAGTTGAATGGCTTTAACTGGAAAAATTTCTTTTTTCTTTTTTTCTTCTCTTTGTTTACATGTACAAACGGATATCTAATAATAAAAAATGTTAAAAATTTTTAAAAAATGGCCATTCCTGAAAAGATAATTTTGTCTGAATGGTGTTGTTTCCAGTACTATGCTAAGTTGCTTTAGCTTCTTACTCATAAAGAGTTATTCAGATCATAAAGTTTAGGGGCAACAACATACTCTAATGAGATTCAACCAGTGTTTATAGCTTTTTTTTAAAAAAGTATTTTTATTAATTTTTACAAAATTTTTAACAAAAGATAAAATAATAATTCAACTGTAAACAATCATGTACATATACAATTACCAAACAATCCAACAAAACTGCTCGGTACCCCCTCCCCACCACATCCTCCTAAAACCAAACTAACCCCCTCTTCTTCCCCTCTAACAACCTACTTACACCTTTCTCCACTTCCATCCCCTCCTCCCACCTCCATCCTGACCTCTCCCTCATACCCTCTTCCTACTTGCCTAGCCTTCACTCCTCCTTCTTCTTGCAACCAATGTGGTGCCCAGAGGCCACCCGAGCAACCCCTTGCTACCTAAAAAGAAAAAAGAAAATATCCATCCCCAAAACAGTTGAAAAAACATAAAATAACAATTATTAAAACCCTCCCACCTCCCCCCCCAGGCTTCCCAGAGTGAATACAGGGTAAAAACGCAAGAAACCCCGCTAAACTACTTATACATAACTACTTATACATAACATCTTATACTTAACATCTCCTCACAGTCATTACATTCATTAAATGATTTATTTTTTTCTGTCATGAGACCCATTCCCTTCGAGGAAACCATGTTAGCAATGGGGAAGGCCAAAAACAGAAACAGGGATGACCTAATGTAAAAGTGGTTGCAACCCTTCTTTTCATTCCCACTGCCACAATATATTGTGTTTTTCTATCGTTTTCTCTCTTCCCATCTCTTATTTCCATGCTTCCCTTTTGGCTGCCAGAGACCAAAGTCACTTGGTCACTCATCCCCTGAAGACAGATCTTTGAAATTAGGATAAATTGCTAATCTCTAGCACAGTGATGGCGAACCTTTTAGAGACCGAGTGCCCAAACTGCAACCCAAAACCCACTTATGCATCATCAGGTGCTGGGTGGGTGTGGCCCATTGAGTGGGTGTGGCCCATTGGGTGGGCGTGGTTGCAGTGGTAATGGCAGACTGGGTGGGACTAAAAAGTTCAATCAATCAATCCCAACTTTGTAAGATCTTTTTTTTTCCTGCAAGAAGTTGAAATTGACTGATTGATTGAACCTTTTTTTTTTTTTTGCACACGGCGGCGGAGGCCTAAAGCGAAAAGGTTTTATAAAACCCAGCTGAAGGCCTAGGACTGGGGTGATGGCGTGTGCCCACAGAGAGGGCTCTGAGTGCCGCCTCTGGCACGCATGCCATAGGTTCGCCACCACTGCTCTAGCACAGCGGTTCTCAACCTGTGGGTCGCGACCCCATTTGGGGTCGAAAGACCATTTCACGGGGGTCGCCAAACACCGCAGTCCGCCATTTTTTTGGGGTCGGCCATTTTTTTGGGGGTTGGCCATTTTTGGGGGGGGTCGGCCATTTTTTCCCCCTTTGCGATGCGGGCCGTCGCGCCGCGCATGCGTGATGCGGGCCCACCATTTTTTTTTTGGTCAGCCATTTTTTTTTTGGTCGGCCATTTTTTTTGGGGGGTCGGCCATTTTTTCCCCTTTGCAATGCAGGCCGTCGCGCCGCGCATGCGCGATGCGGGCCCGCCATTTTTGGGGGGGGGTCGGCCTTTTTTTTTTCTTTTTTTTTTTGGTCGGCCATTTTTTTTCCCTTTGCAATGCGGGCCGTCGTGCCGCGCATGCGCGATGTGCCCCGTCGTGCCATGCATGCACGATGCGCCCCGTCACGCCACGCATGCGCGATGCACCCCGTCGCACCGCACATGTGCGATGCGGGCCGGGGTCGAGCCCCGGAAAAGGTTGAGAACTGCTGCTCTAGCATATAGATATATATTTCACATAGTGAGCTTTACTGGTAGTCCTCATCTTACGACCAAAATTAGGACTAGAATTTTGGTTCCTAAATGATGCAATTGTTAAGTGAATCATCACATTACCAAACCCAATTGTACAACAATGTTAATGTGGTTGTTAAGTGAATCACATGATTGTTAAGAGAATCTGGCTTCCCCAATTGACTTTGCTTGTTGAAAGCTGGTTGGGAAAGTTGTAAATCACAATCACATAACCATAAGATCTGCAGCTCTTTTAAATGCCAGCTGGTTACATGTGCTCAAATTGTGATTGTGTGACTATGGAGGTGGTGTGACAGTTGTAACTTCAAGGACAGATTATGTCAGTTTTTCTGATGCTGTTGTAAGTTTGAGCCATTGTTAAATGAATAGTAGTAAGTCAAGGATTCCTGTATTTAATCATGATTCTTTCAATCCATGATTGATTGGGTTCACACAATTTGCTAAATGTAAAAGAGTAAACCAATATTTAAACTTAGCATGTATGAACTAATATTTAATAATATTAAACATTTTAAAAATCATGTGGTCATTCACTACTGCATTGAGACATGCCACTAGATGGTGATAGTTCTCCTGCTTCCCAATCAATTGACAAGTATCTTTTATTAAGAGTTCTGAAGAGAACTGTCAGTTTGGACAATTATAGAGCTTCAGAGTTATATGAACTAAATGAAAAATAGTTAAGCAATTACAGAATAACAAAGTTGGAAGGGACCTTGGAGGTCTTCTAGCCCAACCCCCTGCTTAGGTAGGAAACCCTATACCATTTCAGACAAATGGTTGTCCAATCCCTTCTTAAATACCTCTAGTTATGGGAGCACTCACAAGTTCTGGAAGCAGGTTGCTCCACTAATTGATTGTTCTAACTGTCAGCAAATTTCTTGCTTGACTAGTTTCCATCCATTGCTTCTTGTCTTGCCTTCAAATGCTTTGGAGAATAGGTTGACCCTTCTTCTTTGTGGCAGCCTCTTAGATATTGGAACGGTGCTATCATATCACACCTAGTTCTTCTTTTCACTAGACTAGACATACCTAATTCCTGCAACTGTTCTTTGTATGTTTTATCTTCCAGTCCCCCCTAATCATGTTTCTTGCTCTTCTCTGCACTTTTTCTAGAGCCTCAATGACTTTTTTATATTGTGGCGAGTCATTGGCAACCAGAACTGGATGCTGTATTCCAAGGGTGGTCTTACCAAAGCATTATAAAGTGCTATGATCACTTTACTTTACGTGAGCTTGATTCTCTCCCTCTACTAATGCAGCCTACGACTGCATTATGCTTCATATTTCATATTTTCATGAAAATCAGAAACTTTGTGCAGGATAGATCTATGACCTTTTTTGAGAGATGTGTTAATAAATCCTACATAGTCAAGGACACTTTATAATTCAGTGTGTCTTGCAAATCTAGCAAACTGAATAAATCATGGTTACATTATATTGATTTGACTTCAGTACTTCTCTAACCTAGTAATTCTTCTCTGTGATCAGAATCTATACTGCTGGCACCATCTGTGGGGAAAAGGTCAACAATGAAAAGGTGTCTATTGTAACAAATGTGTCTGTGTGTGTCTGTATGTGTCTCTGTATAAGAGATCTCAAAGAGGGAATCATCCTTGTTCCTTTTTGCCCATCCTATTTGGATTTCTGTTTCTTGGGCTTTTAGACACAATATGAACGGACACAGGTGATCCTCAACTTACAACTACAATTTAGCCCAAAATTTTTGTTCCTAAAGCAAGACAGTTATAAGTGAGTTTTGCCCCACTTTATAACTTTTCTGCAGTTAAGTTAGGAACATGATTGTTAAGTGAAACTGAATTCCCATTGACTTTGCTTGTCAGAAGATCAAAAGGGATAATCACATGACCCCAGGACACTGAAACTGTCACAAATATGAACCAGCTGCCAAGCATCTGAATTTTGATCATGTGACCATAGGCATGCTGCAATGGTCGTAAGAGTGAAAAATGGTCATAAGTCACTTTTTTCAGTGACATTGCAACTTTGGTCACTAAACCAATGGTTGCAAGTTGAGGACTACCCGTGTTGCTTTTATTACCCTTTTTTTTTTCAGTTGTACTTTGGTAGCAATTATTCGGTCAGATTGTAGCAGTAAAAATGCCGCACTACTGTAGTTTCATTGAAAGACCAGGATCTCTCAGCTCTTCCTTTTCCTGAATAGGACGAACTCAGGGCAGTTCTTAAAACTAATTCTCAACCTGCACATGCTTTTTTTCTCATCCTCTCAACTACTTTTCCTCTTGTGATATGTTCTTTAAAATATATACCTGAAAACAGGAACTGTCTCATGACTGCTTTTTGCACTTTCACCGCAAGCTAGGTGTTTAGGCTTATACAAATTATGGCCAAACAAACTGGAAATATTATAGACTTTTCAGCTAGTCCCTGTCGATACCACTTTAATATCATTAACTCTGATCATTCTGATTTTTATGCTGCAGCCTCACTGCTGATCTTTGCCTCCAAAGTTGTGTTATGACACAATAGCCAGCCTTCCTTTTCTCTTTTTAACTCCTATGAAGACCTCTTTCGGAGCTGCAGCATTTGGAACAACGCAGCTTTCAAGAGGAAACATTTGAAAGGTGTTTCTTCTAAGTTGACAAAGTGCTTAATTTTATAAAAGACTTTAAAAAAAAATTGCTGTCTGCTTTTTTTGCCCCTCGTCTCAGGCAAGCCTATACAGTACGCATACCAGCCTTTGCTTTTCCACGCCAAGAAATGCAGACAACCAATAATATATTTAAAAAAAAAAAAAACCAGCAGTGACTCCTGGCCTGGATTTCCTTTATCTGGAAGCAGTGCAAGTGTAGAGGGATTAAATAAAACTACGGCTGGGGTTTGCCATTATTTTGCTGTTGCTCCCTTGAAGCCAGCTCCTCCTCAAGTCCCGTCTCCAGCAACATATTGTGAAGTCAGCTGTTTGGGGTCACTACAAAATAGGACCCACCCATCTCTCTCTCTCTTTCTCTCTGTCTCTCTTCTCTGCCTGGACAGAAAACTGATCCTTCAGCCAAAACAAACTGGCTGCATATTTCCCAACCATTTTGCCCCCACCTTCATGAAGAGTTGGGCTGGCATCCAACACATCTGCAGTTTACGGTCAGTCTTGCCAGCTGGAAAACCAGAGGCTGTGACGCTAGCAAAAGCTGCTTGGCCTGACAGTTCCCCAGATCTCACCCTTTCTACTCTAGAAGGAGGAGGAGGAGGAGGCTTCCCTTCAAGGTAAAAGCAAGGACTTTCTTGGGACAACACGCTGCCTCCAGAGAGATTAGATTGGCTTCAGCACCACAACTGATTTAGGGGCACATTAAAAGATTTGTAAGAAGTAATAACCACCAGCAGACCCTAGTATGTTTCCAGCTACACCATTATAGCCAACTCTCACAAATCAAGAATGAAAGGGCAGTGCTTTCCAGACAGTGTCTGTGCTTCTCTTTAGCTAAGAAAGATGTGGTTTACTCACCCAAGTTATGGGTCTGCATTACACAACAAACCATAATGTAACCACAGAGATTGGATTCATAAAATAGCCTAGATTGGAATGTGGTTGACTAGTTTGTGAGCCTGCGTCATGCAAGCCTGAAATAATGATGTTTTTTTTAAAAGTAAAGGTATAATTAAAGTTTGTGTAACTCACCATGCAAATACTAACATTGACTTAATAGTTATTTGCTTCTCTTCCCAGGAAATACTGAGAACTGTAGTCTTGAGAAACAACCCTGGTCTACAAACCCCAGAAGTCTGCAAGTTAGTTTCTAATTGTAAGATAAGCTTAAAAAAAATAGGGGAGAAAGTAAACCATATTTGGTGAATCTGTCGGATTTATATCCCACTTTTTGTTATTGTATTGTTATAAGTTAATCTAAAATCTGATGGTTTACTTCCAAATCCCTATTCCACTTTTATAAAACTTAAAAATGGGTTCACCTCCAATGTTGCATTCTTTAAAAACTGAGATTTCATCAGCTGGCCAATGAAATGTTCCATCCCATAACGTGTGTTTAAAAATACTCAGCTTTAATCAAATTTATTTGGAAACATTTGTCCCATAATGCTGATTCATCAGTCATGCTAATCCATAATGTGGTGATTTGGTTTTGGTTTAGCATCCTGGGCAAATTAACCATTATAGCTTGTAAGGGAATTCATCATTTAATGGGAAAAAGGCAATCATTGTTTATTTAGTAAACCATGGCTTGCTGGAATCTGTCATGTATTTACTTAGGAATGTATAGCCAGCTCTAACTAGAGTATAATTTTAGTCTAGCATCATTCAATCCAAAGAAATGTGCATAACGTTACTTACAGTAGTTGCTTACACATGCCTATTTTTTCAGTATTAAGTTTGCTTCTGGTATAACAAACTAGGTTTATAATCATCTCCATATTTGCTTACTGGTAAATCTTACTGAATGCAGTGAGATTTATCTGAGAAAAAAAATACATAGGGATGCCTAGTGATAACTCTCTCTAACACAGCATATATCTAATTCTAAAAGTAAAATTGTTTGCTTTCTACAAAGGGGCTGCTATTCTAATTCTACAAATATAAATCTTGGAGTCAGAGGCACACACTGAGTTAGCTGCTTATCCTGATGAAAAGGAAGGTTTCCACACACACCCCAGCCCGTGAGATTTGTGTGTCCCCTACTCTCACCTCATTCAAGCAAGCCTTTAAAACTTGGTTTTGCCCCCAGGCTTTTACGTTTGGATGGTGGGTCGCTGGTGGGAATGCTGTATGTATGTATGTATGTATGTATGTATGTATGTATGTATGTATGTATGTATGTATGTATGTATATATGTATGTTGAGAGGGTGCTGCTTTTATCTTTCTCAATGTTTCATTAACTTATTTGAATAGTTGTTTTTAAATTTTGATTTTAATGCCATATGCTGCCCAGACTTGCTTTTGAATAGGTGGCCTTACAAAATCTGATAAACAGTGTGAGCAGAATTGGGTGCAATAACTAGATCCTTTTATCAATTTTAAATCCTTTTTGATATAGGGCCTGGATACCTGAGGGACTGCCTATCTCACATGGTTTCTGCCTGTAATGTATTGAGTTAAACTTATGGGACAAGTGCAGAGAGCTGTGCAGGGACCGTTAGCTGACTACGTGGCCTGCTAGACACACGTGCTGTCTACAAGGCTGATTAGTATGCATTTGAGTGGAAGAATACATTGCATTCATTGGCTGACACCGCCCAAAGCTGAATGTATAAATAGGGGCGGAGCCATCTTTGTTAGTTCCTGTTTTGACCTTCAATAAAGAAGTACTTGTTTAATACTACTGACTCTTCAATGCGAAACCACGCAGAAAACAGAACACTGCCCATCCAGTTTGGTGCACCAGAATGTTATCTTGTGGGACCCAGAAAGCACATCTACACTATTCAGTTGCAATTCCTGCCTTCTGGAATGACCACTCCCAGAGATTCATCCCACCCTAGTTGTTCTTCCACAGGGTGACAGGGGAGCCTGATTTTATCCTTTTGCTTGTTTAATTTTGCATAGGTGTTGGTTTGGATATTTGATCTTACAGTCAATTGTATCTTTCACATATATATTTTTATATGCATGTTGGTTCCTGGTTATAAGCTAACCAGAGTCATTTGGGAACCATAATGTAAATAAATGAACAACTGAGCCACAGGCAAAAAATCGGTTGTTCAAGTAATGAGAGGAACAAAGCCTGCAAATGCTTATAGATAGTCCTCAATTTACAATCATTCATTCAGCAACTGGCTATCCCAGCAACTCTTTAGTTATGGGGTTATAATCTGGGCAATTAGCAACCTGTGCATACTTATGACTGGTTGCCAAGCACCTCAAAATCAAAGGTTGCCATCTTCAACCTTTTCTGCTGGCTTCCCCAGAAACTCAATGGGAAAGCCAGCAGGAAATATCACAAATTTCTGGGATGTCTCCCACATCTATGCACTCTCCCCAACCCTTCTGCACTCGCACTGGCCATTCATGAACCACCATGCACCTCCCTGACCCTGGCCGTGCCTCCCTTGCACACCCTGTTGCATCCCTGTTCAACCTCCCCAACCTGTCCTGAACCCCATGCAACCTCCCTGACCTGCACAGTATCTCTCACACATATTTGCACTCCCTTCTAACCCACATAGCACCTCTCCTGCACCCTTTCTGAGCCACAAGGTGCCTCTCTCACACACACACACACCTGTGCACTTCTTCCCTGCCCCACCTGGCAGTAGCCGCTTACCTGCCTGTCAGTCTGGGATTTGCAACTTGCAGCTGATTTCTCCACTGACTTTGATTGTGGGAAGTTGGCAGGAAGCTGTCTCACATAATGACCGTAGTATTCATTTAATGATGGCAACCAAGATTGCAGGGATTGCCATCACTGTAGTGATGCAGTCATATTTTATGACCGCATTGCCTAACAATGGTAATTCTGGTCCCAATTGTCATCATAAGTTGAGGACTATCTGTATTGCCATGCATAACCATGTCCGTGTATTAGCAAGAGTGGCAATAAACTAAATCAGAAGTTCTTAAGTACCCAGTTTGAATTCAGTGGTTGGATTTGGTTCACACACTGAGCCTCTCCATGCTCAATCTTGCCCCGGGATAAAGATGCTCCACCTACTTTTTGCTGAAAGTTTTCCTCACAAGTTTGCTTCTATATGTCAATGTGCTGCTAAGACAGTCCAAGGGTGGGTTTAGATCAGTTTTTCTTATTTATTTTTTAACCTTTAGGATATCTCCCCCACTTAAAAAAAAATACAGAGTAGTAGCCCAAAAAAGGTTTTGTTTGTATGGATTTTATATATATTAATACTTACTACATTAAAGTTTTAAAATGATGCATTCGCTACCACTACTGTACTAATCTTACTATTGTTTGATGGGGTTTTAATATTGTATTACAGTATTTTTCACGCTTGGCTGGTAAATGATTTTGATTTTGTGCACTTCTGAGTGAGATTTTTGGGTCCTCGGACCACACTTTGAAAGACACTGGTTTAGATACTCCAGGTAGAAATTATGTTTTCTGTGTTATGCCAGCAGAGACATTTTAAGCAGACATTAGAATGGCATTTTCTCCTTTCTGCTAATACCATCTACCAAGGATAGACATAAGATCCATTAAGATCAGTTAGCCTTTGTGAACCATTTCTTGGAGGGAAATAAAGGACTGTAATGGTTTGAAATGAGGCTGGATGGGAATTAGCAATATTTTCTGCCAACTTATCTGCTAGACTTGTTTGAAACGAGATGGATGACAAATAAATTTAATAAATAAATAAAATAACTCTAACATGGCTGGGTAGTGCTGCAACTTAACGGGGGGGGGGGAAGAAGTCTGAAGTGTGAACTGGCCTTAGATTGGGCTCACAAATTAAATCTGTTTGATTTAAACCATCCAGGATTGTTTAAATCATAGACAAAATCTTTTTAGCTAGGGGTACAAAATGGTTGTCAATGGTGATTCATTGATCACAAAATGGCTGCTGTAGTAAGCATAGCTAGTCACTAAAATACTGTACCTGTTTCCTACAAGGTGAAGTGGTTTCGCAGAATATTTACTGTTGTTGCAGTGAGATCTTTGTTAGAATTCAACGTTTTTATTTTAAATAAATAATTAGCTGGGGAAGAGACAATTTAATTTTTGATTATATTTAAAAGAACATCAGGTAGAATATAAAGACTGATATCCACAATGGAAAGCCTTTGTAGATATATTGGTGTCTATGTGTTGCATAGGCCTGTTTCATGATTAGCTCTTTGAGGTAGTCCAGGCAAGAAATACATCAAGGCATAGTAGCTCCATTTTTATTGTAAGGTTTTATTTAACAGACTCTTGCAACTCCCCTCCACCCCTTTTTTAGTCTCTGAGTGAAAAACTTGGGAAGATCCCTTCTGAAATGCTTCCCATGCTTTCCCCTCCACCTGCAGATCCAGCTGCCTCTTATCAGGCTGCAGGCATTTTTCCTTTCTCCCAAGGTCATTCCCACATATGGTCACATTTATGGAACAAGCCAAAGTTGTCTCGTTTGCACAAAGTTACACTATGACAATGTGTCAGGTCTAAGTTACATTATAATTTTGAGGAGATGTACAGGCTTATGCTTTGTGCTAAAACATCATGTGTGTTGTTGTTGTTGTTTGACTTGGCACCACTGTGATTCCCAGTGTTGTTAAACTTCCAGTCCAGTGGCTCAGTCCTTGTAAAGGCTGCATCTCACAGTATGCCCACCTTTGTAAGTTCTACTGCTTGACTCTTATTTTGGTTACTTCAAGATACTCTGCTTTTAAAGGTCTCCATTCTGTATTGTGGGGAAAAGAAGAAAAAAGGACAAGAGAATTCCAAATAGGCTTTGGAGGTGGGGTTATAACAGTCTCCTCCCACACAGAGAAGCTGTAACCTCTTAGTGAGAAAAGAAGAGTGAAAAAGCATGCTACTATGGCAACCCTGTGTAGAGGTGAAGGAACAGTGGGAATAAGAACAGGGTTGCTGCAATTATTAGGGGTCATCAAATAGTTAATGGTAAGGTGTGGCATCTTTAATAATTAATTTGTTAATTAATATGTGTGAATGCTATATTTTCTCTTCTTTTTTGTAAACTGGCCTGGGAATTCTGCTAAGAGTGACAGGAAATGAAATATGTTTCTGGCAAAAAAGATAGGTTGCCAGTTATTAAAATAAATATTAATGAGGTCACTACAATCAAACCAGGCCACGTTTTCTATCTAACTGGAGCTGGAGCCTCTGTTCAAAATGGTTGAAACATTTTCTGCCTCCTTTTGCATCAATTCCTTTCATTGTAGGCTGTTCTGTTGGGATTTCTCTGGGATTCGATGAGCTTTGTGGATAATTTTACCCACAGCAAGAGAGCTTTGTCTTGTTGGTAAGTTTATAGAGCAGCAGAGAAAAAGTACTTTCAACTTCATGATTTCTGTTCTTCCAGCAGCTGGGCCTTATTTCCACAGCATGCTAAATCATAATGTGATTTAATTAATTTTGGCTTAGCATGTGAACCAGTTGTGGCTAATTCAGCAAATTGTAGCAGATTCAGCTCTTGAGTGAATCTTTAGGCCTCTGGACTAAATATGGTGTCAGGTAATATTACACTAAAAACTATATTGTGGTTATTTTGTTTTGATTTAGCTCATAGTGTGTGAACTAAATGTCTTTGTCTTTTAAGAAACATTAATTAAGGGAACCACACCTGAATATGATAATGATGAAAAGTCTTCATCAATAATGTGACCAGGATCTCATTCTACTCAGTTTGATCTTCCTGATTGTTAAAAGTAGCATGTCCTGTGATCACACCTGCTAGCCCAAAATCAGGACTTAAACTAGAAGACTTAACAGAAAATACTAAATTTTCAAAAAAGTCGGTGGGTGGTAAGTAGAGTAAGAAAACCAAATATCAGAATATGCATTTGCCACATGGTACACTGTTGAATCACTCTAAAGCATTTTCCCTTTTTTTCTGATCCTTATTTTTATAATTTTCATGAACTTCAACAAACTAAAGGTTTGTTTGCGTGACTCCTGACTTCTCTGTCACCTTTTAGTTTACTTCTTGATTTCCAAATGTTTTCCATGTTTTTCACATTTTAATTATTCTTTTACATTAAAATATAATGTAAATATATATATTTTTAAACAAACTCTTCTCAAAGCTTCTTTCCTCAGACTTTGTGTCTCCCCTCCCCCTCCCCTCACTTCTAAAGCAAGTAGCACTGACTAATTTTGGGAAATAGGATTTTTTCCAAGGATGGAATTTCAGTGGGACATTTAAACTGAGAAATAACATCAAACCTAGCTTTTTAGCTTCCAAACCTGTTGAGAATGATATGATCTGGATGGAGATATTCAGATATTGCTACAGCATTGAGTGTTTTGAGTGTCTGATGGAGAGAAATCAAGTCACATAGAATAAAGGATATCAGAATGGAAATTGAATTTATCAGTCAGGCTCAGTATGAATTTGCCTAAAAGCAAAGGCAGAATTACTTCCTCAAATGAATTAGTTTTAAAATGAAAGTGCTATCTTAAATTCACCAAAAATATAATTATATCGATAAATGAGATTTTTCTATTTTATATCTTTTTGGGGGAGGGCTGGTCTTAATTTTATGTGATTATGGATACTGGTGGTGCATTTCTGACACTCCATTTCCAAAAAATATAAATTGAGGAGGTAATGTTGAATGCTTTGTCCCAGTAGATAAAGCCATAATGTGAGCAATGAAATCAGTGGATGCAACTGTCCTTGATTCAACTGCTTATTGCCATATTAATTTCTTAATCTAGTATCTACCTTAATTAGACAGTGGGGGGTTTTCAAGATTCTAAAGAACTGCTGAAGGTCAGAAAACTTCTATATTTCAGTATTTCATTAATAACTTGGATGAGGAAGTGAAGGGAATGATTATTAATATATGGTAGTCCTTCAAGTCTGAAGAAAACATATTGTTGTTCAGTTCATCTCTGAACATGGAAGTAGCTCTGAAGTCCCAGCCTGGACAGTGGGGCCATTGGTTGTGGTAACTGAGTGTTATTCTGTGATGTTCATGTTTTTTTTATTAGTTTTGCATGGCATCTGTCTTCAAAGATAGTAGAGCCTTAATTGCACAGGGTTCCTCAGTGGCATCAGCAGTTGCAGCTTCTAGTTTCCTTGGCTGAGTGTCACAGTGACATAGTGCCTCTTTCACAGTGTCTTTGTAGAGGTTGCATGGTTGACCTTGCAGTCTCTTCCTAGGCTCCATTACATTATGAAGAAATTGGTGAGGCATATGGCGGACATCAATTCTGATGACATGCCCTACCAATCATATCTGGGTTCTGATAATCAGGGACTCAAAGCTGGTGAACAAGACCTCCAGGTTGGAGACACGGTCTTGTCAATGTATGTCAAGAATGGAGTGGAAAGCATGCATGGGAAATTTCTTCGGTTATTGATGGGTCTTCAGTACAGAGTCCAGGACGCACAACCATATAGGAGGAAAGGCATAACCAGAGTTCTGTAGATTTTCAGCTTTGTGAAGATACAGATGTTGGGTTGATTGAACACTCTAGTATGTAGTCACCCCAGTGTCTAGCTCACCTTGCTGATCCTGGAATCAGTTTCTTTGTCCAAAGATCCATCGCTTGAGATGATGCTTCCCAAGTATTTGAAGCTGTTTACATTTGTCAGCTAGGTATCATCAACAATGACTGTAGGTTCAATGAGCTTGGTATTTAACATGGACTGGTAAAGTACTTTAGTCTTGTTCAGGACGTTAGGCCAAAGAGAATAGTCGTATCTTTAAAATTTGTTAAGCATCAACTGTAGATCACTGTAAGGGTTTCTTTAATGACATATGGAGGTACTTCATACATTCAACTGGCGAAGGGCAGAGAGAAAGCTATACATTTCCTCCTTCAGACCCTAGCTCAAATCTGACAACATGCAAATGAAGAATAGATTACATAGGACCGGGGCTAGTATATAACACTGTTTTACCCCATTGGAAATGGCGGATGTAGCTGGTGTATCATCATTGTAAAGAACCTGTCTTATCATTCTGACATGGAGTAGCTGATGGTGGATACCTGGTTTGATAATAATCCTTATGAAAAAATACTGTCATAGTAGTTGATTATGAGCTGAATTGACAGAGTGGCATAGCTGCAGAAAAGATGAATGCATGTTGCATCAGTAAAAATGCAGCTTTCTAACCCAAGAAAGTGGCAGTTCAACCCAAACAGTTCAGATGAATTGTAACAAGATCACAGAAAGGGCAATAAGAACTGAAGCATATGACTGAAGAAATGTTTAGACTTGAGAAGACTATGGAGGAATATGATAGTATCATAATCAAATATTGGAAAGGTTGCCATCCAAAAGAAGGCCAAGACTCATTCTCTAGGGTTCTTGACTGCAGGACACAGAATAATAGCTTTAATTTCAGCAATGTAGGTGGCAATTCAACATTAGGAAAAATGTCATAATGATAAAAGCAATTTGATAATGGGACCCGTTTCCCAGAAAGATGGTGGTTTCGCCTTAATTTGATTCCAATCAAATTATCTTTGCACTGAGCAAAGAGTTGGACTCCTTAGTGCCACATTCCCCTTCTGTGTCCAGTGATAATGTCATCAGAAGGTACTGAAGGCTTAAGCCACAATCAGGAAACTACCTCTCTCTCTTCCCTGGGCTAAGGTTGTTCTGCTTTTTGCTATTTCAGTTGTGTTTCTGCCTGGGAAGCAGCTTCCAGGGTAATCCGCTTCTGTTAGAGGGAAGATAGGAGACAGTACTCATAAAGGTAAGTGATGAATCCCTTAATTCTGAAAGAGAACATAGGAGTAAGATTCAGCATTAACAAATCTGGGGTGCAAAGGGCATGAGATAGATGTATTGTGAGCAAGGAGTGGGATCTGGACCAAACCTCAATCAATCAAGAGATCTGGCAAGATTGCCTAAGAGTTCCCACATCATTTCCAAGGAGAGAAAAGAGAGATGTTTTTTTTAAATGTTTCTTCCAATGGTGCCAAAATGTGTAAGAGAATACCCTTATTTTTTCAATGAAGATTAATAACTATAATAACTTAATAACTTGAGTATTCTTTAATCACCCCTTCCATTTTACTCATGATTATCTCTATTAAATAAGGAGGGCTGGATTTGTATGCTAATAAGGGAGCAAGAGTTGCCAGCCAATGAGAAAGAAAAATATCACGGCCTGCTCTTGGGCTTTAAAAAAACACCCACTTTAGTTTGCAAAGCTTTCCTTAATATAGATATACTGTTATTGCCTAATAATGTGTGGATGTCACATATTATACTATAGTAAATGTGGGTTTGGATTTGGCTTATTGTGTGAAAGCAGCTATAATTGTAAATCATGATTGATGGCTTATAAAATGTGGGAATCCAGACATTGTCGACATCAAGCTGGTTTTAAAACAGCTTTGATGAACCTGTTTTTGATAGTGGTACATGGACATGTTTGTATATGTCCACTGTAAATATGGCCATGCGCGCATGCACACACACACACACACACACACACACACACACAAGCTACAAGAGATTTCTTTATTTTGTATAGCTGACTAAGGGATTCTGTGTGATGAACAAAATTTTAAAGTAAAAACAATTACAGTAATACGAAAGATAAATACATAGCAACTGAGAATACATCACTCATTGTAATCACTAAATTAACCAATCAATGGCTACCGTCATATACTCGGGGGCCCAGGCCCAAGCATAGAGCTAGGCCTTTAAGGACATACCAAAAGTCAGCAGATTTGGGACCATCCTGATCTGGAGGGAGAATTTCATAAGATGGATACTCTTTTAGTTTTGTTCAAACTAACTAGATACTAACTAACCAATATCTAGTTGATACTAGACCCATGTGGTTGGTGTTCTGTGCTCAGATGACACAGTAAGTTAAAGAGGCATGTGTATTAGGATCTAAAATGGCACCCACTATTAACCATACATTTAGTAGAACAGTAAGCAAATGCAGCTTTTATGAAGAAAGATAAGGACAATTTCCGGCCTATAGTATTGAGCTAATTCTGGCTTATTATATTTCTGGTTTAGGGGCTTAACTCATATTTCTGGTTACAGGGAACCTATTTTTATTTTGGTTTACCATGCAAATAGATTTGAAGTGTTATAATTATCTGGAACAAGATGAGCTGCTCAGGAGGAGCTTGTTGCCTTTATGAATTGCGGGAAATCAAGTCTCTGTGGAATTTATGGTAGCAAGAGGAGGGCGGATGCCTTTAGGCTAATGGTTTTCATACTGTGCTCTGGATAACTTTTGAGATTCTTCAGATGCTTAGTAAGGGCTCCTCAGAGCTATATTAGTAATAGAACATAAGGTTGCCCCCTGGTTACCCATGTTTCTACTTGGACTAAAACTGCGGCAGAGCACAAATAACATTATCCATTCAGGTAGAGGAGATGGAAGAATGGCTTAATAGTGCAACATGAGTTAGATGAATTCATTTTCCATACTAAGCCATAACACTGTATGTTTCGGTTCACTTCTGAATCGGTATGTTATGATAACCCAACCACTTATTCATACAGCACCCACCACATTGGCTTAGTACACTATGTGAACACAGTCCAGCGATGCTTCCCCAAATCCTTTGTAAGATGCTGGAGTTGTTGAAACAATTCTATGAAAGCTGAACCTGATTATTGTAATGCTTTTCTAGATAACATCCTAATGCAGGCAGGGAAAGATCCATGGCTCTTCCAATGTTACGGAATTACAGTTCTCTATGTCCCTCATAGTTGGCATCCTGCTGATGTTGCTGAAAGTTGTAACTCAGCCAGAGGTTCCCAACCTGGAGGAGATAACTTGAATTCATATGATTAGTCCAATAAAGTTTATTTATTTATTTATTTGGGTTTGTATGCCGCTCCTCTCCAAGGGAGTAATTTAGACCAGTGTGGGAGTGGGAAGGGGCATTGTCTTACCTGAACGCCTTTTCTCGGCACGGAGATGGATAATCCACCAATAGGTTTAGACTGTGTTCCTGCCCAATCAGATCAAGTCAACCAAAGTTGCAATGCCTGTCCTGGGCTAGAGTGTCCCAGTCTCAATGCAGGCAAAGCCATGACTGACAACAAGACGTGTTGGCTCATAAATCTAGCCCTAGGCCTAAGTAACCTGCAAGGGTGGGAGTGGATTCTCCATCTCCGTGCTGAGAAAAGGCATTCAGGTAAGACAACGCCCCTTCTCCAGCTCTGGAGATGGATTATCCACCAATGGGACATACCAAAGCCTACTGTCCCTGAGGGAGGGGAGCAGGCCGTTCCGGCATGGCACTTTGAGGTACGACCTGTTGGAGAACCCTCCTGCCAAAAGAGACCTCTGCCGAGGCAAACCTATCAATCTTATAGTGCCGTATAAAAGGAGATGGTGAAGACCTTGTGGCTGCCCTGCAGATGTCTTCAATGGACGCCTGAGTGGCCCAGGCCGCGGAAGTAGCGGCACTCCGAGTAGAGTGGGCCGTAATCTGTCATGGAACTGACAATGAAGCGGCTTGATACGCCCCCACAATACACGCCTTAATCCACCTGCCAATTGTGGAGGAGGAGACCTTCCGACCCCTGGAGGAAGGGCAGAAGGAGACAAAGAGGGCCTCTGAGTTGCAGAACGCCACTGTCCATGAGCTATAGTACTGGAGCGCCTTGCGGACATCCAATAGATGCCATTGCCATTCCCGATCATGCGATGAGTTAGGACAGAAATCCGGGAGCACGATTTCCTGGGCCCTGTGGAAAAGAGAGTTGACCTTTGGAAGAAAGGTAGGATCGAGGCGGAGGACCACTTGATCCTGGTGGAAAATGCACAGGTCATCCCGGGTAGAAAGCACTGCCAATTCAGAAATGCGTCGCGCCAACATGATCGCCACCAAGAATGCCACCTTGTGGGACTGATAGTGCACGTCGCACATTTTTAGAGGCTCAAAAGGCGACTTGGTCAGGGCTCGAAGAACACGTGGAAGCTCCTAAGAAGGGTACCTGTGCACTACAGGGGGCCTGGTGTTAGCGGCCCCCTTGAGGAATGAGCGGAATGGGGGGTGATGTCCCAAGGAAACCACAGAGTCACAAATGAGTACTGTGGAAAGCGCAGCGATCTGTCTGCGCAATGTGTTCGGGGCCAAGCCCCTCTCCAAGCCCTCTAAAGATAGTCCAGAATATGGGGAATCTTAAGGTCTGAGAGTGACAAGTGTCGAACCGAGCACCACGAGAGAAAGTTCTTCCACGTGGCCTCGTAAATGCGGTTTGTAGAAGGGCGACGGTAAGCCTGGATTACCATAATGACCCCTGGAGAGCAAAGCTCCTGTGACAAGATTGAGCGCTCAAGTGCCAGATGGCTAACTGGAGTCATTGGGGGTCTGGATGAAGAATGGTCCCCTGGCTGAGCGAAACCTGGTCCGGAGGAATCCTCCATGGATCCGCAAGGAAGAGACTCACCAGATCGGTGAACCAAGCTCCCAAAGAAGCTTGCGGATGACCGCCGGGAGGAGAGGGAGAGGAGGGAAGGCATAAAGCAAGCCCTCTGGCCATGGGCTCCAAAGAGCATCCGTTCGTTCTGCCCCTGGAGATGGGAACCGGGAAAAGAATTGAGGCAGCTGGGCGTTGCTCGGGGACGCAAAGAGGTCCAGCAACGGCAAGCCAAACCGGTGACAGATTTCTCTGAAAATCCTCGGGTGGAGTCACCATTCCGAGTGATCTACCCTGCTCAGGAGGTCAGCCTGAGTGTTCGCCTCCCCCGAAATGTGATCGGCCTTGATGGAGGCCTGATTGGATTCTGTCAAACCCAGTAGAAGAGCTTCGGTCAATAAGGTCCGAGATCTAATGCCCCCTTGCCGGTTTGGCAGCCACATTGTCTGTGAGGACCAATACGTGATGCCTCGTCACCAGGCTGTGAAAGTGACGAAAGGCCAGATGTATGGCCCGGAGCTCCAGCCAATTGATGTTGTGCCGAAGGTCTGAGCAAGACCAACGGCCCTGTGCCCACTGTGAGCAAAGGTGTGCTCCCCAGCCAAACAGGCTGGCGTCGGTCGTTAGTACGAGTGGATCCGGCTTCTTGAAGGAGGACCCCTTGAGCATGGCAGGCGAGAGCCACCACGTGAGAGAGCGCAATACTTGTAGTGGGAGTCTCACCTTTTGCTGGGGGGCACTGAGGTTCTGTCTCTGGAAGGGGAGCAGGAACCACTGAAGTTCCCTGGAGTGGAGCCTGGACCAAGGGACGATCGCTATGGCCGAGATCATCTTCCCTAACAACTGGGAGAGACTGGCCAATGTTACAGTTCGACTCCTGCGTAATTTGAGGACTAACTTCCTTATGCTGTCCCGTTCCTGTGATAAGTAGACCCGGCACTCCACCGTGTCGATGATGGCCCCTAGGTGTAACAGCCTTGTTGTGGGAACCATATGGCTCTTAGGGAAGTTTACCGAGAACCCGTGATCCTGGAGCAACTTCACCACCAGTTTGAGGTCCGCCAGGGCAGACTGGGTGGATGATGACTGGATTAATATGTCGTCCAGGTAGCATTGGACTCTGACAGGTACCATCCTTAGGTGAGCTGCTAGAACCGCCAGGATCTTGGTAAATACCCTGTGAGCCAATGATAGGCCAAATGGGAGTGCCCTGTATTGAAAATGGCGCCCCTTGTATGCGAACCTTAGAAACCGGCGGTGGGCGACAGAGATGGGGATATGGAGGTACGCTTCCGTGAGGTCGATAGATATCAGGAAGTCCCCATTCCTTACGCTTCCCAAGATGGAGCAGAGCGTTTGCATCTTGAATTTGCGGTATGCAAGATGATAATTCAAGCCCTTGAGATCTAAAATGGCTCTCCATCCCCCTGACGCCTTGGGGATGACAAAGAGGATGGAATAAAAACCTCGACCTCTCTGGTCCGCTGGCACTGGTTCTATGGCCAGTATGTTTAGTAGACGTTGAACGGCTTCGTTCATTAGTCCAGGGCTTTTCAACCAGTGGTACGGGTACCACCTGTGGTACATTGGGACTTGGCAGGTGGTACGCAACCATCCTAGAAAAGTGGTAGCGGGGGAATGAGCTGAACTGGTGGCAGCACCGCACAAGCCTGAGCGAGAGATGGCTGAAGCTGCAGGGCTGTCAGGGCTCAGCAGAAGCGCCAGGATCAGCGCCAGGCTCTGGCTGGAGCTCGGCACTGATCCTGGTGCTTCTGCTGAGCCCTGAAGAAGCACCAATCAGCTGGAATGTTGCCTTATCTCCAGGGTCTTTTGATTTACATTCAGATGCGTGGCAACTGATTCATATTTATGATGGTCACGGTGTCCCAGCATCATGTGAAGTGACCAAAATCTGCTACAACCACCCAGCAGACGGGGAATAAAAACCACATATACCCCACCTCACCTCCGCTGCCAATCCCCAACAGAAATGTTCAAACAATTAAAACCTCGAACAGGAGGGTGGGCAGGCAGGTGTCTTGCTTGGCTGTGCCTTGGGGGGCACTTTTTCAGTGCCATTGTAACTTTGAACAGTCACTAAGTGAACTGTTGTAAGTAGAGGACTACCTGTACTTCATCACTTTTTCCTTTTTGGGGGGAGTCATCAAGGTTTTGATACCTTTTGCACGAAAAGACTGTCTTCGTGAGTAAAAATTGGACCATTTGTCCGATCTCTTAAGGAGATGATTAAGGACCTTGAGTTTGTCCTTATTCTCGGTGAGATAAGGATTCAACGCGTCCCCGAACAGCTTGCCTCCCTGATATTTAGACTTGGCATCGGTGTGCCAGTGCTTCAACCAAAGCATACGACAACCAGTGACGCTGGAAGCCATAGCCCTGGAGGAAAATCTGGTGGCCTGGAGAGTGGCATCTGATGCATACTCGGTGGCCGCCACCATCTTGCTAAGGTTCTGGTGGGTGCGGATATCCTCCGCTGGGATATGGGCCTGGAGCTGCCTTAGCTAGCGGCCGATCTGTTAAAGAAAGATGCGGAGGTGGCCGCTCTAATAGCCCATGCAGCCGCTTGATGCGTCCTGCGGTAGGCGAGTTTGCATTTACGGTCCTCAGCTTTGACAGCCTCAGAAACATCACCTGGAATGACAGTGGGTGATACTAGGTGTCCTAAGGGCTCATCCACTGCAGGTATCTCCAGGGCCTCCTCCAAATCCTTAGCCACATTATATAGCTTTTTGTCAGTATTACCTGGGAGGGGAAGGGAGGCCGGAGATGTCCACTGCTTTCAGACCGCGTTTAGAAACATGGGAGGGCAAGGAATGCGGTGTTGAGCTGCCACCGATTCGATGAAGTTTGGGTCCACCTCCGGTTCAGGGGGAACGGTGGTTGTTGCTGAGGAAGGATCGGGCCCGAGATGGGCTGTGGATGTGACCTTGCGGAGCAAGAGAACAAAGAAGGAAGGGTTGAAGAGGCCGCTAAAGGAAGGGGCTTCGGGAGGAGGCTCCTCCTCCTCAGACATCGGAATCCCCTGTTCAATGTCAAGTTCGCGAAGGTATGAGTTTTCCGAGCAGGTGGACCCAGATGGGGAAGAAGGAGCGTAGTAGGTTTCAGAAACCGGTTGGTGACTAGGCACGTGAGTGACAGTCGCTGGCCTAGGAGCTTGTGCTCTTGCCTCAAAGGCGCGATCTACCGCTTGAGCAATCAGCAAGGCCAAACGGTCCTCTGTGAGGAAGGGGACTGGCTCACTCGGCCGAAGCCCGGCTGCCATAGGTGTGAAGGTAGCCTCGGGTGTCCCGTGTTGAACCCGTGTAACAGCGGGTTGGGAAATGGGGAGAGCTCCGCCCATCCACACGGTGCAGGGGAAGGTAAGGGTTCCCCTGTCGACCATATCCCCAGGGGGAGGTGGGGGGCCCCAGGGGTAAGTCAAAGGTTGACCCTTCAGCTTGGGGGGGACTCCAACCTGGTTATTTTCTGTGCCTTTGAAAATTCCTTTTCTAGGGCTTGATGTCTCCAGCTGGCCTGCTTTTCAGCTCTCTTGGAGGTCTTGGCAGTAGGTCTGGCCTTGGCTTTGGCCGCAATCTTGCCAGTAACCTCCTGACTAGAGGATTTAGGATGCCTAGGAGCTGATGAAGACGGCAAGTCGTCCTTTGCAGAAGGCATAGAATCCTCCATTCTCTGATAACACAGGAGTACGATGGAGGACCCCTGGTATCCAGAGAATAGTATACACTGGATAAGGACAGGCGCACTATAGGGGATGCCTGGAATCCAGTTAGTCTGCGGTGTGGATAAGAACAGGCGCACGGTAGGGGACGCCTGGAATCCAGATACAGCTGTTGGCAATTTAATAGGCCCAGAATCACGCTGGGTTAGGCCAGATATGAGTAAGGTGAGGCCAAGAGACACCAAACCAGAAAGGGACCAACCAATAATGTGTATAATAATATAATCATAATAATCATAATCATAATAATAATAATGGACTACATTTGCAGTCTGTTGTGTTTGACAGACCTAAGGTGGAGGGTGAAGGCAGGAGAACTCAAGACCAGGTTGCAAACCGAGTCATAAGAGGCTTGGAGGCTCCATTACTCCTTGAGATATTAGGCCTCAAGGTAAAATGGGCCTGTCTAGCTCCCAAAAAAGAGGCGTTCTCCAAAATGGCGGCTTCCTGCCGCTGGTGGGGCCTTGAATTCATTATCCCCGGACCGCCTGTCTCAGATCACCCCCAACGTTCATCCCTTTTCCGTAACAGGGGAGAGTAGTCAGTAAGGAAGGAGCTCCTTCCTCCGGTATTCCCCTTGTGGAATTGGAATGAGCCGATAAGGATCGAGACCACACAGCCCAAAATGGCGACCGCATGGGGGGGAGGCGCCTAGACCTGCCGCCGTCCAGAAGGCTTCTGAAGAAAATGCCGGCGCAGAACAAACGACCCCTTGTCCGAGGAGAAGGTCTGCGCCTGGCAGCTTGTAATTTAAAGAAAAAGAGGAGGCCAGATTAATGTCAGCTGGGGACTAACGGCCGTTAGTCCACAGGCTGAATCCAGCAAGCTAAGGCTGGGGGGGGGAAGGAAGGGGTTTAAGGAAGGAGCCCCTTCCCTAGCAAAGAGCCAGTTTTTTTATATATCCCCCCCCCGAATTAGGAATCAAGAGGAAAGCAGGATGCTTTTTTTAAATCGGAAAAGGAGGAATAATTACTGCTAAGGAGGCCAAATTCTGTGCTGAATACAGCACTGTTCAACAATTTGGAATGGAAAATTCACCAATAGAGACTGTACCTGCCTAAGAGCCAAACTTGCACGTCTGTCCTGGGCGAGATCAAGTCAAGACTGGGATCTCTATAGTCCAGGACAGGCGTGGCAACTTTGGCTGACTTGATCTGATTGGGCAGGAACACAGTCTAAACCCATTGGTGAATTATCCATCTCTAGTGCTGGAGAAGGCCATGGAAAATCTCTTCCAAACTTTCTCTAAAGCCACAGCTAATGAATAAACTTGAAATCCTTTTAAACTTGTGCAGTGCTAGAGGTACGTAAATTTTCTGGGATGCTTTGAATTGGAAAATTTTCTTGTGAAAATGAATAGGATTTAAATTATCCCACCTGTCTCAGTATCCATGATCTGGTCAAAGATTTGGATTATTTTTTGAAATGAAAATAAAATTAAATCTAGCATCTTATGTAGTCTGCATTTAAAGAAATTAAAATCTTTATAGGGAACAAAAATACTTTTCTTGAGAAGTTGAACCAATATTGGGCAGCGGGGCAGTAAAGTAGTATGCAGTTACCATGCATTTTTAGCTTTTTTTTTTTTTACTTTAGTTTAGTCCACGAGTCATAAAAGAGCCAAAGTTGCCTATCCCTGGCTTAGGGTATTGTGAAAACCAGGCCAGTTGTGGTTTATATAGTAAATATGGTGAAACAAGCCATGCATTAGTATAATGTATGAAGTTGGCACCTGTGTGAGAGTTCACAAAAATGAGAATATGAATGTGATAAATGTGTCCAGATAAAGGGAGGAGAGTCTGCTTATTCCTTTGGTGTTTTTCCCCCAATCAGTTTGAGAATCTGATGTTGAAATGCCTTTCTAGATGATATTCTTGCATACTTTACTGTTCCTTACACTTGAATGTCCCAGCAGGTCAAGCCCTAGCAAAGGGAGGTCTCCAAGATGAAGAAGGATCCATGCTCCTTAGAGACTTATTCATCTTAAATATGAATCAAGAGGCAACTGGAAGGAGAAGGCAAATGAAGAATGTACCTACCATTGGCACATTGTTCATAGAGTTGTTTTTGAGCCTTGGTGGAATCTCTAACCGATTGCAGAAGTTTTGTAGACGACTCATCAAACTGCTATTGATAGTAATTAATGCAGTATGTATCAGAACGGGAAAGAAAGGTAGGTGAATAAATAGATTTCTGGTTAGTTATTGCAGTGAAAATTTTGCAAAACACTTTGAATTTTTCCAAAGTGATAGAAATATGTGAACTAGAAAATGATGACTTTTAAAACTGTGAAATTAAGCTATCAATATAATCAGATCATACAAGACTGACCCATTAAAGAACTGCAATGATTGATCCTGGTAAGTATTAATTGGAATCAAATTCATAAACAGAAGGGCTGTTCTCAAGAAGGCCGTATTCCTCATGTCAATCAACTGATCTTTTTGCCAGGCTGGTGTATGCTATAGAATCTGTACTACTGAAATTCATCAAGTGGGCATAAAAAAATTTGGACTTTAAAGCCCAACACCAATACATTTACATTGGAAATATGAGTGTAATCGTTGCAGCCAATGAATAATATCCATGTCCAGTTGCTTTGCACCTATCAGTATCAATACAAATTTTCTGAGCTATCTGTAGAAGGAAGCTTTACAGAAATATGGACCAATTTCCAGAATACTTTAGGCAGCAATAGGCTGGGATTGTAGTGTATATACTAGTCAGATTAAGTTTGAAGATGATTGCAATAGACCATTAAAAACTGGAATAAAGTTTATTCTGTCAAAATGTTATCTCAATGTGCTGCTTAATCTGGTAAGAATTATGAATTATTGCAGGCCCCATGGATTTCACATACTCCAGGGAACTTATCAAAGTCTGATTGTAAGGCACCATCCTTGAAATGTTGGGCTTTTTACACAGAGTTCTTTCCTCTTGCCTGAGTTAAGTCTTAGTTGTGCCCCAGAAGCAGCTCCAGAGACCAGCTCAAAAGTTGCACAACAGAAAATGGAAAGAGATGAATGTCAGTCCAAAGCTTTTAGTGATTTCATGCAGATAATAAAAGTTGAAGCAGATAAAACAGACTATTGTGGTGTCATCTAAGACCCTTTAACACAGTTCTACTTTCAGAAGTCATTTCTCCAGGCAGAGCTGGAACCATCATGTTACTGTGTTTCTCAAGACCAAGATTAATGGCCAGTCCAGGAATATCAAAAACTGCTAAGGGATCCTTGAAGGTAGCTAGGAACTTCAAGACTTATTTAATAGCAGTTGCCTGCCCCCAGTTGCCTCTGCTGGTTCTGAGTATTCAGTTGCAGCAGTTACCATATCAAGGAAAGAAGGGAAATGTATTTTCCCAGCAAAAGCAGGGCTTTTTTTTCTCATAGAACGCCAAGAACGGAGTTCCGGCACCTTTTTTGGATGGAACCTTGTAGGGCAGGCAAGGCGGGTTGTATGACGTGTGTGAGTTCACCTTTTTTTTTTTTTTTTACAAAACACTGAGCAAAAGTATACTGATGTGAGTGAGACATGTCTATTTGTATATGAAATATCTGAATGGACATTTAAAACCCCTTAAATGTGCAAAAGACAGGCTCCAGTTAAAATAGCTACACATTTGTTGGTATTAAGAGAAGGTATTTTTCCTTAGTGGAGGGCAATAAAATTCCTGGAGAATTTTGCACTCTTAATGTTATAGAAACACAGTGATGGACATTTTATACCTTTTCTTTATTTTTCATGACTTTCTAAACTCTCTGATTTCCTTTAAAACAGAAGTGTATGTGTGTGTGTGTGTGTGGAGGTACCACTTGTTCTCTTTGGAATATTTGCACAGATAGGAGAAACTGCATTGTTTTGCTATCCTGACTTATTTATTTTTATTTATTATATTTTATTTATTTAATCCCACCTTTATTATTTTTACAAAAAAACTCAAATAACATACCTTCCTCCTCCTATTTTTCCTACAGCTCTGCGAGGGAATGTGGGGCTAAGAGTGAGTGACTGACTCAAAGTCACCCAGTTGGTTTTCATGGCTAAAGTGGGACTTGAGCTCATGGTCTCCCCCTTCCTAGCCTGGTGCCTTAATCACTAGGCCAAACTGACTCTCGATCCAAACTGGCTCTCTTATCCCCTATCCCAGGGGTAGGCAACCTTGGCTCTTTTATGACACGTGGACTTCAACTCCCAGAATTCCTGAGCCAGGCATGCTGGCTCAGGAATTCTGGGAGTTGAAGTCCACGAGTCATAAAAGAGCCAAGGTTGCCTATCCCTGCTCTGTCCAAAGCTCTCTGAATACTGCTCAGTTGTAATATTGTGAAGTTGCTGAGTTTATACACATCAAGACGTGGTTTACTTTAACCATGGTTGGTTAAATACAATGGCTAGATTTATAAGTGTACTAGGACTTGATTTGCCAAACATAATGTTTTAGTTTATATACAGCTAGTCCTTGACTTACAATGGTGCTGAAAAAACTGGCTCTCGCACTTACTACCATTGCAGCTTCCCCCTGGTCACATGATCAGAATTCAGGTGCTTGGCATGTATTGTGACAGTTGCAATGTTCCAGGGTCCAATAATCGCCATTTGTGACTTTCCTAGCTGGCTTTTCAACAAGCAAAGTCAATGGGGGAAGCCACATTTGTTTAATAACTATGTGATTCATTTAACAATTGCCATGATTTGCTTAAAAACTGCAGCAAAAAAGGATGTACGATTGGGTGTGATTGATTTAACAACCACCACACTCACTTAATGGTGGAAGTTCCAGTCCCTGTTGTGGTCATAAATCAATGTAAATAACCTGTACCATAGTTACCGTTTGCTCACGGGTGTAGAAAGGTATATTAATTTAATTTCTATAGGATGCATTATAGAAATTATACTTTACAACCAGAACTTTCAAGTACATTGAGGTTACTTTTTGCTCCTGAAACAATGGTACAGGCGGTTCTTAAAATACAACCATCACTGAACCCAAAATGTACGTTGCTAAGTGAGAAATTTGTTAAGTGAGTTTTGCCCCATTTTATGACTTCTCTTGCCACAGTTGTTAAGTGAACCACTGCAGTTGTTTAAATTAGCAACATGGGAATCTGGCTTCCCCTTTGACTTTACTTGTCGGAAGGTCGCAGAAGGGGATCACATGACCCTGGGACGCTGTGCAACCGTCATAAATACAAACCGGTTGTCAAGCATCCAAATGTAAATCCCATGACCGTGGAGATGCTGCAACGGTCACAAGTGTGAAAAACTGTCACGAGTCCCTTTTTTTCCAGAGTCATTGTAACTTCGAATGGTCACTAAATGAACTGCTTTAAGTCAAGGACTACCTGTATATAATTGTGGAACACAGTTCAATATCATGAAAGGCAACTACTTCATTTGTTTCCAAGTCAATTGAGCTGAGAGGAAGTTGTATCTCTGTATGGTTACATGATCTTACCTTGCCTCTTTGCTTCATCTCCACAAGCGGGTGAGTAATTCATTTGAAACTTATAAGTGAATGTAGCAGAAGAGTGTTTAATTGTTCCGGATACTGGGAGGCAGAATTATCGGCCATCGGGGAAAGCTATCCCCATAAATGAAGAACTGTGGTCTTGCTTGTGTTTCAGACTGAAGCTACCTCCAGAGCAATGCATGGTCCACAGTCAACACAGAACAGCTTCTCTCCTCTGACTCCGAATCTTGGTTGTTAAGAGTAAACTTCCTTTGATTTTCCCCAGGTAGGAAAAGAAAACTTGTTCTAGAATTTGGAAAACATGTGATGGCTTTAATCAATAAAATACTCTGAGTCTTTGCTTACTCTCAGTTGTAGAAATGACACATAGGAATCAGTTTTATCCAGGAAAGAAAGGCATGGTCCAAAAGACACAAGAGTGTATTGGAAACTGGTTATCCCAGGAAATCCAGAATGCAGCATATTCTTCTGCAAAAACTCCTACCGGTGTGAGGTTTTAGTTTGGATCTGTGTAGGGTGTCCATTAGTCACGTAATGTGGTTTGGGCAATTATTGGCATTGCCAGTGTTTGTTGGACACCTGATAAATAACTTAGCCATATGACAGTTCTATTTTTTAGGGCAGCCAGAAGCCGGAGTCAGTGACAGGAATGCTTTTTGGCACGTAAGGCTGCTTATGGTTTAACTTCTGCACTTAGTTTTCCAAATTTCCAGTTCTTTTTGAAGGAACCTCTCTTGGTTTATGCTAGTGTAGGCATTAGGACCTGGCGGAATGCAGGCACCCTAGTCCTAGATTCCAAGCTGGCTTGCTTTGGTGACGTAAGCCAGAAGCCCTGTCTCTCTCTCCCTCTCTCTCTCTTTTTTCTCTCTCTCTGTGTGAGTGTGTGTGTGTCTCTCTCTTTCTCTTCCCCCCTCCCCTCCCTTTCCAAGCTCTCTAACATTTAAGCGAAAATGCTTCTTTCTGTGCCTCCTCGTGCAGGAATTGCCACTTTTGGCTACAACAAGAGCAACAAGAAGGTAAGGAAGCCGTCCACCCCATGCCCCCCCCACCCCGCTTCCTATTTCCCAAGATCTTGGAAACGTCCTTGGCTTAAAGAGGGAGGATAGGTTAAAAAAAGGAGGGTTGTGAAGGTTTCCCCCCAAGTCTTCCGAATATCCTGGTACCGCAGGGGAGGGGGTGGTGGCAGCGATGAAGGAAATAGGGTCTTTCCAGTTTTGGGGAGATTAGAAGGTTGCCTTCTCAAAAGGGAAACAAAATCTTTGGGGTTGGCTGATTGTAGCTCCGTTCCCTTGTCCCCATTCGGCTAGCCCTCTTGCTCAGGCCAAGTGTTCCCAAGGGCGAGTTTCAGTCTGGAGTAAAAAAAAAAAAAAAAAAGGGGGGGGGAAGCAGAAGAGCCGGGGAAATGAAACACAGGCAGTGAAATCCCATTTCACAGCACTTGCTGACTTTCCTCAGACATCGATAGTCTCTACGTTCTTCTCAGCACCCCTGCTTCAAGGACTTTGCCTGGGGAAGCGAAGGAGGAGGCGACGGATCCCCAAGAGACTGGGGGTGGTCTCTCTCTTTCTGGAAAGAAGTCGCAGTAGAGATTTTAGACATGGGCTTCAAGTCAGAATCACGCCAAGGGCCTGGTTTTTAACCCTCTCCTGATGCTCTCCAGGGTGAGACAGACTTCTGAGCCCACCCCTCACTGGGTGTTCTTGAGGGTGGGGTTCCAGGATGTGGTTTCTATGGCATCCATGTGTTCTCAGGCAGCCTGTGCCATAAACAAGCCTCCTCTTCTCTCCCCCCCTCTTTCTGTCCCCCCCCCACGTCTCAGGAACGGAGACAGGAGTGTATGTGCCTAGGAAGATGGAACCTCCAGCTTGTAAGAAGCTGTAAGGGAGTTGTAACAAACGTGTTTGCCGGGGGTGGGAGTTGTATGACCACCCCCACCCACCAGCAAAGCTATCACTGGAAACCTGAAAGGCCTTGTCAGCTAGGGAAAATGCAGGTTGGCTAGCCTGGTTGGTTGCTTTGCTTGAAGATTGGGGCGTGGATTAGTTTCCCCTGTGGCAAGAAGTGTGGTTTAGTGTGGGTACAGGGCGTTGAGGCACCTAAGTTATCTTCTCCAATGGGGTTGGGAAGGTGGGGTGCAAAGGCAGGAATTGAGAATCAAGACTTCCAGCATTTTAAACAGCTTATCTCTATTGTTGATTCACTGAATGACCTTGTTTGCCAATGTTGTGAATTTAAAAGAAACCGGGGTGGGGGTGGGGGGAGTGGAGAGGAGGGGGAGGGGCTCTTTCTGCCTTTTTTTTTTTATTCCTCTGTGTCCTCTCCATAGCCAAAAGCAGGAGTTGACAGTTTTACAATCAATGAATGGGCACATTAAAGCCTCTGTAATAAAGAGAATGGGTAGGAACCTGATAAGAAGGAGGCAGGCTAAATTTGGATAATTAATTGTGTTTGTCCATATTTGGGATGGGTATGGTAGCGGAAGGATTTCTAGCTTTTTTATCCTCCCTGTGCTTCCCTGTCTGCCTGTTTTTGAACCTGGGTCCCATTTTTTATTTTCTCATTCTGATTTATTGGATTATGGAAATATATACAAGTAGGCAGGCTGAACTTACAGGATGGTGATAGGCCTGAAAAGATCAGAGAAGATTTTTGTTTGTCATATACTGTTATGTACATACATATCTGTGTGTCCTAAAAGCCCACTTAAGGACAAATCACCAGGCATCTTTTAGATTTGAAGTAAAGTTGCAATTACTTCTGTAGGTTTGTGTGTATGGATGTACATTTCTCACTTTTCCCACCGCATGAATCCAAATTATATGTGTAAATGGCATATGTGAGTTTGAAAGCATCTTCATTATATTGTTTTATTTCTAGAGTGTTCTTAAGTGAATTTTTTTGGGCTAAAATTATGGATTTTGTGCGTGTATAAGGGCTGGTTTTTTAGTAATTAGATTACCAACAGTAAGTATGGAGGAAATTCATCTTTCTGTGCACTGATGAACAGGTGTAACTATGATAATAGGTGTGTAATCCCATTTAGGTATTTACAATATTGAATTTGTATGACAGCAAAGATATGGGCATGCATATCTGGATATAAATAGAATTTGATCAGGTGAAGTGTCACAATATAGGTGTACGAATGCATCTCTGCAAATGAGTCTGATGGTATCTGTGCATGGTGCTGATTTGGATCTACAACAGGAGTGCACATTCTGTGGGCTGGAGGGTTGCAGGCTTGCCTGGCATGTCAAGTGCAACACTCCAAATGGGCTGAGCTAACATTCCCTGGGGATCTTGTGAATCTGAAGGAGTCTCTGCAAAACTTGAAGCACCAATTTTGCCCCTTCGCTTTTCCTCTCCAAATTACTAAAAAAAAAAAAAAAAAAAGGCCACATGTCATGCTCTGGCCGCATCAGTAGGGAAGGCTGGTAGGCTATAGATCAGTGGTTCTCAACCTTTTTAATGCCGCGACCCCCAACCGGTCGTAAGTTGAGGACTTCCCAACTGGTCATACGTCGAGGACTTCCCAACCGGTTGTAATTCGAGGACTTTCCCTGCCCGGGAGCGCCGGAAGTGTGTGGTGCCGCCCCCTGCGCCGGCCGAGGCGTACCTGGCAAGGGGCAGCGACGGCGAAGGGTGACCACCGCCTGGGCCATCAGCTGGCCCAGCCCAAGGGAGGTAAGGCACCCGCCGGGCCCCATGCATGCCAGCAACCCCCCCTGCGCTCACCGGCCTCCCACCTCTGGCCCTCTTTTACTTACATTTTTAGTAGTTGCTCAGCAGGGAGGGGTGGAAACTTCTAGACAGCTCGCCTTCGCTGCAGACAACTTGCAGCACCGTTTGCAGACTGGGACTTTTGGCGGGCTCAGCAAGGCAGAGACAGCCTGGACAATTCCTATTGGCTTTTGAAAGCCAATAGAATTAGACTATTCAAGAGAGTCTATTCTGTTGGCTTTCAAAAGCCAATAGAATAAGAGGGAGTAGCACAGCTAAGGAAAAGGGGGAAAAATGGCGGACTGCGTTGTTTGGCGAGCCCCGTGAAATGGTCGTTCGACCCCAAATGGGGTCGCGACCCACAGGTTGAGAACCGCTGCTGTAGATAGACAGCTCCTTGGCTGTACCTTTTGCTCCACTGAGATACAATATACAGATTTTACTTCAGCTGAAAAACTTCAACTTCCCCATCGCAAAGGTGCTCTTTAGAAACAAATTTCATTAAAATCAATGGATTTCTGTTTGATTTCAGAGCCAGAGGTAGCCAGCAGAAGCTTTAGGTGCAATCCCCAGAGCCTTTGCAAAATTTGTGACCAAATTGCAGGTGTAATTTGTTACAGAAGTGGAAATTATCAAATACCTGGGGAGTAATCCCATTAACTGTTTTGAATTTACATTGAGTTAAATTGGAATTAAATCCGTTCTTGTCCTAATTGAGGAAGAAAGAGGGGAGGGAAGCATGTTTAGGATTGTAATGGTAGCCAACGGGTATGTGCTGGCTTAGGCACCAAAACTTGAGTTTAAGAAAGCTCCGAGTTTCATCCTGTGTTTCTCTGAATCAGGTCTCATATTGAGGTTCTTTCTGTTCTGAATCCATGATCACATTTGTGTGAACAATATTGCCCTTACGATGTATGTGGATTGTAGAGCCTCCCTTGAATACAAAAATATGGCTCTCAGATTATGAAAAGCTATTTTAACTACAGGTTCTCCCATTTGTATTGTTTACCTGAATGCAAGTAACAGAAATAATGCCGTTGTATGGAAAGGAGGAGATTTCAGCCTGCACTGGCCTTTTGTGAAATAAGATTAATAATGAACTTGGTGGACATGTTTCTTTCATTACTCTGTTGTGGAAATTATGCTTGCTTTACCATGGATCCGCTGTGTCTGGCATTAGCATCAACGTGAGTCACAACTTGAGCATCCATCTGAGTCTTGACCATGTTGTGTTGACTCAATGATCTTAACCATGGCTTAATTGTGAGTTGTTAAATAATCCTTTCCCTCATAATTTTAAAACCACACAAACTACACAATGCCTTAGTGCAGTGTTTCTCAATCTTGACAATTTTAAGGCATGTGGACTTCAACTCCCAGAATTCCACAGCCAGCAATGAAGTCCACATGCCTTAAAATTGTCAAGGTTGAGAAACACTGCCTTAGTGCAAGGTACAGATTCACTCTACTATATATATATATAACTACCCTCTCAGTGAAGCAGATGGTACAGCTTGGGGAAAACTGTATCCATCAGTAGTTAAAAGCAAACTTGGTTATTCCTTGCTGGTGAATGGAAATAATCTTTCCTAGAAATTTAGATATTTGGACCCGACTGGATTTCTCAATCAATTTGGGCCCGAAAAAGGGTTTTAAAATTAAAATTCTAAAAATAAAATTATATAGCTGTTGGTTGATTGGTTGGTTTTCATATAGGAATATCCTTATTGGATCTAATAGATGTAGAAGTTTGTTGTTACCTTCTTTGTCCAAGAATACATCTGAAAGAAAGCAATGGATTGGTATCTAGTGGTAGATCTTGATGTAGTCTGAAATAAATGCATGAGGTTATCTAATGGCAGTAGCAAAATTACCTATTCTGGATAAATGAACAAACTCTGAGATAAAATCTGTATTCAAAATTCTTGGTTTGTAATTCAATTATCGAGGCATGTCTTTTTATACCAGGGGTTCTCAACCTTGGCAACTTTAAGACTTGTGGACTTCAACTCCCAGAATTCCTCAGCCAGCAAAGCTGGCTAAGGAATTCTGGGAGTTGAAGTCCACAAGTCTTAAAGTTGCCAAGGTTGAGAACCCCTGTTTTATACCATCTGCTTGTGAAAGGATTTCAAGGCTTTAATAAAGTTAAATCAATAAAGTATAACTTCTTCAGCTTTGAAGACCGGAAACAAGTGGTTCTTCTCCGCCCCGTTATTAAGCTGATAGCGTCTCTTTTATAGAATCAACTCTGTCCTTTCTCATTTTCGGACAACATCCTGTTTGCCCACTTGTTGGAAAAGCCATGTGATATTTTGAGCTTTTTCTCTCTGGACTCCTTTTTGAAATTGACTTCCTTCAAATGAGGTACAGCACTATACAGAGTCCAATTGGGTCGATTTTTAAAAGATAAATTCTTAAATGTATCTGTTTTTTCAGCTTGTTTTCAGAAACTCAAAGAATGAGTCTTTTTGGCTGTAATATGTTATGGTCATGCTGAGGTTAGATCATTGTTAAATTCATGCATTTATGTTTGTGTGCTCACTTAATTGTTGTATGCTTCTACTACGCTTAGATATAGAAATTTTGTTTGCTGTCAGACAAAAGCACCACTACCAGTACTACTGAGGAAGCTAGATTGAAAGATAGTGATTTTCATAAACATCATAGTTGAGTAGGGATGTGCACTGTATATGTTTTGCATGTTGAATATTAATCAGTTTTCAAGCCTTGCCTTTCATTTGTTCGTGAACTGGTCTGGTCACTTTCTGTTCTTCTCCAAGCATTACATTGCATTCCATTTATTTCTTCATCTTATAGATGCATTCTTCACGTAACTGCTTTCTTTAATTTGTAGGCCCACAGAGTCGGCCTTCTCCAAGGTCCCGTCAGCCAGACAGTGTCGCCTGGCGGGGCCTAGGGGAAGAGCCTTCTCTGTTGCGGCCCCGGCCCTCTGGAACCAACTCCCCCCGGAGATCCATGTCGCCCCCACCCTCTCCGCCTTTCGTAAACTACTTAAAACACACCTCTGCCGGCAGGCCTGGGGCAGTTAGCATCTTGCCCCTAGCCAGTGTATGTTTGTGTGTATGTTTGTTGAATGATTGGTTTTCTTTTAACTTAGGGGTTTTTATATATGTATTTTAACTGGTGATTTCTATTTATGTTGTGAGCCGCCCTGAGTTCTCCGGAATAGGGCGGCATAGAAGTCAAATCAAATATAAATATAAATATAATAAATGGCTGTTGTAAAACATCTATGTTAAAGATGGAGGAGTGGATGGGGTGCATTGTAAAACATCTATGTTAAAGGTGGAGGAGTGGATGGGGTGCCTGATGAGTACTATTTAGTAAGTACTGTAAAACATTGAGCTTAGAATCCCAATCTCTCTCTGACACTTACTAGGTATCATTTCTTTAACTTTTCATTTTTTAGACCTATTGATTAAAACTAGTATCATTCCCAGACAGCTTGGCAAGAGATTTGGAAGAATTGAATTAAGCATTTTTCTCATCATTCTCTTCTCTGAAATTATCATCTTTTTGTTCATTTACTTTTTATGGTACATTGTCACAATTTTCATTTTATTTCATTTTAAGATTTCTTATGTTATCCCTTTTCTTTCACTTCGTTATTGTATTTATGGCATTTTTAAAAAGTAAAACAAAGTGCAATCACAGCCCATTCCTATCTAGTTGGTATGGACAAAAGAGTACAAATTTTCTGAGCCTCTTGTATCTTTAATTAAAACATTCCCTATTTTCAGTCCATTTGATTGAATTCAAATGGATTTGGGTGAAAGATTAATGATGAATCTACAACTGTATTGCCCCTTGAACAGTCTCTGTTAAATTACCAACATTCAATGGAGAAAGATTTAATTACTGTTTAATTTAGTTCATTTTAGACTGCAGAAATCCTATTCTGACAAGAATGAAAAAAGTATTCTGAATAAAAGGGTAATACAGTCTTCCATTTTCTTGCAGGTCAAAACTTACAGAGCAATTAAAAGAAGCTAGTGTATCACTATTTTCTTTCTTACATTGTCCTGGAAGTCAAAAAAAAAACTAGTGTATTTACAAGGAGGAAGCTATTAATTAAAGTTGCAGTGATTTGCTTAGATACAAGAAGGTCTTTATACAAAAGTTACCCATTGCTAGATAGTATTATAAGAAATGATTATATTGAGCTTATGTTTTAATTCTACTTTCTTATAGTTGCAGAAAAGCAAAAGTTGCAGGTATAAACTAACAGGGATGTTAGTATCTCCCTGTTTATATTCTCACTGTGAGATTTTAGGAAATAAAAGTGGTAAAGCACTTTGTGTGCGCTAATGATTTATATAAACATGAAGTGGTGATGGAGTTGTCAGCTTTATAAGTGATAACTAATAGGTAGCTTCCATAGTCAACCTTTCTTCAGTTTGAGTTAGAAATGTTGAATGTTTGCAGTATCATTTCTCCCTTTCAAATTTGTTCCAAGATAAAAGAATACACAGTGTAGATTTTTTGTCCATTTGCTCCGAGTTCTGGTTTTACAACCCTTGCTAGCAGAAAGAAAATTTAAGCACTCAGTGTTTGTCTATGTGTGTTTGTGTGTCTATGTGTTACACATTATTTTGACCCATAGTTTATTTTAATATGGGTTGTTGACTATGTAGCATCATAGCCAGAGAAACTATGTTATGCCTTAGGGCAGGGGTTCTTCAAACTTAGCCCTTTTATGACTTGTGGACTTCAACTCTCAGAATTCCTCAGCCAGGCATGCTGGCTGAGGAATTCTGGGAGTTGAATTCCACAAGTCATAAAAGGACCAAGTTTGAAGGCCCCTGCCTTAGGGCAAGAGTAGGGAACTATGGTCCTTTTATGACTTGTGGTCTTCAACTCCCAGAATTCCTGAGCCAGCCATGCTGGGAGTTGAAGTCCACAAGTCATAAAGGGGCCATAGTTCCCCACCTCTGCTTTAGGGTAACGTGTGCACCTAGGCCCATGAAACATTAAAACTACAGAGTACTGCTTTTCAGTGGTTCTTTAGATGTATTATGTGGCATAAGATTGTTATATATTCTGCCATTTCCCACAGCGATTGGTCCCCACATTTCAGTGTTAATCTAAATAATCTTTTCAAAAAGTTAAAGATTGCATTAAAGAAGGGTTACTGTTCAAAGAGTGTACATTTAATGACAATGGTGAATAGGTTCTTCAGTTTTATTCATTGTTTAAGAAGATTGTTTGAGCATAGGCCTACAAAAGAAATATATGTGAACTGATGACTCTCTCAGGATACATTCATTCTTGGAAAGTCTTGGTTGTCTGTGGCTTTATTTATTCACACCCATTGCCTTCCAAATGGTTATTTCTCTGATGTCTTCGGTCAGGGGTAATTAAGATGCAGCAAATGGTTATTCTTATGGAGCTTTGAATGGATTGCTTTTGGTATCTTGCTTTTTCTCTTAGAAGCTTAGAGATAGGAAAGGAACCTTTGTTTGGACTCTAATCGTACCAGTAGCAATCCATTCACTTTGATGGAAAGTTGGATCTTCCCTAAGGCCACTTGATAGTTTCCTTTTGGAGAAATCAGCTTTCATTCTGCCTGAAAAGTTCCCAGCCTTCAAAGCTTTTAAGACAGTTTAGGAAATGCAGTTCCATTTTTTTTCTGTGAGAACCCAAACATTTTTTGTTTATCCTAACTGATTTAGTGAGTTGTCTGTGCGATTGCAAAACATGCTATTTAATTTATAAATTCATTAATTTGATAACCTGTGTTCTTTCTCAGGGAGATCAGGATATTGTTATTTTGTTATTTTATCCAGTTTTTATATATGGTCAACACAAGGTAGCAAACATACCCAATATTCCTACAACAACAATAGTTGGGATGAGAGAGAATGACTGGCCCAAAGACACCCAGCTGGCTTTCATGGCTAAGGCAGGATTAGAACTCACAGTTTCCTAGCATCTTAAGTGTTACACCAATGTACAAATTGTACATTTTTATTATATGAATTATTTTATTATTTTATTATATATAATTAATATAATTATATAGATTATTACACAACAATGTTTGTGTAAAATTGATGTCAGATTGATGTCTCGCCTTTCCTTCAAGAAAACAATATTGCTTCATAATGTCTTCCAAACAATCCCGGGAAGGTAGTCATAATTGCTGAAATAGTATTTTGATGGTACCATCTCAATGTTTTTGGTTACCTAGAGAGGCAGTCCCAATGCTCTATTCCTTTTTCATTATAAAAATAATTTTTCCTTAACCCAGAAATTTTGGAAAGTTACTTCATGTTTTATCTTTTGGATTGAGCACAGCTGCTAAAAAGTAATAGGTAGGGCTTAAGTGCATGAATTTTGAGTTGCATGGGCATTTTGTATTTGAGGACCTACTGGTTAACCCAGGGGTTCTCAACCTTGGCAACTTTAAGACTTGTGGACTTCAACTCCCAGTTGAAGTCCACAAGTCTTAAAGTTGCCAAGGTTGAGAACCCCTGGGTTAAACAGTACTATGTTGTTCATCCATATGCTTTGGAGGGACAGCTCTTCCTATAATCCACTGAAAAAAGTATCTCATGACCATTTTCACACTTAGGATAGTTGCAACATCTCTATGGTTGGCTGTGTGGTTGATTTGGATTCTGAGGGGTTCCTAGGTTCGATGTGTCTGTTGATGGAGCTGCTTGTGGAGTGCCAGGCTTCAATGAACTCACAAGCGTGGCGGGTGGCAGCGTGGCCGATGATTTTCATGTTAGCACTGTCCTAGTGTTGTTGGGATATTATTTGTAACCTTCCCAGCTGGTTTTCGACAAGCAAAGTCTGGGGGAAGTCAGATTCATTTAACAACCACATGATTCATTGAACAGTTACAATGATTCACTTAACAACTGTGGTGAAAAGGTGGTAAAATGGTGTCAAAACTCACCTGACAACTGGCTTGTTTAGCAATGGAAAAAAATAAACACAAAAATAGATATTTAGTTAACCTCCTCATCCAATTAAGATTTTACTATTATGTCGCATACTTCTCCAAGCTATATGTGTTCATGTTATCCATTATTCTACATTGAACAGGCATCTTTCTTTTTTAATCCTTCGAAAATAGGTATTTAAATAGGTATGATCAACTTCTAATTAGCACTTTAATCTGCAAGATACGGGTTAGTTCACTCTGAATATGAATATGCAAAAATCAAATTTCTTAAGCACTCCTAGAAATAAACTTGTCTACCTAACCTATATATCTGCGACATTGCTTTTGCATTAAGTGCAAAATATTGGAAAAATGGAGCAACACCCACCCAGTGTCAGATAGATGAACCTCTGGGTACATATTTAACTCTTATGGGCTTGGTTAGCCACTTTTGGTCCCCACACAGACTTCACAGGCCTTTTTAGAAAAGAAAATGGATGGGTGGATGTTTAAAACTTTGCCTATTGGCCCAGAGGAAAAAACTCAAAGGTCAACCCCAGTGGTAAAGAACATGGAGGGGGGGAATGGGTGTGTGTGCAGTGCCCCAATAATTAACAGCCTTCTGATAATTCAGAGTTGGGTTGACCAGACATGCCCACTATAGCAACCATTTTGTATCTAGGCAGCCTTCCCCTCAGCCATCATGTTTTCATTTTCCAGAAGAGCTCACTAATTCCAAAGAAATGGGGGCCTGTATCTGGATCCTATCAGATCTTTCTTGCTTTGTTGCCTATTAACCCCATCAATGGGAAAAATAGATCTCACTAGCCTGCTGGAACCAAGCTTATAACAGTAATCCAAGCCAAGGATTTTGTTGTGCTGAATATTTCGTAGTATATCTCATTTTGTGTGATCATTACAATCCTTCCTTCCTTCCTTCCTTCCTTCCTTCCTTCCTTCCTTCCTTCCTTCCTTCCTTCCTTCCTTCCTTCCTTCCTTCCTTCCTTCCTTCCTTCCTTCCTTCCTTCCTTCTCCAAAAATATGAGGGCATCAAAACATTCTCTAAAACTATCCAAAGTAAAACACAAATCAAAGATTAAAGGTTCTCCAGTAAAACAGAAATCAACAATAACAGCCAACAATCACTGATTAGCCAAGGATGACAAATCAGGGCCCTGCATCATAAAACAGTTTTTGTAGCTTTTCTAATTATTTGGGGCCAGATCTCTTGATGGGACATTAATTGCTGGTGTCTCACCCCAAACATTCAGAGAGGGAGAATCTGAAGCATGTCTTGTTTGCTTGTGGAGTTTGGTCTTCAGGGAAACAAAGATTATAAATAAAAATCCTTGATACAGGTATTGTATGTGGGTTATCACCATCTGGGCTGTGATCATTTCTCAGAAGAAGGAGAAAGGATAATCCCAAAGGGGAAGAAGATTTTTTTTTTAAAGTGAATCCCTTGTGCAGTAGGTAGGAATGACCTTGGGAGGGAGAGTGGAGATGGTGTGAGAAATGTTTAAGAAGGGACCTTCCTTAGTTTTCTGGAGAGTGAAAGGAAATGAGGGAAGAAATACTTTCAGTCCTGGAAAATTATGCTAAGGTAAATTTACAATGAAGGTAGAGCAGTTCTTCTGGTTATGCTTCTTGTCTGAACTACCTCAGGAGACTAACATAGCACTGTAACAACAATTAGGGATTGCTGCCAATATTAGGAATTTGTGTGTTTTGTTTGTTTACACAGGTTAGAGGCTGATCTATCAACTCGTGAGCAGTGTGCAACTCCTCAATGCATAATTGGGATTAAAAATATATTACCTATCTAAAAACAACTACATAGTATTCCTATGAAGCAAGGAGTCATGAACACAGTGACAATAATAACAAGCCCAATCCATTGAACTGAGAGATAATCAGAACAACCCAGCCCCTGAAAGCTGATGGAACACCCAAGTTTTTGCCAGTTTTCTAAAAGCCAGGAGCAAAGGGCCGATCTGAAGGAATGCTAGATGGGGTGGGGCGAGGTTCTGTCACAAAATGTCTGCTGTTGGAAAGTGGTACGAGGTGTTGACTCCTTTGCTGCACATTCAGTTTCCTGTATATTAATTATCTTTAACAGACTCTAAATGAATCTGCATTATTAGACCAGAACGTCTTCCAAACCTCGATCGTCTTGTACAATTTATTTTGAATCCAAATGACTATGGTCTTGAGATAATTTGCTTTTTTGCCCTTCTCCTTCCCAGTTCTTTCTCTTCTGGATCACATCTTTTAGACTGTAAATCTGAAGGTTTGTAGAAACTTAATGTAAATCAAATTTATTGTAGATATTTCATTAAAATGTTTTAAAAAAATATTTGTAGAATACAGTTGTGAATCTGGGGAAGTTTTTTTTAAACTAGATTATACTCAAGAAAAGGATTTAGTATTTATTTGTTAGTATGCATTTGCCCATAAAATGATGTGTCCAAACATGAAGTGTTATGAAACATATTAAACAGAGGCAATTGCGTCCAGAAAGAGTCAATGTTAGAGAGATCTTGATAAGAGAGATTAATTTTAAAAATCATAGCTTTTCTCTAAACACTCTGGGAATCCTTAAAAAAAAGACATGTTTGACACTTATAATAGTCAGCTTCTCATTCAATGTAATTCTAAAGTAGGGATATAGCTTTTAAAGAAAACTAAATAAAATGCTACACAAAATATTTTATTGCGCAAAGAACTACATGTCCATACTTGGGAATTTATTATATATAGACTTGAGAAGAGTTCAGAAGGCTGATGCTGGGCAGTTAGGATCAGATCTCTTATCCATGATGTGAAAGATTTTGCAGCCAATAAAAATGCATGGCTCATAGGAGAACCGGAAATGGCATGTATTCAGCCATCTCTTCAGTCTCCTTCCAATCTGATGCCCTCTCGTCGGAATCCCCAAAGGTGCTTTTCCAAAAGGCAACTGGACTTTCTTGGTTAACCAAGAAATTCCAGTTGCCTTTTGGAAAAGCACCTTTGGGGCACTAGTGACTCGGATAATTGAGAATCTCCATAAACATCTCTCATTGGAATGAGCAGAGCTTTTTTTGTCATAGAACGCCCAGAATGGAGTTCCGGCACCTTTTTTGGATGGAACCTTGTAGCAAGGCGGGTTGTATGACATTTGTGAGTTCTGGCACCTTTTTTTTCTTTTTCTTTTTCTTTTTTTTTTTTTTTACAAAAAAAGCATTGGGAATGAGTATGCAGTCATGGTAGTTAGAAGTTTCTTCCTTGTCCTAGGAAGCATCACTGACACTTTGGGTTGGGAAAAAAACTGTTTTCTCTCTTTTCAAAAAGTCCAGGTAGTTTGAGAGACTCCCAAGCAAAAGCTGCTAGGGTATGAGTTGGGGATGGGGAACAGGGATGCTTCTTCAGAAGAACCTTTATTGCCACCTCTCCTCCAACTGAACCCATTCTGAGAAAGAGGTACAAGGTCTTTTTCCCATCTCGGAAAAACTTCTCTGCATTTCCCGTTAGCACCAAAAGATATCTTGCTGCTCTGGGGAATGTCAAGAGGAGCTGAGGAGTCTTCTCCCCTTCTGCATTAGGGGAATTAGAATTCCTTCTGGCTGTGACTTCGGTGGCTCTTTTAGGTCTCAGAGAGCAAAAAGAAACAAACCATGATAAAAGTTACAGATCATCCTCATTTGCAAAACGGCCTATCCATTTAAGGATTGTAGAACCAGGGTAGGTGATGACGCTGCGCTTTGAAACACAGCCACAATAGATGGAGAAGCCACAATAGATGGAAAAGAAGGTAAAAAAAAGGAAAAATATGACCTGATCGTTGTCTCTGCCTAAAGACTGAGCCAAACTTAACCACGTCTCCTACAGGCGAAGACCAAGTCGAGACTGGGTCTCCTGGTCCAAGGGAAGAGGCATGGCAAAGGGTTGATTGACTTGGTCTCTGGGCAGGAAGACAAGGATCAACCCATCTAGTGTGGATTCTCCATCGTCATGCTGAGAAAAGGTGTTCAGGTAAGACAACGTCCCTTTCTAAATGTTTTGAGTTCCAGGCACTTGCTTTTGTGTTCAAAACAGTGGTATTTACTGACATCATTCTAGTATTGTTACTACTCCAGAAGTATTCCAAGCTTGAAATAGCTGTATATGTGTGAGAACAGCTTGAAAGAGACTAATTTGCATTTGAAATGTTCAAATTTGAAACATTTTGCATGACACAGTGAGGAACCTTCCTGATTTCTCAATTCTTCCTTTGCCCTTAGGAGCAGATCTGGGATATGCAAAGCCCTGGTGTGGGAGGGAAAATTCAGTCCATTCCCTCAATAATGGCATGCTCTACTAATGGATTACCAGATTAAAATTTCTGATTGCTTACTATAGTTAATACGTATAGTCAAGGCCATGGTTTTCCCAGTTGCATTGTATGGCTGTGAAAGTTGGACTATAAGAAAGGCTAAGCGCAAAAGAATTGAGGCCTTTGAACTATGGTGCTGGAGAAGACTCCTGCGAGTCCCCTGGACTGCAAGGCGATCAAACCGGTCAGTCCTAAAGGAGATCAACCCTGACTGTTCTTTAGAAGGCCAGATCCTGAAGTTGAAATTCAGGTACTTTGGCTACCTAATGAGAAGGAAGGACTCACTGGAGAAGAGCCTAATGCTGGGAAAGATTGAGGCCAATAGAAGAAGGGGACGACAGAGTGAGGTGGCTGGATGGAGTCACTGAAGCAGTAGGCGTGAGCTTAAATGGATTCTAGAAGATGGTAGGACTCACTGGAGAAGAGCCTAATGCTGGGAAAGATTGAGGGCAATATGCTGGGCTCAGCATTTCACCAGGGCCCGCATGTTTGAAGGACACAGGAGAGGAGAATGAGCATATGTATATTCAATCACAGTCTCGTATTTTATTGCATAACAGGTCCAGGGGTGGGTGTGAGTGCACTGGCTTAGGCCTCTTGTCAAACTCCATCCATGTGGCAAAGAAACATGCTGCTTTTCCTGAAATGTTTGCTTATGAGGCTTCTCAGGCTTCCAGAATCTATTCTGGCATTTACTAGAATTCTGGTTCTGCTAAGTAAAATTTTAGAGGAAAAAAGTTCACATAACATTCTGAAGGGAAAAATTTGGAACCTGGAAACTGGTCCTGAATACTGAGTATCAGCAATCTAATTTAGGAGTTGTTATTGTTAGTTGCGAAGTCGTGTCCGACCCATCGCAACCCCACAGACAACTTTCCTCCAGGCCTTCCTGTCCTCTACCATTTTCTGGAGTCCATGGGGTCGCGATGGGTCGGACACAACTCGCAACTAACAACAACATAGTTATGAGAAATTGAAAAACTTTTCCGGGTTGAGTATTTTTAGGGGTTGAGCAGCAGATTATGAACAAAAATCAAAACCAGGTTATCCTCAAATTCTTATATTTCATTCTAAAATTTAATTAGATGTTGGTGTTCTTGCCTGACATTTTGTGAGATTCTTACTTTGAACTCTAGCATTTTATTAGATTTTTCGCCATTATAATTTTTTAAAATTTAATTCTGACGTGTCTATGAATCACTATCTACTGGGGATATATAAAACTCATCAGTTGAGAAACACAATGTTCCAGAGCAATCTAGAACATCCAATTCCCTCTCCGGACTATGCTAAGGCTTTTGTTGAATGACGTTTGCCAGGACCAGTCCAGAGGTTTCCAGAAGTCTTCCTGAGAACAGCCAGATCCTGATTCTCTGGAATGATTCTTTTCCAAATAATGAGTTTTGCATAATCCTGCTATCTGCAAATGTCTTAGAATAATACTTTTGCATCTGCAGGTGTGGTTTTTCCATCCTCAGAGAAATCCCTGCTGTATTTGTATCCACATTTTTGTATGTGTGAATGTAAAATATATTCATGGATTATAGATACCATAACCTTGGTCATATAATACACACACACACACACACACACACACACACACACACACACACACGCCTTTTAATGGTTCAGGTCTTACTTTGTTGTAAGGATTCTGTCACACTATTATGTTTCTTTGTCTACCCTAAGAACAAAGAACTTTTGTGTGATGGGGCATGTGCCCTCAAGGAACTGAATCTCTACGCTGCTGCACACTTAAAAGCACCTTCATGGTTATTTGCCCATTTAGGAAATAAACGGCTTGTTTCTGCACAGAACTTGTTTTAGACAAAAGCAGCTCTTGCTAATCAAACCTGCATGGCGGCTGAGTCCTGTCCTAATGCAGAAAGCATTCAGGGGCGCTGTGTTAGGCTTGGGATTACACATAAGATCAGAAGGCATATCCAGGTGATGATGTGCAGGAATGACAGGGATTTTCTAGGTGACTACAAAAAGGAAATAAGAGGGAACAGATTCAATAGCTAGCTTTAATGGGGCAAGGAAGGCAATGGAACAGGGAAAGTTGACAGAGGTTTATCAACTCAGGAATCACTCAGAGCAAATTGATTTGGCAGGAAGTCTAGGAAAGGGGGATTTTTTTTATTAATTTTGGAGATTAAGCTCTCCTGTTATAACACCGTCATGATTAAAAATTAAATATAATCTAACAACATAAAATTGAATGCATTGAAGGGAACCAAACTAAACCAAGCAGTATTAAAAGTATAACTGTATTTTTAAATGCTTAAGAATAATTTTCTTATTTTTAAAAAGTTTGCGCAAATACTGCCTTGGCCACAGAAATACCAAGCCAAAATATTTTTAAAAATTGGAACAAGGAAACAAAGGTAGGTTAAGGTTCCAAAATGTTGTAGAAGCGAAAAATGATCATATCAACTCTTTTCAAAGCCATGGTAACTTTGAATTGTCACTAAACAAACTGTCGTAAATTGGGGAATGCCTGCAATTAAGCTGGAGATCTGTTAAACAGATGATCATGAAGGTCACTGAATAGGGAAAGTAGCATTCTGTAGATCCAGAAGGCCTGATTCTACCTGATCCAGAGCACCAGAAATGACATTGCTTAATCTAGATCACTATGTACATATAGCATAATCTGAACTGAATCCTGAAATTTGTGATTTGGAAAAAGTGATTTCTTAAAATTCAGCAAGGGAGGGACTCTTTTATAAGCATGTAAAAGTTAGCAGAGAGCCAGTTTGGTATAGTGCAGGGGTAGGCAACCTTGGCTCTTTTATGACTCATGGACTTCAACTCCCAGAATTCCTAAGCCAGCCAAGGTTGCCTACCCTTGGTATAGTGATTAATTCAGTAGGCTAAAAAACAGGCGACAGTGAGTCTTAGTTCTACCTCAGCTGGGTGATCTTGGGACAGTCACTCTCTCTCAGCTGTAGAAACGGAGGCAATGGCAAACCACTTTTGAAATCTTCCTAAGAAAACTGCAGGGATTGACTTGAAGGCATGCGTCGAACAAACACACACACAGAGACACACACACACAATATCTGTGCAGCTTTTTAAAGTTGTAATTTTTTTTAATGTCCATAATGTTGTTTTGGAACAGAAGGTAATAAAATATATAAATCAAAGCACACACGCCAAATTTCAAAGAGATATGTTGATTTTTTTTTCATCAAAAAGAAATAGGTATTTTCAAGTAATTCTATAGCTATGGTCGGGCTGATTTGTGGGATATGGTGCAATTATAAAGGATTAACTCAGTGTTTTTTTTCATGAAATAAATCAATTGCTAGATCAATTAGTTTATGCAATTCAGGGGGAAAAAACCATCGTGCTACTCACTACTCAAGATGAGAGAGCGCCAGTGATATATCATGAAGCAAATGGTCTTACCATCTACAAATTCTCCAACTCCAAGAGTGGTAAGGGCTAATGGGTGGGATCTGATGGGAAGGATCAGAAAAGCAGATCTCTCAGTTGTTGAATCCAAGATTTATTTTTCCAGTCTTTTCCCGCATAGCATATAGATACCACAAAAGGCTTCACAGTACCCCACAGCTGGATCAAGACTGGAATATCTCAGAGGCCCAGAATTATGGTGGGTTCCATTCTTGGATTCAGACAAATCTGATCACATGCCAGTAACGGTGGGGAAACTTTAAGCATATAAAGCAGGGGTCCCCAACCTTGGCCTGCTGCCCACTACCATGCATTGAGCCTTTCCAAACCAGGTCATGTGAGCGATGAGTGAGTGCACACACATGCGCTCCATTTGCATGAGGGGCAGGTACGCGCACACGGCACTCACACAAATGGAACTCCGTGCTTGCGGAACCATCCCTTCTCCCTCCCTCACCCAGTCCACAGAGCCGGTTGGGGAACTCTGATAAAGAAACGTCTTTTCTAACCAGAAGAAAGACAGATTCGTGTGCACATTATCTGGTTGGCAATGAATTGTTGAAAACTGAGGGGAAAGAGCAGAGTGTCTCAGAGTGTTCCACTGTTTTAGGATTGTTTAGTCCCAGCTTGGATCAGTGAGTGAGCATTCTTGATTGCTGTCTTACTCAGCCTGCCGCGATAGCTTTTAGGGTTGGCTTTTGCTTTAAACCCTTTGCTTCAGACCTGGGAGGTGAAGAAGAAGCCATAAGCCAAGAATGTGGTATGAGCCATTCCACACCACACCTTGACAGCATCACCACACAGGAATCTTGTGAGAACCTGTGATGTCATTAGCTATTTCCTCTGCTGACCAGATTCTCTTCTCCTCCAAAGCAATTGGAGCCTGTTGTATGAGATCGTAGGACATTGTCCGTCTGATGTATGAATCATCGCACAGTCATCTTGGAGAGTGATTTAACAAAGCAACTTTCATCCTGGTGTGGGAGCTCTGATTCATGGTGTTTTTTTTAAGTTGGCATAAATGTATGTATATAAAAGTTTGACTGAAAAAATTAAGGAAACCCATGGGAATCACTGGCATGTGGGATTTAGAGAGCACCTAGGAGTATTCAGCCATTCAGACTGTTCAGTTTCACTGGTGATCCTGGACTAGTCACACACTCAGCCTGACCCATTTGAATTGCTATAAAGGTAGGAGAGCTTGCTTTCCTTGCTTTTTCTTGTGAGTTATACTTATTTTTTTAAGATGTAGTTATGGAAGCTAGAAATACGCTTCTCTGTACCCAATAAAGTTGCTGCTGTCACGCATATAGGACTTTGCAATTGGATAGGAAGTGATTTTAGACCATCATTATATGCAAATACGTATGTCTATATATTACTCACTTATTAGAAAACCCAGAGAGAGATGAAGCTATAAACTTTCTGCATCTGTGAACAGGGTTGAGCACATGATTAAAATATAACTTGTTCAGATGTGTGTATGTCTACATTACGGAACGGATCCTGCTTGCTTATGGTTTACTATTCATTGCTTAAAGATCATCTTCCCTCCGCTGAGAAATCCCCCCAAAATATTAATGTTTTTGAGGGTGTGTGGAATTTATTAACTTTTATCTCATTCATAATATCAGAAAACTCCCAAACATAAATACTTCCATTTCAGTTGGATTATATGCTTTCCCATCTGAACAATGCACTCTTAGATTCATCTTGCTTACATTTTAATACCGATAGACCAGCGTGTAAAATCCAAATTAACAGTGGTTTTTCTAATATCAATTTGTCTAAAGGAAATGACGGGAGGGCCAAAGCAAGTATCTTTCAAATTTGGGTCATGTTGCATGATTTAAATAAAGGGACCGAAGAACAATTTAATTTGCAAAGTTATCTTTTTTTTTCTTACGTTGAGAATTTTAAGTGAATCATAGGAAATATGCTGTCATTTACACAATATTACTACAGCTGTCTTCATGCTTGCCTTTGCTATAATTATCTGATGACTGTTCATTTCAGTGAAAACAAATTAAGAACACTTCCAGTTCACTCAGTTTATACTCCCTGGTCTCTTGTTTGAAGTGGACCAGCAGTTGCCCTCGCTTTTGTCAACTTTAAAATGCAGAAAACGTGGAAAAATCATCATGAGGCAGCTAAGGTTCCCTCCAGCCAACTAATCTTAAGAGTGTAAAAGCATTCATTCAGTACCATATCACTTGCGGGACCGTCTTCTGCCCCATGAATCCCAGCGACCGGTTAGGGCACATAGGGTTGGCCTCCTACGGGTCCCGTCTGTTAGACAGTGCCGTTTGGCGGGACCTAGGGCTAGGGCCTTTTCTGTTGCTGCCCCAGCCCTCTGGAACCAACTTCCCTCAGAGGTTCGTACTGCTCCCTCCCTCCTAGCTTTCCGAAAACTCTTAAAAACACATCTATGCAGACAGGCTTGGGGCATGTGAGCGGCGCTCTGCCCCTGGGCCTTTGATTGGGATTGTATGTTGTATGAGTGGCTATAGTTTATAGTTTTATATTTTAAATGATTTATATATTTTTGTACTTGTATTTCTGCTGTAAGCCGCCCTGAGTCTGGGGAGAAGGGTGGCATGTAAGTCAAATAAATAAATCACACATCCCCTTGGCTACCACTAGTCCTGGGTTTAAAAAGGAAACATCCAAGTTGCCTTTAGTTGCCCAAGCCTTCAATTTAAACCCTCTCTGTGAACCTTAATGGTGAAGTGAAGTGATTTTGCAATGGAGGAAAGTAAAAAAGGAAGACAGACAAGACTTCTGGTTAGGAAATTGGACCTCTCCAAATTTTGCAGAATTTTGCAAAGAAAATGCTACCTCTAGAATTTTCCAATAAATAGAGTAAAATTTTCAAACAAATCACAGAGCAGCCATAAAAGAGCCTAGCCCAGCTGTCAGAAGCAGCAGACAATTGCCAAAGAATTGGAATTGGCTCCATAACGGCATAATTTTCTTGGATAAAGATTCCTCTAAGACCCAGAGGTTGTCTCGCCAAAAGCTACATGATAAGTCTGTGGGAGAAATGGAGCTTGTCCGCAGATCTCTTACATTGGACTTAATTCCTATATTCACTGGTTAGAAACACAAAGCTTTCTCAGAAATGCTCTCTGAATTATGTATTTCCTGTTGCTTTTGGAGCTGGCCTTTAAGAAAGTTTTACAAATGTCTTTGTTCCAAAGGGCCTTTCACAAGAAAGGCACTCCATTCTCAACAATCTCCGCTTTAATTTCCTCAGTGATTGCGCATTTTTATATATGTATGGATGGATCCATCCCCACTTTGGGGAAGCCGTGACTCTGAAAAGCATGTCATAAATGTTCTAGTGAAATGAATAGTAAAGTCCTTGTAAATATTGGCTTGTGACTGTCACTCCTGTCATATCCTTTCTCTGGTTTAAGTATTACCACTTCATGTTCTGCCTCTTCCTCAGCCAAAAATGCCACTGGACTTAGTGCATTTCTCCATCGTAACATGATAAAGTGGCACATTTCTTCATTACTTCTCCCTGGCAGAAAATTCATGCATTATCAACTGGCATGAAAAAAAGACCAAGCAATCTTCTGCCCTGTTCTTTCTTATTTATTTTATGGAAGGACTGGGCATGTATATCTTAAATTTAGAAAAGAACAAGAGATGATTGCTGCTGCTATTGCTATAATTTCTCTCTTTTTGTTTGTTTTTCCGTCAAGTGTTTTGTAAATTAGGATGATTGCAGCTTTAACCATTGCCAAGGGGACAAAAAGTATGCAACTTGGTTAGGGTATCTGTTAATAGGAGCCAGAGAGAGAGATTAGAAAATTAATACTTTTCTTTAAACCTTTCCAGAATGTGTACAGTTCTGTAATAAAAATAGAGTTATTTCTGCCCAGAAAGACTGTTTTTGCTACCAGAAAAATTGCAATACATTTCATACCTTTTTGCATACCTATTTCTTAATGAAGGTGAAAGATCACTTAAGGCTGCACCACCTGGGAGCATGGCTGCACCACCTGGGAGCATGTCCTGTTCAACTACAGGGAGTTCCTTTTGCAGAGAACGTATAGCGATTGCGCAGTAAAATTATACTTCTGCTTCTTGTCGTGTGTATATGAAATTGCCTGCTAAAAATGAAGGTGCTCGTAGGAATTAGCCAGATTTTTTTTGAGGAGACAAAATGTCATCCTTGCGTAGGCTGTCCCTAAACTGAGAGGTCTGGTGAGACACCACACAGGTGGTTCTCAGCTGTCCTGAGAGTTCTTCGAAAGTGCTGTCGCTGGGGGAAGACCCTATCTAATGCAAGTTTGGCTTTCTCTTCCTTTGTGTTGAAGTCAATGTGGTCTTGAAAGGTTGAAAAGGCGCACCTGACGTTCTGGGAAGACACTGCCAGATGGAGAAGACAAAGCAAGGCTAGGAGAAATTATCCCAAGAAGTAGTGGCTTCTTTCAGGATTCTCTCAATTGATCCCGAGTGACTGCTCTGTCAGGTAATCTCGAGTGGTCCCAAAAGTGCTTCTTCAAAAGGCAACTAGACTTTGACTTTTCCTTGAAAACGTTTCAAGGAAACGTTTCTTGGATGAGAAGCGAAACGTCTTCAAAGAAAAACAGGGAAGTCCAGCTGCCTTTTGAAAAAGCACTTTTGGGACAACCATGACCTGGATGACTGAGACTCTCCATAGATATTCTTGTGTGGATTTTCTTTTGACTCAGCAGTGATTAAACCTCTAAAGAATGAATCACCAGTTCAACTAGTGGAGCTTTCTCAAAGCCACAGGTTAGAGAGAGAGAGAAAATTATAGTCACTTACTTCTAATAGTAGTAGTATGCTTGTCCTGTCCAGTTAAGGATAACAATATTTCAAGAATGGTCCTTTACAGAACTATATGCATTAAACCAAGTCTCAACTTGGAGCTATTGGGAAATGCTGAATAGCAATTCCCAGAATAACTTTCTAACACTTCTGGAAGTCAGAACTTGTTGGAAAAAGCTATGCTGCACAACCAAACTGTACACTAGATAGTCATATATGGTAGAGATGGGGTACAATTTGGGAATTAATGAGTGATGCTGGGCTGGAGTTGTGTTCCATCATATTTCTCATTTTAGAGATCAGAGCCATATTTAATTAACTATAGAGAAAACTAGTCAGCTGCTTACAAGATGTTCTTTTCCATTCGTTTGAAATTGGGAAAATTCCTTTCAGTGAAATTTTGTGTATATATATTTAGCCTTAAAGTACTGACAGCCTGGACTGAATGGAGTGTCGATCTGAGTCAGTCCCATGTAACTCCTTATATCTCTGGCCCTTGACTGAACATTTTGTTTCCAAGCTAAATCCATGCTTTCAAAGGTGCTTGCTCCAAGCCATTCTTTCTCAGCATTTTGCAGATTTTTATAATCCTAGACATTGTTCCAGAATTTGGCAGCTTTGCGTATTCTTGTCATGTTGGCAAAAAAAAAAAATGCTTGTGGTTGTTGAGCATGAAGTACATCAGAAGGCCACAGCTGCTCCCAGCTGCTGTAAAAAGAATAAAACGGGCACTAGGACCGAAGGGCTGACTGGCACTCCAGCCTCCAAGGATTTGGCAGTCTTTGTGGCTAAGACTGAACCGAAAGCCAACAGCAGCAGCAGGTTATGAATCATTTCCTCCTGTTGCCAACACCCCCTGCCGCAGGGGCTGCCCTCTTTCTACCTTCAGCCCCAGCATGTTTCCTGAAGGAGCACATCCTCTTTTCTTCCCCTCAGCCCCATTCACAAGTCCTCCCAGTCACCCTCAATGAAGAGGTCTTTGCAAGCAGGAATAGGTGAGTTGAACCCGACGTCCATGGAGTTTTCAGGGTTTTACCAGGAAACGTCCTACTCGAACATCTGGTGTTTCAGATAAACCTTTGCATCTTCTTTTGGTGAACTGCTCTCACTGGGGAAAAAAAAACCTGCTGTCACGATGCCGGAGGTCAGGATTTTTGGTCACTGGTATAATGTCACAATTCCCCCCTCCTCTCCCCCCCCCAGCCGTTTGTACTAGCATAAGTACTTCAGTGGTTCAGCTCTTCAGTATAATAATCTAAACCAAACTCTCCCTGAAGCGGTAACAACAGAAGAGTGGGGTAACCAATTAAAGCACGTTGCTGACTCTGTGCATGGTGTAAACTTTCTGGAAAGAGCTTATTATTTTTTGCTGCTGCTGCTGCTGCTGCTACAGCTGCAGAAATGACTGCTTTTCTTGCAACAGACTTGTCCTCAAGCGAAAAACAGATGCTCTGCCCTTGCCCAGAACTGACCTGCAGGCCCTTTAACTGCACGAGGACTGGGTGGAATATGACTCTCGTGAGCAGCCGGTGCCATTGTTCCCATGACTTCATTGGTGATGAAAAGCCAGACTCCCTGCCATGCCTGCTTCCATTCACACACACCTGTGATGTGTTGTAGAGGGTTTTTAAAGTAATTTTAAAGCACAGGATAATTCAGGTAGCCATTAGGAGAATTCAAATGCTCTGTCTGGTCGACCTTTTCCTCGCTCTGCCCAGCAACAGGGACTCCTTGTGTTTCTGTCTTGCTAACCTTTGCATTTTATACATCTACTTTCCTGAAACAGAGTTTGCATTTTGCAGAATATTAGTTTCTGCACAATGGAATTTGTTGGTTTCCATATATGTCAAACCAATATCCTTTCACAAATGATGGGGGGGGAACATTCATATATAAAGCGCTAGTCACAGTATGAGGTGAAACATCCTTGATAAGAACTCATGACATCCTGTGATCAAGACAACAGTGAGTGCTGAAGCCTGGGTGGTAAAAGCACCCCTGTCCACAGCTGCTTGACCTCTAAAACAACTCTTAGTCCATCTTCATTTTTTTAAAAATTTAACCATGCCATATAAGTAGGACAGATAGAGATCTAGGTATAGCAATAACACTTAGACTTATATAGTTTACAGCCCTCTCTAAGTGGTTTACAGAGTCAGCCTATGGCCCCCAACAATCTGGGTCCTCATTTTACCCAGCTGAGAAAGATGGAAGGCTGAGTCAACCTTGAGCCGGTCAGGATTGAACTGCTGACAGTGACCTGAATTAGCCCACAATACAGCATTCTAACCACTGCGCCACAACGGCTCTTGGAATGCTTTTAGTATTGTGTATGGTACAGGAATTAGTAATTCAGTTCAGTTTTGGGTGTATCACAACATTCACACCCAGGATGCCCTTTGTTGTGTTCTGATGTTACCTTCATTGCTTTCTCACTTGCAGCCTTACTCTGCTAGGGATGGCTCAGTTTATTCCCTTAGTTTAGAATACTCATCAATCACTGGGAAGCCTGCCAATTGTAATCCCGTAGATTTCTGGACATCTAGGATCAGTTAGGTGATTAGAACAGGAAGAGGAAGTTCACCAAGAGAAGGGCCATCTTCTAAACTGGCCATTATAGCGGTGTTCACCCTTAGGCCTATTGGCTGCCAGAAACAGGATTTCTGCATGGCACAGTAGGGCACGTAACAAAATTAAGGAGGGGATAAGTGGGTGTAGCTGGGGCTAGCTATGTTACTGTATGTTGCATTGTGTGGTTTTAGTAGTGGCAGTGATCATATAACGGGCAACCCAGTACGAGTAGTGGCTGCGCTCATATAACATCCACCTAATATTTGCCTGTGATTTACTCAACTTGGCTTTCTAGATTTTATCAAGACATAGTCCATTGTACTAATCACATGGGGTGGGTTTGCCAAGGCTAGGCTAAATTGTTGCAGGCTGGCAGTCAGTGTTTCTACCACAAGGAGCCTTTATTCAGTTTCCAGATTGGAAGATGGCAATCCTATCACCATCTAGAAGGCTTATTTGTATATAGGACAGTGATTTCTGTCAGAAGAACCTCTACCTTTTTACAGCTACCTACAATTGTTTTTAAAAGAAGCCCACAACACTGGAACTGGGAAACTAGCCTATTTTTCAGATGTCTCTGCAGCGTTTTATAGTGGATGACAAAGGAAAACATGTGACAAGCAGTCTTACAGATTGAGAATTTGGAGCATTCTCATCCATTGTAAACAACAGTCCTGCCTAGCTGACTTCTTATTAAAAAATACTGAAAATCCTCCAGCAACTTAAAGACCAATTAATTCACTACTGTATTCATATTCTTCACATCACTTCATCAAATGGACAGCTTTCTCTGTAATAATTGTATTACTCTTAATGTGCCTTGGCTCACTCCTGTGGAAAATCGTGGAGCTGTGTCAGTAGCTGAATCCAAGGGTGTGAAATTGGACCAGGTATGTGACCGCTATAAGAAAGTGACCAGGTTATGGGCACTTCCATATAAAGGTAATCCTCGACTTACAACAGTTCATTTAGTGACCATTTGAAGTGACAACAGCACTGGAAAAGTGACTTATGACCATTTTTTGCACTTAGCAACCGTTGCAGCATCCCCATGGTGACGTGATCAAAATTCAGACACGTGGCAACTGACTCATATTTACGACAGTTGCAGTATCCCGGGATCATGTGTTCATCTTTTGCAACCTTCTGAAAAAGCAAAGTCAATGGGGAAGCCAGATTCACTTAACAACCATGTTACTAACTTAACTATGGCAAGAACGGTGGTAAAATGGGGCAAAATTCACCTAACAAATATCCCACTTAGCAACATACATTTTGGGCTCCATTGTGGACATAACTTAAGGACTACCTATACAACCCAGCTTGACCCTTTATTCCCTTTGCAGCAGTTTTGCCGCACCCATGATTTTGCTGTGGATTATGCTCTCTCCCCCCCATGGGGCTTATCTGTCTTCTTTCCAGCAGACCACTACAAAATGTGAAATAATTGTTTAAAAATATAAAGCAGCCCAAATGGCCAGTATGTGGGATGGTAGCAAAGTCACTCCACAGAAGAACCAGGAAGGACTCGGCAACCTAGAACTAAGGAGAAACTTCCTGACAGTTAGAACAATTAACCAGTGGAACAACCTGCCTCCAGAAGCCGTGAATGCTCCAACACTGGAAGTTTTCAAGAAGAGACTGGACAGCCATTTGTCTGAAATGGTGTAGGGTTTCCTCCTGAGCAGGGGGTTGGACTAGAAAGACTTCCAAGGTCCCTTCCAATTATTATTATTATTATTATTATTATTATTATTATTATTATTATTATTATTAATATTAATAATAATAATAATAATAATAATATGATAACATTGCCTTTTTATGCTGTGGAGGCATAAAAAGCATGATGCCAATCTCAGATTGATGCAGGCAGCTCTTGCATAGGGAAGGAGCCTATTGCAGTCGATAGTGATTTGCAAAAACTAGTAGATTAATTTAGTGCCTCTCAGGCTCTAATTTCCTGGCAGCTGGGCAGCACCTGAGGTTTAAAGCAGGACTTTTCAACCTTTTCACCCATTGTACCACTTTTAGGATATGGCAATATCCGAATACCACCAATCGCCTAGCAAGGTGTCAAAAACTTGATGACAAAAAAAAAGGAAAAGAAAAAAGTGATGAAGTACAGGTAGTCCTCAACTTACAACAGTTTGCTTAGTGACTGTTCAAAGTTATAATGGCACTGAAAAAAGTGCCTCCCAAGCCACAGCCGAGCAAGACACCTGCCTGCCCACCCGGCGGCGCTCTTCCTCCTGTCCGAGGTTTACATTGTTGTGAGCATTTCTGTTGAGGATTGGCAGCGGGGATGGGGTGGGGGGGTGTTTGGTTTTTATTCCCCCCATCTGCTGGGTGGTTGCAGCAGGTTTTGGTTACTTCACATGACCCTGGGACACTATGACCATCATAAATATGAATCAGTTGCCAAGCATCTGAATGTAAATCACAAGACCCTGGAGATGCTGCAACATTCCAGCTGATCGGCGCTTCCTCAGGGCTCAGCAGAAGCATCAGGATCAGTGCTGCTTTCCAGTTGATTGGTGCTTCTTCTGGGCTCGGCAGAAGTGCCGGATCAGCGCCGAGCTACAGCTGGAGCTTGGTGCTGATCCTGGCGCTTCGGCTGAGCCCTGACAGCCCTGCAGCTCCAGCCATCTCTCGCTCAGGCTTGTGCAGTGCTGCCACCGGTTCAGCTCATTCCCCTCCCCCACTACCACTTTTCTAGGATGGTCGCGTACCACCTGCCAGGTGCCAATGTACCACAGGTGGTACCCGTACCACTGGTTGAAAAGCCTTGGTTTAAAGAATCGCAGTCTGAAAGACTTCTAGAGAAGGATTAAACCTGTGGAGGAGAGGAGGATCGGCCATAATAATGAAAAACTCCACATTGTCTGTGGAAAGCTTAGAATGATAATCTGTACCCATTGCTATCCAACCATTCTTGAATAGGCAGAATTCTACACAAGCAGAAAGTTTGCTGTTCTCACTCTCTGCCGTGTGTCAATTCCTTCTTTTTTTTATTTGTTGTTGATTGGTGTTGCCCCGATAATGCATGTGCATAGCACGTTAAGTGATTTGTTAAACCTTCTGGATTAACTGCCATTCCCTTTGCAAATGTCACTAATCAGTGGGACACCTCTTCCAGTCATGATGCAGAGATGGGGCCTGGAGAATGGGTGAGTTTTAGCAGGCGACTTGGCTTGGCTTTCCTGTGCACAGCAAAAAGAAGCACAGAGCTTTTCTCACCCACTCTGCAAGCCCATTGGACTAGCGTTTGGGTGGTGAGCTTTGCAGGTGGCTCAACCTGTGTTTTTGTACTTCCTCTCGGGAGAGTGCAGGTGAGTGCTCTTTCTGTGCTTCTGCAGGCCTGCTGAATGGTTGAAGAAACTCTGGGAGACATGGAGCTTTGAAAGAACAGTAAAAGGTCTTTTAAAACCTGGCATCTTTGCAAGCCCACTGAATTTGAAAGATCTGCAGTCTTCAACTTTGCCACACTCTTGGTAGAGAGTGACTCTTTTCAAAGCCTCTCCCCTTTGCAAATGCACTGAGCAGTCAATGGCAGTCTTCTGTGTTTTGGAAATAAGTTCCCTGAGACCAGAGGGAGGATTGTGTGCCTGCACTGATTGAGGTGACCAACAGGCGCTTGGTTGATCCAACACTTTACAAGACATCTGACTGCATTGCCCGCCGCATGGATGGTGGTAATAATAATAATAATAATAATAATAATAGTAATAATAGTAATAATAGAAATAATAAAGTTGGAAGGGACCTTGGAGGTCATCTAATCCAACCCCCTGCTCAGGCAGGAAATCCTATATCATTTCAGACAAATGGCTGTCCAGTCTCTTTTTAAAAACTTCCAGTGTTGGAGTATTCACAACTTCTAGAGGCAGGTTGTTCCACTGGTTAATTGTTTTAACTGTCAGGAAGTTTCTCCTTAGTTCTAGATTGCTTCTCTCCTTGATTAGTTTCCATCTGTTGCTTCTTGTCCTGCCTTCAGGTGCTTTGGAGAATAGCCTGACTCCCTCTTCTTTGTGGCAACCTCTGAGATATTGGGAGACTGCTATCATGTCCCCCCTCGTCCTTCTCTTCGTTAAACTAGACATACCCAATTCCAGCAACCGTTCCTTATATGTTTTAGCCTCCAGTCCCCTAATCATCTTTGTTGCTCTTCTCTGTACTCTTTCTAGAGTCTCAGCATCTTTTTTGAATCGTGGTGACCAAAACTGGATGCAGTATTCCAAGTGTGGCCTTGATGGGGGTCAGACCTGGGAGGCCTTGAAAAAGCCACTGCTTGCTATTGGTTGAAGGGGAAAATTCTATCTTTAACACTGGTGTAGTTAGAAATTGCATATGGTACTTCTTGTATGGGCTGCGTACAAGATGAAGATAAAACATCCTGAAGACATAGCAGAGTAAAATGTTGCCAGGACAGTGTTCAGACAATGGTAAGATGCAAATGGGGAAAGGCTCTTTTTCTGAGGCCTACTCTTTAGAAACCCATGTTCCTTGCTATATAGTAGGATAAGCACCAGGGTTTATAGAAACCTAGAATGAAAGAACTGGAAGAACAGTTGGAGGGAGATCAAGTAATTTAACCTACCATCTCTCTAAATGCAGAAATCTCCTACAGCAGCATCCCTGACAGATGACCACTCAGCCTGTTTATATACCTGATGCAAAGGAGAGGCCACCACGACCTCCAAGGGCAGTCAAACAGCTTTTGCCATTAAGATGCCTCTTCTGATATCTAACCTAATGTCCACTTCCTTGTGACTGAAACCTACTGCCCTGCCTCCTGGAGCAACCTGCTTGCAGCAGTCTTAAATCCAAATGTTTGTCTATTTATAACACTTCTAACCTGTTGCAGTCAAATGACTCTAGGCGGCCTAAAGGCTACACGAACAAGTCTAGAAATATGCACAATAAAACCAATTTTAACAATAACTACATCAGCTCCCATGTAGAAAGAAGGACCACAAAAACAAACGAGAACCAAGAAGCAAGATGGCGTGGGACATGGACTTGAGGAAAGGCCTGCCAGAACGATTCAATTTTTAAAGAGTTTCTGGAAACCTGAAAAGGCAGGGACCAACCTCATCTCTATTGGGAGGTTGCCCCAGAGCATTAGCACAGCCAGAGAAAAGCTGTCTAGCCCCCACCCCACAAATCTTTTAGAAATGAGATGTAGAAGAAATTTCTCCCAGCTGTTCGAACCAGTGAAAACAAATACAGTACTGGTTGGATCAGATGATCCTGAAGGCAATGTTTAGTGGTCAATACAAAAGGCAAAGATTTAAGATAGGAAGAGCAGAATAATTTTTTGGTTTCTTTCTCCCTTTTTACTCCCTCGCTGGGCAAAACTTTGAATACGGTAGAATTTCAAGATGACTACAGTATGTTAACTGGAGTCTTCAGTGGAAACATTTCTTAAGGCCACTACGGGTCCTTGCTTCTACAAACAAATAGAACCAATTCCTTGGCTAATTTACCTTGTTCTCTTTGCCAGCTATTCAGGCAGCAAAATTCAGTTCAGCAATGTATTTTAACAATATTGGACCTACTGAAGCGCTACATTTGGCAAAGGCTGTTTTCAGGAGACTGTTTGACCTGAACAGGTAGCAACATTATGCCATCTTCAAGTCACTGGGCCCTGCTGAGTTTTGATGTGTGGATTAACAAACATCCTTTTGTTTGTCTGTGAGGTATAAAAAAAGAGGGAACTTGTCAGCACCCCTCACATACGCATATGTCTTTGTCTGCATGTGTTTGAGTATCTAGTAGTTTGGGGAGGAGAAAAATCTTGAAAGGCTGGTATAGGGATAGGAGTGGCGAAGGAGGATTGGTTGTAAAAATGTAAACAGAGCCCTTGGGATTCTGTATGTTCACAGTGGCTCCAAAATTACAGCCACCTGAATTGTGTAGTTGACCTTGTTTTCAAAGGTCTTACTTTTCTTATCTGCTGTGTTTGTGGTTGCTTGTTAGTAAACTAGGAGAGTGAAAGATCTGCTCTGTGATACACACACAACCAGGCTATTGGAAGTTGATTTTCCAATGCACAACTCCATTCTTTTCACATAGTAGTAAAATAGCTGAGTAGCAATGGAGGCAAGAGGAGTGCAAGAATTTCCTTCAGGGTGAAATAGATCATCCACTTTGGCCAAAGAAGTCTGGATGGGCTTCCCTGCCTACTAGTAATGGCAGCCTGTGATGGATTTTAAAGTTAACAGTGATATTTCCTTGTTAGAGAAATTGACAGAGAAGGGAGCCGCATACATCACATTAGCAATGGCATAATGGCTGCATGGCTCAAAGTGCCAGCAGATATGTATTCTGCCAACTGATTAAAAAGGGAATCTGAAAGAGTCCTGCCTGGTACATTTTTTTTTTTGTCGTTTCAAAACTTGAAGAAGAAGAGTGTACAATTGCTGCGTATGCGCATCATGCTTTGTCTTCAGAATACAATCTGTACAGCTGGTTGCCGAACATTGTGCCTATTGGCTCCTTGCCTTATGCAGAAAGCAAACAGCCAGTCCTTGGCATCATTTTGATTTCCAGGAATACCTGTGAGCCCCATAAGCTTTCTTAGAAAGTAAAACTAACAGAGATTTAAAACTCAGTGCTTTGAAAAGTGCTTTGAAATCTCCCCAGGCCTCCAGGGATAAAGCTAATCGGGAGCAGTAGAAAGAATCCTGCAGGAATAGACGCAGGTAGCAGTTTGGCAAATCAGTGCTTTGCAATTGTTTATAACTGCCCCAGCAGCAGTTTTATGAAAAGGGAGAGTATCCCTCCACGACTTCCAAATTCCAAATGTGCTCAGCTGCCCCAAAGGTTGTGGACTCCTGGCATAAATGTAAGTCAATTATATTAATTTGAGTCACATTCCTAATATAGCTTCCCATGTTTTATTTCTAAATAATACCAGCTGACCCCACTGCAAAATTTAGTTTAACCTTGCAGAGGACAAGCTCATGCTAAGAGCAGTGACTTAAGCTTGCAGGGATGCTCTTGTGCTTGTCTTTTGTTGCTGTCAGCAAAGTTGTATAGAGAGGAAAGCTCCTAGGATTAAACTCGACAGAAGACCAGGAGATACACTTGAAAATGATGCTGACAAAATTCAAAAGAGAAAGTAGATGCCTTTCAGTGTTTATCTTCTGTGATTTCTATAGATCAAGAGAAGGCAACCTGCTGTCCACTAAATTTTAGTTTTTTGGGATACTAGCTTCATTAGCAGCAGCTACTACAGCTGATGGTGAGGAATTTGAAGAACTATAATCTTAAGTGTTATGTAGTTCACGTTTGCAGGTTTGTGGACCCGCACTCCTTTCTGATTCAAGTAAAAGCATTTAGAAGAGCCATCCATTCCATTACTCCTAAATCGGAATATTTCTTCAAGTAAGAATAAGATTCTGTTATTCTAGCACAGGAGTAGGCAACCTTGGCTCTTTTATGACTCGTGGACTTCAACTCCCAGAATTCCTGAGCTGGCATGGCTCAGCATGGAAACCTCTCCCTTTCCCCTCAGCATGGCTGGCTCAGGAATTCTGGGAGTTGAAGTCCACAAGTCATAAAAGAGCCAAGGTTGCCTATTCCTGTTCTAGCAGAACAAGGTTCGTCTCCCTTGGGACTCTAAAGCTCAGAGGTCAGCAGGCAAAAGCTGGAACAAGACCAACCCAAGTGCCCTAGATTGGGAAGAGTCACATATTTTTAAAAATTGTATATGTATTTTGTTTTATGAAGTCGTTAAACATTGTGGGAGAATATATTTATATTGAATATGCAGGGTATAATTTACAAAAAAAGGAAAAATGTCTACATCTATTTTTTTCAGAGGTTTTGGATTCTTGATACTGGTCTCAAATTTAAAGTGAGATAACAAGAACTAATGATAGAATCTATCTTCCTTCCAGAACATGAGGTTCTCAACCTTGGCAACTTTAAGACTTGTGGACTTCAACTCCCAGAATTCCTCAGCCAGCTTTACTGGCTGAGGAATTCTGGGAGTTGAAGTCCACAAGTTTTAAAGTTGCCAAGGTTGAGAACCCCTGTTCCAGAACATGAGGTTTTTTGAGTCCTGAAAGACCTGGAACCAATCAGCTGGGGAAAAAAACTTGTGCAAGTTTTTACAGGCCAGAGTTATGATGTTTTATTAATAAGTTGTGTGAATGTGTTCTTTAGCACTTCTGTAGACAGAAGTTGGAATGGTGGAGTTGGACCTGCTTTGTAGTGGTGTTGCTTTTAAAAAAAAACTCTTATCCATTTCTCTAAGAAAAATAGTCCCTTTCCTCAAAGCTACTATTAGGAAAATGAATACACAACTTCTTTTCATTACATGCATTCATATGAAACTAAAAGATGACTCCCACAAGACATTTGGATGACTGTCTCTCACTGGGGGACGCAATAGAGCAGGGGTGTCAAACTGCCAGCCCACGGGCCAGTTTCATCAAACGGAGCCGCACCCGCCCCATTGCCGGCAACGGCGAAAAAGCTCCGATACGTTGCATGACATCACGTGACGTCGCGAGTTTGACATGTCTGCAATAAAGAATCAGCAGAGCAGGTTGGAACAGGCACCTTGCCAGCATGTGAAGGGGTGGGCCAAGACAGCTGAGCTAGCATTTCATTCATCTATACATCTGTCAGTTCCATTGGGAAGATGTCTGCAATTAAAGCACCTGTTAAGAGTTCTCTTAGATCACGGATATGAAACTCGCTGCATCACATGATGTATCGCGACTTTTCTTGCATTGCCGGACCTGGGGTCGGCGCAGCCTCCATATGATGCAATTGGCCCACAGGCCAGCAGTTTGACATCCCTGTCTTAGATGATCTTCTATTTTTGCCCTGCAAGAGAACTGGTCTTGTAGGTCTCCATCCAGTGGAAAATTCCACTGTAAGAGGGGGGAGCCATCACTAGGAAAGCCCTGTAATTTTTCTTCTTCATGGCATTAGAGTTCATATTTATTTATACACTGGAGCAAATAGGCTGCTATTAGAGTTGCCACCCCTCAAAGTACCTGTGTTAGTGTAGGCCCTCATTTGTTCACTTGGAGCAATGCTTCCTTTTCACCCCATTGGGTTAATTTATCTATGCATCCATTCCCCCTTTAAAAATGTAAACTTTACTGGAAAAGAAACCTTGTAATCCCCAACAGCAAACTTCTCCAAAGGAGAACATTCCATTGGGTGTGTTTACAATGTTTTGGGGGAAAAAACAAAAAAACTTTTCTTTGCCATAACACACACAGGTATCTCATATTCTTTCAAGTCCTTGAATATAAAGTGCTCTTAACAATCTTGAGAGTTAGGTAGAGAGTAGTCCAAGAATTTGAACAACAGATGACTGCCCTAGGAATGCATCCAGCTAGTTGGTGTCCCTTTCAAGTTGAACCTCCTACATCTGTCTAATGCTCCTTCTTAGCAGCCACTGATCAGTCTGTCTGCCCATCCTTCCTGAAAAGGGGGTATTTGTGTTAGCTTAGGCCACTAAGAGCAAGACATGCAGTGGGTTTCCAGTTTTGCAAGACTATTGCCCCTAATAAATGCTCTGATTTACCAGGATTAAGATAATAATTATCTTAAAAATTATTTAATTCATTTTTAATTATTTTAAATTTTGTATATTTATATGTTTTTTAAATTTTAGGCTGTACACCGCCCCGAGTCCTTCGGGAGAGGGGCGGTATAGAAATTTGATTAAAAAAAAGTTGTTTCAAATGCCTTAGTCTAGAGCTCAAGCTGCTTCATCAAAGCTGGCCATCTAACGACTGCTCAGGTGAGACGGATCTATACAGCTGAGAAGGGGAATTTATGCTCCTTTGAGGAATACTAAGCTGTCATGCTAGTGGCTGATCAACTAGCTAAGCATAGATCTGAGCCGAGTCTGTCACATATGCGATATAGTTGTGAAGTTTTATAAAACGGGTGACCTTGTGGATTTTCATTTACTTCCTCATCCTGTCCTTGGAAAATATGGATTGACACAAAGGAGATCCTGTCCAACACTATGAGCCCGGACATAGGAAATCCAAGACAGAAAGAGGAAAATATTGGTTGTATCGTTTTTGGGGGGGGAGGACAGGCCTAGTCTGAAGATTTCATAAAGCTCCGGTTGGCCTCCTATCAGAAAGCTGCAAGGCTTCCCAAAGGGAAAAAAAACCCACACCATTTGTTCCATTTTAAATCAGTCACTAAGCTTTTCCCATACTGAGGCATTCAGGATGTGTGGTGGAGATGGTACCTTCCTGAATTACCAACCAACCTTCTGTGAAGTTCATTACAGCAGAGGTCCCCAACCTTTTGGGCACCAGGGACAGGTTCCATGGAGAAAGGTTTTTCCACAGACTGGAGAACGCGTGGTTTTGTGTGCTGCCTGCATCCCATGGATGGGGCTTTGCTTGTTTGTGCAGACTGGTTGCTGGCATGCCACGGCCCAGTACTGGTCCACGGACTGAGGGTTGGGGACCCCTGCATTACAGCATATCTAGAAGTAACCTAGATAGATCTTTTTTAATGTCAGTGTACATATATAATGATTTCTTGCAGATTGGAAGGTCTTCTCTTCATTGGGGGAAAGGCATGAATGATCTCCTTCCCTCAAAAGAACCTGGATTTATGTGGTACTTTTCTGAATGAATTTTGCTTTTGGAATAAAACCAACTTTTCTGAGACTGCAGGCTAAATCTTGTCGGTTGGGTACATAAATTTTATTCATACAACGCATCCTACATATAACTTGTATAATTTTGTACGCAGTCTGGGTTTAGTACCTATTATGCACTGGAATAGGAAGTTTTGCACATTTTATATGCTTCTATTTTCGAATTACAGGTAGTCCTCAACTTATGACTACAATTGAGCCCAAAATTTCTGTTGTTAAGTGAGACATTTGTTCAGTCAGTTTTACCCCATTTTACAGCCTTTCTCCCCACAGTTGTTAAGTGAATTACTGCAGTAGCCTGGTTAAGTGAATCTAGCTTCCCCATTGACTTTGCTTTTAAGAAGGTCACAAAAAGAGATCACATGACCTTGGGATACAGCAACCGTCATAAATATGAACCAGTTGCCAAGCATCTGAATTTTGATCACGTGACCCTGGGGTTATAACTGAAAAATAATCATAAGTCACGTTTTTCAGTGCTGTTGTAACTTTGAACGGTCACTAAATGAACTGTTGTAAGCCAAAGGACTACCTGTACATTTTATTGTTATTGCTTTACTGGTTTTCCTCTCTTTTTAAATATTGTAAGAAATGTGAATGTTTCATTTACTGAAAGAACCTCAGCTGGATTTGCACACTTCTCTATTAGCCCACGGTCTAGCAGTCCGGATAATAGATACCAATGTCACCGTCTTTCTGGGACTTCTCTCGCTGCTGAATTGAAATGTTCTCTGCCCACTCTTGAGTCAGCAAAAAACCAGGCTTGTGTGAAATATGCATCCTATTGGCAATCCCTATCCTGTCTCTATTGTCTCTGTTTCAAGTCTCTGCAGCCCCCTGCCTTCCTTCAGCCTAACCGGTTTTGTACACCTTGAGGCAGTTCTTGGACAGTGCTGGGTCAAGAGGGAAAATATTTCAAAACCTGTTCAGCTAAGGATCTTTAAGCCTGCCTCCCTTGTGGGGTGGGGAATGAGAGGAATGTGACATCATGCAGACATACCGGTAGCAGGAAAAAGATGCCTACAATCACCCATTGGGGAGTTGCAGAAATTTGCTGAATTGCAACCCTCCCCATCACTTGCTGGAATGGACTGGTAGGAGATGTAGTTCATGTTGACTTTTATAGCAGTAAAAACTGGTTGAAGAACTAGAGATGGTGGCACGCTGACAAAGAAAGGGTATTATCCAAAAGACTGATCAAAAGAATAGAGAAATTGGCTAGCTTTTCAAATTAAAAAAAAAAACATTGTTGGCTGTAGCTTCTCTCTACATTTGATTGATTAATCGTCTTCTTCATCAGCACTGAGAGGGCATTTTAAATATTCCTTCCTTCCTTTCTTTTAAAAATTAGGAAGATTTCTCCAAGCAACACGCCCAGGCTAACTTAGCAATAGCCATAGAGGAAGGCTGCACTTCTTTTAATGTAGGCTTCCTTTTGGTCTGATTGTTCAGAAACATCTTTTAAAATAGTTTCATAGCATGCTGGAAGGGATTGTGAGAAATTATTTGTGACAAATCTGCAGTTGTAGCTTATATGACAAATGGAGACAGTGGTTTATGGTAATTTTGCCGCCTGATCAATAATTAGCATTATTCCTCCATTGTTAATGGAAATGGGCCTGATGCGAGGATTATAGTTTACCACAACCCTGAAATACAACCCATTGTTACAGTTTGGGGGATTATGTTTGGAAAGAACAAACTTAATAGTTGGTCTTCAATATATTTGACCATTAAGATCTCAGTCAAGTTCAGGCATGGTTGAAATACACATCCCCTACACCATGGGTGTCAAACTCGCCTTGTCACGTGATGTGTCGCGACATATCGCGACTCTTTTTGCATTGCCGGCAATGGGATGGGCGTGGCTTCGGTACGATGAAACTGGCCCGCAGGCTGGCAGTTTGATACCCCTGCCCTACACCATCATAATTTCATCTTATTCAGTTGCCCTTTATATTTCCTAATTGTAGGCCAGCTAGCATTATCAGGAAGAAGCCTCTTGCTCCACTGATCTGAGGCATAAGATTTTATATATTCAAAAACAAAAGAACAATATACCTTGAATATTATATGAATGGAATAAAGGCGATCAATTCTGTCAAAAAGCTAGGGTTTTGTACCTGTGATACAAGTCTCACTGTGATCCTTCCATGAGATTGAATTGCTCTCCTAGATTGGGTAAAAACTCTGTATCTCAAGCCTGTATTTTAACTTTTAAGTCAGACATGTCAAACTCACGACGTGACGTGACGTCGCGCAATGTATTGGAGCTTTTTTGCCATTGCCGGCAATGAGGTGAGCGCGGCTCCAGTATGATGAAACTGGCCCGCAGGCCGGCAGTTTGACACCCCTGTGTTAAGTAATCCATTACTAGGAGCCATGGAAGCACAAATATATCAACTGTATATTCAGAAAATTCATGCTTAGCTATTCTATTTTTTCTAATTTATTTTATTGACCACTAGTTTGATATACTGTGAGATTATTGATTATATTTGTCCACTATGCTCAAGCTAATCTTATTGATTATCCAAGATAACTATATGTGTTTATGGCTAATAGAAATTAAGCCTGATCTAAATTTTCTCAGATTTTCATGTAATATTTGGTCTTGAATGGCTTTGAGAAAACTTTTGTCTTTCAAAAGTAAAACAGATTCTCAATCTAGATTTATAAAAGAATCCAAGCTGTACTCCAGATATCAGTAATTTCAGCATGCCAAGGAGTGTTCATCATGGCCAAATACTTTATCAGCATTTTGTGCCCCAAACTTTAAAAAAAAAAATGCATCAACCAGGCAAACTGTCTTACTTTTAGCTCCTTTAAGAAAGGATCCATATAAAATGGTTTATACCCAAGTTCCTTGGAAAAAAATGAATCAATAATACATATCCTTCTGTATTGACTTTTCTGTCAAATTGGCATTATTTTTTTTTAATTTAACTTCTTTCAGCATCGTCCTAGCAAATCAAAGGCCAGTCTTGCTCTATCCCAGAGGTCTTCAAACTTGGCCCTTTTATGACTTGTGGACTTCAACTCCCAGAATTCCTCAGCCATCCTGTCAAGCAGAACTTTAGAGTGGCCTCCAGAAGTGGCCTGTAGGAACAGCAATCCTGCTTACCAGGCAGTTGTGTAGTTTTCCCTGTTTAGAATCTTATGGCTGGAATAGAAATTTAAAAATGTAATCTTAGTATTTTACAGTGCTAAATAACAGTCAGGGATAAATAATAAACTTGTATTCATTCATTGGTAAAATTAAATATACTGACTCATCACAAAAATAGCTCAAACTTTTAGTTGCAATTGAATTAAAATTTAGATATTTAATTCTGTTTATTTTTAATATTTTATTCCTTTTTTTGCTAACTTGTGATTTGTTTAATAATTATTTTAGCCAGTTGACTCTTATATTTTTAAAAGTTCTATTTTGTTTTATTTTATTGCAGTCTGTCTCTGTCCTATTTTGAGTTTTATTTGAGTTGTCGTCTCTAAGAGTAAAGGTACCATTGTTACATTTATTTCTTGAAGTCAAACTTTGTTTTAAACCATGGCTTTAGTTGGAAATTTAAAGCTGTCATTTTGGTACAGTGTTAACAATGGAGTACCCATTATTTCAATCTATGGTTGTAAATTAAAATAGAAATTAAAGATCCCGGTTCTATTTAGTAGATTTATAGGCATGTACAAATAGTCTTCGATTTGCAATCGTAATTTGAGCAAGATGGTTTTAAGTGAGTTTTTGCTCCATTTTATGACCTTTCTTGCCACAGTTGTTAAAAGAATCACTGGAGTTGCTAAGTTAGTATATATTCAAGATGGACAGTATTTAATATTTATTTGCTATGTACATGTAGGGGTGTGGGTCTATACATATGTTGCACATAGTATGTTTTAGGTGTGTGTCATGCACGTGTTTCACTTTGAGAGCGGGCAACTAAATTTCATTTTTGATGTGTGCCATTGTGCCCACAGTAAAAAAATGACAATAAAGGTTATCTAATTTTATCTGATTTTAGTAACCCAGTTGTTAAGTAAATCTGGCTTCCCCATTGACGTTGCCTGTCAGAAGGTTGCGAAAGGGGGTCACATGACCCGGGGACACTGTGTGCAACTGTCATAAATAAATACACGCTCGTTGCCAAGTGTCTGAATTTTGATCACTTGACCGTGGGGATGCTGCGACAGTCGTAAGTGTGAAAAACGGTCGTAAGTTACTTTTTCCCGTGCCGTTGTAACTTCAAATAGTCGTTAAACAAATAATTGTAAGTCGAGGGCTATCGGTAATCAAAGTGTGGTAACTAGATGAGAAGGCAAAACTGGGTTGCATTTGTTTTTTAATGTGGAGCAGGACGCATACCCCGGCCTACTTCTCTGAGTCTGGTGTCCCATTCTGATTTTGCTCTGCTTTCTTTAAAGCCCCTTCTGATCCCAGCCTGTGGCCTCTCTTGAGCGTTGAGCCAGGCCTGCTGAATAGCTGAGCAGTTTTGCAATGGAAGTACTCCACCCCAAGTGTCCCTGTGGGCAGGGCAGACTCAGTGACTTCAGCAGCAACTTTGCAAGGGAAGGTTGGGAATACAGCCTCTTCTTGCACAGCCAAACATATGTACATCTGGTCATGTCCTGCACATGCCCCGGAGCGGAGAAATAACTTGGAAGAGCTCCACCTTTTTCCCTTTGCATCTCCTCCTCTGCTTCCCACAATCGGAGGACCTTGTTAAAAAAAAAAAAAAAGTGCCTGAGGAATCATGGGATATAAAGGGATCTTAGAAAGACCGAGCGATCCTTTGGGTGAGCAAGTTAGCTTGGCAAAATCGTAGTTCTGAAAATACTAACTTGTTTTTCATTGACGAAGAAAGTAAACCGAAGTATATAAGAATGAGAATGAGAACTCTTGCTTCTGGGCCTTTTAAATCAGTCTGATTTGCAGACGTTAGCAGGCACTGCTAGGATGGTACTGTGAAAAGAATAATCACCTGACTTTTGAAGCTAACACTGCTAGATGTCTGGGTAGACACAAAATCTCCCCCCCCCATACTGCCCAGGTGAGCATTTTGGATATGAATTTTTTTTTTGCATTATCAGGTCTCCAAGAGACTGTCCAGATTTTTTTTAAAAAATGTAAAAGTATACAGTATATTGTATTTCTACTGTTAAAATCCCTCCCTCCCCAAATCCTGGAAATGTAGTTTGAAGTGCTGAAAACTTTGTTAAGCGATGGTTAGTCCTCTTTCTTAAGAAGCGCAAATTCCCAGAATTACATGGCAAAGTAAATTTCTTTCTGTTAACTCCCAATTTAGTGCCAGTCACATGCTAGTGACAACAGAATGGTGCATCAGAGTATTTGCTTCCTAAAACTGTAGAGATGGTCACATAAACAGTATGAACAAAAGGAAAAGCTGCATCCTTTGGCCTTATAGATCATATTGAACATTAAGCACCATACCTTGCATTAAACTAGACTTGATTTAAATCTAATGTCCTGAATCACAATTGGATGGATTTGCATAAGATGGGAAGCCAGAAACTATGGCTTACAAATCAAAATTGCTGAATTTCTATAATGTGTTAAATTAAACCTAAATAGAGCTTATTATGGTTTGGTGCAAGCTCACTATATTAAAGCAAAAACATTCAATGGGGCAATCACAGTCACCAATAAGAATGAATACGCTAGTTAGAAAGTTAAAATTCTGCAACAAAATTGTTGTTTGGGTACTGAAAAATGGGGTGGTTTTGGGATGGAACAGCCCTTGCTCTTCTGAAACATGAGCAAAGACTCTACAACAGGGGTCTTCAGACTTGGCCCTTTTATGATTTGTGGACTTCAACTCCCAGAATTCTTCAGCCAGCATGCCTGGCTGAGGAATTCTGGGAGTTGAAGTCCACATGTCATAAAAGGGCCAAGTTTGAAGACCCCTGCTCTACGAGTTCATTGCAGGGAAACAGGAATTGTCTATAAAAAGAGTCCAAGCTGAGAATGTTCTAACCAAATTTACTTGCTGACTGTATGATTATGACATCAAAGGTGTCTTGACCAATGATAGCAAGGCTGTTTTTTCCCCCTTCCTTTTATACTATCCTCTCTGATGGTGGCAGTGTTTGGGGGCCTTTGTTACATTCAGGGGTTCAGATCCATCGGGAGGGTGGAACTTCTGATCATCCTGGATGAGGAAACCTCTTTACTTCTCCCCATCCGGGGACTGAAGGCAATTGATCAGGGACCCCTTTGGGGCCGAGGATGGGTGGCGTGAGGGGATTCTAGCCCTGAGAGGGGGGAGGGGCTTGAAACTCTCTGCCCCAATCTGATCTTACAACTGTATGTTTTAATTTTATTTAACTTGTAAAGGCTTCCACCTCTAGGAAGCAGAAGAGAAGAAATCTTTGTCTCAAGGGTCTCTCCCTCTGATGCAGATCCATTATGGGTAAATTAGCTGGGGTCTTTGTACCAAAAGGAGACAAGACAATTCTTCTTATCTTCCACCTTTTCAGCAAGGCATTCTGCATATATAACTTACAGTTCCTTTATGCTCACACTGATTAGAGGTCAGAGTTGCCCATTTATGAAGAACTGAAAGAAAAATTAGACCAAGTGCAATGGGAATTCCACACTGCTCACTGTGTCTCTGTCAGCCACAATGGAGCGTTGTCTTGCTAGCTGTCTTTGCCTTGCCTGACCCAACAGCCATTTAACAAGCTCTCTCTTCTTTGCCATGCAGCCTTATGTCTCAGTGGCCCAGCAGATGGCACCCCCAAGCCCCAGTGGCAGCTGCAACAACAATAGCAGCAGCAGCAGCAGCAGTGGGCCAGGTGGTGGTGGAGGTGGCGGGGACCAGCTGAGCAAAACAAACTTGTATATCCGGGGCCTGCATCCTGGTACCACCGATCAGGACCTTGTCAAGCTCTGCCAACCGTAAGTTACCATCATCCAAGAAACATTGACAGTCGCTCATCCAGGTGACCAAATGTTATGTACTTACTATTTAGACCTTGGTCTGTAGTATTCTGTTTTCAGTGGGAATTGAACTTAGCGGTCTTTCCGGTACCGAATGCTATCCACACTTCCTGAATTCAGCAAAAAAACAACAACCTTATACTGGCATGTAACGTGTGTCCCCATTGCTAATCCCCATCCTGCCTGTACAACTGCTCTTTCAAGCCATTGCAGTCCCTGACTTCCTCCAGGGGACAAGTCCTATCAATCCTCTTGAGGAGGCCCTCAGATAGAGCTGGGGGAAAAAAACAGAAAATAGTTCTGTAATACTAGTAGTACAGGTAGGGATGAATGAAGTCTCATTACGAGGGCAACATGAAGGCAGTCGTATGAAACATAGCATGTACAAAAATGTTTGTATATGTTTGGAGGCAAATGGCATGGTTGTGCATTATTGGATCAGGGTTGGCTCAGCCTCTTGGAGAGGATACAGTTCCTTCTCGCTAGTAAATAGATGGGCTGTGGTGGCGCAGTGGTTAGAATGCAGTACTGCAGGCTACTTCTGCTGACTGCTGGCTGCCTGCAGTTTGGCAGTTCGATTCTCATCGGCTCAAGGTTGACTCAGCCTTCCATCCTTCCAAGGTTGGTAAAATGAGGACCCAGATTGTTGGGGGCTGACTCTGCTTAAACTGCTTAAGAGAGGGCTGTAAAGCACTTGTGAAGCAGTATATAAGTCTAGGTGCTATTGCTGTTGCTCATGTGATGTGGCAACAAGCCAAATGTATGATTTACCAAGAAATATGGGCAGTAAGCCACTTTCGCATCATGTGCCTATGTTGATTATTCATGTTGATTATTCATGTTGATGAAGCAGAAAGAGACTTAGCCATGTCACCAAAATCAAAGGAGAAGTTTAAGCGTTCCACAAATCTGGAACTCTCAGAGACTCAATGATCACCCAGTTATTGTCAAGTGTGGATCAGGTTTGCCTACAGATTTAGGGGCTTTTTTCTGAAAAGAGACAGGAATCAGGAATGTTCATTCCTTTGCCCTATTCTCCTATCTCTTCACTGTGGTTCTTCACCCATTTTCCTGTCTTTTCCCCATTCCGCAACTTAAACTGGAGCCAAACTTGAAAGTGTATGGATGACAGTTTAGCTTTCTTCTACCTGGCCCCTTTAGGATATTCTGGGTGAGAAGTAAAAAAAAGAAAGAAAAAAAGAATAAACGTAAGCTATCCTAGCTCTTTCCAGCACTTTGATGAAGGACCATGTCCTTCTTTGTAAGGATGGGAAGCTGGCAGCATCCGGTCTGAATCCAGCCTTCTGCTCTGGGTTTTACGGTCTACTGGAACTGAAGTAAGGAACTGAGCATTAAGCACTAAGCAGGGAGCAGCAGCAGCAGCAGCCGGACCAGTAAACCAGCAACCTGCAACCAGCAACCAGCAAGTAGCAAGCAGCGGGCGGCATTGGCAGTGGGCGGCTTGCGTTGGCTCCCGATAGCCAGCTGAGAGTCGGGTCGGCGTCCGGAGTCCGGGTCGGCATTCTGGGGTTCGGCGAGGGGCCGGCGAGGCCACTGAGAACCATTGGGGAAACGTTGGGAACTGCTGGGAATCCGCCGGGAACCACTGGGAGCTGCTGGGAACCGCTATGAATCGCTGAGCCTCCGACGGCCAGCTGGGAGTTGAGTCGGCGTGCGTAGGTTGGCTAGGAGTTGGTGGAAGCGGCAAGTACCCGGGAGTTGTTTTTTCTTTCCGTTGCTGCCGCCATTATGTTGGCGGGCTTTCCCTTCTCCGTCGCTGCCACCATTATGTCGGCGGGTGCCTTCTTTAGAGCCGGCTTGTTGGCGTTTACTACTACTTTTACTACGTTGGGTTTAACAGCTACAGCTATAGCTACAGCTACTGCTTTTACAACTACCTCTGCTTCTGCAATTGCTACTGCTTTTACAACTACTACTGCGTTTACAATTACTCCTATTGTGGGCTTTGGTTTTGGACCTTTTAGTTCAAAGCCTACTATACGTTCTATCTTAGGAAGGACTAATACAGGACCAGTTACAACTACTTCGGCAGGATTAACATCTGGTATGCCTGTTTCCATTACTTCTTCTACTACGGGCCATAGTTTGGGTTTTAGTAAACCTGCTGGATTAGCTATCCCAATTGTTCCAGCTTTTATTCCAGCTTTTTTATTCATACCTCTTCTGGACTTCCATTGTTTTTGCTTTTATTTTTGTTTCAATAGCTGGTTTTTCTGGTTTATATTAAACCAGGTTTATATGAACTACGGCTCCAGCTATAACATTTATAACTGCATACATAGGACTTCCTTGACGGAGCCCGGACTGGTTTAGGAGGGATATGTTTTTAATTTTATGTAAATTGGAATTATTAATGTTTTAATATTAATGTTTTAATATTGTTATTTTTAATACTGTTTAGTTTTTATCTTAACTTATAAATTAATGTGGGGGGGGAATGCCTGTGGAATGAATCGGGTTGAATGGATGGGTGGTTGTGGATTTGATGAATGGACAGGCCTGCCGGGCTTAAGGGAGGCCGGGGACTGGAGGGATGCGGACTCGGGAGTCACAGAGGGTTGGAGTATACCGGTCATTCAGGGAAGAGGCAGATATGGCGGGAGCAGGAGGGTAGGCCGCACTCGGGGAACTCAGTCCTGCTGTCTCGTAGCAGTTCCTTGTTCTGGCCCTTCTGAAAAATCTAGCTCACCCCATGATTCTGGTGATGGGTGTAGCTCGGGCCCTAGGCTCAGGCTGTTGCTACTTAACGGCAGGTCGGTTAATAATAAGACTCCCCTCATTCATGACCTTTTCATGGACGAGGAGACCGACTTGGCGTGTGTGACTGAGACCTGGTTGGGCCCTGAGGGGGGAGTTCCCCTCTCGGGTATGTGCCCATCAGGTTATCAGGTATGGCACCAGCCGCGACCCCAGGGAAGGGGGGGAGGAGTGGCTCCCTTGGCCCGGGAGAACCTCAGTCTACGCAGGCTCACTGTTTCTGAAATTCCGGGTTGCGAGTCCATCTTTATGACGCTGGACCTTGGGGTTCAGGTGGGTTTATTGCTTGCGTACCTGCCTCCCAGCTGCGTGACATCAGCCCTGCCTGTGCTTCTCGAGGAGGTTGCTGGGCTGGCAGTGGAGTTCCCCAGGCTTATGGTCTTGGGGGACTTTAATCTGCCGTTGCTTGGCGAATCCTCGGGGTTGGCACAGGAGTTCATGGCCGCCATGACAACCATGGACCTGACCCAAGTAGTATCGGGTCCAACGCATGAGGGTGGACACGCCTCGGATATGATTTTTCTTTCGGAACAGTTGGGTAATGATCTGGTTTTAAGGGGCTTAGATATTCTGCCTTTGTCATGGACCGATCATTTCCTGCTTTGACTGAATTTTACGGCCCCAATCCTTCCCCGCAGGGAGGCGGAACCGATTAGGTGGTTCCGCCCCAGATGCCTGATGAATCCAGTCGGTTTCCAGACAGTGCTTGGGGAATTACCAAGCTCTCTCATTCACAATTCGGCGGAGTCCCTGGTAGCGGCATGGAATATGGCCGCGAAGGGGGCTATTGACCGGATTGCGCCTTTGCGACCTCTCCGTGGTGCTGGCCCCAGGAGGTCTCCTTGGTTTACCGAGGAGCTCAGGGGGATGAAGCGCCATAAGAGATGTCTAGAGAAGCGATGGAGACGAAGTAAGTCCGGATCTGATCGAACCAGACTGAGCTCATTCATTAGAGCCTATCTGAAGGCGATTAAAGCGGCAAGATCTTCGTATCTTTCTGCTTTGATCGTGTCTGCGGAATCTCGCCCGGCCGCCCTGTTTAGGGTGACCCGGTCCCTCCTTAACCCGAGGGGTCCGGGGCCTCCCTTGCAGGGTAGTGCCGAGGACTTTAACAACTGTTTTGCAGACAAAGTAGCTCAGATCCGGGCCGACCTAGACTCCAATTGTGTAGCAGAGTCGACTGATAATGATTCAGTCGAGGGGACAGGGGCATGTTCTTGTCAGATCATCTGGGACGAGTTTGAGGCTGTTACGCCTGATGAAGTGGACAGGGCCATTGGAGCGGTGAGTTCCGCCACCTGTTTGTTGGACCCGTGTCCCTCCTGGCTGGCTTCTGCCAGTAGGGAGGTGACACGTACCTGGATCCAGGAGATTGTCAACGCTTCTTTGAGGGAGGGGTCCTTCCCGGCTCCTTTAAAGGAGGCACTTGTGTGCCCCTCCTCAAGAAGCCTTCCCTGGATCCAGCAATTTTGACCAGCTATCGTCCGGTCTCCAACCTCCCCTTTGTGGGGAAAGTTGTTGAGAAGGTGGTGGCACTCCAGCTCCAGCGGTCTCTGGAGGAAGCCGATTATCTGGGCCCTCTGCAGTCTGGTTCAGGCCTGGCTACTCCACCGAAAAGCTTTGGTTGCTCTGATGGATGATTTCTGGCGGGCCCGGGATAGAGGCCAGTCCTCTTTCCTGGTGCTTCTTGACCTCTCAGCGGCGTTCGATACCATCGACCATGGTATCCTTCTGCGCCGGGTGGGGGGTTTGGGAGTGGGGGGCATCGTGTTGCGGTGGTTCTCCTCCTATCTCTCCGGTCAGTCGCAGTCGGTGTTTGTGGGGGGTCAGAGGTCCACCTCTAGGTTACTCCCATGTGGGGTACCTCAGGGGTCGTTTCTCTCCCCCCTACTTTTTAACATCTACATGAAGCCACTGGGTGAGATCATCCACCGGCACGGAGTGAGATATCATCAGTACGCTGATGATACTCAGCTGTACATTTCCACTCCTGGCCATATCAGTGAAGCGGTTGAGGTGATGTGCCGGTGTCTGGAGGCTGTGAGGGTCTGGATGGGCGCTAACAGATTAAGGCTCAACCCTGACAAGACAGAGTGGCTGTGGGTGATGCCTCCCAAGGACATTTCAATCTGTCCTTCCATTACTCTGGGGGGTGAATCTATAGTCCCCTCGGAGAAGGTCCGCAACTTGGGAGTTCTCCTCGATCCACAGCTGACATTGGATCATCACTTGTCAGCTGTGGCGAGGGGGGCATTTGCCCAAGTTCGCCTGGTGCACCAGTTGCGCCCTTACTTGGATCGGGAGTCCCTCCTCACAGTCACACATGCCCTTGTCACCTCGAGGATTGACTACTGCAATGCTCTCTACATGGGGCTACCCTTGAAGAGTGTTTGGAGACTACAATTAGTGCAGAATGCAGCTGCGCGAGCGGTTGTGGGCCTGCCCCGTCGTGCCCACATTTTGTCAACTCTCCGCATGCTGCATTGGCTGCCTATTGGTCTCCGAGCGCAATTCAAAGTGTTGGTTATTACCTATAAAGCCCTTTATGACATGGGACCAGGATATTTACGGGACAGTCTTCTGCCACATACTTCCCTACAACCGGTGAGAGCACACAGGGTCGGCCTCCTCCGGGTCCCGTCAGCGAAACAGTGTCGGCTGGCGGGCCCTAGGGGGAGGGCTTTCTCTGTTGTGGCGCCCGCCCTCTGGAACCAACTGCCTCCTGAAGTCCGCGTTTCTCCCACGCTCCTGGCTTTCCGTAAAAACCTTAAAACTTACCTCTGCCGGCAAGCCTGGGGATGATTATGGATTGAATGGTGAACATGAGTGGGTGTTAGTTTGTTTTTAGATATTTTTGTTTGGACTTGTATTGAAATTTGATGTTCTATATACATGTTGTTAGCCGCTCCGAGTCTCCGGAGAGGAGCGGCATACAAGCCCGAATAAAATAAATAAATAAATAAAGTGCAGCCTGCATAGAAAGGTCATTATTTGTAGGAAGTTGATCAGGTTTGGAGTGCTGCTACTGCTGTGGCTCACCTTTTTCTTGGATCCTCATGGAAACTTGTAATTCAGTGTCCTTGTTTTAAGGATATCAGAAGCCTAAGACCTTAGTGCTATCTGCTGTATTGAACTCCCACATCTTCCAGAAGCTCAGTGCAATACTGGAGCCTTGACTAATAATCAGTGCTGCCTTGTATCCCCCTAATTTGCCAAGTTATCTAAAAAGTGATGGGAAGGCGTCTGATTCCCAGCTAAAGAGTTCTGAAAGTGACTTCTGGGAGGGGGGGAATTGAAGGGGACTAAGTAGAGTGCAGTCACGTACACATTGCCTGCAGCAACATATTGACGTTGTGAAGTCTGTGGCTCCCTAATTGCCTGCCAGGGTTTGCTCTACTCTTCCGTCTCCAAGCCTTGCCCGAAGGAGACTGAGCAAAGTTATAGTACTTGAAGCCAGGAGGCCAGGAGGGGTGGGTGGGCAGGGGGCTGTTCCTCGTTTACCTCAGCTCACCCCAGTCTGGAATGCTGGATCTGGCCCCAAAGCCACATTTGACAAACACGCCTGCTTCATACCAGGAATGTGTGAGAGAAGGGATCGTGGATGAGAGCTTCAACCAGCGGTGGAGAGTTTGGGGAGGACCAAAGGGAAGGGAAGGAAACAAGTCCAGAGACTAATACTGGACAGGAGCTGGGAATTCTGGGCGGCGTTCCTGATTCTACCCTTATCTTGCAACATTTATGTGCAGTGCCCTCCTCCTCCTGTGCCTTAATTCCCACATCTGCAAAGCAGTAGACCCCCTCCTTCCTCCCCCCCCAATTGGAGGTCTGACCACAACCACAGCATTCAGCATGATTCATCTCACTCTGAAACCCTGCAGCTGGACTCCCCTGAGTCCTGGCTGGGAGGCGCCAGGACTTGGCTGTTCTTGGCGCCGGTCGGATTTCCTGGGCTTGTCCTTCCCTGGGCAGGAAATCCTGCTCAGGGTGAACAGGAAGCATTGCGGGTGGGGTCAGAGGGCAGCTGGGATGGACTCTGTAGGGCTCAGCACTTGGGGGAGGGGAAGAGAGCCAGAGTTCTCTGGCTATTTTTAAAGGGAAACTAATTCAGGGCTTGCACTGTGTGTGTGTGAGAGAGAGAGAGAGAGAAAGATAGATAGATAGATAGAGAGAGAGAGAGAGAGAGAGAGAGAGAGAGAGAGAGAGAGAGAGAGAGAGAGAGAGAGGAATTTAAGGGTGTCCTAGGAAGACTGGCCCAAAGAATTGCATGCATTACTGTGACTTCCTTTGTAAGATAGTGATAAGGCAGCTAATCAAGTGGTTTACAAGAAAAGGGCTATTAGGGCCATTCTTAGCAAATGATTACACCACCAAGGCTGTTTCTAATTGTCCCAGAACTATTCAGAGGATGCTGGAATAACCATTACCTCTTTCTTCACTTCTGTGGGAAACTGTGGCAGGAGCATATCCTAGTCACCATCTTTTCTGGCCCTGTCTTGGTGGTGCTGCTTTCCTTTCCTCCAGCAGCCGTACCTGAAGCAGTTCAAAATTGTCCTTAGCTGTTCCAGAGTTAAAACCTTACTTATCTCTTTAAGCATTCGGTAAGTTCCCATGGTTTTGACACGGGAGGTGTCTGGTACCCTTCAGCAGCTATTTGGCTAGTGCGGCAGCCAGGCCACCCCTAAAGGGCGAGATTGGCCAGGGATCTATGGCACACCCACTTTCCCCTGAGCCCTGGGCGTTCCCTTCGAAAGCCTTTCCGCTTAAGCAGCAGGAGAGCTCTCATCCTGTACCAGCCCTCCGATCCCATGCTTGGTGATCTGCATCAGCTTAAATGGTAGAGGTGGGGTAGGCTTCACAGTGAAGCAGGAGAGCCAGCCAGCCCTCTCTCTGCTGCTTTCCGGTGTAATTTTCCTTTTGAACTATTCTCCAGGCCGCTTTTGAAGAACACTAGTGCCCTGCTAGAACAGCTCTGAACCCCTGTTTGAAATGAGCTTGAGCCAGTTGATACTTGGGCTCCCTTTGACGGCACCTGTACAAAATGTGCGCACAAAACCAAAGCAAGTTTTGACAGGTAGTGCAGCTCACTGATTTAGCCCTCCGTCAAAAGTTGCCTCTGCCTCATATCCCACTCACATTAACCTCACCCAGATTAAGGAAAGCATTTTCCCGCCACTTTGTGATGCCCTGCTGTTAGTGTGTGTCCTGCTTGCTTATTAATATGAACAGCACCATTTGTCAGCATCGTATCTGTGGCAGGATAGAGATCATCGCTGGGGGCAGCTTAGGTTATGCTGGTAGAGTTTTCTGCTAGCTCAAGGACTGGTGGGGACCAGCCAAGGGAATAGCCGTGTCTATTTTAATATTCCCAGCTCTCACCTTTCAAGGTTTTAATGTAGGCTCCTGTAAGGACAACATTCAGGCTTTTATATGTGTCTATGGAAGTTCTACCACCCAGACTCAGCGTTCTGTACTTCTGAGACTGTATTGTGCAAGACTGGAATTTCAGATCCGGTGAGGAATTGCACATCTTCCAGAGTTCGACATTTTATTTGCAAGTTATAATTAGGAGCGTGCAGTTTCTTTTTTTTTTTTTTCATTTTCTTTTAAAGCTGAACCTCAAATATCACAAAGGTCATTCTTCTGTGCACAGTATAAACTGTTGGATGCATCAATGTTGACTGTTCTCTAGTGCAGAGATGGATAACCTCAGCGAACGCAGTTTCTGTAAGGGTTTCTTTAGGCTCTCAAGCCCATGTCTGCCCATGCTACTAAATACTGACTGCAGGATTATTAATTTGAGCAACACGACTTCCCACCATTTGGAGGCACTCAAGGATGGGAATAATAATATAAATAGGAAAAACACCAAATTCCCACTCAAAAATGGAAGTTTAGCTCCATCCTGGTGTGTAGCCAGCCTCCTTCCAGTTTGTATCGCTGAGCTCTCAGTAGTCCTCACCCCCCCCAAAAAAAGTCTTTGAATACACGCTTACATCACAAAACTCGCCTAGCCTTGTTATACAGGTAGCCTTCAATTTTGCAACCCCAACTGGGATCATAATCTCATTGCTAAGCAAAGGGGTTGTTAAGTGAGTCGCATCTGAGGTTACGACTTTTTTTTGGCCCACAGTTGTTAAGCAAATCACTGCAGTTGTTAAACGAAGTATGTGGTCATTAAGCAAATCTGGCTCCCCCCCCTTGACTTTGCTTGTTGGAAGCCGGCTAGGAAGGAGTGAGTGACAATCAGGTGACACACACACACCCGGGACGCTGCAACCGTTGTAATTCAATGCCCGTTGCCAAGGACCCAAACTTTGATTGCGTGACTGTGGCTATGTTGTGACAGTTGTTGGCGTGAGGACTGGTCATAAGTGCCTTATAAGTGTCGAACAGCCACTAAATCAAAGTTGCCAAGGTTGAGAACCCCTGCACTAAATGAACAGGTGTAAGTTGAGGACTACCTGTAATGATTCACATGACATCCAGAGTTACTTTGCCATTCATTTGCTGTCAGAACTCGAGCTGTGGTGCCTTTGAAATGGGAAGAGTCTGCAGTTAACCTAGGGATGCCTCTTTGACACTGAGTTATGCTGCTCCATGTCTGCGAACCGACTGGGATCTTGACCAACCACTGGTCAAGATGGGCCACCTCCTATCACCCCCCCCCCCCCCGGATACATGCCAGCTATATGTTCTGATAGTTTAAAATATCAGGGCTGTCCCTTTGGAGACCCAGATCCTTTTTTGCCCCCCCCCCAAAAAAAATAATAATTAGCAACCGGCTTATTGTCAGGTTCTGTCCAAATAAAGGCACCTTATGAAGAGTTTCATGGTGGTAAATGAGAGCTCTGTGCTAGATGATTACGCTTCGTTCACCTTCCTGGCTAAGGGTTCCTTCACAGAGATGGGACATCACAGCTTACAAATATGTGACAAGAGTTGTCCAGGGGATTTACACAAGTCTGAATAAAGTTTTCTAGACACTTTCAGCTTCTTGACTGTTAAGGTGAAGAATTTACAATTCTTCTGTAGGATTTGGGTGGGAAACCAACGGCCCAATACAGCCTGCAAAACATTCTTTTCTCACCGATAGTGGACCCTGCTTGTCCTGCAATTAATTGAAGGGCAGCTCTTAATTCCTGAGTAGAGAAAAACTTTATTTTTCAGTCTTCTCGGGTGGAGGGTGGGGGAGCAGAGAAGAGTCCATGAAGGAGAAGCATTTCCGGGGAGGATAGTTAGGACTATTATAATCCATTTCCCAAACTTGCTTTAAGAGCTGTGCTTATTCCATCCCTTATCTTGACACTTTTCTGTACTTTTATAGATATGGCAAAATTGTCTCCACCAAGGCCATCCTGGATAAAACAACTAATAAATGCAAAGGTGAGCTCAGCCTGGGTTTTCCTCTCGTACGGAGTAATATTGTGGTATCCACAGGATCCGACACGGAGTCTGGATAACAAGTGGGGGGTTTTGCTTGGGGTTTCTCAAAGGGGGAAGCGCAGAGCTGTCCTGTTTTGCTACATCCTTATCGCACACAGACTCTCAGAGAATTTAATCTCTCCTTCAAAAGAGGGTTTCTTCCATCCACAGCTTTGAGGCTGGCGAAGTCTGAAACCTATATGTAAGGCTGGGGCACAAGGCAGGTTCAGAATCTAGAGCCAAGCTTCCTGAGGAGGATGGCCTTGGTCTGAAGGTGGGGATGGTTTATTGGCATGAGGGTGATGGTTGCCTGGGGGAGGAGCTGCATTCCTGAAATGCCAGACATTGCTGTGGAGAAAAAAAAAAAGATGGAGCATCCACTCAGAGTACAATGCTGGAGGAGGAGGAGGAGGAGGAGGAGAGGGGAAGAGGAAGAAGAGAAGGGGGATCCTGCAGTCTCTATGGCTTAACAGTGAGACAGATCCTCCCTCTCTTGCCTTCATGCCAATATTTGCGAACCCCCGCCAGATACCATTAGTCTTGCCCCTCAGAATGATTGCTGGTTGTGGTGTGCTAGAGGGTGTGGTGCAGCTGAGAATGTAAAGGAGGTGGGGTGAGGCAGGAGGGCTTTGCTCCCGCTGCAAAGGTAAGTCTCTTTGCTGCTCACCCAGAAGCAGAGGGCTGGAGGAAGGATCCTCTATACAGGTAGCCCTCAACGTACGGCCATAATTGAGCCCAACATTTATGTTGCTAAGTGAAATATGTCTCAAGTGAGTTTGGCCCCATTTTACAATCTTTCTTAAACCACGGTTGTTCAGTGAATCGCCGCAGTTGTTAGTAACACGGCTGTTAAGTGAATCTGGCGTCCCCACTGATGTTGTGTAAATATGAGTCCCTGGCGAAGCATCTGAATTTCGATCATGTGACCAGGGGGATGCCGCAGTGGTCATAAGTGTGAAAAACGGTCTTCAGTGACGTCGTAACTTTGGACGTTCGCTAAATGAACTGCTGTGAGTCGAGGACTACCTGTCCAAGCTAGAGATGGAATCTTCAAGGTTAACAAGATTAATCTTTCCTCTCCTTGAACCTTCAGGTTATGGCTTTGTGGATTTTGACAGCCCCACAGCAGCTCAGAAGGCCGTGACTGCACTCAAGGCCAGCGGGGTCCAAGCCCAGATGGCCAAGGTAAGCCTTGAGCTGCAGGCCTACATGGCAGAGCCGTTCTCCTCCCTTCAACAAACGAAAATGGGAATCTTCCTGACTAAGACAATCACGGTTATACTTCTAGTGCAGGGGTAGGCAACCTTGGCTCTCTTATGACTCGTGGACTTCAACTCCCAGAATTCCTGAGCCAGCATGGCTCAGCTTGGAAACCTCTCCTTTTCCCCTCAGCATGGCTGGCTCAGGAATTCTGGGAGTTGAAGTCCACGAGTCATAAAAGAGCCAAGGTTGCCTACCCCTGGCCTAGTTTAACCTTGTTCCTTGTGATTTAGCCCTGTTGAAGCAAGATCTTTCTTATAACCTGCCATGATGGAGAGGCTCTTCTGCAGAGTGTGTTCTCCAGCATTACTGTGTTGCCCAGGGTTTCAAGGGTACCATTGGTGCTTCATGCCATGTGCTTGGAGTGGGTGGTGCTGGATACAGTCATGACAAGTAGGTGTGGTGGTAAATTCTGCAGGAACCTGGGTTTTCTATGCAAGCCATCGTTCAGACAAGTAGACAAGAGCAGCATTCAGCGCTAATGTATCTTAGTGTTATATGTGAATCAGACCCCAGCAGTTACATGAGACTCTACCGTAGCAGATTGAATGATGTATCCATTAAGTTCAATTTCCTGGCCTTAGAATCCCAGAATAATTCCAGTATTACTCAGTCTCACTTGGTCAGGCGATGATTCCTTTCCCAAGTTCTCTGGGAAAAGAACACTCTCTTTTTTCCCCCCCAAAACGTCTTTAAAGCTAGAGATGTTAATGATTGAAGATAAACCGTTCAGTTCTATGATGTATTAATTCCTCTCCAAACATACACCTTGTATCTTGCTGATCACTTTAATTCCACTTTCCCCAAGCTGGCGCTCTCCAGATATAGTGGGAAATGTTCTGCAAATTACGATGCCACCATTTGGTTGGGGCTGATTGCTTGAACCAGGTGGCAATGTGGATACTGAATTAAGCTTCAGATCCTCTTTCTCCTGAGAAAGAGAGAGAGAGAGACAGAGAAAGACACAGAGAGAGAGAGAGAGAGAGAGAGAGAGAGAGAGAGAGAGAGAGAGAGAGAGAGAGAGAGAGAGAGAGAGAGAGAGAGAGAGAGAGAGAGAGAGAGAGAGAGAGAGCCTTTTCTAGCAAGAGGTCCTCCCCCCCCGCTGCTGGTCCACGAAGCCGGAAAGGTTGGGTACCACTGTTCTGTAGGCCAAGATCAGCTACTAACTCAAAGAAGCAGAGAGCATCATTGCGGTTCAATATAAGAAATAAGTAATGCTCTCTTAGCCCAAGAATATCTACACATTCAATGGGAGGCAGATGTTGTACTCTGGTACTCCTGTAGATTTGGATTTACTCAGAGTAAATTACACTGTAATCAGGGGCTGTGGACTGGGGATTGAGGATCCCTGCTAGAGAAGGCTTTCTCTTTCTCATTTTCTCTCTCTCTCTCCCTCCCAATATATCCGCTACATTTTCATAAATTAAAGCCATGGCCAGCAGTAGGATTCCCTTGAAATGTCTTTGACAATCTGAGTCTATCTATTTGGAAAGAACGCACAGCGTTCACACATGCACGTAGGGCACGTATGTCATTCCCAGTGAGCAGCTCTTGCAGTTAGCACGCTTGTATATGTGCTGTAGTCAACAGTACTATAGAGGCCATGTTTGCTGCCTCACTTGCTCTCCTGGATACTGGATATTTCCAATGCATCAGCTTCTCTTCATTCTGCTTCACAACAGAGAGTCTCACTGGTGGGGTTGCCTAGAGCAGAAGCTGGGCTCTCTACCGAGATAATATGTTGAGTTCTCTTCATAAATGGAAAGGCCTCAGTGTGCCTAGAGAAAGGGAGGCAGCAAGCATCTCAACAGAGGCAGGTGACACGTTCAGGAAGGGAAGGGAAGGGAAGGGAAAGTCCAAAGGAATGCGTCCCCGGGATGGGATGGACTATTGCTAGGCAACAGCCTGACTTCTTGTTTCCATAGCAACAGGAGCAGGATCCTACCAACCTCTACCTGTCAAACTTGCCTTTGGGCATGGATGAGGCTGAATTGGAGTCGATGCTGAAGCCATTCGGACAAGTCATCTCTACACGTATCCTACGTGATGCCAGTGGCACCAGCCGAGGAGTTGGCTTTGCCAGGTCAGGCAGGATGGCTGGGACAGGGTTGGGGATCATTTGGTTTAATGATACACTTCTTCAGCTATATACAGTAGTGCTAGCTTAAAAAGACAAACAGGCCTAGCCTATGTTCACTCAGGGAGCCCTCAGAAATGTGGTCCATTCACATCCCGTAGGTGAGCAAGCACCTTGAACTGTTCCTTTGTCCTTCTGTCGGAATACCTGCACAGAGATTTGCTTGGCTAAATATTCCCTTATGCCCGGAGCCTGTGCAAATATGCTGAGCGTTTGCAAATATTTCCCTCTTGGTTCAAGGTGGCGATGGGCATTTGCCTTTTTTTTTTTTACTCTTCCATGTCCTATTCCTACGTTGTAGGGTTGGGATAGCTATAGCTACACTCTTCTGAGTTGGTCCACTGGGAACTAGATATGGACATTTGGCTGTTTTGTGGAAGTTTTTCTACATGCCTCTGAAACCATATTATTTTAGCTGGCTGTGTGTGTCTTTCAGTTTCTCTTTCCCTAAATATGCCATCACCAAATGTTCCTAAAAGATTAAGATAGGCTGCGGCGAAAGATGGTTGAGCACTGACACTCAAGATGATTCCTTTCCATGTTTGGCAGGCGGAGAAAGTTGAACTTCAGTGGCACTTTGTCTGTCCTAAAGCCTTATAACATGTGGCTAGCTTGTGGGCCAAAGAAATGTCCCAGATGTTTTGATGCGGAGTATAAAGCCCTAGGTTACTTCCTTCGCTTTTCCCATGGCACCCAGCTGCTGTTCAGTCTTCAGTTTAGCCTTAGGGAGAAACAAGATATTTAGCCAATTGCTTGAGAAGGGACGGGAAGAAAACTGGTAGCAGAAAACTGGTGATTTAGAAAATGGGTTGATGTGGAACAGGAATGCTGAAAGACAGAAGCACCATTGATCCTATAGTTTCCCCTATTTACAATGACATTTAGCATTGTTGCTAAGAAAGAGGAAAATACACCTGTGTGCATTTGGTTCCTAACCCAAGATCCCTGCTAAAGATTTGTCTAACTGTAGAATTACTTTTAGACATAGAAGGAAGGGTACCTCCTTTGCTGCTCAGACCTCCACCTGGGTGGGCAGTTTTGTTCTGTATTCTCCCTTTCCTGTGTCAGCTTGGGCATTCTTTTCTATCCTACATTGCCCCCTACTGCCAAATGTTCACATTGCAACAGACAGCTCCTAGCGCCTCCATATTTATTTTCCTTCATACCTGAAAAAGTAAATTTGGTCCAAATAGCAATGGTTGGATAATTATATATATCCCTGTTTCCTATAGCTGGTTGTAATGGATGAGATTACAATCATAAAGAGAGGAGAGAAACTAAAACACTGATTTCCCTCTCTGTCAAAGCTGATTTGCTACCCCCGCTTTCTTTCGAAGTCTACAGCTCTAAAACATTTTCCCAGTGTCCTTAGATGTAGCAATTCAAAGCCAAAAGGGATAACAAGTAAATGAGATGTTTAATCGTCATAGCAGAGCCTTGTGGAAACACAGGCCAGCATCAGCAAAGCAAAGGCTCAGAATGAACAAGGACTTGCAACAAAAGTCAAAGGTATTAAAAGTCTCTTTCAACATATAAATGACAAGAGAAAAAAAATCAAGAAAAGAGTCAGTCCACTAAAGAGAGAAGATGGAAAGGAAGTAACAGGCAGTAGAGAAAAAGCAGAGCTGCTTAACTTATTCTTTGCATCAGTCTTCACACAAAAAGAAACTATAGCCCAACCTACTAAAAACATAACTGTAAAGGACAGACTAGAAATAAGAATTAAAATAAGCAAGAAAATGGTAAGAGAACACCTGTCTGAGCTTGATGAATTTAAATCACCGGGACCTGACAGATTACATCCCACAGTTCTAAAGGATCTTGTAGACTATCATCTCAGAACCACTGTACCATATCTTTCAAAAATCTAGAAGCACCAGGGAACTACCAGAGGACTGGAAAAGAGCTGATGTGGTTCCTATATTCAAAAAGGGAAAAAAAACACTCAGAAACTACAGACCAATCAGCCTAATATCAAAAAAACAGATCTGTGAACATCTAGAAACAAATAAAGTAATAACTAGAAGTCAGCACGGGTTTGTTAAAAACAGATCATGCCAAACCAATCCCATTTCGTTATTTGACAAAGCGACTAAATTAGTAGACCAGAGAAATACTATGGACATACTATACTTAGACTTCAGCTAAACATTCGACAAAGTAGACCACAACCTACTTCTTGATAAGCTAGAAAAAAAGTGGATAGATAGCATCACCACCAAGTGGATTTGTAACTGGCTGACAAACCATGCTCAATGAGTAGTCCTTAATGGTACTATGTCTACATGGAGGGAAGTAAGCAGTGGGGTACCACAAGGTTCCGTCTTAGGCCCAGTACTCTTCAATATCTCCATAAACGACGTAGATGAGGGAATAGAAGGGGAACTCATCAAATTTGCAGATGATACAAAGCTGGCAGGAATAGCCAACACCCTAGATGATAGGCTCAGGATCCAGGTGGATCTTGACAGACCTGACAAGACTTGAACACTGGGCCCTATCTAACAAAATGAAATTCAGTGTAGAGAAAAGTAAAGTCTTACACTTAGGCAAGAGAAACCAGAAGTACACATATAGATTGGGTGAAACCTGGCTTAATAGCAGTAATTGTGAGAGGGATCTTGGAGTCTTAGTAGACAGTCAATTAAATGTGAGCCAGCAGTGTGCGGCGGCAGCCAAAAAAGCCAATGCAATCCTAAGTTGCGTTAACAGAGGGATTCAATCAAGATCACGTGAGATATTAATACCACTCTATAAAGCCTTAATAAGACCACACCTCGAATGCTGCATCCAGTTTTGGTCACCACACTATAAAAAAGATGTTGAGACTCTAGAAAAAGTGCAGAGAAGAGCAAGAATGATGATTAGTTGACTGGAAGCTAAAACATATGAAGAACAGTTGCAGGAACTGGGCATAGCTAATCTAGTGAAGAGAAGGACCAGGGGAGACATGATAGCAGTGTTCCAATATCTGAGGGGCTGTCACAGAGGAGGGAGGTCAACCTATTTTCCAAAGCACCTAAAGGCCAGACAGGGAACAATGGATGGAAACCGATCAAGGAGAGATTCAACCTAGAAATAAGGAGAAATTTTCTGACAGTGAGAACAATCAAACAATGGAGCAGTTTGCCTTCAGATGTTGTGGGTGTTTCATCACTGAAAGCTTTCAAGAAGAGACTGGACAGCCATCTGTCAGAAATGGTGTAGGGTCTCCTGCTTGGGTGTGGGGGTTGGACTAGATGACCTACAAAGTGCCTTTCAACTCTGTTATTCTATTCTATTTTGAAAGCTCCTTACAATATTGGAGCTATTTGGAGTCATAAATCATATCCAACTAGAGATTCAAAACCAGTGGATTGGTTTGCATAGGCCAGGTTAATTCTGATGTCAGATTTTGCATTCTTGGATTCATTTTTAGTAATCTCCCCAAAGAAATGTTGCCTAGGAACGGGCTGTCTCATAAATTTTCCAGATTTGATCTGTTAGCTTTGATGAATCTTGATTAGGAGATTCTAGGAGAATCGTGGGCTATTAATTCCTATCTAATTTTTCCAAATACTGATGCTCATCCCAAGTCTCTGAGCTTAACAGAAAGTTAAGTACATGGATTTCTTATTACAGTGTTCTCCCTCAAGAACTCACCCCAATGCCCCTGTCCCTTCCTCTCTGCAAAGTCCTCTAAATCAGCGTTTCTCAACCTTGGCAAGTTTAAGATGCGTCGATTTCAACTCCCAGATTTCCCCAACCAGCGTGTTGGCTGGGGAATTCTGGGAGTTGAAGTCCACACATCTTAAAAGTTGCTGAGATTGGGAAATGCTGCTTTAAATGGAAGCAGCGCCATTTAAAGGACTGTTTCTCCATCTTGACAACCTGAAGATGAGTGTTGACTTGAATTGGAGTTGACATGAAGCTGTTTTTCGTTCAGCTCCTCAGTTCAGCCAAGTAAGAACCAATGAATTTCTCCAGAGGAATTATGAGTCGGTAACTCTCACATCTACTATATTTTGAGCTGCAGGTCCTACCGATTAGGAGCAGGTTGCCTAGATGTCTTGCTGAGATTGTCCACATCCCTTCTCGTGGCTGTGTTGCTCATGTCTGAGAGACTTGGAATTCCACAGCACTGGGTTAACAGAGCACCTTCTTCTCCCTACTTAACTCCTGCATAGAAACATTTGGCATTTTCTCCATCTCAGCTTCATGGACACTTTCTTCTCATTGCTTCTCCAGGATGGAGTCTACAGAGAAGTGTGAAGCCATCATCACCCACTTCAATGGCAAATACATCAAGACACCTCCTGGGGTCCCAGGTGAGAGAGTACTATAAGAGGGAGGGTAAATTGGTTCCTTTCCAGAGGAACAAAAGTTTAAGGTAGTAGAAGCAGCAACAGCAGCAAGACTAGTAGTGTTTTTCTTGCATCTGTAAAAGGGCACCATACAAAATAATAAAACTATATCGAAACATTAGTACAGTAACTTCCTAAGGTCACAACTACTATATAAAGACTCAAGTTATCCAGCAATTAAAGTTGGTACTTTTCATAAATACTAATCACTGATAGAAGGAAGGAAAGATTAGTTCAGGAAGGATCGGAATAGCACACACACTGTGCTGTTCTAGATCCAGATCATCAGATAAGGAAAAATGTTAGGTAACCTGCTAAGAGACTGCTGCAATGATCCAGCTAAGGGATGATCAGGGCAGGAAGCCATTGCTTTGCTGTTTCTGTGATGAGGAACTGATAAAGCCAATGAATATTCTTTAAATAAAATCTCCAAGTTTTTTATTATTATTATTATTACCTGTTCCAACAATGTGAAGTCAAAGCTGCCATTTTAAAAACTGTGTTAGCCTTCATACACACAGAGTTCTTCCCAAGAACCGAGAAAGTGTATAGTATATGTGTGGATCCAAGCAGTGGTCTTTTTCAAATGACAGGTGGAAATTTTGTGTTAAGTGCAGATTTTTAAAGTTCTGTCCCAGATGTTTTTGGTTTGGTACCCAGTATGCCAATAACCACTGGGATGCAACCGGGCCTCTTTATACCACATGCATTCAGTTTTGATGATTAGTTCTTGGTACTTTGTGACATTCTCCAATTCTTTATCTTCTATCTACTATCCCTTGGTATTGTCACATCAGTTATCCACATTTTCTTTTCAACCACAGTTAAATCGTTGTCAATTTGTGTCCAGAAATCTCACAATATTTTAACCTACTCATTTTCAACTACTTTTTCAGCTCTGTGTTCCCCCCAATTTTTCATTATTGGTACATGGTCATTTTTACAGATATTCTAGCAAATTGTTTTTTTTGTTGTTGCTTTAAGTTTTTATCCGGCCTTTTAAAAAATTTGGTCAATTCAAGGGGGTGAACATATGTTCAGCCTCCTGTTTTTTTCTCCAGAACAAAATTATCACTGAAGGTTTTTTTTTTTTATGAAAATGGATCATTGAGTTGGACTTGCTGGTGGCAACTGGCTGCCCAAAACCAGAAAGAGAGAGAGAAGAGTTGAGACACAATAGTCTTCCCATTTAGTTTGAGGTGGAGGGAACCCATCCAGCCCAATATCAACATCCATCCAGGCATTTGGAAAGATACCCCCCTGGCTGCCTCATTCAAAAGTACACCTGTGTGCTGTCTATGAAACAGCTAGAATACTGTAACGTTCCACATCACAGAAAAAATGTTCTGAGATAAGTAGGAGTAAAACCATTGAAATACAAGGTAACCAAGGTAACTTCAGAAGAGGGCAGTGTGGCTGAATGGTCAGGGTTTCAAGTGCAGCAGAAAGAAGTTATAGCCCTGAAACTGGAGCTACATGGTTCTCCATTTATAATGTGTAAAAATGTGTTGCTGTGGGTAACCTGATTGAAACAGGTCGATGAGATTGCTGACGGTGAGACAGGGAAGGAACTGAGAGCTACTGAAAAAGAGCATTTTACCAGCTTAATGAGTAGAGGCAGGGGGAAAGGCCACGTAGTAAATAAAGGAAAGAGGGAATTGGATCAGAAGGGTTGTTCTGATCAAATGGGTCTGCTAAAATTATTTTGGCCAGAGGCCCCCAACCTTTGGGGCACCAGGGACCGGTTCCGTGGGGACAGGTTTTCCCGTGGACCGGAGGGGGTGTGGTTTTGTGTGCTACCCCATCCCGCGGATGGGGCTTTGTTTGTGCAGACCAGTTGCTGGCATGGTGCAGCCCAGTACCGGTCCATGGACCGGGGGTTGGGGACTCCTGATTCTGCCTCTTCCTCTGAAGTATGAATTAAGTCATCTAAATCTGACCCAGTGCTAAAATTGTGGCAAGCAGGAAGAGACATGACTGGAGTAAGCAGATAAACAAATCAGAATAGCAGGACGCTCTTAAGAGGCATGTGTGGTGAAAGGTTTGGAGTAATTTCCTATGTACAGCAGAGTTAAGGAATCATACTTTTCCCATGGAGTAAATTTCACAGCGTGGTTCTTGTGGAATAGTTAGACTTCACTCCAACAAAGTTATTTATAAGAGGGGCATTTTTATTTCCTTATTTGTGTCCAGCTCATCACATCTCAAATAAGTGGGGGCGCTACCAAAAGAATTAAGGGTTTCTTGCCATTTCCAGGCTATGATCAATTGATCATGTCTGATAAATACAATATTGCACTGTCTTCCATTCCTTTCCCTTAGCTGCCTTCTATAGGTTGCTCCTTGGTGGGGGTGAGGCTGTTCTTATTGCATTTGTGTCCCAAATTTTGTCTGAACACTCCAGGAGCTTAGATAGAGACTGACCTGAATTTAATTCCCACAACAATAAAGATGGATTATGTTGAGAGAGAAGATGACCGTCCCCAAATCATCTAAACCAAGGGTTAGGCAACCTCGGCTCTTTTATGACTCGTGGACTTCAACTCCCAGAATTCCTGAGCCGGCATGGCTCAGCTTGGAAACATATCAAGTCCACGATACTCATCCAGGGCTGCAATGGCTGCAGCTGCAGGCTCTCCAGTGCAGGCTGCGATAAAACTAGGCTGCATAACGAAACTGAGCTTGAGGAGAGGGAACACAACCACTCCACTCAGAGGAAGCATATATGATTGGGGCATTAAAAAAAAGCATGTCTGTCCAACTATTTTTTTTTTTTGCCTTCTTTTTGACAAGCTATTTTAATAATCTGCTTTTCCAAAGTGCCCATTCCCTTGTGCCCTTCCCCCTCTCCCCCCAATAATTGACAGATTAGCAGCTCCTTGGTTTTGGTGCATGTATCAGCTGGCCCTTCTGTCTTGTTGGCCAAGGGCCCAGTGGAGGGAAGTAGGAGTATCCTCTTGTACGTAAGTGCTGCTCATGTGGTAGTAACTCAGAATGCTACGTATAGCTCTGTACACTCTCCCAGTTGTGGGAGAAGAGAGTAGTTGCTTGGCAACAAAAAGGAAAGTTAACCACAAGAGCTCAAGGAAAACAGTAGCATGACACTGAAGTCTGCAAGTCTTTAAACAGAGAAGCTGCCTGGGCCACACACAGTATGGATGGAGGCGGCTGCCTTCCCGATACCACCTATGGAGGAATGGACTTTGAAAGTAACAAATTTGGCAGAAATGGCTAAAATATCGGCATATTTGAAGGATCGCTCAAATGAAAAATATATGTTGGACTGGAAACACTGGATAGACTACATACAAGAGAAACACCAATCAAAGAAAATGTATCTGGCTTATAGTTAAATCTTGATATACGGAGTGAAGAATGTTTACAAATTTAAATTGATTGTACTAAGTTGAATAGCAGTTAACTTGAATTTTTTCCTGGTTTGCATGTACAAATATATATCTATTAATAAAAAATGTTTAAAAAATGCTAATATGCCTAGCACTAATGTGAAAATAAAAGTCTGCAGATGGCCTCACAAAAGTCACAGAATTGATGCTAATTAGCTCTTCTGGGCACGGCTGGCCCCTGAACAACGGCAGAAGGTTTCATTCTCTGTTCTAGCCGTGAAGGGTGAAAAAAGAGAAAGAGGAGAATATCCTCTGTGGTTCAGTGGTAGGATGAAGTCAAGGAGAAGAAGAAAGGGTGAGCAGCACTGTGTCCAATGTAATCGGCCATGGTTGTCCATTTTGGATCTTCAGGTTGACGTAACAGTTACTGCTACAAAGCAAAGTAGCCTCCGGTTAATGAGTGCACCGAAGATGGAACAGTGTGTCGAGTGGAATTCAGTGTATCAAGTCAGCTGTCAAGAAAAGGTTTAGGGCAAGGGTGTCAAACTCAATTTCATTGAGGGCCGCATCAGCATTGCGGTTGCCCTCGGGGGGGGCCGGGTGGGTGTGGCCGAGGTGGGTGCAGCCTACTAGGTGGGCATGGATGGAGTGGGTGTGGCCTACTGGGTGGACATGGCCAGCTTTACATTGTTCGTGTCAAGGGGGCCTGGGCAGGAGTGAAACAGATCAGAGAGTCTCTGGAAGAAGGGGGCGAGACCCGTGGTCCATTTCTTCATTCCTCACAAAAGGTGACACCTCCCCAGCATGCACCCAGAGGGCGGGGCCGACACGGCAGGGGCTGGTTCCTCGCTGTTTCCAGACAGCCTTGTGGAGCTAAGACTGAATGTGTTTCAGCATAGATGGCCACCACAAAAGTGTATATTGGCTCCCGGCTGGGCTGGGCCAGGGCCAAGGCAGCGGGAACCGTTCCCTCACTGTTTCCAGAATGGCTTCGTGGGTTACATGAAACCACTTCGCGGGCCGCATCTGGCCCCCGGGCCTTGTGTTTGATATGTCTGATTTAGGGCATTGAGAGAATACTGAGCCCTAGGAATGTCATTCAAACTAGGAGCGTCCAGATCTGTTATAACAAAAGTCCCAAGGCTAATCCCAGGCTTATTTTTTCTGCAGCTCCTCCAGATCCACTGCTTTGCAAGTTTGCTGATGGTGGCCAGAAGAAGCGCCAGAATCAGGGCAAATATGTGCAAAATGGACGAGCCTGGCCAAGGGAAAGTGACACGGTAAGCGTGAGGGTCAGCAGGCTTCAACGGTCACAGAATACCCTTTGGGCCCAACGAAAACTTGACAAAAAAGTTTATTTGTCATGTTCACTCCTAGCATGGAACTTCCTTTTTTGCAATAATTGTATTAAGAATTGCATTGTAGAAATAAGACTAATACAAACTGCAAAAGATTAAAAAAGCCCAGCAAGTATAGTTAACATTAACAACTTTTCACTCTCCCTTAAAATACAACCGATCATTTCTTCATCCCATATCCCATCCCCTTCTCTATCAACAAATCTTTAAAACCGCACCACTCCATCTCCGTCAGTGAAAGTCCATTAAGATTTAAAAAGTAGCAACATAACTATTATAAACTATGTTCAATAAATCCATTTTGAATCCTTCTTTTTACATATATTTCTGATTTTCTTTAAACAAATCCCCCTGTATCATTTTTTCAAATATTTATTTATATCCCACTTTTATTATTTTTTACAAATACCTGAAGGCTGCGAAGTTATCCGACACATCTTCCTCCTTCTATTTTCCCCACCACCAACTCTGTGAGGTGGGGTTGGGCTGAGAGAGAATGACTCCCAAAGTCACCCAGTTGGCTTTCATGGCTAAGTTGGGACTTGAACTCATGGCCTTCCGTTTTCTAGCCTAGACCAGGGGGTAGGCAACCTTGGCTCTTATGACTCGTGGACTTCAACTCCCAGATTGCCTACCCCTGGCCTAGACCAAACTGATTTGTAAATAAACAAAACTTTTAAAACATAAAACAGTTCTAGTCCACGTTAGTCTATTAAACATTACCAGAATTAGCAATCCATCTCTTTTAACCTTGGTCAAATAAACCAACTACCGGAAAACAATTGTCAGTTTTATTTTAAGTATTTAAGTATTTTAAGCAGGAGGCGGAAGTGGGCAGGAGTAATATGTCTTACTTTCGTGGTACGGCTTATATTAGCCGACCCCCTGAAAACCCCGATACGTCTTACAATCGGGGGTGTCTTACTATCGGGGAAACAGGGTATGTAATCTTTCCCCTTTCTCATAACAACCTTTAGCCGCCTCAGATAATATCCAAACATCTGTTTTCTTTTCATGTTTTCTTTATGTCTTCTCATAAAATCATTGACACCTTTTTCTGTAGATCCAGTATAAAGAGGTTATCCACATCATTCTTCATATTCTCCATGTTTCTTCTCACAAAATTGTTGATAACTTTAACAAATTCCTTTTGCAAATCCCATATGAAGAGATTATTCACATCACTCTTCTGGTTTACTATTTACGAGGGTTTTTTTTTTCAATCAACCAGTTTCACTTGTATGTCCAATGGTGTTTCCCCTGTGCTTATAATTTTTAAATCTGCATTTAAATCAATTTCAACTTTATTCAATAAAATCTGTTTCTCTTCCACAACAGCATCCAATTTATCTTATCCTGGCAAATGATTTTAAAATTATTTTTTGCGCCCAAAAGTCATATACCTCAGTCAGTAAACCGCTTGATACATTCATTTCCTTCTTGTGCCTTCAAAGTCATCAATTATTGTTTTCAAATATAAATACTGAGTGTTTCTCACGGGGAAAATCCTTTTAATTAATTTCAAAATTTTAATTCAAGTTCATCTAAACCAGTGGTTCTCAACCTTTTTCAGGTTGAGACCCCACTTGCGCCGCCCATGCGCACTGCGACCCCGACCCATGCGCGCGACGAAAAATAAAATAAAATAAATAATTTTAAAAAAACAAAATGGCGGACCGCGACGGCCCGATCCGCGCATGCGCGGCGCGCGCGACAAAAAAAACAAACAAAAAAAATGGCGGACCGTGACGGGCCGATCCGCGCATGCACGGAGTGCACGACGGGCCGATCTGCGCATGCGCGGCGCGCGCGACGGGCTGATCCGCGCATGCGCGGCGCGCGCGTCAAAAAAAAAATTAAAAAAATTTAAAAAACAAAAAAACAAAATGGCGGACCACGACGGGCCGATCCGTGCATGCGAGGCACGCACGTGCGACGAAAAAAAAAATTAAAAAAAACCCAAAATGGCGGACCGCGACGGGCCGATCTGCGTGTGCGCGGCGCGTGCGACGGCCCGAATCACGCATGCGCGGCGCGCGCGACAAAAAAAACCAAAAAAAAAAACCGAAACAAAAAATAAAAAAACAAAACAAAATGGCGGACCGCGGTGTCCAGCGACCCCCGCGAAACGGTCGTTCGACCCCAAATGGGGTCGCGACCCATAGGTTGAGAACCGCTGATCTAAACGTTTAATCTGTTTGAAAATTTCTAGAACCCAGCACTAATCACTTTTTTGCTATATTTTCAAAAAAAAAATTTCTACAAAATCTTAAATTCCTGAATTTTTCCTAAAGAAAAGAAAGAAAATTGAAGAACAAAATCCTTACCCAGTGAATACAATAAAACTTGTGGTTTTGAAGATTTTCAATCTTTAAAAAAAACCTCACTTTAAGAAGTGAGATTTTCTTGAACCTTGAGTTCAGGAAAGGCTTCAGTAATGTCTCTGGCTCGTGTACAGATAGTCCTCGACTTACAACCGTTCATTTAGTGACAGTTCGAAGTTACAAAAGCACTCAAAAAAGTGACTTAGGACTGTTTTTCACAACGAGCATTGCACCATCGCCTTGGTCACGCGATTAAAGTTGGGAGGCTCAGCAACTAGCTCACATTTATGACGGCTGCGATTCCCGAGGTCACGTGATCACCTTTTGGTGACCTTGTGAAAAAGCAAAGCCAATGGGGAAGACAGATTCACTTAACGACCACGTTACTAACTTAACAACTGCAGTGATTCACTTAACCACCGAGGCAAGAAAGGTAATATAATGGGGCAAAACTCACTTCCCAACTGCCTCGCTTAGCAACAGAAACTTTGGGCTCAGTTGTGCTCATAATTCGAGGACTAGCTGAAATCCCACGACTCCCAGCTGATTGCAAGCAGCGGCAAATTCCTTAGTTTCTGCCTCGTACTCACAAAAGAAATAGCTGTCTGGAATACATATGGGTAATCTTAAATGTCTCTCCTTTGTCCGGAGAGACTTTGGCTGTCTGGATCCTGCCTCCTGCTACCATTTTCAACCGTAATCTCTCCCACTGCTCCGTGGTAGGTCAGTGTGCTATTTCCTCACTGGAAGTCTACAACTGCATCCCTGGCATGGAACTTCCTAAGCAAACTGGTTTCCCATCTCTCCCTTTGGATTTTGTGAACCAGCCACAGGTTGTGCAGGCTAAGTTTAGAGACAGGAAAAGTTCCCTAACAGCTTGACTGGCTGTACTGACATGTCACACTAAGCTGGTTGAGAGAACAGGCTCTCTACCTGCCTGGATAAGGCTTGCAACATGTTCCTGGAAAGGCGAAATAATAACCACGGCTTCACTGAGCTGAGAACCTGGTGCACTGGGGGACAGGAAAAGGTGTGAGCCATGTGTGAATTAACTATTGTTTCCTGCAGGGTGGGATGACCTTGACTTATGACCCTACAACAGCGTTACAAAACGGGTATGTCTTCACCTTTTATTGGTACAGTAATATTTTCACTAGAAAATGGGGCCCGGCAGAATTAAGCTGGCATGGCAACCAGTGGGAAGAGAGGTCTGCTGAGCGCGCTCTCGGTTTTTGGACAGGCTTCTAACAGGCGGCTTTGCTCCCCCTATTTTCTCTGCAGGTTTTATACAACGCCCTACAGCCTGGCCCCAAACAGGATGATTGCCCAGACTGCGCTCTCCCCTTATCTACCATCACCTGTTTCCTCCTACCAGGTATGTTACTTTGGCAGCTAATACTGGAGAATGCAAACTGGGACCGGAGTCACAACAAGAGATGGAAATGGCTATGCTAAGAATGGGGAGGAGAAGGAGGCAACCTTTCTTCTTCTTCTTCTTCTTCTTCTTCTTCTTCTTCTTCTTCTTCTTCTTCTTCTTCTTCTTCTTCTTCTTCTTCTTCTTCTTCTTCTTCTTCTTCTTCTTCTTCTTCTTCTTCTTCTTCTTCTTCTTCTTCTTCTTCTTCTTCTTCTTCTTCTTCTTCTTCTTCTTCTTTTTCTTCTTCTTCTTTTTCTTCTTTTTCTTCTCCTTCTCCTTCTCCTTCTCCTTCTCCTTCTTCTTCTTCTTCTTCTTCTTCTTCTCCTTCTCCTTCTCCTTCTCCTTCTTCTTCTTCTTCTTCTTCTTCTCCTCCTCCTCCTCCTCCTTCTCCTCCTCCTTCTCCTCCTTCTCCTTCTTCTTCTCCTTCTCTTTCTTCTTTTGTATGTGTTGGCCACATACAGTAACAAGATTCCATGATTAAAATGGCTTGGGTCACTAATAACAAGTCAGAAATGGCAAGAAATGATGTGATGGTATTGTGATGCATTTATTCAATCCCTTGTGTTTCCCCAGCAAGGGGATGGGGGAATGAGAACACATGTCTGATTTTTAGAACAAATGGAAGGTAATCCTGGTTAACTTTCCTGTTGTACCTCCTGTTCAGCTAGTAGAAGTCACCTTGTCTGGATGAAAAGTGCTTTAATGAGAGAGAATGCAGCTATCCCTGCTACTCCTAAAACCCCTGTTCGCTGACTCTGTGTGTGACGGGGAAGGTCTGCCTTTAAAGTGGCCTTCCAAATTGCATGACCCATGTTCAAAGATTATGGGAGTCGTAGTTCAAAATCCAGTTTTTAAGAAGGAACCCAGAGTGGGGCAAGCCAGGTTAAGCGGAAAAGTCTACAAGGATGTGAGCTGTGAACCAGAAGTCCTTGGTTGAAATCTTATCTGCACTACTTGGATATTATTTCCCAGCCTGCTTCATGACAGGGGGTTGAATAGCTCAATCAATCTACCTTTTAGGACTGTTTTGTTAAGATACCATGTATAAAACATGCTGCCTTATTCTAGGTCCACAGTCCATCTTGGATGCACCATCAGTCATACCTCATGCAGCCCACGGTGAGAGCTGTTTCTGCCTGCCTGCCTGCCTGCCTACCTGCCCACCTACCTACCTGCTTGCCTGCCTACCTACCTGCCTACCTGCCTGCCTGCCTGCCTGCCTACCTACCTACCTGGAATCCTCCATTAAGGAAAATGTTGCAAAAGTTCTCATAGTGCTAATTAGTCCTTTTAATTGTGAATTCAGATGGAACAGTGAAAGTTGGACTTGGGTGGGTTTTGTTTTTTTTTTAACTTGCAAGAGTTTGGACTTTCTCCCTTTCTAGTCCAAATGACAGGAAAAATTTATTAAACTGTGTAACTGTTTTTTGTTTTCTTCGTCTTCCTGGACCAGGAGGGTAAAAACACTTACGTATTAACTAAACAACTGATATACTTTACTACTCATTGGGAAGACTTTTTTTTTTTTTGCTTTTAATTCAAAGTGCTGGGTGGCCTAGAGTGCTAGTCAGTATGTCCCACCTTTTCTAATTATCCTCCAGTTTGAACTTTTGGGAAATGCAGTGCTTTCATACCAGAGTCGGTTGTAATGCACATTGTTCTTAGGACGTTTCCAGACTCATTCCCTTCATTACTTTCCATTTTGTCTCAAATGGTGCCCTCTTTTACTCAGTATTTTGTTCCCAAGCAGGGGACGATGCTCACACCTACCATGGACCACGCCATTTCCATCCAGCCCACTTCCATGATGGGGCCTCTCACCCAACAGCTGGGCCATCTGTCCCTCAGCAGTGCTGGCACAGTAAGGACCCCTTTCCTCCTTCCCTTTTTTTTGTGGGGCTGAGACCCAGTCCTGCTGTGGCCTCTTGACATTTTCTCTCCTTCTCACCAGTATATGCCAGCGGCAGCAGCTATGCAAGGAGCCTATATTCCCCAGTATACACCGGTGCCTTCCTCTAGTGTCGCAGTTGAGGTAAGAGGCCCTTTTCCCTTCCTGCTTAAATTAGGAATGCTTCCTTGGTACAGATTTATGCCTTTAAAAAACAAACAAACAAACAAACACGCATGCTGAGTTCACATAACAACTTTGAGTAAGCTAAAGTGGGGATGGGAAATGCGTGGCTTATTTTCTTCCAGGGTCTCCACCTTTGCCTTAGCAACTGGCTCTTACGTCAAACCATTAGGGGTGAGTGAGTCACATAACATGTTATGTGACCCATTAACTTGGGTTTGGGATTTGGTGTTTTGTGTGAACACAGCCTCCAGACTGTCTGTTGTCTGGGTTAAACTTCATGCCCTATGCAGAGATTGTTTATCTTGCACTGATACACATTTTGTGTGTTGTGTGTTTCCAATAAAACGGAGCAGGTTAAGTGAGGGTAAGATGATGGGTGGAAATCCAGAGCATGTCTTATAGATTTTTGAAATGGTACCCCGTAGATCAGCGGTTCTCAACCTTTTCCGGGGCTCGACCCCGGCCCGCATCGCGCATGCGCGGCACGACGGCCCACATCGCAAAGGGGGGGGAAATGGCCGACCCAAAAAAAATGGCCGACCAAAAAAAAAAAAAAATGGCGGACTGCGGTGTTTGGCGACCCCCGTGAAATGGTTGTTCGACCCCAAATGGGGTCCCGACCCATAGGTTGACAACCGCTGCCATAGATGGAAGAGGATTCCATATTCCACTGCCACCCTTGCCATGACTTTTGTGACCTTTCCTTCTTCACACACACACACACACCCCACCCCCAGTTGTCCATAGGAGCTATGGCATACATGCTTCGATAATGAAGTTTACCAAACTAGCTTAAACTACTCTGGGAAGTTGATTAGCCACTCATCTGTAATAGGTCCTCTTCCGAAATGAGCTCTTGCTTCTACACACCGGTGTCTTCCCACAGAGGCCCTTGAATGCTTTTTCTTCCCAGCCACATAGAGTCTTTCAGTGCCGAGCATAAAAAGCAACAGCGGGGAAGCCTCCAACTCCCGTCACAGGGTTGGGGATCTGAATCCGTGTGGTGGGTAAGATGAGGCGTCTCTGGAGACCAGTTTCCTGTTGGTGGAAAAGGCTCGTGGCCGGCTGCTGAGCTCTTAATGAGGGAAGTGGAGAGGTCTTGATTCCCTACCCAGCCACGTGGCGATTTGACCTACCTCACCTTAGTGGGGCTGAAAGGTTTGGGGAAGATATGGCTACCATCCCAATTCCCCCAATGGGTATTTTGTCACAGGAGAACAGTGGCCAGCAGAGCCACGTGACAGTGGAGTCTCCATCGGATCATGCTGCCTACTCGTATCAGTACAACAAGTAACAACAGGTAAGGACAGGAGGGGAGGGACTGGCATATATATCTTAGTCTTCTTCTCCCAGAGATAGTTCTTTTCGTTTACTCAATCCTTTGCCAGTTCCGGAAAAAAATAACTGAGTTTGGAGCTCATGCCTGGTGCCTTGGGCAATGGCCCTTGATCACAGGGGGGGTCCCTCTCAAGGTCATTTGAGCCATCTGGGTAGATTCACCTCCCTTTTCTCTCCTCCCAGAAGGAGGAAGAGAGGTGCAAGAGAAAGAAAGATAAGAGAGAGCAAGAGTTAGGAGTCCATTGAAGGTATTTCCTCCAGCAACCTGGATTTAGCTCTGTTGGTCTTATCCACATGCCAGGAAACTTCCTTAAAAGAGGTCAGCACGGCACTTGAGAACTGGGCCACTGACGAGAACTGTGAATGAGTCATGGGGGGGGGTGCGTGACTTGTTACAGCAGGGGTTCTCAACCTTGACAACTTTAAGACTTGTGGACTTCAATTCCCAGAATTCCTCAGCCAGCAAAGCTGGCTGAGGAATTCTGGGAATTGAAGTCCACAAGTCTTAAAGTTGTCAAGGTTGAGAACCTCTGTTACAGCATTCAGTCTTGGCCAGTTGGAAAATGAGATCCGGGGTCCTCCCCTCCCTGTTCTTTATCGTGGAGGGGCAGCAAATGTGGCTTGGAAATTAAACTTAACACTCCCTCCCCTCCCCAAAATCAAAACCCACCCCATGTGATTTAAGTAACTGCAGGAAACCGGTTTGCGGACTTGTGCTTAAGCAGGGTTTAATTTCTAAAAAGAAGAAGAGAGAGTTGCCAAGCGCAAGGCTTGTAGCGGCGCCCGGTGCGCCTTCCTGCTGCTTAATTTAAAAGAGGAATAAAAAGGGTTTCGAGAGGCTTTTAAGGACTACTCCATTACTCCTAAATAAGGAAAAAAAGGAAGCCAAGAGGCTAGACTTGAGTCTCCACATCATGTTCCACAGAGCATTTCTGCAATGAGCTGGACGTTGTTCAAGTGTGTGGCTTTGTTCCCAGAATTCATAGCAGTAGCTGTGGTGACTGGGGCATTCTGGGAGTTGAAGTCTTCACATCTGGAGGTCACCTAGGTTGGTGGAGGCTGTCCTGCCTCCTGAGTTCCGAGAATGAAGAAGGATCAAACGTCTCACTGACCTAGGGTGCAGAATCTACTTCTTGTCCCAGGAACAGGCCCACTTTCTGTGTTGGCTCCCGCTTTTTTCTATCAGGACCCTCAGATATGGACGTTGGGCACAAACTGAGTGAGCAGAGAGTGGAATCTCAGTGAGACTAATAAGGATTCTCTCCTTTGCCTAGCCTGGCAATTTGTGACCAAGTGATCTCTTCATCAGGGGCTTGAAGGGTATGTGACCTTCAGGGACAAGTGAAAATCCCCTGCTGAGCCTTTTGCATGTTCAATGAGACCTGTATTATATATTGATCTTCAAAGTGTCACGAAACGCAAGCAGGCTAATGTGACTCTCTTCGCTTGGAATTCTGAGACCAACTCTCAGAATGACCTTTTTTTGAAGGAGCTCCTAGTGTGACCTCAACATTTCCCACAGTGAACACTTGAAGGAGGCCCATGTTCTGTGTCTCAGAACGGCGTCTCCTTCGTTCGCTGCAGGAAAGGCAGGGCAAGGCTTCCTGGAGCAACTGTTCAGGGTGGAGTTGCCCTAACTAATTCAGACCTAACCCTTCAGCCCAAAGGCCTTCTCCCACATAGGTAAACAGCTGAAGGTTGAGGCCAAGTGGCTGAGAAAGTTGTGTGTGCTCAGATCAATACTTCAAATGCTTCCTAACACATTGGACACCAGGGCAGTTGCCAAACGTAGGCGGGAAGGGAGAGAGGCTGAAGGAGGAAGGCTTGGGGCTGAGACGGTTTCTCTTCTTGCTTACTACTTTGTGTGCCACAGACACACTACCTCCACGGATGTCTTTGTTGCCTGCTCTCGTAATTCCCGCCATTTTTCATCCCTTTAGTGCCACCGAGCAGCTCAACTCTGAGCAATCACTTCGAGGGAGACAACGTGTTCTTTATTATTATTTTTTTTGTTGTTGTTAAAATTTTGTGCTGCGTTTAGAAGATGTTGGAACCATTTTTGTTTTTTGTTTCTTTTTTTCTTCTTTTTCTTTTTGGCAAAGAAAAAGGTTGTTTTGTTTTTTTAAAAAAAGGAAATAACCGCAATAGACTTTTGTCACCGAGGAACCAAAGGAGGTTAGAATGGGGGTACAAAAAAAAAAAATACCCCCAACCCTTAGATGTACAGATGGACTAAGGACTATTTTAATACGAGAACATTTGTGTGTGTATGTGTGCGCGTGTGCGTGCGTGTGTGCGTGCGTGTTTATTTTCTTGATAACAGCAAAGTCAAACGCTTTGGATGCCCCAGAATTCCCCAGAGAAGAAAAGGAATTTTTTTCCCCCCTTCTTTTGGAAAGCTGGTTTGGTACCTCTGGGAGGAAGGTTTTTTTTTTTTTTTTGCTCCTTTGAATTCATTTTGTTTTCTTTGGTCATGTAAAAGATTTTTTAAAGGACAAATATGCAAAAGTGTTTGAATATTTTTTGTTGTTGTTGTTTTATAAGGAAAAAAAAATGCTCTGAAAAGCCCCACCTCGCAGCTGTAGGATAAAAATCAGTGCGGAGTTCTCTTTTTTTCTTCTTTTTCTTCTTCTTCTTCTTCTTCCTTGGGGTGGGAGCGGGGAGGGAATTTTGCTTTGAAAGGATTATTTTATTATTTCAAGAGGGTATTTTTTTTCTAAAAAAGACAAATTTACAAAAAAATAAAAAAGAGGAAATTTACAAAAAAAAAATTCAGAAAAAAGGAAATCTTAAAAAAAAAAGTTGAACTTTGGCAGCAGCAAGAGGGGTTTGCTTAATGCTTGTCAAGTTGGAATGAAATGATGCGGCTGGAGGCATCCGATGAACTTAATCTTTTTGTGTGTGTTTTTTTTTTTGGCATAAATTTTGCCTCAGCTGAGAGAGAGAGAAAAACAGAGTTTGCGCCAGACCTCAATTTCTGCCCTCTGTCCAATTGGACTGTTTTTTGCTGGATGTTTTGGACTCTGATTTGAGCTTCTGTGCAGACCTGTCTTTGCTTCCACGGGGAGGCCTCCCCCCCCCTCGCCTGCCCCATCCTGCCCTGGACCAGGGGAACAATAAACGGACTAAGGAATCTGCCGCCAGTGATGCGTCATCACCTCTGGACTCTCGGATGTTGAATGGACACGTTGCCAGCAGCAGTGCTTCGCCCCGTCCCCATCCCCAGGATACACAAACACACACACACACACACACACACACACACACACAGTGCCTTCTGCTGCCTGCGGTCTGGACTGTGCTGCCGTAAGCCCCCCCCCGTCCGCCCCCCCAGTTCCTGCATGCCTGCCAAGCCCAGGTCCACAGTGCGTCCGTCCGTCCGTCCCGTCCGTTCTCTCGACCAACTCAGCTGGGAACAGGTGCTTCTCCTTCCGACTGGTGGGGACTGCAGGAAGCCCGTCCCAATTGCTGTGAACCAAGCAACCAAGGAACATCGAGCACCTTGCAAGGGGATGTTCCAGCTCCCCACTCCCCCCCCCTCTCCAGAGACCCTAGTTACTATGCACGTTATCCCTTCCTCCCCCAGCCCTTGATTGCTGGCTGCCCCCTGAGATTTGCAATAGGAGGAGACTATGTGCAATAATTCAGCCTTTCCTACCTTGTGTTTCCCTGCAGGGCCTCCTGAAGTGCTTTAGACACCTCTGCATGTTCCCTTCCCCTCTCCCCCCAACCAGATGGTGCTAAAAGTCATCTTCTCTTCCACCATAAAGTCACCCCCCCCAGCCCAGCTGGCATGTAGCTGACCCTTCCATCCTGTTGTCCCCCCCCCCCATGGGCTGTGATCACCTTGTCCCCTTTTTCCCTCCTCCCTGCTGGCCCCTTCCTTTGAAGAAATGGCTCTTATGCAGCTGACAATCAGGAAGGAGCAATGGTGGAGGCCATACGGGTGTCACGTGAGTCTAGGAAAGCAAGAGTATGTGTGCATGTGTCCCTATCTGTCTAGGTTTGCGTGTGTACCATCCATGTTTTTGAGGGAGGGGAGACAGAGCTGTGGTAGGGTGGCATTGGAGGAGGTGGCATTAATATATCGGTGTAATTGGACTTGTGCACTGCTCAGGATCCTTTTGTTGTCTTAAGCCGCTTTTAAAGCATGGTCCTGACCCAGCAAGAGCAGGTTGACTTCCTATTGGAGATTTGGGGAGGGTTCCGTTCCCTCCATCCTCATAATCCTTCAGTCAGGCTAGTTTCGATACCTTCCCACATTGCTCGTGAGAAGGGACGACCCACAGACAGGAGACACAACTGTGATGCCCCCCCCCAGAAAAGAGAGGCAAGACTGACAGTGCAGGAGCCCAGTGGATCCAAAGGCTGGCTACGTTTGGTGCCCCTTTCTCTGGCCTGGCCAGACCCTCTTGGTTGGCATAATCACCCCCCACCCACCCACACCTCCCCCTAGTGCTGAGAGAAACTGAAGTGCCTTTTTTGGGGCATGCAAGCTTGCCTTCATCATTATGTTATGTGATCTTTGATGGGCCTCATCCGTAGCCAAATGGAGTTTTGCAGAGTCGGGTCCCAAAGAGGGTTGGGATGGCTAGAGAAACAAAACAAAACCAAAAATTACAGCAACTGAGATTCTGGTGCCAACTGTCCCTATTTGGGAGGCAAAGGCAGAGGAGCACACAGTCTCTGCAGGACTAATAGAAAGGAACTTCCCAGATAGGTTGAGGGTTTATACCCACCCACCCTTCCCTGTCTTACTTGCCTGCAGTGCTCACATGCCAAAGTACAGGGAGACTTTGAAACACCTCACATCTGCAGCCAGAATAAATACAAGCTATAACAGGATTCTACTTGAGAAATTGATTCCAGATGTGCTCCAAATATGGGCTGCAACCTCAAGACTACATCAGGGTACACCTGGTCCTTAACAGGCCACTCTCCTGCCTTCCCCCACCCCATTTTTTTTTTGAGCAGCTTTTTAGAAAGGATATAGCAGAGAAACTCATTTCCTTGAATTTTCTTTCTTTAACCCCCTAGGACCTCTTCTTACAAAATGCCATGTGGGTTAAAGCATAGCTTCACATCTGGAAGACACCAGGTTGAGGCAAGGCATCCTTTGAAATTTTCTTGGGACACTTTCTTAGAGTGAGTGAGTGAGATCTGTAGAAATCTTGTTTTGATAGGATTCATGCTGCCAATTTTTTTTTTTTGCTACATTAGGATTTATAGCTGCTTGTTCAAATCCCCAAGATCTTACTAAAACAACTAACCTTGGGTGATTAGTGAAACCCGTGTTTTTTAAAAAAAGATAAAATGACGGGGATATTGTCTACAGGGGTCTCCTGAGCTTTTAGTTTGATCCCTACAAATGAATGAGTTTACAATTAAGATTCTCCTGATTTGTGTTAATAGACTTAAGTTCAGTCACCTCCAAGCACCCCTGCCCCTACCTATCTTAGATTGGAGTGGGAAATATGCTAGATATTTAAGCATTTGATGATGGCAACTAAGAATCTTGATAGGTTTAAATTAAAATTTAGTCTGTGCTTGTAGAGCCTTTAGAGTGAGGCCATTTTTAAATGTAGCAGGAATCAAAAAATAAAATTAAAAAGTCCCTAGTCCTAAACTCTTATCTGGAAACCTGTCAGAAAATAAACACCAAGGATTAGGCTTAACCATGTTATGTTGCCTTTGGTGTAAATTTCAAGCAGGTAATGAAAACATGAATTAGCTTTCCAGCCCTTTCATGGCTTAGGTATTCAGGTGTAATCATTAAAATCAGGGTTGCCGTTTCCTTAAATAGTAGGAACATATTAAAATTAATGAAATTATATATTTAAAAAAAACCATTAAGATAATTGATTAGTAAGTAAATAAAATTAGCAAATCGGGACTTTAAAACAGACCTTTAGACTTAGTTTGTCACTGTTTTCAAGTTGTAAAACACAGCAGCCCTCCGAAGGCATCTCTCCCAAAGCTCTGTGCTGCAATCCAAAGGGGATTTTCTTTGAACCCAAGCTAATTTGGGAGATCAAAGGAGTTTAGTTAATTAGCTACCAAGTTTATTTTGCCCCGTATATGAAATGAGAAGTATCCAAGCTTTCTAAATTTTGTTTCTTCCCTCCAGCACACGGGGGGGGGAGCAAAGAAATTCAGGATTACAACTCGGTAAAATTCAATTATGATTAAGAGAGCAGTCTTCACCGAGAAGGAAATTCCCATAAATTCAGGAAACTTGACTTTTAAGCAGATGTGCACATTCCTGTATTTTGTAGCCTTAGTGAAACCTTAAACCTCCATGTGGCCAGTGAGTGGGGAAATGTTCAGGGTGAGTGGGGGATGTGGGTTTGTAGACCTGCCCCCAATATTTCTGTCCCTCTAGTGCAGGGGTGGGGAACCTTGGCTCTTTTATGACTTGTGGACTTCAACTCACAGGATTTGAAGTCCACAAGTCATAAAAGAGCCAAGGTTCCCCACCCTTGCTCTATCTAGCGCAATGCCTAATCTGACCCTCATTGAACCGCTGGGATGCTTATCTGTGCACAGAAATAAATGTCTGCATTGAAAGCCCCCAATGGCTCTGTAAAAATCAAGTGCCAGATCAAGTACTGCTTTGGAACAGAGAGTTCCTTCTTTTAGCGCACCTGCCTGCCTGGATTGCTTTCCTGAGCTCTGCATTTGGTATTTGGCTGCCATTAAATACCTAGCATTCCCTAATCAAGTTCCCACCCAGAAAGAACAGGAAGCTTTCCTCTGGGTTGCCTGTCCCTTTGACAGTGTTTGTCCCAGGCATAGGATCTGTTTATTAAAATAAACATAAAAATAAAATCCCACAGCCTTCTACCTTATGACGATGCATAATGGATCCATGCATGTCTGTGGCAAAAAAGCATGTTTCCCGGCAAGGGGGCAACACACTTGTGGTCCAGTCTATGTGTATCCTGCTCACATAACCTTGAACCCATAAGACAGACTCGGAGCACAGCCACTTGTCCAAACTGCAGTATTCATTTCTAAATGAAGACGAAAGCCCACTTGCCTCTTTTTTAAATTCTGACCTCTGAAAGCCGTTTCTTCTGAAGCGTTGCTGGGTCTCTTTCTCTTTTAGAACCAGAGATTAGGCTGGCTCACTGTTGGTCATCTTGAATGTGGAATAGGAGACACCATGTGGCAGAGCCAAAGTGCAAGCTATAGGATGGGGGAAATCGTAGGGAGTGGTGTTTCAAAGCCAGTTCTGAGGATGAAGAGGGTGCTGGACTCGGCGTGGTCTACCAAAGGCGACTCCCTAGGAATCTTAAGAGATCGCACAGCATATTAGAAACAAAAGTAGACCTGACTCTACTGCACAATTGGCACCCAGGAATTGCCACCCGAAGGCATTGAGACTATTGGGACAAAAGTAAAAAAGAGAGGTTGAGATAGAGTAGCAGCGGCCAGTGTGTGGTGTGCATGCCAAGACAGAGATTGCCAAGAGTTTGGAAAAGAGGACAGCTGTAGATTAAAAATGTTTTGGAGGAAGCCTGCTGTGGGTAAGATTGAAGAAGATCAAAGCTAGAGATGGATGGATGTAAGAGTGAATGTAAGCTGCTAGAAGAGAAATAGACATGCAGACATGTGTTCTTTCCCACACATTTTGCCCTAGCAAAGATTCCTTTTAAGCCTCAGCTCTATTCTCATTCCTCTTCCAGGACCACTGCCTCACAACCCTTTCATCCAAGCTAGACATTAGGTTTGTGCAATACTCTGGGTCTAGTTCCAAGCAGGTCCCTTGGAATGCAAGAGTGCACAGACATAGCATCTCTCTTCAACTCTTTACAGGAGCCGGATTTTTACCTACCGGTAGGAACCCAGGGCAGCTGAAGAGGGCAAGTGTGTTATCCCAGGCAAAGAGGCAGGGGGTTAAAAGAGTTGCTGACAGGTGCTAGTTGCACACTCAAGATGCTCCTGTGCAATCTTACTAGATATGTGCTTTGGGGCAGCAGCATTGTGTTATTTTGAGTTTATTTCCATCATATCCATACGGAACGTATGTATAGTGGGTGATGAGAAATGCTAGGCTCTTTCAACCGCGGTAGGCTGCAGAGGGCACCTTGGATGGCAGCCTTTCTGCTCCAGCCCCATCTCATGGTGTCTGCTGAAAGCGTACAGGAAGGTTCCAGTTTCCTGGCAGACTGCAAGTCAAGTCCACAGCTACAAGCCACCTGCGGGCTGGGAAGATCACTGTTAACAATGCTTTACTATATATAAAACCATCCCTTGCTTAAATCACGATATGGAAGCCTGCCTGCTTTGTGCAGGGACCAAACACAAGCAGCTGGGACCTTTGGAGCCCACACCTCTGAGCTGCTGGTTTTTTTTTTTTATCTTGTGCCTTGATTTCCCCTGTCCCATTCCGAGAGTGGGGGAAACCAGTCCCTGCACTTTATAAATGCCCAGTCCTAGTTCAGCCTTTCTCTGTGTCAGTTTTCGAAGCAAGGATGCTGTAGTCTTGTCCTTCCTTTCTACCTGGCTGCTGCTTCTTATTCCAGCTCCCCCTCACCCAGCCTTTACCCATCTTTCCACCCATCACACTGGAGGAGAATGCAGCAGGCTGCCTCCCAAGGCTAATAAGACGAGCCTCTCACATCTTATGTCCATTTCCAAGGCGGATAGCGAGCACCATCACCCCGAATTCTTTAGCTGTATCATGCTGGCATTGAAACCTGAACTCCTTGGAAGTTGGGGGTGTAAGGGGGGGGAGGGTGGAGAGAGAGAGAGAGAGAGAGAGGAAACCCGGTTCAGAACTACCCTTCATTTTTATGCTCATCAATTCCAGTTTTTTGTCATTCTTAGCTACACATCTACCTCACATGCACTCGCAGTTCATCTGTATACCCAGAACCGGCAAACTGCACCTTCTCCAAAGGGATACGTTCCCCACCTCATCCTTAAAAGAGAAAACCCCTTTAGGCTCCTCTGCTTTTGGGAAGGGGGGAGAGAGAGAGAGGAGAAAAATGTTGGTTTGAATGAAAAATGACCCCTGTGTTGCTGCTAATTAATACAGTTTTATGTTCAATGTACTCGTTTTTGCTTTGCTTTTCTAATTTTCCTTGTAAAATGTTTATTAGTTTATTTAAAAATGGAGCAGAAGTGGTTTTATCTAGAGAAGCATTTTGGTGGCTCTGTTGTGAGACCCCCCCCCAACTGGGCAACAGTTGACAAGACCACAGAGTTGCTTCCCTACTTCTCCCTCTCCTTTTTTTTTTTGCCACAGTTCTCGAGTTTTCCTAGGGCTTCACTGCTTGCATTGGAGATCATGGGAGGTTCCAGAATGACAGCGGACACCATCAGTTTTGTTTTATAACGGAGAATGGTGGTTAATGTTTTCTGGCAAAAGCAAGACATTATCCAATTTGGGAAGTATCAAAGCATAGAAGAGGCTACTGTCCTCCTAAGAGTGTTACAGTAGCCAAGTACAGTCTTCGCAAGGGATTGGTTTCAACAACAGAATCATTGCCCTAAGAGACGCCACACTTTCTAAACCACCAATACCTGTTTCTCCTGTAAAAACCACTGAGAGGTAGAATGCAGACAACAAAAACCAGCCAGACCCTTTTGACAAAATTAGTGGAAAGATTACTTTTGAGTGAGGACTTTCATCATCTGTAAAAATTGTATAAGGTGATGTATGAATAATACGGCTTTGGGAATGATAAGGGGGGAGGGGTAGAGATATATTTAGTGCTACTATACTGTTAAATTGTTCCAAAGATCAAACTCTGGTTCATTGTAAAGAAGACGTTATGTGGATCCTTCGTTTGGCTCAGGATGGCTGATCTAGAGCCCACCAAAAAGGATTACGTGCTTGATACAAACTTGCTCCCAATAAGAGCTGTATAATGGTAGCCCACGTGCCCTGGGAAGCCCTGTCAGCTCTTCGCCCCCCCCCCTCCCAAAGCAAGCATGCAAGACAGCACACTCGGCAGAGAGGATGGGCGTCAGCCATTCCAAATCGACTTGTAGTTAACCAGAAGTTGTACCCGGCCAATTATATTCCAGGACTCTCGGTGCTATGATTTCCTGCTTCCATTTTTGCTGCACACTTGGGTTTTCTAGAGACGGCCCCAACAGAACAGTGAGCAGCTGTCTCTGGGATGGGTCAAAGGTAGGGCAGAAGAGGCAATGTTTTTTTTTCTTCCAAACTTACCATGCGGGTGATGATTTGAAACTGTGTGACTTAGAAAAAAGAAAAAAAAAGTAACGAAATCAGAATGGGCCCCTCCCACTTTTTGACTATTGCTGTGGAATAAATGTGTACGGTTGCGGACTATTTAGTGTTCTTCCATAGTCTTCCCATCCCTAGCAGGAAGGGCCTGTGCAGATGAGCTTAAAACTAGGATCTCTGATTCAATGCAACAAGGTTCAACCTAACTTGTCTTGAACAAATCTCTAGCTTGTCTGCACTTTCCTCTGGAGCAATATGCCCTTAACCTGGGGGTTGTGATGGTTGCACTGATGCCTTGTCCTATAGCAAATTGCCCTTAAACAAATAGCAATAGGCATCCACCCTACGCAACGTCCTTCTCATGCTGGATCATGGCTATAACAAGCTACAGGCTATTTCATGTGCTTCAGTGTATTTGTACTTTTTCATGACTTGGGAACAAGTTAGCTAAATGTTTGCTTTAAGAAAAAAAAACGTCATGGATGTAAAAATGTATTTTGTTAAAACACATTTGGCAGTCAACCCAACTTGAGGATGGAACCTCGTTTGCCTTTATCCCATTTCTTACTCAAGACCTTCAGAACTCCCATTTTGAAGGTACTGGAATTCTTAAAGGCTTCCATTCGCCACAAACCAGAGGAAAGTTCCTGCCCATCTCTCCATTCATTGTACTGACTAGTTTTATTTATATACTTAGGGACTATTTGTACAGGTTTTTTTAATTGAGAAGTTTCTATTGTTTTGTATCCTCCATGCTACATACCACCAGGCCTGTTTCTCTCTCTTTCTCTCTCTCTCTCTTTCTCTCTCTCTCAACCCTGTACAATTGCCCCCTCTGTGGAGCTCTGACTGGTCTCATTTTGAACAAATTTTTGTTTTGAAATAAAAGATTGGAAAAAAAAGTGCTATGCCTCGATTGTTTCAAGTTTCACTTTTAAGAGGGAACATGCACCTGACGATCATCATGTTTTAGTGGGATTTGGGCCATTTGTTAATATGAGAGCAATTATCAAGATTTAATAGGGATTATTTATTAATAACAGCTTCAGGTTATATTCGAGAAAGCCCTTTTGCCCACTGCTGTTCTTCCATCAGCCATGGAGTTACAGGAATAAGTGGTTAATTCTCCAGGCTGAAAACTGGGACATTGTCAGTTCTAGACCCGCCTTTGGCACAAAACCAGCTGAGCGACATGAGCCGGTCCACTGTCACTAGAAAGGAGGCACCGACAAGCCACTTCCGAAAAACCTTGCCAAGATGACCACAGGGACTTGTCCGGACAGTTGCTAGGAGTCAACACTGACTCAAAAGCACGCACAAACATACATTGTGTTCACAAGGAAGATGTATTTTTATGTGGCCAAGGAAAAAGGCACTGCTCCTAGGCTGGGTGATTCAAGACCTGGGCAAAAGGATGCAGGCTACTGAATCCCTTGTTCTTTAAGCCAAGGGGCTAGCAAAAGCCACCCATAGCAGCAGGAGAGATCCTGAAGCAAAAGCCAAAAGCCAGAAGCTATCAGACGTGAGGAACACTCTGCCCCCTAAACAGCCTGTGAATTAAAATTGGGTACCATCTTAAAGCCGACAACTCCTGTTTACCAGTGACATATCATTGCTTACACGCGGCTAGACTATTGCAGTGTGTGAGAACTTAAAATTTCCAGCTGAACCAAAGCTTTATTAATGTACTCTTCTTTATATAACTCAGTTATGAAAACGTTTCAAATTGCTTACTGTGCGAAGAATGTGGATAAGAAAACCTAATCATAGGAACATAGGTGCTCAGATGGTTCACTTATCCTTTCAGGCCAAATGGAAGTACTTCACCCCAAGCAAATTATCGACGTGATGGTAGTTAACCACCACTTTTAAAGGGAAAGAACAGCTATATTTTTGGAGCTTTTTGCAGCTATCAACTCTCTGTTCAAAGCCAGCAGGCCATTAAGTATTTGCTATGGGAAGAAGGATCTTTTCTTTGCTGGCAACTCTCCAAAGGTTTCCTGTATAAGCCATTAATTGGAAATGAAATGGCAAGACGAGGAGTTTGGGTTGCTCTGGAAGGGCTTTTCCTGTAGGACAAAATTAAGCCACTAACAATTTGTGGTGAAAATACCTTTCTCAGAGTAAAACCACCCATTGTTAAATCTGATTACTTCGTAATTGGTTGCCTGATTCAGCTTTTCTTGCCTGGAAAAGTCAGCTACCGGTAGCCTGTTTTGCAGGCAAAGGAAAACGGACCACAAAAATGGAGCATTATTTTGACAAAGAACTTTTATTTCGGGTTGGGAGAAGTCAGATAGCAACCTGAGGTGTAATGGAATAGCCTTTCTCCCATACACAGGGCCAGATTTCCAGGCTTGGATTTGTTGGATTGGAACCAGGGGACTGGGAGTTCTAGTCCTGCCTTAAAGCACCAAGCCAGCTAAGTGATTTTGGACCAATCCCTCTCTCTTCGCCCTGGGAAGGAGGCAGGGGCAAGCCACTTCCAAAACTATTTGCTCTAGCAGTCTCTGGTCAGGGGTTGATTCAATGGATAGTAATCATACTGACAACTTTTTTTTCAAAAATCAAAAAATCCCAATGTGCTTATACCCAGAAAACTAATCCACCATCTGGGAAACAGTTGTGAGGGGGAAAGGCAATATTTGACCGTTTTTTGTGTTGGCAAACTCTTACAATAAAAATGTTTTTAAATACATACACTGTCCATTAAGTGGAACCCTTCTCAGAATAAAAGGGCAAAAACAATGCTAAAAGTAGTGCCAGTAACCCCTTAGAGAAGGTTAGATTCCAGTCCCAAACCTTTCCAATCACTTTAGATCCCACTGTCATACTGTTATACACTGCTTGGTTCAGATTCTACACAACAAAGGAGATTAAATGGGACATTGAAACAGCCATTGCTCTACCTGATTTCTTTTCTTGTGGGAGCGGTAACATGCGAGAACATGTCTACTAACACAGCCTGAGATTTTGCAACGGTAGCGAGCGAACCAGCGTGAGCTGTGTGCAAGACATGGCAACACAAGAGGATTTCGCTTTTGCCAATCTTAAAACTGCAGATTTTATTTTGGGGGTGGGGAGGGGACTAATTTTTAGCACCTGTAATTGGCCATGTAAAATCTGAAAGATGAAGACGAAGTCTGATGAAATTGGAGAATCTAAAATAGGACTTGAGTTTAAGTGCCTATAGAGAAAATCATTTGTCTCTGAATTAAAGTTACTCACGCTCTTCCTCCGAATCTTTTAAAGCAGTTGTAGTGAACAGTGCCAACTGATCCCCAAGCATTCAAAATGAGCAAAGATTTGCCATTTACACACTTTTGTTCCAGGCAACTACATTATTGTGAGATGAAGGCTACAGTTCTGATCCCAGTTCTGTAGTTCATACTACAGTTTTGATATCATTGAGAACAGGTGGAGAACTGGAGGCCCTGCAGCTGCCTCTGGCCAGACTACTGAAATTCAAGGTCAGAAAAGGAGAAAATGAGAATTGTGATTCTTTACCCATTCCTAGCAGGGAATGCAGAAGAAATGTGCCTTAAAGACTAACCGGTGCATTGCATGAGAGCAGAGGAGGGGAGGGATCCAAGGGGATGCACCCCCCCCCAAGCAGGGATGATCAAGAGTTCCTATGAGAAAAGACAACATTCTCAGGCAGTTTCTTCTCTATCAAACATGGGTTGTTTTTGTTTATTCTTTGAAACTTGACAAGCACTCTAACATCTGTACTTGTGGAAACATCACAAGGAAACAAACAAGAATTCTAGACTTTTTTTTTCTTCCTTTTAAACCTTATTAAAAATGAGGTTGGTCCTAAAAATATAGAAAGAAATCAATTTAAATTCACAAAAAACTGTACATTATCAAAAATTCACTAAAACAAACACATTTGGTTATTTCATATAAAAAAGTTTTGATTTCCCCCCTCCCCTTCCTGCTGTTCAGAACATCTCACAGGATGATGGGTTAGTTGGTTCCTTTCCGATACCAAATTAAGATGAAAGGGGAAGAAAAAGCCAGTGGTGAATGATAAGGCCAATTCTAGTTGCAATTCTTAAATTAAATTCCAAAATCCATGTAACTTTCAATAAACAATTTTTTTTAATAAACTGATTGAAATGACCGTATCCCTTAATGAAGATCAAGATTAGGTCAAACCTGGATTCTTTCTTTTAAGATGTGTGAGGCTTTGAATCCAAAAATCTAATGTTTCTATAACAAAAAAAGAAATCCCAAAACCAAAACCATGAAACTCTAAATTAAAAACCAAAAATTAACATCTCCAACTCTAGTTTTCTCGTGACCGATGGAAAAAACAAAAAAAACCCAAATGATCCAGAAAAAAATGCTACTAAAAACCCACCAAAAGAAGTTTTGTTACAGCACGTTTAGATAAAATATAAATATTTATGCATAATATAAAGTCAGTTTCAAATAGACTTCAACTCTACCTCTTTATTTTAAAAGCTAAAAAACAAAAACAAAAACAAAATCCCCAAATTTAAAATAAAATAAAGATTGAGGTTTATTTGATATAAAAAGGCTACTACGTTTTGTGGGAAACAATTTGGGAAGGAAAGTGAGGTTGGGGTGGAGGAAGCACAGTTAAGGGAGGTTTCCGTCTCCAGGTTATATCACCTGTGGTTACATTTTACTTACATCAGTGCTCTTGCAATTGGATTGGTTGACGCGGATTGAGGAGAAGACACCCACACAGGTGCACGCACGCACACACACGCACACCCTCACACACACACACACACACACACACACACCCCCTTACGTCACTCTGATGTAGCACAGGTGGATATCGGGGAGAAAGCCATCTCCTAACAGGACCCTGCCAGCCAAGTATCTGCCCCAAGTGATACCCGTAATTATAATGGTTTGAGGAGCCAGGCTGGATATGAAAGCAGCGAGGGAGGGAAGGTTCCAGGGGGGTGGCTTTCTACGCCTCTGATCCACCAAGAGAGATGGAAGGAAAATGGAAGAACCAAGCTGTTTCCTCTGAACAGACGTCGAGACCTTCTGGAGGGTGCGTCGGAATAGGGCTTGCTGAGCCCCCCCCCTGCTTCTGGGAGGAGGAACTGGCCCAGGGCCGAACAGCGGAGGCCCCTCGTGGTAGTGTGCCTGGGCGATGGGATTCTCCCAGTCTGCAGCTCCTGAACCGAGCCCAGGCCAGTGAACAAGTTCTCTGGCAAACTCTCACCTTCTCAGCAATGGTGGGAAATGGGATCTCCTGGGTCACGTTGGAATACAGGTTGCAAACAAGCCTTAACCTATCATCAAGGAATGACTGAGAGAGGTTACACTGGGACTGAAAAGAACTGGCCAATGTATCTTATCTTTTGTTCAATACAACTTCTCGGGAGCATTTTTTTTCTTTTTCTTTTAAAGGACCAACCAGCCAACTGGTGAATGCACTGGCATGCGTGTGTGTGTGTATACACACATATGCATACACAGGCAGGTATGGAGATGGAGCCTTTGTTGTGACCACAATCTACTTCTTGCTTCAATAAGAGATAAACAAGGGAGGGAAATGAGTTAAAGAGGAGACTGGCTTCAACCACTATTTCAATCTGGCAAGTCTCTAGGACCAGACACTCAAATGCACAGGACCAAATGACAAACTGGTAAAAATGATGTGCAGGAAAACTATTATGGTTTGACTAAATCAGAATTTTGCTTCCTCCTCTCAAACATTCAGAACTACGTTCAAATATAAAGTAGATTAAAATATTCACACGGGGTATGTGTATAAATTAAATAATATATAGAAAATGTAGAGCAAAAAGAAAAGGAAACATGTATAAACGGATCTGGATCTTTAAACAAATCAGCTATGGATATTACACAAAGAGGTCCAGCTGAGCACTGCTCTATTTCCAATTTTTGTGCTTCCTGTGTAGACATATGAAGCAATAACTTGTAGCCCACCTCATGAAATACAAAGATTTCGACTTTGCCTTCACTTGCCTTCACATCCAAAGCTGCATTTAGGCTAAGTCTCAGCTTTGATAATCAAAGGAGGCTGTGCTTTAGATTACATATATTCAAATAGGGTCAGGAAATAGAAACCTAACATAGAAGAAAACGGTAACAATCCTCTTATCATCTTGTTGAGGTCCAAATAGCTACTGAAGAATGAAAGGATTGTATTCCTTCCATTACAATGGAGACAATCTCACAACTTTCTCATAAGGGAAGCAACCTTACAATAGGATTATGGTAGTCACATGCCAAGGCAAGAAACAAACAGTCCTGCCACACATACACAGAGATGGCAGATCAAGCTTTGTAGACGGAAGCTATCCCTGAGGAATAACGCTGGGGCAGAATTGGATGGGGGGAGCTGTGGACATTCAAA